>VMRM01000006.1:14306063-15534813 GCA_010277075.1 Poeciliopsis retropinna | reverse complement strand
TCAGCACATCACACATTTACATAACTTGTAGAAAAGGCGAAAATGTGTTGTTTAAAAAATTGTTAGCTGTATTACAGTTATTACTCCAACTGGAGTTGCAGTAAAAAAGGAAAAATATAAATCATGTGTATTATTGGGATAGGAATGCCTAAACTAACAGCAGCAATAAAAGACTGGATTTTTTTGGAGCTCAAAATACATAAGATGGGCTGGGACTTCACTGCAGCTGTGTTTAGATCTTGCATCCAATAACCTCTGAGCTTAGCCTGGTTTCAAACACTCCAGCCATCATCCGCCTCTGAAATAATAAATGGGAGCTGAGCTTTCGGGAGCTGGCCGTGCCCCGAGCATCTGAGAGGCCCAACACAGGCTGCAATTTAGAGCGCAGAAGAGATAAAATGATAACACAAGATACTGCTGAGCTAATAATTTTATTAAAGGGATGCAGCCAACATTGATTAAAGGGGGCAATCGGGCTGAAGCCAATAACTCTGGGCTGCCCTTTAACCCACCAGTGCTGAATATTACATGAGTAAAGTTTCCCGGCACCAAGCTCACTGCCATGTCTTGGTTGATTAGCAAATTCAGTGCTTGCACTTGATTTATTTACTTATTTACTTAGAGATGCAAATTTCAGCTGTGATCAGAATAAAGTCTACCCCCACAGCCTAACACATTAACCACTGAGCAAGAGGAGAGATTGATAATGTCTGTCTGCCTATTCATGAATGTCTGATGAAAAGTACCCCTTGTGAAAAGTACCTCTTCAACCTATAATCTCTCCCACTACAAAAAATAATGCGCAGCTATTTTAAAGATGTTAATTTGTGCTAAGGTTTTACTATTAACTGTAAGAGACCAGAAACTAAACTATGTATATTAAGCAACATAAAATATGATTCAAGTAAGAGATAATAAAGGAAGGGCAGTGGAAACCAAAATAAACAAAGTTAAAAAGAAACTAAAAAACGTTGGAAATATGCACGCATTTATCAAAGGATGTACAAGCTGTTAGATTTTTAATGCTGAATGAAGTAACCCTTAACTTTGAGCTAGTTTGCATATAATTTGATGAGATATTGAAGATGGTAGACTTGCTGGCTTATTAACAAGATTGCTTTATACAACCAGACATGATTTAAAGATGGCTGCCATATTGAGTGAGGGGATACTAGCCCTACTGGTCTGTATTTATTATCTGCTCCATTAATAAGAGGCTATGAGCTCAACGGCCATTTCACACAAATGGACAGACGGCTGAGGAGTGGAAGAAGAAAAAAAAAAAGAAAAGCCACTTCAGGCCGAGTGATTCTTCAAGCTAAAAGCAAGAGGATAAATTGTGCAAAATTAAGTGGGAAAAGGACAGAAATGAGAGTTGTCTGAAAGAAATGTCTCACAGGAAAATATTCCCACATCAAAAAGGGGAATATTTCATGTTTTATTTTTATTATTTATTAACCCATTCCTTCATGTTCCAGTTGTTGCTATGATGGGGAAGTTTGCACAAATGCACGATTAGCAGTTGAGAATGCTGCTTAACAATGACCTGCTTTTGGCCTTGATGAGTGTGAACAAGCTGAGTACAGTGTGGGCTACTATACTGAGAGTATGTAGCCCTCAGTTCCCATTACACATCTAAGATACCACAAGCAATTAGCAGTAGTCAGGGTAACACAATGACTCTTGATCAGAGGTGAAGCTCTGAGCTAGCTTGGTGTGCCCACTGCTTACAGAAAACAGGATTGCCCTTTAAAATCAAGATGGTGTAATTCAATAACCTACAGTGGTTACAGATGAGCAATGGGATTGTCTGGAGTCGGAAAGTCGCAGATGGGCCCAACTGATATAAAACTGTTTGTCTCTTGGATGTCTGCCTGGCTCAGTGACACCTGTTTAAAGCAGGAAAAGCTTTAATCTCTGGGAGGCACTAAACAAGTACAGGAGACAGACACAGAGACGCAGTCGAAGGAGAGGGGAAGTGGAGGAGGCTGGAGTCTCTGAGTGCTGACTATGTTAATAACCACAAATCAAAATGAAGGAGGAGCCCGCTGAAGGTGACTACAACCAAGCATTATTATGGACAGATATACAGTATCATGTCATATCCAGAAATAAAACAATTATTTTTGCATGCTGGCAGCACAACAAGTGATTAAGCCATGGGCCCTGCAGCCTAGGTTGCATTGTAGTTCTAAATGTGGGCCCACTAAGTTCACAATAAGCAGGCTGTGTGCAGCCAAAACAAGCTTTAGTTGACAATATGAGATAATCACAAGGAAGAAAATGCTGGATTCCTAAGCTGATATAAAAGAGAGTGTGCCAGACAGTAGAAATCACCCTCTAGTGCCACCTTCCTTCAAAGACACTCGCCAGAATTGTTTTGCTTTCTTCTTCTCATGAAAAAAAGACATTATTCCACAACTTCTGAGTAATAACAGGAAAAGCTTTAATCTCTTTTAAATCAGCTTCTGATCTTATGAGCAACGCCACAATTTGGATGTCATTTGGTTGTTTTTGTTAGTTAGATCTAAGTTACAGGTCTTTTCATTTGGTGTGATTTACCATGCAGGGTAAGAATTTAAGGCCAAGAAACCATTTGATTATAAGCATGGCTGATGACGTGCTTTGAAGCCTTGTTAGTGCCTGTGGAGTACCACTGTTTTCAAGGGGGTCCTGAGAGAATAAGCTCTCACACAAGCTGCAAAAATTATAGGTAGGACAGAGACCAAAACTTCTATCCGAATATACGTCAGCAATCAGAGACCTCCTGTTTGAAACGGAAAAGACAGAGCTACTTAATATGCCTCAAGGACCACTAACGATACAGCAGATCTGATTCTCAATTGTTCCTCAGTGATGTAGCTTGTCTGTGTCTAGTCTCTGAGCCATCACAGAGCCAGGCCAGCCACCGCAGGGTAAGGGGCGCTTATTGAAAAATCAATGGCGTGAACGCTAAGCAAGTTACAGGAAGATGTGGGAAGGAAGGATTCTTATTGATAAAGCAGGGGAAGGCTTTTGATGTTGCACCAGGGACATGCTCATTGACGAGGGAACTATTGTAGTCCTCGGGCAGGGAGAAGCCTGGGTTTATCTCCCAGGTTTGTTCCACTTAATCACCAATAAAGGCATGCATTCACTTTAACGTTAGCTTAGTGAATCCTTACTTCAACTACATTTCACTCTCGCAATGAGGGAAATGTAAATGTGTTGCACTAGAATTTATGCGTCCCTCCAAAATGATTTTCTGAATCAACTCATTAAGAAAGAAATTTTAATAACTCGTCAGACTAATGTAAATAAAAAAAAGGAAATAAATGTATCCATGAAATGAATAATTGCAACATTCAAATAGGATAAAATGTCAAACAGGCAAATATTTTACTGAAAAAATGCCAGTTAAAATGAGAATACCTCCCAGTATTTTACTATCGCCAAATAACTTTAAGAGTAACTTAAGTAGGCCAAAAAAAATAATTACTGAAAACATTACAAAAAATGACTAAAATATGTTAGCAGGACTTGTCCTCTTTTTTCCCAAAATTGCAATGGTGACAACTGCTCATCTAGAGTGTTGTTAATTGTGAATTGTAAATGTTCAGCCTTTTCTTCCACTAATGCAGACATAAGGATGCTCTAACTGCAGGAGGTAAAAAGTCACCTCAGGTCGATGGCACTCAGCCTGTAAACAGGGCTTCCCGTAAAATCAATGATGTTCAGTGGGAGCTATCAGTCTGTGAAACAGAAATAGCTAGCGCTGTGTCGAGTCTGAGGCATGGAGGAACAGTCATGTGTGTTTACAGCAGAGACTGTATGTGCAGGAGAATCTTCCCTGGCACGTCTGGGAAAATTTCTCAAGTACGTCTGAATCGAGGCATGTAGTTCACCGTCACGCTTGTTGGTAGCTGTTGGTTGTAATACAAAATATAAAGTATGACAAAAATAGTTAACACAGTCTAACCAGACTAAATGTACTTCAACATCTCTCAATTTTTGTAGAAATTTGAAAAATAAATTAACTTGTTGCATAAAATCAGTGGACCTGAAGCAGAATGTGCAAAATTATGGATTTGCATTGTGAAAATCCATCCAATACTGCAAATGGAAATGAAAAAAGAAAAATGAAAAAGTTACCGAAGAGACCAACGCAGTAAAATGGGAGCTGAACAAGGTGGTGAGATTCAGTGATAGAGACAGATTTGAGTCAAACTGAAGAAAAGACTGATACTGCATCAGAGTTCGTCCAGTTTCCCAAGGTGTGATGGAAACAGCGCACTGGTATAATTAGAAGTAGTTAATTAGCTGAGGGTTAATTACTGGGTTCTGCAGAGTGATGGTGAAAGACCTGGTGGGGTGGCAAAGCAAAGAGAGAAGCTGTGAACGCACAGCAGGAAGCTCCCAGTCTCCCACCAATTAGCAAACAGGGAGAGGGGCTTACAGTGTTCTGGTGCACTTCAAGAACAAATATGAAAACCACTCATACAGGGAAAAAGGACATACTCTTTCTTATGAATTCTTATGACTGTCTATGGTAAAAATGTCAGTAAATTACAGCAAAACTTTCCATTTTTTAACACTTATGTATTTGAAAAAGACAGAAAAACTTGCAAGGAAATTCTACAAAGGCAACTTCTTACCTCTTTTCATTCATAAAGATTGCACTGTTATTTTTCTCCTGTGTCTCTTGTGGTTTGCTTAGAAAGCTTTGTAATTTATAAGTGCATAAATTATCCTTGAAATTACGATATTGATGTAAAATCAGAGAAGGGCTATTGGGCACAAACTAATGTTCACCCTCAGGCAACCCCATGCACAGTGCACTGGTTGACATCCACACACAGTGGGGAGGCTGTAAAATTGCAAGATAGAGTGGGAGAGATTTTCAAATACTCATCAGATTGGTTAGATACACATCCTCCATTTCGGCTCAATTTTAGACCAACAGACATGGGTGTTGAGTAATTTGAAACGGTTTGACATGGAGCTTCACATCCTTTAGCACGGACCTCTGACTTTCTCACAGAGCGGAATACAGTAAGGCTGAGAGGAAAGTCGTGCTCTGTGCCTTTATCTTTCAGAAGCCAATCTTTAATTCTTTGGGATGCTTCTGAATTTAGAAAAGTGAAAACCTTCTAAAAACGACATGGGTACTACTGGGCTTCTGCGTCTGCAAATAAAAGGGAAAGAAAGATGTAAGATTAGATTAAGATACGGCGCTAGACACAAAGCCGGGAAGCCAAAGATACATGTCCAATGAAAGGTCACAGACAAGGGGAAAATGTGCTGATCAAATTCTTGGAGACCCAGGTCCTTCATTTCTACTAATTATCAGATCTGCTGCTATTTATAAATGTGGGAAGCAGACGTTCTCTCTGGAGAGGATGGAAGTGAAATCTGCAAACTACAGTGCTTTCAGGGGCCCATGTTTGCACTGAGTTAATTTCTTTCTTTTATTTTTTGGAGTTGATACCGAGTGAGGGTTGGGGATATTGTTTTAGACCGTGGACAGAATATTGTGCACAGAAGCAGCTGATCAAGTTCAAATAATCCACCATCCTATTTTCAGAGTAGAGAAACTCGTTTGAGTCACTGTTAGAAAACACAAAATTGAGAACAACCAATAAAGAGCAACCACATTAACAACCATACAGGAGCACATACACACTGTTCGGCAGCACATCAGCTTAGGCAAGGCAACCACAAACACAGTTGTTAAGATGATCAATACCATTGAAATATTAAACCTTAAGAAGCCACAATATTGATTCAGAGCCTAGTGATAAAATGGTTTATTATCACAATTGTAAGGCTTTATGTAAATGTTTTAGAGGGTCTTTCATGCTGCCCATCCGCTGTGGCTACATCTGAATTCCAGCACCACACAGACCACTGCTCTCCTTTACTGCCTTGCCACCCAAAAAAACTTCAGAATGCGGCAAACAGGAAGACGTCATTACCATCGCCTATTATTATAAATTGATGAAACAGTTTAGCATACAGAGTACAAAACAACAAAAAGGGAAGAAGAGAGACCCTTCAAACCCCCTACCATGAACCAAGGAACAATCCCAGCCCTTCTGAAATGTTTCTAAAGAATTACAAGCAGCCTTTTACATTAAATGCGAGCGTACACAGAGAGAGAACATGGACTGTTTGTGAAAACCATGCCCCGACAGATAGAATGGGGACATGGATGACATGTCTATAATGCTAAGCGTTACTGTGCAATCTGGAAAACAAATACCTTAGTAATGACCCAGTCCTGCACCTGGAAAAACACAGGCTTCACAGGCACCTGGAATTAGGCAAATATCCACTCATGGGGTTTGTTAAAGGGGCAGAAGCAAAAGCGTAACAATTTGTTTTTTTTTTAACAAAAGACATGCAAAGTGGTCGGGAAAGAAAACATGTAATTTCTGTGAGAACTCAAAATAAAAATAGGATCAAATCACATATGCTGTGTGACATAAACATCAGCATTTAGCAGGCTAAACTGGCACACACTGCAGGACTATGAGGAGTGAGTTAGATCAGACAGAAAGTCAGAGAGTTAGGGGCAGTGTTCGGTTAAGTGTGTAAACCTGAGTAGAGTGATAAGATCCCTTTTAGAAGGCATGTGAAGGCCAAATGACCAGGAAACCTGAGTAATGTGGGTGAAAGCGTATTGGAGTGAGAGCAGCGAGGAGGGAAGTCATGCAGTGTTATGTGTGGAAAATGGAAACTCACTATCTCTTTTACACACCTCTTACTGAGGAGCAGCGCAGTCCTATCCACATAAGCTTGTGTGGGCATATACCACATCATGTGAGTGAGCACATATCCAGACACAGACACCAACGACACACATGCACATAAAGCATGGATTAGTGTCCCAGTGAAACCATTCTGTGGAAATTATTTTGCTGCAGAAAAAAAAAAAACTTGAAAGTCTAATTCTAGAGTAGGATATCCTGGATAAATAATTAGAGGGTTGCTTTAAAGACCTTGTTCAGCTAAACCGTTCACTCTCCACTTCACATTTGCTAAAGTCATTAATGACAAAGACTTAAAAAGGAAAAGCAAAACTCTTTCTGCTACACAGATTCTTTTTTTGTAATATCAAGGCTGGTCCAAATTCCCCTCTGCCTTGAAGAGGCCCTTATCCTGGGAAAGGACTGCTCCTGTTTCAAACAATAAACCTCGGTGGGAAATGTTTGCCTCTGCCTCCTTCCTCTCCTCAACTTAAAAATGTCCATCCTAGGAACGATTATTTATCTTACATATCGTGACTGCAAATGGATAAAACACACAGGAGAAATATGATACAAAGTGAACTTTGACAATGCCTGGCAAAAGTATTCATACCCTTTAAGCTTATTTGCATGTTGTCACAATACAAAGTTTTAATGAATTGTTGTTGGTTTTTATGGACACACCATCACAAAGTAGTTCACATGTGTTGCTAGATAATTAATATGAGCTTTGCACATCTCAAATTTGTACTCATTTCTTTGCCAAATCGTTCAAGCTCAGTCAGATAGGATGGTGAAGATCGATTAAAGATAATTTTTAAGTCTCGACAAGTTCTCGACAAGTGGCAGCATCATGTTGCCTGTGCAACATGATGCTGCCACTACTGTGCTTCCTTGTCGCCCAGGGAAATATATAGCATTAGTTTTTTCTAGGGTAACAGGGCATTAAGGGTAATAACAATATTGTGTAAAAAAAAAAAAAAAAAAAGTTGAAAAATATTTATGACACTTTACAACCTATTATGGTCAATTAAATAAAAGCTTTAAATTCTGTGAGTATTGCATGACACAAAGGTGAAAAAATATAAATGCACATAAAATAGACAAAACTAAAGTCTGCTAAAAAGTTATTGGACGACTAGAGCTACTCACTTCTTGTAGAAAGCCATTGTTGTGTTAAACAGGAATACATTTCCTGTGTAAGTGCTCTAATTAAGCCACTTCATTCATTGTCTACTCAAAACAAAACTGTTGCAGAAAATTCTACACAACAGCATAAACTCTGAATTGAATATTTTTGAATATGTCTTGTTGTTTAACAGAAGATAAAAAAAGACAAGATGTTATTGCTTAAGACATGTCTGATCTTCATACCAGTGGTTTTGTAAACTCCACTCATCAGTCAGCTTTTGACGCAATCGTCATCCTAAAAGGAGGACAGGGCTTGCTTTAGAGTTTACAAGGAAAGATTCCAAGGCAAACTTTGGAAGGTAAATCAAATTCCTTCAGAGCAAAGCTGGGATGAGGAACAGTCAACAGTGGAAAGGGGAGGGAAAACAAAGGAAAAACAACTTGTTAAGTGTATAACAAGGTGGCTTGGAGGGCAATGCTGAAAGACACCTCAGCACTTGACTCTGAAGTGTGTAAGAAACATCAAACAGGATTTCTGTAGCAAAGCTGAGCACTGACAAAACAGACCATAGTGCACAGATACCCCTGTGTAAAGAGGAGCACTGCTGCTGTCAGGAACACACAGGAAAATGTGATTAAAAGACTGCACTTTTCACTTTATTACGCCTATGTGTTCATAAACACTAAATCTGAGGCACTGGGAGAGCTGAAGCTGTTGTCAGATTTCAGAACAGAAAAAGGTTACTTGTAATGAAAATGAAGGTGAGGACAGTTAATGCATTCCAGGCAAACTGCATCTCTCGCTATGGTTACAAGGTGCCTGAATCTGTGCTGCAAGCAGACATTAAGTTCTGGTGAGGATGGGCCTCGCATTAAACTTTGGCACAAAGGCATTTTACTCTCAAACATACACAAGAAAAAAGCCACACAAAAAAAAAACATTTAAAAATGACATATTTTTTAAAAGGAGTACAACACAGTGCCAAACAAGAGCAAGGGAGAAGCAAAATCCGAAGGGGATAATTTGAGAGTTGTGGAGTGTGTTGATAAGTTCCTTTTCTTCCTCTCCTCTCCCAGCTGGGTCTGAGTGTTGTGACAGTGGCGTGGAGCTATATTTGAGAAAGACCAGCCTGCTGTCCCACCATCTCCGCTGCGCACACACTGTAGCCCTTGTTCGTCTGCTTTAATGAAAAGGCCACATGCCTCCTCTCATCCTCGAGTTGCTTATACGCCGTAACACCTGGTAGATATAAATCAGCCCTAGTGAGCTGTATTTGGGAAGTGAGGCATTAAGCATGACATAGGCTGTCAAAGTTCACATCGCACCGACTGCAACATCGGGTTGAACCGCTCCGAAACAGACCCGAGACCAGGGAGCTGGCCTACCATCAGCCTCTTATCTTGTGCCTCGCAGCTTTGCATGACATGGCTGACACATCTGGGCCCCAGCTGGGAAGCCTGCTGAACAAACTATAGCCAAACCAAGGCTAAGCTGCAGAGCACAGAAGCCCCAGTCTTCCATAGTTTTCATGGTAAAACTCTCATGTTGAGGGATCAAACATAGCCTCCTTTTAAATTTGTATTGTTTACTGGCATTTGACTGCATGCTTTCTTGTTAGTGAGCTGTGAGGGGGTTGTGGGTGTTACTGCAGTATTTTCAAGAGGTGTACCTTCTATTTCTGAGCAGGGAGATAAAAGCATCTGAGGGTCTGAGTGTTGTGTCTATGCAGTCTGTGTGTGTATGTGAATGGAATTTCAGTCACGTGAGCCAAGGGTCTGAGGGTCAATTGCTGCAAGAGAACCCACACATTCCTCAGAGGACAGGCACACATCTTTTTGCGCCTGGGCACTCTGAAGTTTCCGTCAACTTGAATGCATGTATGTGTGAGCAAATCTAGCAGAAACCTCCCTTAACTTCTTCAGCATGCTCTCCAGAATTAAATATTTGGCACAAGAAAAGTTATTTTGTAATTTTTTTTCGGGGCAAAAGGCGTGGTTTGAAAAAACAAAATACTGAGACAAGACTGAACTGAGGGACAGTACAAATGACTACATTCAAACAAACCTACGGTATTATTACACCGACTACAACCTGCAATATTATTGTTTACACTGCTGAGTAATTAGCCTGAGGATCATAGTGCTCCAGCCAGCAATAGCGGGTTTCTCATAGAGGCACAAGCAAGTATGTCACCGCACAACTACTACATATCGTTTCAGCCTACACTTCTGTGTATTGCACTGAATAGCAGCAAAAAAAATGTTATGGAGAAAAGTGGCACAGTGAAATACATCCTAGCATGGAAATTTTCTGACTAAATAGACAGAATGAACAGGTTAAAGATTTCCCTGTGTGTATGCACATTCACAGAGATTACAAGATGGTTTAGAGACCAAGAAGCAGAAATAAGCCATCATTGGAACACACAAAGCAGAAAACACATTCATATCAGTGTACATATCAGTAAGATAAAATAATACATGACCTGTTTCCCTATCTGAGAATAAAAGAAGCTAGTCTTACTGGGCATCCTGTTGACTTTGGGAGACAAACTGCTGAGACTTTAAAGACCATCGTGACCACTAACACTGTGATGAGATACAATACTGGAAGAAAGGGAAAGCTGTAAGATCACAAATCACAAGTGCATGAAAAATTTATACTCCTGAAACTTTTTCACATTATGTCACATTACAGTCACAAACTTTAATGTATTGTAATTGGATTTTATGAGATAGACCAACCCAAAGTAGGGTATGAGTGAAGTGGAAAAAAACATCAAATAGTATTTTAACATTTTTTACACGGTGTGTATTTGCATACAGCTCCCGGAATTCTGATAAGAAAAAAAAAGAAAAATACGACCGCATTACCTAATCACTGAAAATAGTCCAGTGAAATTTAACAGGTAATGTAATTTCTGCAAAAGTGAGCAAATAGAATCATGAAGACAAGTCTAAACGATTTGACAAGACATTATTTCTGAGTCTTGTTTACATTTTAAAATCCTGTTGCTTTCTGATCACACTAACAAGACATCATCACTATATCACTCCCTCAAACTGTGAAGCTAGCTTTCCCTGTATGAAAGTCAGCTTTGGGCCTGTGACGAAACTCAAGCCAAAAACGTGATAGAGTCTGACTTCTCCACTCTCGCCATATTGGTCCTTTCAAAAATTACATGGAGATGGAAAAAAGATGCCTTAAAGGGCCTACTCAAAGTTCAGACCTTGACCCAATTGAGAATCTGTGGCAAGAGTTGAAAACCAACATCAATAGATATTCTGTAACCAAACTGACTGAGATTTAAGTTATTTTGTAAAGAACAAAGGCACACATATTATTCTTTAGACATACAAAGCTGGTAGAGACATATCCCAAAAGCTTTACAGCTGCAATTGTTGCAAAATATTGACTAAGAGGGGCTGAATACCAACTTTACAGACTTTTAATGTTAATAAATAATAAGCATGTTTTTGTCACGTCACATAAAATGCGCTACTTTGTGTTGATCCATCAAGTCTGTGGGTTATCACATAACAAAATGCAGAAAACATTGAGGGGGGAATGAGTTTTTATAAGGCACTGTATGCTAGAGTGCTGTTTATAAGCTGTTGTTCTTCACATCAGCCAACTAAAACATGGGAAATGAGGAACAAGAGTGAGGATTCAGATTTTTGTACATGAGACATATGACACAAAACACCAAAATAGAAGCAGGGAACAAAAATAAAAGAACAATATGGAAAAAAAAAAACAAAACATTCATTCATGTGAGCATGAGCAAACTTGCTTGTCCACATTTTGTGCTCACCTCCTTTGACATACACACACAAAAAAAAAACATGTCAGCAAGGAGGTGAGAATTACACCAGGGCCAACTGGCTCACCCTGAAAGTTCAAGTTGAGTGCTACTACAAATTACAAGCTGACAGCTATAACTGTCCCTGGAATGTGTTCCTTACAATGCATGTGCATGTTGGAGTTTGCTAAGGCAAATGCCTCCAGACAGCTGTTCTGGATGAGGTATTTACATGTCACAATTATATCTTCAACGCGCACACACACAAACACACGCATGCAGACATAGCCCAGTAACATAAGAACACTGTAATTTTACTCAAACTGTGCTGAACACCAAGTCGCTTAGATCAGTCATGTCCCATATAATAAGATTCTCTGCCCCATGTCAAAGAGATGCCCCTATTTTTGATCTGTGAGAATTATAGGGACAGTGTAAGACAATAGGAAGACTAAATGGTTCATAACCTGTAATTGGGGAGAAGTAATTGGAATGGACAGGCAGATGCCAGGTGCATCTGCTTGAGGTGGGGCAATGCTGTGCCATTTTGCCTGGTTACAGGGGTGTGTGTTTTGGGTTACAGGGGACTGCACAGGGATTATTTGCAGAGGGGACGCAATGTTTTAACGGAAAAACATCACCAAAAAATATATTTTAGGTGTGATATGGGCCTGTTAGTTTCGCAAAAACCACATAAAAGCCAATGACCTGAAATCTGAAAACAGGACAACCACACCCAGCGTGAAAAGGAAAATACATATAGAGGGGAAAATATGTGTTAAACTTGTCAATTATAGTCCTTTTGATATGAAATTTACACCAGCAGTAGGTAATATGAAAAGCCATTCACACATACAAATAAATTATGAAAATAATATAAAAAAACATACAAGTTTTTATAATAATAACTAATATGGTGGGAGAAAACATTCTGTGATGTTCCCACTTCTGTTTCATTTTCTTCCACTATTTCCTTATTGTGTCTCAATAATCTGCACCAAACCTTAAACAAACACTTCAACATACATTTTCATCACCACTGGAGTCTTTCTCATTGAGCATGCACACAGTCTATGGCAGTTAAATGTATTGCTTATTGTTTTTATGGGAGAACAGTACTTGCTGTCCTTTGAAATCTCCCTGTGAATGGTCCAGGTCTCTTTAAATTGCTCCAATTACTTTTTTTACTCCTTTTGGAGAAACCTTGCAAGGGGCACCTAGTTGAAGCAGATTTATGATGGTGTGATATTCTAACCATATCCAGAATAAGGCCTCAGTTACTTTAAGAAGTTTAGAAATTTGTAAACCAATCCTATAATCAGGTTTAACAGCAAGAAAGTTGAGGTTTTGAAAAAGGTCTTTGTTTTTACTGATCATGGCATTCTTGTATGATACTCTGGCAATGAGAAAACCTTTTTATTATAAGCCATAAATTAGGACCAAATGGACAAATACAAATTGGCACTGATACGGAGTAGAGTTGTTTTTCTAAATACTACCAGGTTTCAGCTGGTTTAAAGGCTTTAGTTTCTTTTTTGGTCTTTTCTTCATCTGCTCAATACTGATTCCATGTCTCATTCAACTTTATCACATATAACCTGATTGATTGAGTTTTGTGTGGATTACTTGTTACCATGTGAATTCCATGTAAATTTCCATTAATAAAATATATTTACAAAGGGCAAAAATGGACAAATTCACATTAGTTTTCCCACTGCACATCTAATCGACACAAAGTCTCAAGCAAATGCACACATGGTGCTACAACTTCGTGTTCAATGGTAATTCTGTACTATAAGAAATCTGCAGCTCAACATTTTCTCATGGTTCATGTGGTGGGTCAATATGATCAATGTGTTCATGGTCCACCAAACCAATAACACACCTCTCCCAATCAATGTAATGGGGGCTGAGTGTTAATTGGGACAGAGTTAAAGAAAGGTGGGTGATGGAGCTCAAGTGCTTTTTGCCGAAGCATCAGAAATACTGCGATGAAAGCTGCGTAATGTCAACAGCATGACCGCTTGCTGAATTGATTGGTTAAAATCTTTTTAAGCAACAACCAGGACCAGAGAAACATGTGTGCAAATACACCCTTTGACGAAGAATGTTTTTAGCAGAACATTTGTTTGTCCAGGCAATCACCCTGTCATTATCAGTTATTATTGAGCAGTTGTGTAAGTGCAGTCATGTGTTCCCCTTTTTGAGGAGGTAATCAAGGCATTCTCATAAGCGACACTCCCTACGTTTTCTGCAGTATCCAATTTTTGGTTTAAGGTTGTATGTTGTATGGCATTAATTATGAGCAACAGAGAATAATCCTAAAAAAAAGAGCCAAAAGCAAATATTCCCTCCTTGAAAAGTACTGCAAGTAATGTGGTAAGAAAGTTCCCTTGACAATGATCTCAGTCATGCACAGAGATTTTCACAATAGAGAAGCAAGCTTCACATCCTACTTGAAACAGGGCGTTAAGATCCACTTCAAAGACTGAGCAGATCAACTCAGCAGCAAAGCCTCCAATTTATATGGTGGGAAGGGGGAAAATGTTAAAAATTGCGATGAGAATTAAAGTGGGAAGTTGTTCTTGTAGTTGTTCAGTGATGCATCATGCATTGTTAAAAATAAGACTGCCACAGTCAAACATTCACACATCCTTTCCACACCATGCACCTTTTGATGGTAATCTGGGGGAACTTCAACTGAAGAGATGAACAAATTAAACAAGAGCAACACAAGAACAGAGACAGCAAGGAAGGAGGTGGAAGGAGAGGCATTTCAGAGTCAACTGTTTACCCAGCTTACTAAGTGTATGCTTGTTTATTTCTGGTGAAAAGCTGCAGCTGACAACTAGAAAAAGCATGTAAAGCACAGGAAAAACCTGCCTGACAGATATTCTGTCTGTCAGCTAAATGGAAGTAGGAAATGATGGTAGAGGAAACAGCCTCCACTAGAGTAAAGGCTGCTTCCCCTGTGTTGCCTGTTGTCTCACCCTGTTCACGCAGGGCATGAGGTTCATCTGAATGGCATCCAGCCCAGAAAGCAGCTGCACCACACAAGGCACAGCTAAATTCCAATATTGCTGTGAAGGTTTGAAAACCAGACAATCAATAAAAACAATTTAATTTGGACTTTTTATCTTGACTATTACAATACATCTTTTACAATTCTGTGCTATAATTCTGTTTACTGTGGCTTTTGTCAATTTATCATAAACTGGAAGAACAAATTTAGGTAGCAACAGATGGTTTTCCAAGGGCTATGGTACGATGTGGTTAAGATTAACACTGTTTTGCTTTCCTCTCTCCTGCTTGTTCACACAACAAGCCGAGTTGTGTCAGAAGAAGGTTTAATGTGAGAATACAACAAAACAAAACAAAAACAAAATATTCCCCAATGAGACCCTACTTTTGGTCCAACCCTCAAGCCTCTAAATTACCTGTGATGACACAAAGGTGGTGGGAGAGCAGTGGGCCCATTTCAACTGTGTACTGAGGCCAGTTCATGAACGGGTCAAGACCTCCCCATTAGGAAGCGGGTCAAAGCCACATAACTCTTTAGCTAAGGTGAGGGTCGGTGTTATGGTCTGTCCAGTCAGGGTCAATCCGAGGTTTCTGGCCGGTGAGGTTCATGGCAATACAATAAAGTAATCAATCTGGGTGCTGGACCCTGGTCAATAATATACTCCCAGATTGTGCAGGGTCACCACCTGTTCCCTGTCCTCTCCTTGGACTGTCCTGGCCTATTGAACTTGCAAAGGCTTGAATTGCACTGTTCCAAGGGAGACTGAAAGTCCATGACAGAAAAACCATAAATGTCAAATCCCAGTTTGTTACATGATATTTATACCAATTGGAAAAACTAAGGAATAATAATGAAGTGGTCAAATATGCTTTTCTCTGCTAATGACTGCTAACTTTACATCTGACTCTGCTTAGCAAATGACATCACATGGTGCAAATTTTCAAATTTTCATTGTCAGCGTTTTAAAAAGCACATGAAGTTTCCCCTACTTGTATGGATGGCATATATTTTTGTAGTGATGCAGGAATATGTTCTAAACATCTACCGCACAAACTAAAATGTTTATTGGTGCCTAAGAGGATAGTACTTTCTCCATAATTGTGTTGAGCTTTTATGTGACAAACACTATGAGAATTGTTTTTCCCTTCCCCTCGCTGTCTTTCTTTCTTGTCCTCTCGTGCTTGCTATGAATGGAGGTAGACAGTATCCTTGGTGACAAGTAGGATGAGGTAGTGATTAATTCTTGGCTGGCCTCCCTCTCAGCTTAAAGGCAGGTATAAGGTTTCCAACAACTCCAGCTGGCCTTTTAGATTCAGCTAAGGGTCAGAGTTTCAAGCAGGTTAACTAACATCGTCTTCTTTCCCTTGTCACCTTTATCAGTCTCTCAGTGGTGCTGTTAACATCCCTTCAGCTTCCTGGGAGCTTCAACAGCTTCCAGTAAAACCAATTCTTAGGTCTCACTCTGCTTCCTGGCTGGCAGGTACTGCACTCTTGTCTCAAAGACGAACATAAAACTTAAATGATGAGATCAAAAATTGCATCTAACAAGCTAATGAAACAACACAGATTTGTTGCCAAACCTCTTCTCCAGCGCTGACTGCTTCCTTTTCTATTCTCCCTTCTATTTTCCCTTCATCTCAACAGCATGTCATGTCATTAGGCAGTATAATCAGCATCTTATTTGCATGCATCTCCTTTATTTTATTGATTGCTACTCATTCGTTAAGATTCAGGGTATATAATTAATGACCAACCCCCTGGTGCCACACCCTGGGGACTGCTAATTCCAGTGCATGCCAAAAGGATTTCAGCATAGGGTACACAAGTGGGCTTGTCACACATTGGGCACTGGGCCAGTGTCAGTCCCAGTCCCCTCCCCGCCTCCGGCTGTCCTTGGTCCCAGCCAGCTTCTTTAACAAGGAGAGCTTTCCTGGGCCATGTTAACTAAAAGGACAATTATCCAGAGCACAATGATGCTTTTCACAGGGCTGTTGTCATTAAAGCAGTGGATCTGGTTACAGCAGCCAGCTCTGGCTAATTAATGAATGCTGTCTGTTGACTCTCATTGCGTCTTAATTAAGTAAGATTCATTTCAAAATGGGGTGGAAATATAATTTTTGGAAAGAGGGTATATCTTTGACTTTGTTTCCTGTTCAGTTCTGGTTGTAAAACAAGAAAAGGGGGATGAAAAATGAGAACCACAAGGGTGTATGCCACAAATGCAATCTGCAAGACAATGTCTTTTTGGAGATGACTGACTGACAGACGCACAGAATACTGTAGGAAAAGTTGCTTTCCACAAAGACAGCTGACTCTTTCTTTCCAAGGAGCGTGATGACCTTTTATAAGAATGAGGGCTGTTAGTCACAAGTAGCTCAGCACTTACTGACAGCAAGACGAATACTGAATGAGGGATGTTTATGTACGCATATATTTGTGTGATAGCAAGAAAGAAAAAGATAGACTAAGTCACTGAACAGAAATTTTTGAGATCATGATGGTCAATATGTGCAGAGGTTAAGGTGGAATTTTCACCAATTAAACTGGATTACGTGTAGCCAAGCTAGCTTCTTTCTGCTGGCTGCAGTTCTTTAAACACTTTATAAAATGCATGATTGGTATGGGGTTCCACAATATTAATACTTTGCAACTTTAATACTCAAGCAAAGTCTTTCTCAAAAAGCTGACATCGTTTGACTTCACCTGACGATGCAAATGTAAACAAATGTTATTAGTCCCAGATAAGAAAGGGAGTGTTTTAAAGTAGACAGAGTGAGTTAAAAAAAAATCACCTAAAGACTTGTCACTTTAGTCAATAACAGACAGGAATGAATGAAGTCCCCATCATGTTTAAATAGTTTCTAAAGCGGTACTTTACAAACTATCAACTGGAAAGGACTTTAAAGTAGCCATCTGCTACAAAGTTTATTTCACAGTCTTTAATGAATATGGACCAAATTTGGCCATTTAAATTGAATACTTATACATACATTCATTAAAGCACAGTTTGATAATTATTACATTATTATTATATTTGTAAAAACACAAACTTACTGCTTTTTTGCTATTTGGATCACCTTAAAATTAGGGAAACATAAAAAAACAGCATATGGAATAGTCAAACCTTTACTGAAACAATATTCACTAAGTATGTAATTTATGAAACACTTACTCTGCTTGTGAAGACAAGAAAAGAAAAGTGATTCCTTCTGTTTTCTTAACAGTATTGCTAAAATGTCATCGCATCTCAGTTTGATAAAACTAGCACTATGCACAAAGTAGCTCCATGAGCTGGATGTGTCGTCACACCGATGGTGATAACAAATCGCAAGCTTCCAAGGTTGTATGTTCCTGTATTTAAAGGGTGTGTGGCAGCTTAGAGAGCACCAAATATGTAAACAGAGTCACACATAAATGCATGAATCTGGTTTGGCAACTATATATGCCCTTACTTGCTGGGTATTATGAAGAAGGCTACAGCTGTCGATTGTGATTAAAATGTAAACAAAGGAAGAGTTCGGAGAAAGGGCGAATGTGTGAGCTTGGGGGCTGATCAACTCCACACCCTCCCAAACAAAAGCTGCTGTTCATCACATCACGCTTATAGCAACAAATAAAACACACACACACACACACACACACACATATATAGATATATGGGAATTCCTCCTGAATGGCCTCAGCCAGAGCGCTCTTCCCATCAACAGTGGTGCTGCTTCTTCCAATTAACCTGCTTTTGGTCTCTTAGCATGAAAAATGTACTGTTTTAAGTAATCCTTGTTTGTCTTCACCATAATTGATTGGGTAATCCTGGTTTAACATGCACTAAAGCCAGTGCTTAAGAAACTATTAGAAGCTTAAAGAGGCAGGATCCGTCTAAAGTTGCCTGCTAGATCTGCATTTGTGTGCCAAAAGGTTGGAGTTATTTGCTTGCCCCTTGTTTTGTGACCCACTTTACATCCAGTGTCCGTCCTCCGTTTGTTTTAATGTTCAAAATGCTTCTTTATTTGCTCATATGGTCATGTGCCAAGGCTGCACCAAGGTTTATCCGCTGATCTTCATTGGTAAATCTCCTGGCCTTCTTCCATTAACCTGGTGACACAGTTCTGGAGGTGTTCAGACCAGCTTCACCCATAGCACAGCCCAACTTCACAGACGGAGTGCCAAAAAGTCACCTTGACATAACACATGCCAAGTCAAATACCCATCAACGTCACACCTCTGTCACAAATCAATGCAAAACTATCTGTATCAAGAAAGGATATGCTAAGGTGCTGGAGCAAGAGAGAGGCAGACTTACTAAGCATGGGGTCATAATACAATCTAAGTGGCCTTAGGATCAAGCAGCAAGTGTGAACGTTGGTGCGCACACATGGCAATCTGACAAGGGGAAGGCTAATTCCTGCTCCTCCTCCTGCTCTGGCTGCTGTGGTTTGTACATGACACATTAGAAGGTAGGGAGGTCTTTCTTTTTCTCTGTGTCTCACACACACACGCATCGTGGAAAGAAGAGAAGGAGAATAATCCCCACCAAGACCTCTGCCCTAATGGGGCCCACTACTGTAATTACAAGGCACAGATTTCAGATCAGGCACTTAAGTAGCCAGTGAAGAGTGCCCAGAAAACAAAAAGCTCTGTAATTATCGTCTGCCTCGTCTCTCCACAGCGCAACTGCAGTTACCTGTCACGCAGCTGTTTTGTCAAGAGTTCGTTGTTTCTTGGATTCTCCCTAATCCATAGCTGGAAGCATCCCTGGCTGTGCGCCTGTCTGTGCAAGATGCACATTTCGACTCACGAGGGCGAGTGACGACATGGCACAAAAAGATAGCAGAAACCTGAGTCCTCAAAGCCCCACAAGTCATGAATGCATTTTTTTACAAGAGGAGAGAGGGAAAAAAGGAGGGGGAGTGTTCAGTTTGCTTGAGACAAAAGAGCCATTGTGCAATGAAACTTTATATACATATTAGAAACTCGAAACCCTTAGACTCTGCAAGCAGGATTCTTGTAACTGTGAACAAGATAACATTACCCACCATTCTATCGTTATGTCCACAAAAAAGAAAGAAAAAGCCTACCCTGTTTTCTGCAAGGATCCTATTTTGTGCAATGGGTTCCTGTTTTTTTTTCTCTGTTTTTTGCAGGGTCATCTAATATCAGTGATAAGAGAGCTGCGGTCTCCAGGCAGTTTTGTGGCCCATTAAGTAACACATTCCCCAGGAGGAGCAGGGCAGGAGGCACAACTTGTCGACAGAGATTTGGACTCTGCATTCTCTTAGCTTGCAGTCACCATCTGCCTGGCCTCTCAGGTGTAACACAAGGAATTTTATGCCCATTCCTATATTTGCTTAACCTGCTTCAAGCTGGAATGCATTCTGTGCATACTTTCAACACAACTTAACCTGATAAAAATGTTTGTTTTTTTTTCTTTAGCCATTTCAACTTAGGACACTGCTCCTTTTTTACCTGGAAAAGTTTAGAAAAAGAATAACATATCAACATTTATTTTTTTATTTTTTTTTACTAAAAGCCAGAGCCTGTTATGGAAAAAAAACAAAAAAAACCCCCAAACAAACAAAAAACGATCCCTATCTCTGCAAACATACACAAACTTACCTAATCTCTACTTACTGAGATCAGGTAAGTAGTACATACTATGCAAATCTAATTGAAATCCAAAAGTTATACCAACTGACTAATGATATGTAATTTAGGCTACAAAGCACTGAGTGTGATACACAATAGAGAAACATTGCACTGAATAATGTTTAGCCCACAAGAGTAATTTCATTACTGAAATTAGGCAAGGGCTTTTCCACAAGTACAAGAGTAGATGATGCAGATTAACGGAGGAATCCAGTATTGTTTAATTGTTCATTTTACAGTATCTTGTCTTATACTGTATGTTGTTTTTCCATTATGTGAATGGACATTAGACATTTAGACATTAGCCTCTAGAAAAGGTTTCCCAGTTTGACAAGTTAAACTAAAACGCTGGGAATCAAAGACATTTTAAAATTACTTAGAGTAGAACAGGCAGGGTGTCAGTTCTACTCTGCTCTGACTTTAGTAGTAAATAAACTTTAGTAGTAAATAAACTACACTAGTATGTGTTCTGTACCACTTGGAAGTACCAAGTGGTACTCCCAAGTACCACTTTGTATATTACAAGGACTTTATAGGTTTGCTGTAGTTAGTGTGTTTACTTGAAGAATTGAATGTAATTGTGCATTTAGTTTTTACGTTGAAGGCTAAATTCCCCAGTAACAAGTTGGAAAAATAGACAAACTCCCCTGAAGTCTAAACTTCAAGTGGAAGAGTGAAAGGTTTCTCACCCACCGCAAACTTCAAAATCCATTACTGCTTCAGCTTTTTAAAAACAAGGTCAACGCTGCAGTATTAACCAGCTTATTTTAACACTGTATGGTTTGTATCTCACACAGTGTCATAAAACATCTCTTAGTGAATACATACAGAAAATGGAAAGAAATACACTCTCTTTAGCTATTGCCAAGAGTAGCTACAGCAGTCGTTACCATATCCTGTAGGTTTGCTGACCTAAAACTGGAACATGATTAAGTTGGGTTTGGTGCTGTGCTCAGATTCCTGCTCTGACTTTAGTAGTAAATAAACTACACTAGTATGTGTTCTCAGTTCACATTTCTTCCATAATTTATACTGGGAGTTCTCAAAATGTTTTCACTGCACTAATAACTTTCTAATTAAGTAAATATCAGTCCATTTGGACAAGTTCTTTCTTTTCTTGTATTAAGCTTTGTATTTACCTTGTACATAGATGATTGATGCAGAAACAATTCTGACTATAATTAAAAGCAACCCATGTACTTTCAGTGGTGCTTGTAGCATGAATTTTGAACCATGTTTTGATGGTATTGTTTGGATCTTCGTCAACAACAAAGACACAAACCTTTAGTCAGAGACAGACAGAGTGACTTAAACTGTGATACTTTAGATTTCAACTCTGGCTCACTTTTTACATCATAAAAATATATTGTAGAGTGTTTGGACAGGCGACAACTTCCATTTTTACAAGTTCTATTAATACAGTCTTGATGTGGATGATTCATTGTGAACTGGAACATTTTTCCACAGATACATACCACAAAAAAATTATGAAGCAACACACACTTATCTGTTTCAAAACTTTAGTGTACCCAGCTGAACTTGTCGTTTCTTTAAACCTTCAGTCTGTTTTTGTTGTGGATGCCAGGAAAAAGTACCGTAAAAAGAACATTGTTGAATAGAGAACTAAGCACCACTTTATCCTTTAGGGGCCTCAGTGGTTTTGCATAAAATTAGATTAGGTGACGTCCAGTCAAATGATGCAACTGGCGCCAAATCCAGTGACCCTTTGTTGCAGCCCTTTGCCATGAAAAGACCGTATCAAAGTGTGGAAGTCACAAAGGTACAGGGGACTCAATACCAGCAGTCCCTCTGTCTTATCTCTTACTTTATGCTAAAGCAGGACTTGCTTCACAGAGACTGTTCTGGTTGAACTCAAGTAAGTATCAAGCCTGGTTTGTTGTGGTTATCTCAGGCCCAGCAAGACTAAAGAGAAAACAGGGTCCTAAGTTAGTTTTAATAGGCACATTATTTCTACCCCTGACACCCGCACAGCCTCCAATCTCAGCCACTGGCTGTTTGAAGTTGGTAACAGCTGTAGTGGTTCCAGCCTTTATTTAGAGGTCAGCAAGCTGACTTCAGTTAAAAGGAGAAAGGGACTAAAGGGTTGAGAGAGAAAGAAAGAAGGCAGTAGGAGGAGAAAGAAAGAACGGAGAGCGAGCGAGAGGTGAAAGGAGGAGTTAAAAAAAGAAAGAGTTACTAGTGTGGCGAGGGATTAGCTGAGGGAGAGGTTAAAAGTTTGTGGAGCTGCATCTGGCCTCCTGCCTGCTCTGTTGTTTATTGCCGCCGGCGTGAAGATCTGGTGCCAACATTAACCGCACCTGAACCACACTACGGCACACACAAACACATAAACACACATACAGGGACAAAACAGGAAGAGGCTTGCATGTGCACTGCTTGCACTTCACACCAGTGTTTTGGCAATATTTAACGGTGTACCAGCTTTTTTGAAAAAATACTTTCTACATCAAAATGTGTGCAATTGTTTGTGTGTGAGTGCATGTAAGTGTACACGTGCTCCACTAGCAGATGCCTCGTCATGTCTTCTCACATGTCGATCCTCTGTTAGTTTTATTCACTTCCCATCCTTGTGCTGTGTCAATATGGATGGCTGCCAAACTCGTCTCAGCTAATTCTTCCTGAGT
This sequence comes from Poeciliopsis retropinna, assembly GCA_010277075.1. NCBI lineage: Eukaryota > Metazoa > Chordata > Actinopteri > Cyprinodontiformes > Poeciliidae > Poeciliopsis > Poeciliopsis retropinna. The sequence goes on along the minus strand of VMRM01000006.1, from coordinate 15,511,841 downwards.
CACTTAAAACCTTGCTTGACAATGTTCCACCTCTGCTAAAAACTTCCACATGCTCAACAAACACAAGAAAGAAAATCCTCGTTTTTAGGAGTGCTGTGTGCCATCATCTTGTAATCCAACACAGACTGGAACAGAAATGTGCATGGGGGTCATTGTGAGCTGAATTATACACAATGATGCCACCCACAACAAACCCATAAGACAGACCCTTCTCTGTTCGACTTCTCTCTTTCACTGGAATTTCCCATTATATAGAACCAGTTTACACATTACAGCACGTGTATGTGCACACACGCACACACACACAAAAGTGCAGTATAGAAAGAGCTCCAAGGTGTAAAGATTTTTCAGAGTTGATTACAGGTTAGTCCTTTTACCCCTGGCACTATTGACAAGGCTGAGCGCCAGTAGGACCTGAAAACCAGGCCTGATATTGTTCTACTCTCCACTTTGTCTTCTCTCTGCTGAACTCAGTCCTTGTCTTCTAAACTTCAGGACTGGAATGTTGCAGCAGGTCATGTTCACAAGCACATCAAAAGCGATTAGGTGCAAGCCCCAAGGATTAAGATGAGTGTGTAGACCTTCACATCTTAGGCTAACCTCTCCAAAGCACTCGGCTTCCTCCTGCCACAACAGTATCCAAGTTCATTTTGGATACTGACACAGGCCCCTCCTTTGCTTGTGGAAGTAATACCAGATTACAGAGCAACTGTTGTTAAATGTTGATATAATGTGTTTTTCTTGTTCTTTTCCCCCCTCTCTCTGTTTGCACAGCTGTTCTCTAACAGCAGGTCATCTCACGGTTCTTCTCTTGTATGGCTTACTTTGGGCAAAACTGACATATCACTTCAGTTTAATGCGCTCGGACAACATTGATGGCTGTGAGAGGAAACAGTTTTGATGAAAGAAAGTGTGGAATTTACGTTATGCATGCGTATCTGGCAGACATTAGCTTATAAGGTTAACTTATTTTCTTCCAAAATAGTGCTTTGAGAGTTAACTTATCGCTCTGACTCAGGTGTACAGGACAAGTCTAGACTGGCAACTCAGAACACAGCAAAAGGGATCTCCACACCACAAAAATGGTGATATTTCACTGGAGCAAGAAGGTCTAACCAAACAAAGTGATAAGAGAAAAAGAAAACACCTTCTTGACAGCATTTTTGTCTTTGTTGAATCAAAGCAGGAGATGATAAAAGAAACACCCAACAAAACAACCATTCATAAAAAAATAAAATAAAAAATAAAACATTAAAAAATACCACACTTGGATGCCTGTGGCGAACAAGGGAGGGGAACAGACTGAGGAATGGGTTCATGGGTCAGTTAGTGAACAAAGCAAAAGGTAGATTTACACAGCATTTTAACAGAAGCCTGTGCTCTATCTGTCTTACTCCCCGCCCCACCTTCCCTCTCTCTTTATGTGTACATGTGAGGAACCAGCAGGCTGGAAGCTCTCCCAGGACCCAGATGCGCTCTGTCAACACCGAGATTCCAGAGAGGAAGCAGGGCTTTACAGCAGCAAGCAGCGCACACACACAGCCAGAACCTGCAAAGACCGGGAGCCAGGAGAGAACAACCTGCTCCATGTAAACACAGACCTCCCTGTCCTCTGCCTGAGCCACTGGTTCTGCTTCCTCACCCCGAATGGAGCAAGCTGCAGCAGCAGCAACATAATCCTGGTGGTGGTGTAGTGAGCCACAAAGTTCCTCCTGCCTCGCTGGGCCCCTTCTCTGCCTGCCACCGTCAAGAGGTAAATAGCTATTGGCTGCTCAATAAGTGGCTTCAGTGTGTTGGAGTAAGGGGCCTTTTTTCCTCCACACTCTCCCAGACTTGACAAGCATGTATTGACAGAGCAGTTACACACTAACCCATTGGGGGAAATCCTCCACATTGTGCCCCAGGCAGCTGATAAATGGAACTCATACAGTACCTGTAAGCATGATCTCCTAGGCGTGGGCCTGGAAAGGTGCATTTTCGCATACAAGCAGCTCAATATTACAATACTAATGTAGACACGTAAGGAAAATGGGGGTGTTAAGACACATAATGTGATGACCAATAGGATGGAGGGAAATGGGAAAAAAGTAAAGGCCTCACACCAAAGAATGTTGATGTTTCAAACTGATGTTCTGGTATAATGTTTCAGCAAAAATGATTAATGAAAACTATGAACAGAATCCAATATGTGCAAAGTGTTACGGTTACCTAAATACTAGCAGTGTAAGTTTGGAAATGTCCGTTTCAAATGAATATGAGGATCACATGGACAGCAAGAGTCACTACTGTCCATCAAAGAAGCCTGGTCAGACAGGTGGCGTCAGCACTGAAGCCACCAACATTGAGGTGGTGCCAAGTCCCCTCCTTCCCTTCAACTCCCTTTCATGTTCAACCCACTGCTGATAAATAGCTACGGGTGCAGCACTTGCTTTCACTTTGTGATATGATGTCAGTAACCTTCATTGATCTGTTGGAGGGTAGGCACGCCTTATCGCTGCCTCTCCCCTTGTGATATACTGTGATCCAGGACCCTGACTGCTTTTTAATACACTGCACTTTAGGTAACCATGTCGCAGGCTAACCACCTCAGCGACTAACACCTGAGGCCATATTTTACGGCAGCACTGAGATGGCCACACAGATTATGGAGAAGCTAACTCTAGAGGAGCTTGCCAGCCAAACGAGGACATTGGCTAAAGCAGAAAAGCAGAGTTGTGAGGAATTTTCTGGTTTGATTATGTATAATGGTAAACCTTTATGGGCCAGGAAGAGTATATAGAAGAGAGTACGACTGAGAAGTCGTACTCTAAAAAAGACATCTTGTAAAATAGAGTATGATATTCCTCATCAACGAGATCAACCCATTGCATTTGCCCCTAAATCTTTACAATCCTCTCTTGCTTCTAGTTGGATCCTTTCAATCCTGTGGCTTTGTTCAAGGAACTACCTGTGCTGTGTTTTTAAGTCTAATCAAGCACCTCTGTCAGAACATAGAGCATGTGTGTTGACAGAGCACAAGAATCTATGCAGGATTGAATTAGTGCTGACAGATACGTCCTCCCACTAGATTTATATATGTACCTACTCAGAGACAACGACTGAGCTGATTGGCAGGAGTTTCATCCACATTATATGAACCCTTTAGCAAACAAAATAACAAAAAAGTTGCCATGTATCATACTGGGCAATGACCAGTTTGGTATGGGGTGGATTACAATTACAAAATCAAGGCAGTTATTATCAAAATTAAGAAAAAAATGTGTGCAAGCTCAAAGTCATTCATATCCAAGTTATTTATCCTATATAATTAATACACACCGAAGCACAGTCCAGCTAACAAAAACACCCATGTATACAGATTGGAGAGGCTGCAGATAAAGAAGACTGGGCGACTAGCAAAAGAATTATCCCAACTATTGATTTTAGCTGTTGGGTATTACAGAAGGAAACAGCGGGTTTATCAGGCCAAGATCCCTCTGCACTTTTACTAACTAAACGAGTATTTTCCGGGCTTATCAGGCAAAAAGCCTATTACTGATGTTCTCAGCCTCCCCCACAAGCAGACAAAGGGAGATGTTGGCCACTATTATGTAGCCATTGCATGGGTTGGATTATGTCACACTTTTTTAGACCTGCTATACTTATTCAGCCAATCACAAAACCAGAAAGATGTTAACATAGTCTCCTTTAACATGACACCCCTCAGGGGTATTGCACACTTTATTATATTTATGTATATTTACAGTTATCTGCTAATGGACTTGTGACCTCCTCAACAATCTGCTCTCCATCTTGCTCTTCCACTATCTCTCTGTATCTTTCTCTGGGTCAATGTCATTTTTATGGCTTCTGTATATGAGAAATATAGGCAGAGATAATGGAAAGTGATATAATCCCTGAGTGGAGCCTAATTCTGGTTTTAACCACAAAGCATAAAAAGTATAAGTTTTAATTAGGGACTGCAAAGATACCTGTGGAGGTACCTTTAGTGATGTCTTATCTTTGTTCTAGAAATACAGGCTGCTCTGCATCTGCTGGGGTGAATTGAAACTTCACTTGTTGTTTTAATCTGAAATTATACTCAGACATTTTGAATGAATACAGATTTCCCAATATTAATAATGAACAAGAACCGAGACAGAAAATCTCCCCTCAGCAATTACTGTGGAAATCCATAAACTGATCAATGCACAATCCCAAGGATTGTCTTAATACATATAAAATATGGACAATACTATATGCTTGTATGAATGTCCGTGAAAGTGTTGTGCTGTAAAACGATCTCAAGCAGATGAGATTATAATTGAAAAAAATAAAACACAAGGTTTCACGATTTGCATTTCTTATCACAGACAAAGAGTAGGCAGAAAAAAGGTTATTGACAAACTGCAAAACATAACAAAGTCATAAAGAAACGAAACAACATCCCGCTGGATCAACCTAATTAAAAATACATTGAAACTACTATGTTGGTCCCGCTTAAATTGCCAGAAAAACATTTATCTAGTGAGTGTGAACAAAGTTGTCATGGTCCATTCTACAGGGGATTTCATGAGGTAAACCACCAGCTTTACTTGTGAGGAGTGGCACTCATTGTGTCATTTGAGGAGGATGAAGATCCAAGTTCAAACTTGGCATCATCAAAGGGGAGGTGCTTAACTTCCAACTGGCCTGCCTTTATGTCTCCAAGTCAGCCCTGTAATTTGTTTGGAGCTGAGATAAATCTTATCTCAGAGACCTGATTAAGTTTTTAATTTACACACCAATCAATAGCCCAGGTCTATTGGCAATGTGTCTAAAACTCTATTTACCAAAGGATTCCCTGCTATCAATTGATCAAGGACCCGGCAGTCATAAATTATGGGAACATGTGTGTGTGAGCGAGAGAGAGAGAGACACACATAAGAAAACGAGAAAGTACGGGAAGAGGGAGAAATTGAAAGAGCCTGAACATATTTGGGTGATTTTTAGAGAATAATGCAAAGATAAGCCGCTAACACCTGGTAGCACGTGACCTGGGAGCAAGACACACACAGAAAAGTCACTTTAAGCTGCTTTTAAAGGTCTGCCCAAACATCATCCAATGACAAGAAGCTGAGTGACTTTCCAAAGATTCCCACCCAGTGTGGCCACGCTAAATATCTGGACAAATGAGACAGACACCCCAGCATTTCCGGCCCTTCCTGCATGAGTGCCATTAGCTGTTTACAGAGTCTCCTTTCCCAACAGAATAGTAAAAGAAGAATTTGCAGGGTCTGGGATCCACAAACGGAGTGACTGCAGAACAGCTCTCATGCTGTTGTCCATAGAATCCTTCCTGGAAAAAGATCTGTCTTTATTACATGCAGGATCAGAGGTTTCATGTTGATTCATGCAGTCTGAAGTTTAAGATTTGACTTGTCAGAGCTGCAAAGGTGTGATTCTGTTAGGACACGACGCCACTTCATTTTTACAAACAGTTAGAGGGGACAGACACAGTACAGCCCCTCTCTGCTATTCCCATATAAAGGAAGTGAAGGGGAGGGAAAGAAGGGCAAGCGTTATCACCGTGGAGAAAGTGTCGTCATGGCGGTTCTGCTCTGACCCTGCTGACTCGCCAATTCCTTTACATGAGATCATTTTGGACAGCTGACCTCAATATCACTGTGCTCTGAGGATGAAACAGATACAGTGGAACTTCTTAGTCCCTGTGTCCTGCTGCCAAAATATTAGCAGGATGCACATTTACAGTTTTTTTCCCCAGCACAAACATTAACAGGAATTAAAGGAATTCCCAGAATAAAGTGAGCCCTTCAACTTCCTCCCTCATGGATATACTGTACTCAGTATAAAGTAAAAAAAACAAAAAACAACAACAAAAAATAAAACAAAAACAAACTCTTTTTATAGTCGTGAACAGGACAGCCAAACTGCTGCCATAGTACATTTCCGGCTTGTACTTAAAATTACAACATACAATCATAATGCAGAAAAACAATTTTGTAACAAATGTTTAGGCGGAAGTTCTGCACTACTTTATCATTAGTGGAGAAGCTGTCTGGTAAAATCAGGCATAAACATGTGTCAGAATTACATGTAATTATAGTTGGAAAAACTTCCGCATGAGAGTATGAATCACCTCTGCAGCTGGCTGGCGTGGCAGGAGAAAAAACAGTACCCTGCTATCCTCACCTTCAAAACTGCAGAGGGGGAGGGGTGCAAGCCACGGGAGACGTGCTGTCTAAAGAAGACAGACAGTCTCATACGAAGTCAGAGCGGCCGGCTTGCTGGTCCTCTGTTGGATTATCTAAAGAGCCACCGACGGATATGTGTAATCAGCCCCATCCCCATGTTTCTCTCTCACTCTCTGCCTCTCTGGCTAATGTCTCCGCCTGATTCGATTGAAGCAATTAGGCAGTAATCTATAGAGCTAGGGAGTGATGGAAACATTTCCCACTGTCCTCCTCATGTTTCTCAGAGCTGCTATAATTAGCTAACTTTGTTTCTCATTAAACATCAAAGGAGTATTTACATACCCAGATCCAATTTGGCTCTATGGAGCCCAGCCCATTTAAACCATTGTGAAATCCTGAAACATGTCTTTAAACATAGCAATGAGGGAGCTGCAATTTACCATTAATTCAATCAAAGACATGTTTAAACAAGTAAGGCACAACGGATCTTGAGGGTACAGAGTACAAGAAGTAAAGACAAAAGGGCAAATTTGTGTTCAGAAAACAGCTCGGATGATAAGTTTAAAACAGTGGGTTGTTGGAGAAACATCAACTTTATAAACGGCCTGTTAAATTTCCTTTGTATTCACCCAGATTTTTTATAGAAATGTATACATTCATTGTCTTAACCTTAACTGAGGGAGTCTGTTGCATAGTGAAAAGAAGAACTAGATTTGAATTCCTAGAGTATACAATAGTCATTGAAATATGACACATTGTAACTTCTCAACATCCATCCCAGCAACTCAAACCTAATCACTTCTGACTATAGGTGAGACACATTATGGTGTGTTGGACATACGTACAATATAGATACTCGTACGGTGAATGGACATTGAATATCCAGACTGTTTCCTGCTTTGCAATGCTATATTTCCTAACTTCCTAAGCATACCTCAGAATGATTTAATTCATAATATATACATCCACATATAAATATGCAAATTATCCCCACCTCTGACTTCATGGTTGTCAAGGCGGCAGCTGCTCTCCCTTAATTCCACTTAAACATCCTCCATCTTTGACGTGACAAATATAACAAAGATTTGCACCATATGAGCTACTGATATGTTGCTAATGTTAAACAAACAGCTTTCCCCAGCCACATTAGTTCCTACTCTGCTAGTCTATGAGGCTGGTTCCCTAAGTGTGTTTTATGATCAAAGTTTAGGCTGTCTTAATTTATGCCTTCTAAGATTGTTCCCACGGTTCCTGTTTCAAGAGCATAAACCAAGGGATAGACAGCACATTTTGTTCATAAATAAAAAGGTGAAACCCCTAAAAGTTTTATGTTTTTGTATCTTAGCCAGTTATTAGCATTGTTGCCTCCTAGCAAGGACGTCCCAATGAAACAATCTTGAGTTTGCATGTTCTCCCCATGCATGCTTGGGTTTTCTCCAGCTATTCTGGCTGCATCTCAAAGTTCAAAAGCATGAATGTAATTTTGACTGCTCATTTTAAATCGCTGGTAGGTATGAGTGCAAGCATGAATGGTTGTTTGTCCTGTATGTCACTCACTGGTCACTGGAGATAGGCTCCAACACCCCCATGACCCTGCATGAAGTGAGCAGATACTGGTAACTTCATACAAACAGATGCTCACATTGAGCACACAAAAACAGAAAGGCAGACACAGTAATGGAGAGCCCAGGTAATTCAAAGGATTCTTTAAGTGAAAATACAGACGTCATATTTCTCTCAGACATAAAAGGCAAATATGTCAATGTGACATGTAAATTATGCTCCCAGAACAATGTCGTTACTAATTAAGGAACTTAAATCTCACAGACCAACTCAGCATCACATTTCAACAAAACTAGTCACTAAGACTATGAGTTTGTCTTGGTGATTAAACTAAGATAAAACTAGTTTCGCATCATCACCACAGGACTGCAGGACTGCGGTGATGATGCTAGCAGGTACAATCCAAACACCTAGCATGAGCTTGGTGAATGAAGGAGGTGGAGCAACACCACCTAAGCAATTTCAGCTTGATTTCAATTCACATATAATTTCAAATTAAGATCACATGTAATGGACTCAGCATGGATTAACACTATTAACGAGAACTTCACTAAGATACAGTTGATGTGATAGTCTGGCTTATTTAATTAGCACTACAATGTTTGGCAAGTCCAACTTAATTTTACTCATATTTAATAGTCAGTTGCAACCTACTGATGTGCAATAAATATCAAAAGATTTAAAACATTTGCTTTGTTTATTGTCCTACTATTACAAATGTAATAATAGTATAAAATCCTAATTCCTGTAGTTATGATTTAACCCTCAAAGGAAGCAATGAAAAAAAAGTGTAGATGAGCACACTGATTATTAGAGGAATGCACAAGTAAACAGTATGAGGGGCAGGGCTGCATGTAGAAGACCAGATGGGCTAGCAGGGGGGCTTTTCCTGGGAAAATGCTGTGCAAGCCCCCTCCTCTTCTGTTCCCCTCTCCTCCTGTGTGCAGGACTGCAGCTAGCCTGGCCTGAGCAGCAGAGGGTTAACTGCAATGCTGGTAGCAGGCATGAAAAAAAGTTAAACAATAAAATAATGGCAGTGAGTGAATGCTCAAAGGCAGGGGGCACAGTGGGTGTGGGAGTGAGGGGGTCTCAGCATAGGCTCCTGCAGATGTTGCTGGGCTTCTGGGGGTCACACAATCATGCGTATAAGCATTCCTGATAGAGGGAGCTTGGATTAGGGAGCTGAATGCCTTTCTCAAGTCTGTCAGAGTTTGAACATGCCGGCGAAGCCAAGAAGAGGCAGAGAAATCGCAGAAATGTGAAAAGTGGAAATGTGCTGAGGAAAGGTGAGAACATAAGTGTAGAAGAAAGGCAAACTGAACGAGCAACCACACTGCTGAAGTTAAAAAAGAGGAGGGGATGAAAAGGCAAACAATGAGTAAGACTGACAAAGAAATTGAGCAAAACAGGTTTGAAAAGATAATGAAACAGTTTAACAAACAGACAGCAAGGAGAAATGAAGCAAATGATAATGTAGTAGATTTGCAAGGGGAGTATGTTTGAAATGAACATTTCTATTTGTAGCTGAATGAGTGAATGAGCAAAGACAAAACAGCGTGCATTCTTCTTTGTACGTCTGCGTGAGAGAGAGCGAAAGAAAGAGATAGAGAGTGAGAGACACAGAGAGAGATGAAACAAAAGCTTTTCAGAGTGGATGTATGCTGTTCTGTCCCTTTTTTCCCAGGACAGAGGTCTGGAGAGGCCTCATATTTCTAGCTGCTGTCAGGCCAGGGTGAGAGGCAGAGGCAGAAAGGGGCAGCTGTTTTCTAGAAGGTAGCCGTTCCCCACACATGGCCTTTGATCCACTTTGGTTTCTTTGGCCAAACAATCTCCCATCCCCCTATCTCATATTTATAAGTATATATAGGAATGTATTTATGTGGAAGCCCAAGTCAAACGAAAGTATAGTTAGCACGGAAAGGCACACGAGTGGTGGCAAAACGTGGAACCAACTCTGAAACTTAGGTGGTAAACCAAACTGAGAAGAAACATGAAACCAGAGCTTTGTTTTCTTCCCCTCTCTTTGTTTTAGACAAGACAAATAATTTCTCAGGAATGCAGCTGGGCTGGTATCTGCTGCTATGTTTTCAACACTTTTTAGAACATAATGGGGAATAAAGAAACCATTGTAAAACAGGAGCTCTTATTATGCTTAGCTCTTCTCCAACGACTACTTCCCTAAGTAATGAAGGCGTTAGATTAACTGCAGTTATTTATGTTATTTTATTTTGATGGGTAAAAATTAAAAAGCAAAAATGTAGTGGCAAGAAAGGAAATGCACAAGTGGTTCAAAAACTGCCCAAATTTGGCAGTTTTATACCCAAACAGATTGATTATAAAACCAGACTTTTGCTGTCATTTTTAAATAGCAGTCTAAATCAGAAAGTTCTGCTTGCCTGAATACTGACAAACTTAATCACCGATTCAACAAACAAAAGTCTTACAGAAATGTCAAAATGTTTTGTTCCAAAATGTGATCCACTTTCATCTTCGACCTCTAGATTCAGTCCAAGCATAAAACAAATCCACACTTTTAATTCCCCTTTATTTCAAACTCTTATTGCATGCAGTCATATCATCACACTGGTTCCAGCAGAAAGGATTAATAACTAAAAAGGTCCCAGCTCATCAGTTTTCTGACTCGGCAAACAAAAAACATTATTGGAAAATAAACAAACACACCAGTCACAATAATAGCAAACACAAATTTTCATATGTGACAGTTGAGGCAGGTGAACCTTTGTCCCCCATCCAGCGACTATCCGTCACTCTACAAGTTAATATTTGCTTCTGCCTGCTCATAAATTTGCATCGCATTAGAACATGACCTAAATGCATTTTTTATCACCCAAAGTAATTAGCCGAGCATTAGTTGTAAGCGAGAGTGAGAGGACTGTGAGGTTGAAGCCTGCCTAAATGGGTGGTGGCTAGCCCAAAGCTGTAGGCAGGATGGCTACGGAGCGAAGCGGCGCTCGGCCACCAGATAAAAGAGGAAGTAAACATGGCCAGAGTGCTGCCTCTTTAATCTGCTACATTAACTCCAGCACTACAAGGGGAGGAGCCAGCAAGCAGGCAAACAGCACAGCCACATAAAAGGGGAGTGTCAATGAGGGGGTAATAAGGAAAGACAATGAGTAAACAAGCAGGGGAAGTCCAGACCCGGTGTGCTAGAAACTCCCTGCTTCTCAGTGCATGGCACACACAAAGACCCCGCTGTAATTAGCCACCCCAATAGGTTGTTTAGCATTTGCATATAAATACCCTCACAGGCAAACACTAAACACGCTGACACAAGCCATGCCAAAAACAGACGTTTGCCACACCTCTACCCCTCCAGGAGGTCTCAGGGGTCCACTTATGCAGGGGATGCCCCCTCCCTCCGCCCTGTGCTTGTACCCACTACAGGCAAGCTGGCATCTATTTAAAAAAGAAAAAAAAAAAAAAAAAGGCACACCATAGTGCAGCGGCTCAGTTCTTGTTTCTAGAGGGATTGTGAAACACTGCAGCCAGGCTTCCTGTTGAATGCCCACATACCCATCTGTCATGTGAAAGTGCATTTTCCCCAGACCACACGGTGCAACGAGACAGTGCAGCTGGCAGATTGTTGTTTTATATGTTTGTGTTAAAAAGTAAGCGGAATATGATAAAGGACTCTTGATGATTTGAAAATCTTTAGCCAAACATCTGCACACGTGTGCATAATAAGCAAAGCTAGGGGTCTGTGAGAAATAAAAGTTGGGTCTTGATCAGGATCAAAACATTGCACCCTGCTTGTTTAATTGCACCCTGCCAGGTGGAAAACAGGAGAAGACTAAGATGATGGCTGCAACCAGTAACCAATTAACTCCTGTTTTCAGATGTGTGCATTTCAGGATTCATCAACCTCCTCCTGCCTGTTGTTTTCATGAGTGAAACGTGAGAAAACTTAAAGAAAGGAAGGAAGTGATGAGACTGGTGCCTGCCCTCCCCCTGCCCTGACCACCTCCTCCTTCTTTTCTCTCCCTCCCTACAAAACCCAGATTCTCTCCAGTGTAAACAAAGACTGTGTAATCCACACACTCGTCCTGCTCCTGGCACCGCTAGGAGTGAGAAAGCATAGGGCTCCTGCAGCATACGAGGGCTGCTTCCTGTGTTAATCCTCAGCACAGAGAACAACTTTACCGGCCCTGCTTGCATGCGGTAGGGTCTCTCTGAGCTCTACTTTTGGCACAGGAAGACCACAGAACGAAGAGCTATCGTTTTTATGCCATCGACCACAAAGCTAAACACTCAATTCTCACCTGCCCTGTTGCCTGTTGTTCCCTATCAGGGCATGATCCAACATGAGGAAACACCTGGCTGAAACAAAAAAGCAAGCTGTAAGAGCAGCCTTTATTTTTTACCCCTCCTCCTATAAAAAGCTTGTCTGACAAACAAGGACAACTAAATTAAGAAAACAGAATACAGTTCAAATAAAACTTTTTTTTATTTACTCTGCTGGTTCTGAGCTACCTACAATGGTTCAGTGGGGGAGAGGGAGAAAAAATGAGCAGATGTGCAATGATAGCAGAGAGGAAGGAAAAAGCAGGGCATATCTGGTCAAAAGATTGGCACTTAGCACGCGAAGAGAGGAGAGAAACTGTTGAAACAGCCAGTATCCGTTTTGAGCCTCGCTCTTACTTCAGGTTGACTTCCTATGTGTGGTCAGTGAGCGTATTGTTTTATCGCTTCACTTGACAATACATATACAGCACTTGTTACCACCTGTGTAAAACTGAAATGTCAAACGTTGAGCTTTGCTGGAAAATGTCGCCTTTAATTAAACCGAAACTGAGCCACAGCAGACTTGTGGCCATGCAGCAGGTGATGAGGTGATACAGGGGATGCTTTACACCCAAGCCACCATAATAAATGTGCATAACGCTTTCTTAGGCATCTATTAGGCTCCCCATTCAGCAGAAGGAGGAGAAAAAAAATAATAACAGTGTGGGCTAGCCGAGGGATTCCATCCTCATTCATTAAACAGTAGGGGGAAAATGAACGCCATGGTGACCAGACAAGGCAGATGACGTCACAAAGCCGAGGTCACCAGTCTGTTGCGACCGTCTAGCCCCCAGTCGGCCCCTTGGGATCTCCCTCACCCCCCGCTTCAGCCTATTGGTCCAAGCTAAACTCTGTGGTCCTGGATATCAGAATGAAAACAGTCAGAGAGTGTCAGAAATGTATTAATTCATTTTAATGAAACATCAGCTATGGAATGAATTACAGCCACTGGATAAATATATACATCTAATTTTTAAATCAATGTATTTTTGTGAGGAGAAGATGAGAGGATGCCTCATCCTCCTCCTTGGGCTACATACACAAATATCTGTGTTTTTGTGTTGCTGCATGGGAACCTTCTCCTCTCTAATCAATTTATTATGAGGAACTGAAGTCCTCATGTTTGTTCATTTAACACAGAGAAAATGAAAAACAACATTTGTTTCTGGTACGGCGGGATCCAGCTTGAGAACCAGGCATATTCTGTGAGGGAAAGGAAACGCAAGAGAGAATAGGGGGAGAGATTGACGCACACATGGAGGAAAAAAAGACCCCCACCAACTCCCTCCCTCTCGGTATAAACATAAAGGTGTAATATAATGTGGCTTTGAGGAAATATGGCTTTAATTGCAGCAGGGCGTAACATTTAATACGGCCTGTATGACACCTGGCAAAAATGGTTTACGCTCCGGACGGTGCCAATTATAATTCAGCCAATGAGGAATCTTTCATAAATCCACCAACATGCTCACTGCAAGCACTAGATGCTTATTTGACAAGATGAGATGGGGCGGGATGGCGACAGGCGCACATGCAGTATATCTTCTTTTTAATTACAATGTCTGCAGAGGTGGAACTCTGCTATAAACAATCATCTGTGCAATCAGACGCAAAAGCACTAACACTTAGCCTTATAGCAGCTCGTTCTAAAACTGAGAAACTGGATTATTTGGAGAACGTTGGTCTCACTGGTCCAATGGTAATCTTAATTATTCTTTTTTAAATACTCACGTAAACCAATAGCTTGAAGCTGGGGCGTATAAATCTGCAAATCATCTATCTTTTATTTGCCGGACATAGCAGTGGGACATCCTCATTCAGTTTTATAATGCCGATCTGGCGGTGGTGTCGGTCAGATCAGTGCAGAAGTGCAGATATTTACAGGCATTCATGAGAGCCAGAAACACTCCACTGAATATATATACAAGATTATCAGCACTCTGCTGAATTTAATCATAGAAATATTAAATATGTGCATTTTTCACAGGTGTTATTTAAAAACGTAGCCTTTTTTTTTTCTCCCCCAAGACTGCAGGTGCTAACAGAACCATCGCATCTATCTTCTAATACAACCTGGTATAATCTTCTCTTATTATGTGCATTCTGTGTTTGCTACAAAAGCAAATAAAATGAACTAAAACGCTGCTCAGATGTGTGCACGTCTCAAAAAGGATGAGCCTATTCTCACCCGGACTAGCCTTGCATGAGTAATAACTACATATAGTAGTGAACACAAGGATGTACAGTATATGTAAGCATGCAGTGCATACGCACTGAACAGTGATGCAGGAAAAGAGAAGAAATAAAGCAGCAGAAGCTGAAAGAGAGCACACTTCAGAGGACTATGGAGGCTGCAGCACTTAGAGGCCATTTTATTGCTTTGCTGTGGTCAAGTGAGGTGCACCGAGCTCAATTCCACCACAACAATGGCAAAGAGGGCCGCAGAGACAAAAGAGGGCTATCCTTGCTTCTTAACCCCTTCACTACTGGCAGATCAGTGGCCTACGACACTGAGCCAACAGCATCAGATGCCTCAGGGGAAGATAGTGGAGCGACAGCCACATCCTGCACAATCTACCTGCCTTATCACAGCAGCTCCAAAGTACACATAACTACAACTAGTTAGATTTATTTATTTATTTTACAAAATTAAAATATTTATTTAACAAAAATCCTAAGATAATCTATAAATATTTGGTAGAGGTCAGTTTGTTTTTGTGACCACCCAGAGACAGTAACTGTACCTCAGCTTCATACCTAAGCACATCACAACCTTCTTCTCCACATCTCTCCATACATGCCCCTCCCAGTCTCCTTTTCTCTCTTCAAACAGGGAACTACACATTTGCAAGTGAATTACTCTTTTTGTTAAGATTTTTGTGCGTGTGTTTAAGAAAAAAAAAAAATGGGAAAGAGGGTGTGTGAGAGGGAGAAGGAGTGCTCCTGCCATCGCCCTTTTCTTTTCTTCTTTCTATAATCCTGGGGAGGATAAGCTGTGAGGTACACAGAGAGGAAGTGCCACAGACCTGCTGGGGTCCAGCACATCCCAGCAGTACATTCCTGCAGCTGTGGCTTATCAGACACACAAGGACAGGAAAAACTGAAGCAATTCCAACCAAAATTGCTTAGGCAAGTTTAAATTGGTAAATGTGAAGTCAAAAACTGAACTCTGGCCTGGATTTTGCAAAACACACAAAACGAAATGATAACCCACCCAACATGAAATAATACAATCTATCTGTCTATCTGCCTCATTGAAAATAATAAGCACCCACAGGTTGTGACAGAGCAGTTATATAAATACTGCAAGTAAAATATTATTATTACTACTTTTAATAATTTATTTTTTTTTGGAACAGTCAAAATCTAATTATAAATGCACACACACACAAACCATGACGTTGCAACACTGAGTGACCCACCAAAATATAATAGAGGTTATCTAAAAAACATGAGGAATCTGACTGCAATGGCCCATCTTCTTCAAAACATGTCCTATTTCTTCCAGGTTTGCAAAGCAGTTTGTATAAAGTCAGTCGAATCTTTGTCTCTCAGATGACAAATACTATGTTTTTCTCAAAATACAAAAATCCAAATGATTCTTCTTTTTAATTCATAAAGCAACAGATAATACGAAGCATGAAAGCAAGAGCAATGCAGCTGTGGCAGTGTCAATTTGTTAAAGCTGTCACTCTCTCAAACAGCCGTGCGCGCGCTCGCACACACTTACATTTGGGTTACACAATGGAGATTTCACAGACACAGATAAACAATGCAAGGGCAGTTATCACTCCACAGAGCACAGTAACACAGAGGAAGAGGAAGAGCATGACAAAGAAACAGGGGGAGGACAAAAAAGATGGCGTGTGTGTCGTCAGAGTCACAGGCCAGAGGGGCCCGCACATTGTTCCGCGGCTCGGCGTAGGGAGAAAGAGGCGACCTGGGCAGCCTCTGTCTAAGCGTCCTCCATGTTTTATGCATTCTGTCCTTTGTGATGATAAGCACCAGCGCGGAGGGTGGAATGTTGGCCTCCAGGGTCCAAAAAGAAGGGTGGGCTTATGAGGAGCAGCATGGGAGCAGAGGGTGGGAGGGTGGCCGGGATGCAGCTCCGTTTTAATTTTGCAGCCCTCAGAGCGTTCGCTGTCATCCCTGCATGACCGGCAAACTGGCATATGCAGCTTCCACAGACACATCTTTGAGCACGAGAGCTAACCGCTGCTGCTGCTGCTTCAAACAGGATAGAGTCAGCACGATGCTCTACCACAACACACACACACACACACTCACACACACTTTGAGAATGCTGCCAGTCATGGATGGACTTGCATCACACAGGAATTTGACTCACAGTCAGTAAAGCAAAACAGAAAAAAAACAAACAAAACAAAACAACAGAGTTCGTAAGTGCGATGATAGCAGCGTCTAAGAAAAAGCTTGATTTGCAACCATACTAATAAACCTACTCCAGAAGTAGCATTCAACTCAAGGACACAAGAGCATATTATAATGTGTTTTCTCTCAATGCAACAGCTTTAATTCATTGTTAGAAAAGAAATAGAATTTTTTTTTTTAAATAAATATTTCACACATTGTTCAACCCCATTCTGTCACCTCGACAGTATCCACGAGTGAAGGGTGGAAAAAAGAGAAAGCATCTTTTGCTTTTAAGCTTCACCTATTTTTCGCATTACGACTAGTAGACAATCAGAATATGGTTGCTGCATGACACCTAAATTCAGCTTCTTCCTGTAAGCTTGCCAAAATACTGATTAAAACCACAACAATGCCACGAGAAGACCTTGACATAGCACACTTAAAAGAAAACTGATTTATTTACAATGTCGACATACAAATAAATCCGGACGTTGCTGCTGCACAGATACACACACGCGCGCGCGCTTGCGCACACAAGCTGTGACACATGTGCATCTTCTCAGTCATAAATCTTGTCTACCACAATGATTTAACCAAGATTGTTAACACGATAACATGTTGTGAAAGAGCAAACCACAAGAAACCCCGCCAACTTCACTTCAGAAAGATAAAAGACAGTCGACAGTGAGGAGGAATAAAAAAAAAAGAGGCAAACTCCAAAGGAAACATGGAGGGGGAATTTTAAAGACAAGCAGAGGACAGGGGGCTCTCTGCCGATGAAGAGGACACTCTGAACTGCTGGGATTAAGGATGAGGTGGAGGATTCATTCACACTGTAACATGCCTACATAAACACACCTGACCATCGCATCCATCGCACTCACAGTGTTGAGCCAGGACCACCGGCACACCCCCGCCCCCGAGCAGCTTGAACCCCATTCTGACAGCCGTGACGAGTATTTGCTGGACTCAGATGCAGCATGACTGGAAGAGTCGGTCGTATTGAAAAGCATACATCAGATGAAAAGCCCATCATCTGTGTCTGTCAGTCCCACTCATCTAAACATCCATACGGCTAATGGTGGAGAGAAGACGCCTGCTCTGGCTTTTGGGTTTCAGAGAATACACACTCGACACAATTACAGGCATTTTATGATGCTGTGTCTCGGAAGAGGGGAACTAATTGGAAACGACCTGCAATTTATTTGGATATTGGAAATAAATAAGAAAACAAAATGGGGAATTAAAACAATAGTGTTAATAAATAAAAAAAACACACACACTCTTTATTTATCCTCTATGTGCATACATATCTACATGCAGTTCTCACTGCTTCTTTGCTGAATATCCCACGTATGCTTCCAACCAGCTCCTCACCCAAAGAGGGCTCCCTCCGACCGAAGACGTGGTACCGATTTCCCACCTCTTCGTACTCAAAGAGGTGGGAGTCGAGGAAGGAGAAATATGCAGAGATGCCGAGAATGAGATAGAAAGAACGAGATGCACCGGTGTGTGTGGGTGGTGTGTGTGTGTGTGTGTGTGTGGACGCGAAGGGGTTATGACAGCCAGAGGCGCTGTCTCTCCTTTCTCTGTGTTACCCCCCCTCCAGCTCTCCTCTGTCTCACGCCAAACCAAAAAGCAAGCCAATCCGTGACGACTGCGGCTCCCCCCTTTATCTCATTTACCCAACTGCTGGACGCTCTGTTCCCACTCATACAGCTAAATGGCATCTGAATTTTCTAAATATGCCTCGCATCAAATGTTGCTACAGACGTGGGTCAAGTGCAAGCGGTGGACAATGCCGAATCAATGGCCACTGACGTTTCAACACAACGACCACGTTCCTCTCGCCACGAAAAGCAGCTACAACATCTCACATCTGCACTTTAACGCAGGTACTGAATGCTGCAAGCAAAGCTCCTCTAGCCTTTTAAATAAAAATGACTAATTTTGTCACATGTACTTTACTCTGCTTCTTCAAAAAATGAGAGCTATGTGCAGTCATGGACGTATGTAAAATAAATTGAATAAATAATTAAAACGTGCAATGACAAAATTAACCAAAATGGAGGAAAGCATGAACGAGAAGTCTTTTCATTCCCCCCTCAGATTAAAATGTACCAGAATGTCGCTAAATTACGTTTAAATAAAATTTGACTATAACAAATAAAAGACTGAAAAATGAACGTTAAAAAACAAACCTATTTTGGACATATTTATTTTTCAAATGCCTCTTTTAAAACTGTCACTGTCTAATTGGAATTCAGTGAAAATAATTCAGAGTTAAGGATTCTGGAAGTGCTGCCACCAACACCAAACAGAACACATGGATGCATTTTGTGAAAAGAGAGTACATGGAAAAAAATAAAGCCCATGACATTTCCACACCTTTTCCTGGAACTGTTATAATTAAACATAAATATAAGAATGTGGCAAGACAGGAAAAAAAAAAAAAAAACAGACAGGTGCAATGACAGTAAACATTTTCTGCTGTCTTTGTTTTGTAACAGAGGAGAGAGAGAAGGAGGAGGACGATGGGGAGGAGGAGGAGAGGAGTGCTATCCTGTCAAACAGTGCAGGAAGGGAGATTATTGGTGGTTTTTCTTTTTTTGTTTTTTTTTTTGTTTTGTTTTTTGAGGGGAAAAGCGGCCTTCCTGTCCTACACAGCATCTATAAGTTTCTGATCGTGGCAATCTGGAGTTCCCACTGCAGGCAAATGCAAAAAAGGCAGAACCAAATTATGAAAAGTCATTTCGAATTGTGACTATTTCTTAAGAGAGACAGAATCTTGCTTCCCTTTTACTCCCTTTTCCTGCATGAAAAGCAGGGATCTATTTACCTGACCTCTTCCTCCATGGCCCATGGCTATCTGACCTCTCTGCTCTCCCACCCTAAAAGCCCTCCCCACCTCTTCATTTGTAGATGGAGTTTCTCTCCCTGCTTGGTGATTAATTTTTATCAAAGCCGGCACCATTTCTGATTCTCTCATCAATAAATAAATCCGTAATCCCACAGATGCTGACAATAGTGAACCCCCTTTTTATTTGAGTTCTACTTGCTCCGAAAAATAATAATAATAATGAAAACAAAAAATACAAACGCCCCACCAACAACTCAGATCAGGCTTTTTCTCCCAGCCAGACTCAACTCTCTCCCCATTATCCTCTTGGCTGTTTGTGAGGGGGTTTCCTCTCTTTCTTTTTTATCTCTGTACTCACTCCATGACCCCTGTTCCCCTGTTTCTTGCTGTCTGACCTAACCCCCCACCCCCACATCCACACCCCTTGCACTCCCTGCAAACACACTCACAACTGCCACCCCACCACCACCACCTCACTCCCCTCAGCCTTCAGCTTTTACCCCAACAGTACAGATATCCTACCACTGTCTCTGTACATCGCAAGAAAAGAAAAAAAAATGTTTCCCTTTTTGTCTTGTTTTTCTCTGGGATTAAAAAAAAGAATAATCATCGTTCTGCTTTTTTTAAAAAAAATCTGACTGTATTTCGAACCGATCCTTTCCAAAAACAATGTTTTAATATTACATTTATGCCGATTTTTTTGCATTTTAATGACTTACTTTTTCTAATTATTGTGTGAGGTTATTGTAAAAAAAAAAAAAAAAGGCCTCTTTCCCACTGCAGCCAGTTTTTTCCCCTTTTCCGATTGCATTTGTTCTGATTTTGCGTATTTTGGCATTTTATTCTATTTTTATTTTTATTTTCAACATAAACTGATGCTGTAACTAAAAGCGACCCGCGGATGCAGCTTGGACCGCCATCTAAAGTTCCCGATGGTTACTTTGCATTAATCCTAACATCCTAAAATCAGATGTATAGGGCAGTGTTGCGTTTTCTCTCCACGAGAAAGAAATATTCCCTTGAAAGTCAAAAGTCGGTAGCCGAGTGTAGTTCGAGGCAGCAGAGCCAGCCTCCCTGTCTCTTCCCTGAACCCACATGTCTGATCCCTCGTCACGCAGCTCCCACTCGCAGGCTGTCCGTGTGCGGGGTCCTGCTGATCCGCTCTTGTCACGCAGGAGACCCGGTGCTCCGTTTTTTTTTTTTTCTTTTTCTCCCAACCCCATCAACAACACCAACACCACATTCAACTCAACGCCGAGCCCCCCTGACGCACGCACGCACACGCGCGCACACACACACGCTTGTCAATCGATCTGCATGTGACTTCGCCAGTGAATGAGCGAGAATCGAGTGAAAAACATCACCGAAAGGAGGCAAACAGCTGTTGTAAAATAATAAAAAAAAAAGGGGGCTAAAACACGGAGAAAGTGTTTGAGGGGGAAAAAGTGTACGGCTGACGGAGCTGAGGCTGGGCGGAGGGATTGCACATTTCACACAAGAGACGTTGTCGGAGAAGAACAAAACTGTCCTCAACCAGAAGAGGATTTTATTAGAAATCGACGGCGGCGAAACTCTCTGGATGTGGAAGATGTCAAATCTGGTCAGAAAAAAAACAGAGCAGAAAGCGAGAGAAGCTCCCCCCTTGTTTTCCCGGACGCCCACGGACCCACAGGCTGGACTTGGAGCTCCTTCCCCGGGCTGCGCTCATGTGGAGCTGCCGCTGCCCCTCGTCCGCTCTGCACAGCTCTCTCCCCCCCACCACCACCACCACCTCCTTGTTGCATTTGTGCTTTAAAACACGTCTCTTAACAACCATTAGCCCTCCATGCCCATTTCCCCGATCCCAGCGCAGAAAACAAAAACACGAATCTGTTTTTAAAACCGTGTTTTTCTACGATCAACTGCTCTGGAGTGGATCGCTGTCTTGCCCGTTTCTTATCTTCCATTCATGAGAGGAGGAGAGGACGGAACGCTCGTGTAAACACAGGTAACGATACGAATGATAAAAAAGAAAAAAAGGAGATCGAGAATAAAAGCAAAGTATCTTGCATGAAAATGAACTTGTGATCGCCGGTCATCTCTCGAAAAGCGAGAATACAGCCGGGTCCGCCAGACGGTAAACCCCACGAACAGACAGAGTGGCTCAGATAAGTCACACAGCGAAGAGAATAGGATCGTGGAAACAAGAGAGGGGAAAAAAGAGATAAACGCAAAGTTGAAACTTACAATTTCTCGCTGCCGCTTTGTGATCCTCGCTTTTTAATCCAGTATTGAGACGATTTAGCTAAAGATCCCATCAAGGCAGTCTCCTTTTGGTCAGTTTGCGCTTAGGGTGGCAAAAGAAAGATCATTGTTGTTGCGGAGTGTAAAAAAAACCGAAGTAGGTAGGCTGCTATTAGTTGTTAAAGGCGATATAAAAATAATTTGGATGCAAAGCAGGCGATGAGTCTTGTGTTAGAGGGAGCGAGGAAGAGGTGAAAGTGAGATCTGATGATTGAAAAGAAAAAACTCTTTGGATCTTTATTCCTGCTAATTAGTTTCCTGCAAAAAATGGCTGTGATTAATTCAGTGCGCATGTGCTTCATTACACAGGCACGAAGGGAAGGGCTAATTAGCCGCCTTCTGGATCAATAAGATTCAGCAAAGGAGAGAGGCTCGGGAGAGAGAGCGAGGGAGGGAGGGAGATAGAGGAGGGAGGGAGGGATGGATAGATACAAGTAGGAAAAAAAGAGAGGAAAGTAATGATCAGGAATTGAAAATATGGAATTACGAACAGCGGAAAGTAAGAGTTTGATTAGACGGAAGACAGTGAAAGTTAATCCGGGAGCGGGCAGCGTCAGCGGGCGAACACCGACGGCACTGGCGCACGTTTTTCCACCGCTTTTTTCCCCCACTTCACTTTTAAAAAAGCGTTTTTTGTTTTTGTTTTTGCTTTTTTTTTTTTTTTTTTTTTTTTTTTTTTTTTGAAAAATAAATATAATATATGCCGTTTCAGCATAAAAGCGACTCCGCTTTATTTTACTCCAACGATTTAGACTAACCGGCTTGCGTTTTAGTCGCTCCAAAAGTGGAGCCAGGGTCGCGTTTCTGACGGGTTCTGCGATCGCTTTGACAACTTATTAAAAATCATAACTTTGACTTTCTGATGGGAGCGAAACGGAAGCGACGAAACGCCCGGCAATCTGTGCCACACGCACAACCACATTAAATGACCGATTATAAGCAAATAAAGTAAAAACTTTCCTTTTTTTTTTTTTGCGACAATAGAAGCTTGTTTAAAGCGCTTCCTTTACGCAGAACTGTACAGTAGCAGCAACACATGAGCTGGCACGGCGCAAGGGCTGCTGTTGTAATCTGCAAAGACCAGAGCTTATCGTAAATACAGTGGCACCTGCATATTATCACAGCTAACTGTGTATTTGGACCGGTGAATATATATTTTACGCATTAAGAGTGAATACCGCAGTTCGGGAGCAGAAAATTTATATGAAGTTGTCCTGACGGCGCAGCTTCGGTGTTTTAACTTTGATAAAGTTCACGTAGTTCAACTTGGGTGATTCAGTCGGGAAATTTCTAAAAACATATATTCATATACATATATATTTTTTTCTTCTTCTTCTGCTCAGAACAAGAGGTTATAATAAAGAACAAGAAACACAACTCAGACCAAAAAGTGCCTCTAATTATTAGACGTTAAGTTATAGGTTTTATTGGTTTAGAACTATAAAATGCTAAAAATACAAGCTCTTATCATATTTGTTAAAATAATAAAATTCTGCCTTTAAAATGAAGAATTGGATACATTTTTAAAGGGATGATAAAAGCGTCTATGATTTACCTTTTACTACCAGCTCACGATACACGCGGATTTTTCACAACACACTTAGAAAATAAAAAAGGAAAATATCTCACAGATCTGACGGAATAGAGCACAATTTGGAATATTTGCTTTCATTCAAAAAGTGGGAAAATAAAATCACCAGAGCTGCTTGCATTTGTACAGTATGTCTGCAACTTCAGCTCGTCTCAGAAATACCTGCTTAGGCTTCAGTACATTTTTTTCAAACACTTGTCCATGTTTCAAATCAAAATTAAGAAGATGTGCATAGAAATATTTGCAAAATATGAATAGATTTGTTCTTACCAAGCACACCAGTGAAAGGATTGACTTGTGAGTGTAGGTGTGATGAACCAGCATGCCATCGTGACATCTGTTACCAAACTTGTGGGAACACGTTGTCAATACGTGTGGGTTCACGTAAATAACAATAATAACTGTATAAAAAAAAAAAAAAAAAGAAGAAGAAAAGGAAATAAAAGAAATATGCGTGACTCAGACTGATCAGGGCGTTTCTTGAGGTTCTGGATGTATGTTTTTGATATTTTTAGAAGAGTGTTAGTGTCCACATTATCAGTCTGATATCTCATTATATGGTGATCAGAACTTAAGCAAACTGAACATTTGCTAACTTTTATTTTCTCGCAAAATAAGGACGTTTTTCCCCCACCCCCAGATGGATATTGCAGTGGGGGGGGGGGGGAAACTAAACAAACAAGAACAAAAAAACAACAACTCTTGACTCTGTCATTGCACTTTTTATCAGAATTTTTTGTTGGTTGTTTGAGAACGTGGACAACCCCTGTCTGTCTCATTTCTACACACTTTCTGTGCAAATAGCTCTCTGTGCTGAGCCCAAGTTACTGCGAACACAGGGAGCAGCTTTCACAGAACGCCTTCTGCTGATTGAAACAATACGGATTTGTTAGTCCACGACGTCAACGTGCTAAATTCCGATGCAGAGTTAATAGATAAAAGAAATACATTGTCGTATCTAGACATTGCCTGAGAACGAACCTGAAAACTCGCACTGTTTAAGAAATCCTAACAGGATTAAGAAAAATACCTGATGTGTGTGTGTGTGTGTGTGTGTGTGGGTGTGTGTGTGTGTGTTGTGTGTGCTTCATATTTGTGCCGGATAGAAATTCTTTCCGGTGTGTTTTTATTTTAAGGCTGCGCCGGTTGAAGACCTCCGTGATGTTCTGCTTGAGAAGGATGGCTGATGAAATAAATAGACTATATTTTATGTTCTCCAAGGCCCTTTGACTTAAAGGTTAGAGAGGTTATGAAACCCCCCATCCTCCCGGGATGCGGCGTTTCTACAGATCCAATAGCATATATTCCTTTGAAGAGGCTCAAACTTCTTACATTGTAGCCAATATGGTAAGGACCCAACACCCCCCGCCCCCACTCTACCCCACCTTTTTCCATCACAGTCTCCCTTTTTCACTCACCCTTCCTCCCTCACTGTCCTCTCCTCTCTCTCTCCCTGCTGCTAAAATACATGGTTGTGCTGTAACACGGCATTTCCTCGGCAGTCCACAAGCAGCGACAGCCACTGATACCTGTTTTTAACCAATGCAGCATCTGCTGTATAGAATCCCCCCCTCCTCAGAAATAAAACTAAATAAATAAATCGCTCAAACTGCTTGCATTTTTTATTTTATTTATTTTTTTGTTCTCCCAAATCGCTGCATGTGTGAGAGGCAACTGCAGGAATCTCGAGGATTGGCGACGCATCTGCTCTCTCGGGAAGAAGGAGATTGTAAAAATGAATAGGTCGAAAATAGCGAGCTAGAGGAGTTAAAGGGGGCTACCAGATAATAAAAGAGTCTGGTGTAATTTGAGGCTTGCATGGAGGCAGCTTTCAGCCGGTCGCTCGCTCAAAGCCCTGCAACAATGCAAACTTCAGTTTACAAATTAATGCAAAGGCCTGATTGACATTACTCCATCAGTGGCCATATTGAGCACGGTGCAGGCGAAATCAAAAAAAGGGAGCTGCCAGACGGAGGCCTTCATGCTTTTAGGGCCTATGCTTGACTGAAAAGAGAAGAGGGAGTGTGTGTGTGGGGGGGAGGGGGGTTGACAGGGTCTGGGGCTTTTGTGTTGCCAGCATTCAATTGCGCCTCTCAGTGGGAAGGATAACTGTCCACGTGCCAGCCTCAATAGGCATGCATCGATGAGTGGCATTGCAAATTCAACGCAACCTGTGGCTATGACAGCCCGTGGATGTGACAAAGAAAGCCAGAGTGGCTTGAAATGCAAAGTGCTGCGTGGATGTGAGGGCGCGTGGAAGTGGTTGACCATCACCAGAGCTGCCAGAAACAAAAACAGCGCATTCTGACGGAGGGCCAAGCCCCATATAATCGCTCCTTGAAGAGATGGAAGGGGGGCGGGGGGACTGTCGCAAGCAAGACGCACGTGCACGACTTGTCAGAAACATTTATTTTAATGTTTTCAAATTGAATTACAAGTTATTCTCTGCAGTGGACGAGGCGCGCGCCCGCGCGCGCACGCGGGAGAGCGCGTGTGAGCGTGCACGAGCGCACGCAATCCCAGACAAAGCACAAAAGGAAACAGAGGAAATGAGCAGGGTTGAAAGTATTTAAAGATAAAAGCTGTGTTCGAGAAAAAGTCATATAACTTTATAAAGAGATAACGACTAATATATTTCGAAGGATTTGGGGGGATTTAAGATGTTCATAGGCTGTAATATTAACGACTGCACGGTGTGAGTTGTATGTTGAGGCTGTGGTAAACAGAGATGAAAAGGGCATCACAGTTTCTTTAGAATACACAGTGAGCGAGATAATGCTCTGAAAATATTTAAATTGGGAGAGAATCAGTACTCAGTACCTGATTTTAAAAACAATATATATATTTGTGTATATATATCTATATATATTTATTTTTGGTGGGTTGAAGAAAACATTTATAAGCATGTTTCATGCAGTAGAGCTAATAACAGGACGCTTTAACGCCTCGCTTTTGAGTCTCTTGGAGATGCAGGAAAAAGGCGTCGCGCATTATTCTATTTCAATAAAGTTAGTGCGCACTTTCACTATGGCATCTTCAAGCACATGCAGCTCTTATTTCCATGCTGATTTGATTCATCCTATGTTTAAATATATATATAGTTTCTTATCGTATAAAGCAGTTAAGACAGCACCGTTTACCCCCACATCACACATGGGAGCATGGCGTCCGGCTCTCTCTGTGTCTGGGGTGGATAGGGCAGCACAGCCAGGTGCAATGGGAGCGCCCTCTTATGTTCAGCCTGACCACTGGGATCAAGCAGAGCATCAACTGTTTCACAGCAAGTCAGGCGCCTGCGGACCAACTGGTCTCTGCCAGAGCGCACCTTTACCTTTACCTGCCAACACCGTGCTGCGGCTCAAGCCGCATCCAAAAGGATCTCACATGATCTAAAACGCCAGTCGGGTTATCTGGTAACAGGAGTTAAAGAGGCGATCGTTTCTGCGAAGTTCACTGCTGTTTAAATTCGGGTTTATTCAAAGGGGCGTGTAGAAGTTTCTGAAACTATTCTAATGAGTAAAGAGCATGTTTTAGTGGAGGGATGAGGTGTGGCAAGGGTCCATCTTCGATTAAACATGAACTTAAACGAAATAAGTGGGACTCAACTGCAAATATGACAGCAGCTAATCCAGAAATTAAAAATAATATATATTTTTTTATTAATAATAATAATAAAACAATTAGGTTTGTCATTATTTTATTTTTTTTTATGAACAAACTTGTGGTATAAATAAAATGTACGTCAGGTGATGCAACGTCCAGCATCATGTTTCTAAGCCGGTCCCTTGTGGACAGGGGAGACGTCGCTTTAACAAATCTGAGTTTTTATTATTTAAAGGTATTTCCTCAGTCTTATCCGCTCATATGTCCCTTTATATCCATATATATATATTTTATTCTTTTTTGATCTTCACGTTGTGCTCAGGTGGGTGGTTTGCAGGGAAACCTTTCTGAGAGGACACAGTGTTGTGAATTTTTACATTTGGCCAAATGTTGCTTTTTTCTGTATTAATACTTTTTGTCCGTACTATTCTGAATGTTCTTATCAGACCCTTTCAATTATTTGCTAATTTTGATTTTGATTTATTGTTACAAATGCACAGCTTTTCTTGTTTGTTTGTTTGTTGTTTTTGGTCTTCTACTGTTTATATTTTAATCTGTTTGAATTGTAATTTGTTTACCTGTTTCGTATCTTTGTAAATAAGATACTTTGGTTTCCTATGATGACTTCATCTGTTCCCAGTTTATTCAGATGCACTTTGATGCTGATGCTGCCTTTGCTAAATATTGTTGAAATAAAATGTTCATATTAAATTTTTTCTTGTTGAAAATTGACACATCGTCTGACCGATTGCTTCATTTCTGGACAATTTTGATATAGAAATGTTAAGTTCGTACAGTGTAAGCAAAACAGCATATCAGAGGCAAACCCAACACCAGATCTGTGAAGTAGGAAAAAAAAAAAAAAAACCCAGTGCGGCTGGTGTTTCTGATTTTTGAGTTTGGAGCAGAATAAATGTGGACCGGCCGTCTGGTCAGTCTGCTTCATTTACATGAGAAACAAGAAGCCATATCAATTCTCCTCTCTCATGCATTTACTCGCCCTGTCAGTACTACCTTATTAAAGATCCTATGCATTATTCAAAAAACACATTTAACATTTTTTTTCCTTCGGAAATAGATCTGTTAAAACCTTAATTCTCCTGTCAATATTTAGAAAATATCGCAGATGGTTTTTTTTTTGCTGTCTTTAGTTGATTGTGCAGATCGTTTCATCCTGATCACAGCGATTTACACCAATAAACATTAAAAACACGTAAAGATTGCGCCAAAGCAGCGGACTTAACTGTCTGTCTGTCTCCCCCTGTCTGTCTGAATTCATCCTCTCTCTCCCCCAATGTGTGTGTGTGTGTGTGTGTGTGTGGGTGTGTGCATGAGAATGATATCCTCAGTGCGTGTGTGTGACTTCATGGTGAAAGTATTTTGAAGGTCTTGTATATAATGTAAAATAATAATAATAATAATAATAATAATAATAATAATAATAATAATAATAATAATAATTGACAAAAAAAATACGACAAACTTAAATTTTGAAAAAAAAACTCGGCACCCATGTATCCTGTTTTTTTACCACATTTTTAAAAATGGTATTGTATTTGTGTTCCAAAAAAAAAAAAACACATAAAAAACTGAAAAATCGACAGACATGACGAAAATAAGAAATGTTAGAAATATGTACTTTTAAAAGATCGATGCCATTTTTACGTGCATGTTCATTAAGTGACGTCAGAAATGTTTGGGGTGATATTTGTGCACATTTTTCTATCTATTTTAAATGCATTAGACTGCAGGTAACAGATAGATTTTAGCACCTTGAAAGTGTTGAAGATCAAGTTCCCGAAAACTCGAATATAAAATAAATAGGTACAAATAAAAAGACACAAGCAAAGCTCATCTTGAAGATGTTTTTTTTTTCCCCCTTCATTTTTTTTGACAGTTTATCATCGTCCAATGTTAAGCTTTTTCTCAATAAAAGTTATGTTGAAATTATTTTTAAGCAGCAGTAACAGACAAAAAAAAAGAAGGTGGAAAATGGAGCAGAGAGCTTCAAATAATGCTCGTTTCAGGTCGGTGATACGGTGAATAATGGAGAAATCCTCGAAGCTGCTGTCACAGTCTCCGGGTGAGACCCGTGGGGTTTTACGCGCTTTAGAGCGGCTCACTGAAACAGAGGGATCCCAAATCAGAGCCAGATGAACACTTCAGGCAGCAGCCATGCACCCGCTGATGGTAAACCCATCCAAACAGGACGAGGGGGAGAATCGCAGACCTCTGCGAGGCCAAGCCTCTCGAAATGCCACTTCGTGCTCGCTGAATATGCACGGAGACGTAATAAACTTACAGACCTGATATTCCCGATGTCAAGAAGAGCACACGCGCAGAAAAAGAAAAGAAAACAAAAGGAGAAAGAATGAAAAGGGGGGGGGGGCGCGACGAGATGAAAGATGACAGGTAGAAGCGACACAGAAGGCAAGTACAGATCTAAGATTTTCCCCTGAGGTCAAATCCAAATCCTAGCCATGATGTATGGATGATGTCATCTGTCTTGTTTGGAACAAACAACAAGGAATGTTTTTTGTTGTTGTTGTTTTTAAATAACTATTAATAATTCATGAAACAAAATAACAAATGACATGTGCAGAAAAAGGAAATCATTTTGAACAGAATTTGGAAAAAAGAAAAAGAAAACAACACCCAAATCTGATTGTCAGAAAATAGATAATTATAATAAAATAATAATTACAAATAATAAGGAATACTAACCTAATCAAGACAGTAAGAAAATCCAGAATAAGGATGACCTCAGTAGCTTCAAATACTATCTAATTTCGGTATTTCTGTTTGCCTGCACATCAGATTTCACTCACTGGGTTTCTTTGCTAAAAAAGGAAACAAAGGAAATAGAGACATTACATTTCCTTGTTGTAAAACAGTCCACAGCAGCTCATTTGAAGCTTTGTGGGATCAAACCTTCAGACAGCGTGGGAGCCCACCTCCCCACTTATGTGACTGTAACTGAGGTACATTTAACCTCTGTAAGCTCTCAAACTCTAAACTTTGTTCAGGTTGCCGGTAAGCTCCACTGATATTTGCTGTGTGTGGCAAGCTGTGGAAGGGTGGAGGTCACAGAGCTTTGCTTGTCCATCAACTGCTTTGGCCTTTGAACTTGAAATACCTCAGTAGAGGTGAGTCCCCCTCAACCCCCCACCCCCTCAGTGTAGCCTTCAGTGTTCCTGCAACCAATAAAACCAAGTGCCTGGTAGAGCTGTTTCCTTTTTAAGGTGTTAGCTTGTAAAGAAGGTTAACAGTACAGGTGTTTACTTTTGCATGACAGGTACACCACCGAAGGTTGAGCGAAGATCATAAAATCAAGAGGTCTGCAGCACTCCATAAAATGCTAACTTTCATGCTAGAGTTGGTTATAAACACTGAGACATAAACAGAAAGTGAAGTCAAACCTCATAAGATCAGTTCTTAAATAGAAACATATCCTAAGAGGCCTCGTGTATTAGAAATAGCTGTAGGGAAGCCTGCTATCACAACTTACATATCATAGAAGTTTGCAGTGCTGATGACCTTGAAGTAATAGAAAAAAATATATTATTTTGAATTTTTATTTTATTTTCTTTGCATCTGTTGTGTGTAAAATGTAATTATTTTTCTTATTCTTATTATTGTTTTTTTGTGGTTTTTCTTTTTAACCATAATAGCAACAGCTATTTGGTTACTTCAACACATGCATACAAATTATGACATTGGTGTGGATTACACCATGTTAGATGAACATAACAAAAAGCTAAATATGGCCACATCAACACTTTGATCATAAATAAACTAAAACTCGACCATCTAAACAAGCCATTGTTTCTGTTTATAACAGAAAAAAACATGTCAACAGAAAAAAAACTGATTTTCTGATCCAAAAGGTCACACTTTCAGTCAGATGACCAGCAGTGACTTCATATTCTCTTTCACATCTGACAGGATTACATGTGTGCACAGAATCACACATTTCTTCACTTCACAAAAGCTCAGTTTACATACACATCTTGAACCTGTTTTATAACTCCAATAATTTCATGCAGGACTATTGGAAGCCTGTTACCAGTACATAATGTATTCAAGGAGATTCTTTTAGGCAGGTACTGATGGAGACTTTTTGACATTTTAGCAATAAGGTACCTTTTAAGAGTGTTGACAAACTTTTAATTTAATACTTACTTTAGGTTTCAACCACGTATATTTCACTGGGATTTTATTTGATAGACCAACATAAACTGGTGCATAGTTGCGAAGTGAAAGAAAAATTGTACATGGAAGTCTAAAAAAAAGAAAAGAATCTCATAAGTACAGAATATGTGATTAGTGTTCTCGAATCAACACACAGTAGAACCTTGTTTTTGATGCATTCCAGATTCAGATTTGTTTTATTGCCAGTCAGCTCAGTCTCAGTCAGATTTGATGGAGAGTCTATGAAGATCAATTTTCAAGCTTTGTTATTAATTCTTAACTGGATTTCAGTCTGGAGTTTGACTTAATGTATTAATGAAAAATGTATGCATCGGATCATAACTCTGTTGTAAGGTGACATCCCAGTTTCAAGTCTTTTACAGTGCCTGGCATGCTTTCTTACAGGATTACTCTTCATCCATTATCCCATCTCCTTTGACCAACTTCCTGGTCTATGCTGAAGATCATCCCCACTGTGGTCTGAGCTTGGGTGATGCACGGGGCCAGCTTTATGCCAATGCTTTATGATTGGCATAAAGCTAGCCGCAAAAAGACAAAAACTTTGTCTTTTTGCATGTAAGACAAAGTTTGATTTCGGTCTGCTCTGACCAGAGAACCTTAATTTACATTTGTTTTTTCTCCTACATGACTTGTGGACATTTTTAACAGTGGCATTTGTCTCGCCACTCAAAGGTCAGTTTTATGCAGTACACTAGTGACAATCCTTTCTACAGACTCAAACTTTTTTCCTGAGACGCCATTGACTATTGTCTCCTTTTACATAAGTTTAGGTGGATTGCCATGTCTTGGTAGGTTGTGCATGCTCTTACCATTTTGAGATGATGAGTTGAACAATGTTTGATGAATGTTTATATTCTAGGTTATTGTTTTATAAGCTAACTCTATTATCTTAGATGTGTCATGTGTTTGCTGGTCTGTTTTCTCTCACTGATGTTCCTGACAAACTTCTGAGGCCTTCACAGAACAACTGCAGTTATACTGACTTTAAATGGTTTATTACATGAAGTCCTAATAAAATACACTGAGGTTTATTATTGTACTGCAACAAAATGTAAACAGTTTAAGGAATAAAAATGCTTTTGATATGCACAACTTTTTCCTGATGTAGGTTTTTTTTTAGTGTCTAAAATGTCTAGTTTTTGTCAGGAACAAAATACTCAGAAATATTTTGCACTCAGAAAGTGCAAAATACACCAACCTGGCGTCTTCAGGTTGGTGTATTTTGGGGGTGTAATTGTTTAGCTGAAAGAAGTGATTAACAGAAAATAACAATTATGCCTATGCTGTTCTTTGATGAATGAAACAATCCTGACTGAAATTTGATGGCACTATTCATGAAAACTATTGTATGAAAAATGATACTGTATTGTCAGAGAGGCTTTATTAAAACTCCTAAATGTATGACTTTTAGTGCTTCAGCCCACATCAATTTACAAAGACAGATTGGAGTACAAATCAAAATCATCTTGTATATATATTTTTTCTTCAAGCTACCACAAAGTGTCTGAGCTGTACTGATGGTGTGGAGTTATGAGCCACATTCTGGCAGGTTCTGAGCATTTTGAACATTCATGTGAGTTACAACAACTGTATCAACCTGCGTTTATTCCACCTTTTGATGTCAAGCTTCTTACTATCTGCAAATACAAGTCTGCAAGAGGGAAGGCCGAGGGAAACAGGAAACAGCTTTTTACAGGACCTGTTTAGAAATGCAAATGTATAGCATGGGCACCACTGTCCAATTACATATATCTTTCATGTATAAAATCATGCATGCCTTTTTTTTTTTTTTTTGCTGAACGGGGAAGGCTTGCACAAGGGGAGAAACCCTGGCTGCAGAAGAACAGTGAAAATAAGGTCGAGTGTCGGAGCCCTGGAGCCCTCCTTCAGCACGCAGGAGAGGCGGGAGGGATGATGCTTCCCCCCAGATGGAAATCCTTTTTTCTCCTGAATTCGGCTTTATTACCGTTCCCCCCTTGGAAGGCAGCTGATCTGTTTGAGCTTAATTCAGATTTTATTAAAAATTATTTCCAGATTGCGACAGTGACAATTTCTGCAGCAACAGATATTTTTTTTATTTTTTGTATGTTTTTATATAAGCAACCTTAACATGCTTTCATAATAAAATAAAACACAGACTTATCTTTATTTGCTTGTCCTTATTCTCATTGTCAAAACAAGTGTGTTTAGATCCGTAAATCCAAGTGACTCATCTCCTGCTGGTTTTGCCATATTTTCTTCCATTGTTAAAATGTTCTTCCTTGATTTCATGAACCAATTTCTCTTATTATCAGACATAATTTCAAGTGAAAAACAATCTCCTTTTTGTGTCATCGATAAACAGTTTTACCTTTTGAATGAAGGATATCTGATATCGTTTGAGTCAAAGTCACTGCAGAGAAATGAAAACATGTTTTCAAAAACAAAATTATTTGGTACAGTGCCAATAACTTGGGTCCGGGACTTGAATGTCAACAGAGAGACGTATTGGCAAACTAAAATCAGAAGTTAGGGGTCTATGCATCAGAAAATTGACATTTTTTATATCAAACTCACAAACGTACCAAAAACTCTTTCAATAAACATACAAACATACAATGTGGGCTTGTTTAACTGCAAAAAGATTTTAAACATTTAAATATGACAGCACTTCTTTCAGAATGAAAACATGAAAGTGCATAGTTTGTAAATGTTACTTTGAGGTCACCTTGAGGCTGATTTGGATCAGTTCAGATTATTTTTCAAAAGGTCCATAGTGCACAACACATAAGGCTTGGCAGACAGCATTTCATTTCACATTAACTATATATAACTGCATACATTAGCCACATGTTGGCATGTGCATCTTCCCCATTTCTGATGGGATCATGGTAACTGTCTCCTCTCAATCAAGTAATATTTATGGAATATGTGCAAAAAAGGCACGTATTTTAAGAAATAAACCTGAACAGCAGGATGCTACATGGTAAAGAGATAAGTAAAGTAGTGGTTTGCTTAATGTGACTTAATGTCTGGTTTGCGGAGAAACTGCTAAAATTATCTCACAGATCCTGTCATAACATGAACAAACAAAGATGCTCAGAAAACACTTCCTTCAAGAAGGTTGTTGTTGAATTTTGCCTCATTTCATTACTTTCTTTCTTTTCTTTCTTCTCCCTCTTAACAAACAATTCTATATTTTAAGTATTGCTAACAGACAGAAAATATCACTCATCTGACCGCGAACAGCTCTGTCCACACAGCACTATGCCAAATTTAGAGAAATGGATGAAGAAACTCAGCCTTCCCCTCTCACACACTCACACACACGCCAACATATTACGTCGTCTGTATGTCTATTGTAATAGATGTATAGATTTACACACACAGAAGCATCCCAATAAATTCAAATGTCATTGAAAGACTGACTTGAAAGTTGCTGAAAATATTATTACGTAAGATCAATAAGAAATAAGTGTTTTTTACATTGAAATGTCAACTGAAAAATATGTCTGTATTGTACAATACAGACTCTAAGATACACAGTCAGGGTTGCTTTTTAAAGAATTACTACATAAATGCAGCTTTACATGGAGACTCTCAATCTGTGACTCAGCTGAGCCTTAAGGAAGCTTTAAGAGGCAATTGCTTAATAAAACACAACGGGCCGACTAGGCAGAAGACATGGGTCACCAAATCATCACTGACTAGTAAATTCACACTGGACCTCAAGCAGTGCATCAGTCCAAATCTCACTCTTTCTGCAGACCCTAGGACCTTGTTTATAAATGAAAATCTAAATTTGAATCAATCTGAAATGCTGATTAGTGAGAAACAGCCCTGTCCTTTTTCCTCCTTACCTATATTTCCAGGCTCTAACACAGTCTCTGGTTAACATGTAGTCAAACACAAGGTATGTGACAGGTTAGACATAGAGCTTGAGTACCTTTTCCTTTCACATTTTTCCTTCCACTCAACTTTCTATTCGCTTGCTTGGATAAAGTCAACTCCAGTCGTAGTGACCTTTCATGGCTTGTGGTTCTTGTGGAGAATGTCAGTGGTTTTCATTAGCCGTAGCCAATTATCATCAAACTCAACACAAATAAAATTATTCCTCTGACTTTAAACTCTTCACAATATTTTTGCTCAAACTTCACTGTAAAACAGTTTTGTTTCAAATCAGCTGTTTGGGAGATGCAGAGAGCTATTAGAGAGATTTTCAACTTTCCTATGAACTGTCTCGATGTTTACACATTCACAGCATGATTGTGAGGTTAATTTGATGGCGATAAAATATGTGATAGAAAACCTGTGAAACCCGTGGCTCTGTTCTGTCGTTATAGATATGTGTGACTGAAGCTGAGAAGATGATTAATGCAAAAGTGACTGCATAAAGCAATGCTTCCCTTAACATATTGCTGAAGCTAATAAAGTTGCCAATATGAGTCCTAAGCTTCCAACCTGAAGTGTGCATGCATGCAAAGAACTGTCTACATATTCAGAACCTCCAATCCAAGAGCAACAAGCAGAAAACAGGGCATGTAAATGGGATATTTCTCAGCCAGACATTGCTTCGCACCAAATCCAAAAACAAACTAACCATGTGGGGAGCAAGTTAGCTTCAAAGACCATACAGCGTTAGAGACCTCACCTACAGGTCTGTATAAGCAGTGGGGTCTTCACAGCCTTACCTGATGGAGATTTTTGGTCTTAGTGTCCCCTCTCTGACTGTGTCTCCAATTCAGGTGCTTGTTTGAAGTCAGCATGCAGAAAGGTCACGCCCTCTTGGTCTCAGCACGCTTCTTGTGGACATGGACGGCCAATCACTATTACTAATATTGCGATGGTTCTTCTTTGTATGCAGAAAAATGAATGAAAAGGGTAAAGCTATTGATTCGGTGCCTGGGCACCTGAAGTTGTTTTGGTGAGATACTCCTAGAATTCCAGGTATTTCCAGGGTTTTCCAAAGCTATGTGGTTTGGGATTTAGGGACTCCCAGGTCACACAAACAGCATATCAAGATGACACCATCGCCTAGAGTAAGAAGAGAAGAGAAAGAAAAACCGGAATTTAGGAAGATTTTTCAAAACACTTGGAAAACATTACAACAAAGGAAAACAAAAGTTCCATGGCAGTCCTCTGTAAGCCCTGCAGTTTCTGTGCCTCATCCCGGAAATATGAGCACATAATAAATGTCTTTCAGAGGAGGCAAACCAGAGCAGTATGATTTCCATCAAGACTTCAAAATTAATCATCTGTTTTCAGAGTCAACAAAATTAATCTATAATTATTTGTATGCTACCACTGCTGGACAGCCTCGCATGATTTCAAGATTATATTTAATAGCAAATGAACTGCTGTGAGTAATTTCTTTTCTCATACCACTGAAGACTTTTCAGATGAAAAATGAAAAGAAGATTTGCAGAGAAACTTAATTTCCCTGTAACTGGAACAAGTCGTATTCCTGTAATAGCATATATAATTGCCTGTTCTGCAGAGGATCTCCAGCACATGACAACAAAGTTCATAAACAATACTTATTTATTCAACTGTCAATTCCAGCAATAATAATAAAAAAAATGCGTCTTAAAAAAAAGGCTTTGAATTCCACGAGGGCCTGGTTTGTGAAGCTGGGTAAATATGCTTGTCATATGTTCCAATAGTTCCACAGTGACTGAGAGTTAGTTTGGGAATACGGCTGGGATCGGCAGACAGCTTGTGATAACTGAATTGCTCTTTTGAAGCTACATCCATTTGGAAGCACTGTGCAATGGTTTTTACCTCTGTGGTTAGGCTGGAGTTGAAGCCTGTGTTTAATTGTTCCCATGAGCTCTTAGTGTGGTGCTGATAAGGAGCTCTGGGAGCAACATTTAAAACTGCAGCTGAAAAATAACTTGAGTGTCTCTTGGCTGCAGGTCTGCGAGTGACGACAGAGCATCCACAAAGCGAAGACAAACTAAGATCGGTGAAAAGGGGAGAAAAACAAATGGCCGACAGCAGCAGAGGTCGAGTGTGACTGTAAGCTACAAGCAGCTGAAATGTTTCATTTGTTTGTTTTTTTTTCCTGACTTCAGCTTCTTAGAATCCACTTGAAATATCAATTCCAATAATGTTTCTTTCAAGCTACTTTAAATAAGGGGGGGCATAGTGTCTCACTTGCTAATCAATAACTAAATTATTTTTATGACACTGTTTTGTCAGCAGTTGCAGCAGAAGAAGAGCAGCGCTGTTAATTTGTCATCCCTGCCTTCGTGTCTCTCGTGCTCCATCCAAGGCCACGACTTCCAGGGTTTGTCGGGTTAGACCTGTGGGAGTGTGTGTGTCGGATCAATAGCCCACCCACAGCAGAGCCGCGGGCGATCCCTGACCTGGGGTATTGATTAGGCCCGGCTCAGCTGCCAATAGCAATGTGCTGGATGCGACACCGGGCTAAAACAGGAGCTGAGGAAGGGGGATTCTGAATTGCCAGTGGCAGCCCCACAGCACACCGCAGATAAAAGTCAATTCCACTTAACCAAATCACTGACAACTAAATAGTTAGATACAAGAATGCACAGAGTGTGTGATGGCAGCAGCTGGGTGGCTTTGGGGATTTCCCTTTTCCATGACCTGTATCGAAAGAGCACAAATGGCCAGAAGAGGGGCGCATGTTTGTTTGTCCTTTAATGTGGTCACAGCTCCGTCTCTTGGTTACACCTGCCTCGTCTTTACATTGATTCCCGTAGACTGAGCATTCATCAGGTGTTTAGCACTGACTGATGTTCACTGATATTTAAGGAATTTGTAGTACTTCATCAGAAAGACACAAAAATAAAAACCTCATTGTGGCAGCTCAGCTTTTCTAAATGAACAAAACGTCAGACTTGTAAAAGCAGCTATTAGTTATGATTTTTGCTGTGGAGTTTTTCTGTGTAAAGCAGCTCCATTGCAATTGTCAGACTCCTTTCGATCCATTTTGCTCCCAGTCATTACGAGCCAATATTAGAGTAGTTTACATGTCACTTTACCGGTACTTTGCCTCATGAATGTAATTCTGTGGCTAGTGATTCTGTGTGTATTCAGCACGTATCTATGACTCCATATCTCTCCTGGTAATTGCTGAGTGACAGAAAGGCAATACTGACCACTTCATTATAAGACAGCTAGACTAACTGGACAGTGGCCTCTTGGCTCTGGGTCACTCAGGCCAGACTGACCTTATCTGCCCAGGTCGTCAGGGGTCAGTCACCCAGGAAGTGTTAGGACTTTACTAAGGTTGCCGTTAGTGGCATACGAGGTCAGCTGACCCGGGCGACTTGTTCCTATCAGGTATTGATTGCAGTTTGTCTGCTTCGGCTGAGGTTAGACTAATCTCCCAACACCAGGGTCTCAGGGGCAAAGACTTCAGGGTAAAGTTAAGCATTGGAACTAACAGCAGTGATAGTGCAGCTTGTGGATACAAGTGAACATAAGAGGGTCCACCAGAGGAGCTGTGGGGATTTGGGATTTGGGAAGAGAGAGATGTAGCAGCAAGACAGAGACAGTGATTGTTCATTCTTAAAAAAAAAGTTGTACATGGGCCGTCAAACTTTGTGCAGGGCAGTTTTTTTTCCACAGCAAACTGAATGCTTGGAGTCAGATTTGTACCACTCACTACTTTGTAAAGTCAACTTCATTTTAATTTTTTTTTTTTTTTTACTTTGACATGATAGCTACTCTATACAGCAGCTTACAGGACCACACATTTTATTCTGGCAAATTTATTCTAATGCAAAACTGCCAGAAAATCAGACCCTCAACTTAAAAACCAGAGCAGACCATGACCACTTACTACATATAAAAATCACAATGAACATGACAAAAAGGAAGATGGCACAATAGAACAGCGTTGCACCGAGCCATGGCTCATCCTATTTTCTGAGGAATATTTAAATAGGGATCAAAATCAGTGTTCTTCATTATTACTCCACAATTTCTGTTCCATTAATAAAAGAAAGAAACAGATAGAGATTGTTTTATTAAATAGATAATACACATTTTATAGTAAAAGGCCATTTCGATAAAATATCTGTTTCTTTTGAGAACAGTGTGAAGGAACACTGTAAAGCAATGGATGGAGTCCTAATCACATAGCTTTTAATGTGATATCAGCCTGGCATTCAAGTTTGAAAGATGTTTATTTAGAAATTATTCAAAACAACAGATTGTTAAATTGCAACAACAGTTGCAACAACTGTTGTTGTAACTGTTGTTGCAATTTAACAATCTGTTGTTACAGAGTACAAAAATTGCTTTAAAATTCTGCATATGGCAAATAAAATTCTTCAGCTTGTTTTAGGATGCTTTTTTTTTTGTCTTTCAGCTTTTGTTGATGTTTGCATCCAAGATTTTTAAGTTAAATGCAGAAGGCACTAATCAGTCATTGTTCAAACAGCGCCACACAACTCCAAAAGTTGGCATCTCTTCTTTGAGCCTGCCATCTCCTTTACTACAACATAGGGAGACAAATATATGAGATTGTTAGTCAGTAACTATGTGTGTGTTTATGTGTTTGTGCCCGTTAGTGTCTGTGCAAGCCCCTTTATGTACATACTAAAGCATCTCTGTTGCTCGTTAACTCTCGTCTCTCTGCAACTGCTTGCCACCGTACATATTAAATCACATTAATGGCAGATGAGCTCTTGCTCTGGAGAGACAGGCGTCTATTTGAAACTGCGTTTTATTGCACTTTGTTCCGTTTAATCAAAAAAATGCTATGTGAAGAGATAACCCGGTTTTAAAAAATCTCAGATAAACAGCAACGATTGCATCTTTAAATAATAAATGACCCTCTGCCTCTTACAGACAGGAATATGACTGAAAATAATTGAAGACAACAATGTCCTATAAGAGTACCGCTCCTGCAGTGCTGATTCAGAATCCCTCATAACTTCAAACGCTCCGTCATAAAGTATGGATAATCTGCAAAAGAAAAGGCAGGAGTGGTTGTTTACAATTTCTTTCTAATTAAGGCTACAGGATGGGGTATACTGTGTTAAAGTTGATGTCTGTTTGTAAGACTTTGCCAAAAACCCTGTAACTGTTGGCAAATTAGGGGTGGAATGGAAAAACGAAACAAACAACGACACTCTAATATGATTTTCAGTCATGGAATAAATATTTCACAATCTGTCTACATTTGACACACTTTTAGTCAAGAACAAAGGATTCCTGAGGAACAAATTGCACAAACTGAAACTTGAGATAATAACCTCTTTGACCTGCATTAATTCAGCATGTAACTATATACATGATTTCTCCTCAATTTCTATGGAGCTTTTGTTTTAAGCTGCTAAAAATTTCTGTTGGTAGGTATGGAAGGGGCATGCTGAAACAGATCAAGAAGGGCTAGTCAAAACAAGATAGTTGGTTTTTGAATTGTTCACTAAAAAGGATAAACCAGCTAAAATAATAATAATAATAAAAAAACAAGCAGCAATGCCTTATTACTGTTGCTTTTTGA
This sequence comes from Poeciliopsis retropinna, assembly GCA_010277075.1. Classification (NCBI taxonomy): domain Eukaryota; kingdom Metazoa; phylum Chordata; class Actinopteri; order Cyprinodontiformes; family Poeciliidae; genus Poeciliopsis; species Poeciliopsis retropinna. The sequence goes on along the minus strand of VMRM01000006.1, from coordinate 15,471,420 downwards.
CTCTCATTAGACTGCACGCAAAGCTGCAGAGTAACATGGCTCCTAAAACAACAGCTATGGTGTTCACATAATATACTGCTCAAAAAAATAAAGGGAACACTTAAACAACACAATATAACTCCAAGTAAATCAAACTTCTGTGAAATCAAACTGTCCATCTAGGATGTGTTATTTGAATGTTCCCTTTATTTTTTTGAGCAGTGTATATAGACCGTGTATCTTAACAGATGCAGTTGTGAAAGTAGAGAAAATGAAACAAATAGCATGCAGATGAAAGTTTTTATGTCTTCTATTTTTTTTTTTTTTTTTTTTTTTTTTGTCTGTGAACAGGCAAGCAGTCTGCTGTGTGTCTGAGAGGGATAAGGTAGTGCTTGATGATTAATCACTGGACATAATAACACTTCTCACCACGAGTTCACAGTCCAGCTGATTCTATGATATGATTGAGGCCGATTAGAAAAGAGAAATAATCATTCCTGACAGTGCATTCATGGCACACTTTAATGACATCTTCTGATTGGACCTAGCGGAGAAGATAATGCAGGCTTTCTTTGGAGTGCCTTCTAAGATTATTTCTTTAACTTCATGAAAAATGGGGAGGGGGCATGGGCCTGGATGCTGCTGATTTGAGGATTAAGATAAGATGACCTTTCACATTATGTTACTATGTATAAAAGATGAAGTTTACAGTTTTTTTTTTCTTTTTTTTTATGACATTAGAGCTTATCAATGGCCTGAGCCTCCATGAAGCCCCTTTGAACATCACAATGGTTTTTGTAGGTTGGTGTACAACAGGCTTCTACCCCCCATTGTGGGATTACTGTGCCTATGTGTATGTGTGTGTGCAGAAAGGGGTGTGTTATGGACATGCATGGTTGCTTTTTCAGACTATATTGAAAAACTAATCTTGTGTAAAAAACTTTATTCTCCCTCTTTTATGATCACTCTGGACAAATAATTATAGGGTTATTAGTAACTCACAGTTTTCCATCCGATCCATGCTTTGTTTTCAGTACTTTTCCAGACTAAAAATAGTTTGGAAAGGTACCTTTTTGGACCATTTTTAAAGTATAAATACAAATGGGTTTAGACATCAATTGTCTAAATCCACTTATCATTTCTTGGTTGCAGAGGCCTGGTGCCTGTCTCCAGTTGTCAGTGGGCAAGAGGCAAAAAAACACCCTGACAGCTCTTGTGTCCATCAACAAGGGCAATTTAGAGAAACCCATCGCCCCAAAATGCAAGTTTTTGAATAGTAGGAGGATCACTTGCACAGGGAAAAGATGCAAAGCCCCCTGGACTAATTACAGGCCGAAATTCAAACCTGGGCCCTTCTTACTACAAGGAAACTGTGCAAATGAGTGCACTACCATGTAAGCCAAAATTACATTTAAATGGGAAAAATGTTTAATAGATAAACAGATTCTATATTTTTGCCAGATGTTTCAAAAAGCTTGTAATTTAAAAGAAAATAAAGAAATATCAGATTGAGATGGATTGTCGGAACATAAGGGTTTTATTATTTCGATACGTAAAATGAATGATCTAATACTAATAAATAGGTGTCCCTCAGAATTTTTGTCTTTTACTCTCCTGGTGATACACAAACAGAGGAAGCAGATATTACTCTCACATTTCTGTTGAATATCAGCATCTGAGGATGCAAAAAAAAACAAACAAAAAAAACAAAACTGGCACTGGGAGGCAAAGTGTCATTTGTTTTATATTCAAACTAGCATGTTTAAAACATTTTCTTGAATCCTGTAAGTCACTCAACTGTCAGTTACAAACACTATCACTTGTTTCAATCTCAAAACAAGTCCAACTGTGTTTGAAGCAAGTCAAATGATCTCACCCAGAGGGCTGGTTTGTTTTCGCTTGTCTTGTGTTAAAGTAAACTGCACTAAATAACTTAATTCTAATAAATTCTGCACTGTTGCGAGCGCTGAGAGTGAATGACACTATTGGGATCATAAATCTTCAGCAGGATCAAACTCTCAACTGGGCCAGAATGAAGAACCATAGGCTTTCACTGGCATCAGACTATAGTGGCCAACTTCTTCAGGCTCCTTTCATGTGGGAGGCATTGCGTCTACCCCCTATAACTTACAACCCAGCTCTGCAGGGACTTATTTTTATAACCCCCATTATTTTCAATCATAAATATTCAAATCCAGATCTTAAATCCAGAGCTTAGTGAGGAGAATAGCCAAAAACAACATGCGGCTCTTCAGCTTCCTCCAGCTCTCACTCTTCTATAGAAACTCATTATAAAGATTAATACTGAAATCAAACAGAATGCTGAGGCAAGTCGGCAGGCCCCCGGTCAAAATAATGCACATGTATGAAAAGACTTTGAAAGGGTATTTTTTGGTCAAACATCGCTGGATGTTTTGTTCTTTATTTGTTTGAGAGTTTTTGACAGATTCTGCATTTCCTTTATTTGCACTGTGAATTAATATTTGTGGTTTGAATATTAATCCTGATTCACGAGTGGATTAGTCCTCTATTGTCCCCTGACTGCTGAGCCCCAAATAAAGGCACTGACATGGAGAAGAAATCTACACCTCTGTGCCCCACAAACAAAGGCCTCTGCACCCAGAGATAACACATGTCCCTGAAACTGAGACTCCCCTTCACTTCCCCCTTCGACTGTACCCACATGCAAGATCCTCTATCTCCCTTTTCCACCATTCTTTCCGTCATCACTCCCTTCCTCTTTTCCTCCCTCTCTCCCTTCAGAAAAAAAAAAAAAACTTTGCCATGGTAGATTTGCAAGGCAATTGTGCCCTTAAACCGTGCCTCTCTCCCAGCTTATACCATGCATTTTCCAGAGTTTATCAAAGAATACAATAGGGTTATGCTTTCACCATTATTCTCCAGGCAAGAACAGTAATTTAAATGCACCAGTACTACTGAGGCAGGGTGCAGCCCTGCTGTCTCACTGTGGAAAAGAGAGAGATGAAAATGTGTTACAAAAAAAGCGCGCTGCATTACTTTGTTGACCTTTCCTGTTCTCATAGTTTACAAACAGCTGTGAAGCTCCTTCCTCTGGGCTCTTTGTACATCAGAGACTGGGACTGATGGAGGCATGCCATGCTTAAATCAACTGCTTTTTCTAACTTACTTCCATTGTGGTTTGGAACAACATAACTGAACAAACGCACACTATATTCTGCCACCAGAGCCGTTGGAAGAGAAAAGAAGGGGATACATACTGAAACAGACACAGCATTCTGCAAGCGGGCATGTCTTTAGCCGACTGTGAGGCAGAAGAAACCTAAAAACACTCATCCCCCAGTAGAGATGAGTTGATCTTGAATTTTGTATGCATCCTCACTGTAACTTCAGAACTATTCTCTTGCACCAAAACACAAATATTACAGAAACTAACTGCTGACGAACGCACCAATTAACACGTAAGTGGCAGTTTTACAGCCATACATGTAGAACGCTTCTCTTCTGCCATTGTGAAACTCAACAGGAAGATACATGCTCAACAGTGGCTCTTGTATGAATTGTGGCCCAGCGGCGTGAGTCCCTTATTTTGGTCAAGGTAAATAAGAATATTTTAAATTTCTCAGTTTTCAATAACTTCTTTACGCATAAATAGCCCATTAATTAGGCATCGACGGCAACTCAAATAGCAAGTTCGGTGTTACCAGCCATTTGATTTACACTGTACACAGTGTAGGAGAAGGCCAACTCAAAATTGGCAGGAGAAGTAAAAAAGCAATAGAAAACTCATTGACAGCTAATGTTTTCTCTCCGTAGCATGAGTGTAGCTCCTCTACTGGTCGTGCCACTCAGATCGTTGAGCTTCATCACCCATATCAAAAGTCACCGCTGGCTTTGAGGTTCAGTGCCATTTAAAAAAAAAAAAATATTGGCAAACTGAAAGGAAGAAAATGCAGAGGATGAGGAGGAAACTGTAGGGGGAAGTATAGAAAGTGTTTCTGAGTATCGAGGAAAAGGGGGAAAAAAAGGTCGGAAGCCTGGAAATATAAAGGAGGAGTGCAGAACAGGGACAGGATCTCTCTGCAGACCTGGTCAAACTGATGAGAACAGGCAGCCATAGTGATGTCATTATGTTGTTAATCAATCTCCTGATGTCTGCGTCTCTGGATGGGGAGATACTCACAGTCTAGAAGGGGTTAATGAGAAATCGATAAGAAGGATGTGCTTATGAGCAGGACATGGGGAGGAAGGGGGCAAGGAGGAGGAGATAGGAACAATGTTTCCTGTGATAGCAGAAGACTTCACAGATGTTATCTGTCATTCACAGCGTTCTGGTGACCAGGTGTTTGGGCTCAATGTGGTGGAGTGGATATCCATGCAAGTGGGAGATCAATACAGGGCAAGTGGGATGGTAATACTCACAACTACTCTGCCAACACGGTGATGTCTTCACAAGACAAAATAATAGAATACTTGCATGCATCTAGCCATTTAACCCATTTACTGATATTCTTATCGACTTCAAAAACCTTTACAGCTGAGAATTTTTTTTATTTATATAGATTATATGCTTGACCTGTATCGGCAAGACATGGATTTGTCTATTACAGGGAACAAAAGGAGGAGTGGATTTGAAAGCAAAGGTAAAATGAATGCAGCAGACATTAGCTGGGGTATTTCTGAAGGCCTGGGGGCATTTAAAGGGGTGGGTGTTGGGTTGGAAGGGGGGAACCCAGACCAGGTCCCAGGGCAGCAAGGCTCTTTGTAGTTGGAGCATTCTGAACAAGCCAGAGGCTTACTGCTCTAACCCCAACCACTCAGAGAGCCTGTTTGGGGAAATTACACCACAGCGTAATAATTAATCAAGTAAACATCAAACTGCTTTGATTTGGATTACATTAACATATTATCAATAATGCATAAATCAAATACAAATAAACACCTCCGCATAATGGCGTGTTTAAATAGCTAAAATTTATAACTAAACTGGAAAAGCTCATCTTCCTCAAACAACACGGAAACCTACAGCAGAGTACAGAGGAAGCAGCAGCCGCTTTTTTGTGGTTTCAGAAGCCCCATTTTTTTGGCACTTAAACTGCCTGGGCTCATCAGCTTCCTTTTTCATCACAGCATCATCCATTTTAAGCTTTTACCAGGAGGCAAAAAAAATTATGAAGTCATTTATTTACTCTTAACAATGGCAGAATGCGTCAGGCAGAATAAATAAACACTGATGAGGCACCAAAAACACAATGCACAATAATTTGTGCAAAGCTACTCCAGGTTTGATTCCAAAAGTAGCAAAGCAGATTGAGGAAAAGGAGTTAGTCACTTTTATCACTGGCAGAGGAGGGGAATCAGCTCTGCTTTTGTGTTTTCACTTAAATGCATGTTCTGTTTTTCACAGATAAGTTGTGTTGTTTAAAAAAGCAACCGTTCTCGTCTTACGCTTTGTTCACTGGGGGAACTTTATGCCCAGGGATTTTCGAAACACAATTCATCAAAGTGGAACGTCGGTCTCTCTCCTTTTTTTTTTTTCTGAATTCCTAATCCTTTTTGCTGCAGATGAGAGATTTGCTGTTCAGACTCATTAAGATTAAAGCATTTTGCTAGAGTTATTTAAGAATGCAAAGTTCCATGTGAGACCTCTCAGAGTTCAAAACAGAAGAAAATCCTATTGACACGCTCGGTGCACTTGAGGCTGATCTAACCCTATATTTCTATATTTGGTGTCAGTGATTGAGTGATAGCATGTGGAATGTGTTTTTCCTGATGCAAAATGGTTTAGAATTGTGATCACTTTTTCTTCACATGGTTAAAAGACTGGTGTTACAGCATATCAAATGTTGAAAACTATATAGGTTTTGAAAACTGCCAAAATGTTCTATTATATAGTGAGGTGTGTGTGTGTGTGTGTGTTTTGAAGAAACAATGTCAGTCACACTGCACTGCCCCTCCCTGACCTGTTGCTGCCTATGTGGATCAGCTGGCTAGAAGAAGGTGATTGTTTTTGCCTCACTTAAAAGAACAACAAATAAATGTTTTTGAAACATTCTAAGTAAAAAAAAAAAAAAAAAATCTATCCTTACATGGATTAGAAGCCATTTTGATATCTTTTGGCTCGCTGTGATCTTGTCACTATCAAAAGTAGGATGATTTTGATTTTGTGAATTTATTTTTATTTCAGCATGAGCCTGGCTGGGCTTATGAAAATTCAGTTAGGCCAGATTAACAATTTTCTTATATAGAAATTACTACCGTTTCTGTTTTTAATTACTTTATTCATTCCTCCAGATTTTATGGTATACAGCAAGTAAAATAGTTATTGAACATGTCAAAGTTTTTTGAAAATTGTTTTAATATTTCGATTGATATGAACTTCATACTGGATTTTAGTAACAACCCAAGAAATTCACACATACAAAAATGACAAAAAAAGCTAATCAATACTTTAACTCAATTTCAAAGAAGGGGAATGAGACATGGGATAAGTATTGAGCACATTAGGGAAAGAATATACAAAAAGACAACTGGTCAACATTTAGAAAATCTGTCAATATTTTGAAAGTATTCCAGCTGCTTTGTCAAAGTTGGCTGGTTTAATATTATAATGGTCTGTAAAAACATCTCTCATTTCCAAAGTATTGCTGAGAGTGGTACAGCTGGTAAAAGGCCTTCACAAAAATGTCTTACTGTTGCAAATCACACTAATGGCAATGGTTACCAAAGCATTTCTTAACTTCCGAATGTTCTTGCGTGCGCCACTGAATCCATAATTCAGATTTGGAAAGAACATAATTTCACCATAAACCAGTCATGGCCAGGTGCCCCTCACAAGATTTCTTGGAGAGGAGTAGAAAATAAAAATCAAAAGAGCTATCTAACAGCCAAGGAGCTTTCACAGACAGCTCAAGAAAGACTTGGGAATAGTAGGAACAGCTTTTCCCTGTGAAAATGATAAGTAATTCCTTTAACGGTAATGGCCTTCATGCATACTCACTGCAGAAGAGCTTGCTGAAGTAAAAACGTGATTAAAGCTTGACACTTGTTTAAAACTTGTTGCAGACAACTTGAACAAGCCAGCAAAATACTGGAAGGATATAGACTGATGACATTACTCCAAAGCTGAACTATATGTGTGTCATTGCACTCGTCATGTTTGGGAATGGAACAGTTCTGCACATCATCCCTTTATTTGACTGCAAAAGTAAAGTTTGCAGGCGGAAACATCATGATGTGGGCTGCATAAAGGGGCCCAACACAGTCGCAATGAGACGGAACTGTTAACGCGCAGCCATGTGGTATCAGGATGTTTGTATTGGCACACACCGAGCCAAGCTCCAGTGAAACTCCTCCAACTGCAGTATTTGTCAAAGGGTTTGGTCATATATGTTACAGTATTGTACACAGCTGAAGAGCTCATAAAGTGCAAAGAAAGATCCACCAGAACTTTCAACATTTGAAGATAGTTTGGAGGAATGGGTCATAATCACGCCTAAATAATGCATAATCTTTGGATTCCATGTCAGAGATGTCTTAGAGTTGTCATTAATGAAATAGGGTTTTCCAAAAAGTATTTGATTTAGTCTTATTATATTTCTTAATATGTTCTATGTATAGTGAGGATTGCGATAATAATGGAATCTGACAAAAAATTTTTGAAAAAAAAAAAAAAGTTAAATTATACATTTATAGTAATCTTACGAACAGCATTTTTTGTTGGAGCACAAAACCGAAGGACCTCAGAGGGTGGCTTGGTTTTGTGCAATTAAATTATTTTATGAGTTTTTGGTGTAAACACTATGAGAATATATTATCTTGACATAAGGTTCTTATCATTAACAATTTCATACAGGCCCATGCATAGAAGTTAAAGGCTGAAGGTCCTCGTTTGTGAAATTAATTAACTTGCTTGCTTAATAACAAAAACTGTGACTTTAAATGAAGACATCTGGTTTCATTCAAACGATTTTGTTTACAGGTTGTGATAACTATGTACAAACTAGCAGACAAATTAGCTGTTGTTTCCCAAAGGAAATAATACATTAAACCCATGGACCATAAATGTGGAGCTAACTATGCTTTCTAGAAAGCTTTTGGCAGCAGAGTTTTGCCATGTAGGTTTATCACTCATCTGGCCGGACAGACAACTTTTAACACATTGCTCGAGGCGATGGTAGTATTTTAGCAAGAAAAGAAATAATCATTGGATCGGACTTAGTGTTAGTTCTCTGCCTAAGGAGCTTTAATATTAATGTTTTTGGCTGGACACTCAGTAGTCTCTTGGCTGTGCTCGAAACCTCCTTCTACAAACTTTCCAGCTCCAAGTGTTGCAATCTGGTTCCATTTTACAGCTGGCCTTGAAATTGTAACAGAGCGCCTTTCTCTCCCGGCTCAACCGCATATTTAATCCCTGTGCTTATGTCAAACTTAATTAAAGGACCTTGTTCAAAAAAATAACAAGTAAGACTTGTAGGAGAGAGAGAGAAATGTGGAGCATTAGGCAAAGGAGAGAGAAAAAGAGACAGAAGTAGGATGGTGGGAGGGGTTAGGGGAGGGATAGCTGAGATATTCAATGTGTGGAATTAGTTTGGTAAATAACCAGATAAAAAGCGCACTGTGTTCAAAAGTAAAGAACATATCTATGATTTTAAAAAGTACTTGGCATGGACATCATGTGTCTTGCATTTGATATGCCGAAAAACAATTAGAAGATTTGGGGTTAAAAAACAGGACCAATAGATGTAAAATCTCTTGAAGCCCCAAAATGAAAAAGAGAAAAATAAAAAAGAAAATGATCAAGATATGAAATCATTCACACAGCCTTTGTGTGTGCGGTTGTGCACATAAAACTATTCATTCCATAGAGGTAGAACAGCCGGGGAGTCTGTTTAGTCTGTCAGTTTAAAACTATTACCTCAAACTTTGAGAGTATGAGTTGAGCCTGTCGTGCATCGACACGGGGAGACAGCGTTGAGAAGAACAAACCTTTGAAAAGTCTAAATCAATTTTTGGGGGAGTAACATAACAAACGCTTCACCGCAGCATTGAAAGAGGGGGATCTCCTTTTTTTAACGCTTTGAAAAGCACATATTCATACAATCTTCATAAGGCAAAACAGAATAAATGCAGTATACATGAAGTCTTTTGAAAAGAGAGATGACAGGACGGGAGAAAGCAGAAAGACACGGGGATGCTCCTATATGGAGCAGACAAAACAACCAGGAAGACCATCAATGGAATAAAAGCCTGCGTTTTCTGTTGATTTTTTTACTTTTTTTTTCCTGCACTCCACATTTTGCACACACCTTCTCATCCACCCACCCTTTAGGTTAGGCTGTTTGGCTAAAGCCTTCCAAGCTTCCCATACAAGACACGAGTGGCCAAGCAATGGACCAGAAGAGGGGGGAGAGGTTCCCATGCCACTGGTGGTGGAACCGGCGCGCCACCCGGAGGTATTTATAGCAGGCCAGCTCTAAAGGGCCAGGACAGAGGGCAAGCTTGTTTTTCTTTCCATTCCCAAGGCACTTCTACCAGGCCTCACATGTGGGTGTTAAATATATATCCAAATACTGGGAGCAACATTGTGGGGGCACAGAACAGGAGGCAGCGGGTTCTTTTGGAGCAAGAATGAAATGGGAAGAAGGGATTTAGAGGAAGGAAAGACAGGAAGACAGAGTTTTTTTTTGTTGAGGTTGCAATATTAAAGGGATGAAGACATACAGTTCAACTCAAATATACATAGTGTAAAAAGACAAACATTTTATTTTTTCACTTTGATATGAATTTAGACTAGTTTAATTTCAGTTTTTTTAGTACAAGTATAATAAATAACTGTTAAAGCTTACAAAAATAATGAGATAGATATGTATTTCTTTCATAAATTTACCTAAGAATTTCCCTTTTGACCTTATATGACTTTGGTGAACCAGTCATTTTCCCACAAGCTTCTCGCAATGGGTTTCTGGAATTTTGGCTCATTTATCCATAAAAAGCACCTTCTGGATGTACCCATGAAACAGCTAATGGAATCGTCCCATCCTGCACTGCTCGGTGGAAACGAAGCATTTGTATACTGTTACTGATTTTTATGTTGCTTTAGGTGAAATAGCTACTACCTTGCAGAGGGGCCTTTCCACCAATTATAATAAATGACGTCCTTGACAGTGTATAAAAACAGTTTCTTTACCCCCTCAGCAAAGATATTCACGAAGTACGTTGCTCTTGCGTTGATAGATTCATCTCAGTTCAATCATGTTAATCTCTGGGACAAAAAACAGGATGATCTCCCAGCATTTTTTTTTCGTCCAAATGTTTCAACGGACAAACATGACACCTTCCAGGCATCTGAAAACTGCACAAAATGATCAGTTAGATTTTTTTAAAGTTCGTTATTCTCTCTCTAATATCTTGTCTGATTTCTTTAGATTTTTTTCTATGATGCCACAGAAGCAGCTGTAGTTTGAGGTATGACTTACAATGGCATTTAGCAAATTGACACAGACGAAGTGAAAATTAAAACCAAGCTGAATGCATGTTATATACAGAAGACAGAAATCCAGAAAAAAATAAAGGAGGCAGTCATACCCTAATGGCATCCTAAACATAAAAATATATAATGGCATTCCCATCCATTTCCTCCACTCCATGCTTTGACTTCCTGCTTGGGAATTTCAGAGTGAGATTAGAGTATGATGAAAACAGACCCTATAAATACGCACCACTGTGATGAATATAACAGTGATTATGGGTGCAGGCATAATTAGATCAGGAAAGTAACGGACTCATTGAAGTTTGCTCCGTCTCTGTGTTTGAGAATTTCATCTTCTGTCTAATGCATGAAGAATGGCAGAGCCAACAGGAGAGTGGTAATCATTTGGGTCTGTAGAAAGAGCTCTGGGGCCTCTTCAGTGATGCTTCCTCCTGTTTTAGTTCTTTGTTCCCACACACAGCTCTGCAAAAGCCACTCTGTTCTCTGTGTTTTTAATGACTCTTTGACCAACAAACAATTAATTTGGTGCTCAATAGATGCCTGTTAAAAAAAATTAAATAAGCAGGAACAATAGAGTGTTTCCAATCGGGGAGTTGGGGCCAACCATCAGTTCAAGAATGTTTTCATCCGGTTTTCCTCATTTAATTTTTACCTCTGTCAGCAGCTCTCTCACTTTCCCAGTTTAGATCTTTAAGTCCTAAGATTTTAACAGTATTCTGGCCAAAGCCCTTGTCCAAATCCCAAACGTACCAAGGCCATCCCACTAACTGATTGCGTCAGAAAGATTCCACAGCCGTAACCTCTATTTTTTCATACTTGTGGGAAAATAGCAGTTCATGTTTCCTTGGATGCTTCACACATTCCTCACTCTGTCTTCAGATTACAGGGCCCCTGCAGCCTGGACACTGCCAAAGCCACTCCAGAGGAGGTGTTTGGTGTATAAGAGGTGTGGCTAAATGAAAATGGAAGAGGTTTTTATGTGTCTGTTTATTTAGGAGGGAGTTGCTAAGCGACATGAACTCAAAAAGGCAGTAATTACATTTCTCAAAGCCTGATGAGTGTAACAGAACTTGGACAGGAACTTTCCAGCTCATTTAAGCTCTTCGAACACAGCTGGGAATTATAGATAACAGAACATCTGGAAGTCACAAAAATACCTCTCTGACGACTAATTCAAAAGTTGCCACATTTTGCTATGAGAGATATCCCAAAACCAGAGATTTGACAGGCCCAGTATTTCTGCTTTTGTTAAGAAAAAATAATAAACTGACAGATAATGGCAGTATAGTAATTATGCCAAAACTTCATGCATTCTATATTTAGAAGCACTGTTTCATCAGATTTGGGACAAAGACTAAGGGAAGATAGAAGTTACATCAAATTTCTGACAAAACTGTTCCAAACTCGTTATATCACGCAACCACCAGCCTCATTTTCAAAAAGCACAAGCGGCACACACATCAACATGTAATTAACTCAACCAACAAATTCAAAGCGTCACTGCTTCATTCTCACAAGTTCCCAACAGACACACTAACAGAACTTCACAGACATGTAAAAGTTTGGTTTCATCCCAAACTCCTGACCTCAAAATTTCAAGACAAAGGTAGTTAGGTTTGATTTATGTATGCCTCCACTTAGGATGAAGAGAACAGGACAGAGTTGCAGAGCAATTAATTCTGATGCTCAAAACATTATTAATGGTAATGTTTAAAACATCAAAGCCCCGGCTGACGGAGAGACACAGCATCTTCAGTCAGGCGAGATGGAACAGATGAGCACAGTGGAGTCAGTCAAGGTGAGGCATGGGGGGTGCAAGTAATTTCCACTCCTTACAAAGGTTTTTCTGCTTTGGAACCAGTTTCCACCGTGGGTGCAGGACACTGACCTTTTGCTAACCTTTCAAACACACCTTAAAGCTTACCAGTGTTAAGACAAAACTAAGAAATTTTGACTTTCACTTCTGTTTCAATAAAAAGTTTGAACCTCATCCCTAGCTTCTTTAGGTTTGGTCTTTATGTTGCTACTAGTTCACTAACCTCCTCTTTAAGCATTCCTCTTAGTTCTTCACAGAGCAGACAGATTAAATTACACAGAGTCAGACTGCATCTACACATCAGGCAATTTTTGAAGGCATATTTTAGATTTTATATAGGGGTATTAGAGTAAAAAACATTGCCTTTTGGGATTTGTAAAGTGAATGAAACTAGTTGGTCTTGCCAGTCAATGGTCTCGCCTGCATTCGTACAATATAATGAGACATCAGGCTATTTTTGTAACATATTATAGTGGATATCATAATTTAGTAAGTAGCAAATAGTGCCTTTTAGAAAGAAAATAATAAAACTGATAGTGTGCTCGACAAATTAAAACCTTAAGTTTTCAAGTTTGGAGTGAGACTGCCAAGGACCCCGCCTCCATCTACTGTTGCTCTGGGCAGAGGGATAAAGCTTCTCTCACTTCCACATATTCATTTACCCCCTACCATCACGCCAATTGAACCAGGGAGTCTGGGGGTAGGCAAATTGATATTCACCACACATCTTCATCCCCCAGCCAAAACCATCCCCACTGGAAACATTATTTCATTACATATATTATGCATTCAGCAAAAGGGAGGTAGTGAATGTGCGCTATGCAGATGCTTGCGTGTGGGTGTTGGCAAACTCAGATGTTTCCCTCTATGTATACATGACTGTAACATGCCTGTTTTTTTTTGTTTTTTTTGCTTTTGTTTTAAAGAGGGTGTAAAACAGATAAAATGCCCTAGGGGTCCAGAGTTAATGGTACTTGATTTACTTTGTGGAAACAAAGAGAAAATATTTATTTCATACAGTTTTGTGTCAACATGAGAGAAGTTATATTTCAAGTTTTACCATGCGTGGGGGGAGAAAAAGTTTCCTACAGAGTTATGATGAATTTTCTCTGTACATCTGAGTCTTCGCATCCACATGTGGATGTACAGACTGTGCCTCAAGCAGAGAAGGAGATAAAGAGGCACAAGAGAAAGGAAATAGACCAGAAAGAGATGAAGATAGAGACGGGCAGATCGTACATGTGACAAGCTGCTCTTTGGGCCCAGGTCCAGATGTCACCAGAGCAGTTTTTGTTTGCTAATGTCTTGTTTTAAAAGCCCCCTTAATAGTGACTGCTGCCTTTCCATTAAGTCTTTAAGTGGCTCAACACAACATAGTCTTGTCTGATTTGAACTAGAATCAATTTGGAAAAGAAACCATTTTGCTTCTGTTTAAGCACAGCTCTGTCTCTGCTGTGGCATGCTGACCTTTCCAGAGGTCTGTCTTGTGCTTCTAGGCGGGGCTAAACAGAGGATATGCGGGGCTAATTAGACTGATTGACGTCAGAAGGCATGGTGGCTTGTATTTGAACCGTTTGTCAGGACTCACAACTGCATCTCTGTTAAGGACTCTCAGACTCACAAGTCACTCTGATTTCATTTTTGTGTGCTGAGCATAAATTCTTTTTTTGCAAATTTTTTTTGCATATTGTTTGCTTTTATTTTTCTAATCAATGCATTCTCTTATTTCCCTTTTGTAGAAATTGAAAAACGAAGCACCTGCTTGGTGGTAAATAATACAGTTTGCTTTGGGTTGACTTCCCCTTGGGGTCTTCCTTTCCTTAGGGAAAGGTTTCCTTTGCTCAGACTTGGAAAAGTCTGAAAAGCAGATGCACTGAGTACATCAACCACACATCGTGTAAGATTAGGAATCTTACTTGCTCTTGAGTAAAAGTGACTGTCTACAGGAACAACTATCTGTCTCCTTCCCTTCTCTTAGATGCTTATTGAAGATCAACCATCCCCTCAATTGTCTACTTTACTGCAAGGCTTGTGAGATTTTTTTTCATCAAGCCAATGTAGCCAAACATTTTGTGATTGCACATTGGTAACATTTACCTACAGGAGAAAAGCAAGCATTCATACATTCACACTAGGCATGTTATTTAATATTTGGAGCATTAGAAATTTGGATCCCTCTGAAGAGGACTGTACTAAACCTGATATTTTAACCTCTTTCACATTTGCAAAAATAACGACCGTCTATGGATTTACCACATTTAACAGTCATTAATGCCTTCACTACTTCAAAGTTGGTAACACAAAAAATATATCACTGATTTAAATTGTTGGTGAGGATTATTAAATTGCAAAGCGTTTGGCGTTTAGATTTCTAACGTATTATCAGTCATATTTTTGAAGGTAGTTCAGAAATTTGTATGCTTTCATTGTTGGTGAGCTCACTACTTTTTCAGTGATTTGGATGTTGGACATAGAAAAGATCTGTCTTGTTGACCTTTTTGTGATGAGAATCTGCTTTTCTGGCAATTTGGTACTAGAAAGGTTTGGAGGTTTGTATGTATAGGTTTGTCTGACTAAGAAACATTTCACGTAAGTGGTATCTGATAACTGGCATTACATCACCGTGGAGGGATTTTGGCCTGCTCTTCTTTGTAGAATTGTTTTAATTCAGTCACATTGGTGAATTTTCAACCATGATCAGCAGGTTTAGTATGTCCCAGCTTCTGACACAGATTTAAGTTTGTAATTTGACTATATCACTCCAAAACCTTTATTTATTTGTCAATACTTTTAGGCATTCATAGATAGACCTTTATTAGTGTGCACACCTGGTACATATTTATGCTTGACCTGTGACATTAGTACAGTCAAAGTGGACTTGTTACATAAACTTTGTAAAAGCTTTAACTGCAAAAAAGAGGTATTAAAATATAAAAACAGATAAGGAATGCTTGTCTAGTTTAAACCTGTCTATATAGAGCAATATAAAGGTGCATGCTACATGTAAACACACCAAATCTATGCATTGTCTGACTGCTGGTACAATGGCAGTACAGAATGTTGGTATAATAAATAGGTCCATTCTGTCATTCATAACTAATGTGTATTTGAGGGAATGAAAAAAGGTCCTCTTCAAGTTGCATTAGCTTCTTCATCTCCTACCCATTTCCAGGTGGTCTTACTATGAATTTGTGGTACAGCTTCAACATTTATGTGAAAGCGTAAAATGCTCTGAGAGCCGTTCAGTGGGAGGAAGTTCACCAGAGATCAGGACTCGGTCCACATTCGCAAACACTCATGCATCCAGAAAAATGTGGCATAAAGAGGGGCCTGGTGGAGAGAAATCTCACCTGCAATTCAAGCGGATTACTCTGCCCTTTTATTTGCTCTCGTTTGGTTGGGGGGGGGGATGTGCTCCACTCTGACCTGGGGGCACTCATCCAATCAGCTCGCTATCTGCTGCAAGGGCCTCCATAATAGTGACATTTTTCCACCTCGTCAATAAAGTGGTGAAAGCCACCCTCCACCCGCTACTTGACCATTTAACTTCTTCCTGAAAAGGCCCTTTCTTTCTGTCTGTCTCTGTGTCTGACTGAAATCAATAAAGGCAGAGCAAGGAAAGAGGATGATCCAACAGCTGCATTAACTGGTGGTCTTGACTGTGGTATAAAGTGGGCTGCTGGCAGTGGAGAGTGGGACGCTCCAGCCTCTCATTCATCCAATGGTGCAAGAATTCTGCTTGTGATCTACACTATATGTTGTCATTTTGTAATGCAGTGGAGACTCTGAAAAAAAAACATTTTTTAAAGTCTCAACAGACATGAAGGGTCTCACTCACACACACACACACACACACACACACCCACACGGACACACACACATTCATGCAAGTGAGTGACAATGAATAAAAAAAATGACAATTTTAAAATATTCATGCAGAGAAAAAGGTGACAATTGTATGCAAAAACACATTAGCACATATATAAACTCTGCAGTCTCTAATGATCATTGCTTGCCATGACTCATTTAGCAGCTGCATCCACACATCACGACATGTCTGCAGTGATTGACATAATGGCATCAGAGTGAGAACAAAATGTCTTCCAATAAAGGAGCAGGAGGGAGAAAATGAGAGAGATGGGTTACAACTCTGCCCATGCTGAAATGAGTGTAGTGCTTTGTTTGGTTATGCTGTCTGAGCTGAAATTGATTTCTGTGAGAAGCATGCACCAAAGAGCCTCTGCTTTCAGATGAAATAAATAACATACTCTTGTGAAGATGGGGGGGGGTATGTGGAAGAAGGAACAGAAGGTGGAAAATGGGATCAGGGAGGAAGGCAAGAAACAAAGATGGATGGGGTCAAAATGATTTTATGAGGGGAAAGAAAAGCTGGGATGGAAAAAATGGAAGGAAATGTCTAAATGTGCCATACTGAATTTCATGTGTTCAGTCTAGTGCAGCACTGAGGAGACACAGACTGGGAGACATCTGGAGTTGAGGAGGATAACAGCCACATGCCGCTCTCCAACCACAGACAACATGATGAGGGATTAAACTTCATTGCAACATGTTATGGTAATGAATGGTCTGTGGCCAGTTCTGAACGTGTTAGAGTAATCACCACTTTGCAGCATGTGTGAGTGACACTTTTTGGATGTGCTCACAAATGCTTGTGTCTGCCTAAGCAAGTGTGGACATAATATGGTTCCCTACAAGTTGGCCAAAGCAGAAACATGCAAATTAAAACATGCAACATTTAAGCATTTGGTGTAGTATGCAGTATCTCTCATAATTTGTTGAACATTGTCTATTAATAGAAGACGGGCAGGACCAGACCTTGTGGTCTGAGCTAGCGTCTGGGCATCTGGGTCTTGGATTGGTGCCAGAGAGGGAGGAGAGCAGACGCAGTCAGACGTCCCAGAGTGGTGAGGTTGACTCTGGGTCACACTGGCTGCCTGGCCTTATGGCTCACAGATGTTCATCTGCTTCAACAAGAGTTGTGTTTCTGGAAAAATTTACACCATGTTGTGCTGCATGCTGGAATAATCTCCTCTGTTTAATGAAGATCTCATAGATCATCGATCAACAAGACACAAGCAAAAGCACGTTTGTGGATTACAAAGTCTCCCGAAAGCAATGAATCTGCCACACAGTTGCGCAGAGCTGAAGTGTTGTGGTGTTCGAGTCGCCTGCCCCGTCAGTCTTTCTCAAGCAAAGCGACAGATTGTTATTGCTGTACAACAGAGCACAGGAGGAGGTTGTAGAGAGTGGGGAATCAAGGCAGGTACAACATTTCTGGGGTGGTCATGACAGAAAGAATGGGCTGTAATCAGAGTACTGCAGAAAGTATTTGGGTTTTCTATATTTCTTTTTTTTTCTCAGAGAGGTACAACAACATGAATCAATAAATTAACGTCCCTTGCTGCTTCCTAAATTAATCTACTGTACAAAGAGTGGGAGCAGGTGAAATTACTTTGCAGGCAGAGTAAAATGACTCAGATATTAAACTGCTGATCAAAACATTTGCAGTCTAGAAAGTGTTGTTGAAAATAAGAGGAGTTGTTGTGCACTAAGCAAAGATATAAAAGACTGGCAAAATGTGCCAGGTCCTATCCTTCGCATGGCACAAGGCAGGCAGCCAATCAGATGTGTGCAAGCTCCCTAGCAGGCGAATGACATGGAATGTGGCCCCGCCTTCCGTCCCCACTGAACTGCTGTTGCCCATAATGATTTTATAAACATTTTGCCAGCAGATCAATACCTGTATTGATCAGGCATTGTGAGAGTGATCCGTCTAAAACCCAGAACAGCCTAGAGCTCAGAGGTGGGAGGAGCAAAAGAGAGAGGCTGCATAGAGGAGAGCGAGTCTGCAACCACAGTGAAAAGGAAAAGAGGTGGAAGGTAGGAAGGGACTGAGGGAGAGGCGGACGCAGAGATGGAAGCAGGTGAAGATGCAGATTTCGGAAAACGCTGCCAGGCTGTTGGGACTGAGGAAAATAAATGGTAATTGCTTTCTCATTAACGAAGGGGAGGGGGCGACGGCAACTGATGACAGTTTCGAGACAGTGAATGATGACAGAAAAAGTGGGAATAACTTTGTAAAATTCCTGCTCTACTTCAGGCCTGTTATAGCATGTAACACAAACAGGTACGCTACTGCATGTGCATGACTGCATGAGGTCAAATGAGACTGTTTTCTATAAATTTGTGTGGGATGATAAGATGATAAGTGATGATAATATAAACAAAATCACAGTTTTATGTCTAACTAAAGTTTGATTTTTTTTCCTGTTATTCCTAGAAAGAAACTCTTAAAGAAGGGATGGAGGAGTCTGAGAGCACACTGCTGCTCTAAATCTAATTGCTGCAAAATGATCAAAACTTACATTTCCTGAAACATCCTTAACATTCAGGAGAGGAATAATTCCACATCATCATTATGGAAGAAGAACTGCAAAAGCATGTAAAGGCAATGTTAATAACCAAAAGACAAACATGGCAGTATCAAGACCATCTTCAACATCCAGGATTGCTGCCGCTTTGTAAACATGTGGATGGCTGGCTTTGTGGAATACTTTTTACTGTCTGGGAATTCACTAAATTGGATGATTGCTTTACCTTTAAAACACAAGTAGGAGATTTACTGAAGCGATGACTCACTGGATGACTCAACACAAGTTCAAGGCCACAATCTGCCCTGCGCTGGAGGACAAGTCAAAAGCTTTTGCTGTGATTCCCTTGTGCTGTGGGGAAATCAAGTTTCATTGATTGGTTTTTAAATAAGATGTGTTGTGCATAAATGAAGATCTGAAGGAAGATGAATTCCTCAAACGAGGAACTGTGGGGAAAGACCTTGATGCACATGAACTCATGTGCTCTGGAGACTAGTGTGGAAGCACTCAATGAAAAGGCCTGATGGCTCATGCCTCTTTGACCAAGCTAAAAAAAAAAAAAAAAAAAAAAAGGACTTAGGCTTATTAAGTCCTAATGAATGAACAAAAAACACACGTGGCACATCTCACAGGATAAAGGATTTATGGTGACTTAAATTTTGATAAAATTTTATCAGCTGACCTTTTGTTTATCTTGTCACCTTTCAAACAAAGCATTTTACAGGAATTTTATGTAATAGACCAATACAAATGATGCATTATTGTGAGCCAAAAGGAAAAGGATAGAAAGACTACAGCTTTGCTTTTCAGCAATTGTAAAACAACCCTCTACAGCCAGAGGATTGGTTGTGATTAAGCTCATCTATGTGCAAGAATGCCCTAGTCAAAATCCTATAATCCCAGTGAGATGCTAAGTATAAAAGTTGCTACACATGCAACTTAGATTAGACTTAATTTGCTAAGAGTTTGCAAACACACCAGAAACAACTTGAAACTGTATTTGCAGTAAGTTTAGGTTATTGTTCTGCTATAAAGAGAATATGCACAAAGGTTTCAGGTCTTTTGCAACCACTAAAGAGATTTCCTTCCAGGACAACTTAGCTCCATCAATCAACCCTTTAAATCTCATTAGCTTGTGTAGTAAAGCATACCCACAGCATTATGCTGCTATGATAATGTTTTACAACACCCCTCCCCAAGCAATTTGCAATGCCTTATTCGAGGCTTGTGGCAATCAGTAAAGGAGACTTCCTTCCATTAACAATTGCTAACTTTCTGCCACTGTTTCATAAAGACCAGACTTGTAGAGTCCACAAAGAACAATAGTCCTGGCTGTTATTCTGAGCAGTAGATGTCTGCAACTTCTCCAAAGTTTCTATGAGTCTCTTGAATGCTTCTCTGAATAATGCTCTCTGTCATTGGTGGATGGGTTTCGATGATGCATGTAGGATAAGATTTCCAATTGAAAAGAGTATACTTGGTGATTTCTGAAGGAATATGGAACATATTTTTATTAATTGCATCAAAGTAAAATGACCTGAATAGAATGTTTTCTATACTTTTAGTTATATTTTTATTCATGAAAACACTTCCCTTCTACTTCGGCACTACTTTGCTTTGGGTTGTCACAAAGTAAATTGAGGACTGTTGTTATAATGAGACCAAACGTGAAAATGTTTTTAATAATTTTGGAAGGCATTGCACTTTCTCGGTTAAACACTTATCACACATGCAATGAGACAACTTTAAATTTTTTTTAAAAAAACAACCAATGTTCATAATTGAATGGGAGGAATTGGTGAAATTACATATTAAGCTTAAATAGATTATTCCTTCTCGACAACAGCAAGATTAGTAAGAACTCCATGCAATGTTCCGAGTGTCAAACATTTTCTAGACAATCCAAACAAATTTCATTAAAAACTAAATGTAAATAAATAACAATGCAAAAGTATTGTTTCCTGGTGAGAGGTAGGATGTAATAGTTTATTTAAATTCAGATCTTGAGCTGAAGTTTAAATCAGGTACACAGAAATTGAGGCATAAGGTGTAAAGCAGAACACGTAAAGCTGAATCTGCAGTTAGGACAAGTAATTAATACCTCAGCTTTGTTTGATCAATGCACAAATTATGAATCATGAAAGGATATAACTAAAAAATATTCATTATGGTTAAATGATAAATTGCACAAAACTTTTAGATACGATATAAACATGATTAGAACAAGTGAAAAAAAAAGGTTGAAGAAAAAGGACAATGATGTGACTTTCTGTGCAAAATATTGTATTTTATTGGGTAAAGTGTTTTTGTTTTTTTTGTTGTTTTTTTTTGCAGTACTGCATGCAATAAAATTTGAAAATTATATCACTGCATAATATAACAACAGTAATATTGATGCAATGCAAAATCCCAACTGTCTACCTATCAAAGAAAAAGTCTAACTTAATGGGTGCGTTTTGTTTTTTTCACAATGTAGTATAACAATAAAGTGCCAAGTGTCTTGTTTGAAGAGCTTTGTTAAAGTGAACAAACATGAGCTCATCTTTTCGTTTTTCATTATATTGCCAACACTAACCAACATCTTAGCAGGTGTATGAGCATGTGAACCACCTGCAATTAATGTTTATGCTGGTTAAGGTCACCAGACAATTGCTCAAAATCCTTAGAAACTTTACTCTAAAAATTGGGTCAAAGTATTCTTTAAAAAAAAAAAAAAAAAGTTAATAAATAGTTTGACCAATTAAAATTGCAGTGTATAAAACAAATCTGAAATACTTAATTACCCCCCTATTGAAGTTTCTTAAGCAAAGAAAACACTATAATAAATATCTTCTTTTGCATCTTTTTTTATCATGATTGACATTGCCTCTCATTGTGGCCAGCGCATAAATTATTATATAAAAATTATTCAACAAAAGTTTTGACCCCTGGAACAAAACATTGTGTTACTGATCATGATTTTCCCTTTGTTCACACTTGTAATCCTATTGTCTACAACAGCTTAATTACACAAAGATAAACTCATGAGCATTATCACCTCACTCAAAGACTTAATTCATGTGCTATCAAGGCAAAATTTGCGCACCAAGTCGTTTTCATCTTTCCATTCATTCTTTTGATTAATTCCTTCTGTCAAAAACAAACCTTTGGATGAGTGCCAAACATCAAATTAGGGTATTCATTAGACACATCAAACATAAATTACTATTCAATTAACAAGCCAGTCGAGCTGAACTAATCAACTAATTAGGCCATGTGTGTACACAGAAAAGCTAACAAAAGCACATGAGTCCCCTGGGAAAGCAAGTAAAACCCAGAAGAAGAATGACAGCAAGGATGAAAAGCTACTGGTTTGAGAGGGGAAGGGAGAAAGCCACTAGACACTTGGCGCACGGTTAAGCTGTTTAGCTCCTCTAATCATAAACTTTATTGTTCTGATGCATTACTTTGATCATTTTCAAACTGATAAGTCAAATTGACTTGCAAAGCACATTAAAAAGAAAAGCTGTGCTTAACCCAAGTTAACATTAAGATTTCAAAGAAAATTTTCAGATAATAGGAACAGATTATTTCTTCTTGTTATTTTTAAGTTCAGAGCAAAAAATACTCCGTAATTCCACATAGTTAAAACAACAAGGTAATGTCTTATTGTTATGACAGCAGTTCAAATATTATCAGATAGAGAATGTTCAAAGAACTGGGAGATTATTCTGTTCACTCTTGTCAGAGCCTCTATGTCAGAGATGGTCTGTCTGTTCCGAACATACCTTTGGTCCAAAGCAGCTTGAGCCAGCCAGGCTGTTCAAATATTGTCTTCACACACTGACCAGGCTGCAACCTAAAGGGAAGACAAACACACAATATGCATGCATTTTATACACGGAAAACTGCCAGACTGATACTGTTAATCATTATTGTACCATTTGTTGGAGAATATAAAAACACAGTCTGGAGTCACACCCTTTGGACCAAAAATGTGATTAAGATACAAACTGACTGAGACAGTTCTCCCCATTCCACCCATCATATCTAAATGTCTAAGGTCTGCTGGCGCTCCACTAAAGGCCAAAGGCGGCTGTCGAAAGGAGCACACCATTATTGTACCAGTAAATGTCAGAACAGCCCCATCTAATTGTGCCATTACTAATTCATGTTTATTAATGCTGTGATGTATGATGGCTCCACAGACAGAGTGAGTTTGTCTGTGCTTGTCATGTAGAGCTTATTCTTTGCTGGTGACGGCTGTAGGGAGAGTAACTGTTGGGTTGGGTGGTGGGTGTGGGGTAGAGGGAGCATGAGAGCAGCGGTGCCAAGTGGTGTGTGACTCAAGCATGAAGGCAGTTGACTAATGTTGCCGGTGCCTTTTGCTGGCCTAGTGCCAGGGTCCCCGGGTCCCTTGTGTCCCAGCCGCTCAGTACCCCAGAGCCTCCAGGCAGGAACAACAGTTATTGTTTTCATTGCCGACCAATTAGCAACACTTACGCCTTATTTAGTCATGCTCTAATGTGGGCTAATTAGCTCACATTAGTGCTTGACTACATTAGAGCACCACCTTGTCCCTCACACCAACACCAGGCGTCATCTGGGGAAGAGTGGGGGAATGTGAGGGAAGAGGAGGAGGTGGGAACGGTGGGAACATGAAGGGAGGTGTGGCTGAGCTGGAAGGATTACAAGAGCACCAACCCAGCTCTGTGGATCAGCACTTTTTAAGAGATCTTCAGGGGCCTGTTGGCTGAACACATAGCAGGAGAAAAGGGCAAATACAGCCCAGTTACACTTTTATAGAATGCTTTGTGGAAAAACACCCCAGACACACACCTTGGTCTGGCAGCTCGGTTTGTCATATGGCTCAGGGGGCTCGACTGGCCTATCACATGACCGTTGTAATGACCTTAAAGGGCAGCTTTCTCAACAAGCTCAGGCCACTCCCACTGGCTGAACTGTTCAGTGCAAACTACAGCTCGGGTCACTGCATAATGTGATGCATCTAGCCCTCAGGGTTGATATTAAAGCAAAAAAAAAAACATCATCAACATAGAGCAGATACCAGGCCAGAAAGATGCAAGCTGACAAGCAGGATATAAAACTGTACTGTGATTTGAGGAATATGAAACTAAATAAATAAGGTTCTATATCAGAATTACCTTTATTATGAGCTTCTGGTGAAATGAAGAAAAATAACTAAAGCCATGCTTATTCTAATGATCAAAGAATATTTTTTTAAAAGCTGGAGCAATGCGTGGAGTTACAGTGAGAACATGTGAGAAGATAAAGGTCAAAGATAGGTTCAACTTCATTTCAGCATCCTATACATATGTATAAACAAAACTCATCAATCTTTTCTGGTTGGAGGGGGAAAGAAAATTTGAATCCTTAAATATTAAAAACAGAATGAGAAAATATATACACCATATAGCTGATCTGGAAACACACACACACACACACACACGCACACACACAAAACCCACTGATGCAAAGGATCCCAGGCATAATTTTTTGTGCTTAGCATTTGACTGGTGGCTACCCTCCAATCATTGCAGCGGTGGGTCTCCTCATCATCTACAACTGCTAAGCAAAGGCGGGGTTATAAATGAAATATCACTTTCCATTTTATCTCCGGGGGGTAAAGGGATGCTGTGAGCCAATCAGAACCTTACAAGTCAACCCCTGACCTTTTTCATCTCAATATGACTACCATTATCTTGCTGAAAATTAGACACATCTCACTATTGTTCACTACCAATAGGGGGACAGTAGTGGAGGTTATTTAAAGATAAATGCTTAAGTGCTCATGATCCATGCGGTAATAACACACCAGCATCCGCGGTAGAATGTAGCATGCAGTCTGATTGGATGAGGTAGATGTGCACCAACAAGGCTTTGTTGTGAATGTTTAGCATGTAAGTAGCTCCTTATTTGGCTAGTAAACCCATCTGGCAGGAAGGTTTCTGAAAACAATTTTGCATCACGATGAGCAATTAAAAAAAACAGCTTAAATGCTCAATTTAAACTCACTTTAGAAAGGAAACTCAGGTAGTCATGCAACCTTGATTTCACTGGTCTCCATAGGCAACTGGTTCACTGCTGGTTCACTTATAAACATGAGCAATGAGAGAGATAATGTCCTCTGAGTAACAAAGCCATTAGGTGACAAATATGAATAAAACTCTGAAAAGCTGAAATTACATGACAACATGAAACTTGTGGGCGTAAAAAAAATAGTTGAGTATTAGGCTTTTTATAATCTCCAGTGGTAGAAAAAACTTTTTAACCTTGTTGATGCTTTGAGGGGCCCATAGAATGTGTTTTTATGGAGGCTTGTGGATCTGTGATTTCTAAAGTATGCATTTGTGCTTATAGTCAAAGTAGTTAAATGAAATAACATCCCCTTTAAATTCTATGACTTCATATCATTGTAAAAAATATAGTTTATGAATTGAAATGCTAGAAACGATGCCCAATATACCTTTTCTTTACAATGATTGTATAAATTTAAGAGTGTTTCAGGATTCTTATACAGTGATATAAAGCAGTGGGTGAAAAATGTATAAAATAATCTCATGAAATTATTCTCTGCAGTCAAGCTTCTCTGGACTATTGGTAACTGTTTGGGGAAAACTGTAGTTTCCAAAAAAAAATAAAAAATAGCCTACAAAATGATTTTCTGATAACAAATTCACTATGACCATTAAGTATTTTTCTGTCATTTTCGATATTTTAATCAGATGTATCAATACTTATAGTAGTAAGAAAGAGTAAGTTTATCCTCAGAAGCTGGCTTAACATCATGCTTTTATCTAACACTGACTTTAAGAAAAGTCAGTTCTGATTGCAGAAGTAAAATTCTTTTTTTTATTATTTCACCAAATATTTATGGATTTGCTATTGAGCCCAAAATTATTCATACTCATGCTAGATTAAGATTTTAAATAATATTTTATTTCAACTGGAAATAATTCTATCAATTTGTTTGAAGTGGCCCGGCAAGAGCCCTGACTGAATTTGATAGAAGACGTGTCAGGAGTTTTAGGGTAACTTCAAAAAGGTTTTCCTATCTAAAATACTGAGAACTCATAACCTAAAGTATAGTGTGAATATACCATTGGAGACATGCTAAAAGCTGGTTAACAATTATAAGAACAGTAAAATCGGTGTGGTGCCAAATATCAACTTATTATTGAGAAGATTGTGAATATTTTTTGAAATGTAATTTTTCATCAAATGTAAATAAAACTGCTTTTTTTCAAAACTCACTTTTGCATTGTTTTACCCGAAATGACAAAGCCATTTCCATGAAACCTGCCTGTCTCATTTCCAGCGACAAAGTTCTTGGCTGAATGAAAATAATTTTACATCTAAATTTGTCAGAGGATGAATATTTTTAGCTTAAATTATAAATGTAGGCTGACTTTTTTCTACTTTTTTTTGTAAATTGGAGATTTCTGCTTTCAGGATAACGATGCCTTTCACCTTCCATCTGCTGTCATGTTCTTTCTACTGAAAATATCATTCCTGTCTGTACCACATAAGTCCTTGGGGAACCTTATTATTTCAAAGAGCTTGGTTTAAAGCTACATGTTGTCAGTTAAACTACAGACTCACCAAGTTTATTTGGTAAGTTCCTGCTCACTGCCCAAACCTGTCTAACTTATTTAATCTATCTCTGTGTTCATGAACTTAATGCATCTTCATATACACCTTTAGAGTCAGCTGCAGGTTTACAAGTAATTGTTAAGGTTCTCAAGACCTAATTTGCATCAATGCATGCATAAGGGTCACAGGATAGTTCTGTTTCAAATGTTATATTTCCATGATTGGTTCATTCTCTCCATTTCCTGTTCAGTGTGTGCAAGCAACCTCCATTGTCTGTGGGTAGATTCTGCTTGGCCCTGAGAGGGGCCATCCCCAGGGAATGCCGCATCTTTTATTAATCAGGGCCGCTGCACCACAGCCCTGCTTATCTAATTTAGCAGCCTGCCTTGATACAACTATGTTGGACTTGGTGTAGGAAGAACGGGACAGAGGTGTGGGGGTGCAGCAGGGTGTGGATAGAATGGGGGCTGGGGTCCTACCTTTGGATTTTTCATATTGTGGCAGGGATGCTGGGGGTGAGGCGGTGTACCGAAGGGAGGTAGTGACTTATCAGACACTTCGTCACCAAGTTTTAGGACTGAATCACAATACAGCAAATTACCTTCTGCTGACAAGAAAAAATGAGCACGGCCCCCATACAACAAAAATAGGATTGTCAGGAAGAGGTGACACATTGATTGCTTAGTATGCGCATCTAGAAAGCTGGGGTTCAGAGGCGTCCTTCCTATATATATGTAGAAGAGGCTCAGCAGTGCACAGCACAGCCATAACGGGGAATGAGAAATTGAAATGCCATGTTAGATTGGAGTCTCTTCCTCGAGCCAATCTTTCTAGTCTAGCCAAGGCTGGCCCATATTAGTCCACTATATCATAGTACAAACCTTTGACTTTTGGTAAATAAACCTAAACCTACAAAACATAAAACAATTTGATGCTAGGCGATAGTATAATCTACCTCAACATGATTCGGTGTGCTGTATAAATTATATTTTTAAGCCCAGAATTTTTATTTTCTGACTGATTCTCCTCCCCTTTTTCTTCTCATGTGTGTCATGGCTCAGATGAATCAGTGTCACCGGTGTTGAGAGCACTTACTGTCAACCCTTGCGCCCCAGGCTACAGCACTGATGGACACAAACTATAAAATATCAGCCCCCTGGGGACACATCGCTCAAGCACTGCCCCACAGCCCTGAGGGGGTGGGATCTGGTCAGTGTGTATGTATTTTGGTGAGGGTGTTGAGGAAGCAATATGCCAGTGTGTTTGTCTGTTTTTCTGATGTGATCGCCTAATTATGACCTAAATGGGTGTAATCGTTTGGATGCGTTCCCACATCATTTCTGTGACAGAGTTAAAAGCACAGCGAATGAAGAGGAAATTATTTACAGTGTGCAGAGTAAAGCGACCATGTTGTTTTATCATTGTTGTGTTTATCTGACTGGATAATTTAATTTAAAATTCAAGAAATAGCATAGTTACTTGTTTTGTGTATCACAGAAAATGAGAAACCCTCATTTCCACTAAAGTCCCACGACCACTCAAAAAATGTGAGGCAACTGTATGAAAAAGTCACCAAAGAGTCAATAAAATTAGATGCATCAGGTGATAAGTGGTAAAACTCTCCTTCTCCAAGAAAAAAAACAACAACTAAGATTTAAACTAATTGACATAGAAAGAAAATCAAAAATAGTAAAACAAAAATATTTGTCTTTCTTAGGTCACCTAGGTGACAGAACTCAGCCTCATTTATATGAAATACTGTGCCTTGCAGAAGTATTCACACCACTGATTTTTTTTTTTTTTTTTGCATTTCGACACATCTCAAGAGGAAGGAAACACAACTAGAAAGTTGAGGAGAAATTCTACATAGTTGTCTACATTTTTTGTAAATAAAATCTGAAAAATATTATGTGAATTTGTATACATAGCTCCTGAGTAAACACTTTGTAGAATCACATTTTACTGCAGTTATAGAAAAATGTTTTGGGGTATGTCTGCTGGTTTGTGTCAGAGATAAACTTTAACTGATGTTCATTCAGGTTATAGGAAGATCATATGCAAAAATCTAATCCAAGTGTTGCAACAAATTCCCTCGTTTCTTTAGGTCTAGACTTTGACCGGCTACTCAAGCAAAATAATATACTTTAATCTAAGCAATTTATTGTACAACTTGCTTTGCGTTTATAGTCAGCGTCCTGTTGGACCTGGGCAAGCCTTTATCCGGATCCAAAGTGTTTCACAGGCTCTAACAGGATTGCCACTCATTTAACGCACATCCCTCTTCCTGATAAACTCAAGTGTGGATCTTTGCAGCTCCTTGGCTGCATCTATAATTATGTTACTTTATCTTTTTATTTTAACCTTTATTTTGCCTGGTAAGTGATTGAGAACAAATCAGAATTTTCAAAAACGTAGCCTGAAAGCATTAAAACATTACACAGCAGAACATCATAAAGCAGAAAACAGAATAAATTAAATAATAAAAAAAGAACACATAAGCATATTCATATTAACTGAGCATACAACATATGTAAGAAAAAGCAGGTACAATGATCACATACTATGGATTAATTAAGGCTAGACCTTTGAGGCCTTCACCAAACAGCTGTGTTCATTAAAACATTAAATAACACGCAGATGGACAAGTTAGGCGATTTCTGAAAGCATTTAGCTGCACTGGATATTATTTAAGGGAAGTCAGAAAATAAAAGCCTCCCCCACTTTACATAAATCAATTTGTAACAGTTACAGGAAATTCGTATCCATTTTCTCCCACTTCAAAATCATGCTCTACTTTTTAAAAATGTTTAAGTGGTATGATTATTTTAGAAAAAAAAAACTGTTGATGAAACTAACAGTTTTAACACAATTTTCCATTTCATGAGATTGAACATTTAACATAAAAGGAAACCAAAATTCATCTCTTAACATGCCTTTGACCTATCTTTTAATACAGACTATTCATTTATACCACCTCAACTGTGGCTGTTTCATTCAACTAACAACATTAATGAGGCTCCTATAAGATTCAAGGACAAGATTATAATAGAGAAAATGAAACAAGGAACTGAACAGTTGACTGGAAACTGGTGGTGCTTAAGACCACTAGAGTGTACACTCTAGTGGTCTTAAGCACCATAAAAGCTTTTCAGATGACTAAAGAGGAAAATTCAAATGGAAACCAAAAAAATAAATAAATAAATTACAGCAAAAATGTGTGGCTGCAGTTGGATGTTTCACAAAATAACTTCCCAGGCAGAGTCATAATGGTTGAGTCCTGTGGTCTAACATGAAAATGTTATGATCAAACATAGATATCAATTCCTGGAAAGTAAATTACCTAAGAGAATATGAAATTTCTTCATAATTAAAGGTTAATGGGTAAAAATAATCCATCTCCCTTTCAAATGTGATTAAGTGATTTATACCACCTAGACTACAGCCAACTTTGCATTTTCAATATCAGTTTCTTGATATATTTCAATGTGAAATGCATCAATGGTTCACTGGATTTGGATAAAATTGACCTTTAGCTTCATAGAGTAAACCAGAAACTTCTCTTATTTGATCTTAAAGTAAATCCTAATGCACAGAGGAAAAAGAAGAAAATGTAATGAGAGATGTAATGCACAGATTCCAGATGTTAACCCAGGCAGGCTTATTAAATTTTAGCTTCGGGAACGAGAGATGGGGGGCTGCTTTAAACAAGAAAACGAGAAAGGAGCTGCAGACCCCTGTGACAGTCACTTAAACCGAGATGTCGTCTGCTGGGCTGCCACGTAGTAAAACTCATTCATAATTTGTGATGAGCGTAATGCCTTATCCACTTCATGATTATGTGATATTCTTCACCTCTGCTGCAGTCAATGAGGCCAAGAGTTGGCAGCACAAATAGGTGGCCTGCAAGTTCAGCTTAAGAAGAGGAGGAGTGAAGACACAGGGACGTGAGTTAAATAAGTCAATATTTGTAGAAATATTCACAGAATGAAAAGGTAATATATAATATTGCAATTAAATAGCTAAGATGAAAGATTTTCTTTCAAGTTATTCATTTAATTATTTCTCTTATTGTGTCTGATGTAAACATTTTTGCCTCACTTTACCAAATTCCTCCCCTTGGACTAATGAGGCTCAGTCACCACAGAGAACAGTTTGCCCTGTGATACCGATCGCAACACTTGTTAAGGAAAGCATGTCATCCTAGTTTCATTGAGGATTATGTCCACTGGGGAGATCATGAGAGAACCCCCTTTAGACTCATTTCCAGCAAAGTGCTTTGCTCTGCTCTTATGACTGTTCTCAGTGTTATGAATAAGTAAATAACAACATTTTTCCAGTCGTTTAATCTCTGAGTACAGCAATTAGTAAGTCTGTAGTTTGCGCTGCCTTTTTTCTGCCCTTATTATTGTTATTGAAATGTCATGCTCTTATTTAGCTCAAGGATGAATAATAAATAAGCTATAATTAATGTCTTGAAGGAGCTGATGACTTGGCTTGGTCAATGGTAAAGAGGGACCCCATCATCTTCTAGCCGTCCCAACCCCCCCTTTCCTCTCTCTATCCCCTTCTTCTCTTTCTCTCTCTCTTTAATTGGATCTTGTAATTAGTTTCTCTGATGGATCTGGGAGGTCTCAGGCATCCTCACAGTGTTCATTAGTGTTCTTGGAGGCGGGTTTAGCTCTTAAAAAGCTCTCCCTGCTCCCTCGCTCACATGTCATAACACTGGATATGAACCTGGCCAAATACAACCTGCAGCGTTTAGAATGCCTTGAGATCACAAAATAAACCAGATGAGCTCCATTTCAAGGCTGGAAATAAAATCGTTCTTGGGGAATGGTTATGTCATTTTTAATGATTTTTTAAATTATTATTAAAATATGAATTAAAACCATATTAGATTTCAAGCAGTCATACATTAAATTAAATCAAATGTATTTACAGAAAGCAAAAAGGCCTTTGCAAAGTAAATAAATGCAGGTAGCCATAATATAAAATCTAAGGTAAAATGTCCTTTAGTTACTTGAAATCCAACCAGCCTCTGTAAATTTCTATTTTGAGACATACACATGTTCAACACACACTCTCCAATAAACACACACACTCACACACACACACACAATGATCAGGTCTATAATAAACCCCCACCGCCACCTTCTCTGACACCCCCCAACAGTTTCCCTCCTTTTCTCCCCCACCCTCCACTGGCCAGGCAACACTAGACATCTCTCCCTAATCAGCAGCCTTGTCTCGCTCCGAGTGGTTGCCATAGTAATATGCCGGCTGGTCGACATGGCAACCGCTCTGAGGTCCACTATTAAATGAAGAAGAGCGGAGGGAGGGACAGGGAGAATGGAGCTGGGATGAGACAGACAGACAGACAGACAGAGAGAGAGGAAGAACAGGAAAGACAGCAATACACAGGAAAGGATTGTCCAAGACAGGAGGAAGGGATATCAGGGTGGCGTAGAGGTGGTGGGGTGTTATAGAAAAATGAAAAAAAGTGGGGGTGGGAGTGCGGAGAAGGGCATAGAGAATGACTACAAGAGCAAAAGAAAGGAGACAGTAGGTTCTGCTTTATGTACCTATTACATTATCTGATATGAAAAGTCTCTGATCTGCATTACAACAATATCTTTAACTCGGCGCATAACCACAGCTTTGTACTTTTAATGCTGTGTAAAAATTACACACATGGAAAATCATTGGTAAAACTCGTCAAAATCTAGGTAAAGCATCATAAACTGATGATTACAGGAGGATTTCCTATATAATTTCTAGCTGGCTGAATGTTAGATGAAGTCAAAGTATTTGACTTCATCTAACATTCATCTATAATAAAATGTTCTATTTTATTATAGAATAAAATAGTAATTATTTAGTAATTTAACCCTTTGTAAATGATTGAAAATCATGTACTTTCACATGTTTTTCACAAACTTTCACATATTAATTTCATATTTTTTTAGATCCTGTAGCTTCTTGTCTGTTGTCAGAGAGGTTACATAAATTTACTCTCTTAATTTTAGACATCTGATGAGAATCACTTCAAGGTTTGATTAGTCACAGTTAATTATTTGAAATCATTTCCTTCGATAACCAAAAACATTATTTCAAAAACTCCCTGCTTTATTTATGCATGTTATCTTTTCTGAGAATATTTTCTTGATTACATGAAACATGTACATGAAACAGGAGAGCAACAAAAATGGCAGAACAAACTAACTGTTTGAAAGTTTTAAAGCTTTTACATGCTCAGTAAGAGTTAAGAAGTAGGGTTACAAGTATTTTTGCATTTATGAACAGTAAGGATGTGCTATTGGGACCCAGCCATGAAGAACTGAATTACATACGGGGAACAAAGAGACTGGTATAAAAACTCTGAATCCCAGAATGCACTGTAATAACCCACTTTCAGTTTAAAAAAGAAGCGGAGGGGTTTCACTGTGACATCAAGTTTTACCAAAACCTACCCTTGAAGGAAATCTGTCACTTTACTGTAGTAGGGGACTGCAGTGATGCTACACAGTCATGTGAGGCCCCATCTTTTCTAGTGGAGAAGAAAGGTACTGCAAGTTTAAGTAACCCTGGATCCAAAGTCAATATTCCGTTTAGCATTTGGGCTGCTGCATGCTGGCCAAAGAATAAATGCTGACCCTGGCTTATCTGAAAACATGCAGAAGGAATCTAAATAGTCATAGAGACCCCAAAAGAAACGCTGCCTCTGATTCTGCCAACACACCAGCGCTACTTCCACCATCCTGAGAGAGAAGACAGCTCCACACACAATGCCCTGCCGCTGCCGCTGCAGCTGTTTATTCCTCCTACTGGTCTTGCCAACACTGTCTTGCTCCAAGCCAAGGACTTTCCCAGCCACTAGCCACACAACATAACCTCAACTGGTTTCCACCACTGTGCAGCAAAGGCTCCCATCTGATCACAGCTGCCTTTGCTCATTGGCACTTCCACTGTTCTTAAGAATGACTAAAATAAGACATGTGTCCAGGCAGAGATAAATTAGTTTAGGATAAAATAGCATAAATCTACTTTTTTTCCATTGCTGATACTTAAAACTGTTCCAAGCTGGAGCTTATAGGCCTTACAGGAAGCCAAAGCTGAGGTTATCAGAGATTTAAGTCATTCAAATTTCCTTCTAATAAGCAAATTGAGCACTGATGTCTTATTAACTTATTTCATTTTAGGGCTATTTTTCCTTTTCTCTCGATTCACTAACAACATAATATATGTCCACATATTCCTTAAAACATGCTAAATTGTTATCTCAGCTAGAAGCTAAATGCTAAGCTATGGTCGCTATCATTGATTCTGTTTACAAAGTATTATTTTTGGTTCATGTAATGATCAGCAATAGCAACCTGCTAAATTATAAGCGTAAGTATTGTTATTAAAATATGGATAGGATGACAGAAAACTGGCTACAAATCATAAAAACACAACTTGAATTACATAAAATGTTAATGTGAATTTAAACCTCAGGGTAATCTCGACTTTTTTAGTGGTGATTATTTCACTATGGCAAAATTTGCCATGCTTATTTTTTAACGTATTTTATTTTATTCCTATCACACCTGCCTACATGTCCATCTTTTTCTCGCCTCTTTTCTAAATGCATCTAACCTTTTATATAAACTGGTGTTTTTCTGCCCATTTTTTCTCCTATTTCTTGGTGAATTGATTTTTTCTCTATTTGGTTCTTCTATAAGTCTCATTTTTTTAAAGAATAAAATGCCATTCCATCAAGATGCCACCACATCAATGACACAAAATAGCATTCGCTGCCTTGTGTGTAAATTCCTCCATGAACTGCAACCCTCTCTTTTTCCCCGGAGCGTCTTATGAAAGCTAGCTAATTGCATGTCCACATTGTACCGTCAGTCCCTGCTTCCCCAGAGCACCATTCAGAGGCAATTAAAGTGAGCTTAAACAGAGTAAGAAAGTGCGTCATCCTCTTAATGCAATTAAGGAAGTGTGCACACAAACATGCAGTGAAAGTGCATAACACAAAAACAGAAATACATAGAGAGAACAAAGCACAGAAAAGCCAGCGGAAAAAGTCAATTTATTAGACAAAGCAACCCTTTTACTTAGTTGCATCACATGTTATATTCAGAGCATCTTAGATATGATGTTCAAAGTTTGTGATACAGTGTTTTCTCTCTAATGTAGCCGTCAACTTCATTTTTCTGTACAGCTTTAGTACCTGTTTAAAGATAAACAAACTGTAATTGTCTAATTGCTTTCCTGGCAGTTCTACCTCCCAAGAAAAATGTTGGTGTTGTTCATTTGTTTCAATTGAATAGACAACAGTACACAAGACAAATGCGTCCAGTGTTCAAAAAAAAAAAAAAAAAAAAAAAAAGAGAATGTGATTTCAGTATTATCACCTCAGAAAAGCTGAAAGAAAACAGTTTGAAATAGAATTGAACATCTTTTATGGTAAGCAATCAAAGCCTTGCAATTCGGGTAAGACTGTCAGTGATAACATTCTATAAAAAACCATAAAAAATATAGTTTTCCTTGCACTTCCCTAACCTCACTATATAACCTTTACTCTGAGGACATTTATTCAATTGTGAAAAATCCCATGTTTATATGGGGTATATATATATGACATGACAGAGGCCATTTTTTTTAGCCATTACCTAGCATGAAAAAGGATCCACCTTTATTTTGCTGCAACGGATGGTGGGTAGGATGGCCAGTTGGGTCTGGCATGAAACAAAGGATGAATGTATTGAAAAGTATCTCATAATTACTGTAAAATATGGCAAAGGATGTATAAAGTTATGAGCCAGTTTCTCTTTGAAACACCCTGGGATAATTGTTGGAGTGTGCAATATCAATAACTCTGTGAAATAGTGAGACTTTGAAGAAAAATCTGATGGTCTACATCAGAAAACAAAAAGTTATTTGGTACTGAGTATCTAAACTGGGTAATGAATCTTCTTTCATGATCATCTTAGTCGCAGGAACTAAACCCAAGAGAAAAATCTGTGGGTTGAGCTGAAGGGAATAATGCGTGGAAAAAATGAATGGTCAAAATGTTCTTTTTCTGTCTGCTAATTATTTCTTAACACCACTAAATAAATTGGCTCAATTTAAAGGTTAGTTTCATTTATTTAAAGGGGGTTTGACACATCTTCACCAAGTGTGCCAATAAAAGTGGCCAGCACTGCATTTAGCACAAATAGAGGAGGTTAAAAACACTTTCAAGAGTCCATTCAGTTCTACATAACCTTTTGAAAAGATAAAGGGAGTCCAGGGAAAGTCCAAGGGTGAAGAGCCCCAACTGTTGTATGGCCTAAAACCCAAAACTAAGTGGAGATGAGCCTGTTTCAGAAAACTTTTTTTCAAGTAATATACATTTAACCAGTGCATCACGAATATAAGTAAAAAGCAAATCATAAAGGAAAAAAGTGATTATAAATTGCACAAAGAAAACTGCACATTTTTTGTGCTCCAACTCTTGTGAGATAGACAGGAATATTGGACAGGGGTTCTAGAGTTATATTTTTTAAATTATTATTTTAAGGAAAATTGGCAACAGTTTCTACAGTTTTAAGCAAAGCTGCTAAAGCAAGCTTGTAGCACGTGATCATGGACTTGGCTCTCAATAATGCACTATTTTGTGAAAAAGCGATATAGTTTCCCTTACATGTGTGTGCCTGTTCTGTTAAAGGTGGAAGTAAACCACCAGATTTCAGTGTTTTTCTTTTTTCATTTTTGCCATTTAGAAAACACTCCAGGGTTCCTCTTTTTTTAAAAACACATTTTATTTATGTGTTACTGAGACAAATAAGAAAGGCTGCAAAAGCTAAGTGATAACTATAGTTTTCTTTAGTTTAAGAAATTCATCCTGAATTTGTAATTGCAGCAAATTTGAAGTAATAAAACCGCATCTTAGAAACATAAGTCTTCTATTAAATAAGCCTATTTTCAATTTCTTTTGCAGGTGGAAAGACTTTAATGTGATAAACAATAAACTTGTTGAACTGATTAAATCCATTCTTAATTAATGATGAAATTAAGAAATGAAACTGTTTTATTATAACAAAACAAACTTAAACCAGCTTTGCATGTGAAAAAATAGAACATATAAAGCAAGTTTGCTTTTTTGTATTTTAGCATGAATTAGACCACCTGTATCCACAATGGTGGTAGAAAAACCCCTGAAAATGCCATATTATAGTGCCTCCTGTGAAGAGGTAGGATTTTTCTTCAAAAACATCAACAGATATTTTTCTCACCTAAATACTTTGAGAAGCCTCTCTTCAATACAATCATTTTTTTTTTTTTGCAAGAAAGACTTAGTTAAAAGAACCAGTTTTATGAATAAATAAAGAAAGCTGCATAAATTGACACCACTGCAGTGTTCGGTTTTATGTGTCTGAAAAATACACCCCTACATTACACAATTCTAATTCTAATTAACCCACACTGACAAGAGTCTATGCTCACATTCATAACTGTGCTCACACAGGTCACAAGCAGTAGTTTATACACACAGTGCTGTCTTTTGTCAGGCATGAAGGCTCCATAATTACTATTGATCTGTCATTACAATGTTTAACTCACAAATTGAATTTCTCTAAGTTTCTTGTCAAGTTTAGTGCTTTAAGTGAAAAAATATCCAGCAACAAATCGAGCTCATCTGACCACAGTTTGTAGTCCACAGATGACAAAGCAGCCATTGACATCTGGGTTTTAAATTTAAGTTCGCAGCGCTTCTTAAATCCCCAGAACTACCTTGCTCTACAAGATCAAAAGAGAAAATTAACCTTCTTACACAGACAGGATATGCCAAAATTGTGCCAAACATTGTGGAAACCATGAACATCTGTTCTTTTACGGATGCTAAATATTGCTTTATTGTCTGTGAGAAAAGCTGGACTGTGGCTTCTTTGTCCAAGCATCTCTAGGTAGCCTTGTGAGTCTATACAAATACAAAAGCTTTGAAAGTACAGATGATTGCAATTCTATCAAAATATGATTCAGAAAAACCTGGTGAAAGAATTAAAACTAAAGCCGTTGTTATAACCCAAACATTACCGTTTATTGTAACTACAACCACCACACAGAGGGAGATTTTGATATCAAATTATTTTGAGTTGAAACATGTGATAATAGAGAGAAAAGATATAACAAATATCTTCATGAAAAAATGATCATATAATCAATAAATGTTGAATATGCTACCAGCCCTATTTGGATTTAAAACCCCTTTTTTAGTGTATGTCAGATGATTATTTCTGTTTTATAAATGGTTCTTAATTTTTGCTAGTTTGCGGGTTCCTCCAATGTCCTGTTTACATATGATCAACTTTATGTTGGGAGGTTCTGTTTCCAGGTGGAAAATGGGACTTGCCTGTAAAATTATGTAGGTGTGTACAATGAGATATACCTGTGTGAGAGTCATATTTTATGTTTTCTGCGGAAAAATATTGCAACAGTAAAAGCAATGTTACTTCATCTGATCACAAAGTCAGTTGCATGTACCGAGAGACGCCTAAAAACCTATTTCCATCTCAGGTCACTTAAACAAATGCAAAACAAGCTGAAAACACTGCCAACAAATGAAAAGTACATAACCAACGTTTGACACTTTGAATATTTGAAATAACAACCTTTCTATAAAACATTAGCATAAATGCATGGTGGAGTATCATTCAAGCATTGGTGAAAATGTGTGCAAAATGTGGAGATGGATGGTTTTAGCCTATTACCAAATATGCCAGTCTCAGCGGCAAATGGACAGTTCCAGAACAAGAATACGGCATGTACAAACTATTCATAGCTGCCTGACAATGACTGGACTGCAGAGGGGGCTTTGGCATGCCTGTTATTCGGCATGTGCGGTCACCATCACAACCAATTCTGTCACCAAATGTAAAGTCGTACTGCCCCCCAAATCCCTCCCAATTATTAAAGGTCCTTGAGTTGCTGTTTTGCCCCCTCTCTAGCTCCTGTCTGATTACTGAGTGTGGGGTGAGCTGTGCAGGCAATCAGCCACAAAGCTCAGAGCACCAAGAGGACAGGGTAAAAAAAAAAAAAAATCAAATCCAAAACAGTGCAAAAAATAAACTAAAGGGAAACTACAGGGCCGCAATTACAGGCCATCCAGCCAGGCCTCTGCTCCAGCACTCAAGAGCTGCCGTGATTTCCGACAGAAAAGGTTATTAGTTTTTATTGGAGGAAATAGATGCTGGGTGGCTTTAAATGGCACAGTAATGTGGGGGTGGGAGGGAGTTGGAGGCGGGGGCTCCTGACCTGGGTCTCCCAAGAGTCCCATTGCACTGCCACAGAGACACACTGAAGCCATCACACAGCCTCTCTCTCCTTCCCCCAGTCCCCATGCCCTACAGGTTCTGTTTGAACTCCAGGGCAAAACATTGCTCTCTAACCTTGATCTCAATCTGGACAGCTAATTTTTTTTTTTTTTCTTCCTTCAGACATGTGGATCTAAATGAGAAAATAGCTTAAGGTCATTGTTTAAAATACATTTTTGCACAGTTTGCACAGTTTAGTTTAAAACCAAAACCATTCGTTTTGAAATTTTAAGGCAGTGTCTTATGGATCATAAACACCTGCTTCAGGCAGGAGCAGAGCACGTAAAAACACTATCTGTCAGCGTGGCGGCCCCGAGTTTACTCGGCCCGATGTAATGACCGCCAGTGGATTTCTTGTCACGAGCGTGTGAGCCTGCGACTCCAGAAGAAGACGATAGCCGTGCAGCCATGTTTGCCTTTGTGCATGGCTGCCGGTGTGTGTACTCTGCTGTGTGTGACGTTATTTCAGAACGTGTAAGCTATGATGTGCCGGCGTCAGATAAAGTGGTCTCCAGAAGCTCTGGTGTTTGTTCAGTGACAGATGTTTTGTGTCAGCCAGAGGAAACATACAGAAGCAGCTGAATGGTCTCGCGGTTAATTTAAGCCCATGATGCAACAGTTCTGTCTCGGCTTTAATTGCGAGCCTATGTTTCAAAATATGTCACGGCGTGTCAAAGCAGATAATATGGTAATGTCGTCTTTTGTGAGAGCTCACGTGCGCGTTTGTCTTCATTGCGCTTGCAGTCCATGCTCCTACCCTAATCTGTATTCAGTGCAGGTGGGCTGCAACGCAGACCCGCAGCTCAGTAACTAATGGAGGGGCTGATGGGGGCCTGATGACGACCACAGGGCCATTTGTACACATACACACAGAGTGCACATATACAAACACAAACACTATATCCAGCCGCAGCTGCTCCCATCACGCAGCTAGTGGCTAAGCAAGTTAATTACATTGACCATTTAATACTGGCATTTTTTTTTTTTCCTTTGGAGCATGGGGGATGAAATTTGATCAATTTTATCATCTTTCTGAGTAAGTGAGTAACAATTGCAGTCCAAGGCATCACCCTTTTCCTATGCTGATTACCCTGCTCCTATTTCTAAGCTTTTTGGTTTTTCTTTAATTGCCTCTACTGCAAACTTTTGAAGCGAACCTATAACTTGATTGCCAGGATGTGTGAGGGAATTAGAAAATGAATGTTACTCTGGGGTCACTGCATTAGAGAGGCACACATACCTTCGCACCATGTTTTTTCAACACGTTAGAGGACTAGCACAAAAAAAGTTCTTTACATTTTTACCCCTGAAGATAGGGTAAAAATGTATCACTCCTGAAAAAGATGTATAAAATGTCTTAAAATAAATGTAGATTTTATTGGAGAAACACAGTCTTGCTCAACATTTCATGGAAAGTAATTGCAGTTTTTAAGACAATTGTGGCAGAACTGCTGGCAACCCTTGCTGTCAATAACAGTTATTCTTCTCCAATAACACTTCCCACAGCTGGAGAACACAGAGTGATTTTTAACTATTTATTTCACAATATCCCTAGATCCTCCAGAGTCTTGGGTCTCATCTAAGTTATTCTTCTCTTCAACTCACCTGGTGGGTTGTAACTAGTTTCATTTATGCAGTAACATTTACTTAAGTAGGATTTTGGAAAAAAATAACTTCTAGTAGTAATTTTACTGTACCATGCTTTTTACTTCTATTTGAGTAATAGTATTAGGAAGTTACACTACTCTTAACTGCATAAAAATTGTAACTACCTAACTTGAGTTACTTAACTAAATAAATAAAATAAAAAAAACATGTTTTAATCAAAACCGCAGGTTCACTGTTCTAATTTTATTTTCCATCTGTTGAGCCTGTTGTGCCTTTTTGGAGATCAAATAAAGAGTCTAAATTGTTAGTGAAAGTATTTTTCTTCCATTGTTTTACTAACATATGCTTGCTTTGCATATTGGTTACAAAGGTCTTGTGTTGTGGAAAAGTGAGGTTTGAAAATTGTTTTTTCGTCTAGTCGAATGTGTAATTTTGTAATATTGTTTTTTTTTTTTGTTTTTTTTACTGTAATATTGTGCCTTTTTAAAAAATTTGCTGTAATATTGTGATTTTTTTGGATGACTTATTTTTGTCTCTGTTTGCATAGAAATACATTGAAGGAGTGCTACTCTTGCTTAAGTACAATTTCTCTCCTCTCTAGCAGGTTATCTATGGGATTTAGGTCTGAGTTCAGAGAGCTACTTGATTTTGCTGAAAAAGCTATGTTTACTATAATGGAAAAGCCAAGATTTTATTATTTAAAATCTGGTATACAGGAGAACGTGATTTAAAATGCCTATAGAGGAGAAATGGGCCCACAGCATCACAGATCTCTCACCATACTTCACAGAAGACATTATTTTTGAAAAGTTCAGCCTTAGTTTCATGTGTCAAAAAAGCGAAGATACGGTTCTAGTTATAGCTCTGGGATTAAAGTATAAATTAAAAGTTCCTTAGGAATTTAGAAGCATCAATGAGATAAAATGAGAAGCTAGTGTTCTTTCTTTCATCTATTCCATGCTGTGTTTTTTTATTTATTTATTTTGTTTTGTTTTATTTTTCCTGGACCTTCATCCATGGGAGACAAAGGCATCCATCATTTTAGTGTCAGATGTGAGCATAGGCAACAACCGTGACCAGCTCTACATCCAGTTCGACTCTGAAGAAAATACCAAAAGCCTTTTGGTGTGGAATTCATGTGAACCATTACGTTCAGGGCAACAACAAAACAATGACCTCCTGCAGTGGAACAAAGCAACCTCAAAATGTACAAAAGCTGCTCATGGAAGGCTTGACGGGCCCGAAAGTTTGACCTGATCTCTAAACTCTGCAGATTCTAGTCTTCAATCATCAGTCATCAGTCAAACATGCTGAAGTCAGACAAATGAACAGAGAGCTCATGTTAAACCCCTAGGACAAAAACAAATCCTACCTGGTAGACATCATCAGTGAGCACTTATTTAAAAACACACTTGAAAAAAATGTACACCCAACATTACAGAAAATTCAAGTTTGCTGAAAAAATCTCAGCATTGTATTTCTTAATTTGCTATCCTTCTTTTCAGCACACAGACAATACAACATCTGTGCATCTCCTCTAGGCAACTTTTGCAAAAAAAAAAAAAAAAATCTGTTTTCTTTTTTTCTCTCTCTCTTCTACTCTTTCTTCTCTCTGCTGAGTTTGGGCCAAAGAGCTGACAGCCAGTGACCTAGGAGTCTCTAGGGTTCTCAGGGAGAAAGGTAATGGGCCCAACCCCGGAACGCACTCTCACTCTTTTCACCCACGGCTGCCGGCAGCTTTGATCCAGTAGCCCCCACTTCGGTCTCCTGACGCCTGGTAAGGAAATTCATAGGAACAACTGGAAGAGGCCTGTGTTTATTCAGCCCCTTTAATGAGGAGGGAGACGGATTATCGGGGGCCTAAATCTCCCCCCAAAAAAACACAGGGAAAGAAAACTGCTGCTCATTCCAGATGTTGCTCCAACAGCAGTCACTCCAAAAGAATCCAGGAGAGCACGAGAGAGAGAGAAAAGAGAGTGAGGGATGGTTTTATTACGCAAGATGGGGAGACTAGTGGTCAGCAGGAGAATCTCTCCATGTTTTCTCTGTCTGGCCAGATGTAGGAGCTGCCAAAGCGTCTCTTTGTGAACACAGAGGAGCCACCCAGGGGCTGCAGCGAGAGCTCTGAGAAAGAGCATGCAGTTATTCTTTTCTTTTTTCATAATTTTAAAAGCACCATGTTTAATAGAATAGGTAACCAGAGCTTGTAGGCATACGTTTTACTTTAAGCAATTTGTGCTGTGTTAAAGAGAAAAAGAAGCCCTTTCCTGAGCCTGCCATATGACTCCTAATGTGTTATCTTTTCAATTTTAGCACAGAGCTTCTTTGTAATCATTACTAATGCAGCAAAGCAAGTGACGTAGGATCTGACGTATGAAGCCTCTCTGCCCCAAGAATGGAAACAGAACCCTGATCCACTTATTAAGCAGCACAAACACTGCAGGTTGTGGAAAGACAAAGGTGCCTCATTCAGTATTGGTGACACCATTTTACCTAAACACACTGAGAAGAGCTGCACTGCACATCAGGCTCTTGACCCTTTGCAAACGGGGTCTGACAAGATCAATAGGTCTCTCTATTGTCAAATCATTTAGGAGCGGATTATAGGTCAGACACTGGTCAAAGATCCTCACACAGACAGACCAAAAGGTCAGGCTAACTGAATATTTACATGTGATTTCCAAAACTCAGGTCTGCATTGTAGGAACACCTGTAGTGAATAAAAAAAGCAGCTGTTCTACAGGCTGGTTTGTGTTAATTTTCTCTTCCAGGTCAGTTTTCATAGTTACTAAAACATTTACTCCAACAAGAAAACCACCGTCATCACTGTCTGGTGACTGCTAAGACCTCCAGCAAGGTCAAGGCCATGGACGGTGACAGACTCGCAGGCAAACACACACGCTCAGTAGAGAGCTGAATGCGTGCGGGCGTGTCTGTGTGTGTGTGTGTGTGTGTGTGTGTGTGTGTGTGGAAAGGTGGTTGTGAGGGGAAAGGCTTGTTATAGGTCAAGTTCACAGATCACTTAGATTTTTATAAATGTAAGATTCAGAGAGTATATCTTGATTTATCATTTATTTTAAATGACAATCTCAATGTGGTCTTATAAAAAAAATGAAGTAGTACATATATGCTGATCAGATAGCCTCAGCATCAGTCTAACTGGTACGAGTTTAGAAGTACTAGTTTTGTGTAAGGTTGTAAATGGAATACCCAGTTTGACTAACATAATAATTTGATCTATTTTTAAATTTAAATTCAAAATTTCCAATTCTAAATTCAATTTGGATTTATTTGTATTTTATTTATTTATTGCTAATAGTTTAACTTCAAATTTGTTATTGCAAAATCTTATGATTTTAAAAAATATAAAAGTGCAATAGAATAAAGTTTAAATAAATAATTAATTT
Organism: Poeciliopsis retropinna; assembly: GCA_010277075.1. Lineage (NCBI taxonomy): Eukaryota > Metazoa > Chordata > Actinopteri > Cyprinodontiformes > Poeciliidae > Poeciliopsis > Poeciliopsis retropinna. The sequence continues at coordinate 15,427,810 of VMRM01000006.1, read as the reverse complement.
GGTTCATGTTTAGATTTTCTGACCCAAGAATGAAAGAATGTTATTGCAGTTTTCACTTTTTGAGTTACTCAAATAAATATTTTATTCAGATTGAGACAAGGGTATGCCTGTAGACACTGTCTAAATTAGAAACACAATGACATTTTCCTCCATAATACTCAAAACAAAGATAAAATATTTTTTTCAAATTATAATAAGTTTCTGTTTCCACAATTTAGAGTAAAATAAATGTATTTTCTTTTGATTAACCTGTGTTTTGTAATATTGCAATGTTTTCATCTGTTTGGAAGGGTTAATCTCATTAACTGTGTTTTTATCTCCACTGACTGGCAGATCAGACAAATATTAAGCATATTTTGTCAGATACAAACATCATATTTAGGACCATACATGTTGTAAACAGCGGTCTGCAATAACAAAACATCTGTTACATTCTTTCAAGGTTTTTCTTTGGCATCAACTAATTTTTCTATTATAGAAATTCTGTTTATTTCTCCTAACTGACCTCATTACATTTGCATATTTTTCATTACATTTAGGACACCTCCACTAAGGCTGGTAATTACTGCAAGACAAAATGTGAGTCTCCAACATTGCCAGGACGTCCTGTAAACTACTGCCACCACAGGGTACAAAAGGTATGGCACATAAAAAAATATGTGCTGCTTATCTGTTCATCTAATTATGTGAATGTTTTCTTATGCACAACTTTTAACCATAGAACACTTTGAATAGCTGACATGTGACTCCGATTTTTTATTTTTTTGCATTGAGTTTTAAAACAATTGCTTTGGGAGTCACAAAATATATATTTTTTAATAATTACATTATTTTATACTATGTTGCCACTTGTCTTGTCAGCAGATAAAAACTAAATTTCATCAGTACTATAAAACTCATTTTGATTTTCTAGATGTAATTAATGTACTATTTTGCTGGAGAACTGAAACAGAAAATGACTGTGGTTAACAGTACAGGACAGAGCCAGTTCGTGTCTTTATGAGGTACAGAGCAGATTTGTGGCGCCCATTTCCAAACAAATCCCTTTGTAGTGATTTCACACTTGGTAGTGCAAGAGATGATGAGAAAATTATTGTATTGCTCACTAGAAACTATGGCAAAAAAAACCAAAAAAAAAACTACTTGTTGATATACAAAGAGTAGTGTGCCTGAAATATGACCCTGGGTGCACAAACAAGCAGCAGAAAGTAATATAGTAAAAGTAATTTATGTTAACTTTTGAAATAATAATGGATTTTCTCAGTATGTAAAAAGATTTGTGAAATTGTTGTTAACTGATGTTCTCCTGAGGTCCGTAGCAATCACAAAATGTAAGTCTTGAGCTTCTTGTTTTACATTGTACATTTTCTATTGTTTCACTTTTAGATGTATATTAAAGGTGTTAGGTGTTTTCAAAGAGGAGGAGTTTCTGGCATATTCCACTTTATAAGTAAGCACGGTACGCAGCATTTGCAAGGTTTTACAAATGCTGCCTCCACTGTGACTCATTTTGAATCAGTATATGAAACTGTGTCAAGCAGATTTATTTACAAAATGAATATAATTATTCAAATGTTAAGTTCAGAATCTTGTGAACCAGTACCAGGTAGTTGTTTTTTTTTTTTTAAGTTATTATTTATGCTCTTCCACGTTGAAGCTATTTATGCATCGGTGTTGCACAGAGATTACATATCAGATGTTTTCCAACAGGTCCCAACAGGTTTTGCACTGTTTTTCTGTCTACCACATGTACCTACATGAGAAAGTTTTCTTGGAATTTTTCTCTTGACTTTCACATCTCCTCTAAATTTAATGACATTTCAGAGAGTGGAAATTGCATGGTGGAAGAGCTTCAATGTCTTTATGTAGCCTTTCTCTATTTTGTAGGCATTAAATCATATATTAATTTTTAGATGTGGAATGAATTGCTTAAAGGAGCTGGCGCATACAGACGGCTACCACAAGGTGCAAAGACTTGACGAAACTGAATGAATGAATAATCAGCTGGTCTAATGACTTATTAAATAGGATAGCATGCCAAGGTCAGCATGCCAAAGATCAAACTTATGGTGCCAGTAAGACACCAGAAGCTTGACCTGTGGTTGATGTTGTTTCTTTAAAACCCCAAACAATTTATAAATTAAATGGTCCACATTTGAGAAGAAGAACCCCATAGCAAATAAGAAGATTTTACTGGTTGAGTGTAATTGATATTTACATTATATTGATATTTAAATAATATTTCTGGATTTAGAAGAAAAATATATATAGATTCTATGTTCATACATTTTGGATGGATTAGTTAAAAATATTCTGAAGCACATTCCAAATCATTATTGCTTCATTCAAATCAAGGCTTCTTTTTTCTCAAGATCCTGTTAAAACATTCAAATTTTCCACAGAGAAAAAGATTTCCAGTGATAAAAAACATGTGTGAAAGAATCACTTACCCACTCTGAAACAGGGCAAAGATGTCTTCATAGTCCTGTAAAATACAAGACATGTTTTTTACTGTTCACAGTCTTCAGCAGTTCACAAAATAACCTACTGAAAAAAAAAAAGATCTCTGATAATACTGAAGTAAACCATTGTTCTTGTTTTTCCTTTTATTTTATTTTATTTTATTACAATTACAATTCGCAACCTTTTGCCAACATCCTTCTGCCTCGGGGCTGTGCTAAGCTTCAACAAGATCTTATAAATAAATGGATAAAACCTGAATAATTTGGAAAATCACAGGCAGCCATTATATTGGTATTTTGCACTTATTTTTGCCTTCAGGTTCTGTATTCTTTTTTTTATAAAGTTATTACAACCTGAGGTTGATAAAAGGACAATCTACAAACACATTATGCAAAAAAAATACATAAAAGCTATGTTAAAAATACAATCTTTGTCAGAGAAAATCTAAATGTAAATCAAAAACTACTCGTCTTTCATACACCGACAGCATTTTCATTATTTAGACCACTTTATTACAGCACTTTAGACAGTCCAATGCACTGTCCCTTACTTGTTTAAAATGTACTTCTCCCACTCGAATGATCACCCGCAAACATCTCACGAGAATACAAAGTGATCTGCACACCAACAGCCTGTACATAGTGAAATTGCAACATGCAGTGGCATCCTTTTCTGTTTCCATTGAATGTTATTGCAAAAATGATACTCATGCAGTCATACACTAATAGCATTTTTTAAAATTAAACAACATACAAATTGTTTAATTCAATTTGTATATTAAATTGGAGCCAGGTGTATACATACATTTTATTAAAAAACACACATATCCCTATTTTTCGTTATGTATTAAATGAGACTAAAATATTTCTGTCTTAGCCAAACTTAATTCTATTTGCTCATTAATAATCAGAGAACAGATCATTTTCAGATCTAATATCCAAGGACAGAAGTTGATATAACCTCAGATTACTGTATTTTTAAACAGTTTGACATGTTTAAAAATGCCATGACATGATGGCGATGTCATGACTTTGTAAGCCTGTGACAGGTTAATTCCACATTCCAGCTGCATTCAGAACTGGAAAATTCAGATTTTCCCATCAGAAAAATCAACTGGAATGCCCTTACAAGTCAGATTTCCCACTGGGAAACTTGAGCAACTCAGACGACCCATAACTCCGCATTTCAAAATGGCCGCTCCTCGCATCAACTGCAGTAAGATGTGGTGAAAATGTGTATCTTACAAGACAAGAAGTGCTCCTAAAATTAATGTTACCTAGCGCCTGCAACTCTAACCTTAACAAATTAATAGTAGCATTTGCTACTAGAAAGTAAAGCCTAAAATTATTTTTGAAAACGATGTATTTAAGCATCTCTGTGTTGAAATTCCAACTTCTTAATCAGAACGCTGTTACCTCAGATCCATCCCTGAGCTCTGAGTTGTGAGGTAACTGGAAGGCAGCTTAAGTCCCATGGAGAAACACTTGTGGTTGTATTTTAACACACTTCAAACTCTCCTTATTTAAGGGAAAATCAAAAGAAATCTGCCAAGGAAGAGCACATTGGATTTTCTTTTCCAGATGGTTGAAGGTGCGCAGTTTGTCTGTATAAACAACTATGTGCAAGTGCAAACATCATAGAAATGTCCAGCCTTTATACAAGCCAGAAAGGGGAAGAGTTCTGTGTCCTGAAAATGAATACACTTTGACAAAATATGCAAACCAACCCTGAGAAAGAGTAAAGAGCATCATTTACCACAGAGAAGCATATCCAAAATATCTGACCAAAGTCATACAGCTTAAACAATAAAAAGGTCTATTAAAAATTCTGAAAGTGGATAAATTAATAAAATATTTCTCAAATATTGTGTCCTTAATTAACCTATCATCCGACATAGAGGAAATGTTAATAATCATAACTGTCCACAACAGTAAAAGTTTAGTTTCAATTGACGTTGGGCAGTGAGAAACAATATGTTTGTGTCTATTTACATTGTTTAATTAAACATTTAGTTTCAACTGTCATGACCAACTTAATCTTATCACAAAAATGCTGTGCATACTCATCAGCCCAGCATGTCAAAAGCAAACCGGACCGCTTGTAGGTGCTTGACCACAAAAATCTGATTAAACGTTAAAATTTGAAACGTCGTGTTTAATTAATTCAGCCAGAGGGAATCATAGTTGACTCATTGAAAGAGACTTCCACTTGGACATACCTAACATTTTATTAAATATGTGGCTTGCTTACATGCAAAACTTTTAGAAAGGAGTAATGAGGCCATCACTCAAGCAACTCTGTCTTGGCGATGCTACAGGCATCACCTGCTTTTAAAAATATCATGTTCTCAGGCAAGTTCTATTCATATTCTTGTATTCGGTTCTAGGTTTAGCTTAACAAGGTCAGGGATCTCAAAAAAATGTAATTCCTGATTTAATGAGAGAGGAATTTAAGATTTACAAGTTATTTTTATTCAACTTAGAAGTGTACTGTTCAGAAGAACTAAGACATGAGTCTCTTAAAAGATAAAACGAGTATTAATTTAAGAAAAATATTTAACTGTTATTAAGTTGGTTTAACTTAGTAACAGCTAAAACATATTGTCAATGTTCAATAGTAAATTATTTCAATGTTATAAATAATATAACTTTTCCTTACCTCCTTGTGCAGGATAATGAGACAATGCCAATCAATCTGTAACCCCGCTCCTTAACAAGGTAAAGGCATCCATTCCCTTGACTTCAGGTCAGTAAGTAAGCTTGCTATTTTGGATGGCTGCTGCCGATTGTGTATGTACTTTAATAAGCAGTCTGCAGGTCGGGCAGATTTATAGGCCCATAGTGGGGTGGAGGGATCAGACTCCCCTGGCCCCCAGTTTCCTTCTGTGCCATTACGCCAGAGTGAGATATAGTAGGATATTGATCCCAATGCCACTTCACTTCGCTATAACTATTACACAATACTCTCCCAGGCTGCACGTGTCCCCTGATTTATGCTGCTTTGCTATTTACATTACCAGTAAGTGTTTTTCTATACCAAGTGAGGAGGGTCGTTCGGCCACAAGAATGGACATGAGAACATTCACATTCTATGCCATGCCTGTCTTCCTTTTGCTCTCTGTGATGCATTTTCACTGTAGTGAGGGTCTCTTAACACAGCGCTGCCTCCTGAGTGAGTAATGGATGATGAAGAAATAAATATTTGAAGAATGTTTCCCAAGCCAAGCCCTCATTACTGCACCACAATTGACCTTGAGGCAATGTTATTTTCTGCATTATGTCTCATTTAAAATACCTGCCTCATCACATCCACTCAATAGAATGCTGTTATAGTTGAAAATGTATTCTAAATAATTTTATATTATTCATTTCCTCTCAGTGGTCGTAGTACATAGGGACAAATAAAAATAAAAAACATTAATACACGCGCGTCGAGATAAAGAATAATAATCTGCGATATTATGCAGTTGTGTCACATTTATAGTGCATTTCCTATTACACGGAGTGAAGCCCTTAAAGCTAAATCAACAAAAAATTCCAGTGGAAACAGATTCTAGCACTTGCCTTGCCCTGATACAAATTTAATTAAGTGCCTCAATTCTGCAGATTATATCAAATGACAGAAACTGTTGTCATAATTAGAACAATTAGGATAAGCAGCCCGTGGCCCCTGCACGCCATCACCAGCTGCACACTCCAGATCTGGGTCTTTGCCAAAGTACCTTCCCTTGCAGTGCCAAGCTGGTGCTGTGTTTGTTTACACACAGAGCACAGCTGTGTCAGTCGGCATGAATGGGAACGAAGGCTGAGAGAAAGACCCTGTGTTGAGCTGACATTCCCACATGGAGCCCTCACAGGTGGCACTGTGCCTCAGATACTGCTACTGCAGCATCATGCCTCTGGGAGAAAGGGGAAAAAAAATAAAACAAACAAACAAAAGGATTAATGGCCCTTAATTGCTTTGGAGCTCTTTAAAATCAGATGAGTGCCACATAAGCTGGAGTATGTAAATCAAATCCCTCCCCCTCCTCGTCCCTCCTCCCGGTCGGGCCCCCTCGGCTCTCTCCCTCTGGCACAATCAAGCCTTTTTCTCACAAGAGGGCAGGGCAGCTGAGCGGGCTCACTGCCAAGTGAGGGGAGCTGGCAAGCGTGGTAATGTAGAGACACTTGTTGCCACAATGCTCGCCTGTTACACCGACGCATGGCAGAAATTAGGTGGCTGAGGAGTGTGTGTGTCGGCGGAACAGATGGGCACACTATAGCCTCCACATGCTTCCAGGACAAACAGCAGAAAGGACACGTGCTCCGCTCTCAGCCCTCAAAGCTGGCAGAGACCGTATGCATGTCCCATTCATTAAGAGGCCCATTCATATGCAACATTAAGTGTGATTGTACACAAATGCCCCATCAGTAAGGAAAGGGGGTGGTTGTTTGCTCAGTTTGAATGTGTGCTTATGTATCTTTGAATGAGGCTGTTTGCATGGTCAGTGATCAAAAGGCCTCGTGGATTAAATAGTCGGGTAAAAAGAATATTTTAACAGATTATTCGAATATACATGCATTTTATTCTATATTGCAATCGTTTGGGCTAACACAGATGCACATTAGTCTACGAATAACTGGGAGATAGTGAGAAATAGGCTGAATGGGGAAAATATTTTGAAAACATTTTTGCTAATTATTAAAAAAGAAAATTTAATGTTGAGTTTGTGCCTTGTTACGAAGCCAGACGTCAGAAGTCTGTGACCAAGTGAGGAGTGAATGATGTTCTCCCCTGATTCTCTCGTGTCCCACTGCTTCCACCGTGGCCATTACCATCAAGCCTTAATGCATTTCCAGTACCTGCATACTCCTCTGCTGCATGGAGTTTCGGGTGATTTAAAGACAACAACAAACCTGTCCCATTTTCCAAGTGACATTATTGATATACTGTCACTTCAAATCGCAGGTAACAGCTAATGGTTATTTTATGATGCATGTGTCAGGTCTGATTTGTATTTTTTTTTCTCTCCTCAGACAAACTGGACTAGTTGATTTAATTTGAGCTTAATGATTGACCCAAGATCACTGTCAGAGTTTTATTACAGTAAGTCCTTAATTCTGAAGAGATGTTAGCAAGTATTGACCGTTCACAAACATGGCCTGCGAGGAATAACAGCAAAGTATAAATTTAATTATACTATCAGTCATTATCTGTGTTATCAAAGCGGCATAAGGTACCTTACAGAAAAAAAACAAACAGATTTATATTCAAAAAGTTCATATTTTGCTAATTTTACAAACATTTTGTTTTACGTCATTAACCAAGTTTTTTTTTTTTTTTTTTAAATCAGGCAGGTGTGGATGTAAATGTTTTTCCGCCTCCCTTTCCCCTCTCCAGATAATACATTCATTGCAGTTATGGTGGCGAATGTTTTAGGTTTGTATCTATCAGCTTTGCATTGAAACAAACATTTTTTTCTTATTCTCTGTAGAAACGATGTTGCTCATTCAGATTAGACAAATAGAGTTCAGGAACATATTTAAAATGTGTTTGGCACATATTTTAAATAGACTTTAAATCTAGACTTTTTAACAATAGTAATGCTTTCATTTAAGTCATGCCATTGCAGATATGATTGTGTGTTTGGGGATGATTTTCTGTTGGAAGATAAACTTGTGCCCAGGTCATGAGTGTATTTGGCTGGATCCATCTTCCCATGCACTCTGACCAGCTTACCTGTCTCACCCAACTCCATGAGGCTGGCACCGCCACTGTGATGAGGTGTTCTTTACTGTTCCCTAAAAAACCTCTGAGGTCTTGATTTTACATGCGTAACATTATCTCAAATGACATTGCTCCAACTTAAGTGCAATATTTGGTTACCCTATCAAACTCTAGTTACTTCACTGAGAGAAAAACTAACATGAATAATTTCAAAAACAGCTTACGGCAAAGGAGAACTTTTTACATACAAAATAGAAGGACATTAATAAAGTAAAATATACAATATATCTTGTAAGGCAAGCCTGCATGCTATCATGTTAGTATTTTTATTCCAGTATCCCCTTAAAACAGTCCCTTCCTTCCCTTTGCTTTTTTACTGTTTAGCCATGCCGGTGTTTTCCCAATGTAACCCTGCATGCCCTCTTGTCCTAGATTACCCCCCACACTAGCATGAACAAAGACTCCATCAGGGTGTGTTTATGTGTTGGCCCTTGCATTGTGTGAAGAGGAAACATGTCTCCCACTTACGAGCAGATCTTAGAGAACCCCAATTTGTTAGGCATTAATCAGAGCACCTGCTCGGAGAGCAACCTGTCAGAGGCTTACTTTGTGTACCCAGCGGTTTCCTGGTTGCCGGCCTCTTTGTTTCCCCACTTCAGTCATCAGTGTCATTTGAAATCAATTTAGCAATTGTGCCCGAGACTGATTTGAGTATGCAAATTCTTACATGGGGAGAAAAAGAGTAAGCATTAAGAAGACCAGAGTAGGGCAAAAAAAGGCCAAGCTGAGAGGACCTGCTGTGCATTACTCTGACATTAAAAAGCAATAAGCCATCAAGTGTTGTTCTGCAAACAACAGAACACACACACACACGCAAAACAAAGATTTGAACTCAACAGATTAACAAGCGACTAACCTGCGCGAAAACAGTGTTTGAAGAGGAAAAAGGAAAAAAAAAAAATACTACACCAAGACAAGGAAGACTAGGTCAGAGAGAGGTCAGGAATGAAAGAGGGAAGGCGGGGTGGGGGGCACAAGAAAGAGGAAACAAATGAATAAATTCATGGGCCAAACATGAAGAGAAAGATGGAGGGGAGCAGAGAAGGGGCTCGGAGTCATCAGCGGAAGATTTTTATTGCCCGGACAGTGGAGGCGCACACAAAAGCACAGGGAAGATTCAATTAAGTATCATATGCAGTGACCTTATTGCCATGGTTACAGGACAGTGAAAAATATTAATCAGGTCTGCGCTTACGACAAGGAGAAATGGGATGGTGGAAGGAGACGAACGACAGCAGTGAGGCAGACAGAGGGAGAGGGGGTAATGGCACAGCCTCTGTGTGTTTGATTTGATACGTTTTAATGAGTGAAGTTGCAAAAGTTCATAACTGTCCCTTGCAAGCTTTGAACATCTGCATGCTGACACCGAAGATGCCACTTTTGACAACAGATTCTCGCTCTTTTGTTATAAATACATTTCAAAACACTGCTGCTTCCATCAGCTCTCGCCCTGCTCACATTTACACAAAGACGAGTCAAACATGTGAAATGAACTCAATTCCGAACTCATTTCATACCGGGGGGGTTAACTCACTTTTCAGCTCACAAAGATTTATTTTAGCTCCCTCCCTGTTTTTCAAGTTGAATTTCATGTGCCACAATTTCTGTTGACGCTTCCTTGGCAAGGAAATAAAACAATTCCTGCACATCGACAATCCATCACACGCGCATGAATCCATTAATAACCCAACTTGCAAATGTTTGCCACATGAAAATGAAATGTTTTCATCCATCACTGTGCTTTTTTTTTCTGTGTAAGGGTACACTTACACATGATTCTAAATAAATCCTCTAAAAAAAAAGCAACAACGCTGGCATACTGTTACAGATGCACGCAAAAATTACGCCGATCATTTTCAATCATATTCCATTATGATGTTCCTCTCAGTCACATTTCCCTGCACGCTGCAGAAGGGGAAAGTTGAAGATTGTTCTGTTTGATGAAGCTGTAGTGTGTTTGCTCGCTGTCTGCAGGGACTGTCTTGAAAACAATCTATCTGAAACTCCCCCCACTGAGCAAAATGTTAAATAAACAAAGACGGGGATAAACAAAATCCTTCCATTTCAATGTCACTGAGAAGAAAGCCAACATTTTCACGCTGCCGCTGTGAACAGAAGGTGGCAGCCATAACGAGATCTGCGTTTAAACTTTGGATGCAAAGAAATTGGGATTTTTTTTCCTAAAATGTTAATAAAATGTTAATTGAAAGGCAGTGCCGATCAAGCGACTAAGAATGTGGTAGCATCTAGGATGATACAGTAAATTTATGCTATTTATAGCCTATGAAATGACCCCTGTAAAAGATATGTAGAAAATACACACATGCTACAAATACTGACCTCACTAACAATTCCTATGATGCTTATTTTTGGGGGAGCTTTTTTGTTATTTTATAATTTCACATTTTTAAGTCAAAGTCTCTGGTTACTTTAATAATCCATGCCTTTCTGTTGCCCGGTAGCATAAATATCTAACAAAAGGCCAATTTCCGTTAGTAATATCAAAAAGGGAAAGCAAACAGAACATGGGTTTCAAGTGAGTCAGACGTGTGTTTATCTTCACAAGAAAAGGACTAAGATACAGCCACTGGACTAAAGTAACTCATGTACATAGGGCAAAGACGTTTAAAACAATTAAAAATCTTATAACCGAGGCTAAAAAAAGAACTCATGTTTATCTTATGGCATTCAGTGATCAGGACAGTAAAAAAAGGTTAAAAAAAAGTAAAGGTGAATTTCCAAAGCTCACTGTAAGAGAATTCCTGCATTAAGTGGAAAGTTTGTAGAACAACAATATGTTTCAGTACATTTTACACAGTGGAATGGGGAATTGTGGGAGATGTTGCTATTTCTTTTATGTTTCACATTTTTTGTTCATTACTTTTTTTTCTTTCCCCTCATTTAAAAATGCAACAAAACATGAGTACCATTTTGTTGCTACGCAAACATTAATTGCAGATCTGCTATATAACAACAACATGGGCGTTCATTATATGGAAAATCCTCCAGCTTTACACTTTTGGAGGAAAAAACTAATACTAGCCTAGACATTTTCTTTTGTTTTGTTTTAATGACTCCACTGACTAATTCTTTTAGACAACATCAGTATTCACATTTCTGCAAAAAGGACAAGAATTTGAATATTGCTTTTTCCCCCAATAATATTATGCTGTTAGGAGGCTCAAACTGTGCTATAGTTAGATCACAGAATTATTGCATTAATAAACTGGCCAATCTTCCACTGCAGCGACCCTGAGTTACCCTTCACAGCAAACTGTAGCTGTTTAAAAATGAACAGAATATATAATTTCTTGACCTAAAACATAATTTAATGTGATTTTATTTATGTATTTTGATGCTTTTTAATTTTTAGGTCAAATTTATGCACTCCAAAATAATAATTTAGGCTTAACACAGAAATAAAAAGGTAGGATTGCAAAACAGAAAACATAACATTCCTGAAAAACCTGTGGTAGGGCCGACTGTTTTGTTTTTTTTTTTTTTTTTGTTTCTTTGTCTGTTTGCTTGCTTAATGGCTACTTTCCTGCTGGAGGAAATTAAGCCAACCTCCAGAGCTGCATCCTTCAAGTCTCAATTAAAAGTATGTCTTAGACGGAGGATGGGTTTAAGTATTTTAGCCCAGTATTATGGTTTAAGAACAATATTTAATTTCAGTTGTCAATAACATTTTTAATCAATAAAACCAAAAAGACAGGGATTCATTCTGAACCTCTGCCAACTGCATGATCATCCCAACTCTTTATTACATCTTCAATAAACATGAATTTGAGGAGTGATAATACAGAAGTAAGGATACATAACCTTTAAATTGGGGTTCAAATCAAAATATACAAACATTAGGCTTCACTTAAGCTTTCCTATTTACTTGAAAATGTTTTATGAACAAATTTATAATTCCTAAGCCTGCAACTGAAAAAATTCTTATGTTTGAAACTTAGGAAAAAAAAATCATGAAATTTTCATTAAGGTATGGAGAGTGCATGTTTACAAGAAATGTGTGCACCTTTTTCATTGTTTGTTCCATTAGAATAAAAAAAATATTATTTTTTTTTACTTTGACATTGCTTCTTTCCCTGATCTAGACCAGAGCCCTAGAGTTTTCCTTCCCATCTTGGTTGCAGAGCCTGCAAAGATCCTTCAGATGAGGCACAGGAGAGGGCCCAAGCAGAGAGGCTGTTAAAGCACCTGATGTGGCCATGACCACTTCCAGAAACAATTTAATTCTACAGCTTCGGCCATCTCCAGCTGATCTACTCCTCCAAGGTCATTAAATGTGCCACAGAAGGTCACATGATTAATGAGTGACAGACCCTCTGGTGCAATAACGTGTATGAATGTGCCCCATTAATTAGACAGAGGGGCCAGAGAGAATGAATGGCCAGGGACAGCTTGGCCCCCTTCACAACCCTGTATTTCCCAGACCCCATTTTTCATTTTCATCTGAACAAACAGACACATGCAACCGCTTAAAATATTCCCCAAATACCTTGTATTCCCCAAACCTTAGATACGGAAAAACCTATTAAGTGAACAACTTTGTTACTTTTTTTTTTTTTTTTTTTAAACTACATAGTTTGGAGCACAACATGAAATTTAAAGTCATCTTCTTCGAAAGTGTCAGGTATTTTTGCAGTGTAAAATGTTGACATGGTGCTCAGACGTGCTTCCTCATCTGGCCTCGGTTTGATCTGGGCATCAAGCATCTGACTGTTGTGTCGTTACAGCCTTTTTCCTGGACTATGATAAGTGCTTGGCCTTACTGAGGGCAATCTCTAGGAGGAAATGAAACATTCTGCTGCCACAGGCTTGGCTTTATTAGAAGACAACAGGACCAGGCTCTCAGGATATACAGATCAGGAGCTTTAATTGATGCTGACTGACTGTCGATGCACTACCATAGCTGGGAGAAACAAGAGTGTTTAACACTGCTCCATTGTAAACAGTATTCATTTCTCAGTCTAATCAACTTAATGCAATTCCAATAAGTCCATTTCTTAGAGTGGCCCTGTTGATTTGAAACCCCATAGCCTTCTGTTTTATTTTCACCAGGGCCAACAAATGTAATGGCTGCTAAGTATATTGAGCAATAATATACAAATGCTCTACATCCAGTGCATGCATTTCAATTTTACCTTGAGGTCATAGCGTTATGGATAAACCCCAGTGGAGTCATTAATCATAAATACATTTATTATACGTAATAACAACCAGTGGAATAGACTACACAGACGCTTTAAGAAGAGGACTTATATGTGGTCAAGAAACACTGACTTTATAAACAAACCAGTCTCACCAGTTTGCCCACCTTACTAAAGCTGCTGCACAATCAGTCATACAGCTGCATTAAGTCACATTTACATTTGTCAGTGCCCTAGAAAGATAATAATAAACAGTGAAAAGATGAAATAAAATCAGTCAGAGCAAAAACAGAAAAACAGCATCATATGGAGGGAAAATATGCTGAAATATGAGTGTCTGTGAAGATATTTTGTTGTCAGAAGATTTCTAGGTCATAATACATTCATCTATGTTCATGATGGTAAAATAATTAGGAACTGGGCTGATGATGAAGATCATGTTTAAAAGGCACCAGTGATATTTTAATGCTAACCAAACGACAAAAATATAATAAAAATAAAACTTCTTGCATCTCATCAAGCACTTAGAAAACCCCTTGACCCTGTCGAATAAAGATTCTCCCTTGAGATTTGACACACATCTCTCAGCACAGATCAGATGGCAGCAATGAACGTTGTTTGCCCTCTGATATATTTTTAATATTCAGATCATATAAAATATGTCCTTTTTCAATAATAGATCTATCCATCTACTGGCATCATAGCATGATGAGCTTTGGAGTGGGATTTTATGCTCCAATCAGTGCATCTCCCTACATTTTTTGGAATAAGAAGGGGGACCCGTCTGATTCGTAAACGTGATGCACTATGACAAGGAATTTGGCACTTCCTTAAAAACTGCAAACTGTAGGTTCATAATATTTTAAGAGCTTCCTTGCATTTTTGTTGGACAAAAATCAGAGTTTAAAAATGTTTGCCTTCATATTTTATTCAAATAAAAATTTGTCTTTTTGATTTCAAAAAACAAGTGGGTTAAAGTACTGTGGTTGAGTGGTTCATGGATGAATGTCATATGTGAACGCCAATATTTTGAAAAAAAATAGTCTATTGTTTACAATGTGTTGTAAAACACTTTTTCTTTGTTCATTTGGTGCAACACAAACATTTCAGAGAAAAACAAATGGAATATTTCACATTCCCATCTTTTGACCAGCAGCATCTCCTGTGGTGGCACCGTTTAAAGTGCAAGAGGTTCCCACCTTCCACAGCTGCGAAGATCCAGGAATAATGATGGAAACAGAAGAAGACATGGAAAAACGGAGCGAGGAACGAGGAACAAGGAAGGAAGACATGCCGGGAGAAGGAAAATCTTTCAAGAGCAAAAGCAGCGTGTTTAGAGGACGTTTCACGTTAATGGTGGACAGGCCAATTGAAATGTCTCTAACGTTGCATGATTTGAAGGTCAGGAGACAGAAGATTATATTCCAGTGGTAGCAGAGGAGGATTGCAGGAGTAAAATGGTGGCTGCCCACCACCCCGCCCTCTCCTCCACTCCTGAGTTATTGCAGAGTAGTCAAGATGGAATCAACAAAGCTCCTAACTCCTTTATCGTTACTCTTACCAACAGCACAAGATGAAAAACGAACAAACTGTGCCTGTAGATTATCAGGAGCTATTACATTCAAAACTTCTGTTGTAAAACTGTAAAAAACACCACCTGCCTCATTTAACACATTTTTAAATACATTAGTTACCTACCTATCTTATTATCTTACAAAAATGGATAATAGGATATGCAGCAGAAACTGTCAAGAGTAAAGTGAGAAAATCTGTCATGCACAAGAGTTACACTTGAAGAAAACAACTTTTGTTACTCCTGCTTCAACTACTAGTGCGAATGATAATGATGACCATCATCATGATCAGGAATACACTTAGCCAGTTTTATAAATCTACTACCTTTATTTTCATTGAAAATAAAGGTGCAAAAATGCAAGACACAATGTAAGATAGGAATCAAGAATCATTTTTACTCAGTCTAAAACATCACAAAGTCCTTATCAGACTTTTCACACTGTATTTCTGACATTCTGTCCCTAAGGCCAAATCCAACATGGAGTTTATGGACATCTTAGTTAGACTCGAAAATCTGCCTCACAATCACTTGCTTGAAGTTTGCATTTAATCAACGCACCGCCTGTGCAGTGATTACATATATGAATATATTTCATAAAGAGAACAGATGTCTATAATTGAGAAAAAACTTATTTACTAAAAGAGAGTACTTGTAATATTACAAATCATATTAAAGAAAAAACTCATGAAAGTTTTCTTGTTATAGGTCTATTGCACACTTTGTCTCACAAAGTACAGGTAAAATCAGAAGCGTTTTTAAAGAAATTAGTTTTTGATTAAAAAATATAAAGGAAGAAAGAAAAACAAATATTAATTCTGCCTTTCCTAGTAGGACTGAAATAATAGCCAAATATTAGTACAATGTTCTTTTAATATTGAGGCTCAGAGAAGTGAGAGGACATGAAAGAGTGCATTGAACTGTATAAACAACAAAAAGCCTAAGTTTAACAGGATATTTGTTTTATCAACAGCAAAAATGCTAACATATCTTCTGGCACATTTGTTTTTATAGCCTTTCAAACAAATATGACTCTGACAAAGAGTCGTGATAGTTAGAGCAATTTGTTTTAATTTGCAGGATTCTTTATGCAGAAAGCTAATATGCAACAATTTAAAAATAATGTCATAGCTTCACCTTAAACATAGCTACAGACACCTAGCATGCCAGAGTAAATTACAGCAAGCTTTACGTCCAGGCTACACATCTTTATTTTTTATGCATTTCAAAATCAGCACCAAAAATTGACTTTTATAAGATTGTGGGTCATCTGTTTGTTTTGATGACTTCTTAAAAACAATCTGCTGTTTTTGCAGCAAGCCTTTTAGAAACATATATAAATAATTGTATAAAAAACTATTTTAAAGTGAATACAACTTAAAATCCTTAAAGTTAATAGGTAAACAATTGTGTGGGAAACTCCCACAGACCCATATCGTCCACTGCGAGTGGAAAACAAATAAATGCAAATTGATATTACATTATTTAGCTGTGGGCACATGTTAAAGTAACTCTATAAAACACCATCCTGTCATAAAAATGAAAAAAATAAATTTGATAAAAAAATTGTGCACTGCTTTGTTTGATTACAGAAATAAATAATAATTGTATTGGGGGGCGGAATATAATAAAAAAGCTTCTATACGGTAAAAAGTCTAAAAAGTCTAGGGGACATGATGGATACCCACAGCAAGTGGTGGTGCGTCATAGTGTACTGTGCTTGTAAAACATCAAAGAAGATAACAGGCAACCAGGGTAGGCCAGTCAATCCAGTGCATGTCTGAATGGATGACCATGCTAAGCTCTTAAAGCAGGCATTAATCCAGGATTTTAGAAGTAAAGCTAAGTTTGGCACCTTATCATGACAAGGCCCAGACCTTAGGCTGAGCTCAATCACTATGCAGAAGCACAGGCGGCCTGAATCACAAAGGCATCATATGACTTCCACCTCATCTGGACTGTAATGATTGGCTGATTAATACTGTACATCATATTCTGTCTTTGTGGAACGTTTTAGTGTTTTAAGTTCCTCTGAGCTCATGTAAATTTTCAGTGAAGATTAATTTAAATTTCAATTAGCTATTTATTTTCTGCCAGCTCCTCACTCCCTCAGATGTGTTTTGCTCAACAAGACAACCAGATGTTTCATTTTTAATGTGCGCTAGATTCTGTTAACATGAGGCACGCTCAGAGTTTTGTCTCTGACTGAGCCCGGGTGACCCCCTTGGCCAATTTCAGTGCCAGCACAAACATCATT
Source organism: Poeciliopsis retropinna (assembly GCA_010277075.1). Classification (NCBI taxonomy): domain Eukaryota; kingdom Metazoa; phylum Chordata; class Actinopteri; order Cyprinodontiformes; family Poeciliidae; genus Poeciliopsis; species Poeciliopsis retropinna. The sequence goes on along the minus strand of VMRM01000006.1, from coordinate 15,410,592 downwards.
TCTCCAGATATATAAAAGGCCAGAGCAGAGCTGACACACAACCAAGCGATCTCTGCTCTGCTCAACTCCATAACCACACAGGCCACCTCGGATCAGCAATGAAGACGAAAATATCAAGAGCTGATGGCTCCTGACCATGCATGTGCAAAACTGCCATGTTTAAGCAAATCAAACAAAACACCCATCCACCAAAAACAACAGCAGTGAGCGCAACGCCACGTGACTCCATGTGCATGTACACACTTGAAGAAAAACATGCACACGCCAATCTCAAGACGCAGCCATAGGGCTTGGACTAAGGCTTAGAGGTAGAGCACAAGCTTAGAGAAGTGTGTGCGCTTGTTGGAAGAGTGGGGTTATTAAGGGCATTGGACTGACTTATAAATGCTCCCGCACAAAAGACCTGATTTATCATCCGACATCAGAAAAGAATACCAGAGAGGCTGTGCAGAAAAGAAAGGAAATGAAATAACAGTGGTATTAAAAATAAAGGAGGGGGGGTCAAACTAGCACTGCTGTGGGCAGCTGCTTTGCTCATAATTTCCACAAACAAGCACAGTATGTGAAAGAATACTCACTGCATATCAGTTTTAATTAATGTATCTGCATTTATTCTGCTGGATGCATGGCTAACACACATGTCAAAAATAGTCTTAAAGAAACGCCTGCCACTTCCTGTGTGAAATTTATAAGGGAGTTTAGAATTTGGGTCACCACTGTGTGACAGATTTTATTTTTATTTACTGCAAAAAAAAAAGAAACGCTGACATCTATTAAACATGACTGATTTTTAATACAATCTGCTGTAACTGAAGTGAAAGTAAGTGAAGTGAAGTGGTGAGTAAGTCTAGTCTTTTGAATAGGGATTTGTAGGAAATATATATGTAGTTTATTTTCAATATTTCAAACAAGAAATTTAAGATCTAGACTTATTTTAATCTGAATGAAAAATAAGTAAAATCTAATAAAGCTTACAATGTGACATTCGAAATGTTAATTCTTAAAATATAAAAGTACAAAAAAATTGTATAGTATGCTTGAAAAAATTTCATTTTAATAAATTAAACTTAAATTTATTCTGCAGGGTGTTGGTGATTAGAAATTTGACTAAACCATCTTTTAAAGAAACATTGTATTTGTTGTCTCACACTGATGAGATGAAATAAACATTGTTAGCACCCAGCACACAACATACCCAAGAAGACATCAGTAAGGTCAGCTTTTTAAGAGGACATATATAATTCCACATACATCTCATCTCTACTTCAGAAATTTACAACACGACAAATCCAACACCTATAAAGACTGGAGGAGTGGCTGTGCATGGTATGTATGCAAGTGTGGTTGTGTGTGCGTGGGGGTGTGTTTGCGTGTGTGTGTGTCAGTGAATGTAAGCGAGAGAGCCAGTGAGTTAGGGAGCAAGAGACTCCAAATAATTTCAGCCCTGGAATAAATCACTGTCGCCACAGAAAAAGGCCGACAGCTGTGATGGATGGCTGAAATTTTTGTGTTGATGTCTTTAGTATTGCTGACAATTTGGTAGTCCGGGTTTTTTCACTTTTCCTGTGGCTGTGCGTGTGGCTGAACACATCTGTACGTTGACAGTTTTTTTTTTTCTTCCTGCTTAAAAATATGTTTTTTGGAAAAAAAAAAAAAAAGTCACTGCTATTGCTATCAATACAATGTTAATTAGAATTGTAACTCCATGACAAAATGTTTAAGATGTAGGAAGTGTGATGATGAAACATTTAAAAGTAACTGATAAAGAAAAAACTTTCTGAATTATATTGTGAACAAAATTTTCCATACAGTAACTGTGGACACCATCTTGTGTGTGCGCCACGGTCACATGGTCTTTCTGTATATGTGCACGCAGGCTGTGATTGGCTAACGCGTCACCGCATGACATACTGACTGTTCGCTGTGTTTCGAGCTTTACACCGTCTGTCTGTCACTGGCATCTTTTCTTTACGTCATACACACAAACTGGAGATGAAAAGTCCTCTTTTTCCGCCCCATCATGACCCATTTGTTTCTGTGGAGTATTGTCTCATTCACCCCAAGACTTTACAATTCCTATTCCACATGTATATGCACACCTACCTTAGCTGTTAGCATAAATTCAGAACATTTCAAAAAAGAAAGCAAAGTACACAGAATGCAGGTGCACAACTTGTACAGTAAAACTAAATCTAGACACGTACAGAGTTATGCAAACAAAAAAATATACTGTACACTCTTACATATACACATACTAAATAAAAGGTTAGGCCACTCTATACTCATCCCCCCACCTCCACTCTATCTGTTCTCACCTGGCAGGATCAAATAACCACACTTCCCACAAACTTACAATCAATACTTTCTCCAGCAAATCAGAACAGTCACAGGCTCAGCTCCACACTAACTCCACTGAAAGTAGGAAAGACTTAAAGGAAGCGTCCACAGAGCAGAAATAACTAAATAAAATCAATTAAAATAAAAAATACTGACCTTTCTGTTTTTTTCCCTTTTATCTCTGATGTCCAATCCCCTCTTTATCTTCTGCTGGTTCTTGTCCTCTCTCTCTCTCTCTAACCCTCTCTCTCTACCCCTCTAGTCTGAGTAAGTCATGCGGGAGCTTCTTCCTGCTCCTGCTCAGTCCTACGCCACTGTATTAGTCTGATTTCACACTCTGCAGCCTTGCCTCCCGTCCTGAAGGGGACGGTGAATGTGCTGCTTATTTAGAAGCCGGCACACACTACCTGGGCTTGTAGGCAACTGTTTAAAGCACGAGGCAACATCCAGGGTGCATAATACCCACCACCTCCTCCACCACACACACACTCAGATGCATCTTCTCTCTCCCTCTTGCTCAAACACACACACACACACTCACACACTTGCTGGCTGCCTGACAAGATAGGCAACACACGCTGGAGCAAGGTGAGACACACATACACATGCACGCACACGCACGCACACGCACACACATGCAGGCAGTCTGTCAAAGGTCTCTCTACCTTGGCTGGGATAGCAGGCAGTGTGAGAGCACACACACAGGCACACTGAGATGGGCTGGCCGCTCCGTTCTGTCTCCTTCTCTCTAAGTGTTTAGAAGACAATTTCAACAAGGGATTGCTCCCAATCTACTAGGGTGATCCACATGGATGAGTTATAATATGCTTGCCACTCTCTCCCTCTCTCTTACCCCCCCTTCACCTCTTCTTTCCCGGTTCCCTCTCTCTCATCATTCTCTCCCTCTCTGACTCTTTCACTCTCGTGCTCGTTGTTTTAGCCTATTATCGAGCCGTCAACGATTTCAGTTCAGGAGGAAAGCTTTCCTTTCTTGGATTCTATATTTTTCCTCCTTGCGGATGTGCGCGAGATGGGCCGAAGACCGACTCCACCTGAATGCATATTAGTAGAATGCATTATTTATTAAAAACCTGCATTCATTTTTTTCCCCCCTCCCTGATATGCCTGTGGACACGCAGGGGGAAGGGAGCAGCGGTGACGACTACATAAGGGTTGTATTTGTGATATGTGTACTTAGGGGAGGTGGGCAGTAGAGGGTAGGGATGAGGGGGTCAGGATTCGGGGAGAGGAGGGTCGTGCAGGGAGGTGAAAAGAATACAGAAGAAATTATTTTAATTTATTTATTTATTCAGTGCCTGGAATTGCCTTATCATCCAAGGTGCTGCCTAATGACATCACTGCTGGCTCCAAGCAATCCCAAATCACGCTGCCATATTTTGTGCAAAATGAATCCACTCCACTCAAAAAAAAACAACACAGAACTGAATCCACAAAATTTTACATTTTGGCCTCCTGCAGTTGAATAAAAACACGAGTTTATGATACATCTGTGTGTACTGAAAAAAAATAACTAAAAACATTAAAAAGACAGAATACCAGTCTGTGTTTTTAACATCGACTTCCTTTTGTTATTGATTTGTCTTTAGTGATTTAGAAAACAAAAATTAAAAAAATATATTTCTAAAATAATGGCTGTGTTTGTTTATTTAACCCGCTGTTCACACCAAAAATATGAATGGACAAATTTGTATTAACATAATCTTTAGACGTAGACAGTGAAAAAGGGAGCTCACACAGGTTTAAAGTGCCTGCGTAAGCTCAACTTGCCACGCTGGTCAACAGACTGCTGCAGTGTGGCCCCGTGGGATTAAACGTCCAGGCAGAAGTCATGACTGCAGAGTGGACCCTCAAGACTCTGTCAGCACCATCAGCACTGCCCCTTTTCTGCAGCGGGAGCAACAGACTAACACAACGGAAACACAACTATCCAGAAAAATAACTGATATTAAGTGAGCCGTGACACCAGTGCAAGAGTTAAAATCCCAAACGCTGAAACAAAAGCAGATTTACTGAGTGAATGCGACATATTTGCAAATATTACACACTAATGGCCATACAGGTGACACAACCTGTGCTGCATTTAGCTGCACTGATGTCTGTACTGAACCAGTCACCAAATTCTCAACCACAGGATGAATATCTACTTCACATGCAAAGAGAAATAATAGGACCCCATGCCAGGCTGAACCATTCTATCACTGACATTAGAGCTTAAGTACAGCTGGAAAATTACTCCAGTGGTATTACCAGCACATCTCAATCATTTTAACACCATCATAATCATAAAAACTTCCTTCTGTTATTTTTTTAAAGCCCCAGTAAGAAAAAAGAAATTTCATTTTCACCAGTTAACAGTCTTAAATTAAGAGAGACTAAGTTAGGAGAGTGAAAAGAGCACAACCCAAGTTATAAGTCAACGAGAGAAAGAGTAAGCTTTAATCCTTCCCCTCCTGAGTCCATTCTGCTGCACACCTCTGTCTGTCTGCACCATGTACCAAGTCAGAAAATGAGCGTTATCTACACAGCATCCATGTTAATGAATGGTTTGGTGAAAGTAAGTAACACTATCATGTGTTCTCCTTGACCTCATGGTCTCCATTGGACCACCGAGACAACAACCTGCACTCCGGTGACCCGCTCTCCCCCTCTGCGCACATCATATTCCAGACACGCAACCGTGAAACATCACTAAACACTCAAAGAGTTAATGTTTCCTTCCTTTTCTCTCCTGTTTTTCTACTTTCAATTTTCCTGAATAACATTATTATGTTTTATTAATATCTTTGAATTATTACTCGTTTTCCTCTTAAAATGGAGTGCCTTAATTCACATTTGAAGTACTCATCAAGGCTGAGCACCGCGATGAATGTGGAAAGATACATTATGATTGCAAAAATGCAGAGTGAATTAAAAATATATAACAATACTGAAATATTAAGTATTAATTTCAAAAAGATAATTTGCCAGGGCAGGGAAAAGAGCCTTTTCATTACTTCTATAACTTTCTTTCTTTTTTTAGTGTACTTCTCTATGAATGAGTAATGTGTAATTACCTTGTACCTGTGAATCAAATAGAATATGAAAAAAATTAGCTTGGAGTGTCGGAAAGCGCTGCGTGTGTTTACTTTCATTAAAACAGAGCATAAAATGGGCACAGATGCTGGATAAAGAGCTGAATCAAGGCAAAATCCCTGTTGATTGAACAGCACATTATCAGGTGAACTCACACAAAAAACAGACTGAATTTGTCCTTACAAAACAGTTTCTACAACCGTTCGTCCCTCATGTTCAACTCCTCATGATTTCTTTTTTTTTTTTTTTTTTTTTTTTTTTTTACAATGGTGAACTCTAATTCCCATGATCACCCTTGAAAGCATGACCTTGTGCTGTGTGACAGGAGATAGCCGCAGCATGAAGACAGGACGCCACTTATCATCAAGGGACGAGGTGGCTGTTTAATTTCACACCACCAGTGGCTAAAACCCCTGTTAGTGTGGAGTGCCACAATGGCAGCCACGCTTGGGGAGCAGATGTCCTCATGAAGGGGTGCAAAGAGGGAGGAGGTTGTGTTGGGTGGCGGCGGGGGGGGGATGAGGGTCTTGGTGTTTTTTGTGTGTGTGTGGGTGTGTGTGTCTGTGGGTTGTTCTGTCACCATATATTGTACTCAGAGCACAGTCTGACACCGTGCACATGTCGAGTAAAACAGCGCCTCTGTCTTTCACAGACGCTAAAACAGCACCGGTAACGGTACACGTGTTAGCATGCCGTTCGGTCACGCTTACAGGCTCTGACGAAGGTTACAGAAATTTGGTCCACACAGCAGGCCTGAAAAAAGATGGGTATGAGTGACGGCACAGATGGGATGATGTTGGAGGCGAGCACGCTCAACAACACACATGCCAAAACGAAACGATTTCCGTCGTCGACTGTCGCCACAGTTATGAACTTCAGCTGCGGTCAGACAGAAGTCTATCTGTTTAATCTGAGTGCCCCCACCCTCAGTCCCGCTGTGGAGCCCCCCCACTCAAATCTGACACAGACAGACACACTTCATATGATTAACAGACGTCTGACATGACTGTGGCCTGAACAGTGACCAGCGAATCCCAACACTGCTGAATATAAAATGCAGTAATGAGTGCTGCAAGAAAATGGCGTCCTCTCAAACATGGCTGCTCACTGATGGCCACACTGAAGCTGGGGGAGAAAAAAGGTCACCTCTCTCATCTTTTAATACATGCCCCTCCCTCTCCCAAAGTATGTCTCTATTGCAGCCCTGTTTTCTCCTATGTAACACTCCCCGCCACCCCCAAACACCTTGTGTTCCCCCGTTTCCCCTCTCCCACATCAGTCTCCTTGCCCCACTCTGCTTGTGGATGTAGACTTATTATGTTAGGCACAGAGAAAGACACACTTACAGCTGCATCAGAATAATAAAAAAATTGCAAAAGTGCAAACAAGCTCCTAAAAACAACTGTACTTCATGGAAAGAATTGGAAAAAGGGACATACAACATTCCACCGTTTTCTCTTTTCATGCAGCTCAGCAGGGAAAGCCGTAACTCCTGCTTCCATTCCTCCCCAGCATGATTTCAAATGTCCTACGAGCTCTGCCGTCCAATCAGACACATTCATTTTTCCACTGTTTCCACATTTTTCTGCTTCTCCCCTTGTGTCATCTTACTCCATTTTCTCCATCAGTTGATTAAGTACAGAATGCTCGAAAATGAACTTTGACAGCTTGATTTCTATTTTCCTCATATCAGAACATCAAGTTAAAGATTATAAATGTTTATTCAGCAGAAGGAGAAATGTTCTTGTGCCTCTCGAGGGTGAGAGCCCACTCTAAATCGGTAAATCACCCCGATCTGGAAGATGAACGGCCTGTTTTGGAGTTCATTGCGTTTCGTTTCGGGCGAGTGGTTGGCGTAGCGGTGGCCCCAGCAGGCCGGGGTGGAGGTGGCTGCTGATGTGAATGGTTACAGGGAGATAATGAAGTGGCGACCAACCTGAGGTTTGGCTATGTTTCGTTCACCACGTCCACCAGCTGTGAAAGGGCCATTGCCGAATATGGTTGCTAGCCTGTCATAATCCTGAACCATTACATGCTGCTTGAAAAGTGTGGAAATACATGAAAATTATCGCGACTTAATGTTCTGTGTAACTTATGTCTTCTCATTTGTCTGTTAGCAGCCAATAGCCTGTTCCAGCTCCATACTATGCTCTCAAAAAAAAGAGAAAAAAAAAAACCTTTCAAGAGTACCTTAACCATGCATTACCTATCTTTAATCTTGCCTCTCTTTCTGACAGACATCTTGCCAATCTAAGCCTATCTGGTGCACAACAGGTATAAATTACTCTAACAACCTGGCCACCACATTCAGCAACATACAAACAATTTTGTTCAAAGCACACTGCAGCATTTAGACCAAAGAAGGACACCGGCGCCTGTTTCAGTCCAAATATGGGCATATCTTATGACCATGAGGTTCAAACAGTCTCTGATGTAAAATATCAAAATGGTTTTTTCATGATTTTTTGTTTTTGTTTTGCATCTTTCTCAAAATAGATCACACTACCTCAGACCCTAACAAGGCATAATAGTTGATTGCAGTACTGCGGTAAAGTTTAGTGGTTTTCTTCACCATAAGGCAGAACTTGCCCATTTTTACACTTTCGGACTAATTTGTTTACATTTTTCAAATCCACTGTGACAAAGAGTAGAACAGTATGATATTCTACTGGCATGATGAGTTTGAGTAAAAATTCCATCATTTCACTCAATTGAATAATTTACATATGTCAAAGTTAAAATGCTAAATGTGATGGAACTGTTTTAATTTAAAACAGAGAAGGAAGAAGTATTTTAATTGTTTCAAAGAAGTGTAAAATAGATTTTTGTAGGTGGAGTCATTTGAGCTACAATACTACATTATTCTTTAGATTTTAGTCAGCTGACAATGTCATAAAAATATTCTACATTTCATGAGTTCTTAAATGTGTATTATAAGATTGTATGCTTTTTTTAAACTATTATGCTTTTAAAATTGTCACCAGGACAGTTGAGCCTAAAATGATTCACACCCCTGACTGATTTAGATTTAAATATATTTTTATTAAACCCGTTTTTTTATGTAGTATGTGTGCTGTCTCAGTACAAACTCCTGCTGGTGTCCATAAACCATGTTAATAAATACATATATGTTCACTTGCTTCAAATGTTTCTCCTGTATGCTTACCATGATGAGTAGTTCTAGAAGAGACTACTTTTTTTATTATTATTATTACAGTGTATCTGGGTCAGATAAGCCAAATGAATCAGGGAACATTTGACTGCAGATGGTGTCCGAATAATTTAACTTTGCCAGGATTAGTGTAAAGTGGCATTTTGGGGCCCAAATGATGTGCAGTAGACTCTCGCTGGAGAAGGACGCAGAGTTTGAATGGTGAGACAGACAATGTCCTTCTGGTAAATGTTTTGGCAGCTACATTACTGTAGTGCAGTTAAACCCTAACAAGTAAATAACCAACTGATTATGATGAGGAAAGTGACTCGCTAATACAACCTATTCTGGTGAGTCAGTGCTGGCCGCTGTTCTATGCACTGATTCCTGAGTTAAGCATTTCAAATGTAACGTAATTCGTCTTTTACACGGTTTTGGATTTTAGACATGAAATGAATGCAACTGTCATGATCCACAAGCCTGAAAACAAATGAAAGGGAAAACTTGTGAAAATGATAACGCATGCCATTTAAAGAATTAAGTGTGCTCTTTTAGTTTCCACGATATGACTGACTTTGTGTTTTAAGCCAGAAATAAAATTTTAAAATACATATTTACTTTTCCTTCCACCTCCCTCACCTGTTGCTGCCAGAGAGCAATTTATCCTACGCACAGACTGAGAAAATCTGCTCACTTTTGCACTTTCTTTGGCATCTCATGTGAAAGGCTTTAAACCGTAGCAACATTTTGTTTTTAAACATTAGTATATATTGATTCTGTTATGCAGTTCATGCCAATTTAGGATAATGGATTTTTCTTGTTCTGTAAGAGAACTTACAACTAAGCTGAACGGTCTTGTCAATGAAGGGTGTTAATATTACAAATAACACATTAAAACTGATAACTTAAAAACAAAACTACGAAATTAAACCTATTCCATGAAAGAAGTCCATCTCTTCTCACCTGGAGCTAAAAACTGGGATGTGAGGCACAACATTTAAATACGTTGATGGAGTTTATCAAAATGACAGGCAATTAGATTGTACATACATGTTACACAAAAGAGAGCAAGAGTTCCCAAGCTCCACTTCTGTTCCAGGACAGCCCTAAATTAAACATCCCCCAAGTCCATTAGGCCAAACAGCCTGAGGAAAGACTTTGCCTCACCACAGAAAAATGACAGTAAACTCAGGCAATCATGCCGCCGATCAATTATGCATGAGTTATATTTTACTAAGACTGTGCAAAATGTCTTATGTTAATTCACCTAAATATACAATTCTTGTTATTTGTGAAGCATGTATGCACACTCCCTAAATGAGTGTTTTCCCAAAGATTTATCAGCCCCATGTTGGTCGCTGAAGTGAAAACACTAAGGATGAGTTGTGCTTCCACTGCTCCATGCAAGAAAACACAATCAGAAACTAAAATTGCATCAAAGTGTAAAGTTTTTTTTTTTTTTTAGAGTAAATGAAGAATTTTAAAAGTGTAACAGAGAGAGAAACAGCAAACTGGAATAAGGTTGAGCTGGGAGACTGAGGGGGTTGCCCTGACCTGGCCTGTCTGTGCTTGTGGCCTGTTGAGCTGATGGTCCCTGAGGTCCCCATGACGACCCAGATCTCTAATGTTGACCTCTGTCTGACTGGGATAGTAACAGACAGGTATTGGCAGACCTGCTGACCAGTGTCACAAAGGTGCCAATAATTGGCCAGTGTGTTAATAGCAAGTGATCTAATGACCTCTGAAACCCGACCTTCTTTTGTGCGAATCCAGGAACACTATCACTCCTAAGCTTAAAAGTTTGTGTAACAAACTGTAATTTTAGCTAAATATCGTAAAGACTCATTAGATCCTCTCCACATTAACTTGAAAAACATTTTTGTCCGATGTGCTTGCACCCCTCTTTCACATACAAACTGACAATTGTGGTGGCCAAAAGACTTCGAAAGTCGAGATTTTTAAAGTATAAGTTGTGTATAATTTGACTCACAAAAAAATGGAGAATTTGAGAAGTGGTGATATATTTGTTTGCATTGCTCATACCTCCTGGTTTTACAACACTGCATTTATTTAGAACATTTTTAAATTCTTAAAAATCATAAATTAGAGGAAATATATTGTAGTGCACATAAACACGTCAAATTTAATCTTTCACATAAGTATTTTTCTCCTAGTAGCTTCTACAATGTATTTTACCAATACTGATTTGTCTACCACCTACAGGCATGGCATTTTTATTTCCTAATTGTCAAAACTCAGTTGACGCACTTTCTTTTGTGATTTATAAGTTATACGGTATTCCTGAATTTGTGCTGCTATAAGCTTTGGTTGCTGGAGATAATTTTTTATTACTTTGCTTTTTTTCTCTAGATACTTTATGTGCGTAGATAATTTGTGACTATTGCTGCTATTAACTTTGTGTAAGTTTGTTATTCTTTTTACTTTTCATAGGAAGCTCTAACTTTGCAACTCTGTTTTCTTCCTGATAGAAAATACTCATTAGACAGTTCTTTTGTGTGAATTGCTTTGATGTAACATTTGTTTTAATCTGGGATGTGCAAACAAGCTTAATTAAATCGAAATAAATAAATAAATAAAAACAAAAAACAAAAAAAAAACATCAGTTTAAAAAATGTTCAGAGTAAAAACAGACGACTCCAACTACAGTTTATGCCGAGGTTATTTAGATATTTACATACACAAACGCAGCCTCTTGCACAACCCATTCAAACTTTATGACAGGTCTTGATCTTCTGCATCAGCTCCCTCTTATATTACATGCAACACAATCCACTTTTACACACTAATTTGTTTTGTTTGTCTCTTTTTCTGTTTCAGTGTAACTGAGCCCCTGAATATATACAGATTTAATAGAGCTAATAGAATCATTATCAAATTCAGATCAATATAAATTTAGCCCCAGCACGCTTGAAAGGCAGCAATATTGAAATACAACACTGTCTGAGCTCTTTCATTCTTCCGCCTACAACTGACGCGTGCTGCCACCAGACATGAATTACCAGACAGGCACATTACAGCTAATAAGAGCCTCACAAAACACCCTTTATTAATGCATGAGAGAGTCTTTGATCCTGGGGAAAGTTTCATAGGGAAAGCAGCAATCACTAAGCCTCAGACAGCACAATAAGATGCTTCCCATTATCTTCGAAAAGTCAACAAAGTGGCTGGGGTCAAATCAACCTGAGCCTGTGCCACGTGTCTTTGAGGGGAGGCACCGTACAGAGCTACTAAAGCTCGTCCATGAGCTGCTGTCAGTCAAAAACTTTTAAGGCTGGGATCAGGAAACATTTGGGTTTTCAACAGCTTTAACAAGGCCACATGTAGGTTGGGAAACAGAGATTGTAAAAATGTTACATTTACTTTTGAAATGCAACCACTGCTAATATTTTCACCTCATGACTCAAGCAAAATTAGAAACAATAATTTGGCCATTTTTTGCTTTTTTGGTTTCTTTTAACTTTTTTTTAAATTTATGCTAAATATGTAAATAATTTGTACACATACATATATTGACATAATAAAAGCAAAGCAAAAAAAAAGAAAAGAAAGCAATAAAGCCCTTCTTAAGTGATTAGTTTTACATAACTGGAAAAAGAATGGGAGAAAATGCACATTTATTTAATTCCATCTTTGCAGCACTAGTCAAAAGTTATATTAAGATGTGAATTAACTATAAAATATGACTAATCAAGCAACAGGAACTAAGTGATAGAAACAATCATAAATTGTTATGAAACATTATATTCTTCATATTTTATAAAAACTATATAATTATGCCTTTCTTTTAACTCCACACTTGCACAAGTGCTTAAATAAGGTGAAACTTTGTCTAAGCTGTTGTGCTACCTTATTAGGTACTTTACTTTTGTTTTCTTTTTGTTTTCTTTTATTTCCTCATTAGACAGAAATTCATTAATTTATCAGTTTCATCACAAAATCAATCAAATTGCATTTGAACACAATAGAAAAATACTGTTTATTGCGTCAGGTCAATGTCGTGCTATTTGCCTGCAGGATTCTACATAACTCAGAATCAACCAGCACCATAGTCTGAATAACATATTTGTATTACTACAATTTACCTAAATAATTATTAATCTAATTACAACACACACATTCCCATACATCATTTTAAACTACGGAGTCATCTCAGATGCTGTGGCCAACAGAAAAATAGAGACCCATGAGTTATACAAAAAACATCTCAAAATGAATAATTCATTCGAATCAAATACCAGCATCATCCTGTCAGACTCACTCTCACAAAGTCACAAATTTATTAACGGTTGGTTCCACATTTAATTTAACAAAACTCAAAGAAAGTTAACTTTCTTCATTAACAGTACCTAATTTTCGAACAGCCTTCTAGGCTTTTAGATCACAGCATGTGTTGGACAGCTAAAGAAATGATTGAATGAGGAAAGATTTTTGGATGAACTTTTGTTGCAATGACATGGGATTTGACATAGGCTGTCACATTATAAAGTCAGAACATGGTTACTGGAATTTTGAATGGTACCTATGATGGAAATTTATTGAAGTGGTCAGCAAGTAGCTCATTCCCTACAGAAAGCCCTGGGGCCTGAAACTGGTCAGTGGGGAACAGACTCTGAGCCCCTCACATTGATACGATGCATGGTGAATGGAAGGAGAAGACCCTTGTTTGAACGACTGAGGCGCCATCTCAAAATCATCACCCAGTTATGACAAGTGTGAGATACTCTGTTAAGATGATGCACTTTACTGCCTTCCTACATGAGTGTTAAGATTTTAAATACTAAAATTTAATAAAAATGGAAAAATGAAACCCAAAAATATTATTAATGAGAAAAGCAGCACCAAAACTACTGACAATTTAAATATCATGCTCACTATTTGCTGCATTTACAAAAGAAATGCAGCAGATTTTTGTTCAAACTCAAAAAAAATAATAATAATAATTTGCATTATTATTTTTCTCCAACTTCACTGCATTTGGAGTCTTTCCTTTAGAACCCTGCTGGGGCAGATTGTTAAACCTAAAAGGTCACAGGGTCAGGTCTAGACAGAGACGACATCCCAAACTGACCACAACAAAATTCACAGGAACATCTGCTGTCTGTGTGTCACACATAGCTGCCCCTTCGGAGCCCCTCGTGGCCCCTACGGAGCCTGGGAATGGCTCAAGGTCAAGGCCGGCCCTCGCAGCTCAAAGCGGATGTGGCAAATATATATTTTAAAAACATGTAAGAGAAGCAACCAAAAATTCAGATTTAATTGTTAACATTTACAGATTACTGTGACTCAGACAGGTATAGAGGCATAACAGATTTACTATAAATTCTCCAAATTTTAAATTGAATTTTATTTACTTAAACTTCAACCTCATCTGATTCGATGACTTGGGGGAAAAAAAGGATAACTGTACCCTCAGTTATGTGTTTTTTGAATATTCACACCAAAATACAGATTTCACTTTGATTACAGAGAGATTACCTCTAAACACTTTCCCTCTATTTCCTTGGCAGCTTAACAATATGCTTAAAGGACACCATTAAATGATGTCAATAACTAGATCAATATCCTGGGATGTCTCAGTCTTTCCCTGCAGCAACTGAAAAGCTATAAATGGATCCTCCTGGGCAGATCGTCTAGCACAGGTACTGTGTTACAGTACGCACGCTAACATCACTGCCGAGGGATGAATAACGTATGTCTTTTCAAGGGAAAAAAAAAAAAAACACCTCGACTGCGAGACATTTCCCCTGTCTGTCTAATGTGCTGCTGATCTACACCTGCTGGGCTCAGGGTTGCTTAGGTATATGCTATCTGCTGACAACATCAATCACTCAGCAGGTCTTATTACTGCCATTTAAAATACATTCAAAACGATTCACTGGAGCTTGTGTCCAACTCGACATGGACACTGATAGTGATGGGTTATGTGAAGAATGCCTCATAATGACGGTTTAGCTGGAAACAGGTGGGGTGTTTTGAAATATACTGTATGTTTTTAGTTATATATATAAAAAAAAAACTCTGAGTCATTCAAATTAGTTGCAGAAACAACAAATTAAGTATGAGAACAGTTTCTCATTCTAATAGTCTCCGGGCTTCAGAGAACTGATGCAATCTCCCTGGACTCTCAGGTGAACTTAGTAATAGACACAATCACTCTAATTCCCCTTCAATTCTCGCCCAAAATTGAAAGCTGCCAAATGCAGTCTTAATTACATACCACCCAATCAGTGTGGGTGACCTAGTGTTTGCTCAGCCGCATCCATCCCTCTATCCATCCCCTCGGGAACAAATGCAATGCATCCCTCCTGAGGTCTACACATACATAAGAGGGGCTGTACACAGGTCTGGATGATATGAGGATGGATATATTATGTATATGTAAGGACAAAGATCTAAGGAGCAATCTGCTTGGTCAGCACTGAAAATGCAAACAAATCAAACAACATCCACAATTATGGATCTCCCCTCATATTTAACTGGTCAAGGTCAATTGATCAAAATGAAATTATTTTAGCTTCCACCTACAATATTTTCCTTCAGGTCTCCCTTACAGTGACATAAAATGATCTTTTTCTATGTTATAGTATTCTACTTTTCTGGTGGTTTCACATTTAGCCTTTGAGGTTTATTAGCATTATTATATCATAGTAGGCTCAAATCAATCTGAAATATTCATCCAAAGATGTTTTTTGTTTTATTGTATTATCCTTTTGTTTTTTTTGGAAATTGCGACTTAAATGTTTCAATATCTGAAACAATGCATGTCGTCTGCGTCGCCAAGGTATCGCTTCTGCCCGGCAGAGCAAACCGGGGAAGTCTGACAGCAACCACAGCAGACTTGCTAATTTCCGATTCTCTCCAATCATGTGATCAGGGTGTCGGCACAGCTTTCACAGTGCAGGGAGGGGCTAAGCATCCCTACGCTCACCACCATTTTGTGTGGGTACCTGGCTTTCTTTTTGTGAGTATCTGGCTCATTTATTTACATCCTTAAAATTAGCAGTAAGACGCGTGCCATTTCTACTGTGTGACCCATAGACAGACAGTGTTTTGAGGGGCTTGTTTTTTGTTTTTTTTGCAAATGGTGACTTCATGACAGAAATGTAGGTGAAGGAGAATGAGGGCATGCTGCAGACAGAATCTCATGCGATATCAGTGCACCGAAATTGCTGTCCATCCTAGATTTCATGTTGTGCATTTTCTTCCTCCCCTCTGTCTCCTGGCTATGCTCCCGACAGACCCCTCTCCTCCCTGCCATTCTATGTGTGAGGCGCATATGGTGAAGTGAAATTGGTGTCTGCGAGAGCATGCCTCTGCCTGTCCAGACTTCATCAGAAGGATTAAAGAAAGAGATGAAAAAAAAAATCAAAATAAAATGATGATAGCGGGGCTGTGGCTTTTTTTTTTCTTCCTTTTTCTCTTTCCCCCCTACTCTGTACCCCTCATATCTGCCCCCACCCCCTACCTCCACCCCTGATAGCTCTGGTATAAGCAGAGTGGAACATCAGATGACAGAGAAGGATCTCTTGCTGGGGTGCAGTAGGTTTTCAGGGAAGGGTTTCCCGGTCGGTGAGCTTCGGTAAGTTTATTTGGCTCTGACAAGGTCTCACTACAAAGGAAAGCCAAATTACAGGCAGTGGTGTTCCTCCCTGCATCCAACGAGGAAAGTTGGGAAAAACCTGCATCCAATTAAAAGAAAAGTGACTCAGCAGTGGGGCAGCAGCCTTCTTTTATGACTACTTAGCTATCTCACTCTCTCTGATGTGCTCACACAAACAAACAAAAGACCAAATGTGAAGCATTATAGGAGCAGAGAGGTGGGAACATGCGTGCTGAGGTGGTCTGTTAGATTCGCAGCAATGGGGATTTTAGGAAAAATGAAAGAAGAGAGTGGAAAGATTGCAGGATATTAAGGAGTAATGGATGTCACACCAGGCCTCTGTAACAAATTTCCACATGCTTTCATCATTGCTCGATGAGACTGATCAAGGGAACAGGACATTACTTGGTTTCCAAGTGCTGTTATTACCCAGGAAGAGTAAATAGTTATTGCTGTGTTTATCATTCTGAAAGATTGCAGAGCAAGCAGGCAAGCACATCTCTTTTTTAATATATTCAATCATCAAATAAATCCAAGTTTATGTGGAAACTTTTAGAAATAAAGTTATTGTAATGATATGCAGCATTACGCTGAACCTCAGTGATGTAGCTTATAAACTAGTTTTAACTGGCTTTGAATAGCAGGAGGAAAAATCTCAGCTGTATGTCAAAGTGAATTTGGACTGACCAAATGCTAAGAAACAAAGAAATCCTGAAAGGGCTGAAATTCAACGTGGAGAAAAGATCTGAGTCAGACACGAACATGGGAAGGTTTCACGGCGATTTGACTAAATTCAAGTAAATAGTGATGTATATTGTGAGATTTTTTTTTTTTTTTTTTACTAGGATTTGCCAGGTACCAGATCCATCTCTATATTTGAGACAACAAAAAGGCAGCCCTGACATTTTGCCCAGCCAGCAGATAATATTTGCTGTTCGGAGACTCTCTTTCTTTTGTTCCAGCCTTTTATAAACCCAAGACACTTGAAATTTAAACCAAGTTCAGGAAATATTATTTGCCACGGGGCAAGGTAAATCTCTTGGCGGGGCTTTTCAAAGGGCTGCCCTGGGTTTGTTTAAAATTGATCTTATTTAAAAGTGTTTTGTTTTTTTTTTTCTGCTCCTTGCTTTAGCTTTCAAAGACATATGTTTTGCCTTGATTGTAGAGGTCAAGCTAAAGACAAATGTTATCTTTGAGTTGTTTGAACTATCAAAAAGAAGTTAAATAATTAGAAGGTAGTAAAGCAGAAAGCTCAGATAAAGATATTTATATGTAAAAAAAGAAATACAATTTTAACTGCAAGAGATATTTGCCTTCATGTGATTTACTGAAATATGAGTTGCATTATGGTAAAAAGGTGAAAAAAAGGTTCCAATCACAGCCCAAGTGTGTGCAGGCAAGCAGTCTGTGCTGCAGTAAAAGGAAAAAGGCTTATGAGCTGCATAAAACGGCTGCTTCTCTCATTGTTTAGGGAAGCAGCACACAATTTTTATTCAGCTTTCTTCCTCTGAGAGCTCGACTGACCCACCAGCTGACCAATCCACATGAAGCTCAGGGGTGGGGTGACAAGAGGAGGAAAACGGAGGCAGAGAGCACCCCCGTTTCAGACCGAGAGGCAAACTCCATCTTTCCGACAGTTATTCTCTTTTAACAAAATCAATGGCGTAAGTGCAGCCAATAAATCATTATTCTGCTTTATTCGGTACATGAACCTGAACTTGTTTCAATCCTGATGGAAAAAAGAAAAAGAAAAAGCTTCAACTGGGACCGAAAAAGTGAAAAGACAGGTGGAGAAAGATGAGGACCCAAGTTGTAGCCAGAAACTATCCTCCAGGGCTGGGAAGGTCTGTTCAGAGCCCGGGGAGAGGGACGAAGGTGGGGGGTCACAGGCCGAGCCGGTTTAAAGCTCGCTGCTTCAGGGGAGCAAGACGGACTAGCAGAGGGCACCACAGCAGGGACTCCCCGGCAAAGACCCCTTCATCTGGACTACACCTGAGGGAGGCCAGGGGCCACCCAGCTCCATGGCACAGTAGCAACGTGGTAACACACAACAAACGGAAGAAGAATTTCAGCCTTGGAGAGAACGCTAAACACATCGACACATTTAACAAGATTATTTCAGCGACAACTTTTTTGACACATTGGAAAATAATAACTGACATAAATCAAACACAATACGAACATATGTGAACAGAAAACAAACCAAACAGAAATGTGTTTGACTTATAATTGAAATATTGTGTTGAATAAGTTGCCTTAAAAAAGCTGAGTATTTGTTTTTGTGGAAGCTCTTGGGTCTGGTTTATTTGGAAACATTCCCCTTTAATTGTATTCCCAATTCTCCTTCAAAGAAACAATAATTTGGCCCTCATCAAACTTTTCAGTTTATTGTGTTATTGCATTATAAAGCAGAGTTCAGTTTTACAGTATAATTAACTAACGACCAACAAAAACAGCTTAAGAGACATATACTAGGACTTAAACAAGAAGTCTTCCCAAATTAATGCTCATGCAACACAATACATTTTAGATGAGCCTTCTGTCTACTGTGACTTGCTTTAGAGCTTATGAGCTGCTCCCTGGGGCACCTTGATTTTCCCAGAAACTCCCTCCAAGGCTCGTCAGGTTAACATGTCCGGTTCGACTGTCAGATCAATAGTTTTAAGTGACTTCATCAAACCATGTGAACATAAGTGAGTGCACAATTGCAAACTGAAAGCATTGTGCTAACTCAAAGCTGTCCTGCAAATTTGTTGCAATGATGCATTATTTGGGGAGAAAAAAAAAAAAAAAAAAACCTTTATGTTTTTATATAATAAGAACAAGAAAAACTAAAGAATTTTTTAAAATCAAAAACATATGTCCTAGTTAATAACTTTCACAAAGGTAATCTTAATCCAAGTCTAAAGCTACAGTAGCTGTGGTAAGAGTTAGAAAATCCCCACTGATATCTTTTTGTACCTCTTTTGTTCTTCTGGGATAAGGGGTGATGTCAGTTCACTCTCAAGCCTCCCTAAAATGCCCCCAAAGCCTGCCCAGCTCCTGAGTGGGAGTGTGTAATCGGTCCTGGCAGAGTGCTGGTTAATGGGGGGGCACAGGGCGATAGGCTGGAGATGTATTCATGTGCGTGGCGTGGCGCCTGGACCCAGGGTGACACTTCTTCATTCCTGCTGCCCGAGGCCAGGATTAGGATTGCACCCAGCCTCACAAAGCCGGCCGTAATGCAAAATCATTTTCATATTAACCTCGTCTCTCCTTTCTGGGCCTGACAGTGGACAGGCCTGCTCTCTTTGGTACTCAAATTATCCTCAATTACTGGGGAAAGGCCAGGCGAGGGGACGTCACCTAACCTTCACCATCTGTTAGGTTCAAAGCTTTAGCGGTCGGCCAGCCCGCCTGTCTCCTGCCTCTGCTGACCTTTCTGCCTCGGCCAGTTCTCGCTCTTTTTACCCATCCCCACCCCCCACGATAGCCCTGCCCTCTCTGGACACAGATGGGAAGTGCATGGGTGCACATCTCATTAAGGGGGAAAAGGTTATGTCATGCTTTTCACCAAAGATTTAAATATTCAAAAACCAAACAGAGCCCAGCAACAAAAGTAAAAAATAAAAATAAAAAAAATAAATCTGTGTTGGGTGATGTCTTCCTCCTAAGGAGGATCCAACATCTCTATGATAAGGCAAGCTTTTATTGGTGCTAAGGTTAAAAAAATGTTCAAATTGGACCTTAAACGCCCTTCAAAATCACTTTCCAAAAGGATGTAAATGATTAAAATATGTAAAATATTGGATCTCGCAAGTTATTACATGTTTAATCAAATTCAGACTCTTATTTCAAATTGTGATTTAAAATACTTCAATGCTTGAAATGTATTTTTTTATAAATTGACTTTGCTCGAATCTCTAATTTAGTTTTGGTCAAATTTAGTGTTTCTAATACTTTTTTTTTCTAAAACCAACAATCTCAGTTATGTTTAAATAAAGTTATTGTATTTTCTGTTTATTTTAACGCGCCTATAGTGTTATGCTCTTATTATTTGTAAAAGTTGGCTTTTATTAAAACGTTTTCTATATTTGAGACTATGCATGTGAAATATTAAAAAGCTCTTATTCCTCCTCCAGTGAATTCACCTCTTAATAATGCAGGCTGTGTTTTCTGTTTATTTGAAGTGTATGTGTTTTAGCAGTTTCACTGCATCCATTTGGATTTCCTGTCTGGCCACTCAGGAGTCCCCTTCTCCTCAGGTCATCTGGCTGGACCTGATGGTTCTAAAAAAATAAAAAACTTTTAATAAGCCTGTTAAATAATAGATGGAGCTCTGGCTAAAATTAATGTCCAGAGAGGCATGCAGAGGCCGAGGACGGCGAGCTGCAGAGAGACAACAAGCAGGTACGGGGCATTCCCTTGCCATCATCGTCATCTGCAGCAGCAACGGCCGCATGAGTGGCTACGTTCAGCCTCCTGTGACACCTCCGCTCTAGACCCAGACTCCCCGAGGTCAGAGGTCCTGGACTTGACCTTGTGGCCCCCAGGAGAATGTTCATCGGGTTTGGAGAATAATTTGGGATTCATTCAGTAGGAGGCCCTGGTCTCAGGCAGCATTATGCCTCATTATCCCTGGATATTCTCTCCTCACAGGGCAGACACATCAGTCTGCATTTTATTTACACTCTTGCAGTTCTGCAACAAATATACACATACAACTGTCAGCGTTATTGATTTAAGTCTATCTCAATCTATCTGAGGAGCAGAAAAGTTCATTTTGGCCTTATGCAAAAATAATTTAAGATTTTTCTTTGTGACGTATTCACATACATCATAAGAGTAGATAAGTGATAAAAGGAATTTAAACCTGATTTATAATCATTTTACCTTTTTTAACATGCAAGTGAAAAAAAACTCATTCTATTTTAATTAATATTGTCAAATAAAATGTTTAATTTTGTGAATTGATTGGTTAAATTCAGATTCTCCTTTAACTATTTTTATTGAAGAACTAAAACCTTACACATATGCATACAAACACAAGCATAAAAAAATTCACATTCTCAGAGGAACAAATGAATCCCTCCCTAAAACACTTCCCATCCAAGCTCAATGCTTTCTAAATGGTCAAACATACAATGAAAAAAATACAACTACTACACAAATCCAGCTTTACCAAAATACATTAAAAAAAACATATAATTATTATTTTTCAGGTAACAAACAAAGGGTGTCTGAATACAAATCCATTCTGATTCTAATTCACATTTTTACTAATCAGAACTGACTATAAACAGTCTGCCTGATTCTCATAGCAAAATCAGACATTTTATGGAATAAATCCAATTTGACTGGAATCAAAAATTCTCCACTTTCTGTCACAGGACCAAAAACGGAGCTCATAAATTTAACAGAGCTCAAAAACATGTGCTACTGTTAATCAAAGCTTTTTTTAAATTCCTGCCACATAATGCAAAAAAAAAAAACTGGAAGGAAATTTCAGGCAACGTGCTAAAATAGTCTGATCTTTCCTATTATGTGAGCTTCAGTCTAAGTGGGTCCCTGTGGAGGACACTTTTGGAGAGATCTTTCCCGATAAGAAACAAGCCCTGCATGCATTAATATTACATTAGAGGTAGTATATCACAGGGCCCTCTACTCGTCAGGTAGATATCTTTTCATTGACATCTCCTTATCATGTTAATATTATACTCATCAAAGACCATACCGTGTAAAAAAAAAAAAAAAAGGTGGGGGATGTCGGGACGCAACAAAACGTGCAGAGTTACAGATTATTCTTATGAGAAGTCTAAAAGGGAGAACAGACGACAACATGGTTATTTAGGTCACATGCTCACTGTAATGCGCAAGAAAGAGACAAATGCCGCAGGAAAGGCGTTGTTTGCGTGTGTGCCGGTCAGAAATATGGCATGCATGACTAGTCAGACACACACACACGCACACACACCCCCACACGCACGCCCGCAGACAGAAAGCGACTCTTCAATCCAAGTGGCAGAAGGAGGGGTGCGAATCCGCAAGCGAGAGGGGAGACAGGTGCAAGGCTCTGCTCTCCACACTGTAGCTTAAATGCATTTAAAGTCCTTTCTTAACGCGCGCGCGCGCACACACGTACGCATTCCCCCTCGTTTTATTTCAATGAGATTATTATTCTGCTCCTCTTTTGTTGGCTTTATGTGAGCGCCTGGCTGTGCGTCATTCAGAGCGTTAAGGTCAAATAAAACTAAACAACAAACAACAACAACAACAAAAAAAGAATCAGACACCTGGGTGATGTGATGCAATTTAATTTTAATTACGTGTTTGTTGTAATTAGGATGTCCCCCTCCACACGTTTCCTATAGGCTGTTGGCCACAGAGCCACCTTCCAGCAGAATCAACAATAAAAAGCTCTCCAGAACACGTGTCGTGGTAACAAAAGGCAGAGTGTGTGTGTGTGTGTGTGTGTGTGTTTTGAAGGGCTGGGAAGCGGACGTGTGCCTGTTCCTGTGCCAAACTTTTCGGCTCTCATTTGAATGTGAATGCGCATTTAACACCCAGAGCTGCTTAGAAACAGCCCGCGTCTGCGATACACAAGCAGGATTTTTCAATTAGCAGCCCAGCCCACCTACCCCGACTCCACGGCCCCTCCTTTTCTGGGCTAATCGGTGCTAATTAAGCTTTATCACGCGATAATAGCTTGTATTAATTGCCTCGCGGGCCAACTGTTAAGGAATTTGGCGCGTGATCCGATTGAAGCTGACAAGTTCATTCCGTCTATTTAATATTCATTATATTCTAATAGGACACTTGTTAGCGTGAATACACCAATTAGGGGCCAGCAACACGGTGGGACCCGCATGTTGTTTTGTAACCTACCTCTCAGGGTTCATGTTTTAAGAATATAATTTTTTTTATAATGAGAAATAAAATATGTTGGGGTTTTTTTCTCCAGATATGTACACAGTGAGAACTATAAGCGCCATTTTTTATCTACAAGAACTGTTCCGAAAAAAATATCCAAACTAGTTTGCCCTCATATGCTAAAACATATTTAAAGGGAATAGAGAAACTAAATGTTTGCTATTAAATTAATCTATTTTTGATTTCATATTTCTAATAAACAGGTAGTGAGATTTTCTTTTTAAAGTCCCTTCATACGTCATTTATTAACCCCTGTACCCTTCATCCCTCCACATAAAGAGAGAATACTGTTTGTTTAGTTTGCTTTATTTATAGCTCTATAAACCTTCAGTCCCTCAAAGAGCAAAGGCGTTAAAAAGAAACGTGACATCACGCGGCCAGACTGGACATGTCAGACAGGGACAGCAGGGCCTTGCTGTCTTACATCGCCAAAAAAAAAAAAAAAAAAAAATTGATGTGCAACAAAAATAGTAGTCTCGACGCATCAATGCAGGATGTAAAATGATCTACTGCCGAGAATCTTTGATCATTAATCAATTAACAGTCGTGTAACAAAATAGTATGAGGCGGGAAAAAAGGACAGCGGAAAACAGATTTGCTATCATGATCTAGAAATAAGAAAATATATAAATAAAATTTTTTAAAACGCTCGGGTTAATGTCACCATGAAGGTCAATCTTTTGCCCAGGAAGTAGTTTCCAAATTGATGCAGAGACAATAACAGTTTTAGAGTTGTCGTAATGACATGCAGAATCGAGGCCTGTTTATTCAATTATACATAGAAATATTTCTGATAATTTTGAAGTAATAACTTAAAGTTCATAATAACATTTAGCGGTGCATATTGCAGGTATATGACGATGGCCAAATAAATTGGTGCCAGATAAATGTTAACAAAACGTCCAGATAATAATTATTAATAATAGTTATTTAAAATAAAAAAAATAATAGTAGTGGTTTAAAAAAAAATAGATGCGGTGACCATTACTCCCTCTGAGCAGGGAAACAGCAGTCACTTGGGGGCATATGGCTGAACGCGACCCCCCATGTCTGAAGCCCCAGTCAACTCTGGTGAAGTTCAAGGTCTCTGCAGCCAGTGACCATAACGACGCGGGGAGGACGCAGCGTGGGCGAGACTCTGTCTGACCCGTCAACATGTTCCAGAATAAAATAAAAAAATTATTATTATTATTATTATTATTATTTCCGACTTTAGATTAGCATAAACATTGAACTATTGAAGATGCTCGTGATGTAGAAATTTATAAGCAGTCACATCGAATTTAAATAAATTTCACATTGTTAAACATAATCTAATATTCATTTTTAAATATATTTTTTCAGCTATATTTGAAGCTATTGTTAATAACAATTAGTCCTTTTCAAGTTTTTTTGTAATAACTTTTACCAGCATCTTGTTGAGGGCCGAATGGATCGTCTTTTCTTAGTTTTTTTTTTTTTTTTTTTTGGACCGCGTTTTTTAACTTTTTTTCTTTTATTATTATTATTATTATGATATCGGATGCAAAAACTGAACAAGTAGTTTTATTACGGTGGTGATGCACTGGCAATTATAAAATCTATACTCCAATAAAAAAGATTTTAAGTTATGAAAAACATACACATTTACTAAAAAAAAAAAAAAAAAACTCTACATAAGATGATTTGAATTATGCGCTCGTAAATTATACGAACTAATTATTTAGCCCTTGTTATTTTTTTTTTGCATTTATATTTTAAATATTCTAATTAAAACTGCTCCCCACCCTCCCGTCAGCGTAAGATTTGGTAGGCTTAAATGTTTCTCATTTTATTTTATAAAACTTTTTTTTTTTCCACACTGGAAAACGCAGAAAAATTGCCTGACAACGAAAGCAAAAGTTTCCTTTTCAAAAAGGAGAAGGAGCTAACTCGTTGCCCATTGTTATTTATGACTTTATTATTTCACAAAAGCATAGGTGGCCTTTATAAAATTCTGAACTTTGAGAGATGTGGAGAGCCACATCTGAAGTTGCATCAAGGCCTGTTAAGATAAGCTCTGAACAGATGGACCCTATCCACACCTGGACTTAATTATTTAGATTTTCTTCTGATAACAGAAACTGCCAGATAATGAGTGACGTCATTTCCCTTCAAATCGAAACGTTCTCATCAAAAAAATTCAAATTGATCTGACATAAAACTACAAAATTGTCTGTTTAACAAATACAAATATTCCAACTAAACCAACTAAAATACAGCAACGACTTATTTGAACAGAGCTGGCATGTACATTTTGACCTGCAGGTATGTATGTTCAAAACCCGCATAAGGAAGAAGAAGAAAAAAAAAGACACAATCAAAATGCAAAAAAGAAAACTTGTAAAACAAAAAAAAAAATCCAGACAAAATTAGAAGAGAGAAAGCAGAAGAAGCAAAAGGAAAGGGCCACAGATCACACAACGATAAAGACAAAGATGCAGAATGGATGTCCGCAGTGAAGCAACACAATCAGACAGGAAGATGCAGTCAGAGGATGTTAGATGGTCCCAGGTGTCTCTAATGACATCAGCATGGACAGTATCCCTGATCTGCATAGTGGAGGAGATCCTGTTTCCTCGTAAAGTCTCTTCATGAGAGACAGGTCATGGCCAACAGCCTCTGTCAGACACATAATTGGCAATATTGATTATAGGTTATCATATGCTGTAGGCCATTTGTAAGATAATGCTGCAGGGGTTAATTTGTCACCCATTAACCTTTTGGACCGGTGGATGCACGTGTAAATTCAGTTTAAAACAACTTCTAAATGAGTTACCTAGCTTCATCTAATAAATGGAATGCATTTAAGATATATCAGAGCACAAAACCCCATACTGTGTCAGTTTTTTTTTTGTTTGTTTTGTTTTGTTTTTTTTGGTAAAGGGGGCTGAGCGGGAGGGGGATTTTTGAGAGCCATGTCGTGTGGTTCCAAATTAGACACCTTATAGAGCATCCAGAGCTGAAGTAAATATGAATTCTCCGGCTGACCCTTCAGAAAAAAATATCTCTTCATCTAAAACTCAGAGTGACATTTAGAGGAAACACCTCCTCCTTTTTTCTGAAATCTGTGAAGTTGTTGCTTTCCTCTATGCCTAAAGGACTCTGAAAGTTGATCCTCTCTGTCCATCAAAACTAATGTGGTGGGATGACTTGGAAGAAGAAGGAGGCTTTGTAGTAACTTGTTAACTTAAGCTAAAGTTTCAGTGTCATCAAAAACACGTGGAAGATCTTTTTAGAGACTGGCAAAGATTAAGAAAGAATTGCAGAAAAGTTCATTTAACTCTAAGAAATACAGAAAACATTTCCTACTTCTAAGAAGAAAAAAAAACAACAACAACATCGACTTCTTTTGCTGTGGCTTTTTTTATATTTATTATTATTTAAAGAAAGTGCAACACTCCAGTAACCACTTCGGGCTACAAAGTAACAATGTTGCAAAGCAGTCAAACAGATTTAACTGCGTCAAAATCATCACAGTTTGCCGCATACTTTGGTCTTCATCTCAGCAAGGAATAACACATCAAATGCACAAAAATCACAGTAAAGAGAGGAGCTGTAACCTTTGTGGAAGTCGATCAGAGGCGATCAGAGGTGCAGAAGCGCCTGGTACAGCCCAGAGCAGTAAAGACAACCTACTTCAACTTCAAACACATGACATTTGCCACCTCAGAGCATAAAATGTGCCTCCCTGACTCTACACCTGTAAACCTGTAAACCCACATGGTGTAGAGGGAAGCCGAGCTGTGTATTCTCACTCCAGCAAATACTATTAAAAGTTACTCAGTGATGGGACTGTACACACTAGAGCATTACCTTGTGTACAGTACAAGTGTGTGCATGTGTCTTGCATGTGCGTGCGTATGTGTGTGAGGGGGAGAGAGAGAGGGAAAAGGAAAGAGCACTGAGGTAGAGAGGGAGGGAGAGCCAGGAAGTGAAAGCAGGAGTGAGTGGCAGTCAGCAAATCAGTCAGTCAGCTTAGTTTGACGAAGTGAAGCAGAGCAGGCTGGCTCCACAGAAAGTACCTGTTTGGAGAAGTCTGGTGGTGGCATCGGCCCTCCAGCTCGGCATGCATTAATTATCCTCCGCAAAGAGGAATGCTCTGGTGTGGCATTCCCACTGTCCCACAGTCAACGGGAAGGAGAGGAAAGGGAAGGATGATGGGAGCGGGAGAGAAATGGGAGTGAGACGAGGAGAGAGGCAGAGAGGGAGGGAGAGTCAGATCCACTGCTGCCTTGACACCATGACTGGTCCACGTGAGATTGATCACACACACACTCATGCTCACGCAGACTGAGGCCTCTGCGGTGACAGGGTGGAACTACCAAGGTTTGTCTAGCCTGGATGGATGGCCACATTCGCATTCACGCTGATGATTTTTCAGTTTGAATCAAAACTGAAGCTTTCTTTTTTCTTTTTTCTTTTTTTCACGAAAATTGCCCCTCACATGAATCCGTCTCGAGTTCTGCCATCTTTTCAAAAGATTTGTTGTTTCAGAAGCTTTCATTAGCATTTTTAGCTTTCCTCTCCCTCCCCTTCACATCTGTTCTGCAGTCTAACGCCTGTTATGTGGCGCAGCAGCTGAAAATGGACAGCTAAATAAAAGGGGTCAAAAGTCTGGCACTGAGAGGCAAGAGGACTGTGATTACACACAATAGACTATAAAAGAGATGCATATGAGCATCAGCAGTGTGCCTGGCCTTTGCACCTTCAGGGAGGACAGGGTTCACGCTAATCTCATGAATGCCTTATATATACACACACAAGCACACCCACAGATGCATATTGTCCACTCATAAACAGAACATTTGCAAAGATCTGTGGTTCAAGGAGTAATATTGACACTGACATTTAAATTTAAATCAGTCTTTAAAAATAACAGTTGCTGTCTGTAACTGTTTATCTCACTTTAAGTTTTTTTTATTTTTTATTTTTTTAGCAAATTTCAAAATGAAATCATTGCTGACCACATCCTTCCATTATATCAATAATCTAATAATCTAGGTCAAATAAACAGTTCATAGTAAATCTTTAAAACTCTAACATCCTCTTTTTCTGCAGCTCCACTCGATTGGCCTACATATGCAGATTGAGCCAGATGGACATGGTGTCCAGACCTCTGTCCCTCTTAGACTCTGGCTGAACTTGACTCTCAAGACTGCAGATGGAAAGGAGGGGCTCGTTTTGGTGAACCCTGGACCTAACCGCCTAACCTCCTCTTCCATCCCCCAACATGGCCAGACACGTGCTGAGCCACCCATCCAGTGTCTAGTATTAACATTCATTAACTTATTAAATTCAGGTCTGTTTCCCAGCAGTTACCACCACAGCAAGCTGATCAATACTGAGACATTATCACAGAACACTTCCTCAAACTCAGTGTCAACATGCAAGTCCGTCAGGGGGGAGCACAGATGTGATCATTGAGATGGAAAAGAAGCTGTGCCTTCGCTGTTATGCAGAGGAGTCTGACAGAGGTGAACTCCTTGAGCACATCGTGAACCCTGGGGGACCTGCAGGTTTGTCTCGCTGTGCTGCGAAGCATGCTGAGCCTCAACTTAAGAGGGGATCAGAGGAACTGCCCTCCCTTCCTCCCTTACTTACTTCCTAAAGAGATGAGTAATTCATTTTTTCCATTTCCCTCAAAAGACAGTTTAACCATCAATGGCCGTATTTCCACCAGTGCTTTTTGGAAGCGCATTTCGAAGTATCTCACTGGAAAAGGATGACAGAAATGGCCAAATTCAAAATAACGCCTTCAGTTTTACAAAAATGTTTTACGTTTGTTTGAGGTGGATATTGGCTTTTATGAACAGAAATGAACGCACAAAAGGGGAGATAGAAATATTTGCCAAATAAGTTGGCAGATCTGTTGCTTACAAGAAGCTCAAAACTCAAACATTTCTTAAATAACTTTGATTGCACTTTATTTTAATTAGGCTCAAATTCAACTGTATGTAATTGGATCTGAATGCAACTTTGACTGAGTGTAATGAAAAGTGCTCGGGTGTCATGAGGACTTGTTTAAGAGCTGTAAACGTACAAGCCACTTATTTAAACAATACTTGTTTTGACAAGTATTGGTTAACAAATGAACCAAAAAGTAATGTCTTAATTTGACTGTGTTACACAGTCACATCAGTTACTTTGTATGTTTTAATTAGTTATAATCACTTAGGATAAAACAGTTTTAAGATAAGTTTAGTTGACTGTTAGGAAATCTTTGACAATCCTTCTTTTTTCAAATTCGGGTAAAATTGCAGTATTGAGATGAACGACTTATAAACTTAAATGAGGCTCAAGCACAAATTATTTCAATAGTGAATAGTACAAGTAAAAAACTTATTAAACTACTCTTGAAAATTGTATCCTTTACAACATCCTTTTAGCTGAAACACTGTTGTGATTGACAGGATTGTGGCCTTCATTGTATGACTGAAGCATTTGCCGTTGTACTTGTGAAAAAAGAAAAATACCTGATGTGCTTTAGCTTTTCTATTTTTTCCTAATGAATTATTGCAATTTAAGCCAGCCAGTAAGGCATTTAGAGGTAAAATGAGAACCAGAAAAAGATCACATTGCAGGTAAAAGGGCAGTCTCTTTGATATAGGTGGGCTATCATTAAAGAAATGCTTAGGCTCTTAGCAATGAATCCTCCATTCAGAAACACCTGACCCAGGATAATGGCAAGTACATTGTTAATGCTTCATTTTATTAATAAGTTGGAAAATTGCCTCGACCAATGAACAAAAGCAGAATGAGCAAAAGCTCGCTGGCAGTAATAATAACAGGTAAGAAAGTCTTTCTTTTACTTTCCTTTCAAGTTTTCAAAATCCAAGACTGAAGAAAACCAGTAAAAAAATAATAATTACTAGGTTGTTTCATCTGACTCCTTCCCTTGCAGCACACATGGACTGGACTGATTAAAGATGGCTAAAACCGACCATTCTACATACCATCTCCCTTTCTTCTACCGTGCAACTTTTATTTTTAATAGAAAATGGGCCCTGAGCTCGTTTACTCAGGAACAGAAGGGTATAAATGTTTTAAAATTTCAAGTAAAAGTAGCAAAAAGAAAAGGAGGGAAAGGGGCGGAAGGAGGAAAGGACGGGTAATATAAGAAAGATTTTAACCTTAATAATGCATAGAGCAGGCACACAATTTTTATCTCTCCTGACTGCTGTTTGATGAAGATACAAGTTTTTCCTCTGCTAAACTCCAGCAAGGTAAATATAGTGCAGTGAAGATATGTTTCTGATAAGGGCACCGTACGAGATACTCACTGGGCAGAGTGAGAAAATGGCATTATTCTGTCAGAATATAGCAGCATTGGATCAGAAACAAGGACAGAATGGCAGAAAAGACCCAAAGGGAATTCAGCCAAGGCAGCAAGTCAGTGGGACCAAAAGCCAAAGGGTCACTGAGGTCAAACCACAATTCTCAAAGCCCCGTTACTCTACTTCAATGCTTCTTTTCTCATTAAGTTTAATTTGATTCATTTGTGTTATCCTAC
The DNA here is from genome assembly GCA_010277075.1 of Poeciliopsis retropinna. NCBI lineage: Eukaryota > Metazoa > Chordata > Actinopteri > Cyprinodontiformes > Poeciliidae > Poeciliopsis > Poeciliopsis retropinna. The sequence goes on along the minus strand of VMRM01000006.1, from coordinate 15,379,950 downwards.
TTATATGAAACATTGCAACACTTTCTATGCAGGTGGAGAGAAACCAATCCAGTGCAAATGCAAATGCAAGAACTGGTGGTGGTCAGACACAACAACACAGGCAGACAGAGCGGGAATCAAACAGGTAACCAGCACAGATAATCACGGATGGACAACATTAAACAGGCATCAGTGATGCTGTGTCGGTCGGTGTGATGGACTTTAATGGAAGTGCTCCCTCTGAATCAAATTCTGCTTAGCGCTCAATACAACCTTGGGGTTGGCTCTGGTAAATATTTATATGTCTACCTATTGGACCGAGTGAAGAACTTTGCTGTTAAAGATAACTGAAGCATGATATACAAGTCCATTTCTGACTCATTGGGGCATCACAAAAAGATTGTAGGAGCAAAGGTCATAAGACCCCCTTCTCGTAATTGGGATCCAAAAACATTTCAACAGAGCAGCCAAATGTTATCCACTTCACAAGTCAGGTTCAGTGAAAATCAGCTACACTATAATGGCCATATCTACATACACGCTGGAGTCTTAGCGCAAGTTATTTATGATGCTGATACTATACTGTGAGCTCACAAGTGTGGTTACACATCCTCAGTGGTGTCTGTTTAAATGTGCTCCTAATAAAATATTTCTTGGGTTGTGCAGAGTCGGGGTCTCTGTGCTCATTAGAGGTCTCTGACCAGCTTGATAAGTGCAGCCCTGCGCCATAATGATTTATTAAGAATGGAGGAGGAGAAGGCTGGTAGGTCCAAACCGCCTCAGGACACTTCAACCACAGAGACATTTAAGGGTAAAGGCTTGAAACAGAAGGTGCCTCTGAACAGATTTACATCATCCAAGATGCATATCATATTGAATTATGTAAGATGAAATGAAATGCATAGGAGTCTTGCATTTTCTTTACCGACTTTTTATTTCTACTTTTTGCCCAGAGCTCCTTCTTTTCCCCTCCATTCAGAGCTCTGGTGTGCATCGCCTTGAGGTAAATGTACGGCCATTTGCTTCATACAGCAAAGCACTAATGGATAGACAGAGGGACATCAGTAACGGTGTTTAAAAATAGATGGAATTGGGATGGTCTGATGTGAGCAAACAAACAAGTTGGATTAATTCTTAACCCTACAATAGACTGGACAGTGTTTAGCTACAAGGCAGATTCCAATCAATGTGACACTAACCTCTTTCAGGTTAATTTAAAGTAGTAGCAGTATAAAGAAAATTATAAGTTTTCTCTAGTAAAGCTGAATTTATATGCACACAAAACAACTTTAATTTGCAGTTTGCATTAAAAGGTTGTATTTGCAAGCTTTAGCAATCACGGATGGCATTTAATCATATTGGTCAATAGAGAATTTATCTTAGAGCTGCAAACAAAAGCACACTTTCAACTTTTCCACATTTGGTGACAAACACTTAATTTTCTTACGATGAACTAAACATTTCTGTGCGATATTTAAAATTTGGCATATTTATTACCTGTTCAGATTTTAGATTAACAGCTATATGGGTTTAAGTAGAAACTGTGAATACAAATCATCTGATTTACTACATAGGAAAAAAACAAACAAACATAAGGAAGGTGTGAAGTGAGCAAGACCCACAGAGCAGGATGTGAAGAGGTGTGAGTGTGAGCTAGTCAGCAGACATTAAGAGAGCAGAGAGACAGGAGAGCTTGGTGAACTCGTGAGTCATGGAGGCATCTCTACAGAGAAAACCTTGGTATCCTCCAACAGAGGAAACAGGCTTAGTGGTTGGAGGATAGATCGTTTTTTTTTTTTCCTTTGCCACAGTTAATTTTCAAATCTCCAACATCCTATGGCTGTCTGTTTTTCTTTTTTTTCCTTTCATTCGTTTTTCTTTTTTCTTTTTTTAAATGAAACTGGAGCTTGGGCGGTGATAGTGATAGATGGCTCAGCGCTCTAACACTTTATCCAATCCGGTGCAGATTTCATCCAATAAAGAATCACTTGTGCACTCTCAAACTAAATGGAAGTCAGACAGCGGAGAGAAAGGGGCTGCCGTGTGTTTCTGAGCTGCGAAAATCAAATTTTCTTAAAGCCGCCGCAGCGGTAGCTGGCGGAAAAGGCAGCAACAGCCATGACTGGCCAGGGCCACTACGTCTGCACACACAATTTAATCCATCACAGAGCGCCCGACACCATATCAATCAACCTTTCATCAGTATGCCCCCCACCCCACAAAAAAATGGAAAAAAAAAACAATATTTCTATTCAATCACTTCTGACTGAACCAGGCCTGCAACCTGGTGACCAGTGGGGAGGACCAAACTCCTGCTGGTTTGAAATCTTTTTTATTAGCATGGACCTTAAGGTAGAACATGTGGCTTTCTTTATGTGTCAAGTGCCTATGACCAAAAATATAGAAATTATTCCCTTTCTTCATCGTAGACAAACATTATGCTATCAAATCGTTCCTTAGCTTACTGGACAAGCCGCCACCTCTCCACCTTACCCCCACCCGTTGTTGTCCTTTGTTCCGGGAATATGGTACGTCTTACCCTCTCCGTATCCCACAGGCTGTGGCTCCAGTGGCCTATGATTTATAATTCATAGAGGCCGCTTTTATATGGGACCTCCGTCTACCTGATACTGCGCCACTGGGCCTGTCCTGGGACAGTGGGAGGGGGGCTCTTCATTACGCCTGGCACCGGAGCACTAACATGACACCCGCTCTTTGAAGCACCATCGCTGCATGTAAATTGGACATAATAATCTATTTTTCCCAGTCGAGGCACAGACTCATGTTCCCGAAACCGATGCCATTTATTTATTTACCCCCTCATTGGCCACTTTGTTTTTCTCAAGCTTTTTTTGGTAATTCTTTCTTTTATGAATGCTCTTCAAGAGAAACTTCAACTAGCAAAGTATGTCTCTTACTTTTGATTGAACTTTCATTTTATAAGTCTTTTCATGGACCTAAATGATCAGGCTCTTTCTTCCTTCAGGACCTGTAAAGCTCAGGTCTCTGGATATCCACATTATTTCCTTTCTGTTTTGCTCTGTGCTCTGACCTGGCTGATTCCCAGAAAGGTCTCCAACCCAGGCTCTGCTCCATACTCTATGCTCTTGGCCTAGGGCTCTGCTTGGCCTCCATGCTCCACTGGCTCCCTAAACCCTGTTGAGGCTCCAAAAGGCCAACCACTGTAGTTGATGTGGATGCCCCGTCACCCACAAGCGTTTTTGGCAACTGAGAGGCGTGTGGGGTGAAGGAAAGATTGTCAGCTTGCCAAAAGCTGCTAAAATGACAAAGAGAGAGCAGCTCAGCCTGGATCAGACTTGTGTTATATTGTTGTTGTTACTAAGTGCTCCTGACTAATTATTCCTCCCTGATTTGCAAATAAGGTCCTCTGCGCATTTCCATATCAATGCGCATGAGAAGGGTATGTCAAGGAGTGCAGGGTTAAGCGTGTGCCTAACCTTGAGGACTTTTGAGGGCTTCAACCCCATAACAAACAGAACATCACCAGCCCCCACCAACATTCCCCACACTGCCAGAACCCGCAACACAATCATGACACCCCCTGGTGCTTTAGTCCAATAAACAGACAAAAAAGAATGGAAGACAGGCGGGTTGTTTGGGCGAAGGGGGTGGGTGTGCAGGGTGGGCACAGAGGAGCTCTCTGTCAAATCAGCGGGTTGCCCCTGGATTAGTTCAGTTGTAACACAAGCCCACGCTCCACGGAGATCATTTAGGCAATTATCAAGAACAAGGCTGGCTGCAGTGTTGAACAGCTCACTTCAAAGGCCTACACCAGATGAACAGTTACAGCACACTGGTCAATTTCCATACAAGCCATCCCTCCCTCTCTGCTCCCCTTCACTCACTCCTCTTCTGCGTATGCCCCCAGGCTTTTTGACTGTGCTAATGAACATAACACCCTTCTACCCACCCCAAACACAGACTCTGAGATGCTGCATGATGAGATGTCCATGATGAGCTCTCGCCGATGTCCCTTTGAACCACAAAGAAAAGCGGGCCGCATGAAGGACACAAATGCCTGCCAGACACTTGCTTATGTTTGCTTTTATCAGTTGGATGAAAATGAAAGGTTTTTTTTTGTTGTTGTTGTTTTTTCATATTCTGAACATGCAGAATATTTCTCTGTATTATGTAAAAACTGATGTGAGCGGTCGAATGGAACAAGAGCATCACTTTTAAAGTCAGATATTGAAGGTAAAGATTGGGGCTTTAGAATTGGTGTCAGCATGTAATTCATTATTGTAATAAAAGATTTCAACTGACTTTGTAATTTATTTTAGTTTTCACAATAATAAAAAAGTTTTGCATAACTTTTGTTTAACAAGGATGTAACAAGGACTTTGTTTTAGACTTAAATTGTAAAACAAATTGAAAGAAAAGTTTCTATTTATTTATTTATTTTTTCTGTTATACCTTCGTAATATTCAAAGCAACCAGCTGCATTACAAAGTAACTTACTGCGCTGGTCTGTGAAGGTCCCAGAGGTCTGCTAGAAATCAAACACCATCATGTAGAGCAAACAACAAACCAGACAATTCAGGGATTACGTTTTTCAGAAGATTTAAAGAGGGTAAGGTTATAGAACAATATCCAAAGTTATCTCACGGCATCCATCACGGAATGATGGATGTCAAATCCAACATGCCAAAATTGAAAAAACATAACCAAATTCATATCTCCTCATCTTCTCTACTGCATGCTCAACTGCAAAGTGTGCGTGTCATTAATTTTGCCAGATGTACTTACTCACCAGCTAACTCTGCCAATGTCCATGTGCAGCCCAGATTTTTGTGACTGCGTTGGATGATGCGCTGATGAAACCAATAAGTCCTACAGTCAGAGGCTGGTGCGCAACAGACAGCAGGTAAAAAAAACAACCGATCGGATTATGAGCGGAAGAAGAAAAAGAACTTTTGAGAAAAATTTTCATTTTTCAGAAACAGTCAGGAGATATTTACTGTTTTTCTTTTTATCTGGATAATTCATCTCTCAGAGACAATGATAACTAACTGCATTGCTACTCTTTTGAGAAATTATTTAATTCCTTGTTACATTTCTTTTCTTCTTTTTCTCCTCTGAGAAGACACTGTTTTAACCAACACACTGTCATTGCTTAAGAGGCCGTGGTGAGAACCGTTCATCTCTAAGTAGAATATGGTTGTTCAACAGACTTAAAAATAGTATGAATAGTGGCCCAAGGCCTAAGCATCTAAGATACACAGACATGGAGATGTATGTTGAGGGCTTATTCCAGAACTGCAAACCTACTAAAACATTGTCATTTTCCTAAAGTGACAGGCTAGGCCTGCAGACCTTTAAGTTACATAAAGGACCACGTAACTCAAGAGGCTGCAGAGACTCCCGGCTCAGGTGGGAGAATTAGTTTGACAGAACAACTGTTGGTCATGCGCTTCACAAATGTGGCCTTTTTGAAACAGTCGTAAGAAGTAAACCACCGATAAAAGAAAATCTGCAAATTGCCTCAATGTTAACATGTACCACATTTTAAACAGAAGATTGTTCAAATCATGTTAAAGCATTACCCCTTTGCTGTCAAGTAATTACCATTATCTACAATTAAAGGTAAGCAGGCAAACCCAAATGCGTCCAGTGCAGGTTGTCCTTGTCAAAAGGACAAAGACAAAGTCAACTGAAGAATCAAAGTCTTAACAAAAGTTCATTTATGCTGTATTGGCTTCTCCAGTCATCCTTTAAAATCCCAGTTTTTCTGTCTCTTGTGGATATTTTTGCTCACAGACACACAGCAATACTCCGATCTCTGAAGCCACAGAGTTTCTAATCAGACTGGGTCATATTTTATTGTAAAGATCCAAGACAAACATACAAGCAACCAGACCCCTCAGTCAGGATAGAGTTTCTAATCATGCACTATAAATTATTCAGCCCCGAAAAATCTGCCCACCCTAAATGTTTATTGATGTAGTACAGACAGTGTTGGACTGGTGACATGGATATGGACACTACCATCAAAGTTCGGAAGGGTGAGGCAAGGGGTCGCACCAGGGTCAAAATCCAAACTATGGATACCCAACGCATCCGTTAAGGGGAAGAACCTCAACCACGGACTTCATCGATTGACGACAAGCTTGTGGAGGAGCAGAAACATAAGAGCAGGCAACATAATGAGACAAAGAAAATAGAGGAAGGAAAAAAAGGAGAAACAACTGTAGGAAAAACAACTGATTTTGTTGTAGATGTGTAATTAGTTTTAAGAATTTCAAAACAGATTCTGATTTATTAGGAAAAAATATTGTCCAGATTTGTACTCAATAAGTGAGGGTGTTTTATAAACTAAAGTGGTTGAATTTCTAAAAAGATTAGAAATTATTTTCTCTCAGAAAATAATTTCTTTTGAGGCCCTCTGACAGGGTAGAATATTTTTAGAAACTGTTGAGACAAAGTCAAATGAAAGCATAGAGAGAGACAAAAAAAACTAAATAAAAAAAACAAAACACAATGGCTGCTGACCTTTCAAATTTGAAAGAGCCTTCAAATTTGCTTGTAATTTTAGAAAGTCAAGCTGAAACCAGGCCCTTATTCACACCAAATAGAGGAGGGACGTACACCTTTTTTTTTTCAAAGTGCCTGAAGTTAAATCAGGTCAAGCCTGAATTGTTTTAAGTCAGTCAGAATTAACAAAATGAATTTGTTTCTTACATGCCACCAAAATAAGAGAACGTCAGAGGTTTATTTATTAATGTCTGCAAAATCAAAAATGTATATCCATACTGACTGATTATTATCTCTTTAAAAAACAAACAAACAAACAAAAAATAGGGGATGGTGATGTCATGGCTTTGGGAACTTCTTATAGGTTAACTGACTCATCTGCAGTTAACTCAAGGCACATCTGCAAATGTATTTAAGGCCACATTTCTAAAACACTGCTTTTTTACTTGACGTCACAGAAAAGTAGAAACAAAAAATAGCCAAGATATCTAGAGAATTGCCAAGCTGCATAACTCTGGTTCATCCTTGGAAGCTTTTTCCAGATTCGTGAAGGTGCCACATTTACCTCTTCAAACAATTATACGCAAGTAATGATGGAAACTCATCATGCTGAGTTTTTTGTACAGAGATGAACATGTTATAATACAAAATATGAAGACTGACACTTTAACAACAGTCAAAGATCTTGTGAAAATGTTGTTTTAAGACAGGGCTGTTAGTCATATTTGACATGTCCTGTACAGACGTGGGCTGAAAGATGATTGTAATTCAGATTTTCTGTAGAAGAAGGAGCTCAGGTCCTTTCATTCAAGAACGCTGCTAAACATAAAATTATTCTGAGTCACTAGATCTAAATATAACTACATTTTTCACCAAAATTCCTTCTTTCATTTATCTTTATTGTTTCTCTTGTAGTTTGGGAGGCATTGTGGTGCAGTTGTTTGTACTGTTGCTTTGTAACTTGAAAGTCCTTTGTTCCAATTCTGGCTTGAGATTTTTCTGCATGTTGTCCAAGTTTTCACCAGGTACTTCTGGCTTCTTCATACGAGAGACGATCCTAACCATAAAAGAACTAAGCTGCTGTTTAGTGCCCCCAAACCATCAGGGCTTGGTTTAAATTCATGAATTTAAACACAAGATATAGGTCAATTTTTTTTTTTTTTTTATTTGTTTATTGTGAATGAGAATAATATTAAATTTGAATTGAAGGTTACATCCAGGATAAATTAAGATGGGGCATATTTTAAAAGTGCAAAGAGCAATCTCCATTGTTTGATATTTTTATTAACATAGGATGTTAATAAATGTCTACAGTTATGGTCATTTAACTGTGACATTAACTTTTTAAGAGATCAACTACAAATGTAGAAGGAGAATGACTGACTCTCTTGTGCAATACAAGAGAAGCTCAAAGCCAAGTGTGAGATCCAATAATGATCATCTACTAAGTATTGTGGAAACATAAGCAGCATGCATATATCAACTAAGTTGATGATAAAAGTGCGTTAGATTTATTACCCCCAAAGGAAACTCTGTGTTATGAAGTTTAATCCCCCAGATCTATATTAGTAATTGTGGTGCATTACCTTTCATTATGACTCCAGCATTGATAATCCTGCTAATACCAATCAGACTGGCAGGGGAATCTGTGTCAGGAAGGGCAATTGAAAGGCTAAGAAAGAAAATATTTTTGAATAATAAAAAGCAACTTCATCAAATGAAGCTGATGGAACAAAACAAAGACACTACATCAGCCCAATGCCATGGACTTTGGAAGTGTTTTAGATAATAAATAGTGGTGGATATTTATTGCTTATGTAATATTTTTCATTCATGGATAAGAAATCATAGCACTTTGCTGCCAGTCATCTTGAGGGGATTGTTTTATATAGACATTTATAAATGGATCTGAGGAAAGTTAATCCTTTTTTTTTTTTTTTTTTGGTTTTTGGTCTCACACTAAATGTTTCAGATTGTCAAATAAGATAAAGATAAGATTTTAGATAAAGATGCACGACCTCAGCATATACAAAATACAATTTTTTCTCTCTTTTAAGTCTTTTCAAGGCAAAAAACGATCTAAACCAACCTGGGGCTACATGTAAAGTAAGTATGTTTAATCACAGCTTTTCATTCATGACATTTGACTTAATAAGTTGGGGAACAATATTTTCACACGACTTGAAGTTGGTTTGAATCGCCTTTTTCAATGAAGGCACAAAATCTTCACAAACCGTGCTTTGCATTTACAAAATGTTTTATATACTGTTAGCAGGAAAATAAAAATTTTAATAAATTACAATAACTTATATTTGGTCTATATTAATCCTGTAGTTTCCGGCAAAGACAGAGATAAACAAAAGACAAGTTCAATGTGCCAATTTCCACATTCTGTGATCTGTGCTTTGAAAATCTTGACATTATCAACATTTAATGATTTCCATCAAACTTATGTTAATGAACGAGTTTATTGAAATATGTTTTCATAGACTGGAACTCACTGAGATACATAATTGTCATTCAGTGATGGTCTAACACATATGCCTTTCAACTCACTTTGTAAGTTAGTTTTATTCTTTTCCAGTCAGCTGCTCAGCCACCCTGCAGCCCAGCGCCAAGATGCAACAAAAATATTTTTGAAATTGGGGTGGACTGAACTTGATGGAAAAATCCTGCATTATGTCAATCACGCTTCATTAGCGTCCTTCCTTTAAGACAGGACTAACATAAGAGACATAACTGAATGAAGAGAAGAAGTCTCAAAAGGAAAAAAAAGTTAACTTTCTCTTATTTTCCCTGTGTTTGCCTGAGGAAAGATGTTAGTAGATGAGAGAGGAAAACTCAGGCAATGCTTGAGCTCCTTCATCCTGCTTATTACAGCACTGCCCTGGTTCTCTGTCCTCAAGCCTTTCTGCGCCTCACTATTTTAACTACACCTGTCATTTGCGGTCCAGTCATTTTACCTCAATGCTTGGCTTTCTTTCCCTGCTTACAGGGACTGTTAACTGGGCCTGTCTGTCATGCTGGCTGGGGCTGGATCTCGGGCTGAGGCTGCGGGCAGATTTAGGCTCGGGTGAGCGGTGAGAGCGGGGACGGACGAGGGTGGGAGTGATTATGAAGGGGAGGGATGTAATGAGCTTGTGGCATTGAGGAGCTTTAGGAACGTTGCCTGCCTCTTGCCTCCGCTGAGATGCATCCATTTTAACTGCGGCGAAGATGGATGAAGAGGAGAGACGGGAATGCGAGAAGATGGAGCAGCTCTAAACAGAAGCAGTCAAATTTCCTGCTTCTTTTGTCCTCATCGGTTGTTGAAATGTTTTTGTCTCTCTCCGATTCACACTCTACTCCACTTCCTTCTCCTCTTTAATTCAGCCACTGTCTTCCTGATGCATTTTATAAAAAAAACTCTGATTTGAGAAAGTACTTTATGAGATGTAATCCAGCTCACTGTCTGAAGGTGAAGGAGGTGCATTGTGTTTATTTCAGAATTGACTGATAGTAATATGCAAATAGATTTGCTGTCTCAAGCTATGGATAATGTGTCAATGTTGAGATGAATATTTTTAAAGTAAACTTTTGCTTTTAATTACTCCTGCATCAACCCCAGTGCAAACTAAGCTAGCAGACATCTAATTAGTAAAATACACCTGTCTATATCCAATTGTTCTGTGAAGGCCTCAGAACATTGTTGAATAAAGACCATCATGAAGACCAAGAAATAAAACATAGCCCAGGGATAAAGTTATGGAGAAGTTTAAAGCAGCGTTAATTTACAAAATAATATTCCAAGAACTGTAAAAACTCACCGACCACTGATTAATCCATCATCAAAGAAGTAAGCCATTACTGCAAACGTATCTAAAGCAGTTTTAAAATTAAACTTTCATTAAGGGATGAAACATTTTTCAAACCACCTTGGCCAAAAGACAGTCGTTCCCTTTGTTAAAGCTACAATCAGTTGTCTACATTTTTCTGAAATGTGATGCCAGATCTCTCGAGCCACACCTCCATGGCTTTCCACCTAAACCGAATGGCATGAAAGGCAAACATCAATCAGACGCAGCCAAGAGGGTCAATTGTAACTCTGGAGGAGCTGCAGAAATTAGCAGTCTAGTTTTGTTCTCCACAAATCTGGTCTTTGTGAATGTATTTCAGGAAGACAACCTTTGTGTTCTCGCCTACATGCATGCAGCTATGAGGTATTGGAAAAGTGCTACACATCACCTAAACACACTCTGAAAAGCTGGCTGTGGAGGTGTTTGCTTTGAGCACTTCCTGAGCTTAATACAAAGCAACCCTGGGAGAAAACCTAGTAGAAGTTGCAAAAAACGTGGAACTCATATGGATGTTTATCTGTCAGCAGGATGACCTTTAACATACGGTCAGATCTAAGATGAAATGGTTTGGATCAAAGCACATCTATGGGCTCAAAATGCCTGGTCAAAATCTGAGTGTGAATGATTCTAATTGAGCATCTGTGGCAAGCTTTGAAAGTAGATTTTAAGAGATAATCTCTATCAAATAAAACTGAGCTTGCACTATTGTATGAAGGAAAATGGACAAACCTCTGGATGTACAACATGCAAAAAGAGGCTGCAAATGACTGACAACGGCCTATTAAACAGAGAAATAAATAAAGTCTATTTTCAAAACAACATAGTGTAAAACTAAAATAAAACACGTCGATGTTGCCTGTGTACATTATATACAGTTTGTCTTTCTGTCAAAATCCTATAAACCCGTGTAAAGATTAGTGTACATTACATTTCAAACAACATGCGTTTTAAGCACACTCATAGCAAATACATGGAGAAAAAAATAATACCATAAAACTGTTTATATTGACTAAAGCGAAACATCATCCACTTGATGAAAACATGCTAAAGATAAGGCAGGAGTGCAAGCAGAAATGGAGAGGAGTGAGCGAACCACTCATTACGTTTGAACCTTCTCTCAATGCTTAAGAGTGGATAAAGAGAAAGCCAAGTGGCAATACATCTGTTACTTCACTGCCAGCTTCCTTGCTAGTGTTACTTTATTATTTCATTAAGTGTAAATCCTGTCAGTGCCATTCTACCCCCAAATTCAGTCCAGTCCTGCCACTCCACCCTCAGCAGGTTAAATTATAATTTAATTACCCAGCCTTAGCTGCATAAGCTGCTTGGGAGCACTGGCCTCCCAGAATAATTTGAAAAGATGGCGTATACACTCATCTTTGTGTGCCTGATCCACTAGACCTGAGCCCCCTGGAGGCCCAGTTCAATATCCCATCTAATTATCTACCTCAAATCAGGCACCTATTAAAGAGAAATATCAGTAATTAAGTTGGAAGGGAGGAAAAAAAATCTTATTGTTCAGGAGTTTTTAATAGGACATTTTTCTCCCAAAGAGATTGGTTATCCTGAGTGCCCTGAGGAGATGTTTCTTTAAGTTATTTCTCTTGCAGACTTTACTTTATCTGCAATGAAGTGTTGGCACACTATCAGTAACCACACTTTAACATGTTTCAACACTGGGGCTTATTCCCAATGAGCTGTGCCCCCCACATGCGACTGAACAGCAAATTATAATCAGTAAAATTTGCTTTGAAATGATCTGTCAAGAAAGATCAATTTGGTTCTTATCCAGGGGTTGTTTTTCATTAGCTCCAATATTTAAATATGAAATATTTAGAAAAATCTAATGTCGTAGCAACAGCCACAGCCCAGGTTTTGTACAAAAGCTAAAACAGCTTTGTGCTATTTTTAAAAATGCAGAACAATTTCTTTATGAATGAGTGTTAATTATTATTAAGGATCTACTCTCCTCACACCATCTATTAATTCTTTTGCAGTTTTGAGTTCTGTAATTTGGGTTAAAACTGAGATTGCACCACATATCTTCAATCTTTCTCAAGTTCTCGTGTGAAAGAAAAGCCTGATTTCTACATGAATCTTAAGATATATTTAAAAAATTTTTAAAAAAACAAACACGTTCACAGAACCTAAAATAATGACATTATATCAAACTGAGATACAGACACAACAATACTGTAAATCCTCTCTGACAGTCATTGAGAGGGACAATGACAACTGTGTTTTACAGGGAAACAAAAACAGAAGAAATATCTTTTCATATGAACTTCCTTTGCCTGCATTTATTTGAATGTAAATATGACAGCCAGTACTTGTTTATTATTCTCTGTCATATGATCTCCCACCAATGAATCATTTATGAGAGGATTACATTTCAAAGAAAACTAAAATCACAAACTACCATAGATTGTACAGGATATAAAAACAGCAGTAATTTTTTAATATATAAATATATCTTCCTGTCTCAAAATAATAGCATAATTCTCACTGTTCTAATTGGAGCCAACAAAATTGCCAATTCCATTTGAAAAGAAAACATTATGTGAGACAGCAGGAAATGCAATTTGAAGAAATCAGGAATCTAACAGTGTCTATTTCTACAAGAAACCTCAAAACTACTCATTTGCTATTCATGCCACTCTCATAAGATAGCTACAGTTTAGGTTAACTCAACCACGTCAGAGGATAAAGCTCTGTTAAAAACCCTCTACCGAATAAAAGCAACCCTTTTAACACAGATTCTTTTTTTCTTGGGAGACAAAGATAAGTAAATACAGAGGAGGTAATGAATAGACTAGAAAATGAGTGCTACCGCTCTGCACTGTACAATCTTGGGGACAATTGCAGCATTTTGGATAAAATTGCTTGCAACCCCATCACCACCACACCTCATCTCACACACATACACATCCATACTCTCTCATCTCATCTCACCCCCTTTCCTCCTATAATCCTCTGGTAAAACCCTTTCTTTCCATGCGGACCCCCCAGCCAGAGGGACCCTGCCAAGGCAAATTAGGGAGGGGCGGAGGCTTTTGTTTTGCAGCACTCTCTGAAAAAGAAAAAAAAAAATCCAAATTATTTCTTGAGCAGGAGCAATTTGACATGCTGTGATAACTGCTCTGTCAGAAACTTCTTTGACATCTCTGAAAGAGAAGATTTTCTACATCCAAACCAGGCCTCCAGTTAGAAAATAGTTGCAAGGGTGACAAAAAAAAAGAATGCTGGAACTCATTAAGCCATTTGATTATGCCTCATTTGTACCTGACTCCATTTAGCTCTCATACCGCTCATCGAGGCGGTAGAACCAGACTAGTTAAAGGGAGTCTAAGCTTCCCAGTTTACTGTGAGTTTTCATCCATCCTCCATTTGGAACAATCTGCCTTTTCACTTCTTGCCTTCCTTTTATACATGTCCTTATTTTGTGTTTCAGACAACAGTCCTTTCTTTTTGCTCAGTCCATCATTCTTACCATTGTGTTGTCCTCCCAGCAAATAAGTTGTGTTGGTGTCTTGCTGTTGTTCCCAGCCCTTTGTATAGACAACCCACTTGTGTTCTTTGACCGTAGCTCAAGCACCATTGTTTTACCTTTTCACATGTTCCACATGAAGCCAGAGCTGGTCCTCATTGCACATGCAATCACCAAGTAAAACCACACTCATTTCAATTTGGATAAGGAAAGTAAAACCCAAGTAGATTTTGGTGCTAATGAAATAAATGTGTTTAATAATGTTTTCACCTAAAATAAAATAGCCACCTATCCATCTGTCCATCTATCTGGAAAGAAGAGCAGAGATTCCAGTTCCCACGTCTCTGTCTCTCTAGGAATCTTAAGGATGTGAAAAGGAAGTCATTGAAGGCTGTTCTGTATTCTTTATCCTTTAGATGCCAATTATGTGTTAAAGCAGGGAGACATCTAAAACCTCAAATTCAGAAGGAGCAGTGTGCCCCCTGCCCTGGTTGTGATCTTTAATTGTTGAAGGTGTCATGGGTTTTCATTGTCAGATTCACTTGGTTGTTGTGGATATGGGGTATTTTGGGATTATATCTACCAGGAGTGTTGGGGTATGGATCTTGTTGCACTGGGAGAAGACCACAGGCATGGACCCAAAACCCTGCTAGAGGACATTTTTCCTGTTTGACCTGGAGATGCCTTGTGATGAGACGTATGGACAGATGGACAGATGGACGGTCTATAGTTCAGATTTAAGATGTTAAAGGAAGTTCAAGTTTACTGAAGAGTTGAAACCTTTGAAGGCTGTACTCAGGATTTTTCACTTAAAATTTTTGGGTGAATAAAAACACCAACATTTTAGTCTGTTATGCAACAGAGTAACGTCACAAGAAGGGGCTTAACAAGTTACATTGTCTAATTTTAAAAGTATCTTCTAGTGTTCTGTTTAAAGTGTATTTTTATTCTATATGTGTCTAATTGGCATCTAAATGTAGATACATAATCAGCTTTAAATATCTACTCTGTTCTACCACTTCCTCTTAAACTGTGGAAATCACAAGCATAGGCACAATTTAATTTTTTTGTGTTATTTTTGTTGTTAAGTGATATAAAACTCAGACCAGGGAGCACAAACAGCAGACTAGGAGTTCAAGCCCAATTGAAATATATTAACTCCTTCAAAAAAAACAACAACCTTACAGTAATGTATTATACATTTTTTCAATAAATACAACAGGATCGCTTGTCTTTCTGAAAACACTCAGTGTTCAAATTGAATTGTGCCACTCAATGCATTTTTTCCACACTTTAAGATCAATGCATCTCTACGTTCCTCACTGCTGGCTGCCAATAACAGTGATGGAGGAATATCAATAAAGGCATCTACATTTGTATCTGTATCGTTTCAGCAGCAGGACCTATTCCTCTTCAGCTTTCTTCACTTTTTTCTCTCGGAGCAGCTGCGCAGCTCATGTTCAGCCAGGCGCGCGCACAGGATATTAGCTTCTCTAGCAGCAAATTTGCTTTTCACATCTATTTCTTTCTTCTTCTAACCAGTTCTTAGATGGCTTGTTATTGAGCCTAGTGTCCACAAATGCCATTGATCCAAGCCACAACTGAGATCCATACTCGAGCACTTTAACACTCTCTTAGCGTGTTAGTAATTCTAATCCTGCTCCTCCTGCAGGCCCATTGATTTTATAGATTTTCCCAAAAGTTGTGATAATGATATATCATTGTTAAATTTGGTTGAACAAACTGCTTTGCCAATCTATCAATGTCGACACAGGCTTTCATTCCAAGACAACCAACAAGTCAGTGTCAGATTTCACCTCTCAGAAGGACATGGATAATATCAAAGCACCTGGAGTAATGTATTTTTATCATAATGTCAAAGCATTTAGCAGATCTGAATCCAATTTAAAATGTATTCTTGAGATATTATTGAAGGATAAGGAATCCCCTGAACAGGACAAGAATACGTATAACAATTTAAGATGTATACAAAGATGGGGTGCTGTCAAATCTGTAATAAAGTTATTATTGATACTGACTGTTCTTAATTATTCAATCAATCAATCACATCTATTTGTATAGCATATTTCAGCAACAAGGTAGTTCAAAGTGCTTTTCGTCTTAAAAACATTATTGAATGAACACAAACATTTTGAATTTGATCCATGATTCTTCTTTAACTGTATGATCCAAATTGAACTGGTTACCGTATAAATTCCTAACATAAACTAGAAATAACTTTCATCGTCCTTCAGTGGGGAAATTCAGGTGTTCCAGCAGCAAAGTGACAGACAGTCGAAGAGTGTATATTTACACAAAAATTTAAAAACAACTAAATATAGCATAGTGTACAGCAAAGGTAACTGCATACATAAAATATGCAGTTATTAAAAATAACAGAATCCATCCAAAGAAAAGTGTAACTGGATATAATTATTTAAACCATTTACAAAATGTGCACAATAGAATGCTATCAAGATAAGTAACATAGCGATTATTTGTTAATTAAATAAAAAATATCCAACCACAACTTAAGAAATACACTAACAAACCTTGAACTATCTCTTTCACTGCTAGTAAAGAATTTAACTATTTAGTTTAACATAGTCTTCAAGTATTGTATGCTCTTTGCAATGCTCTCAAGAATAAAAATTAATCCCTTTGTTCCCATTGTCACTGGTCTATCATCAATTATAGCAGTTATACAAATGCTTGTAAGTTACTGTTAACTTCAGAGAGTCATCACTGGCATTGTTGCCCGGCCAACTGGTGTCATGTGACCAAAACTTGAAATGTGATTGGCTAAAAGCTGCTCAACTTGATCTCATGATGATGACTTTGGTTTGGGTCACCAGAAGGTCATCACATTCACAAGTGGATTTATGCTGGTGAGCTTAAATTTATATAAAATAATAATAATAATAATAATAATAATAATAATAATAATAATAATAATAATAATAATAATAATAATCACACACAAAATTGCACAGGTTAAAAATTCAGTGTTATGAATTAAATTTCTAAAAAAAGTAAAAAGAAAAGAAAGAAAAAGAAAAAACAATCTGTACCAATGAGATACTTTTTTCCATAGCAAGAGCCAATGTATAACACAAATGTAAAAAAAGGTATTTAGTGCACATTGATTCAATTACATTTTGGTCTTGCACAATTAATAATCCTTCCAAATTGCCAATTTGGAAGAATTATTCCAAAAGTTAAGGAGACTGCTGTTTTTTAGCAATTAATTTAGTATCTTTTCCATTTTTAGTTAAAAGACATAAAAGATTTTTCCCTCTGTTTTAGACCAACAGACACAGGCAGACTAAATCAAGCATTAAACTAATTAACACACAGATATCTCAAGCTGAGAACTACAGCGATTTTACAGCAGATGAAACAGTCCACTTCAAATTTTCACACCAATTTGCAATGTAATGATAGGAAATCATAAGCTACATTATTACTATTGACAAAGAATTTACAAGTGTAGTTCTAACGTTTCTAATCAGAATATATTGGCTTTGAAAATAAGCTGGTTTGGAAGGAATAAATATCAAAGACTTTCTTAGCAAAAAGATTTAATTGTCAAAGAGCAAGCAGTGCAAACAGACAAACAAAACACCCAGTTTCAAGTTATTCTACACTAAGCTTTACAAATTTATCATAGGCACCAGTTTGTTACTATAAAAACAAAATCATGTAAAAGTTTGTCACGGGCCTCACCCCAACTCCCCAGATGTACATAGCTCAAGGAGGTCACACATTTTCTTTATGCAGGGTTTCCAGTACATTTTATGGATTACTCAATCACTGTGAGCATGCATGGAACCATAGTGTGTAATCACATTCAGCAAAATAAACATAATAAACAGAGATTGAATTATGTGTGGCTCTCTTAAAACACTGAAACAGTGAAATGATAAACAGCTACATCGAGTGCAACATCAACAGTGAAAGTAAAACTGAACAACTGAGCAAACGATGAAATGGGAAAACCACCATAAATTAGCAACAATAAAACAAACTGAAATCGTCTGTCTATCCTCTCCAAAGTCTTGAAAATATACCAGTCGAAACAAGTTAATGGGATAGTTTTTTATTTTTGAAAAAGTACAACCAAGGCAAAAATAAACACCTTCTTCAAAGAGGTAGGAGCTTAAAGCTTCATGGATTTGAAATTCAAGTTGACACAGAAAGTGAAATAACTCACTAACACGACCTCTGGTGAACTCTTCTGGGAACTGATGGATGTCTAAGTTCCTTCTTTTGAATAATAAATTTTCTTCCCCCCTCAAAACTTTCCTTATTAACCGAGTCTGTTATCAACTTCGGTTATTAACTCTTAAATATGCAACCAAAACTATCCAGTTTTAGAGATAGCCAAGAAAAAGTAAACTTTTGTTAATGTTAAGCATTTAATCAGCTAGAAAATATTCATTCTCAGGGTTCATCAGAATTTGTCTTTAAATAGTTATTGGTTTTATGTTGGATTTGTTTTGCTTTGCTTCTTTATTGATTCCTCATAGCTAAATAAGATTGTGATTTGTGACAGCTTGGCTGCTGATTCTGTAAGTGATTAGTTCCAGCATTAAAATTTAAATTTAAATTGCAATTTTCAAATTTAGTTTATTTTTATAACATTTTTTATTTATATAAGATCAAATGTATTATATTTATTTCTATTAAAAACATGCAATAAAAGGGCTCCAAGGAAAATAAATGTACTTATTTCATTAATGTTAGATTATTTGGATGAATGAGACTGATAATACAAAATAAGTATAATTGAATAGGGACATTTACTGCTATGCAATGGGTTTCTCTATTGAGTCTTCTCCATTCCCTAAATATAAACTATTGTTGCTTATTGTTTAAAATATTTTCAGAAGTAGAATTTTTCCAGATTACAGGATTAATTTCATTAATTATCTTTTAACTTCAACAAACTGTTGTCTAATGTTGGCAATTGAATATTTTTAGTGCTTTATTACCCTTTTGAACACATCATATCAGATTCCTGTCGCTGTCAATTGACTGTATACCTGCTAACCAAATATTCAAGAAATAATTAATTTTTGCGTCTAACCTTGTGGACCAGAGCCAAACTAAGAAGGAAAATAGTTATTGTGAAAGCTCATATTATAGTTGTTGAAACACTGCGGGGTAGGAAGGAGATAGCAGAGCAGGCAGAGGTAAAAGATGAGGATGGGAAAGCTGTGGGGTAGGGGCGAGGTGGCAGAGGGATGAGCGCAGGGAATAGAAAGGTCTGGAGAGAGAACTAATGGGCAGCGCGGCAACAGCTCAAACCGGAGGTGCGGTGAGGCAGCAGTGGCCTGACACAGCTGAAGGCCTCAGAGGAGTGCCAGGCCTATTAGAGAAAGATAAGGGCCTGCTAGGAGAAAGCATCCTCTCAATGGTGCAATAGGCAACAACACGGGCATGGCATCAATTAAAGAGAGAAAATATGACATAGAAGTAGCAGCACATTAAATAAAAACAACAAACTGCCAGTGCATCTGCACACCCCCTTTAAAGGACTGAGAGTGGGCAGGGAGCATCAGCGGTGAAATATTGTCGATTTATTCTCCACAGTATTGTCCGCGCGGGGGGGAGTTTATGATGAGGTGCAATGTAAAGGGTAGAAAAGAAATGAGTCTAGATGCCTTCTGGACACAGAGCTGTGCACACAGATGAAAGATGAGAGACATGGAGACTCACCTCCAAAAAAAATAAAAAATAAAAAACAAGCACAATCTTAACAAGAGAAAAAAATATTGCTGCTGTGATAACTAATTTAGCTTTAATTCACCTTCAATTTCTTGCCTTTAAGCCTACAGGCGTGATGTGGTGTGCTGGACTGCAGTCATGAAAGCAGCCATCAGAGTGTTCGAATGAAAACAACTAAATTAGAGATTTTAAATCAACTGGTAACAAGCTTGCTTGATTATACGCCTTTTAAGACAAAATTAACGTGTGCTGACTCAAGAGGTCAACCCCCTGAATCATCCTCTCTGTGTTATAGATCTTCAACCCCAGTTGTGTTCTCACAAGGTGCTTGTCGAGTGCCCTCGGAAAGGAGGTGTGGGTGGCAGACGGCCTCCGTGAAGCACCAGTAAACAACAATGAGTCGAACTGACACATGCTGCTGATGAAAGGGGAAAACAGAGACACTCTCCTGTTTTTGTTTAGAATATAGCGCAAGAGAATGTAGGATTTTATTTTGGTTTGAGTCGGGTTAATGTGATTTCCGTTCCGCCTGTCGGTTCCAGAGACCCAGCTTTGTGAGCGGTGGTCAGGTGAAGCCTGGACGCAGCCCCCTATGGCCATTAGTGTGGAAAGAAGACAACCCAATAAGCAGAGAAAAGCTTGATGTGTACAGGTCACTGCACAACCAGCAGTCAAAAAGCATCTTACCCTGGAGACTATTAAGGCAATAACATGCAGTGGGAAACCAAACCTTTTAATTACTGGTCTGTCTGACTGACTGGGCTGCACAGACTGCGCCTGAAACGATATTGTCATCACAGCTTTCAGCAAGCTCAGAATGGCGGCAGCAGATAGAACTATATTTTGGTTCATACTAAAAATAAAATTTAAAGGGGGACACAATATGGTCCAACTCCTTCAATTTTCATATTACCCAGAGATTCTTATTTAGTGCATCCTTTTTCTGTTTACCTGCCCCTTCCACGCTTCCTCCCCCATTTTAGATGCATGCGCTTTTGCTCTTTAAAAAGCACTGAGAGCACAGCTAGGAGTAAATCTTTAAGGATTTGACTTGCAAAAAGCCCCTCATATATTGTTTATGAAAAAAGCAAAGGTTCCTATCACCTGCCTTCGAGCATCTTCGTTTATTTACTGATTTTTAGACTTGCACTAGTTAGGCATAGGCATACTTGTCTGACTACATCTTTACAAATAAAGACAGGCCGTGTCCTCATCTGTCACATCTCATAAGGAGAGTCAAAACTATTCTATTCAGGTTAAAGATTCTTGGGTGACATTTTCAATTGAATCAGATGAGCTTTATTTTGTGCTTTACCCCTGAGGAAGAGAAGAAAATGGAGGGGAAGCATTTATAAAACTACAGTAAGTGCCATCATAACACTGAAATATTATTAGGAAAAAAAGATTTAAAAAAGAATCTGTCACCATGTGTCAACTTGATCCACCCTGCAGAAACCTTCTTTTGTTGGGGACGTATAGAAGAAAACGGGCGAGTAAGAAAATTGCCCTCCATAATTGGTGTCCTGATCAAGAACGACCATGGCAGCTGAACAATACAACCGTTAATTTATCAGAACTCTTCTCCTGTAACGCCAGACAACATTAGAATAAATACTGACAGAGAGCAGGGGAACCAAACAGTTGATTTCCTTTGTTGACTGCGTGACGAACTAAGGAAAGTGATGGAGGGAGAGTTAGTCCGTGAACATTGGAGGTGCTTTGCATAAAAGACAGGAAGACAGGAGTGAGTGTTGCACGGCCATGACTCTGCGTGTGGATACCAGATCATAGTTCATGCTAATCACAACCTTGACAGATAAACGTGACATTGTGCACGAGGGGTTTTAACATGCTTCCTCCCTTTGCTTTGCTGTGATTGTAAAGGGCACAGGTAGAAGTGAGCTGTCAGAGGTAACAGGGGACACCGTTCCATGCTTCTACACATGCGGACCCTGTGGGATGAATCTGTTCCTCCTGTGTCCACGGTGGATAATGCACATCTTTCACATCTTTTTTGTACGTCTCTGTACTAGACCTGTGATGGGCTGTCAATCTGTCCAGGGTGTACTTTGATTGCTGGAGATTAACTATTCCTCCGCATCCTGAGGAGTTAAGCATCTATGGGGAAAAAAAGGAAAACATAGATGGACGGATGAATTTAAGATTGCTCCGTGAAATGTTCATAGCTTTTTAATTAGGGGTAGTGCAGTAACATATGCTCAATTCAAATACACACCAAAATCTTTGGATTTTTTTCAGTAGTTTATCTGTAATTTGGGGAAATGTGAAGAACTTAAAGAGGTGCAAAAACTTTTGCACTGTACAAACAGTACTAATCAGTTAAATGATTATCCAAAGAAGTGCAATCCGATTCAAACCCAGTTTCTGTATTTCAGTTCAGTCCAGTTTATTTCAGGTCAACAGATCTTAGTAAGGTTCAGTTATCATTGAATTCACAAAGCACACCAATCTCAAGAGCATGCAGACCTGTAAAAGATCCCACAAGTACATTAAATATTTAATTAAAGGCTCAACTGATACATATATGTTTGATTAAATATTGTAAAACAATTTCCAGCCACAGAGTTTAGCAGCAGTCATCTTAAACACAATTAAGCTCCTTCCAGAATCAAAGCAAATTCTAATAAAGAAAGTTGTGGTGGATGAAACAACCTGTCCAACTAAAGCAAGGGCAGAAGAATTTGACAGTATTTGGAGGGTTTAGGTGGACTTTCTCAAACATTAGTGTGACAGAAATATTCTCATGAATTAGTATTTGTGTGCATTTGTGTTTTTATGTACGTTATTTTTGTATTTTGTTATATAAAATATTTCTAAAAAATAAAAACATGACTCATCCATCTGGTTTTGCCACAGTAAACATGGATCCCAGCATCATGGTGTGGTTGTGGCCTCCAGTAGGAAGACCACCCATGACCCATGACCTTTGGCAATAAGTATGTGGGTTCAACTCCAGCACTCCGCATGTGAAAAAAATCACTGAGAAAGACATTGAACCCTAAGTCGCAATGTGAGTGTGTGGATGGGCAAATGTGACTAGTTTTATGAAAAGCTCTCCATTTTCAGTATGTCTATAACCATTTCATGAGTTCACTCCATATACCATTTTTACACAACGTCTTTGAGGTTGTTGTCTTTGAAGATTTTGGTTTCTTTTGAGTAAAAGAACAAATGAGCGACTTTGATGTTCCTACAGATACATACAACATTTGCCTTTGATAAAAAAATCATATGTATTGATGTGGCTAGTGGTCAGAAAAATATTCAATAGGATAAAAATACAATGAAAACCGTCACAAAAATCCCACATTATTAAATCATGTATCTTGCGCAATCTACTGCTTTTGATATCCACATTATAAGTTTGCAGTGTTCTCAGTAATATTTTTAGGAGTTTATTCTAGCACTGTATTTTAGATATGTCTCATGCAAATTTATTAATAAAGTGACAGCAGTTAAATTCTAAGGAGATGAGAAACATTGGAAAATCAAGTTTATTGTTTGAAAATGCACAGATTATAAATATGAACACGTTAACTAACTTGTGTAAATAACACTGAGCATGACCCTTTGGTCATTTAACCAAGAGTGTGAGTTAAGAGAAACTCTTTCACAGTGAGATAAAGTCTCTTCTCTCTTAATCTCCTGAAGCGGCGGCACAACACAGAAATGTTCATCTGAACTTCTGTGAAATACGTGTGAAATTAGCGAGAAGTGCTTGAATCCCTGCACGGCACCTTTTCTCTGCTCCAACATGTGCCGGTGCATTAACTGGCCCATCTACCCTGCGACAGCTAAAATGGACGCCACATGGACACGGCAGCTGAAGAGGTAATACACTTCTTGTAAGAGATCAAATTGTCCTCAACACCCTTCCTCTCTTTATTACCTAGGTTCCTGCACCGGTGTTGGTGAGTGGCTTTATTGTGCAGCAGACTGTCCATCTCTCATTAGAGAAGCAGTAAGAGCTCAAGACATTTTTTTATGACTAATCTAATATATGGTGCTGAAGACACAAAACCTCGGACTTGTGTGTTCATAAAGGTAACAAACACAGCACATAATTGAACAGTGGCTAACTGAGGATCGTAATATTTGTAAAACTGTCTGAATATGCTGCATGTTTTTAAGTATCTGCTGCAATAATACAGTAGATTTGGCATAATTAAGCTGGACAGAATAACATCCTCCAACTCACAACATATGAGCACAGACGTCACCCGATCACCTACCAGAGAGCAATGCTGTCATTTGCACCTCCACACTTGGCTTCTCCAATTACGACAGCAAAACTATCACTGCACACCTATATACCCTCACACATCACAAAGAGAGAACATACCGGTGACTGACACTCAGCACAGAGGCTCATTATCACCTTCGGCTGCCTGTGAGTGCCCTCCTGTCCTGAGCACCATGTGCGACCCTGGCTGTAAGCCACTGCAACTACTCCAATCTCATAGCCAAGGAGAGTCAGTGATTGTTGTTTTCTCTGGTTTATACGTGGCTGCTGGAGATGGGCCTCTTTTACGGTGTAGGAGCCGCTCTGTCATGAGGCAGAGGGAAGATCTACCAGTCAAAGCTGGCAGGAATGTTTTCTTAGAAAATCAATCTTAATACACTCCTACAGGATCCCAGGAAATGGTGGTTTTGATATGGGCAGTTTCTTGGGGCGTCATAAAGATTGACTTATTTATCTGTCCTTCAGGGTCTGAACAAGTCTTATTTAATTTTTGTGCATGTGCTGTCAATAGAGAGTTGGCACCACCATCTGCTAGGTAGACACCTGAGAAAAGGTAGATCAGGCTGTGTTTACTGTCAGTCACACAGAACCCACATGTATAATAAGACATAAGTTGCTCTGAGGCCTTTTCTCTTCTTTTCCCAACCAATATTAAGGAATTAAGAAAAATGTGTAGTTTTTTTTTTCTTTTTTTTTACAAACTCTGCTGTCATAGTAAAAGGAAGAGCTCACCCACAACACAATTCATGCAAGAACCACCACTGACCCAGACCATATCTCAACCTCCGTCCCAAGCAGGCAAATGTTTTATGCTTAGTGTGGCTCCTTTGGTCTGGGATGAATACAGATTACTAAAACTCTCCCCACATATATCTAACTATTCTCTCACATTGTACATTGTGCATAGGATATATGCACTTTTAACAAAGAAGGGAAAGCGTGTACAAACTGATTCTGCAGTTTTTACACATTAAGTACACTCAGCTGCAAAGACATTTCGTTATCAAGCAGCGGCAGGTTTAGACAACTGTGATACTCAGGGCTATTCATGGTGAATAAAAGCGTGCATAAAACCTTTTGCTGAAATGAGACAGCATATGTTATGGCATTTACTGAAATAGGATGATGGCTATCAAAGACTCAACATTTGTAAATGTAAAAACTAACAGCTAAACCAATCAAATTACAGCAAAAGAACTTTAAACAATCACTTTTTAAGTTTTCAGAGATCATGCAACTCTTGTCCTCCATCTTTGACCCATGACATAATGTGTGGCTAACCCCAACATGAGGGGCTGTATTTGCCAGGCTAAGCTAGGCTCCGCTTCTGAGTCAGTCAGAGGCGAATCCAGGGCCACAGCCAAGCGAGGTGCTACATGTTTTAGCCTACACCCCAGACCACCAGAGAGCAAGAGAGATGAGGAGATATGTAGGAGATAAATCACTAAGTGCCTCACCTTGGGTCACCGATCACACCAAAGGCCGCCAGCAATCTCTATTTGAACCACAGCATTTGCTGCTTCAGGGCTTTGCTCTCTGGCCTTGCTATAAATCAGCATGCACCATCTTACCCCTTCTCCCTTTTCTCTGTTGCCCCTCACCCCCACACCCATACAAACACTCAAGTTGCAAGATTACATTAAAACTGTAAAACTGAAAATGGAAACTCTGCAAAAAGCAGCGGTAGAATACAAAAACTGCATGTTTGTGCATTTTGTTAAAGTAGAAAGTAAACTAACATTTTTTTAACTAATTATTTAACCTGCACAGAAATCATATTGTTACTTTGACGTGTTACATTTATAAATTCTGTATTGTTTGTAGCAATAATACACAAGTAAACCTAAATCATAAGGCCTTCGCGCAACAAAATATCTAATAATTTTAATATTTTTTAAAAATTGATCTGTGCTAAAATATATTATTAGAAAGTGAAATGGCAAAAATGTTATAACACAGATTTAACTTTTAATAGTTGCACTGATGAGTGGGATAGAAATCTCATAGTTTTGCAAATATTTAGATATCTTTATAAACCTGTGTATTATTTTTTATTAGTTTGACATTCCTGAATTTTTCTACACTTTCTTTGTTTGTTTTTAATTGAAGTACAAAGTAGATATCATTTTAGTTATATTTTATATTTACAAGTCTTCTTAAAATGTAGTTAAATTTATATCTGTTCTTAGTCAATTTTAAGTCCATATGTTTTTCTTTTTTGCATTCACTGAAACACAAAATATTAAAAATGCAACAAAAAAACAATCCTGTTTCCTTCAGTACACACGTTCAGTCTATTTTTTATTATGCTAAAGTTTGCTGACAACAAACACAAAGTTATTGACGAAATGTTTTTTATTTTTTTTATTTTATTAGTTGTAAATTGTTTTAAACGGTTTCATAAATTCAATACGACAGATTTGGAAAAGATAAACAAAACAGAGCCCTTGAACTAAAACTTCAAATGCTCAAAACTTTTATTTTAAATCTGATCATTTGCTGTTGCTGCTCTAATTTTTAGAAATCGTATATCATCAACAATATCAAACATAAGCCAGCTAACTCCTAAAATATCAAATAGCTTTCACCACACGTTTTTTTTTTTTTTTTCTGTTTTAAAACTAGAAAATTTTAAGTTAAGAAATACAAGAAAGATCTTTATTTAAAATAAAACGGTGTCCCACAATAAAGGGGAAATGCTACTTTGAGAGCAGAAGTACTTTTTGTCTCCAGCCTGTCCAGAAGACAGTCCATCAGGAATATGTTGCTTTGAGTGTTACTGTTTTCCTTCTTTCTCCCTTCCCTCTCTCTCTCCTCAGGTAACATAATGGCAGCAGACCAGGTCTTGATGGAGGTAAGATGGGAGTAATAAAGAGCCCGATGGGAGCGGTATGGGGGTGTCACATGTATGGCATTGCACCGTCGCACCAGATCAGCAGGCCACGAAGCTGCAGGAGAATGCTTTTACAATGAAGGAATGCTGCAGGTGATACATACAATTACATGTGGAACCCCTGACAGGCTGACACCACAGACTGCACTCATGTGGGCATGTGTATGCATGTGTGTACAAGGTAGGCCTCCAAAATAAACACTAGGGGAAAAAAAACCAAAAAAACCCAGAAATATAACAAATAAAAATGAACAAAATTATGTAAAAATAAACATCGTATGAGAAGTGAAAAGTCAATTATCTTACTCTTAAAAGGAACTGTCTCTGCCATTTAGGATGGAGCCTTACATTTATCAGAACCCTCAGAGAGGCAGAATAAAGAATTTTTAAAGGAAAGAAAAAACTGTGGCACATTTCGCCTTCAAATATACTCATGATAGAGAGAAAAAAATGAGGTTCCCAAAGTGACAAGGAGGGGGAGAGGCGAGTAAGAAAGAATAATTTTACTTCTTCTAATAACCTGATGTGATCACAATAGCCTGATGGGCTGCTTTATTTCATGGAATATTAAATTCAAATGTGACTGAAAGAAGGACGGAGCACAAAAGGGGGGATGGGACATAATATCGTCTCAGTGAAGCCTCTGCAAGCCTTTGCTGACCAGATGCAGTTTACTGCCGGAGCAAAACAAACAAACACTCTGCTGCCTTTTTTTTGGGTTTGTTTTGTTTGTGTGTCTGTGTGCGTGCGCGTGTGTGTGTTCCTAAAATAAAACAAAGATATGTGTGTGACATCTGAATATGTCCACAAATTTGCAAAGTATTTGTTTTTGTTATATTGTTTGATATGTCCAACCTGGTAAAGGTCAGTGTCTTGAAATTAGCCTTCAAATAGTTCTTGTGAAAAAACACTGACACCCTAAATTAGGGCTTTAGGCTTTATCTTCTGTCAAGACACATTGCAGATACATTACAAAATATTGACAAAACTTTTACATGTATATGAATATGTGCCATTTTAATTTTCTTCAGCTTTCTGAATAAAATATACAATAGCATGATTTACCGAAACAGGTAAATCATGCTATTTACGTGCTGATAGCATGCTGTCATGCTATTTTGCGTGTTTTTAAAGGAGAACACATAAAAAGGGGTAAAAGCATTCATCAAATTGACATGCAATATAATGTACAGTCATGCAAACAGAAAACTTTAGATGCATATGCAAATGACTATTTCATTTTTATATAAAACAATTTCTTATTAAATTCAAAATTATTTTATTAATGCCAAAGGGAAATTAAATTAAATTAAAAATGTTTTATACAGAACAATTTTATGATCAGTTAATTATTGGTATGTTTCAGAATATCTCAACTTGTCATACAAAACAGTAGACCTAAGTGTCTTGAGGGTTCAGGGGAAATTCAACTTCAGAAAAATCTATTACAGGATAAAATTTTTTTAAATTATTATAATCTAGTCTGGTATGTTTCTATTTAACTTATTTCCAGTATGGAAGACATGAATTATCACAATCAGGAAAAATAAAACCTATAGCGGTCTTATTTCTGTTTAAATATGCAATTTTTTAAAATCATTTTATTTATTTTGTACTTCATTTAGAGAGAAGTACATAAGTACAAAAAGAAAAGAAAAGCCCTTTTGTGCTATAGGAAGAATATTTGTCCATTTTCTAAACTTTATAGACTTTTTATAACAGAATAAATTAACCTCTAACTAGACAGCAGTAATCTAAAGGCAGTGTGACATTAAGGATACAAAGGTAAACCACAGACTGTCACCAACTGGTTTACAAAAACACAAGAACAAAGAATGGAAAATAGACAAAATCACTTCAAATTAACCTCAGCAGAATACTTTAAAGAATTCTATCCATCATGAAAAACCTGGACTTGTTACACCTCATTTTGTCATTGCAGCTCAAATACTTTGTCAGTAGTTTTATAGCGCTTAATCATCAGGCAAAACCCGGCAGCACCGTGACGCTAAGAGGAAATGAAGTTCGAAGGCAAACTCATCATTAGTCTTTAGATGAAATCAGATAAGAGCGAGTGTTCAAGCATCGTTATCCAGACTGGGCTTTTATGAGCAAACACCATGCCTCCGTATGGGATGCATAATAAGCACCTCTACCCACTGGGAGTGTGCATCCATCGGCGTGGCTGCGGCATGTTGTGATAAACCTCTTCCATCAGAGCGTGTCTGCATTAGCCATCAGCTCTCTGGGTGTAATAACAGAACAGGACACCACTTCACCTGCGTCAAAGGAAAACCCTCAAGAGCAATAATAAAAAAAAAAAAAAACTGGCAGTGTTTCAGCTTAGCAATTACATGCATTCCATATTAGGCCAATCTTTTCATGAAAATGTCAGGGCTATCACGTCTCATACACTGGTAAAGATGCTTGGAGTATTTCGTCTTGCCAAAGATGGTAGCATACAGCTAAAATCAAAAGTTGTTCAGATTCCACCTCACCATGTGTGCTACTTGTTCTACAGTGAAGAGCAGTGATTTAGACAACCACCTTTAACTCAACTAAGGTATCTCTACACACCATTCAATGTCAGGATGAAAAACTGCTCGTTGCTTCATTTGTCCCGTTAAAAAGCTCATCCTCATCTGTGACTCTTTCTTACTGTAAACATTTCCTGGCCAAAAAGGTCTCAAAGGATCTGAAATTAATTAATCTCTCATTTGATCGCGTTTTAATCAAAGACCATGTTAAAAAAATAAGCAATATGTTTGCATCAAAAGCGGTTTTGCTGGTACATCACTGAATAAACAGACATATGAGACAAACGACAAATATATCTATTATTTTTCATCTTATTTAGGTTATTCAGCCAGACGATTGGTGCAAAGTACTGTTGCACCTATTAACCTTTGAAGTGTTTCATGAACTCCTGATCATTAATTGAATTACTTTGGAAAATATACTTTGAAATGTGGATGGTGGCATTAGCATTGGAGGTGTCTGTCCTTCCTTTTTTGGCATTGAGATAATTTTAAGTTTGAATAGTTTCAAATAGGCCACGTCCTTTTCCAGCATCTTTAACCACAAGAAGCAACTTGTCATTCATTGCTGGCGTTTGCGGGTGTTGCTTTGCGTCAGATATATCGGTGCAGAAACATGACACAAAGGTACGGCAAGAAAAAGTGATTGCCTTAAAATTTGTAAAGCATCAAAATCTAAGTAGTTTATTTACAAATGGCCTTAATGTATATATACATACATTACACTATGACTGGAATTGTATATATATACACACTGAGATTTCTAGTTAATTTTCTCAGCAATAGGGACTTTTACTTTCTGACTGTCCTCTCATTTCTAGCATTGAATCAGGCTCTATTAATTCTGAAGAAACAGGTAAAAACAGGCATAAGTATCCCAACTTTTCTCATTAAAAGTATAAGTGTCACCTGTTCTCTGTGTCCTCCACTCTGAACTCCAACTTCAACTCTGCTGTGACTCTCTCCAGTGCTCCAGAGGGAAAAATAGATGAAGTCAGTGAAAGAGTCAGGGGGATGGGGACCAGAAGAAAACTGATTGACCTGAAGACGGGTTTCACCTTCTGCATCTGATTTTTTTCCCCCACTTCCTTTATATTACCCTTCAAATGAGTTGAGTTCTTCATGACAAGGTCTACAAGAATTAACCCTCATAACTGTACAAATGGAGTCTAATATTAACAAGAAGTCTGTGACATATGGAACCACGTGTGCAGTGATGGGGCTTGAGAAGAACTGCAAAGAGTGGGTGAAGCTGGATAAATATAAGTGTGGTAAGCTGGTGGCATAATATTCATTGTCTTGCCAACAGATTCCCCCGTTTAAACTGTGAATCTCATCCAACGGTACTATGGGTGTCTTGGTTGCTTCTTGGACTGATATTCTCTTTGGCCGTCAGTTTAGAGGACAGTTATGCTCTAGTGAGTGTGTATGAAAAATATAAGAAACATTTCATTATGATAGTACTGCAGTAAGCACACACTTTCTGGTATCTTGTTTCTTACAATTACACAATGTCCATATGGATATGCAAAACTGCAATGCATGAAACATAATTCCCAACAAAATATTGCACCCATGCAGTCCATTGTGATTGCAGTGCTACACAGAGTAACACTGTTGTTCAAGAACTTGTGCAGCTTTTCTCACAAGTCGCTGAGACCTTCACATAAAACCTGGGTTTGTCTTGAGGTCAACAGGCAGACTATCAGGTGTCGTCTGACAGCAATGCAATGAAATAGATTTTATTTTAAGGTATCGGATAAAAAGACACTTTGTGTTGGCCTTTTCTCATGAAATCCCACTGCACAGCAGTTATGAGTTAAATTAAATAAAAGAAAATAAAATTAAATAAAAATTAAATAAAAATTTAATAAAAATTTAAATTTGCTTTTTCCTCCCCAATATGTCATTGATCTAAATAACAGACATTTTCCTTTAAATGAAAGTAAAACAAAAAGTCAGATCTTTAACTTCAAGTCTTTAAAATCAAACCGTGTTTCTACCCTTCTGAGGAGATGTAAGGAGAAGAAAGTCAAAAGAGAGGGTTGAGAAAAACACCACATACGGAGTGTTTACAGATTTCTCCAGGCTCACCACAGTCAATTACAGTGTAATGTTTAGAAGACCAATTAAAGGCTTTTATTGAACTCAGGGCTTTGCTGCAGGATTGTTGGCACGTCGCTTTTCTGCTCTAGAAATGTTTGGGATTTCATATTTTAGTTGTTTCATTTCAAGTTTGCAACTATTTTGAGGAAAGTGCTAAGAAATGCTGTTATTAAGCAAAACACAAAGACATGGAAAGGTTGAGGAGGTTTAATTCATTTGCACACCATCCTTTGCGGTAAGTATATTGCAGACTTTAGGGGCATTTTTGTGGTATCTAAACAATAAATGAAAGCCACAGTTCTTAGAAACCAAGAGACATTTCCTTATGAGGCCTATCGCTACGACGGTGCTGCTAAAGTGTGCAGTACCGTCTCAGAAAGCCCACCCACAACAGCCACCAGCGGAGAGGATCACTCCTACGTTAAGAATACAAGCCTCCGTTCTGCTTCTCACCACTGGTAGGTCTAATCCCCTCGGCTGTGGCCCGAATCCTGCAGGTTGTTACCACACAGAAGCACAGGAGCAGCAGAGGGGGCTCAGCCTGTGGTTTCAGCAGGGAACACAAAGGATGCCTCGACAGACTTGAGGACATGCCGTCATTACAAAAGTATCTAAGACATCCACGCAAGTGTGCATACGATTTTAACAGTCTCTCTATTTTATTTTAGTATGATCAAGTGAAATGTTATGATCATATTAGAATGGGAGTAGAAGTTGAATAAATACATGATGGAGAAAGTTGAATAATTGTGCACAAAAAGGGATAAAAAAAAAGAAGTAATTTTTCTTTCAAAATGTGTCTATTAGATGTTAAGCCTAGTTTTAATTAAATGTTTTTGCTACATTTCCAAAGGAAAATGGAATTGTGCTTTGTCTTCAGGTGAATACTTATTTCCTTTTTTAAACAAAACCACAACTTGCTTTTTGCTATGTCAGAATAGATAACTGAGGATAACTGAACAAAATGTCTATATTTCTCTTAATGACGGGTCAGGCATTCTCATCCAAAACGAAAACATTAGATTCAAACAGCAGATAATTTCAAACACTTTTTTCTTTAACAAATCTGTGTGCTCTTGATGTCTACAAGTAATTAGAAATAGAAGGAATAAAGAAATTCAGACAGTCTAAAATAAAACATTTAGTTATCTTTAATAGCCTACAAAATAAGCGGGTAAAGTACTGGGTCAATGCAGACATAAACTTAGGTCCTGGATGACCGCCATGCGTATAAATTGTGTCGCAGTTTACAAACCAATTGATAACTTTACATGACAGTTTCACAGACTGTGATGAATATGTGTTGTAAAGTTTCAAATCTGCTATTAAAGTTCTTCTAATAATTTTGTTTGCATTTACAGCAGTCATTTAAAAATATATGCCATGTAATTTTCTGCACTGGCTGGACTGTTGTACCCTTAAAACCAAACCAGCAAAAGGCCAAACAAATATAATTCCACTGCGTCTCTGGCATGGGCAGTATAGTCAGTGTTTAAATATCATCATAGGTGTGATCAAGACAGAGTTATGATTGTAAGATTTTGTGCTGTGGGATATTCTGTCTGACATTTATTTTAAAAAAAAGAAAAGGAAAGAAAAAAAAGCATCTATGTGGGCTCAGCCCAAACACAAGGCTTAGGGGCCTATAAATATACATATATATGCTTTGTGTATGTTTTCCCCACAGTGATAAAGCAGTGGAGCCTTCTGTTTGCACCACAGCCAAGAGGCAGCTAAGGCTGTTTGGTGTGGAGTTTTTTTCTTTTTCTCACTGTGTTTGCAGGCGGAGAAGTGTGGCTGTGTTCTGTCTACTCTCTCTGTAAGTTTAGGCTAAGGTCTGTTATCAGTAGATCATGTAGGTAGATGCACCTCTAACCCAACTCTGAGTCTGCACCCAGAACACCAACATTGTTTCATCCTTTTTGCTTGCCTAAGCCATTTCACACACGTGAAATACTCCAGAAGGAAGGCACATGAGAATGCTAATTTCTGCAGTATTATCCCAGAGCCTACGTGGGAGATTTTCCATCAAGTATCCCAATAAAACGTCTGTAATAACAGAAGGTGAGATTGTGTGCAAACATCCCTACTTATTAGCAGCAAATAACACACAAAACTGGAGAATTTGCATTTAATTCATTCAGACCTAAGGCATAAATTTAATAAAACATTTTGAATCTAATGCTTGAAAAAACTCCTATAACTGGGGATCTGAGAAACTTAAAATTGTCAAGTAAAAATACTGGTTAAACTGTGACGTATGATAAGTATGAAAGTCAAAAAGTATGATCTGGACCACAATAGCCAAACATTTGTAACATAAGCTACTTGCTAATATTTATTTATGAAATGATTATTTAGAAGGATATAATGTTTTTACTGTGGTTCTAGGTAAAGATTAAAGACAAAAAGCTAATATTAGCAGACACTATTACAAATTTTCAAAGTCCTGCTTATTTTACAGAGAGTTATGACAAGACTAAAAAAAAAGTCTTTGAATGAAGCTACAAATACAGGAATGGCATCATGCAGCCTGCGACTTGTGATTTCTATTCTCATCCAGTAGACTGGCTTAATATCCTGGCTGCTGGATTATTTCTATGCTGTGACAGTACTTACTGTATCAGTCTGTTGCATTATAATACGAAAGTTTTCAATTAACAACATAAGTGACAACTTGACATGTGCAAAACAAGAAAAAACACAAAATGAAGTCCATTGACAACTACGACATCCACCAGACCTGTTCTAAGTCAAGGACATCAGTTTATTCAAATGTTCACCATTTTCTCAGCAAGTACATCCATTTAACCCAACATTCACCTGCCTCCAGAACTCATTAAAGACCAAGCTTAAATGTGTGGCAGAACCCTGTACCCCCACTGGATATGACAATAGTCGGGCCTGTCAGAGTACAACACACAATAACCTCTGCTGCAAAATTAGACCCACCACTGAGTCAACTGATAAAGGGATGCTGAGATGCAATTACCATAAAAGCTGGGCCCCTTCAGAACTACTACTTCTCTTTGCACTACACAGCACCCCTGACCTCCATCTGCCTCTCAAAAAAAATCCTTGCCCCCTTTTTTCCTTCCCAATATTCACATATAGCTCCATTGTGTCCTGCAATTTTGGGGCTCCGCTGTGAGCAGCAATCCCTGAATTTCCAATCATTTGATGATTTCTATATGGCCTGACTGCAGAGAGCATTCACTATGGGGTTGGCTTCACCTAGTAAAGATTCTTGCAAGAAGTACATCATGCCAAGGAAGTCAAAGTCACCTAAGTCCCACTAAATCAAGCTGTGTAGAGCTGAGATCTATATGATTTAGCACTTTTTTCTCCCACAGCACCATTTTTCCTCATTACTGTATTTATTCTCATCTGATTCTGTCATCCCTTGATCTGCTGGATGCTGCAGTTACACTCAAGGTTGTGCTGGAAATGCAGCCGATAATAGGAAACAAAGGGAACACGTTGGCGGGAGCATAAAGGTGTTGATGTGAGGCAGAAAGAAAACAGCACTCAGAGGTAACCTTTAAGGAACATGGTCATTAACACCTCCATTACTAACTCTTCTGTATGAGCAGGTCTATTAGTCATTCACAGCCCACGCTTACCATATGTTTTATTTATTTATTAATTTTGGAAAAAAACAGCAGGATGGTTAAAAAGACATCTTTGTTTTCTTTTCAACAACAATCAGTCATCGCCATTGCAACCACCAACTGTTTACATGCTCCTCGGCATTAAGCTGATCTACCGACTTACATTTACCATGTTGACTGTGCAGACTGATGCGGAGGGTCAAGCTGACTCTTGTGTATTCATGGGTTCATGTGTAAACAGAAAATTCAGAGAAAAAGACTAACAGCAGTTGTCAAACTGTCTCAACAAACAAAAATGGAAAACTATTTAGTGGCAGGACAATAAGTGTAAAAATAATTAGAATTAGCACAAAAATGTTTTGTTTTCCTTGACAATATTCACATATTAAATACACAAATACTCAATATATCTCTTTAATCTCACTGCACACATGTGCAATGAGATTACAGAGATTGAGATTAAAATTTTGCGTCACCTTTTGAAGTTTTCACATTATAAAAAGTTGACCTCTCTAAGTCAATTTGTTTTTAAATTACTTTACTTCATTTGCGAATCCCTTTATAACCACTTTTTCCGTCTGAACTTGCCTTTCTGTAAAATAAAACAAAAATCAAGGTATCTTAAAATTCAAGACGCATTTTTGGTAAAAGTTGTGACTTAAATTCTCATCTTGCTGTGTTTTAGACGACAGCGCTGTTTCATAATCCAAATGGAGGAATCACAGAGACAAGGAGTCATTAACACCTTTACCAGGTGTAATGGAAAAAGTGATTTGTTAGAGGTCTGAAAATAGGTCGTCTTTTCCTTCTAATAATTACAACTTGGAAACATATTATCTTACAGCCTGTATCTTCAGCACTGTTGCAAGCAAGGCCTGCTGAAACTCAAAAAGACCCGTCTGAAACCTTAATTACACAACCATGTATTTCAGTCCATCAGCTCCTGCTGCTCCAATGTTAATAATAGTCTCTAATATTCATTTCTTTCTCTGCTCATTTTCTATAGGTTTGCCTTGTGATTAAGTTAACTTTCCTTCACTTTCATAAATGTTTTATATATATATATATATATATATATATATATATATATATATATATATATATATAAGGTGGTATATATATAAGGTGGTAATTACAAGTACAACTTCTCAAGCTTCTCTCACTGCAGAGACCATCAGGGGTATCTCCACACACGATGGAGATACTGGATATTATGTATTTCTATTAGCAGAAATTATGTATTTCTATTAGCAGAAATACATAATATCCACCAAATAAAAGTTAAATAAAAACAGAATTTCACATGTAGTGTAAAATATGTCCACAGATGAAAAGTATTTTACAACTCACAATCAAAGAAATTGCCCAATCTGTGTAAGTTTTACACAACTGCTGCACAATTTACACTCTTCTATCAGTGTAATTCTCATACATTTTGTTTTCTAGCATTTGCATTTTTCATATTTACTCTGACAAAGATTTTATCTGGTTCCCATTCACTTCAGATTCTGCAGCATTGTTCCTCCAGCAGTAAAGGACTAAAACTTCAGTAGGCTGGTATAACTTTTTGATGATGCAAAGCGCTGACCTAACCCTCTCTGCTTCCAGCGGCAGGAAGAGGAGGAGTTTCAGGAAGGAAATTCTGTTTTGTCATGGGGACCTTAAGGCAAAGGACTGAGACAAACAGTTTTTCTTTTCACCAGCTGCTCAGGAGGGTGGCATTGGGAAGACAAGCCAGCTGCCTCACTGAGGTTTTATTCAGAATTAACCTTGTAATAACAGATTGAGAAAAATTCAGATTGGTCTTCAGATATGTCGGATTATCTGCCTCTCCACACTTCCTTCTGACTCTGGGACCTCCATTTCCAAATAATTTAAGAAATGCAGCACTTGTCCTCCACCTCTTATATACAGTACGCCAGTGGACCTTGAGAAACTTACTCCAGCAACATGCTTTGCTGATCTCCTCAAACTCTTAAATGGGCTTTGCTTCATAATGATCTCAATAAAGCATTTATCTGTGTTGTTTGTGTGTATATTTTTCCACCACACTTTTTTCCTTCCACTTAATCTTCCAATAAAATGTTGCATGCATATCTGTGTGTACAAGCACCTTCTATAGCAATGACACAATGTGGTTTACATTTGTGGTGAGTGTCAGTCACTGTCTATTATAGATGGTTCGAAACAAAATTGTATTAAAACTATTTTTCATTGGTCTTTAGTACTGAAACTGAATTTTCATTCGGTGTGAGTCAGTCATAAAATGTAACAGAAGTAGAAATTTTAATTGTCTCATACTATGACTGGTAAACCTATATCGAAGCTACAATTTTAAACAACTAAAAAATGATCAAGATCATGTGATCACAATTGATCACAAACATTTTAAAAAAGGCTGACACTTGTTAAATTCTACCACACTATTCAGAAAATGCGACACATAAAATAATTTTCTTTATTTGCTTTTCTTACCTTTCATAAAGGTTATTAAAAAATGAACACACTTCTGCAACGTTGGGAGCATCTATTTGGGAGCACAAACAAGGGCCACACAAATCAGTGCCCCACACCCAAACGTCCTGTGTACATATGAGCAAAGTCAATTTCAGCCGAGGTCGTGCGTGGTGATGGTCTGTCTGATATTGTAGTGGTCATGCCTCTGTGTTGTGAATGTGAGCAGATCCATCCAGCCAGGGGAGCTCGGAGCAGGGGTGGAGCTGGGATGGAGAACGGGGAGGTGGGGGGCTGGATGGACCAAGCGTTTCTTTGAAGTCTGGATTCCAATTAAACCCCTGACTGAGTTCTAAGCGCACAAGAAAAATGACTGAGGTACATGACATGGCCAGGTCCCCTCATTCAGCCAAGCCTCTCCATTTTAGCCCCTTTGTCTCCCTGCAGCTCTTAAAATTTATGATCACCTTTCCTGATATAACCCCCACAAAGAGGCCATCTCCCACCATCCAACAGAAAAAAAATGAATGGAATTTAAAAACAAAAGGGAGTCACTCCGACGAGAAGAATATAAAGGAGAGACGAAAACTAACGAGAATCACAAAAACCTGTCTTATTTTTAATGACAATAAATCTAAATGTTGATATTTAAGGCTTTGATTCTGTTTAAAGCGTTCACATGAGCACCTGCTTCTATTTACAAAGGTAGAAAGGGTGTCAGGCAGGATTAAAAATATACAAAGATCAAACACACACTAAACTGTCTAGCGGATGCAGACAAGCCTATTAGTAGGTGCATTTCATGACAGTAACAAAACTAATTCCTCTGTCAAAATTACATCTCAAGTAGTCTCTGCAACAGAAAATGCCATTGAAATCTTCCTTTTTTGACATGAGATTTCTAGAAAAACATGCAGATGCTTTACTTGGTGAAACAATCATTTCCCTCAACAAAGGGCTTCCAAGGCGGTTATGTGAAGTAATTTTTGGTGTCATCAGTTTGCTTCAGACAGTGAAAACAAGTGACATATGGAAGCTTACTCCAGCACAATGCCAATTTAGCTTTGAAAACTTCACAAAACATCTTTACAAAACCCAGAATCAGGCTGCCATTCCGCACAGTTTTGTTTTCTCTTGAAAAAGTGGTGGTAAAACAGTGAAGGTGCACCCTAGCTGGGGGACATGTTTTTGTTGAAAGTGAATGGAGAAAAATGTCGGATTTCAGAGGTATCACTCCTGCAAGGCAACCGCAGGCAATTCATACAGTACCCGGCACTATGTCTACAACACTGCAGTTTTTCTGTTTTTATTTCTGCACCTTTCATATGTGAATTCTATTCACAGACACACTCTGAACAACACACAGTAGGTAACGATACATACTCCATAATTCATATAGCATTGAATTTCATTTCCTTTGCTCTTAAAACTAAGAAAAAGAAAGAAACGCTGCACACACCTTCCCCTCACACCGCACAGGCAATACAGTACAAAGAGCATAAGCACAGGCATGTATTGCTTCTTTCCGAACTGAGTAGTCAAACACCTAACAAATCAAATACACAAACTAAACACACAAACATGCTCTGGAATAAAATATTGAAAAGTGACACAGTCACCTGGTCAAATGCTCATATAATTCCCTAAGGAACCACTCTGAATAAACTACTTCCTCCAGAGGGAAAGAAGGAAAACGGGGCGGGGGGGGGAAATCGGAGGTAGCAGATTTGAGCAGGAAGATGAGGTTCGTGTGATGTTGGATCCAGAGACGGGATAAAGCAGGAAGGGGTTAAGACTGGGAGCCGGCAACCTTTTATCACACTGGAGGAAGACAAGGAGCTGAAAGGCGCAGAATGGTAAATATTTCAAGATGATGGGTGACATAAACAAAAGGTTTACTCTCATTCCCACTTTTTAAGTTGCAAAATTTGAGGCTGGTAATTCATAACAGCACTTCCTGCTGACACAATAATGCAACGCTGAAAAATAAACCACTGCTACTCAACGCAGAAATTTAAATATCTACTTCAGGTTTTCGTCAGCTTAAGTTAAAATAAGCTCCTACATGTTTAAGATTTTAGTAATGATAAGGCAAAAAAAAAATACATCTTTAAAGGACTTAATCACACAAACTTTTTAATTTGGCTTATTTCGATGTTTTGTGCTTCATTTATATAAATGACCTCCTTCTTTCAGGGACATAGCACTCGGTCTCAGCTTCGTGTCAGAGAGCAGTCTGTCAGTGTGCCTGTGAAAGCCAGATAACCCTTTGATGGAGAGTACCGGTGGTTACTGTTGTCTGTACCCTCCACCTTCCCCTTGCAGCACATATGAAGATTTATTGAAGGAGAGGGCCAAGCAGCGGGGGCCTGCGCTAACATAGCAGGCCACGATGGCAACAGGAAAGGAGGCAGGAAGAACAGAGGCAGGAGGCAGACACACTAGGGGGTGATGGGAGCTACTCTGACCTGCCCGTGGAGGACACAGCGCTCAGGTATCGGCGCCATGATTATCTGGCTTTTGTGCGGGACAAATATTCAAAGGGACGCTCTTTCTCCACTCAAACAAAGGACTGACAACAAACAGAACAAAAAAAAAAAAGTATGTTGATGTGAAAAGTCGCTTCAGATTCAGTTGAGTGTGGTTATGTTGATCTCCTGCAGTTACTGTTTAATAAAAAGTAAGTGGAATTCCTATATCAGTGGCTGAGAAGCAAAACACTATTTTTAACAAATCCAACATTTATCAGCAAACATTTTACGTTCTAAACATTTCTTTCAAAACTATACCAATGACATTGGTGAAGGACAGCGTCATAAAATGTGGATGATGAGGGAATTGTGTGGCTAAAAAGCTTTCATGAAATACTCTGAGGACCTGCTCGTCATTAAATTGAGAGCAAATTTAGTTTAAAATAAGATACTCGTTACCGAACAATATTATATAAAAGATTTATTGTATGACATTTGAACATGTGGACATTTAACTACCCAGAGAGGCTATGCACAGATACCACTACATCAAATAAGAGTCTAATCTGCTATTAATCATCTTCACTTTTAACCCATGTTTTACTGCATATGATCTCATGTACTTTCCTCCAGAGCTGACATAAATTCTTGCAGCATGTGGCTTTGAAATACAGCATATATGGCAAATTGTTGCAAAGACAGAGAGAAGCGAAGCAAAGGAAGAAAAGATGAGAGAGAAGAAAAAGAAGAGAATGCACATTGCCGACACATAGTGCCCTCTTCTGCTTGCAAGCTGCATGATACAGTTTTATTCATTTTGATCAGCAACAAAAAGCCCTAATCCACCTGCCACTGGACAAAAGTGCTGCTTTTTTTCCCTGTGTGGTTCTTGATTTACATTATTATTTATGTGTTTTTGTGTGATATGCGAGAGTAGGAGCCTTAAAACAATTGTCCCATTTCACACTAAATCCACAAGTGTAAGTTCAGAAACAGATGTTTATATTTTTTAAGTTGTGGAAGTCTTGTTAATACATTAAAAAACAAAGTGGCGCACAGTTTGAATTTATGACATCCAGATTTGTAAACCTTTTGCATAATTTTTTATATTTCTTATGTCTTTTATCTGCTTGGAAAAATCACCAACGGCTGCTGACAAAGCCATTGGTCCTTTTTGGTACCCGGGGAAAGTCTCTAACTCTGAAACCCTATTCCAAGTCATAGGGTTTCAGACCACAAATGGTCCACACATAAAAACGACCTGGACACGGCTTCATCCCCTTAGATTGAGGTGGGGAGTCTTGGTGAGAAAAATTATGGATATTGATGCTTTAAATTATTATTATTATTTTATTTTATTTTTTTAACAATTTACAAACCAGTTTTTGCGGTTCTGTTGGTGTAGCATAATTTGGTTTAACTAAGATGTTTTTCATGCTTTTAGCCGGTTCTGGTTCCTGTGCCGCAAAGCAATCAAAAATATTGTTTTCTGTGTTTGTTTGTTGTTTTTTTGTTGTTGTTGTTTGTTTGTTTGTTTTTTGTCTTTTTTTTTTTCAAATAAAGTATGCATTAAGAAAAAGTAACAATTTCATCCTCTGTAGAATAATCCTTTTTCAGTTTTTGATCACTGAGTATCTTAGATGCTGATCTAATGAATAATTGCAGTCTAGATTTTAACATTTGTAAAATAATGTTTTGATTTAGTGCTAAATCTGATGCCATGAATCAGATACTAACTTCTGTATTTTTCACTGTGCACAGCTCAAACCCCATTGATTGGATTGAAAAATAAGTTGTAGGAATTTGGTTTTTATTAAAGAACTTCCTTTGAGATAAGTAAAAATCTAAAATATATATATTAGAATTTTTTTTCCAAGCAGTTGTGAGGCATATCACCCATATCAAGAAATGCCATTTGGGAGTTACCTTCATAACCTTTAACAACTGACCTTCATGGTACTGTAACTTTTTGCCTTTGTTACACTGTATGTAATTTCAAAACCCTAAACACTTTGAAATGTTAATAGAATTTTTTTTTTCTCAGACAAATGAAATGGAGGGGTTTTTTTGTGTGTATGTGTGCGTGTGTGTTTTTTTTAACAAAAGTACTTCTGTTTATCACTGTTCTGTGAACTTGAAATACTTTCAAGGATGAATATTCTTCACTTTGAACAAAAAAAACTGTTATGGTGCAGTGCGAAAAGAAATGGAAAACACAAAGCTCTTGAATTTTCTGGGCTTATTACAAGAAAATAACATGTATTGTGTGTTCCAGTGTGTGTATACAAAGAAAGAAATGCCCTTGCAGAAATGTTTTACAGTTGAGTTCAGCACATCCGTACGTGTGGTCTTATTCTCCAAAATGCTAAATATGCATACAGAAAAAAAACAAAAAAAAAACAATGGCAACAAGCTTTAAGAGACATAAAATAATGACCCACATTTGATCATCTGGTTTTATTAAAAACAAAGATCCAAAGAGCAACATTCGCCATTTGAATTTAATGAAAGCTGTGTGGGTGACAGGAGGCTTTTGATTTATACACTGTTATTAAACCAAACAAGAGAGACAAGCAGGTAAGTAGGCAGAGTGAGGTAAGAGAAGCAGAAGAGCAAGACCTCAGAATCTGAGCCCTTCAGGTAAACTCAAAACCTTGCATCCCCTCTTCTTCTTGCTCCTTTTTCCACCTGCTCCCCTCTGAGTATCGCAGAAGTGGAGAGGAGCCAAGGACACATGCTGTGTGCCACCCCTCTTTCACATCCCTATTCCTCCTCTGATATCTCCTCCATTATTCATTTTAAAACACAGAGTGATGTAAAGATGAATAATAAATACAGTCAACACAAAACAAAAGCTGGCAGACCAGTGCTGCCATTGTGGTCACTTCATGGAAATGTCTGCATGTTTATCCATGGACTATGCAGTTTTAGGACAAAACCAATTAAATGTAAGCCTCAACACTCTTTTCTAGAGATTCTAGTTGAATTCACTTTATACTTTAGCATCTTGAAAGGATAAAGCGCAGCTAACCCGACCTCAAAACATGTGCTGTAGAAGAAAAATGATCCCTGAGTGGTTCGTCTTTGATACTTCAAAGCTACAGTAGCTGTCTGAAATACATCAACAAACTTACTGTAGGAGATCTTCACACTATGCAGCTAACACAAAACATCCAGCTAAAAGCTGTGATACCGGCCAGAACCTTTTATGACAAAGATAGTGAGAATGATCATACAAAGGTTGAATTGCTGTGCTATAATAGTTTCCTGGAGTTTAGAGTCTTGTGAAAAGAGTTTATTCTAGTCAGACACTGTGTAGTCATTTTTGTAACACAGAGATTGAAACGGGATCACACTTCATAAAAAAAAAAAAAAAAAAATTCAAAATGTAAGAATGAGAGA
This sequence comes from Poeciliopsis retropinna, assembly GCA_010277075.1. Classification (NCBI taxonomy): domain Eukaryota; kingdom Metazoa; phylum Chordata; class Actinopteri; order Cyprinodontiformes; family Poeciliidae; genus Poeciliopsis; species Poeciliopsis retropinna. The sequence continues at coordinate 15,336,688 of VMRM01000006.1, read as the reverse complement.
CAAATATATTCAAGGGAAAAAGTCTATCAGATTTCATCCCGCAGTGACTCTTTTAGGATGATTAGATAAGTGCCTTTATCTTCTAAATATGTTTCCTAAAAATGCTGTCCTTTATTTCTCGCACTCGAGGTGGCATGAATCAAAAGCGTCCTTGATGTTTGCTCAGTGATTAACATTGCAAAAATTCCCCATGCAGTGTTTCACAATTAATATGAGTCCGACACACTGGCTGTCTGACTGAATATCTAATACAAAAACAAAATGGGTGAGGATTGCATTTTGTTTTCAATGTTTTGCTCAAGCGGAGCAATGCTGTCATGCCTGCTTTTTTTCTGAATGTCAGACAAAAAAAAAAAAAAAAGAGAGAGAAGAGATGGAGAGGGAGGGATCCTGGAAGATGGGGGGAGGAAAAGGAGGAGAGATGGAGGAGCCGCTGACATGCACTTGTCTCCAATCTCTTCGAATCCATTGCACAATTCATCTGCTTTGTCTCTTCTGCCACGGCTGAGGACAATCAGACCAGACGCCCATTAGATTCCTCATACTGCCCCCCACCCCCATGGATCCCCACCCTACCCACTCACACACATACCCCAAACACATTTTTTTAATGTGACATGCTGACTGAAGGAGAGGCAATGCAATTCACGAGCCTCCCCAAACAGGGAAATGTCAGGAAGAGAACCCACATCAAAACCAGGTTGTCATGGAGATTCAGCAGAGTCCAGAAATTACAGAGTTGCATAGAGAAGCTGAGATACAGTATAAACTGTCAAGCTTTTATGCACACCCCAATAAAAAACATTTGCTTTGCAGAGTTTTTTTTTTTTTTTTTTTTTTTTTTTTAGATATGCATTATATATGCAAAAACAACTTGTCCATTTTGAAAATAACATGTTGGTAATATTTTCAGCCTCCAAGACATTTTATATTTATACATATGCAAATTTAGGGAATGCTTAATATTTTCTTTACTTCTCTGATTTTAAAGGGTAAATTTGATCAGAAATAAAATACATGCACAAAGGGGGTGTAAGTATTAAAAAAAAACAACTATGTTCTATTGAAGTAGAAACTTCAATAAAAAAATAGTTTTTTTTTTTTTTTCTATTTAACATCTTAGCACACATGGTGAAAAGTCTTCTCAATGAAAATAAACCAGAAAAAAAAAAGTTATTGACAGAAAAATCGACTCCAGTGCTTGGCAGAGATCTCCAAATGCTGCAGGGAAATTCGACAACTATGTCATGTGACCACAGTGTCCATCCACAGTAGCCATTCCTCAGCCAATAGTGTTATCAGACACTGTTCCTGGAATGCTTGGCATTTCAACGATCTTTCCCCACAACAAAAATAGAAGAAAAAAAAAAGAGAGAAAGAATGATGGAAGTAAGAGGATAAAAAAAATTTGCTCCTTCACCCTGCTTGTTTAGAAGGATGCCAGCACTTAGCTTCAGCTTTTTCAGCAGAACTAGACCGGCTCTTCCCTGTAGTGCAAGAGGGTCTTCCATCCCAACAGCTATATTCATACACCACCAGGCCTCGCTAGGGTCATTTTATTGAGGTTACTCAGCTCTGCGCTACATAAAAAAGAGGAGATCGGGGGATATTAATGGTAAATGTGGCATGGTTACTGATTTAATACCCTTTCTCTGCCCTCCCTTTTTCTTTGTTTGGCCAGAGGAGCTGAAGGCTTAGGGATAAAGGTACTGCTCAAATCATGAGACAGGGATAAAGCCAGGAAGAGATAGCAAGCTCTGACCCAACGACAGAGCAGTGGATAATTAAAACACCCAGGGCCCCCGAACTGCCCTCATCCATCTCTTTTTCCTTTTTCTAAGGTTTTTCTCCTTTGCTCACTCACCCTCTCCCTTCACCCAGAAAAACTCTCTCTCTCTTTCTCTCGCTCAGGCATATCTATGGGTAACAAAACATACAAGCAAAAACATATCAAGAAGATGTGGACTTTGAATCAGTGAGATCAACCTATGAATGACCCTGTCAGGAAAATCCCTCCCACCTACTCATTGTGATCTATTTATTTTTCATTGTACATTTTTGAACATCAAGAACGATTCTTGTTTTAATGTGATTACTCCCAGACAGTCTGCCTCCATTGTCTCATAAAAAAACATAAAGAGTATACAACTGGCACACAAATATAGTCTGTTAAATTTACAAATGCAGCTGCTCTTTTTCTTCTAATAATATTCCAAGAGATGTCATTATTTATCAAATGCTGTAAATAAATGATTTAGCTTTTCAACGACAGCTGAACATTTGGCATTTCATACCCAGGATAATGCCGATTCAAAATGAACCGAGATTTAAATTACTATAATCTATAAAGCAGGCATGCAAGCCGCAGTGAAGATCAGAAAGATTCCTCACACCACCATAAAGAAAGAAAAGGCCTATGGATGTCTGTACATCATTTATGTTTATAGCAACCAGGCAAAAGATGGGGCATATGAAGCCAAAGGGTGTGTGTGTGTAGGGGTGTGTAGGCGTGTGTGTGTGTGTGTGTGTGCGCCTGTCTGCTTGTGTCAGGTGATCACAATCCTCCAACCTTGAATTTGCAGCTGCCAGCCACGCTGATGGGCAGGCCACACTGCCCTCTCTTGGCAGCTCCGTAATATTGCTGCTTAGAACATATAAAACAACAATTAGATCCCCAATTTTAATGTCATCTTCCATCTTTTACTACTTATCCAGTTTATGTTTTATCTATAACCAGCTCTTGTTACTTCTTAATGATGTAGCCTTACAAGTATTTCCTTGGCTTTTATGTTGATTGAGTGTGAGTGACTGAATGGACTGGTTAACTCAAAGCCGGCTCCATATGTCATTTGTGTGGTCGCTGACCGAACCCGGCAGAGCCGAACGGTATCCTATGAGCTGTGTGTGAATGAGGATGTGTGAAAGCCGGGAGATGGCTGGGGAATAGCAGGCTCAAACGGGAACCCCACACATCGCCCAGACTGAAGTCATTACGAGTGAGGCTTTGATTTCCATATGCAAAAACCTCAGGTTGAAGTCCAATGTGTTGTTCCCCTGGAGCACAGCTTCTACTAAGTGTGTTCATGTGGTTTTGGCTGTCTAGATACGCGGCGCAGTTTCAGAAAGACAGAGGGCAAAGTGCTAGCGCTGATGAATTTTGAATGTGTTGAAGATGATTTATTAGAGCACTTAAAAGGTCTGCAGGATGTCCTTCACACACATCTCACCCCTTAATAGACCACAGTGTGAACTGATACTGTTCCCACTAAGCATGATACTGTTTACAAAGTCAAAGATTTGGCTTTGATTTTCCTAAGTGTACTATCTGAAACATATCCACACTGTTTTTGTCTGGAGCAGGGGTGCAGTCATTGCTCATCTTTCTGCATAACTGTGGTTTTATTAGGCTGCAGATAGAGTAGTCAGGAAGGAGCTAAAGGGCACGAGGAAGAAAATCACCTGCTGGCTCCCGACCCACTTGGTCAAAGGAAGGCTTTGTCTGGCTTATTGTGTGGCAAACTATAAGTGTGCAGTAAGTAAAATAACAAACTTAATATGTAAATTTAACATACTGATAAGACTGCAAACAGAAAAAATTAAAATTCTCCCAATTTGAACCAATCTTCCTCCTCTGTCTTCCTACAGAAAATGTCACAAATTACCAAACTATTACAAATTTTGCCATACGAAAGTCTTGATTTAGCAAAACAAAACTGAGTGCCAGCATTTTGCAACAGTTCTAAGAAACAAATAACAGGCAGAGATGAAAGCCTTTCAGTAATCAGGACACAATCCAATAAAGGCATGTTACTGTCTGGAGCTTTTGTTTGGAAATAACAGATTTAATTTTTAACAGATGTCGCAACAAAAAAAAAAAAAAAAAAAAAAAAAAAAACACACAATTTGACCAGCACATTTACCAGACTGTCAGGTCAAAGGTTAAGATCCATTTTCACAGCTAAATTTGTGATGATGTTTGCATGCAACCAGGGAGGAAATGTCATCAGGCGAATATCCCAGTCCAATCTCCTGTCCCCTAAACACTGTGAGCTGGATTTGTGAGGTAAATTGTGTCATCTGTGCTTGCCCAGTTGAGTCCACAAGAAATCTGCAATCATCACAGAGCCGACAAAATCTTTTTTAAAGAGTGGCGCAAAACACAGCGCTTAAAGATACATCCGATCACAAGCACTGGAGAAAAAGACATTGATGCTTATTTACGATAAATGCAGTAAGGAGGAATCTGCTGTTTTCCTCATTTGAATCATTTTTCTCTTAGCAACAGAGCATTGATATTCAGGTGAAAAATCCCTATATTTTGAAGTTCTCTTCTTCTTTTCTGCAGCGTATGAACCAGTGACTACCTGTGCCATCTGAGTCTATAGTGAAATATGTACATGTGGATTTTTCTGGTTCACTACAAGAGGTACCACTATGGGTGTGTGTTTCTCAAGGCAGTTACATTTACAGTATACAGAGAATTATGTAACTACCTTTTGATTCAAATGCATACATACAATACAAACAGTTCATGCTGGGTTCATAAATATATCAAACTGAAAAAATAAAAAGGAAGACAAAATGTGTGGAAATAGTTGCAAAGTACACGTAATTACATAATTATTTATCTCATTATTATTTGTATGTCTGATGGATTCCGTGTGTTTGTTCAAAGTGACTTGTGCTACCTGCCACCCAACACGATATGCAGCGGCAGCACAGCTTCCCTGCACACCTGAATCCAGCACAGGGTTAAAGTCGGCGACAACAGATCTAGCAGCTTTAGTCTCCAGAACAGCCAGCTTACACAGATAAGTGGGCCAGGCTGGATAAGCCTCGCTGAAGTATTCTATTACAGTGCCAATTACCCTTCAGTAAATAATATGGGCATGTAGAGGAAGCTACTGGCAGGAAGTGGAATGTGTCTAAAAAAAAAAAAAAAAATCTCTTTGTTTCCTGAAATAAAATCTTTAATTACAGACATTGTATGGAGAGTGGGGCTGGGGGGAAGCAGTAAATTCAGTTGGAGATGTTGCAGCTCTGGATATCAATCACAACAAGTGGTCAGGGCCGAAGCAGGGTCTGTATGGCTGCTTCATGGCGTGGCCAGAGCAGCCCCTTACAGCCTTTACACAGAAAACGGGACCTCTAATAGGGACAAATTGGCAATGTCTGTGCGGGCCGGTGCTGTGCGCTTGGAGCTGGGAATTGATAGTGATGCCTAATGATCCTCCTGGGTAGATCAATACCAATAATCCGCTTTCCCACCTATTCTGCTCATTGACGATGGAAAACCTAGAAGAGCTGGGTAAAACCCCAGCCAGTAGATGGGGCGAGGAGTTCAGGTCAAAGGGTGCTAACTTTTACTTGCGCAATCAATGTTTTACAGACACATTCAAAAGTGCAGACAAGAATTTATTTTAAAAAGGCAAAATCGAAGCAAGCCAAACTTTACAAGAGTACCATGAAAACCATGAAAATAATACAAATTAAACATAGCCACCTCATTCTTATGCACATGATCGTCAATATTTATTTTTCCTTTACGTATTTATTAGGTGTTCGATGACACTTCTCATGAGGGCACAGTTTATACCAATTTTTTGCAAATCCCTGAAAACACGGGCTCCAAACAGCTCTATTGAGATGTGGTTTGTAACAAAGCAAATCTGTTCAGTAATACAATTACACCACAGAGCCACAAAAAAAAAACAAAAAAAAAACATGCACAATGGCATGTTATTTATACTCTTCTGAAATATTGGAAAATCATTTGTTTCCAAATGCAAATTCAATATTTTTCTGCTGTTTAACTTTCAGATAGTCTGTCTTCATTCACAAAACACAGCTTTGCATATTTTCACCACATCATAATTCAGATTAATACAGACCTTTATTCATATTTCTTTTTTTTTTCTTTTTTTTTCCTGTTTGATAAATCTGTTCTGTGTTTACCGTACAAAATAATAATGATTAATAGGGAGGAAAAAACAAAGAGTGCTCGTTCTACCAAAACCAAAAAGGAGAAACTGGGATATGTCCAGCAATACCAGGGTGAGACGAAGCATACAGTCCCAACGGACCTTCGTGTACGTGTGTGTGTGTGTGTGTGTGTGTGTGTGTGTATTGGTGTAAACTCTGCAGTCATAAAGCCTCACATCATCCCGGTGCACCCTGTGGTCGGCAGCTGATTACTCCCACCAAACACATCCATACACTTTATCCCAGCTGTCACAGTGCATACTCATTACCCTCTGCACCAGCCAGCTGACTCCACGCGGCCACGCCCGCCTGGACATGGCTCCGGGGCCACGCAGGGGAGTGTATCTATGCATAAAGTATCAAAATATATCTGAACAATGCTTATTGTTGACCCAAGATCTGCAGTAGATGCTACAACATCTTACAGTGTTTGCGCAAATGAACCCATTGTTTGTGCAAAAATATATTTTTGCTTGTCATACAATTAAATGTTATTTTAAAATCACTTTTTTTAAAACAAGCTTAGAAATTCGTTATCATGTTAAATCTTAGCACGACTGCTAGTGTCATGGAAAAATTCATGGAGGGAAAAATAACATTTTAAAGAAACAGAAGTATTTATTCTGAATTAGTAATACCGGAAAGGAGCATCTTAATGTATTTAAAAAACTTTATTCCATTTAATGTGTGAGTGGGGTCTGTTGATGGTGTCAAAAGTGATAAATTCACTGGACTGAAATGTTTCTCCACATTGACCCAAGTTAGACTTAGACAATGTGACAAGAGTCATCTGATGCCGATATTTCAACTGTGCTTCCAGGTCTTATTGTGATATTATTGTCTTGGGCACTGTATTTTTAATATCACACTGAAACTCCATCTAACAGGCTGAATATATTATTGGCATGTTAAGTGTCTACTTATGAGACATTTATCAGTCAATAATTACCACATTTCTCACAACCCATGGCAATATTAAAATTGCACACCCCAATAATGCCATCTCAATATAGTTTTGATACTTTGCGACCCCTTAACCCAAGCATTGGGTTTTAAATATTCTTGGTCTGAAAGAAATAATTGCCTTATTCATACATCACTCAGTGGTATCACTTATACATCTTTACAGCATAAAGATTTCTATTCCAGAAATTAAAGTGAATGTCAAAAAAAATAAAACTAAGAGGTAAAGATACATCACATTTATGTAGCGAGAAAAATACAAAAACTTTAAATCAATAGCCTTCAAAGAGAAGGTAATGACAATGAGGTCATTACCTCTCTAATAATACTGAAATACTAGTGGGACGGACAGATGTTTTAAGGGTGAATTTAATTCACTTTTACTAAAATATTTTCTTTAAAATTACACCTTTCAGGGATAAAAGCCAAAATTAAAGGCTGATTATAAAAAATTATTTTAAAACGTTTTGAGGAAAAACTTATTCGAATAAGTTTGAAAACTACAAACAGGAAAAATGTAAGTAAAATGAGCTCCACCTCTTTAATGCAGTAAGACTGAAACAAGTGATCATAATCACAGCCAGAAGATGACAAAACTTCATGGGAAACAATTTGTTGTACTCTAAATTTTACATTTGAGTATGCAAAATTGTGGATTTAAGGACATACGTTGAAAAGATGAACAGCTGTACACTTTAGCAGAGGCGGTGACATTCAAGGAGCACGCGTTCAGCGAAAAACATGTAAACCAGATTAAGGTCACTGCAAACACAGAAGCAGCAGTAATCAAATTAAGTAAAAATGTTACTTCAATCAGCATTCTTGCAAGGCGCTGCTTTCTTGCCCCCAGTAGTCCGCTGTCCTTGCCTGGTACTACAGCTAAGCGGAGAGCTTAAACAGGAGTATTTAATTCATTACATCATTATGTCATCTCATACTAATCTGTGCAGTGGCCTCCACTGCTTTGACATGCAAATGGATTAGAAAAACGTCTCGGGAGGTAAAGCGGGGGGAGGAGGGATGGGGCAAAGCAGCAATCATCACATCTTGTCATTGGGGTGAAAATATGCCCTTAAGCTACTCTACCATTACCCTCTCTCCCCCACCCGATCTCTTTCATTCTCTAACATTTTTTTTTTTCCAGTATTTCCTCAATCTTTCCTTCTCTGACTCTGCTCTTTGCTGTCTCTATCTTTGTCAGTGAATGCACTAAACAAAGCAGTGGCAAGATCACACCAAACGGCAGCATCTGTTGAGGATCAGGCTCCCTATGGAGAACACATAAACAGTAAAGCGTGTGGCACGCGCTTGTGTCGAGCCCACTCCCATTTATACATGCCCCTCATCTGCATATTTACCAAAAAGGCCCCTCTGGCTTTCCCTTTATCAGCAAACCCCTCCCCACGGCCTCATCAGCACACGCCGGTTTGACTAAGGGAAAAGCAAGAGGGCTCGCAACGTGTGCCGGTTGGGAGCACACACTCACATCCAGATGATACGCAAACACACACAAATGCACAAAATCAATTTCTGCACTCTCTGTATACAAATGTGCAATGCCAGAGTAAACAGAAATCAGAAGGGGAGTTAGTGAGATCTGGCTGATGTGAGCGCTGGCCATGCTCATCTAATTTCCACCCCTCCTTCCGTCCTTCCCTCTAAATCCCCCTCCTCCTCCTCCCCCTCTCGTCTCTCTCTCCTCTCATCATCAGGTACCTGGTGACGAGCGGCCCGTGATAATCCACAGCCTCTAACCAATCAATCAGCAGCATCATAATCAGCAGCGTAGAGAGGGAGAGAAAGAAAGAAGCCCATAACTTACCCAGGGTCGCCTCCAGTCTGCTCAGCACAAGTAGAGGTCTGGTCAGAAGCTCTGGCTGCAGCTATGTGGACAACTTCGCCAGAAATATAGGAAACATTCTGAATCTATCCCTAACTTTACCCAAGAAAAGCAAAATCTAATTTTTTTTTTTAATATTTTTGTCCTGTATCATAAACATGAAACCAACATATAAAGCTCTCCCCCTCCCTTTTCCTTTTTCAGTCTGATTCTCCCTCCACCTCTCTTCCTCCCTCACTCCCTTCCTGTCACTCTCCCTTTCTCTCTCTCTGTATTTCCCTCTCTCCTCCCTTAGTGTCTGCCTGTTGCAACAGTGTGGACATATACACACTCTATACTGTGAAGATATATGTCACGATGCTTGCATCTCAGTGGAGAGGACACCAAAAAGGCTTGCTGGTGTGGTATCCCGCAGATTTTCTGGACCTCGTCTGTCCGTTTGTGTGCAAGAGTTGAGCAGGGGTGGGGGGGTTATGGTGGGAGGGAGCAGAGAAGGAGGGTCAAAGCTAAATGTTGTACAAAGAACAGGCGGACAAAATTCGGCTTCTTTCCTTTTAGAATCAAACACATATTCCCTCCCTCCTTGTTCTCTTTCATTCACCCTACCCAAACCCATCATACCCCCTCCCCGGACCAAATTTCCGCTCATAGGCATTCCCTCTCCAGACATCAGCATCCTTTGAGGGGGTTAGCTGTCTCTAGGAAGAGGAAGAGTTAACGCCGCCTAGCAGCCTTATACATTTTGCCTTGAGGGCGAGATAGCTGAAAAGCCATGTGCTATCATCATTTTTTAGGTGCGCCGGAAAAGCAAAGACAAGAAAAACATACTGGTTTTACACAGCTCCCCTAAAGATCTGATGCTGAATTTAGCATAGGATTACACAAAAACCTCTCCTCTGAACCCCTGAGCAGAACCCCTATTCCTACAAACTCTGTGATTCCTCTCCTCCCCCACACCAAAGAACAAGGTGTAGAAACTCCACACAACCCGCAGCTATTGCATATCGCCTAAGTTTAGTTCTACAACAACAGCTCTTCCAAAGGGGGCAGAGAAAGAATGAAATGCTGCAGCGTCGCAACTGTTCAGGCAGCCTCTCTGTGGAGATATTCCTGAAAGAGCCCACATGCACGAGTATTTCTGTATCTACTTAGGCGAAGAGCTGACTGTCGTGTTGTATGAGGGCATCAAGAGAGAACACTGGAGGGTCCGGGGTGAAGAGCAAACTTGCACACATGGATGGCCCGACTGGCCTCGAGCATACGGGAGCAGGGTGTGGGCTGTGTACTATAGAATAACAGTGAGAGGGAAAACAAAGCCCAAAAGAAAAATAATGATGCTCCCCCATCACCACCTCCACACCCCCAGCCCCACTCTCAAGGACTCCTGGGGATGCATGTCTTGGTTATATTAGAGTAGTAGTTGAAGAGTGAGGGGAGGGTTAGTATAAAAAGGGAGGGAAGAGACGGCCTGCTGGTGCCCCTAAGAGGCCTGGACTGTGCTTAGTGTTGTTTTATTAATCTGCACACTTCTGTGGCTGCAGCCCACAAAACCCCTTAACCATGAGTCTCCTGCTCTCTTGACCTACAGACCACCCATTCATCTCCACCACCAACACTCTGTCCTTTCTTTTAGTGCAAATAAATACAAAAATATTCAACCACACACGTGGCACGCAGGCAGCGAATCAGCTCCGGGTTCCCTTCACTCTTTTGAAATATGACAGAACAGGAACAGTAATCAAAGCGTGAGTACTTTAATTGACTGCCTGTTGATCAATATTATGTATTGCTCATATAATCACATTTTCTTGATTATAACATAAAATATAACATAAAAAATGACTTCCCAGCCAACATAGCTGGTGCACAACATGCCTATGTAAATGTCCCTTGTTTGGGTGTGCAACACTACCAAAACTACAAAGGTGCAAGATATAGTTTTCAAGCAAACCTGTGCAGCTTACTCTGCACTGGTCACTTTGATAAGCTGGTTGCAGGTGGCTTTAACACCCTGTCTGTGATGCCCTTTTCACATCCAAGCCAAAAAGCAAAAATTATTCTATCATTACAATGTGTAATCAACCAACAGAGACTAAATGTTCACATAAAACCCCAGAGATAATCCTTTAGAAGAGTAGAGTGCTCGATGCTAGATAAGAAACCGCCATGTTTTCCATGAGCAGACACAGACTTTACGCAACATGGCAACACTGTGTTGTAATGCATCAACCCTACTGAGAGCAGCACTGTCACTACCACTCTTCATCATCAGGAGGCGAAGAAAACACCAGCCATACATCGTCTTTGGGGCAAAAACTACCCATGTTTGTGAGCCTGCTGGTCTGCAGAAGAAACTTCCTGCCTATGCATTGCTGTGGATGCGCATGCATGCATCGTGTTTGCATATTCAAACGTGAGTGTACGTGTCCGTCGTAACAGCATCCATATTAAACAGCTCTAGAGGTGACTGTGCTTCCCTGGGTGTCATGAATATAAGAGAAAGCATCCATCTTCATGGAATGCAATTTCACAGGTAGTGACAGTAAAACTGAGTCTACCCACTGAGTGCCGACACACAGACAGAAAGACACGGAGGGTGGAGAGAGACACAGAAAAATACAGGCAGACAAAGCTGCTACCCTGATTCTCCGTCAGATTTTGCAGCTGCATCCAATATTCAGCTTAGGCTGTTATTTCTTCTTTTTTTTTCTTTCAACTGCTAAATTCCACTAAAGGCTAACCATGCTGATTGATTCAGCCTTATTCAACCCATGCTGACTTTATTCAAGCTACAGTTTCTGTGAAACAGGCCTAATATCAATTCCAAACTCATCAGGCAGACAGATATCAGGTCACTTCTCAAACTCAGCCTCATGCTTATCACGCAATTACAATTTAGGTCCAGTTCGGGCAGAGATATCGGAAGCTTATAAAAATACATATATATATATATATATATATATATATGTATATTAAAAAAACCTTTTAAATCCAAAACATAGAAATACCTCATTTATATAAGAGAATAAATGCTACACAATGCATGAAACTTTTTTCCATATATGAATTATCCAAATTTCACATTTAGACTGTGTGAGAGATTATCTGTAATTAATTAACTGGTACAAAAAAACACATGTATGTCTTTATTCACACATCATTTTCATTAATGAAGTGAAAATTAAATTACAGGTGGGAATTTCCTCTGGTATACCTGGTGTATCTGTGAGAGTAATTAATCTCATTAAATAATCAAGGGGAATTCATCCTGTATAACAGGAAAAAAGTCACAGTATTTAACACTAGGCTAATTATCTTAACCATGCATGAGATAATGAAGTAATTAGGGCAATTAAATCACAATTAACGCCTAAAGAACAAGTGATTATGCCACTAGCAGACACATTAACGGGTAGATAAGAGATTGTGCAAAATGTGCTTTGTATTATTTACGAAAAAACACATTTCTGCAGGAGTTAAAAACAATACGAAATTGTATTAGATGAAGGGGAGAGTGTAAGACTAATAGTAAATGACAGCTGTCTGAGAGGCCATCACTCTTTTCTGAAGATGGAGGGAGAGAGCCCTTTTGTCACAGCCAATCATTCTAGCCTTGAACATAAGCAGGGAAAACAATGTCAGTTTCAGGTTGAAAGAACAAAGAATCTGGAAGGCAGAAAGAATTGCACCAAAAGAAACATGGCTCACATATGAACCCAACGGCAGCTGAGCTGACAGGCAGCAGAGCCCAGATGCAAAGAGGAGAGCCGGTGATATGGCTCCTGCCATCTGAGAATCCAACCTGGAGGAAACCAGAGTACACGCGCCGCTCCCTTGTTTTCTCCCGTCTTTTACCAGCGCTCACAAGAAAACATGATTTTCCTCTTACCAAATTCCTGCACGGCTTACAAATATTTTGATAGGAGAAGCTAAAGTCCGTACGAATGAGTGTTTTTGTCAACTGTTCCAGTTTCTGTCTGCTCAGTCAAATCACTTCACACAGACGCTCGTGTTATTCACAGACGTGACAACATATTACTGTCATGTTTTATTTCAAACCTCTCTTGTCATTGGTGTATTTGTGTGCTAGAACAGGTCTCCAGCTTGATCTTGTGGAAACAGTGTTTTTATTATTACTATTATTATTATTATTTGTGTGTATTTGTGTTTTTCCCCCCTGTTTGTTTTGTGACTCCCGTATTCTGACCACTGCATTCGCCTCCGCGACCATCTTCAGCACGCTCCATGGACATGAGTTGATGAAAAATATGAGTGACAAAATTCATGACCATCAGAGCGGTAGAGGAAAATTGTATGGCAAAGGGAGAAAAGGAAGAAAAAAAAACATTTTCTGGGGAAAAAAAAAAAATTATATTTCTTCCAAAGGAGAAAAGAGATTCAGATTTGTAGGATCCAAAAAGAATATGAATAAATGCACAATCTTTTTCTTTTGCTGTTTAGTTTTTCTTTTTTTTTTCATTAATTGTTAGATTTTTTTTTCTTCCAATTTTTATTTTAACATTAATTATTTTTGCCTTTTCTAATGCCAGATATCAATTTCAGTTATAACACACAAACATTTTTTTTATTATTATTTATGTAGTTTATAAAAATAATTTTAACCATAAATTCAATCATAAATTGTATTTATTTAAGGCTGATGTGCAGGAAAGTGTGGGTTTGTGAAAGGGATTCTGGACTCTATGTAAATAAAACCAGAATATCTCGAACCTTTATTTATTTTGGGGGTGTTTCTGCTGTTTGGTGTTATTTTGGTGGCCGTGTTTTTTCCTTCTTTGGTGGTACACAGTGTTAGCTCCATGCTTGATTTCTTTGCCACGCCAGGGATTTAGTGTGTTCGGGCAGTCACTTCTGCAGTTCGACCTGTGCTAAAGCACAACAGCCCCTTTCACTTTTAGCTCCCTCAGCTTCGCCGGCTGATTCCTACCAGATGCATCTGTACATAAAATACAACCTTGCTCTCAGTCAAGGGGGAAAGTAGGAGAATAAAACAGTAAATGTTTAAACAGAAGAGAGAAATCCCTTTTTAAGTAAGATAGCACAATTTAACCAACTTTAGATATTTTGTGCCACACTCGTGCTTTGTTCAGAAACATGCAAACATTTAGCTGAAAACTATATCAAATTTGTCTGATGTTTTCTAAACAAAAAAAGAAAAAATTTAGTACATTTTCTTCAAGTCATATATTATATTTTAGCTCTTTATTCTGTGAAAAAAATTTACCGGCTACAGAGACGCTTTATTATAACAATGGCTTTTTCACATGTAAATTCAATTAACAGTAATAAGAGTGTTATGCCCACAAAATATAAATGTTACGGACATATTGTGACAAAATGCTTTTTCGCCACATTGTAAATGCGGGTAAAAACGGCAGACGTCACGACACCTGTGCTGCAGCAGCCCTGAATTGGTTCTTCAGCAAGTGGCGAGGGGCTCCAGGGACAGAGGGAGGAAATGGCTGCTGTTTGCGCTTGAGCGGAGGTTAGCGGAGGGGCACGCTGGATTCTGCTGTGGCCCAGATTTTCTACAATCCCTTTTGTCCGATCACTCCACATTTGAGTGGCTTTATAGAGAAATTGCTTTTATTGTGTCCACTCAGGAAAACCAAAAGCCAAAAAAAAAAAAAAAAAAAAAAAAAAAAAAAAAAAATACACCTCCAGCATGTAGTCCAGAGACAATGCTCACAAAAGCGCAGAGGAAATGACTTACGAACTAGAATTGGAGAGCCAACAATGTGCCACTTTTGCTCTGCTTTTCTAAATAATATCTGGGAAATTAAGATTGAATATGTCAACACATGTTGCTCCTTCCCGGTAAAGTTTTTTTTTAAAAGCATGACGGAGGTGCATTATGCTGAATATGATGGTACTCAAACAGGACATTAGAGGAAAGAAGAAAATCATCAGTCAAACAGCATCATCAATTCTCACGTGAGGGCTAATGCAGATGCACTGACCAGGCAGGAATAACAGAGAGCTATTTCTGTGTTCACATTTGGGTTGAATAAAAATTAAACACAGGAGACAGGACCCTAACAATATTTTTAATCCAAAAATAATCTTTTTTTTACGTACTTATTTTTATTTAATTTTTTTACAAATTGGTTTCACAAATTCCAGTTTCTAAAAACACACTCAGTACGTATACACTTTCTATCTCATTAAAGAAAACACCCCAGAAAGACTAACTTCTTTGTGATTTCACAAACAGAATAAAGATTTCTCAACTATCTACTACTGATCAGGTTTCACCATCTCTTAGATTATGAATTTACGCAGATCGAACACAGTTTACTAAAACAACCTTTTTTTATTTTGGACCAAAGGGAAGATTAGACACCAGTTTTAATATATCAATATTTTTCTTATACTGCTTACAACCTGACACACACTTCAGCTTGAATCAAAATAACAGTAAGCTACAGAAAACTTGTTCAGGTTGTAAATGACAGTTTTCCTTTTTTTTTTACCTGCTCTCCAGCTGCTCCCTGACACAGAGGCACCCTGGGCAGTGAGCCATAGGGCCCATATCTAAAACTGGACTGGCAGGGAGAGAAATAAAATATATCCATCAAACCTATATTCACAACTCCTGATTTACCTGGAAACTCCTTAAAAACTTTTTATTTTTATATTTAAAAATATATATATATTTACAATAAGCAAAAGTAAATATCAGGTTCACAAAAACAGTTAATAAAGAATAATAATAAAAAATCAGTAAGGAGAATAAAATTAAAGTTTTGACCCTATGTAAATAAGTACTTAATAGACAGTACTAAAATATTCATGTGTAAGAAGAATTATCAGTTCTACTGCTTTATAAGACAAGAACACACAAGAACACACAAGTATGTTGCATTACTTTCAGAAAACAAGGACTTTCTCAGATGGGAATCATTCAAAAGAACATCTTGTTAAAAATAATAGTTAAACTGCAGGTAAGACACATTGGTTGTGCAATTCTTTGAGTTCACATAGTACTTAAAGGAACCAAAAACAAAGAAAAGAAAGAAACATTTCTGATAATGTCTTTTCTGTATGCATTACATTTTTATATATTGTAAAAATCATTGTAAAACCTGAGTTCACACTGCACACTCGCAGACAAAGCAGGGATGAAAAAACTGATGCACGTTATTACACATAACGTATTCTATTCCCTTCTCTTGGATGGGCAATTTCAATGGCTCCTCTTCCATGCCAAGAGCATTTGTGGACAGAAATGATAACACCGGCTTTTACAATTTCTGTGCACTTCCTTGTTTTCTGGCTTGAAGAAAACCATAAAGCAGCTGCATCTGTATGTGTTAAATGAAGTGTGCAGCTGCCACACGAGTGTTGCGTGTGTATGTGTGTGTGTGTATGAACTGATAGTCACTCACACATGTTTAAATGTGGGTTCTGGAAATGATGGACTAAAGCTGAAGGATGGGGGAGGACACGATTTGGTGTTACTTTGCCCATGTCAGTGGGTTGTTGTTGTTTTAGGGGCTGGGGGTGGGGTGCTTGGTTATTTATTTATTCATTCAATCATTATCTGGGCAGATGTGATGCAGTTTTAAAACAAACACAAACTCCAGGAAGACAAACTGAGACAAATATAAGTAATGTTGAAGAGAAGCAACTTCACCACAAAAGATTAAGAGGCGTCATGGAGGTGCAGAGGGAATGAAGACAGAAGGCAAGAGGGGACAACAGGATCGAAATTTGACAGACAAACAGAAAACAATACAGGAGTGCTCTCTTATTAATGCCAACCCCAGCAGTCAATGAATCCAACAAATATTTGTGTTGTTGCACTGTGTGCAACATCATCCTTCTGGAGTCCTTATACAGATGGTCAAAAAGGAGATTCTCAGCAGCCATAACCTCAAAAAAGGAAAAAAAAATAAGTGAGCGCACAAACAAATAATCTCAAGCTTGTCAGTTAGTACAATACTATTTTGTTGATAATTTTGTGGCAATCTGTTAATGTCTGCAGGATGTTAAGGTGCAGATGTCGGCAGAGCACAGTCTTATCCCTGGGCTCATCATGTCGAGCAATACAAATTCATTTCATATTCATCAGAGTGGTTGTTCTCTGCAGGGGGCTCATGGCGCTACCTATCCCGCTCCCCCTTTTCTCTTTGATTTGGCTCATTTGAGCAGTGCGGTCCCCGGCAGCTTGTTAGAACTGCCACCTCGGTGACTCTGCCCCCTGGATGGAGAGGGAAGGGGGGGAAGGATGGGGGAGATGGCAAAGATGGAAGGGGTGCTCAGAGGGGGTGTAGAGGGTGGGGGTGTATGTTGGGGATGAGGAGGTTATGGCTCAGGGAGGGGGTGCAGAATGATAGGTTGGGGAGGCCTAACCCAAAGCACTTTCACAAGTCACGGGTGAGCAAGCAACGTTCAGTGACCAGAACCTAGGGAAACCTGAATTAGGCCCACCATCTACTGGCCAGACATGGGTACTGCAGACTTACTGCTACAAGAGAAGAGGTGTAGAGAAAGCTTTATTCTGAAGCGCAAATATTTTCTATCTTCAAAGCAAATTATTCACTTGGACAGAAATACAGCTACTTGAAAATGAAACATTTGTATAACTTTCAGAGAAGAGCTGATGAATGGCCTTACTGTATTATTTTAATTTGAATATGCATGTTTCCATATACCTTTGGCTAATGCTGGTATACCTGAATTTCCCCACTATGAGTCAACAAAACTGCACATGGATCATATGCAGTAGGAAAGTAGAATGGGAGCGTGAAGTGATCTGATCTGCACGAATGATGACTTTTAGTTGTGATCAACTTCAATGGGTATTTACTGAGGCTGTAGTTTGAAAAAGTCTTTATCCCACAGATGCATGCAAAGGAGCAGTCATCACTCTAACAGATCAACTTTGTCATTCAGTTCTGAAATATAAATGCCTAAATGGTTCCTTTGGGTAATCCTGAGAGATCTGAGTATCATAATAATCTTGGTTGTGAGATGAAGTATTTTTTTTCCAGAGGAGAGTCATTTTCCAGAATAACTATACACACATTTCAAGAACACCAGGAAGTTCCATAATCAACTTTCTGGGTGAGAAACATATGTATTAATAAGATGCTTTGACCTTTGCCGTCACCAGGTTTCTACGAAAATGAGAACGCATATCAGACTTTGGTCGCTTTAAGCAGCACAAGGCAGGATATCTTATAAATATTCTGTTCGTATTTGTCAATAAAAATGTCACCCACATTTTTAAAAGCTCAGATAAAAATGGTTTTTAAAATGGGCAACTTTGGTTTCGACTGAACTTCACTCTATGCCGGACCAATAAATTCATAAAAAGTGTTTTATATTGTTCTCCCACCTTCCTATTTTCTAAGGTCATGTTCATTTATCACAGCATGATGAGTGGCGGAGACAGGACAAAGACTCGAATATGTAATGGCAGGAGCACAGAGTTTGAGGGTGAGGGCCAAAGCATATTCAGCCAGAAGACCCAGCCTGATTAGATGTCCAGACGTGATATAACCTTCAGGAGCCGACAGACAAATTGGACAGAGGCAGAGGCCTGCAAACTGAGGTACACAGAAATGTGGGTACATGCAGGAGAAATCAGAATAACTGTCTTTTTTTTCCAGTTCGTTCAATGAAATTAAAACAGGACTTATTAATTTAAGAAATCCTTAAAAATACTCACCAATCAATTTTCATTTTAAGAAAATAACAAAGGGACATTAATGGTGGAACATTTTGGGGAAAGACCATGAGGTGTCAGACTGGGGATTACATTGAACAATATCAAGTATGCAGTAGATGAATTTAAAGTCATGCAATGCTGCATCACGGTGAAGCAATCCCCAATTTAAAAGCATGACAACGGTTTTATACTTAGAGAACATGGTTATGAGTTTGTTCCTGTGTTTAGTGCCTGTGAACAATAAAAAGTATCTTTTTATTTAAAGACCCTAAACTGAATTACTGCAAGATATGGGCAGGATGTAGAGGAAGATTGCAACCAACTAAATCCCCAGTGCTTCAACCTCTCTGCAAGACTGCAAGAAGAAGAAGTTAGTACGACTATTAAAAGCTCAAAGCAATCTTTAGGACTGCTTCTTACATTTTTGAAAGCAGTCTCACACCAATTTGGCCTTCACTCTGAAAGTTGGATGTTAAAGTTTTAAGTGAAATTTGAAAAAGTCCAAACAGCATTCAATAATAAGTGTAGTGATGGAGCAAAATCTTCATGTAAATCTGAGGTGCATTTGGCATTGATGGATCTTCAATAACTACAAGTCCAGTTCAGTTCTACTGAGACACATTGGATCAATTATAAGACTAAAAACCAAATGTTCTCATTTTTATTTGCTTTACTGTGAACGTTGTTTATTGTGCCTGGTCAAATTAAAAAGTGAGAAGTGGCATTTGGCACAGCCAGTTTCACACTAATAATTAGCCAATTATAATAAATTGCAAGCAAAACCCTAAATATAGAAAAGCAAGCACAACGACTCTTATACAGTCCAAAACAACATAATGTACTAGTATACTGTATCATCCAAAGAGAGGCTGAACTGCAACATGACAGCATGAATTATATATTCTTGCACCGTAGATATTAAATCCAGCAAAGCTTATACTTTCTTCTGTTCATACTGGATGTGTGAACAGGAAGCCAAATGGAGGGCAGCACTTCCAAAGGTCCGTTTCTAACCACGACCTGAGTGTTAGTGTCCAGCTTTTAGGAGACTATTAATGGGCGGTTCAAGTAACTTCAAGGGGCTGGAGAAAAAGGAAAGTTAATTACAACATTGCCAATGACAGTTTTTTGTTCTTTCCTGAATCTGAATAAGTTTTTCATTAATGGTGTCACTGAGATCAGCACTTATCAGTACCTCCGGAGGGATGGCGGAGGAGAGGGGGGGAGGGGGTTACAGCAATCACTGATTCTTTCACACAATTTCACCATCTAATTTCCGACCATGCATTTTGGATCAAAATTAATTTCCTTGGCTATCTAATAGATCAGAAACAAGTGATTGCTGAAGATGCCAATCCCGGCAGGCACAATGAGATCTCTCACTGCCACTCTCGCAGAGAGGATTGCGTATCGCTGTCAAAGTGAAAACGCGTCACACAGACTGAGATGCAGTTCAGCTTGGGATCTCCCTCATCAGCCGTTTCCTAACTATCACACACACACACACACACACACACACACACCCACACACACACACACACACACACACACACACACACACAGTTCCTCAAATGCTTTCCTCCTCACTGTATTTAAAGAAAAAATGCAAGAAGCAGTGCTACATTGTGTTCATCATTACTTTAAACAACAATTAGCTCTGCCGGTGATACTTCTCAGTCTCATTATGAGGAAAACAATGCACTCTGCATACGTAAGGGTGCAACAAATTAGGATTATTTCATCCTTTGGTTTCCATGACCCACTCTATTCTACATTATATATGCACTATTTTGTAAGATTCAATGCGTGTTTTCCACACGACTCCCCACTAAAACAACTAGGGGGGTTGAAGACAGCCTGAGGCATTTTAGCATACAGCCCAGCTTTATGAGGTTTTGCACTATAAAGACTTTGAATGCACACTAATAGTGTGCATTCACTATTCACCACTTTTCACCTTTTCAGGGTGAAAAGTGGATGAACCGTGCCCACGTAAATACATTCGATGAAATACCATTACCATCATTATGGTATGCACTTTAGCTGTAGGGGTGGTCCCTGGGTAGAACCTCCGAGTTGGGGGCAGGGTGCAGTGGGCAGGATGGGTTAAACGGTGGTGTTGTAAAACATTTATCTGCTTCGGATAAAGCATTACATAGTTTGAACCTCATCCCCTGCCATTACAGAATTACCCTAACGACTGCCGTTGTGTGTGCCCAATCCCTCTCCGCCATCTTATTGATTTTCACACCCTGAGAGCGCGAGTGCTCCCAAAGGGCAGTAAATTATAGAGAGTTTTACAGGGAATTACACCTGAAACAGAAACTTTACAAGAATACAGGTGCCATTCTTCCACAGAGGACTGTGAGAGAAGAGGCATGGAGGGTCCTATTTGTTTATTTCAATAACTCACATTAAAGCATGAACTCACACAGCCACATAAATAGAAGCTCAGCCCAGTGTATATGTCCACTGCTGTGACATTCAAAGAAAAAAAAAAGGTCTATAAGAAAATGCTCCAAGCACTGTTATTTGACATTTTACCCCTACGGCTAGCTGGGAAGTGACTAGAAGAGACCGTATCAGAAAACGACGACATACAGTGCTGTGAAAAAGTATTTGTACCCTTAGAGTCATCTACAAAATACTAGTTTCAAATAACATCATTGGTTTGAAAAACCAATGATGTTGGTATTTTACATGTTGAGCCAATTTCTCAACATGTAAAATACTAGCGATGCATTTGCATTCAGTCCCCTCCATTCTGATACCTCTAAATGAAATTCAGTGACATCAACACAAAAGGAGTGTTTGTCCAAAAACTCCTTTTAATATGTACATTGCAGTTTGTCATGGTAAAGTGGTAAAATGTGGAAATATTATAGATTATGAGTACGTTGAGAAGTCTATATTTATTTTGGCTACCATTTGAATGTTTTTGGAAAAGTTACTTTGCAGAGAAGTCTTCCCATGTATTCTTCTGCAATTAAAGCCAGACAAAACTCTTGTAGATAGAGGTATATCATAAACTTTAATAGTCAGTGGAGGGTTCAACAAGGAGCACAAAATCTCCAATAAATTCCAACAATACAATAATGTACACTGTTCTTTATATAATATACTGTTGATAATTCAAAAAGCACCATGCAGACTTCCATTTATCTTTCTCCTGAAGAGCCAACTCTGCAATAGATAGGTATAGTATGATGCCAGGGGCAGATCTCTGTAGGGGTGGAAGAAAGAATTGAGGAAGAAATTGCAACTAATATGAGTTCCTTACTTCTGCAACACCTGGATGTATATGGTTTCTTTTCATTTGTCCGCCAGTTATACTCACTCATAGTAAAACTAGCTCTCAACACCAGCTCTCTGTGACCTCGGGATAGCCCTGCAAACATGAAAGACCCTTTATCTGTTCCAGGTGTGGCCCGACTCACACTGGGAGTGTGTGTGACTGAGAGAAATCAAGTGGGAGATGCAGATGTTTATGTACAGGAACAGATTCAAGATCCACAGGCAATTTGCAAAACTAAAACAGAAGGGCAACACAAACTCTGTTAAGCTCAAAGCATGTGAAACCAATAAGACAGCCTTGTACACCGCCCCGCTCAGAAGCTCTGATATGTATCCAAATAGAAATGCTTTTTACACACGGCTTAAAAAGACTGCAGCTAGCTCATAACATCAAATACTTCTCAGTCAACCAGCCTGATTAGATTTTCATAACATATTTTTGTAGAAAAAAAAAAAAACTTACAGAGAATGCAGCAGGATCAGGTCAGAAATATTTAGCATTGCTAAATCATCTTAAAGAAAATGTGCTTCATAAAAAGATACTGCTACAGCTCTTCATGTTAAAGGAAATCTTTCAGGAACAGAAACACACAGGGTGGCACGGAGCAGCACGCAGCACAGTAGTGACCTCGGACCTTCCCCGCTCCCCCTCTCCGTCTGGTTTCAGGTTAAACTTGACCCCTCACACTTGACCTCTGAGGAGCTTGGCTCAGCGATGCTTGAGCCAGCAGAGAGGCAAGGGCACAGCTGTGAGGGAGGGTCTGCGCTGGGACAGACTTCCCTCTGACAAAGGGAGAAATTCAATTGAAGCATATTAGTGTCCAAGCAGTTGAATATCACTCATTCGAGCTAACTGGAAACATCTTTTCTCCTGCACTCAAGGCAGCTTCCATTAACCCTCTGAAAAACAGCAGGAGGACAGGGGTTGGGCGGGTCATACAAAAAAGCTCTCTGCCTCAACTTTCCAAGCACTTATCTGTGGCCCTCTATTTTTAACCTCTGATACATGCATTATTTTCAATACTTCTGTCCTGAACTGTCAAACGGCCGGCAGGTTTGACATATGAACGGAAGTCCATCACGAGAACAACCGGTGAGGGTTCCCTGCAGACAGTCAAACAGAAGACAGATATATGGACCCAGGTGAGGCCTTTGGTGCCAAGGGACACAACTCAGGACAGATTACAAATAAGACTGAGAGGAAAGGGATGGAGCAGAATAGAACCTGATACTCCATAGAGATGCTCATCCCATAACTGTCACCTCTGCAGATTGAGCTGTAGTGCTAAATGAAGATAAAGTATTGATCCCCAAAGTAACATCTGGTGTTTGGTAAGAAAAGAGTTCTCTCTTGATATTTGAATATTGCCGTCAATAGTGATAGCCATTTACAAGCATTAAAAATGAAAGACATCTAATATGGAGCCGCAGCTGTATATCTTTCACAACAAATTAAATAAGACAACAACAACAACAAAAAAAAAGAACTCTGAAAATTTGGTCTCATCTTGCAACCCTCCCTCATCGCCCTCCTCCCCGTCCCCTATGTCTCTTTTCTCCACAATCAGTGTCAGAAGAAGCAGTGAGGAACGGTTTGTGAGAAACACTTATCTAGCACAGCGGCAGAGCCCTGTTCCTACACCCTTTATCTCACCAGGAGATGGAATTCAATATACAAAAACCCCATCATGCAGCAGCATCATGCCTGTGCTGGGGATAAGGGCAGGGTTGCCAGGTAATTGGTTGGTGGTGGACGAACACAAGGTTTGAGACTACCCGTGGAGGAGTGGAGATTACAGGAAGGGTTGTGGGGGGTTTGGGGGGAGGGATTATTGACAATCTTCCCCCCCACCTTAATTTTCCATCAACCTTTCCAGCTCGTGTGCTCTAGACCCACAGTGATGTGCAGATGCGTTTGCTGGTTTGTGTGTTTTATTTTTATTTTTATGTGGTCCCAATATGATAACAAATCAACTGAGTTGTTGGTACACCTAAATACAATGCATTCCCCAAACCTTTTAAAAAGAGAAGAAAGGACATCACATTGTTTCCATTATGCAACTTTGTATTTGCATCCTCCTCTGCACACATTAATTTGGAAAACCCCTCACATCCATGACATTTAAATTAAAATTAAAGCAGATAATGTCATGGCAAGAATCGAATATCATTATAGAGGAAAAATAATTTTGTTCCTTTGAGATAATGTAAAAGGGGACTGGAGGGTGATGATCCCGCACATTTAGTAAGAGCAGCGAAAGAGGAAAGGAGAGCAGGAAATGGACCAACATACTTTTTTTTTTTTTTTTTTCCATTTCCCAGAGACCCCGCAAGATAACAGGCATTGTAAGGGGGAAAAAATAAAAGGCAGATATGAGAGAAAAAAAAAAGAGAAAAAGTCATTTCTCTGATTTATTTATGATGCAATGTAGGTATGCTGAACGCATCAGAACGTGCAGCAGTGGTCATGCTGTCAGGGAAGATGAAGTGTCTTCATAGTCGACTGAGCGAAGAGCAAGGAAAAGAAAGAGGGAGAAAATTAGAGAGGGAGAGAGAGGAAGGTAGCTATACTGCAGGAGGGTGTTAACCATCTCATCTCTGCCGCACCACCGCACTCGCCACAAAATGGCTACTTCGTTCCTTCTGACGGCCGGCACCAGGAGGGGGGGGCCCATCTGAACTGCCGCTATCTCATCTCCCACCTCCGTAGCCTATTCTTCAACCTCAACTATTTCTCATATTTATGGACTGTTTTCATCCAACAGTCTGCTGAGCAGCTTCTCACCTGCACCATTTTCTACCAAATGGGATTTGTTAAATACTCCTAACTTTTTAAATCTCTGTTTAATGTTCTGGTAAATTACAAAACTACCTCTCAGTTCATTTGCCTCCGCAGCCCTTATAGATGCTGTATCATGAACAATACAGTTAGATGAACAAAGACAGACTCATGATAGCCACCGGATGTTTGTGCGATCCTCCCTGTGCAAGAAAAGGGTGGCTCAGCTGTAAAACAGCACGGAGTTGCTCAAATAGACAGGCTGTCATCCTATAATGAAATTCTTGCATACAATACACATGTAGGCAGATATCTGGGGGAATCAGTGCATGCTGCTCAGCTACTTAAAAACACATGAGTTGATCTCCAGGCCAATATCACCCTCTGCAGGCAGAAAAAACACAATTACTCTCTTCAAATGCATCCCTTTTAAAATAAAATGATATACATTTTTAAATTTCGGCCAATTTTATGTTTGAAGACCCTTTATGGTGCCCAGCTTTAAATACCAAACGAATGTACATACTTTAATAAGTTGAGCAAATTAATCACACTGTTAAAGGTTTACTGTTTGTCACAAGAAACCTATGCAGCAAAAATCTTAATTTAGGCCCTTTCATTTCCTGTTTCTGTATTTTCATTCTGTTTTTATAATCACATATGCTGTGTTATAACTGTGTTATCCATGTGAAGTCAAAAAAGTAAGAGTATTCAAATATTGTGCATGCAGAACATGGAAAACATGATCTTACATGCAGCTTTGAAAAATTTGCCTCAAGTTTATTATGCACCCAATAAAACTGAACATCTGCAAGTTTAATTCACATAACAGAGATGATACAATAATTTATCCGCATCATCAACCTATAAACTCAGGCAACTCCAGAAATGTGTAAAGGAAATAAGTGAGGATGGATGGAAAAATAGGTTAAAAAAAAGTTTGAAGCAGTATTTAGGATGCTAATGATTCTGTTATATTTATGGTATTTTAAAAAAGATTAATCTAAATAAATGTTCAACATATTAGTACATTGACTTTAAAGCAACATATTTAAAGGCACAATAAGGAGACTTTTATGACAAAAAAAACTGCACGCATACCTTTATGATTAATAATTAATATTGTAAAGTCATAAGTTATACTAGATGCCTTGAGAAAAAACAACCAATACCAACGTTCTGCATTTAATGAAATCATTTTAAGAGGTTAATCAGCAAGCCAGTCGATATATCTACATTATCATTCTGCTCAGAAAATTAAAAACTATATAAGCCTGATAAAAAACGGATCTTCTGTGCTTACATGGTGCCATCTTTGGCTGCAGTTTATCCACCTATTGGCCAAGCACTTCTCCCTTTGTGTTATAGACGACTTTGCAACTGAGCCTTTGAATCAACTGATGCTTTTGCACAAGCTCTCGACTCCAAGGTTATTTCTTCTGGATTTCCTTTAAGTTCTTTCAAGAGAAGCTGGCATTTGGAATACATATTATACATTAAAACTCAGTCAAATAAACTAACAAAAGTTCGGAGATCAGCAGCATCAAAGCATTCCTGGACCGGCTCAAACCACATGATGAGCCTTGTGTCTTTGCGAGCAAAAGCTCGTAGATGTTCAGCACATTTCTGAGCCCAGCTTTAGATTTTTTTCCACAAGATTATCTTTAGGTCTTTGAAGCCCAGAACCCACCTGCTTCAATTCCAGCAGCGCTGCTCCTCTGGTTTCCAGGCTCTGGTTCCATTGGTCAAAATAAACAGCACCTATGAGCCTTACCCTGAGGGAAATTTTTCTTTATTACTGACCAAAGTCTGTGCGGAAGCCTAGCAGAGATCTTCAAAAAGCCCTGTTAAATATGCCCTCCCTATGAAATATGAAGTATTAGGGCGCATTACTAGAAATCTAATAGAAATCTAACTTTATGGATAAGTCAACAAGTCTCCTTGATATGCAGTGATTGTAACTTTAAAAGAATTTAAGGTTGAGCCAGTAAAAATTGGTAAAGGGACTGATAAATACAACCATGGATATGTTAACTGGAATTTTATTCATTTTGCAAAAATGAAAAGCTTGTCAAAGTTTTGTTTTTGAATAAAAGTTGTATTTCAATATTGAGATAATAATGATGAGCAACACACAATATCTTATTTATAGTTAGGCAAAAAAGACACAAATTTAAAGTTTAAAAACAGAAACTTTTGGGTTAGCAGTAAACATGTTGGTGCTTTAATATCTTCTTTAATTAAAGTATATGTAATATTATTTCCTTTTTTATTGTATTCAGGATTGTAGCTTGTGACATTTATACTTATTTGCACAACAGCACTTAAGAAATGTGCAAATATGCACAAAAGAAGCAAGCAGAAGGACACTGATAACATGGCTGAAGGTTGTTCAAGAGTGACATCGCTGATGTTTGGAACATCAAAGTTGGATATCAGTGTTCACCTGAGACAAAAACAGTGGTAGTAAAGTCTGCAGCTCAAATTCTATAGGCAAGAGGAAGAAGTTAGAAGATATAGAATAGAATAAATAGAATATTGTCTAAAAGAGATAAGTTGAAGACCTGACAAACTGGCACCCTATCAATACGTTTAAAAGGTTTGAAGGGAGCCCGGTCCGCTCGTGACAAAAACTGTAAATGATACAATAAAATTCTGGGAGCTTTCAGAAAAATTAGATTTCTGCTCTGGTTCTGACCATCATTGTTACTC
This sequence comes from Poeciliopsis retropinna, assembly GCA_010277075.1. Taxonomy (NCBI): domain Eukaryota; kingdom Metazoa; phylum Chordata; class Actinopteri; order Cyprinodontiformes; family Poeciliidae; genus Poeciliopsis; species Poeciliopsis retropinna. Next base: position 15,309,421 of record VMRM01000006.1, on the reverse strand, counting down.
TGATATGCACATCGAAGCATCAGCATGTTCTCTCAAAGAATAGTCTCTAAAACGTTCACTCGTTATCCATGAGGTATGAATAAAGTCGAGTTTCAGCTTTACAAACAAATCCGTTCCAACATGTAAAGGTTGAGCTGGCTTTTAGCTACGTAACTGTTGGACATTAGTAAGAAATTAAGAAACTCCAAACAGTTTGTTTGGAGGTTTTGCTGTAAGCTGATTGAATACAGGTAATGTCGGTCAGTCAATAAAGTAAAATTCCTATAAATAAGTAAAACAATGGCTGACCAAAAAGCAAAGCTCATCATCACTATTTGAAAGTAATTAGAGTTCTGAAAAATTTGAGAGGCATTTGAAATGATTAGTTTTCTAATTTACATGCAGCAGCAAATATATAAAACTTTAAATCTAAATAATATGCGCACTTGCATCTGACATGTTAAGATGCAAATGAATGCAAACAATTAGTCTATTTGACTGTACTCCATTCCTTTGAACTTAAATGCTTAGGCATGCAAGTTCAAACTCTGAAAGCAAGAAAGGTTTGTTCCACTGACAGGCTTTGTGTGTAAACCCTTTTGTCGTTTCCTCTCTCATAAAGTGTCGCTGTCCTGATTACCCCGCAGTGCAGCGGAGAGGCAAATGGGTGAGCATCAAAGGGAGCAGAGGGGTGGGGGGGATATGCGAATGAGATGCTCACTGACCCTGCCACCATCACAAACCACCAGTCTGATCTAATATCCTGACTGACTGAAGCAGTGGGAGGCTCTGTCCACATCAGACCAGCTCTGCCGACATGGAGCATCTCATTCAAGCATCACAGGGTTGTAATAAAACCTAAACGTAGAGCATCAATAACAAAAATGCAATAACAGCGACTGTAGATTGTTTTATGTTCTTGCAACTCTGACTTCGTATTAAATATAATTAAAATGAGAATCACAACCAATCACAATCAACCAACAACTTTGGATCATTCCTTTATATTAATAAAATCTTTTCCATTTATATTTGTTTACCACTGGATGTATAGTGTGTACTGGCAAACAAATGCATATTTGCTCATCAATATAGAATTGATGAGCTAAAGACGTAACAGTCTGTGACCACATGACTTCAGTCATACCAATAACTAATATGAACTTAATATGAAAAAAGGGGCTTCTTAATAAAGACCATCTTTTGGTTTCCATTATATCTTCAACTCAAATTTGACAAATCCATCTTTGTAGCAACGTTTTTCCATTATTCATTAAATTATTTTCGTATTAAAAGCTCTAAAACACACAACCAAAACCTTTTTAAAATGACCACTCTTCTCAAAAGTTTGCCCACTCCTCCAACTCTTCATGCTTAAACTTTACCGAGAAATAAATTTGTTCTGCCAACTTGCAACGAAAGGTCCACAAAGCACACCGACAGGTCTGTACGCCACCGCTTAGTAAAATCAGCAGAACGGACAGCAGCGCTGGAGACTGACTGCATCCCACGTCTGCTCAGATTAAATGAGAGGCTGACGATGCTAATTAGGCAGAGTGAATTTACATCAACAAATTATGTAAGTAGCTACGAGAGTAACAAAGCGTGATACCAGTTAAGTCGCAGTTTGGCAAGCACTGCGCTGCCACTTCATGCTGATGTGGCCATGGTCGATCAAGCAGGGAAGCTTCAAATGCCAATTAGACATGAGTGGGTAATTGTGTCGGGGGGGCTGGTGGCACAGGGGAGTTTGTTATAATGTCCTGAGGCACTTTGTGTTTCTATCCTTCCCTGACATGGTAACTAACACATCTGAGTACACTTAGAGGGAAGTGCTTCTTACGAGCACACACATGCACACCACATACACACAAGAGCACAAAGGAAAAACTGCTTTGTCCTTTTTTAGGACAGGAAAAAAAGGGGAACACTTTTTTAAAATTTTTGCAAAAAATTAGGGTTATAAACCAAATTGAAAAAAATTAATAACTTGAGGGAGTGTGACATTGCTTCAAAAGCAAATTTGGTTCTTTTTTATTTAAGCAATAGAATAAGACAAATGTATCTGCAGTACAAAAAAGTCTAAATTTGTCCCAAAATACAGTTCAGTCCATTTACCCATCAATGCCTCAGATAAGCAAAATACTTAAGAAACCTTTTGATAATTTGATAAATAAGAATAAACCCATCAAGTACAATGGTGGTAATGGCTTCATGCTTACAGGGTGGGGACCACCATAAAAAACTTTTGCTCAGGGCACCGGTATGAATGGAAGGAATGGAAGATTGTTATAATAGATGGAAAGATGGATGAAACTAAATAGAGGGCAAAGAAACTCTGGTAATTATGCAAAATGTTTGACAGCTGGGGGAAAAGTTAATCTTCTAGCCGAACAACAACCCCAAAACATACAGCCAGAGCTACATAACCATTTATATTGAAGGACTTGCATGTGATCTGATGGTCTAGTCCAGGGGTAGGCAACTACAGGCCTCGAGAACCGGTTTTCTGCAACTTTTAGGTGTCTCCCTGGTCCAACACAGCTGATTCAAATAGCTGAATCACCTCCTAAATGCTGTCAAGTTCTCCAGAGTTCTGCTAATGACTCCAATGGACTCCAGCTAATAAATCCAGTTAGTCAAAGCTGACAGGGACACACCAACAGGCTTGCAGCTGCAGCGAAATAAGGTTAAAATTAACTTTTAAACCAGTTTAAGCTAAAATAGGGAAATCTAATAAAATGATGCACCAACATGTGAAAGATCAAACTGGGATAGTTTTATAAGCAGTTCAAAATCACATGCTTGTTAATTTTTCAGTATTTGTTAATCATCCCTGACACTGTGCTGCTGATGACCTGTTGGGTTTTACACATTTCACTGCTAAATGAGACTGCATGTTATGTTTTGCCACAGCACAGTACACTGATTCTTAAATTGTTCTACTTTCACATAATAGTGCAGCAAAATGAAAGGGAAACCTTGATGGCCAAGGATGTTATTAAACTGCTAAAAGCAAAAGGACACCAGCTTTCCTCTCTGTTCAGAAGCAGAGAGGCGGTTTCCATCATGCCCTGGAGTCTTTTCTTTCCCCCTCACTCTCGCAGCAGGTCTTGATAACCCAGGATGGGATGCCCACCCACATTTCCGCTATCTAGGCTGCTCTTGATTCTAATTAGCTCAGACCAGTCTTATGCCTCCGTAAATCCCTGCATGCGAAAAGTCTCATGGTAACATTCTTTCACCTAATGGCTGCACAGCAAGGGGCATTTTCAACCACATTACCTCTTACTGAGTTACAATGTCCCATTGTTCCAAATAAGACAAATTTAATCGATCCAGTCTATAAAAATCCCTGTGTCACTGTGAAAGCCCTGCTTCCTGGGCTTTTTTATTTATTTAGTCACTGCAGTTTCCCCCACCATAGAGAGTTAAGCTCCACATGAAGCACAAGGAAATTAGTTTTACTCCAAACCTGGCTGGACAAAAAAAAAAAAAAAAAAAAAGGAAGGATGCAGAGAAGAAATTCAAAGGTTTAAAAATTAGATCAATGGTCCCGGCAATCAATCAAAGCCAGGGGTCCTCAGGTGTCAGCCTCGGCTGTAAGTTCAAAATGAACCTTTTAAACAGCATGTGTAGAGTCCAGTCTCATGTGAATCATTCAAGGGACAAATAGTATTTGGGAAATCAAAAATGTTGGGCACAAAAAAAAGTAAGGATTACCAACAACAGATTTTTATTTTACTTTATATTACTCAGGTTTCATGTGTCTTTTCTGACATACTCTGGATTGAGTAGAATAAGTAATACATTAATGGGAAAAAAGGTTTCATGGTCAATTAGTAAAGTAGAGTTTCATAGCAAATATGGCTCTTTCAGTGTTTAAAAAAGGCAAACTTTTTAACAAAGTACATCTAAAACATATATTTGTGGCCTGACTTTCAACCACTGGACACCTAATCCTGTTACCAAGCACTAAGAATATTAAGCCCGGCATAATACTTACGTGATTAGCTAAAATAAATACTATATCCTGTGTAAATGCTGGGGATTGGATTGAACCGAACATTAAAACACTGGCCTTAAGCTCGCCTGCTGGAGAAAGAAAAGTGATAATAAGAAGAAAAACGGTGGGTGGATACTGAAGTAATCCTACCAACAGAGTGCTTCCTCCATGAAGGATTTAACCATTCCCAGTAGCTAGATAAACCCGATATTATAGTGCAGGGCAGGGGGTGGTGCTGTATGCAGTTTGTGTTGCTGGTGAGATGTGTGTTCAGGGTGCATAATTAGTCCTCCATTTCTTTTTTTCAACCTTCTGAAAAACTTCTATTAATCAGATTTTCCACATAATTGCTGTTTAAATGGGAAATGGACAGTGTTATTCTGCTAATAACCACTTTGTATTAATAGTGCCATTTTTATTGAGTTAAAGAAATCTCAGATGTGCCGGCGTTTTAGTCAGCACATTCTTAAAGTTAAATTTTAACAATTAACGACTTGTTATATAAAGTGATCAGACCAAACCCCCTGACAGATTTCAGTAAGTGCTAAATAAATCCTAAATTGCCCAAAAGTAATTTACTTTAAACATCTACAATTAAGTACAATTTGTTTCTTACAACAATTGTTCTATGATTTCACTTTTATTTCTGTCACGGTACTTCCCACCACTCAAATTTTGTGTTGAGTAGTAACCAATTAACTATATTTTTCTAAAACTAAGCAGAGAAAATCTGAGAAAATTTTTTAAAGCTCTCCTAATATCTACAATGAACAGCATTACCATTACTTCTTTTTTGATATATCTTTATGTTGATGTTCTTTTATCAAACTTTCATTTAAAAAAAATGTCTCTTGTTTACTCTAAAACAACATTTGTTCAAAGATTTTTTTTTTTTTTAGTAATTTGAGAACCATTTCTCACTTTAGACCATTAATGTCAGTCCATAAAAGAGTGTTCACATTCAGGAAAAAATACTTTCAAACAGAACTACTATAAATGCTTTTCAATGTATGCAAGAAGTCAGAGAAGGAATTGTAAAAAATTGTTAAATAAAATATCCTTGCAATCAAATGCACACGTAGAATGAATACTAATGAACTTTACAGATGGAGCTGCTGGAAGAAATTAGGAATGGGGCAATTAAAGAATGCCTGAAGCAGCTGAACAGAGCACAAAGTATCCAGTCTTTCTAATTAAATGCTGTGGCAGAAACATGGCCTTTCACCTCCTCTTCCATTTCACTCCGCTCCCAAGTGGTAGTAAAGACGAGGGGCGCCTCACAAGTTTTATGCTAGTATTCTCCACTTGAAGGAAAAGCCTGTCTTATTCATGGATAGCAGATTTTATCAGCAGCGGAAGTCATGAAGTAAATAGATATTGCTGACTTTTCTCAGTCCAGCAGGATTAGCCCGGCCTAGTGCAGAGCACTTGATTCAAAAATCAGCAGCTCTTTAAAAAAAAAAAAAAAAAAAAAGCTTGATCTATGAGAGAACCTCAGCCATGCTACTGCAAATTTCCCTTTACAGCTGTTCAAAAATACCCATACAGATGAACCATTTTTGTAGGACACTTGCATCCCTTTTGATGTCAAGAAGGTTATTTCAGTAGCTCTAATATCCGTAGTACACACTATACACTTTTGGCACAATTGGGAAGACATGGCTGAGACACAGTGCTTTGTAAATTTAGGAGAACAGGACAGGGAAAGTTTCACAATCAGTTCCCACATGGATTTCTTAGGACGAGACAGAAAGGAGGAACAACTGTCAAAGGGAAGCTGTCTGGTAATGGTACGGAAGTTAATAAAATGAAACCAGGTAATGGAAATTGCTTTTAAACCACAAGCTACATTCCCCCTAAGATAGAGATTGCTTAGGCTAATAGAGTCTGACAGCCTATTCCACAGCAGTTCTTCACTTACAGGACATTCACCTATTCCACTGTCTCCTCCCAGTACCAGGAAAACCAAAGTAGAGGATAAAGCATCACACAGATTAACTACTCCCTGTTATCGAGTTATATAAGGTCAAGTTGAACTAGTTAGTGTGTAGTAAAAGCACAGTCCATGAACCCAAATTATTTTTGTTTCAAAGGAAGCTGAGGGGTGAAGTAAGACTTCATCAACATGTATGTATTTATAGAGGAAGAGTCTTTACTTATTCCCTGGCCAAATACTTTGACCAATAGTTTAAAACACTTACTCATCTTATGGATACTAAAACTTTCATACCTGTCGCTACTCATGGTTAATCTTAAAACCCACAGCAAACTAATTACTAATAATTTAGGATACCTGCGAGTTGCAATTCCAGGTCAATATGTCTGTTCATAAGTGGACATAATTTTATAAAGCCCTGACTTTTTCAGCCTCCATTACCGTTTCTTCTTGACTCTCTTTGACAAAATGTTTCTACTGTATCCGGTACATTGAAGTCATACTAAACTTTTATTGTTACAATTATCTGTATGTTTTTAGATTGATCATCATGATTGTAACTACTTAAATTGTATTAATATATTCCTATTTGCTGTGTAAAAACTCTCCCCGATGAGACATGCTCTTTAAGGAATCTTCTAGTCTCACTTAAAAGTTGAAAATGACTAAAAGAAGATGGCAAATCCATTTGGAAATCTTGATTTCAACTCACAGTGAGGCCTGTCACAATAACAAATCTTGCTGGACAATAAATTGCCCCACAAGTTTTTGCAATACACAATATTATTGTTGTTTTGAGACCATTTTCAAGTAGTATAATGGTAATGGCATAAGAATGCAAGAACACATTTGAAAAGATCATTAAGTTTTAAATTCCAGTGAGCATTTACACTTTAACTGTAAGACATTTTAAATATAAAAAAATAAATAAACAAAACAAATAAGATGAGTTATGAAGGCTATGTACACAAAATTGTCCTTCAAAAAACGGTTAGTTGAGACCAACGCACCAGACTGAAGACTTTGTCATCCAGTTTTTCATACAATGAGAGAAAAGAGAAAAATTATAAAATCATGCAAAGGGAAAATATTAAGCTCATTTTAATTTGTCATGCGATTAACTGATTTGCTTATTTCGACAAGCCTACTCACAGTGAGCGGAACAAATGAGAAAAACAAAAATCTTCATGTATTTGGAAAAAACACTGCATATATATCCATTGTGACACAATATGTCAGAGTGGCACTAGATAATCAAATCAGATATTCATTCAGACCTTAGGTGATCCATTTAACATGACGACGACTATTTTTAGACTATTTATAATTGGGATTTACCTAATTTTTAATGAACTTTCTTAGGGTTAATTGCATTGGCGCTGTAGCATGATAGAATAAGGACAAGTAAGTTAGGAACAAAAAAAGTCCTGAAGTGATTTGAAAATTTTAACTAATTACTAAAGATGAGAAATGTAGATTACAAGACAGAGATGGGTCGTTTGTGGTCCTCGCTTGTTGTGTGTGGAACTGACCTACACAACAATCACATGGGAAATCCTCTGGAGAAGCTGGAAATTTTTCTTTGTTTTGTTCTCATTTGACTTGCACATGAATATCAAAATTGTGATGTCATATTTACATAAACTGAGTTTTTAGAGTGAAAATGTGCCAGGTTCTGGAAATGAAGAAGTTTCCTCACAGGGTAATACACTGGGGGCGGTGATAAAACAAACTTGGAAGTGTCACTGCTGAACAATATTCTCAATTTCATCCCTGCTGTTGTGTTGCTGTTATTTTTTCTGTATCCATTTAGATTTTTATTTTATTTATGTACACAGTTTGCTGTATATTTTCTATTCTACAAGCAATACCAATACATTAACAGAAGACTCATACAAGCAGATTGAGAAAAATACAAGCATGATTCTAAGTTCATGTTAAAGTCCAAGTCTTCCAGTTGTCTAACATAGTATGTATGAATATATAAAATTTAAAGCAGTAGTGTCTTTGCTCGGCTCTTCTGCCCTTGGTTGACCCATACTCAACTAAACCAAGCCTTCAGAAAAAGGTGCTCTGTCTAATCTGACTTCATTTTATGCCTCTTTAACCATGACCAATGTATTTAAATGGCTGTTTCTTCAACAGATGCTCAGTTCAAATTATTCCTAACTGGAAATTTGTAGGAGTGGTATTAAATATCCTTCAGGCCGGGATGCCTAAAGAGAACATAGGAACATCAAAAGGCCAAACACATCAAAAACTAAAACTAATGATCTTAGCCCACCTGTGGGGATAAGGAGGGCTTCAACTCTGTCCAATAACCCGCTGGCGATAAAACACCTCGTTTCTTTAAATGGGGATTTGACCATTCGACCATCCCCGCTACTGCTAACTTTAAAAATGATTTAATATAAAATACATAGTGTATATTTCCCAATCACTGAAACCATTGGGAAGCAGTTGCGGCGAATATGAGCTATCTTATCTAGCATATCTACACCGGTCTTTGGAACTATAGTCTACAATATAAGCTGAATTAATAGGAAAGCTTTCATTTTCCCAATTTGATATACACTCTTGACATAAAGGTTTTTTTTTTTCCCACCATTTTCTCAGAAATATTTTTATTTTGATCTACGGTAACGCACTAACTACAGGAAGACTGTAACCACCCAGAGGCGAAATCACCAAGGACAGAGATAAGGTAATAGGATTAACCTTACGATGTGCATGGGTCTTTATCAAACATTGTAAATCAAGGATCAGAAGAAATAAAATAAAGGCAGATGTGTTAAGTGGACCTTCAAAATTATTTTTGAATGAGAATGAAATTATGACTTCTTTCTTCCTCACACTTTTTTGTCTTCAAAACACAGAATCTTACTCTAGCAACAACACACACAACGAAAACTAGTTTTCCTTGGTTTCAAAATCAGAGCATGTTGTAAAACTGAAAGAAACCATTTTTGAGGAATTATCAGGAAAAAAAAAAAGTGAACTATGCCACTTGTTAAAGTATTTTTTGTCATTGTGTAAAAACATTTCTCTACATGATAAACAAAATAAATGTCAAATGTCAAAATGTCAAAGATTTCAAAATGAGATCATTTGCATGTATGAAATCATAAATTTGAAAGTGTGAGGGTCTAAGCTTCAGGCAGTTGTTTTAAACCACGACATTACAAAGAGACCATGGGGAAAACACTTTGGCTCTGTGTGTTAATATTTAGCATAGCGATCTTTCACAGAGACCAATTAAACATATTCTAACTTCAACTCAGATGGGAAATATCTCTATGGGATTTCTTTCTTTCTTTTGTATTTGTTTCAGAGTTTGATTTTCACATTCGTGAGTTTGGTCACTTCGCTCCCAGATATAATTTTTTTTATAGCTTTATGGTGGTTTGGGTGATAACTACCTTACTCTGGCATACGGCATGCTCATAGTGCCTTCAGCAGGAAGTAGTCCAACACTTTTAAAATAACATAATTTTTTCGAACACTCAGACTGTGCATAATGATTTTGAATTTCATCCCCAGCTGGTCAGATGATAATTAAGAAAGGGATGGTGACATCATAGAAGAAGTAAGTCTTTCCTGTCATAGCAGCAGGTTTTTTGGCAGCTGAGGTTGATTTGGGTTTTTTCAAATAAAAAATTGGTAACACTTTATTTGACGGGTTGTGAATAAGACTGTCGTGACACCGTCATAAACACGACATGACACCTGTCATGAACGAGTGAGTCTTTATGAATGTTTATGATTGTTGTCATAAAGTGTCATTCGGTAAATCATGAGACTTTTAATACAAAGCTGACATTATTCAAAATGTCTTTGTCATGACAACTTGACATTAACCAAGAAATCATGATCTGACATAAATTTGCTATAAAAGTATTACTGATTAAACTTTAGCTTTAATAACACAAAGCTACATATAATTTTTAAAGTTTACTTTAACCTTCATGAAATGTGTCAATGTTTTGAGTTTCTGCTCTCGTTGGATGGACAAGATTAACTTCTCAAACTAAAGACGTTCAGAAAGTGAGAATACTGACTGCGGCTGGGTTTTGGAGGGCAGTTTCTTTACACGTTATTTTTCTTTCCATGTGTCAGTATCTGCACCTGTTTTACTTTTCAATGATTTATCACAGTTATCTCTCCCCACATATCCAACAGGAATATTTTTGGCTGACTTTATAGCACCCAGAAGTTGATGCAATAAGATGGAAAGATTCTCCTAAACTCTAGATACATAATAAAATAAAATTTAAAAAAATCTAAAATATTCTTGTAACGTTAATTCTCATGGTAAAAGACAATAATTGCAACTAATTTCTGATCAAGGCTTTGATCAGGTTTTAAATACAAGACTTCATTTCACAATCATCAGTAGCAAGCACAGATATGCAAAACTGAAGTGAGTTTCCCCCGAAGAAAGCCTTTTTTTCCTTTTGGCAGGGCCTGGGTGAATGTTAACCTGTTAGGTTTAACTGAGAACAGCTGTCTTTGAGCCCCGAAGAACTCAACATTCCCCCATCAGAAGAATAAGGCCCCAGTCCTGTTAGCCGCATGCCACATGTATTTGATTTTCAACATCTGCTGGCTTCATAGTTCTGTGTTTACCATGGCCGCTGCACATTCTTCACAAATTCAGTAGCTTCCTTTGCCTACATTTGTAAATGTTGTTGATTGTGGAAACCGTCCATGTTTACTTTGAATCCCAAGCCAGCTCTAATTACCTGCAGCTGCTCACTGCTTTGGTCCACTACATCCTTCAAACCCAAGGTAAGTATTTTCTCTCTCAATTATGTATTTATATAAACCTGAATGTGGAGTGTTAAAACAAGCATTTGAAACATGGAACAGAAATCTATTGATAGTACTTTAATTGCATGTTTTTAATTTTTTGTTGTTGTTGTTAAATTCCAAATAAACTTGATAAAATAAACCCTTATCACAGCTACCATTCTTTTTCTGTCATTACTGTTCCTTATGTAAAAATATCTACATTTCACTGCAATTGTTGGTCTGCAGAAACAGTTATTTATCTTTCCTCAGATGTCTTTGATATCTGCTGGCATAGAAGGAACAGAGATGGGAGGAAGAGAAGGAAGAGAAATATTCAAGCAGCAGTCATCTGCTCTTTGCCTCAGGACTTAGACTGCTCTCACCTACACTTTTTGGCGGCAACGTAACAACAAATTTTACACCGTCTGGGACACAAATTGGCATTCTGGACTCTGGTTATTCCTCAAGTATAATCTAATTATAAAACACTGCCAGTGGGTTAGAAATCAGAGCATTAAAAAGTTTGACAGGCAGACATTAAAGTGAAATTTCATAACAGAGAGAGTGCAAGAGTAAAACTTCAGAGCATTTGCTGGGAGAGGTTTGGGATAACTGAATTACTCCAGCTTACATGCTCTGTGGTGACTTATAAGTACAATATTAGGTGCTGTAATAAGATTTACTATATTTAAGGCTTTGAAGTCCATCCAAAGATTTTGGGACAGGCATTAGATGTCATGCTACAGAGGGTTGGATGAGCTGGTAGCATAGAGTGCACAAATTTACTCTATGCTTTAATTTTTTCAGGATATATCCACTGGTTTCTGGTTACAATGTTTTAACATTTTTTGGTAAAAAGACATTTGGGTCTTCATACTATACATCAGATTAAAACCAAAAGCTGGTTTTACAGTCTAACAGCAATATGCAGAGCAGAGCAGGATTAAAAACAGGAGTAAAACTTGCATCTACTAAAATAAATTTGTTAGATTGTTAATTATTGTACTTTGGGCTTAGCAGTGAATTCCCCTGAAGAAAGTGAATTCACTTCAGTAAAGTCACTTTCCATAGAAAACATTTACTAAAAAGACCTATTAGAGACTTTTGTATTTGAATATGTTAAAAAAAAATGGCTAAATGAAATAGGTAGTCAAGAACAGGACGCAAAAATGCAGAGAAGAGATTAAAGCTGAATACACAAAATTCAGGTGTTTCATCACCTTATATTTGCGTAATTTGATATGTGCATGCTGCTGAAATATTGTGCTATAAGAAGGAGGAATAAGAAAAAGGGTTAGCCAAGAGTAAAAATATTACAATTTCAGCAAGGATAAAGCTTTTTTTTTTTTTTTCTTTTAGCTTAATCTGGACTTCAGACCATTAATTTTGACCTAAATCAGACATTTTTGGTTACTTGTTTTTGTTGTTTTTACATTTAATGATAAAGTTTTCTTGGGTCCAGAAAATGACAACATCAGCAACCCAGCCTGCAGCACTTAGTGTTGCAGTTTAGACTCAAAGGGAGTAAAGGTAAGCTTTGCTGGAAAGATTGCAGCTGGGAGGGCTGGTGGTGAAAGGACTGGCAGGCCTGTGAATGCTTTGGGATGAGGGAAGGCCCCGTGGAAGTACTCCCTGCATGTTGGAGTCTCTTACAATCTCCAACAACTCCTTATAGACAAATTACAGTGACAATTGTGTGCAAATCGCAAGACCATCGCTGGCTGACACTAGAGTGCTATAAACTACGGCAATCACCTACAAAATGCAGAAACTATTCTGAGATTAGAGTATCATGACAACCATGTGTGACAGACAGCTGTGCAAAAATAATGAGCACAAAGCTCAAGAGAAAAACTAAAAGCATTTACTGTGGTCACTAAAACACCAAGGCAGTAAATCTACCTAATCAGACAGCATGATACCTAAGCTGTCGTCATAAAAAGTGAATACACCCATACACTTTTTTGCCATGGAAGACAAATGTTAACCCTTTGATTTTCTGCTGACAGATATAGCTTGCAGAATAACACAATACATACATTTCTAGTCCACTGATATAGTTTGTTTGTGACTAAAAGATAAACACCTATTTTAGAAGATTGTGTCCGAATTACGTGTTGCTGACTTATTTATGAGAGGAAAAAATAAGCATTTACCAGTTAAGAGAAAGAGAATTAACACAATATGAAAGAAACAGAAAAGTGATGAAGAGCCAGACCTGTGTTGTGAATAATGACGTCAGCTTTCTGCGCCATTTTAGAATTGTAGTCTGTCTGTAGTTTAAGCAATGAGAGCGGAAGAAGTGAATGGAGCCATTCAGTCCGTGTTGGTCACACGTCCACATATTTAATTAACATTAACAGCTGCCTGGTTTGGATCAGCATCCCTCTGTTCGCAGTGGACGATGGTTGTTAGCAGTTTCCGGTTACCTTCATAGCATCAAACTGGCACATTACGTATGTCATGACCAGTGACGTGCGGCGAGGTTCATAGCAGGTGAGGCACTGAATTAATCATAATCATATTTACAAATATAGACTCCCTGCATGTTATTGTTTACGGAAGGAAATTTTGCGCATGCGGACAACTGCAGGGCAAAAAGACTATTCTTTGACATGTCATGCATAGCCGCGCAGCCGCGGTATAATAATTAAGTTAACTCAATCAAACTTTTACATGTAGATGTTATTAATTTCGTGCTGTGCTCCACAGCAAAGGGGAAAACCGTCAAAGTACAACTCAAAACCATTTCTTTCTCGCTCTCTGTATCAGCGCAGCTATGCGCAGAGTCGTTGCCATAGCAACTGGCAACACCCGAAACAAAAAAAACTAACCTTGACAAAAAGAACATTCAGTCTGTTGCAGTAGCATGGTTTTAGGCTGAATTGTTTGTGATTACTAATAAGTGATTGCTGTGGTAAAAGCAGTAAATATATCGCTGCACTTTCCTGTATTGTTGCTAGCTCCGTGGCTAGCTCGTTGTTACTGTCTCTTACTCTGCAGTTGTGGAGTCACAATGTCCGGGATCATGAGCGCCCCCTGGCATGAGACAAGAGCACTGCCTGCCTCACATCGAATCTGTTCTGTCGTTTATGATCTCTCCTCAGCATACGATACACGTTACACACACAGTTGTTGACAGTAAACACTGTGCATTATATACATTCGCTCAATTATGAAAAATCGGTTTATATATTAAATGTTTTTTAGCCATTTTATTGGTGACATACAGACAGGAGGAGCTTGCTCTTAGAGTGGCAGCCAGTAGAGGTTGATCAATCCCAGGTGAGGCTCAGCTCGCTGCTGCCTCTCCATCTTCACTTACGAGTATTTGAATGGAAAAATGCGAAAATTCAGAGCTTTTGAAGAAAAGAATAATAAAAATTAGTTAAACTAAATTAAAAAAGAAATACTTTGTAGTACAAACCACAAAAATAGCAATATAAATTATTCTATCATTGTATATTATTTTTCCATGGCATGATGACACCTGCCTCCCCTGACCACACGTCACTTCAGCAATTGGGCAAAATTGAAAACTTCAACTTGATGCCTCCAGCAAGCAATTGTTTCGCTATAGCCGAGGATCCGGACAAAATAGCGTAGAACAAGGCTGGGTTTCACCAGGATAGCTTAATTGTATTACTGATAGGATTTTTGATAGCAACTTGTAATTCCAGATATTTTTGTTATAGTTTTATTTGTGTAGTATTCTGTAATACTCTGAAAAGTTTTACCTGAGGTCAAGCCTTTCAGTATATTAAAAAAAAACTTGCATAGACTGAAATCTGTCCTCTTGAAGTCATGACTGCAGACTGTCTTGTCTACGAATTTAGTTTATGTTCTCAGTACTTGCGACTAACCAAAGCCACCAAAGCTCAACCAAATATAATAATTTATGTTTTCTTTGCCACAGCAGCAACAATGAGCCCATTCAATCCACAGAACACAGTGACTGAATATAACTGGGGGGGAAAAATGAATGAAAATGTGTCTCCGTTTACCCTGAATCGATATCTTGCAGACAATGCATCCCTTTCTTCTTTTCATAATTTTACATGGTAAATTTCCTGAAACACTAATGAGAAAGAATGGAAGAAAAGCGAAGCATGAAATAGCTTGTGGGTTTTGTCTCCTTCCCATTCTCCTCGCTCCATGCTAGAAGATGGTATTTTTATTATTAATTTTATTTAATTATACCACGAAGCTCTATTTTTTTTTTCTTTTAGACTCTGCCTGTGTCGTACTCCTGCTGTGTGAGTTTGTAATTTAATAAAGCTTCGTTTAAAAGAGAAGTTGATTAAAAAATTAAGCTCTGGTGATCACCACACCTTCAGCCCTCCCCAATTTAGGGAAAAGACCTGATATTTCCCATTATTAAAATGTCGGGCAGAAATTATCACCGCAGGACAAGTTAATGCTTTCAATACAATCATGTGACAATGACAGCAAAGCCCACCGAAGAGAGAGTGTCCCACTAAAACATTCAAAAAGACAGGAGATTAAACCGTTTCCCTGAAGGTCAAGCAGTTTTTTCACCCACTCCCATCATGCCTATCAACCAAGAGTTAATTTTATACGCAATTCCTTCTGCTTTTTCTGACAGCAGGTGACTGCCAAAAGTTGTCTTACATAGCTGTACAGGAGATTTCTTATACTTCTGCATTCTCATAGTGAATGATGACACAGTTTGCAATACTGGATGGAGATGAAGGGGGAAAAGTCCAAGCAGCATACTGTCCTTTCCTTGGTTTCTCTGCAGAAAATTGCACCAACCGCCTTATAACTTCTATTTGGACAAACTCTTTGAAATACAATCTCCTTAAGTTTTCCCATCTGTTCACCACACTGTACACATGCACATAAATTTGTGCACAAAATGTGCAAGCTGTCAATTTTTATTTAAGGAGAAAATATATAAAAATAAATTTAATCTCCACACTGCAGCTTAAAGAGAAATACATTCTCGCTGCTGGAGAAACCTAATCCACACAATTAAAGCTGGAAAATTATACCCTGGATCTAATGGCAGTTTTGAAGCATAAGTTATTGATTTGGAAATGAAAACCTGTACTCTTCAAGGTTAAATCCAGTCCACCCTCATTATTACTCTGTCCTTGAGAGGCCCGCACCAGGGCTGCGGCAAAGAATCGAGAGGACTGCTTTAATGAAGGTGAATTTAATGGGATTTAATGTTGCTGGGGGCAATGGAGCAGCTGAGATATGGTTTTAACAAAGAGCAAGGGACCACAAGTAAAGGCAGGGGAGCAGCCATTTTTCCTTTCTTTTTATTTATTTCACATTTGGCTGAGCAGAGTAAAAGCACCACATTCTCTCCTCCAAGAGTCACTGCTTTCATTCCTGCAATCATCACAGCCAAGGCCTCAAGCTCACAATCATAGCATTTACACATACTGCAATAGAAACACCCAACCTAATTGGTAGCTTCATGGTGTTCAGGTCAGTGGGGGAAAAAAATGACCTTTAACTAATAAAAAAGAAATTAGGGTCAAATATTGGGCCATCGGAACTGAAATGTATGTTTTATCTTTGCAGAAGTAAAAGAGAAATGTTACTGAATGTGTACAGAGGACTGTCATTTAAGATAAATATGATGTTTGGTACATACATAAAAAAATCCTAAATGAATCTGGCATAAGAGGAGACTCAATACTGCAGCAAGGCCTGACTTGACCAGATTTGGACTTACTGTACTTCAACAGTTTTTGTACAGTCCTCTTTAAAATGTCCTAGAACCATTGGTCCAGTCAAAACAGCTCTTATGCCAGCACCTGGTGGCCTGGAATGTCAAAAGTACGAGAAGCATATTTTTAGGGCTGCAGCTATTAATTATTTTTCCTACTCCATTAATAATCATACAATTAGCAGAGAAATTAAACATACAAATGCTACTCCAACCCTGCTTTGGTTGAAAAGCTTTTCTTGTCCCTGTCTCCCTGTCAAAAGTGTGAATCCTCAACATTCAGTCAACTTGGTAATTTATTTTTTATTTATCAGAAACTCTTTCCAAAATACTTCTGTTCCATAAAAAAAAGCTAACACTCATCTTAACGTTAAATATCTTTTCAGCGATGAGCCGTCAGGACCTCTGCAGCACCACAATAAAGACTTTTCTGTTTCCACACTATGCTGCAGTTTAGATAGTGTAAAGAAAGAATAACCTTAAACTTTAGTTGTCAAGCACATGTTCTGTTGATAGCCTAAAACTTGTGAATATGTTCTTAATAAAGCATTTCTTCAGAACTAAATCAAATAGGTGAGTGCATCAGATATTTTAGACTGAAAATGTAAAAATTCACCATCTCATAAAACTGGATGTAATTTTCTGTAATTATTATTGTAAAGACGCTCTGAGCCACCAGACCATTTAATCTGTGGCACACATTACTATAACTGTACTTGAGATTCAGCATCATTTTTCAGAAAAAAGCACCTCCGAGTCCAAAACTGAAGCCTGATTGTGGCAGCAGGTAATGACTTTTCAAGAATCCCCAAAGTTGCTGTTGCAGAGTTTACTGTAGCGTATCAAAAATGGTCTGTTTCTTAGATTTTCTTCGTATCATGTCCCATCTCCTTCAATTACACTCAACCTACACAGAAGCATCCAGGGCCCTAGAAGAAACCTGATCGCCAAACGGTATGGAGTTATGCAAATAATAAATCATCAAGGCAAGTGATTTTCGCTCACATATTCTTAAATGAATCAAATGAGTCATTTGAAAGAACATTTTAGCATTTCTTATGATCTTGCTAAGTTGATACGATCAAGTTGTTTGTCTGATAGCAACTGTGAAAATTCCTTAAAAACGAGAGACTGATAAAAAGTCTTATCTACTTTCATAAATG
Organism: Poeciliopsis retropinna; assembly: GCA_010277075.1. Lineage (NCBI taxonomy): Eukaryota > Metazoa > Chordata > Actinopteri > Cyprinodontiformes > Poeciliidae > Poeciliopsis > Poeciliopsis retropinna. The sequence continues at coordinate 15,291,842 of VMRM01000006.1, read as the reverse complement.
CTAATTTAGGGGATCAAAACATTTTGAAGGAATCCATGATTATATGTGAGTTTCAGTAATGGTGTTTGGTTTTTCATTAGTTAAGACGATTAAAAGCTTGAGAGAATTACCAGTATCTAAAAATGGCCCTATCATGGTATTTTATTGCCATTATATCAAAATGTTCAGCTTTTTGATCAACATTTTGGTAACTTTGAGAAGTCAAATATGATGTGTTTGTAAAATAACAGAACCCCATTTTATTTGGTATCGTCAACTTTTGATTGATGACGCTCAACCAGTCGAGACATCTTCTGTACAGGAACAGAGTTTACGCTTAGATCTAACCTTAGAATTGGCCAATTGGGTCAGGAAGAACTAATCAAACTTTCGAGACATCGCTGCATCAGATGTCCACTTATCTGACGCTGCATTAAACTAGGCTGTACTTACATAAAACTGTGCATGAATCAAGTTTCCTGGGAGATATGCAGAAACTCTCTTGGGACTTTTCTTTTCAAAAGTGTGGTAAAGTGCCCTTTAGCAAACAGAACCATTGTTTGAGATCTACAGTCAGGAAAGATGGCGATGAAGACTACATGGGAAAAAATGCAAGTGAGTTCTGCGAAAGTTGTATGTGACTGAGCAACAAATGACAGCTAGCAACAGATAAAAGTCCAAAGAAAAACTTGGATAAATTACATAAATCAATATATTGGGGTATAATAAATGAGCCAAAGTGGAAACTTAAATAAGATAGAAAAACTAAAATCTAACTGAAACCAATAAGCAAATCCCATTTTCTCTCCATGATTCTAAGATGTGGTAAGACCCGATTTGTAGGTACCCCTGTATACCTGCTCCACCCCTTTTCCACTACCTTGTTCAGCCAAAGGACTAGAGCAGCTGGCACTGTGGTGGCTCAGAAAACAAGATTAAATCAAGCCAAACACGTGTAAGAGTGTAAACTAAAATGTGTGCACTTACTTTAGGATACACTTTTATATGAGTTTGTAAATTAGTTTTTAACCAAAAGTATCTTACTCCAGTCTTATTACCGATACTTGTAAATCAAATCCAACATTTAAAGAAACCAAAATGCATGTAATGAATTTGTAGCTGTGTAATGATTAATAGATATTATCCGATTTGTATGGATGTAACTGCAGCTGTCACAGTAATCCAGGAATCTCTCCTGATTGATTATAATTGGTTCCAAATCTCGGTTTCACTTCCCATTTATATTCCCCTCTTCAGTTAAGGTAAGTTTAGGAAATTTTGGTCTTCTGAGGGAATGATAAACACCTACAATATTTTTATATTACATGAATATATACATGTATACATTTGCTGGATAAGTCCATGTAATAATGACCTCAATATTGTGTGTGGCGCCGTCTTGACACGGTTAAGAATAAGTCACTTGGCTCGTTGTTAACTGTGTGGAGATCTCATCAGCACAGAACCCCATTTGTCTCACGTAGTTTGATCTTTCAGCTTTTTTAAAGTTAATGGAAACAAGACGTGCTTTCTGTTTCTAACATTTAAAGTTCAGCTTCTTCTATAACGCCAGAAACTTGACAGGTTTAAACTTGTTTTGAAATTTTGTCTTTCTTCATTTTCCTCTTACTCTTGGGGCACAAAAAACGCCTGTAAGGATGAATCTGGAAAGGAAGCGCCATGATTTCATGCATGAAGTTTGCTTCTTCTTTTTTTTTTTTGTATTATGTAGTGTCTCTAAGAAACCCACAGCAGTTTCATAGATAAATGTTGCTTTGCCTCCATCTTTATCTCTAGTCAAGAAAAGGATGCTTAATTCCTTAAAAAAAAAGCTAAATTCTTTTTCTGTCTCTGAGGAAGAAATGAATTTACCTGAGGAAAAGGTTAGGATCCCATGCCCCCTAATAGATATGTTACATCTTTTGACTGGAATAACTTCAGTCAGACACTTCATGCATCATTCTGCGAGTTTCTGACATCGTTCTGAAATAAGTTTTTTCCCCTCTCCTCACTATCAGCTCTGGCGGTTTCTTACATGTACAGCTGGTTTCAAGCCACCCTGAAGCATCTCATTGAGATTAAGATCTAGGCTTTGACTTGACCCTATGATATTCTATTTCTCAGTTCTCAGCCAGGCCTTGGTGAATTTACTGGTATGTTTTGGATCTTTGTCAAGTTGCAGGATCCAGTTCTGTTACGGCTCAATTTCGTTTTCAGACGGTCTCACATTTTCCAACCTATGATACAGAGTAGAATTTGTGTTGGATTTTATGATAGTGAGCTTTATTGTTTAAAATACAAATAAAATCTGCATTATTGTATTATAAAACGCTGAAGTAGACAATCATTGGCTTAATGGGTATTGTTAAACATGTCTTGAGAATTTGGAAATCTTTGGTTTTGATTTTCTTTTTTGGCGTAAATACAACCTCAGATTGAGACAAACACCATTATAAAGATTGATGAGACTTACAGTGAATATCACACATGTGTGCATATGACATTTTTTTCATAAAGTTTGGATTTGTGTATATTTGTGAGATTCTAGCTGTTCTCCGAAAAAATATTGTTGCAATTTCTGGTGACAAGAACCACCAGCTTCCCCAAATTGGCCGTTCTCCACGAACTGCCCCTGCCTCAATCGGGTAACAGCTGCCCTTTTTCCCTTTTCTTTTCAAAAATACAAAGAAGAAACATTGACATGTGATAGACAGGAAAGCTAACCTCAAGTAGATCTCTATATAGATTCATGTCACACAGTGAAGGACAATAAACCAAGGTTACTAGCATTTGTTTACAACACAAAATTAGTTTCCTACCCAGATAAGAAAATCACAGCGCAAGGTGGATATCCACGGCAGACATGATCAAGATGAAGCCCTATAAAAAGTGCACTTTTGTTTACTTGTCGTTTGGGCCTGGAGAAACTCATGGCATTTTTCATTAGTATGACAAAAAATAATACAGAACCACGTATGACTCTAATCACCACTGGCTTTGGGCTGGGGTATATGTTTAAAATAGATATACTGTTATTTTCTGAGAAATCTCGTAACTTCCAAGACGAAACTAACCAATAAACTCTTTCCAGATTTTCCTCCTTTTCAGAAGAATGTCTTTTTAATTTATAAGTGGACTTTGGGAACCTTGTCAGTGCGAGTTAAGTTTTTGGGAATTGCTAAAAAGCTGTGATAGCTGTAAAACAAGCCCCGCTGTTCACACATCTGCATTTTCCATTTAATCTTTGACTTTCATTGGTGCAGTCTGTAATCCCTCAAATGTGACTAATGGGAAACATTAAGCACAGGTTTGGGAACAAGTGGATTTAATTATAAGACTGGCTCACAAAAGAGCATGGAAAAAGAACGTTTTTTAAATCATTCTTCACAGTGCTCTGTTTTCCTTTTGTTGGCAGCTATGCACAGATCCACACATTAAAAATGCATCAAGCAGGAAAAAATTATCTAGATTTCTCCACGGTGTACCCATCCAACAGTCGTAACTGAGCATTTAAAGTCAGAAACAACAATAAGGTCGTAAACTAAAACCTAAAGCATTTTTCCACATTCATATTTTCACAAGGAGTTAAAAATCGTTTATTCCAGCAGTCAACTCAACCTACATCTTAACTTACCTAATTAGTAGAGTCAGCCAAAGGGAAACGCATAGTTAGGGGCCATAAATTATAAGTGCCTCCAAAAACCTAAAGCTCTACTTAGGTCTAGATTTGTTCATAGAGAGTGAGCATTAGTAATACATTTGCCAAAGACTGAAACTGATTAAAATTAAAATGTTTAAAATTTAAAATACCTTGTAGATGTGTGTTGCACATGTGGAAAGAACTCGTTTTTAGGTCAGTTAGGTAATATGTTGAATTTCATCCTTTTTTATTTATTTATTGTAAGAGTGATGGAAAAAAATTGGAAGTTGTGTATCCAACTACAAATCTATTTAAATTTGTATCCTCAAAAGAAACTTGTGTGCACCAAAATTGGTTTTACTTCTTGGGCCCCAAACCTTGTAAATCGAACCCTACTGGTGATTTAAGAGGACCTCAGCAGTGAAAATCAAGGAAACCATGGAGCAGAAACTCCATACAAAGAAACATTAATCAGTTATATTCCCCTTATGGTTATGACAGTTTGTAAAATCGATTCTTTTGACCCATAACCATTGGAATATCGACCAACACATTGATACGTATTGATGAATTTGATGATGCCACGTGACGAAATGTAATGTTTGTTGCTTCCCAATGGGTACGTATATGATGTTTTTATGATGTAAAGCACTTTGAACTGCCTTGTTGTTGAAATGTACTATACAATTAAACTTGATTGATTGATCCAAGGCAGCGTACAGTAGGATGGACTTGAATTCAAGATGATCTACTGATTTAACTCCGACTTCTACTTTTTCCAACAAGGTAAAAACAGACTAGTTTTATCTTTATTGCCAATGATTTGATGAAGCGTAGTTACAAAGAGCAGCTGGACATAAAATGAAAATGTGCTTTGAATATAATCAAAAGAGGTGACATCTGTGAGTTAGATCAAGTTGTCAACTCAAGATGTGCTGGTGCTTCACATGTGATTTACCTGCTGCTCTTTCCAGCTTCTGCTTCATGTTTTCCAGCCCCTCCATCACTTCAGCAAAGTCCCTTGGGCTCCGAGGTCAGAGACCCTCTCCTTAATTCCTTACATGCGGAAGAAATGTTCAAAGGGGGTAGAGATGTGTTCACCATGAGCATTATGACCACAGTGGGATGAGATTGGAGTACGGACACCAAAATGTATGTGATTTAACTGACTGGTCTACTGTTGCCACTGCCCAAATGCGAAGCACTGGCATAACTGGAGCCATAATACATATGTATGAAAGTCCAGAACTATTGCAAATACTTACAAAATATTCACATTCCTTCGCTGTTAAAGGTGGATCCTAACGGCAGCAATCTCCTCCATTTGGCAAAAAACAGGAACGTTTTGGGAAGTAAGTGCACAAAACCGGTCTGAACCCCATTTCATTTCATAGTTGTCCTTACTTAGATGTACGACTAAATCAAGGAGCAATTATCTTACTCTTTGTATTGCATTATAAGAGACTGCCCAAGATTTTATAAGCATGAGGAAGCATTTAGTTTGAGGCAAGTTTTTAGTGGTCACTGAAGACCCACTTAAAACTGGTCAATGGTGATTAGGCAATGTAAGATGTTTAATTCATGTGAAAGATACTCCCAAATCTGTGGAAAAAATGTTTCAGCAAAACGCATTGATTAATTACAGTTAGTAATAATTAAAATTAATTACACACCCGTGTCTACCCTCATCACTTCATTCAATTAAAACATTAATGAATTATGTGTCTACCTTATCACAATTAAAGAGGACAGGGAAGTAGTGAACTTCCTTCCTCACTTTTGGTCACCATAAGTGAATAGACTGCAGGTTTAATAAAAATATGTTGTGGCAACATTAGCAGAGGGGGGGGATGCTGAAAGGAAACACGAATTTTGAAGTTAAACTCCTCCGTTTTGCAAACCACAAACCAAAGTGAAAATGTATGCAGTAGGCAAGTACTTTTAACTAAAAATGTAATCACAGCAACTTAAAAATGGTATTCAGCAGTGGGTCTTGTTGTGACCTGAGAGATTTCCTCATTTGTCCTAAACAGGTCATTACTGAGATTTGGGACAGTCTGAGGTGTCTGATGGCATTGGATGGAAACAAAACGTTCCAGAGGGAGAATGGAGGATCGGTCAATGGTTTCAATGCTTTCATTCTCCAGGAACTACCTGCATAGACTTATGACGTGAGCCTGGGCATTGTCGTGCACCAGGAAGTATCCGGTGCAAACCCACTAAATCTCTGTCTTGATTACCATTTCATTGTTGTCCCTATAGTGCAATTGTTGGTTGTTTCATTAGCGCCATAACAGCTGATACTGACCAACCACAACTTCTCCTCCTGTCTACTTGACCGGATCAAAATCCCTGACCTATTGCATTCAGACTAAAAAACTGTTTAATATTTTAATGATCGAGTATGCATTCAGTTAATGTGGCTTCCAGCTTGACTAAAAAGTCCAAAATGTAGCTTATAGTTCCCAGGAATCACCTCTGCAGACATTTGATATACAGCATCTTACATTTTGCACGCAAGCTCCACATATATCTCCAGCTAGAGACAGTTTAATGTGTTCAAGTAAGACTTTATGCAACTAGAATTGCAGATGTTTAAAATGAAAAACAAATGCATGAACTATATATTTTGTAAGTAATCCTAATCATTCAGAATGAGCAGAAAGAAAAATATGATATTTTGGGGGATGTTGGCTCACATAGTTCATGAAAAGCTAAAGAAGAGCCTATCAGGTTCTTGTTCATTTATGCTTCAAAAGATTTGGGCTTTTCCAGATTCTCACATTTTTTAAATCTAATTTTAAGTGTCAATAAGCCCTACAGTTTCATCATCAAACGACCATGAAAAGGTAATACTCCCTTGATGTTAACATGATTCAAAAAGGAAAGTAGCAACTTGGTGCTGCTAATTAAACAAAGTTTTTATCGTCATCAAATGAGCCTGGGTCATTTTAAAGCAGTTTGGGAATTTTCCTTTTCTGTAGCAATGTAGCGTTAGCACAATACCAGACAGAAAAAATCAATAGTAATGTCCTCAGAGATTACAAAGGATTGTAGGCTTGTTTACAAAATAATTTAAGTCCATCTTTTTACAGATGGGAAGATAATTTATTTGTGGAATATTGAAGACAGTTATGAACCTTTTCAAAAACGTGGACAGCCCAGTGAAGTCAGACCACCTGAAGATCAAATACATTTCCACTTTAAAATCCTCATCAACTATGATCAACATGTTTGTTTTGGTTTCTTTTGTCTCTATTGATTATAATTAACTCTTGTTATTGTTATTGTCAAATAAGTTGTTGGTTATTGCCATATGAGTTTTATATTTTTGATTTCTGTTCTTTGTGCATTTGGTGTCATTTTCCTTAGATCAGAGTTAATTCTTTTCCTATTGGTTTGTAGTGTCTTTTTGTCTAGTTCAGTTTCCTTTTTTGTTAATTAATCACCTTCCTATAATCTGTCTTTTCCCTTAATCAGTTGTTTATCTTGAATTTGTGTGTGTGTGTTGGTCACCTTACAGCTAAGAGTTATTGTTTCAATTTTAGCCAAAACTTTATTTGCGTAAAGTTGACATGTGGGCTTCTTTTTTTTCTTTTTTGTTTCCTTATTAGTTTCCTCTTACAGTCCAAGGACTTGTGTGTGCAAATGTGGGTAATTGGGTATTTTGGCTCTTTGCAAGAAATCAATGATGCTTTCTGCATTTTGGATCCTTTCTTACATCAATTTGCCATCTATTGCAACATTTTCATAACGTTACCCTGTTCTGTTTCCTCATTAATGCATGTTTCTTTCCCCCATCTTCTGTCCAACTTTGATGTTCTATCTTTTTGGCTGAGAGCCTTGAACTCTTAGCATCAATGTAAAATCCAAGTCAGAGAGTAACAAAGACAAAATTTATGTAGGCCATTTACGGTCTGCGTGGGTCAATCTGGAAAAGACATCAGCACTTTCAAATTTTTGTTTCCAAGTTGAATTAGTTACATGTATAACAATGTAATAAGTGCTTATGAAGGAAAACACTTTTATGCTGACAAACCCATACAGTTTTAATGTCCTTGGGCAGGTTTCCCCAAGAACTTAGACATTATACAGCCTGTTTGCAAAATTCATTTGATCACAGTTTGTTTGCATAATTGACCAAATTGTGGATTTTCTGGTAAGAAATCAACATTAGTGATGGTAAATATGCTTTACAAAAGGACAGAGGTCACAATCTCAAAATGTCTTTTCTAAAAGGTTTGGAAGTTGGAATAAAATTTGGGAATTGTCTTCATTTATCAGCTCTATGGACCCAGTGGATTTTTATAAAAGCTGATGAGAATTTTTGTCTGATTTTACTGCAAAGTTCTTCTAACATGTATAGAAACTTTTAGTTTCTATATATGTTAGTCAATTTTAATCTGTCAACTTTTATCTGCCATTTCTTAGTTGATGATTATTTTGTTTTGATTAAGTTTGTGCATCATTTATATATGTAATCTGCTTCTTTGGAAATAAACAAATTTAATTTTTCTCTGTTTTACTTTCTTTTGAAAAGGATGAACACACCATTGATGTTAAATTGTTTTATAATCGCTCAGAGACGCTTCAAGTTACAGTCAATAAGTAGAAGAAAGGAAAGTTGGGCAGACTTAAAACACTACTTCCTGTCTGGAGAAACATGTTGATCAAAGGAGTCAAAACTCAATCAACCATGGGTATAAATAATTGTACCTCAGCTGTGTGTAGAGATAAATCCTAAATTCTTCAGATCAAATCAAAAAATAGTTGTAAAACAGAGACAAATTTGGATGCATAGAGTGTACTCTGTCTCCCCCTAGCGGACAAACTTATACTTATTTCTTGCTTTTAGGGAAAATTAATTTAGAGAATTAGAAACTGGACGAAACAGAGCACTTTTTGCTTTAAGTGACGAGTGTTGACCTGAGTTAAAACAACCCAGACATTCAATCTGCAGGAGCTGAAACTATCTGTGTTTTCCAGATATCACAATATAACACACATCTTTAGACTGGTGTGTTTTGGATGCTAAAAGCTAGACAATCAGTATTCATGGGTCACTTTATTTCTTTGTTGATAGAACCTCACAGACCAGAGGCTCCCATTTTGCAGCGCTCTTATGACTTGGTGGTTTTTACGATCTATCAATCACCTAAATAAAGCTCGACTGCCTGAGCCACTGCCAGGGGAGGTCTGACCTGCGGCCTATCATGACATTGAAGGAAAGAGTACCACTCACCCAGGAAATCCTATTATACTAAAGTATGATGGATTTCATCACTTGGGAAGCTCATATGTGGAGTGACGTATAATTTGTTATAATTTGTGGGGGGAAAAATTAAAAAAATAAATAAAAAAAAAGATGGATTTGTTAAACGTTCTTGTTTTTATTTGCTTTTCGCTAAATAGATAATGATATTTCTATTGATGCAATATTTTGGGTTATGCAGAGCTTTTTGTTTTTAAATGAATGTTAAAATTTGTTAATTCCTTGCTGAAGCTGAATGAAAATTATTCGGCTCTATTCAGGCAATTAAAAAATTGTCTTTTATATATAACCAGTTTTTAAATGCCATAAAGACCCCTTCCATCACAGCAGCAAAAGTAACTACAACTGCATTATATGCATCTGTCCTAGCCTGTAATCTAAAGTATTTTCGTAGTTGTAATCACACGTCTCGAATTTCAGGAAAAAAAGACGAGTTGCTTGAATCGCACAGCCAGAGACTTCTGCGTTGATCAATTCTAGCAAAGATATGCTTATGAGTCAAGATTAACAAAAGCTTTTCACTATCATGGAGCTAAAATACCTTTATCAGTGGAAGAAAAAGAGAACGCTATCCACTTTAAACAAATGTCACGTGCACCCCCTGCAAGGAGGCATTTTGTCATTCCTCAGAGATAAAACAAAAAGGTTAATCAGACATCACAGATGCTCTTCTCAACAGTCTAATGCCGTATTTGTTTGTTTGTGTAAAAAACTCCTGAGTGCGATATTGATTGCTCAAGCTAAGAGAATCCCAGTAAGATTTTCAGCTAAAATTCAATAAAAGAAAACATCCCAGCAGGCACCTTTGGATGCTTGTTTGACTTTATTGACGTTTTAAAAATTCTACAATAAAAAACAACAACAAAAAAAAAAGACCAAGAATCGTCGAGTTGCCTCATACCACCGACGGGTCTTTGTCACATATGTTTATCTGCTCCTTGTCCTCATGGCAACTCTTATCTGTCTTCGAACTTTCCCCCTTTATTTGTGTAACTGATGTGAAAAAAGTAAACAGACAGTGGACCAAATTTCATCACTAAGGTCAATGAAAGTGGGACACCGCATGGGAAGCTTCTCCGCTCACCAAAAGAACATTTGGAGACGCACTATAGGACTAGATGCTCCCTCAGAAGATTAAAAAAATAAAGGAAAGAGCCTGATCTGATGATTAAGACCTGTGAGAAAGAGGCACTGAACTGAGAGAATAACCTCACTGACACTGGTCGAGTTTTGCAGATCAGGCTTGAAACCCATCAAACCATCTGAACCATGAAGCTTCCTGGGACAATCATTCTTGCAGCAGCCACTGAAGACTTTAACAGTTCCCTGCTGATTCCACTACCAGGAAATGCAACAGGTATGATCATTTATCTAGACAAACGTGTAAACTTTTGAGTTTTCTCCGTTGGAGTTTCTACACATAACCATGTTTACTATCGATCTTCTCCGCTGCAATAGACAATCGAGCCTAAAACATTTCTGCTCGCAGGTAAAATCTAGTTTGTGCTCTTGCTCGAAATATGCAGTATTCTTACAAATCAGTTAGTGACCAAATATTCTTTGTCTATTTTTTTTTTTCAAACTTTCCTCACCTTACAGCCACAAACGATGCATTTTGTTAGAAATTTGTATTACAGACCAAAGCAATGTAATTTATGATTACAAATTTGAGGTGAAAAGAATACATTGTTCAAAACATATGTTGCAGGTGTGTAGTGTATTCATATTTAAGACTCCTGAGTCAAAACTTTGTAGAGCCCATGAGTACAGATGATACTGTCAATAGGAAGGACTGTACCAGCTTTGCACAACTAGAAAATGCACATTTTGCCAATACACCTTTGCAAAATAGATGACTGGGAAGTTAATTTTCAAATCTTTTCAGATATTCTCCTTTGAATATGTGTCTGGTCTTTGGGTTATTTTAACACACGAATATGATTCAGTCTATCCCACTGTAGCTTTGGATGTATGTTTAAAGCATGTATCACACATTTAACAGGTTCTCTTCAAATGTTGCCACGTTTATCGCCCTCGCGTCTCAAAGCCGTTTCTCCTTCCTGCTGTCGAAAAGTATTTCTGCAAGTGGATGCTACCAACACCGTGTTTCACGGTGGGGGTGGTGTGTTCAGTGTGACGTGTTGTTTTCTTCCCTGCTGTGTTCTGCATGCTTGAGCACGCCCATTTCATTTCACCCGACATGGCCTGTTTGTTGCGTTTCTTTGGTCTTCATGCAGTTTTCACCGAGAAGCTGTAAACGGTCTCATAAAATTGCACACAAATATGGATTTTATTTACTAATTAGGTGATGTATGAAGGCATTTAGTTGAGTGGCTAATTTCATATGCTCACTGCACTCTTTAGTTGTGGAAAAAATAAATAAATAACATTTTCCCCACTACAATAATTTGTGTTTGTCTGTCGCATAAAATAATAATAACTAAGTTTGTGACTGAGACGTGGCAAAAAGTTTCATGTCCATGAATGTTTTACAAGGCAAAATACATTACACATCAACATGTGATTTCAAGTCAATATTAGTTTACATTTCATAAATCTTCAATGATCTGAAAATCCTTCTTCCAATTAAGCCTCTGCGGAGCTGAATCAGGCTCTTTCTCTTCTGTCTTAAGTGGAGTGCTTTTATCACCAGGCTGCTCTTCAAATCCATATAACTGCGAGGCGAACGTATTCTAATCTCTTAATTCAATCTAACTGATCTTTGACCACAGAAAGCCTTTTCCTTGTTAAATCGTAATCCCCAGCTGCCTCATCTGCTTAAACGAAGTGTGCAATTTGCAGACATTATTGCCTGGGGTCTGTACAGTCTCCACAGCAGCAGTCAAACACTGGCAGCGCTCGCTTTAGAGCAACATGGAAGGGAGGTCTGCCTGCCCGTAGTAAAAATTAGCCAAAGGAGAGTGCTGGACTTTGCTTCACATTGACCTCTAGCTGTTTTAATTAAATGGGGAGTTTCCTTCTCCTGAGTAATAACTGGCAGAGCTCCTCAGAGGGCCCTTGGCATTCACACTCAAAGCAGTGATAAGTCTTCAAACTGTATAACCCTGCTTTTAATATCATCACACTCAACCAAACTGGACAATAAAACAATGGCCAGATGATTCTGGTATCCTGCATACAGGTGTTGGTTTCCACAGAGGGGGGATTAGAATTAATGTGCCCTAATTGATGAGGATCAAGAGATATAATCTCCTTCCTGGAGTCTGTTTGGTTTTAACACAGCTGAAGCTCTCAGGAGGTTGTGACAGAAATGCCTCTGGAGCAAAGTTGTTTTGTTTTTTCCCCTTAGCCATGGTGACTATGAGTAGCTCAATCATTAGCTCGGGATTGTTTTTCTCTGCTATCTTATAATCTGCAGATGCACCAGAGTCAGTATCCATATCGACAGCTTCCCAGTCCTACGGTGGTGGGAGCCGTTGCTTCATATGTGCAGACAGAGCCACGGGTAAACACTACGGTGCGTCTAGCTGTGATGGCTGCAAGGGATTCTTCAGGAGGAGCATTCGCAGAAACCAAACATACAACTGCAGGTAAGTTTCATCATACCAAAATGTTTGCTTTGGCACAGAAAACCCAGAGTATCCAATATGAAACCATGTTAGATTCTGATTAGAGGTGCCGGGGAGCCCCACTTCATATGCAATAAAAGTTTCATACAGGCTTTAGTGGCTCCAGGAGGGAAACTAGTTAAGTTTAATAAAGTGTCAAAGCTGATGTCACTGGAGTCAACGTTGGAGACTTTAAAAGTAAAAACTAAAGTGTCATTGTACAACATCCAAGCGGTCTCTATATTTTTAATGCAGCTGATTACATAAGTAGCCCTGAAAGAACAGAGGCATACATGAACTCTAGAGAAATTGTGAATAATTGAGAATATAAACCCCTAAACCCAAATAAACTCATACTCTCCATGACCAAAGCTGTTTTAATATAAGTCTTTGAGAAATGGGAGACGCTATGTTTGAGCCATCCATACACATGTACGTATGTACGTGTAATAAACAGATGGAAAAAAGAGTTTATTTGCGTAGCTCAAATACACAAAAACAGATTTAATCTCAAGGCATCCAGATCTTTTCCATGCAGTTGCGGTGGCCATCATTTAGAAGCAGTTACTGTTTTCCCTGGTGATCCTACCTATCGTACAGCACAAAGTCAGCTGATCATAGAGTTGAAGGACGCTCACACTGAGGCAGGTTCTGCTGGAAGTCCCTAATTTCCAAATTGGAGTTTTTCTCTTTCCCTTGCCACAATATTTATGTCCAGTAAAATGATTAACATTTCTGTCTGTAGTGCAAAGCATGGGAAATTAACAGCTCAATGAAAACTGTCTGATTTCCTTAAATTAAACTTTGTTTTTGTGTTTTTTTTTTTTCCTTAACCAATTAATGCCACCATCGTTACCTTGATTAAATTATGAAGTGTCTTGTAAAACGAATCTGCTCTATATAAATTAACTGAATTGACATGAGAATGCTGCTGTCTTCACTTGTAACAACTCTAAATATGTACACACGCTTCAACGTTTTCAGGTTCAACCGGCAGTGTGTTGTGGACAAAGACAAAAGGAACCAGTGTCGTTACTGCAGACTGCGGAAATGTTTCAAGGCTGGAATGAGAAAGGAAGGTCAGAACTTCTTTTTTAAAAAGAAAATAGACAAATTGCCTTCAGTATTCAGACAGCAGATTTTAATTAAACCACAAAAAGCTTGCATAATTGTTTCCTATTGTAATTCCCTTGTTTAAATGTGTGTGTTCAAAATCAATTAAGATTTGTTTCAGCTGAACAAAAGGGAAATGTTTTGATCTTTAACATGTTATTGTTCATTTTTGTAAGTGTGCTTGTGCACATTGCATATAATTAGCCTCGTCTTTCACCGACTGACACATATGCAGAGAGAAAAGGTCTATTCTCCACACGTGAATAATTAAAATGCCTTAGCATGGACTAATATTTGGTTTGCATTTTCCTGGAATAATGTTTTCCCAGCATTCTGAAGTGAAGGCCAGAGGCAAAAATTTAAATCTGTACTTCTCTAATTTGCCTGATTTCCATAACATGCTGCAACATTACTTCTGAGTCAAGCTTGAAGCACAGCTGTGGTAAAAGCAATGCACAAGTCTCCACCATGGTGGAGTTTTATACTTCACCTCTGAGCATGTTGTAACCATTTGCTCAAAATCTGGACTTAACTACTGACCTGCAAAAAATCCTTTAGAATTAAATAGAAAGTGTCAGTAAAGCTCAAAGGTGGCCAACAGCTCATTTACTTTCACATGTAGCTTGATTAATGTGTTTTCTAAGCCTCTGATGAATGATTACTGTGGGACGTTGTTGTGCGTTTGACTTTGTAGACTTATTGAAATCAGTCTGAGGCCATCCAGAGTGCTGTTTATAATGAGCTGTGCATAAAAGCAATCAAGAAATATGATATTGCTTCAAGAGCAGCAGATGATGCTCTAATGTCTTTGTCAGAAACTTATGTAATTAGCTGTTGAAGACGACAGGTTTAAGACAACCTGATTCAAACATTATCCGCTACGATGTGAAGGATAATCATAACCGTTTGATAGCTTACAGTTTCTATAAAAAGTATTCACCCCTTTAGGTGATGTTTTTTGTATCATTTCTTTTACAAATCAATTGTGATCAACAAAATTGATCTTTGACAAGACAATAAACAATGTCAAAGTGAAATCTAATTCTAGAAACTAATAAAGCGAAAACTAAGTAGTTGTATGTATATTCACCACCTTTAAAGTGACTGATCTAATTCAACAGAGGTCCAGTCAATTGATCCCAAGAGTCTAGAAATCACGTGAGTCCAGTGAATGTGTCTCAGTGATTGAATCTGACAAACTCAAAGCAGGAGACATTCACCTTTTTGTATGAACTGCATAAACATAAGCAGAGCCTTCGAGGTTTTACAGTCACAACACACAGATGATTTTGGGTTTTGATTCAGACTTCATTTATTTTTATATTTGTATATTAGTGTACATTTAGTCTCGTATGATTAACTCTGTCTGTGCACACAGAGAGGACAATGAGTAAATGACGTACAAATCAGATGCTTTGCCTTTCTCTTCACATTATTCCAGTCTTCTCTGTTCATTATCAGTACATGAAAATGGCTAATTATACCAACTGAGTGACGTTGCGGTTACAAATTTCTATCAATTTTCTGGAAGTGAATAGCTATTGTCTATTCATCATTGTTTATACCGGCTTGCAATGGCAGGGTTGGGGTGGTGTCCATCTTTAGCGGTGATGGACATGCTGCCAGTCCATCAGAGCAAGAATAAAAACATTCACGACAAACAATAATGCACACATGCAGTCACTCATCCTATTATAGAGAAGTTATCCCAACATGCATATTTCTGAACTGGGGAAAGGCCAGAGCACTGCATTGGGAGAACATGCAAACTTGACTCCAGGTCTAGATTTGAACCCATGACCTTGTTGCTGCAAGCCATGCAGCTGGCTGAGTTCATACGCAGTAGTAATACCTGTTTTGTTCAAAAATAATGACAAGATAGACAGCTGTCTCACACAAAGCTGACAGGCTGTAATAATACACAACAGTGTAGATATGAACTGCGAGAAGAAGAAAAAATCTGTACTTCAAAAATGAGTAGTTTTATAAAAGGAAGAACTTTACTTTTGTGGTTTATGTTGTTACCCAGAATCAACAGCATCTTAGTGTAACCTGAGGATAGACAAAGTTCAATAAGGAAGCTTCTTTTACAGGGTGTAGCAGACGGAGGATGTATATGAAGGAACTAATGAACTTTTCTTAAACTCCTTGTTTTGATATCCAGCTGTTCAGAATGAGAGAGACTGCATCAACCCCCACAGAGTCAAGGGACAACCAGTAGGAACTCTGTCCATCAACGTGTTGCTGCAGGCGGAGAACAGCGTGCAACAGGTAACACGCTGCTTAGGATCTCAGATTATCTGTGATGAATACTGATACTTCCCTATTCGTGACTGCTAAACGATCCCTTTCTGTTTCTGAGAATAACTTGGGTGAAGGTCAGAGATGAAAAAATCTTGGATTACATTTTAGACAGACTCTCCTCGGGTTGGATTTAGTTACTCCTAATTTAACTAAAGGACAAAATTGCACCAGGACCTCTTCTAATCATGGCCCATTTGATGTACCAAGAGGTCTGGCATTGAGATCTTTTGCCTTCAAGTACATAATAACAACCAGATATGTGTTTTTAGCATTAAAAAGGAATGCATAGGGGGGAAAAAACAACTAGAAGCCCTTAGAGTTGATTTTGAACAAGACAAGCAGTTTTCTTAAATGCCAAACATCATTTGAGGAATGCAACATTTTTAACAAAAATCTATATATAAAGCAATCACTTCCTTTTATTATCATTATTATTGATGTACTGTATGTGTGAAAGGAACTTATGGTGTGGTTGCCGAGGATGTTGTGAAAGACGATGTTTGTTTTCTGTCTCTCTGTTCTGTTACTGTAGGAAGATGACAATGTAGCACGACATGCTAAAAGAAACACCAGTCAGCTCAAGGTCAAACCTTTTCCCTCTTAGATCAGATTAAACTGATTCTACTGCAGGCTTGTTTGCCCACTGATGGAACAAAAAAAGAAATTGCTGAAATATTTCTATCAATAAAAGCTCATTTTAATTAGATAACTTCTAATGTAGGTTATTCTAAATCCATATTTACCACTGGAATTGAAGCACTTACAAATGGTAGCTAGTCCCAAAGGTAAAGCCTGGATTTGACCATTTTTATATCCTTAAATCTCCTACCTTCACAGTTCTCCTACTCAAACCAATTAAATCAATGCTCCACTCAATCCAAATAGGGAATGAATGGAAATAAATGGCACTGAATCAAGCAGACCTTAATTAAATTTAAATTGATTTAGTTTAATAAGAACAGTTCATTAGGCATTAGTTGGCAATTTAAAAGATTACTACGTACTATGTGGATTTTGCTGTATTTTTAAGGAGAAAAAGTTTAAAGAAAGTTGACATTCTCTGGAGTCTGTTTTTATTTTCTACTTAAAGCTTAAAAGAAAACCGATTTACCTGGATAAGTGTTAGACCCCTTGACCACTGTTACATTATGCAGGGTTGCCTTTTGTTCTGAGCTTCTGGTTCTGTTCTCACCTCAGAGTCATAATATCAGCACCAAGAAAACAGCCTGTGTGGGAGACGTGTTTGAATCAATGAAGCAACAGCTCCTCCTGCTGGTGGAATGGGCCAAACATATCCCGGAGTTTTGCAGCCTTCACATAGACGACAGGGTGAGAAGAGCTTTCATTTATTCAAAGTTCTTTGGTACTAAAAGATGCTCTACATATATACGAAGCAGGGTCAATAAATAGCTAACAGTGAATAACCAAATTGCAGCAGCTTCCATTTAAAATATGAAACCTACATCTATGTCCATTTGCAGGTAACTCTTCTACGAACCCATTCTGCTGAACATCTGATTCTGGGGGCAGCGAGACGATCGCTACCCTATAATGACATCATTCTTTTAGGTAAAATAAACTGAACACCATCCATTTCTGCAGAAATTGTTCCAATTATGTATGTTTTGTTTCTTAATCAGGCAACGACTTTGTGATCCCCCTGAGAGGCGCTGAGTTGGAAGTGTCCAGAGTGGCTATCAGAATCCAGGAGGAGCTCGTCAAGTCTCTCAGGGAACTGGACATTACAGACAAAGAGTTTGCTTGCCTCAAAGCCATAGTTTTCTTTGCCCCAGGTCAGCCCACACCTCTCTAAATCTCTGTGTTATAATTTAGCTACCAAAACTTTCTGTGGCATCACAAGAACAGAATTCATTTTCAGTTGAGGTCTATTTATATTCTTGCCATTTTCCCCCAGATATCCTTCTGAGTGGTGTGGCTAAACTGGATTTTAGGAGTAAAACATTTGGATATGTTGAAGTTCTTGACTTTCAGGCAGATTTGGCTGCCTGCTGAGATTAATGACATTCTGATCTGAGGTCCTTGGGGTAGAAGACCCAAAGAACGACGAACGAATTGCCACAATGATTTCTCTTTGTTCAACAAAGTTCGTCTGTGGCAACGATTTATACATATCATACCTTAATTCATACACCTCACAGCAGGATATTGCTAAACTGTATGGGTGGATTTACTGATAAGCTTTTGGAAAATTTCTTTGACATTGCTTACAAATATAAAATATATTCCACTGATTTGCAACTGGAGGTAGTTTTGATCTTTCTATTGAACAATCTTTGCCATTTATATCAAAGTAAAGGACACTTTAAATCCTTTTTTTCGTTTTTGCTTTAATCTCTTATACCTGTATTCCTCAGGATTTGGATTTATTTATGTGCAACACTACTATCAACACTTTAGAGATAATTAGAAAATTTAGCAGGAAATAGTGACTCAAATAATAAATGCACTGTTCATTAAGATGAGATCTTATCACTTATTTACAGTCAATGAAATACACAAACATCTAACACAGATAACATTAATTCTACTCCATAGATTGACTATTGAGAAGGTATTAAAAATTGACCTTTTAATAAAATGCAAATAAAAAACCGCTCCATCAAATTACTGCTCCTTTAAGATTGTTTCATTATCTTTTAAGAGATTGTTTGTTTCTGGGTTGGTCTTAAATGTAAACATCTTACGATGCTGGGTCTGTTAACACTTTAAATCATTCTATTGAATAAAAGCTTACGCTCAAGATTCGACAAAAATAAAATTGACACTGAGACAATTATGGATTAATTCAAAACTTTCTGATGTTCTCAATCAGTGAAGGCGCTAAGATGTTAAGATAATATTTACATTTGGAGATTTAATGGAAGTAACTGGATCAAGATGTTATTTAGACTGGTCTGACATTTTAAGGAGACCTGTGGAAAAAGCTCTCAAAGTTGAATTCTCAAATTACATGTTTGTGTGAACCTTAGCAAGTTCAACTTTTAAAGTAGTTTCATGAAAATCCTTTTTTTCTTTAATCTCTTATTACGCCTACGTTTAACTATCCTTGTATTTCCTCCAGCAGACTGTCCAGGCCTGCAGAACCCTCAGGTGATCCGATATTTGCGTCTCCAGGCCCACGTTCTACTAGAGGAAGCGACATGTGATCAGAGAGGAAGGTTAGGGGAACTTCTGCTGATTCTTCCTGCTCTGCAGAGTGTTGCCTGGCAGATGGTGGAAACGCTCCATTTGGCAAAGCTGCTCGGTGAAGCCAGACTGGACAGCCTGCTGCAGGAGATGCTGCTTGGAGAGGGAACCGCAACAAATCAAGGGCAGGGTAAAAATCAATATAACATTTTCTTAAATGAATGGTGGGCTTCATTTATAGTTGGATTTGTTACGAATGTTTCCTTCGACTTTTAGGCAGTATCCTGAACTGTGAGCGTCTGAATGACCTCAGACTTTCTCCTGCCACCTTCAAATCTGAGCTCCCGTGCTTCAACTAGTAAGTATCTCTTAGCAATTAAGTGGAAACAATATTTCACCAGCTAATTATTTTATTTTGTCCAATACTCTAGTAAAATTCACTGTTTAAATATCAACGAAACAAATATGCCTTCCTCTGTGATTTATAAGTGTTTTCTGACCTTTGTGGTTTCTCAACACTGAACTCCACACTAAAACGAGTGACTGATGATTTTACTGTCAGGTCTTACCGTCGTCCTGCTGCCCACACAGACTGGCACGGAGGTGTAGACATGGAGAGGCTGCCAATGTGCCCACATTGTACCAGAGGTCTATGTCCGCTACAAGTAAACACCTAAAGGAGCAACAACTCAACCGAAGGACAAGTGGAGTCCTACAAGGCCTTCAGAGGAACACAAGCAGGCATATAGAGACTCAACCACAAACTCAACAATGAAACAAAAACACCTAGAAATAAACAAGTTGCTTACTTCAGCTGGCATTTATTGAACTAATGTTTTAATATATATATATATATATATATATATATATATATATATATATTGGGGTTTTTTAAAATAAATTTGAAAAGTGAAGTTTCAAATACGGGCAGGAATCAAACAACTGAACTGATAATATTTTGAATCAAGAGGAAGAGTATTTCTGATATTGGAATCACAGAACTGAAGTGAACTGTGTTGTCCAGCAGAGGGCACTAAATGCTGTTATTTGACATTTTCAGAAGATTGATTTTATAACTTAAACACAAGAAAATAAATACTTTACTTTTAATCTCCCTTAACTGCCTCTTTATAAACACAAAACTGACAACACAACTTCTCTATATTCAAAGATAATTCTCTTGGTCCAGAAATTGAGATCTTACCAAAATCTGAGTCTTCAGACCAAATGCTAGCAAATCCCACTCTGCACTGAGGAGCAGAGTGGGAAGGGGTGCTCTGTGAGGTGGGAGCGAGGCTGGCGAATGCAGCTCCCAGGAGGAGCTTTGTGGAAACAGGCCGATGAGAACAAGCATTTTCCTTGAATGGCTTCCATAGGATATTCAGGAAGTTGTCAAACATGCATGAAAGAATCAAAGCAACACTCCAGGTATGTTTTTGATGAGGGAATAACATAATAGCATAATATAAAGCTCAAAAAAGTCAATTTTAAAGAGGAACAAACATCTATGTTAAGCATAATACATGATTTGAGAGTTTGAGCTCTGGGCACTAGCAGTTTTAGTTTGTAGTCATTATTCTAGAAGTAAAAAGCTCATTTAAAGTAAAATGAGCCTTTTAAAGTTCATATAAATTGCATTGTGACAGAAAAATACAACCAGATAAGATCTGTGGTCATTCAGCAGTAAAGCAAAAGGACAGGCACTGGAGCTGTTTTCGCTTTAAAAGAAAGACGAGGCAAACTTGAATCGGAGAACAACAAACCAAATCTTTATTTTAGGAGTGCTGTGAAAAGTGCTTTACTGTCAAATAAATGTTGTACCACTCAACTAATGAAGACAGAAAAAAGCTGAGATGTCACTACAATCTCAAACTAGTTATAAAGTGAAGACATAAATGTTGTCCTATTTAGGGTTAGGCTTACTGATTTATCTCTTAAAGCAAAAACTAACTGAAGACATATTACTTTTTTTTGAAGAAACATACAAAATGACTCCACCTCTTGTGATTAAAACTTTGATTGGACTAACTCTTTTAGATTGTTATTCTGGCAAAAGACCCATAGGGGACCCAATTTCAGTTTTACAGTGTAGGGCACCAGATTTCTTATTTCAAATTGTATGGCGGTCATGCACTCTAACAAGCCACAGCTGTTTCTCGTGCAGACATTTAAAAGATTAATGCAAGTTAATCTTTAGCTTGTCTAAGGTCAGCTTGGCCCCCTCAACGTTACCCGACCACAATGAAAGTTGTGGGAATAGTTTGTCTGTGCTGGTTTGCCTCGTAAACGTTTTTGTCAGTACGACCTTCTTTTCAAGCTATTGAAGTAAACAAGTCATGTTTAGGCTACAGCCCCGTCTGGTGGTCAATAGTTTTAGAATTTCTTCTTTCATATTTTAAAAACATTTAAGAGTATAATTGCATGAACACAGAAGTTTACAGCTGTTAAACTGGAAGAAAATGGGAGCGCAAACATCACTCCATTAGTTTAGATTCATCCCAGCTGTAAACTTATCTCTGTGAAATAATTATATTGTGGTATTTTCCAGTTGGCAATAGTGAAGAATGATCGCAGCCACAATTTACACAATTGTAAACTTCGGCTGACGTTTTCACAGGCAGGGAATTCTGATTAAAATACATCAACATCAGAGTTCACAGACAACAACGCCAACCAGAGTAATCTTTGAGCTCCAAATCAGTGCTTGGATTGCAGAGTTTAACATAAACTGATCACTGCACTGACCCGCTGGGTTTGTTTGACCACAAGAGTTCAGACAGAGGAGTGATGTGGGCATGGTGAAACAGCTGTGCTTGCTGAGACAAGGCAGATATGTCTGTGTTGATTTTCTCTTCTGTAGCCTTCCAAGAGTTCCACAGTGCAGAATTCGGGTCAAAATCCAAACAATATAATGAGTAGTTGTGGTGTTTTAGAGCAACAGAATTACACACGCACATTAGAAAGCTTTGCAGTTGTGTGACAAGCGTCAGCAAAGAGTGAAAGGACCGATAGCACCTGCGTACACAAACGCAAAGACACTTTACTGGGACAAAACTGCAACCCAACCACTGTTTGAGTTCTACCATTGCAGACAAGCAGAATGAAAAACACAAGGATGCATAACAAATGCCAAATAATTAACTAGTAAATATTCACTTTGCGATGCCTAATATCTTCCAAAATGCACAGTTGTGTCCTTATAACAACTATTCATAGATCAAGACAAACGGTTTCTCAGTTTGGTTACTAATGGTACATTTCCTGTTACAGAATGGGTTCCATGGGAAAACAGGCATAGAGTCAAACTGGTTTCATTTTTTCCCCCAACCACTCACATGGAAGATACCTGATCCTGTGGGGAGGAAAGGAGCATCAGTATCTCAGTTTGTCACACAGCTAAGCAGAATTTTTACAGGATTGAATCATTTTTGCTCTCATTTAAAACTGATGCAAGACAAAGACACAGAGCAACTTTAGTTGAACCTGGCTTTCCTCTGATTATATTGTCCTTAAGCAAATATGCACAACGTACTTTTGATGGCCAGCCCTATTTCAACACTTATAGATGCCAATGTTAGATGACTACCAGTGAGTTTTGGACACCTACCAACAAAATGAAAAGAAAAGCCAGGCTTGGAAGAACAAAACACTCTTGTCTTTAATATAAAATTGTCCAAAGAAAAAAAAAATAGAAACATGTGTCTGACAGAGAGTGCAAGTTTTTCCATAACACTCAGCTGTAATTAAAAAAATGTCCCTTCAATATATTTAGCACATCTAACATTTTCTACACATCAACATTAGATTGTAGGATCTACCAGAGGCTGCATTACAGATGGTAAAACTGCACTCAGGGCAGCATCTGTCTTGTATATAAACTGATTGGACACTTAGTCTCCAGCGTGCAGGAAAAAAAAAAAAAAAAAAAAAAAAAACTTTCCACAAACTTGAATCTTTGTCAATTAGACATTTTTCCATGAGAACCTCAAAGCTACAGGGAGCACCTCAGAGCTTTTGTTGTCAACATGAGTCTTCCATATCACATCGTCTGACTGAAATGCATGTGTTCAAATCATCTTGTTGCTGGGTGTTCAGTTTATTCTGCTTGGTTCTTCTTGTACTTAGTATTGTTCACGTCAAATCCTCTTTTATTTTAGGAGTTTCTTTTCTTCTATTTTAGGAGTTTCTTTTCTTCTATTTTAGTACCTGTGCTTTTCAGTTCTTGCAATAGTATTCATTGTTTCCACCTGCGTCTTGTCATCCGGACAGTGTATACATAACCTTGTCGCTCCCGCTCTCTTCCTTTCCGTCTATACACTTTGTCTTTCAGTCTAATCTCAAGTGATGTTATTTTGCCTGTTTTAAAAAGTTTCTTAGGTGCTTTGATTTTTTTCTATTGTCTGCCTGGGTTCTGCAGCACATTCAGTTCTATGTTTATAAAAGCCTCTTGAATCCATCAATCACCTGTCTCTCATGTTTGGACTTTTTAATAATTTCTCCAAGCATCAGTTTCACGACTGACAAAACTGCGTCAGTAAAAAACAAACTGCATGTCAAACTGCACCCATAAGAGGGATTAAATAAATAATACATTTTAAAAGTTTGTCGTCAAGAGTATCGACTTGCAAAAACAGCCATGCGTCTCCTTCAACAGATCCATGACTCTTATGTCTTTAGTGGACGTCTGTTATGCTTATTATTCAAATATTTTCTTTCGAGGACCACTGCAAAAACTATCAAACATAAGTTTTCAAGAAATGCGGAAAACGTGTTAAATAGTTGACTGTCAAGCTGAACTTGTCACAGTTATATTGCTGTGTTACGCAAGAAACTGAAAGCAGGTGATAGATTAGCCTGCATCAATCTACCAGATTGATGCACATCAGAACAGAAAAACCCACAAAAGCACCACAGCTGTCATCGCAAAGCAACTCTCACTCTTTTTCCTGGAAGACACCACAGCTGGGAGCAACAAAAGCACTGCCAGAAACAGACAGACACTGATAAATAACGTGCTTTAGACTTAAAATGCATTGACTTTTTCATATTTATTGCAGCTTATTAGATAAAGAATATTAATGATATTCTTTGCCAATGACAAAACATTTAGGAATGGCGTTTTAGCAGTAGAACAACTATTTCCAAGAAAGAGGAATCTCACAAATATCTGAAAATGCCACAACTTTCTTTCCATTGAGAAAAACTACACAACACCCTCACACTGACAGCACCTGGAGACTTGTTTCTCACTCAACAGAGCTCACTGGTTCTAGGAAAGCATCCCAACTAAAGTAGCGTTTTCAGGTCAACCTGAAGATGTATTGCGTCAGCAGGCCTGTTAGGAGAGTCTGTTGGTCAGCAGTTTTATCTCCCTTTACTCCCTACAACAGGAAAACACCGCACTGAGTAACTGAGACAGTTTGCTAAGACGTCAAGCTGCAGCCACCACTCCCAAAATATGAATTATGGTTTGTGGAGAGACAGGTTTTTTTGTTTTTAGTTTGGTTTTGCTATTCCCCTTTTTGAGCAGAGAATAAACCTAGCTTTAAATGTAGGTTTTATTACAAACACAACTATCCTTTATTGTCGGTCAACTATATTTCTGGAGTGCACTTTATGCTATGCTAACAAATTAATGGACCGTCTTGACAAGAAACAGGCCATGTTGAATAAAGTCCAGATACACAAAGAGAAACATTCCTATAGAGTGAAAACATTTTTGCACAATGACATAGAAAAAGCAAATATACATTTATCACAGCTGTCTAGAATTGTAATTTGTCTCCATAAAAACAACGCCAGTATGAGCCAAAAATAGAAATAATATTAGGTGTTTAACAATGATGAACAAGGTGTGGTCTTGTGTTCAAATAAATAAACTGTTTAATGAGGAAATGAATCTAGCTAAAAGTATGTGTCTTGTCTTTGCAAAACATACCACAACATTTGAAGGGAAGAGGGCACCAACACCCACTTATCTGGGAAGCAAACCTTTCCCAGACCCCAGTCAGTCCCACTGTGTGAGAAGAAGCTCAGAGGGAGTTTCCAGGCCCTACTACAACAAACTCACCGTCACCAGCTTGAACTGGGGCTGTGATGCTCAGTCTGACATTTGTCTTGGCAGGAGGAGTCGGTGCCAGCTTGAGAGCAAATGACATTTAAAGCATGGGAAAGGCAGTCTTGGGATATTAGGAATTCAAACTGGCAACACAGACATAGCAATGGTCGGCCATGAAGTGGTTAGTGAGGGACCAAAGTGAAGAAAAGCCAACAGTGGCATAAAAAAAAAAAAAACCAACAAGTTCTTTGATAATGAACAATATGGAGAACTTTGAGGTTCAGGAAAATCAGGTCATGGAGAGCATAGGCAGTGTAATGGAAGAATCCAGCAAGAAACAATGACAACCAAGAGCTTAAATACTAAGGCAGGGGTGGAAAATGACAGATGAACCAGATGAACTAACCAGAGGAGATGTGGAAGACTTGTGGCAGAATGAAAACTTAGCAAGGAAGACTAATTAACATAAACTGAGCTTCCAAACAAGTCCGAAACTACCATGAGGAAATTAATCCAAAATATAAAACTTTAATAGCAATAGTAACTGAATATGGCAATTAGTAGTGCCAGATCATCATTTCCAGCCCAAAACTTCATTTAAAAGCTGCGACAACGCGCAAAAAGCTGTTCAATAGTGCTTTATGGAGCATGAAGCACAACATGACTACATTTCAAGAAAGTTATCACCTTTAAAAAAAAAACCAACAACCAGCAACCACATGAAGATTAGAGCCAGTAAAGGTGATACGTCACCCAACCTCCCCAAACATATTTCCAGATAGGCTCCATAACAACCACGTACTCTATTTATCACAATCAGTGACATATGAACAGCTACTTCTGCATAACTGCGCTTGAATTTTGGTGCTAAACTTGATCCAGAGTAGACTGTAGGCTGGAGTGCACAACTTTAGTCCTTCCTGAACTAAAGAGATCAGTACATGGTTGAGTCAAATTTCTCCAGTAATTGTCAAAGAGGACGGGATGTTGCTGAAGTCCATCTATTGATTGATTGATCCTGAACGCATATCCATCAAACTTGTCAGGAGCGGGTTGGGGTTAGGGCTAATCCTAACCCTCCCCCTAACGCTAACCCTACCTAGCATCATTCCGGCATCCACAAGTTCTATAACACAGGTGATAATAGTCAATCAGTGATGATGAATAAAACATCACCTTTAAAAAAAAAAAAAAAAAAGGTTGCACCTAAAAGTTGTTTGCCAAACCCCATAAAGAAGAAGAACTCTAAATTGAATTCAACCATACCCAAAATCAAAATTGCCCAGTTGTGCAGAAACAGCGAATCTTGCAATCTTACAACTCTTACAAGACCATTCTAACTGTAACAGCTATGGGCTACGCAGCTAACTGCGGCTACAAAAGCAGCATCAGAAGAGTGGTCTTTTAAGGAGTCTGAGGTGTGAATAAAAAACAAGATACCGTACTTTTAGTTTTGGTGCATATATTAAGTGATTTGTATAAAAACAGACAATTACAACAGTACAATGAGACACAAGATAATTGACTCAGAATAAATTAATATCCAAAAATAAAGTCCATAGTCCTTTTTGTTTCTAGCTCGCTATCTTCAGATCCAGATGAGGATCTGATCCATCAGGGGGAAAAAAAAACCCGACCTAAAAGGTCAGAAAACCCATTAAGTGTTTTTATCAAAACAATTACGTACATAGTACGACAGAAGTTAAATTTAAGCATTTAATTTATATACGTTAAACGCAAATGCACAACTAGATTCCCAATAATTATACATAAACATTTAAACAATCAGGTTAACGTAACCATAATTCAAATAAAGTAAAACAAAAAGTATCAAAAAATAAATAAAATTATCAAATACTCAAGCAGAGTGAGAGAAAGGGAAAAATAAATTAAATAAATATATTGCGCAATATCAAACTTAAGTGTAGCTACATTCTGATCAATTTCATTTTAACTTCACTGCCTCAAAATCCATGTAAACGTGTCAGAACACGCACAAAATTCAGCAACGAGTTACCTTCTCAGAGAGAGTGGGGCGTACTGAGCCACAATCAGCTGTGACAGGATCCCGGTGACGGTCCAGGTAAGCGGTGCCAATAATTCTAATAAAACAACGCTCCAATGAGCAATCGAGCAAAATTTCACATATAAAAGCAATAATGCTATCAAATAAACTCACCAGGCAATCAAATCAATGCATTCAAAGATTTGGGTGCGTTTGTGAAGAAGACGCTAACAACTAGCCACAATCACAGTGGAACAGCTGAGAATGTTTAAACTGCGCGCTGGAGGCGGGCTTTAAATAAGCTGGCAGAGTTTGGGACAACACAGGAAGTAGGCCGCAAAAATAAAAGTCTTTGACTAATTGCGGGTTACATAACCATAGACTCTAACAATAACAAACCGTGACATAATTAGAGAATCATGTAAGGATTACAAAAGAACCACAAGTGTTAACAATTAATCGTCTCTGTCACGAAGAAAAGAAAAATAATGGCACCTGCCTGCAGTTACAGCCACTTAGTAAACGATGTTAAACCAGAAAACTCTAAAAGAAAATGGTAAGTTATGTGTTCAAAAACTGAAGAGAAATGACACCATCACTCAATGATTGAAGACTAAAAGGAGAGGTAAATGTTTTCTTACAATCGCAGACATGACATGAATCAAGTAAAAATATTTCCAAAGTTTGTACTCCTTCTCAGAGTCATCTAGTCAAAACCCTTCAGCATTAGAGAAATAAACACACCAAACACTAAATGTATTACTTTTTCTCAGAAAATATACAGTAATTCTAAAGCTTTTAACAAACTGTAAAAGCTGTTTTAATTCTCTTTCATCGAGTCAGACTGATGCTTCACATCTGCACTGCATACTGTTTTCAGTTCTTTGTAATAAATGGCTGCCACACAAAGTTGAGGTTAGCAGCTATAGGTGGGGAATCTCTTTTTCTCAGAAACAAGAGTTGTCAAGTTAATGTGAAGAGAGTATTCCACAGTCATTGGAAACAGAAATTCTTGAGCTCTTTAATGTTTACTTTCCACCCCCCAAGAAAGGGGAGAAGAAGTTAGTTGTAAGCTTTTTTATTTCTTTTTTCCCCATCTGTTTACTACACTGGAGTTGCATTCAGTGTCACTGGAGCTCACATAACATCTGGCAGAAGACAGCAAAATGCACAAAAGTCAAACCAGGTCAATAAGAATTACTTAATAATAATGTAAAAATATTAAGAGCGAATGATGCCATTCTTTTATCTGTTTTTTTCCTTGGCAGTGTTCATCACGGCTTTGTGATTGCTGATAAAAATCCATCTAAAACATATTTTAATGTTATTGTTTTTTTCTTCGTTAAGTATTCTTCAGAGGAAAAGTCCAACACAGGAGAAGGAAACGAGTTAGAAAACCTACTATTTAATATTTATGCACAGCTTTGTCAAAAGTGCAAGTGGTAAAAACTGACAGCAGACAGATTCCAATGAAGTTCATTCCAATGAATAAATCACACTTCTCCATTAATTAGTGTTGGGGGTTTTTTTGTGTTTTTTTTTTTTTACTGTTACAGTTGTTGTGAAAAGGAAAGACACATTTGTCTTGTAACTTTAATATATCAAATGTTCTCCAGTGGCTCCAGAGTTTCTACCAGTTTAGCTCTCACACAAGCCGTCTGAGGGCAGAGCTTTTTAAACAGACAATACCACTGGCACTCAGGCTTTGTTTACTTCTTCTGAACTTTCCGCTTCTCTTGCTGTTCCACTTGGAACAAAGTGCCGACAAACTCTTGTGCTACTTATTGGACTCATCTGTTCATCGTGGAGGACAGAAAAGGCACAAAAGAAGCAGCCATCCGTTACTGGCGTGTGATTTTGTGCCATCTTCCCCGTGTGATGACAGATTCCCAAACTGGGCTATGAGTGAGGCCTTTGTTATAGCACCTATAATGAGGTCCTCCATCTTTACACTTTGTTTCTGACAGCCGGTTTATGTAGCAGTGCAGCATTTTATGAACGTATAGCCAGACAAATAGCTAGGCTAATGAGGGAGCGTTGCGAAAGAGAGCTATTTCTGACTTTAAGGAATCCCAAAGCATTCAGTGGAAAAGTTTAGCTGGTTGGATATTGTGTAAAAAAAAAAAAAAAAAAAAAGTAGAGACTGGAGAATCACTACTGATAGTTGAGCATTTCTGTGTGGTCAATAAAAAACAAACTCAATCCACAGTAACCGTATGACCTTTTGAAGTAGACAGTTTAATCTCCTCATAATTGTATTTCAAGACGACGTTGAGTTACATTATACACTCTGCCTCGTATGCTACTAGAGAGAAATACCTCCAATATCTGGTGGTCAAATCAACATTGATGTATTTTAAGCATAGAATAGGTTTAAAATATGTTGTGAGCAGTGAAGAGTTATTGATCAGCTGAAGGGAAATAAAGAAGAACAAGAACAATGCGACAAGTATCAAAGCTAAATTTATGATTAATTTCTCAATCAAATTGTTTTAGTACAACCCTAGTGTTCATATAATTAACAGTTCTTTTTCCAAATTGCCAACTTTGTACTCAAAACTGGCCCTTATCCTTCAAGTACTTGGTTGTGTGTTAGGAATGTGCTAAATTATCGTGACCCTCTGTGAGGATCAATGTTGAAAATCACAATAGATTACAAGACTTGCAGCCTTTTGTTACTTTTTTCACATTAGCACAAGTTTAAATATATTTGAACACTGAGAAGAGAATGTCTTCTAAACTAAGAGGACTGTTTTATACCACGGTACACGGTTTTGATCAAATAAATCTGCAAGCATTCAACATGTGGATCATGAAACGGCTTTTCCGAGAAGCATAGTGCATCTCAAGAAAGAAAGAAAAACTTTCTGTGGGACCATACCCTCAACTGCTATAAGACACGTTTATATTTCCAGTGTCAGAAAGCGTTTCTGTGTGCCACTTGGCTGAATACACTCCATCAACAAAGATTACTCATCATTTCCCTGAAGAAGACTCCTGTGCTTTCCCTGTTTGCTTTCTTTGTCATGATCCAGGAATGAAACTAATTCCTAAGGAGGAACCCAGCCCGTGACATACTTTAGGGGATCTAAGTCTGACAACAATATGCAGATTATAAATCAAAATTAAAAAATTAAAACATCAATGGGGATGTATTGCTTTTTGGGGGGATTGTTATAAAAAGGTCCATGAATGCTTTGACTTATTCAGAGCATGACTGACTCATTTAGTTATCTGTTCAGTGGCTTTGGAGAGACTTTTAGCTGCCAAAGGAAGATTTCTCATTTTGTGCTTAATGGGAACAATACATTCATTAGTCATAACACTTGTAAAAGTAGCATTTTGTTTTTGTGGTTATGTTAGAGCAGAAAATGGATTTTCACCCGTACCTTTTTAAGCTGGACATAAAAGATGCTCCAATAGAAGGGAAGACTGCTGTGTCAACAACTTTTTGTCATGGAAATTTTGTTCAAGGGAGCCAGAGATGACAAAAAAAACACAATAATCAACTACTTTATGAGATACGCTCACTTTCCTTTTCCATCTTGGGATGGCTGCCTTTGGTTTTGTGCCACAAGCTTGGTCAAGAAACAATCCTTACTATGAAAATAAATGTGAAAATAAAATAAGAGTAAATGTTTTCATCAGACAAACAGCACTGTGAAAAATGTGTTTCTTTTTTTTAATCTACGCATTCTATTCCTTCTATTTTTACATCAATTATTTGATTAACGAGCTGCTCAAAACTCTGTTGTGTTAATATCAAAAACATTTTTGCTCCGTTTGTCCGAGACCATGATCAGTTTTATTTAAAAAAATCCAAAATTCCTCTACTTGGACTATCTTACCTGTCTTTCCTGGACATACTCTTTTATTAAATTTTCATCACTTCCTTATTGTTTGAACTCTGTTCCTTATGTCTTATAAGTGACCCAGATCTTGGCCGTAGATCTCGTTTGCAAACTGCACACAAACAATTTGTGTTTTCCGCAATAACAATGGAAAACTCTGCATCAAAGCTCAGCAGAGGAGAATTTAGGGTTTATTTATTTAGTCTTCATGCAAATCCATTCCAGCCACCGAAAAACTGTTTGTGTTGAAAAATGAAATGAAACACAGCGAGATTAAATGACTATAAATCCTAATTTTTTTCCTGTCTTCTTTGCTTAGGATTTTAATTTGTACTAAGCAGCATCAATATACCTGAAGACCATTAGTCAGCTTTTTAATGGTCTCAGACCCATTAAACCTAATATAATCATAAACTACTTTACAGGAATTATTTCCAACTAATCAGCCATATTTTAACTATGATTCAAAAACATAAAAACATGGAAAAACTTTGGCATCAAAGTCTGGATTTAGCTTAACAAACATTGGTTTCTGTTTGGAGAGGTTTTAGTAGGCAACAGATTTTTCTTATTTGTTGTACCTCTGTGAGACGTTTGTCTACAGAATAATTATACAGTAGGCGACAAAAACAGGATTTGTCAATCTCAGACTGTCCTTCAGAGAGTATAAATCAGTATTTTCAGACATGGATCCGCCATAACATTTTCAAGTCCTAAATTCTGTGGAGGTTCTCCCAAGATCAACACAAGATCTTAGCTAAATCTATTCGGGTTGAAATAAATGTTTTCTGCAAACTCAAAACAATATAATTTCCATTTAAACTAAAATTGGCTCTATAGTGTCAGACAAGATAAAAAGTTGACGATATGCTTCTGTCAAAATAAATAACAAATGGTTAATCAAAATATTTTCTATGTTCATTAAAGTCTAACTTATCAAAAGCTTCTGACCTTGTCTTGATTTATGCTAGTTTGAGGAGTAAAGTTTGGGAGAAGAAAAAAATGTTTTCAAATCAGACATTTGAATGGGTCAGCTCCTCAGCTCAGAACCGCCTTAGCTGAAAAATCAGAAAACTTCACCATGGTTCAGATCTCACCATCTCCCAGTGAACCGCAATGGGTCCTGCTGAAGGATGAAGAAATCCAAGCATGGAAGCTGTTATTCTGGCTTGAAACCCATTCTGTAGTCAGAAGGGAGTGGCTGGTTTACATGGCCCGTTTAGTCAATGTTGGGTGATTTACCGCTCTAGATCATTCCAGAACCAATTACTGTACGAAGGGGTCTTTCCATGCTTAACCCCTTCTTAGTTCAAGTCAACGCTATCAACAACTTCTCTACTGTGCAGCCCGTCAACTAGTCATGGATTATTTCAGATAAATGTTCTTTAATTTCAGTGGTAGTAAAAAGTATATACTTTGAATAAAACATTCCGGTGTCAAAGTATCATTCCTGCATTATGACCAAACAGGGATCGCATCAGACTTGCAATTACAAATTTATTTAGTCACGAGAGTGGAGTGGGAGGTTTTTCAAAGTAGGTATTCACAGCTAAAAAGTCAGATTTGATGATTAAATCAATTTATTGGAAACTTCAATGACCAGACCAGCTTACTTAGTTTGACATGGTGTCTGGGTGTTTCATGCATGAATGCATGCTGATTCATAAGGTTAATAATAACCTTAAGGTTAATAATAATGACTAAATCTTTTAAAGTTTTTATTGGCATTTGGAAAGTTGTGTTGTTCAGTAACTTTCCAAGTTTGCACACAAGCCTTATTTGGCAATGTGTGTATTCACAAACAACAGAAAAAACACTGAAAAACTCAATTTTATACAGTTGAAACAGTATAAGCTAAGACAAGACAACATTCAAATATGTAAACAAAAAATTAAGTAAACAAAAGTCCAATATTTCGCAACTTTTGCCTTGACAAAAACACTCTGTAATAAAAAGCACATTTTGAGACAGAAGGAACCTAAGGCTGGAAAAATCTTCAAACTTTTTTATCAAAGCTATCTGGGGATTTACATGGGAATACAAATCTTTTATTTTCCCTGACAATGGGAAAATTGTCAGGGAATTTAAAGAAAACAGTTTATCAACTGTTTTCCACAGCTGTTTATCAGCAACATGTCAAGGGTCCTGTCCAACCAGGGCTTAACTGAATCTGAACATCTGCCTCTGTCAAAAGCCCTGGAGTAAGAGGGGTTACTGGAGTCTAAGTCGACTCTTTCTCAGTAAGCTGAAGCAACAGTATGTACAGTACATGGTACATATACTGTACTCTACACTTCACTGATGAATAGAAACTGTACATTGGCATATGACACTGAAAATAAAGATGATTCTTTGTCCTTTTAAGGAGATGCTGACTGAAACATCTGCTGGCAGATTGTGTACTGTATGTGGTTTCTGAAAAGTGATCGCTATAGCTTGCTGATCCCGTCCTCTTGGATCCGAGTGACACGAATGTGGTCAGCGATACCGCTCCAAAGACAGCAATCAGATCCTGGGTGGCCTTCATCTCAATTTTATTCAGATTTCATGTTAAACTGAAATTGGCGAAATACTCCAGACAAAGTACATTTAATACTCTTATGAATGAAACGCGCCACTCTTTGGCTGATGAAAGCTTGTGTTCAAGAGCACCACGCAAGTGAAAACCACACCTACAATACAGTAAAACAAATACATGGCAATTGTTTCAGCTCAAAAATTATCTCTTTATAAAGGTTTTCAGTCTCAAGGTGAGAAAAAATATCATAAACATTAATTCCCATTTAGTCCTGGAAACCTGGAGGAAATAAATCAATAATAATAATAAATAAATCAATTTCAGTTTTAAAAATGTATCTTAAAACATCTTTAATAAAAACATAAAAACACACTGATCCATTTGAATTGTAAAACATACTTTATTTTCATATTGTGCAAAAAAATTATAGGACATACACCACCACATCTGTTAAAAAACAGCACAGAAAACAAACAAATATACATGTTTTAATCATAGTTTTAGAGGATAAAATTTAAAAACAAGGATCATATTATTTACAGGTGCCGTATTTTACAAAACTTTCATTAATACAAAATCTCCCTTCCAAAAAAACTGCTCAGCAAAGCAATAGGACTGAGGTAGAATAAAGAGATAGGAAGACACGGCTGCAGTTTTTCCAGATTATCACTCTGACTATAAATACAAATGCTTTTCATCTTTTGTAATAATAAAAAAAACAGGAGGCACAACAAAGCTTAAAAGTGCTTTAACATGTCTACTGTGCTTTAGGACCGTAACTGAAAGCAAAAGGCCTACAAAACAAAATTTTTATTTGTTTTATCAGTAATTTGAACAAAGACGGATGTTCTTTTCTAGAATAAAACAAATCAGCATAGTAGGTATCTTCTCTAATTGTGCTGCATAGCGCTAGTTGTTCCAAAACGCACAAACTGCAGTTCAATGTCGCAAACTGTCACACATCCTCACACCATTAAAATACAAACATCTCTGTACCTGAACCATGCAACACATTCACTTGTCATAAGTGGGGGCAGGGACAACAAAACATTTTCATATGTACAACAGGGCCAAAAAGGCATCAAGAAATAATCAGAGAAATAAGCAAGCACTAAACAAGACAGAGATATTGGAGCTCATCTTATAAAAATGTATCTGGTGTTTGATATATTCCCACTACTTTATTCTTCAGAAGCTCTCCTTTCCTGTGACTAGTTCCCACACACAGTCTCAACTTTTAGATGTAATTTACACTTGGACGTGACTCGACAGCAAGAGTTTTGAGATTGTGGTTTGAGACCCTAACCTGGGTACCAGGGTACAGCTTGGGCCTTAAAAATTCTAATAAAATATTTAATCTAACTTGAAAAAAACATAAAAAAGAAAATCTTTTCAAAAATCACTGTCTCTGTTATTTGTAGGTCAGAAACTAAAAAGTTTGGCAGCTTGTGATCTAAATGTTCAGCAGTAGAAAATTATAACCCAGTTAACCACTAAAAAAAAAACTAATAAAGCATTAACAAATTAATATATTGTAATAGCTGTCAAAAATAAACAAAAAAATCATTATGTATTCTGGACAGGATTAAATACAGTGTGATCAGTATACATTCTTGTGTATGAAAACCAACATATATATTTAATATGAACATTATTGTAAACGTAATTATTTCTGTGTACCTACAATATTTCAGCACCAGCTGTTCAATTCATAATAAAATCTTCTGTATTCACAGATTATGTAAAAATAAGGACCATCAAAATACAATATGCCCAGATGATAAAGAAGCATTTCTACTGGAGATTACAGTGATAAATGGTGGGACAAAGGAAATGTGTATATTTTCGGACTCCACTGCACAAGAGTCATGGTTTCCAACCTGTGGGCACTTTCTGCGTTTCCAGGCCAGCTGAGCAAACTCTGTTGGTCCTCAGACTTCAAAAGTGTCACACCTTCACGGCAAAGAGTCTAAAGGAGCCTCCGTCTGTGTTGCTTTGGCTGAAAATAGACAAAAAATGTGTTTCTTTACTGTTAAATAAATAATGGTATAAATAATCATTTATACCCACAAATTTGTATTTCACAGATATTAGATGAGATACATTTTCTTTACAAATAAAAATCCGTGGTGTGTGTTTGTATTCAGTCTACATGCTTCCTTACATTGTAGAAACATCGTTTGGCTGCAAGTGGAGTAGTTTCTTAAGTTTTCTTTTTTAACATCTTTGCACAGTTAGAGAATGGAAATTTTGCCAAATTCTTTTACAAAATGACCCCAAGTTCAGTGAAATTAGATGGAGAGAAGCTGTGAATATTAATTTTCAGTCTCACCACAGATTGATAAATCAGCCACATGTGTTGAGTTTTGGTCTTTTTAATACATGAGACTGACTTGATCTCAACCTTTCCATTGTGTCTCTGACTGTACGGTATGTGGTTCTGATGAATGTTGTTGCCTCAATGAGTTGAAGCCGTTATCAATGCATATATTCTATTTTAATCTAACTTCAGGTATGATTACAACAATCAGAAGTGAAGTGGATTTTTCCCTCATGGTTCAAATTATCGCAACAGCAAAATCCATCAAAAAATAAATCAAGAGTTGATATTTTCAGTGGAAACCGCCATTAAAACCTGCTGTTTCCAGAATGACTCACTGCCCTAGTATTTCTAAATATGAGGGGTTTTTTGGGAAGGAGGGGAGTTCCTACATGTGCCCACCTCATTGATATTAATTAGTTCATTAGCAGAAAGAC
The DNA here is from genome assembly GCA_010277075.1 of Poeciliopsis retropinna. Taxonomy (NCBI): domain Eukaryota; kingdom Metazoa; phylum Chordata; class Actinopteri; order Cyprinodontiformes; family Poeciliidae; genus Poeciliopsis; species Poeciliopsis retropinna. The sequence goes on along the minus strand of VMRM01000006.1, from coordinate 15,255,629 downwards.
CTTGAAGCTGTGCCATGATCAATAACCACGATAGGCTAGAACTACTGGAGTCCTGTAACAGATAATTGTTCGTGTAGGGAAGCTGGCAGATTGGCTGACAGCATCTCCATTCTGAAGTAATTGGATAGGCCGTAATTACATTCACAGCAGCGCAGAGCAATCTAAACTGCCCACGCTGCCATGATGTTGGCACATGGCATTAACTCCTCCTCAGGCACTTCCTGACCTCCTGTCCCAATGCCCCGAGTGCGGCCTTCACAGCTCTGCATCGGGTTTCAAACAGTCAGACTTGGATTGTTATTAACAATTCAGCACTTTGCTCAGTCAGTTGAAATCTATGGGTAAAGTAAGCAAAGAGGCAAAGTGTGTGGCCTGCCCACACACCAAACCACACCATCATTCTTGCATCCCCCATATGCCAGCAGAGCTGACCACGAGGACTTTCTTACCTGAATAAGTCCACTGGAGCTAACCAAAGACATGAAAGTGATTTGTGAAGCATAGCGTGCAAGCAGAGAACCCACTACATGGGCTATTACAGCGGACATCAATCACCCAACTTCCTCTGACACGGTTCCTCTGCTTTGTCTTGTCAAATGTACTTGTTGGTTTCAATAATCATACGGAAAACCTAAGCGAATGAAATTTAATGTCATATCAGCAAATCTTGAAAAACATTGAACTAGACCCTGAAATAGTTTATTCATCTACTAATGCAATTTCAAAGTGTTCAATCTCCTTTATGAGGAAAACACTAACATGTCCAAAGTGGGGCGATACCTTTGCTTGAAAATGAACAATTATGTCGATATCATGCAAAATATTGTCACCTTCCTAAAGCACTGGCTTCCTCTTTCAGCAAAAAGAAGTGATTTTTTTTTTTCAAAAATCATTTGTGGAAAAAAAATCTCTAGGGTCGTGACTATATTTATTTTTTAGAAGGAGTTGCAAAGTGAAGCATTTGCAGTTTTGCTTTGCAGCAAGGAAGTCCTGGGTTCAAAACCAGGACCGTTCCAGTGTTTAGTTTGGATGTTCTCTCTGGGTATGTCGGCTTCCTCCCACAGTTCAAAGACATTCATGTTAGAAAAACTGGCATTCCTGATCACTCATTAGTGTGAGTGTGTGATTGAATTATTGTGTTGCTCTGTGATGGACCGGTAACCTTTCATCCTGTGGAGACTGGAACAAACCAGACAGTAACCCTTCAAGAACTGAGCAAGTATGAAAAATGGATTGACAGACAAACGTTTTCTATCAGAAGTTGAAGAGGGATTCAGAAGTAGGGATTTGGGATTTTAATGAGAACACGGGAGTTATTTTTAAGAAATTAACTTTAGTTTAAAAATTCTCTGAATGCTTTCACAGCCAAGGAGGGCTTATAACTTCTCAGTATGCATGTTTTAGCTGTTGTGTTTTTTTTAAATCCAAACAAAATTCTTTATTGCCTGATATAAATTGCAACTAATCAAACATGATGCAACATTTTTTTAACCTTTGTACCTTTCATAAATGAATAATGAACCTCAATGGGGGAAATATAATTACAGTTAGTCTAGTAAGCACCAAAACAGTGAGGTTACCTTTCAGACTGGATGCCATTTTTTAGGACTCCAGCGTAACTCTTTCTTCTTTCCAGAGGCAGAACATCAACAAAACCTCCTTCTGCTTTGATTACCCCAGCATGGATGGCCGATTTGCAAATGCTAGAGCTCTATGTAGAACAGAAAGAAAGTGAAAAACCCTGACACTTCAAACAAAAAGATGCTCATACACACACAAGGAGTGTGTAGATGTCTGGCATTAGCGTAACAAGCTATAAGTTCTTATCAGGAGAGTGTAATCATTCAATTCCAATCTAAACACAGATCTCACTCTACAATCATGCAAGGATTCTAACCAGAGGTTTTATATTCCATGTTTAACCCAACATTTAGCCTCCTTGCCACTGCAGAAACATATCTGAGTGTCCTGCTTTGCGAAACATACGTTAACCCTTTGTTGAAAGGAAGCTTTAGTTTTGACCTGGAGCTCTTACTAAGTTTCAGAAGAACCCCAAAGGAGCCCACAGTAAAAATAATAAAAATTAAGAAAAAAACCTGGAGAACTTTCAGCTGGATTTATGACCACTTTGTAAATATTTATTAATACTCACATCTGCATAGATGTTGTTTCCAACTACAGGCGACCAATAGGATGGCTGAGTCTTACAGCTGGCTGGACAGATGATTCTGAGAACCACAGAAGTGCATAAAAGTTATGGCTTATGTTGCATTTAAGAGAAATAAGTGGCCACATTGGGATTTACGATCACATCACACATTCAGTAACGTAAAGAAAACTTCTCTTCTACCTTATAGCTTAGTTTTATAATTTGTAAATATTTGCAACAAAATAGGTTTTCAAAATATCTGTTAGGGGGTGTTAGACAATTTAAAAAAATCAATTCAGTAAAACAACTAAAGCCAGTGAATGGAGGCACCTGGGACAGTGTGAGAATGGTCGTCTATAAGGGCAGATTTCCCTCACCGTGGTGTAGCAATCGGCATTATATTCTGTCAACCAGAGAGAAAAGATTAAAAATTATTTTAACACAGTATTAATACACTCTATAATATGCGCCATGCTTGATCAATTGTTTTGACTCTACACAATGTTTTCCTAAAAAATATTGATTTACTCACCTTCCACTTTGGCCACCGTGAAGGAATTGCCAGGTTTATATTTGCTGCATAACAAAAAAAGAGATGCATTAAAACACTTTCAGTTAATGAAGTACAAAAGCAATGAAAAAAAATAAGTTAGCAAGACAGTTGTGTACAAAAAATTGTTTTCCTAGTAGTTATTTGAGTGCTTCTCTCAAGTTCATCAATGGTTGATGTTGATTTGGTGCATCCTATTTTGTTGGTCCTACTCATTTTACTCCTCATTTATTGTTCCTTCAATTACATATGTTCCAGAGCTGAATTTATAGTTTTGCTCACAGCCCAATTTTGATTTAAAAAAGAAACTGGAAAGAGCAGGTGTGTCTACCTGAGAGACTCGACTCCATTTTTTGTGGATCTGACAAAAAAAGGCAACTTGTCTGTCCTCGTTATGTCAACCAGCCCTCCATTGTTGTCAATGACCCCAGAATGGATAGCAGCTCGGCAAATACTTGATTGCTGTAATAGTCAGAAGCGGACTTTAAGAATGTCTTAATGTTAGAAATGCTTTAGAAATGCAAGATGCTTCCAGTTTTGAGAGACTCACCACATCATAAGAAACAGTCCCCCAAACTTTCCCTTTTGTATTTAGACAATTTGCTGGACAATTGTGTCTGCAGAGGAAGAACACAGGCTCATATCAGAGAGGAAATGTGCGATAAGTGAATAAATAAGTAATAATCGACTAAAAATCCTCACAACATCCTGACCTGTTGCAGGTTGCTCCTTTACACTTATCCCGCAGTCTAGTCTCGCACTTAATGTTGTGAGCTGCAATAATGAGACAACACACTGAGATTAAGTACCAAACACAAAATGGTTATTAATATACATTATTATGTCAATAATTCCTGTGTCTACCGAGGTATGGATTGTTGGGAGTCTTTGGTGAGGATGTCCTTGGGGTGGCGGTTTTGGGAGAGGAGGGTTTGGGTGCAGGTTTCCTGGGAGGTCTGGGGGTGGGTTTGGAGGTGGTCCGAGGTGACAGTGGTACCTGCGGCCTTTCCACCTCATTCATGTCCTCCGTCTCCGAGCGCTGAGAGTCTGGTAGCATTCAAATATGTTAACGTTAGGTTGAGGCATTCATTACAGAGAAAATATGCTGGTAATTAAATTTAAGAGTTTTCCTAGTTTGGGTTTTAATTGCTTAGTGTTTTTCTTACTGCTCTGTTTATTTACGTATCTAAATATCAAATACAATTTAGTACAGAGTTGTGAAGGGGAAGGAAAATGATACATGGTTTTCAAAACTATTTTATGAACAAAGATCCTTAAATTTATACACAAATATGTTTTTACTGTATTGCTATACCAACATCACCTAAAGATGTTGGTATAGCATCACCTAAAGATGTTGGTATAGTCTTGCAAAAAATGTTCAATTAAATGTAGGTCTTGGATGATTAAGTGTTCGAGTCTTGCCCTTCTTAACTCCTACAGCGACAACATCTTTGGTGTGGACTTTGAGTTCACTTGGCAGAACACCCATAAAGTAGACGATGAGACCGTTTTCAAAAGTCGTTTTCCAAAATTGTAGAGAAATGTCTCACCTTTGTAGCACAGATTATTTCTACATCCTCCTCCAAAACTTGGAGGACACTGAGAACAAGGGCGACCATGTTGATATGGCGCCTCTCCGATCCAGTTTCCCCTGCACAGAACCAGGTAATTAATTATCAAAGTATGGTGGCTGTGTCATTACTCCAGGAAACTCCCAGAACTCAACAAAGACAATTACTCTTGTGATTTTACTCCTAAATTTAGATACTTTTTAATCCACACCAATGTCAAAACATGATATGTTAAACATTTGCTAACCGTGTACAGGGCAATGCAAACAAGTCTAGAGGTTGTTGACGAACAGCGGACCGTGGAGGAATACTGTTCTTACTTTGGGGAATAGTTGCAAACAAGGTAAACAGCGTTCTCCCATATTTCTCCCCACACGTTCATCCTTGGACACACATGCACAGCACAGCCCACTCGGTTCGTGGTTGCCCAGACCAGCTGAAATGAGGGAAAATAAATACGCAGCCAAAGTTAGCACTGGCATTCTCTGAATGAAAAGACTATATTTCTAGACTGACATTTCTCGCACTCATTAATTCAAGAGGAAACATTTAAATTGACTGTTTTAATTAACGGGGCCACAGGGACCTGCTAAGGCCTCTGTTTCTGCCTTAGGTCGGTGTGATGTTTTCATTAGGCTGTGAAAAAGGAAACAAATGTGTATTTTTAATATCTCAAATATGGTTTTAAAATGGTCTGCCGAAGTTTCAATTTCAAAAGATATATGAAAAGAGCAGCTGTGGAGGTGTTACGGATAAATCACGTCCCATTGGAGGGAAATAAAAAGCTGCATATTCTAAAACTTCTCCTAACACCTCTCTCTCAAACATGTGCTCCCCCTCCTCAAGAATGTTGGTCTTTTTTTTTTCTTCTTCTTGTATGCTTAGGCGCTGCTGGAAGCAGTGAGTTAGCACACAGGCTGACATGTGTCTCTAACGCAGCACAATGCAATCAAAAGGTAGCACTGGAGTGCGACAGGCTGGACGGCAGATACGTCAACCGACAGCAGACAGACAGTCAGGTGATGGCTCAGCTCCTCCTGCTTCTGTCAGCAGCATCTTCAAAGGAGCCCAGGTCAGGCAGTGCAGGATGTCTGCTGGGTTTGGAAATGACTGCCAGATGAAAGTGATCAAGTTTCAGGGTGAAAGCAAAGAAGAGAGACTGAGCCTGTTTCTGTAAAGTCGACCCAACAGCTTTGAGGCTGACTGGAGGCCAGCTCTTCTGTCTATGCGTCCTGATTCAGTTTTTAATTTGCTCATTTAGACATTCTTTCTCCTTTAGGGTGTCACATTTTGATCAGACTTTATCAGGAAATGCTGGTCCAGATAAGCACGGAGTTATACTTAGCTGCTAAGAGATTCACAGGAAACAATGACAATATGAGTCTTCGCCGTGACAGAGCATGGGCATTATTTAGTTTCTGCTCCAAACGAGTTGTTATTGCTTATTTTCATTGCTTATATTCATTAGGGAGCAGGTGCACCCTCTTTGAGGTCCCATCTGTCCCACTGCACCTTGCTGATGGTGCTAAAGTTGGGAACTGCTGCAAAGTTTTAAGACTTTTGCTAATATGCAGTTTAAGCCTAAAACGCCTGGAGAACTTAAATAGATATACTTAAAGGTTTTTTAAACACAGTCAGTGATTCATGAAAAACATTATTCTAGACTGAAACAAGAGTGAATACCACAATATATAGACTGGTAAATTGAGGACTAAGTAATTCTATATTGACAAAGATTCTTTAAAATACCTTTAAATGTTTTAAACCTGTGGCGTTTGTTTTCAAAAAGTAAAAAAAAAAAAAAAGAGCACAGCTAAAAGTAGTTCAAAGAAGTTGGCATATTCTCAGGTTATGAAGGAAGGGGCCAACATGGATAATATTCATACTGGAACCGTCTAAAGTTCAGTCCAAAATCTTTATCCACAAGATCCACAGAGCATTAAAAGTAATTTCAACTCCCGTTATAAAGGTTTAAACACATCAGTAGTGCTCTAGTTCCTATCAGTTTTGTTCTTTTTTCTAGCATAACCACAACTGAAGAAACTACTGACGAATAGATCCATCCCAGTTCTAGAGTTGTTTTCCTGTAAATCACCAGGAAGGTCACAGACTATTTGTAATTAGCACATCACACCCTCGAGACGGGAAGCCAGCTCATTCCATCCTGTCATGGCAATAAGTTATTTGTTAAAGAGACAAATTACTCATCTACCTGGGTGTAGTGGGTGCACATCGGCCCCGAGCAGCGGTCAGGGCACCACGGGTTGCACTCTTGAGGGTAAGGGTAGGTGTAGTCCTTTACTTCGTCGTACCACGCCTGGACATGGAAGGCAGGTGAGCGGTATCTGTAGGGCCAATGCACACACACACACACACACACACACACACACACACACACACATTTAGAAAAACAGTAGGCTTAGTCACAGCCAGTCCAGCTTCCTGGGGCAAAAGGGAAATATCTGAGAGAGCTGCCAGGTGCTTTGGCTCAGACTTGAGAAACACTGCATAAATCTCTCCTCCCTACCTCCCATTACTCCTCAGAAGATGAGTCCGAATTTGACCTGGCGCAAAAAACTGCAGACTGGTCCCACGTAACAAGGGGAAATTGAATCAAGTTGGGGGGGAAAAAAAATCAACGAGAAGTAAACTTAAACATGGCACCATCACCTAACTAATCAGTTAAATTCTTATAAACAACTCTTGAAAAGTGCTGATGGAGGGAGGAGGAGAGAAAAAATGACTCTACTTCAGGGTTTGTTGGCAATGAAAGAGAAAAAAGGGGGAAATGGACTTGAGAGAATCAGAGCAGATTCCTGGAAGGGCACCTGCTGTGATATCCATGTGTTGTCACACAGAGGCCAACTGTGTCGGGCCATTCAAAGACACACTTCCTTGCCATTGCTTTGGTCTTCCACAGAACTTGGATGGATTTCAGGTCTGAACTCAGCCTGGGCCAGTCATAAATGTTGTTATTGTTCACTGTCCAACATGTCAAGACCACTTTAGTGATATGTTTCAGACCACTACCATGTTAGAGAGCCCAAAGGTCACCAAGAGAGGATTTTTGCAGATGTTTAACTCGGTGAGGCATATTCATTTGGTCCTCACACAGGTCCACATGAAAAATGCCAATTCCTGATATCAGCAAGGTAGATAACCCAGAGAGATCCAAGACTGGTGTCCATCCCACCGCTTCCCCCTGATAGATATGTGCAAAGAGGCTTAATATTTCCTTCTGCTCACCTGGAGGATATTTAGACTGCATTCTGAAGTTTGCAGTTTTTAGGAGGTTCTGGCCAAATTTTAGACCTGAATCAAATCAGTTAGTGACGAGAACTAAAGACAAGCATTTGGCATGAAAACCTTCCAGCCTCGATACCTGCTCACCATCACAACATGGTAGCAGTCATAAAGCCAGTGGAAACTTGTAGCAACGCTGATGTATTTACACAGATTGTTTTGGTTATTTTGTAGAAAAAATAAAGGCTCTGCCTGTGATTACTGAGAAAAATTATGGATAATTTTTAAATATGACATTTTGATTTCCACTTTTTCCACCATCAGGTCATAAAAGTTTTGATTTTTAAATCTGTACCGTCCTTGCCCAGGTTATGTTTACTAAAATGTTTATGTCTGGACAAAGACTCAAGAATCGTTGGCCAGCCAAGCTACATTTCCATCACCGACCCAGTTAAATGTTCTTTTGACTAATCACTTGAACCAAAATGAACTATGATACAGATGAAATCAGAAATAATATGAAACGCGATGCCATACTTAAAAAGCAATGACTACTGTTCACACAACTCTCTTTGTCTTAGTAATGAATTCAACATCACGGAATTACCCAATAATCAATAACGTGCTATAGCAGCTGTTATTCCTTAATATTAAAACCTTTTGAGACATAGTAAAAGAAACTTTTATACAACATAAACTCCACAAAGACCATTTTATCCTTAAACAATCCATAAACCTACATTAATTTTGGATCTCTTATTTACAATTTTCTCATAATTGTAAAATTACTCATATATCATTTAGTATTATTATTAGATATAGCTGCAGTCAGAGGACTAAATGTATGCATTGTGACCGATTCAGGGAGTTTAATGTTTTATATAAACTTTTACCAGGATGGAATGATAATACAACAAATGAAAAACCAAAAAAGAGTTAAGTCAAGTAAGTCAGAATTAGGTGATATGAGCTGCATATCCTGCATGAACAACAGTTTAAAAAATTAGCAACAACCCAAAATTAACAGGACATTCATCCAGATGACAGGTATGAATCTCACCTCCCCCAGTGTACTGCCAGGTTTTGTCCAATGGACATGAGGAGGTCTTGAGGTCCATGGTCCCACTGACACTCCTCAGCCCAGTGAGTGGCTGACCTCTCCAGCTCATCGTCCCAAACCTGCATGCACGAGACACAATGCAATTTGTTTCACAGATGGACAAATTTTCCATAATAATATGTTCTATTAACCTAAATCTGTTCCAAGATCTGCACCAATGCACTTCCTTGAGAGATGACAGAGCTGAATACAGTTTAAATGTCAACCTGTAAAAATGTTTAACTTCAGCCCCAACAGATTCACAGCTGAATAAGTTAAAGGGAGGAGAGAAAAATAGACAACACCTGACTCCAACAGTAAAAAGCAGTGAGGGCTCCCAGCTGCCTGGGCCCTCAAAGGACATCCCCTCAGTAAATTTCCAGGCTTTTGGTGGTCACTAAAGCATGTATACACTGAACCCCCAAGCAGCCCTTTACCAATGCAAACACACACTGCTTGTTCCCTTGAATACGAGAGAACAGAGAGGGTCTACAGACACTTGCCTCCACACCATAACCACAGTCCCAAGACACACAGGCTGCCGCTGCTGCTGCTTCTCCCAACCTCAAACAACACCGACTTCTGAGTAATCCTCTGTATGTCGCAACAATAATCCCTCTCCTGCTTTACCCAGAAATGTTCCAAGAGTCCCTGAATTTCACTGTCGGCCTCTTCCTCTCTCCCTTGCCCTCCCGTGTTCTTCACAGCCGAGCTGTTTTCAGGTAGGACGGAGTCAGCATTAAAGCGCTCGCTGTAAAAGACTGGCACAGCAGGCTGGCAGCGGGTCAACCTTTATGACTCCATGTTTCCAGCAGAGAGAAAAGATTGTTTTTACACCACCTCCATCCTTTCTGGACAATTTAAAGCCTTTTAAACCCCTAATTACAAGCCTTGTTACGGTGTTTGTTTCTGCTGATGCTTCAATTTCCAGGAGATTAAACTTTTGATCTTTTTTTTTTCTGTTTAATTGGCGTTTATGTGTCAGATCTCACCATGTACTCCATGTTTGAGGCGGTGGGATAAACGCTGCCCCTCAGCTTGTTGTGCAGCTGGAGGATCTCCTCCCGGTCCGACCAGAGGATGGCTCGCCTTGTCCTGTTGCCAGCTGTGGAGCTAACGCCGTTATGGTCCGCTTCTTGCTCGTAGCGGCTCAGCAGGTGCCGCAGTTCCTTGGAATCCGGCAGGAAGAGCGAAGACGAGTCAGTGACGCAATGCATCAGGAGGGAGAGGAAGAGGAGGCAAGGCGAAGCAGAATGGGTCATTCTGATATGCAAGCTGTCTGGGGTAATAAACCTCCTCAGGAGCCCAAATAACCTAGAGAGTTGACAGAGAAGTGGTACAAGTTACAACTTATGTTCAGATATGTCATAAACTCTGCTACCAAGAAACTGTGAAAACTAAATCTTCTCTAACATCAACTTCTCTCCATGAGTGGACGAAGCCAGTGCTTCCTCTTTCTCTATAGTTTCCTCAGTGGTGCTTAGCTAAAGTGAAAAAGAGTACATTTAGGAAATAATGGACATTTTTTACTCCCTCCTGTTCTCCTACCAGGCAGAAAAACCTTTTTTATTTTTCCATTTGGTTATTTAAACATAGAATCTATTTCAAGCATTTATTTTTGGTCTTATTATGGCTTGCAGCTAATAAAACCATACAATTCAGTTTCACACAAGATTGTGATAGAAAACTGATAAACATGATTTTTAATACAGAAATGTTAGCCTACTGTAAAGAACGGCCACATACTGTAAGCACTAAACACTTGAGTGAGGCTCTTTTTGCATAGATTACTGCATCAATGTGGCATTTAGCTGATCAGCTTGTGGCTCTGCTGATCTGATATGGAAGCTCAGATTCATTTAATGATAGCAGACTTTGGGAATTTAGTCAAGAAGAAAATCAGAGACTCCAGACATACAATTCAGACAAGCCATGAATTCTTTGTGGGATTTAGGTCAGTGGGTTGATGGTAAATCAAGCGCAATGATAATATAACCATCATTAAAGCAGATATTTGTGCTTTTCCTAAGTGCTACTGGTAAATGTAACCAGCTTCTCTGTTATAAGAGAGAATGTGAAGCTCTAATATTTGCTGACAAATATCCATAACGCCTTTGGACTTGATAAAATACACTGAACACCTCCAGCAGGTGCAATAGCCTCCCAAGTCATCTCTGATTGGGGGAACTTTACTATCTACACCTCAAGCAACCCTTTTGATTCTGTGCTTCTCCATTCTTCCTCCAGAGTTGATTTTCAAATTAAATGCAAAATTAACTGCAATCTGAAAGCAGATTTAGTGAGTTAGTGAGCACCCGTCCCGTCTAATGGAATTTGCTTTACGGTCATCAAGGCTGCAGCTATCTCTGGAGATTGTCCACCAATGTCTTTACCAAATTTTTTTTCTTTCATTCAATTTTCTATCAATATTCTTCGCAAGCTTATTCGATAATGAGCAACCGTGGCTTGGAGTTAAAAATAAAGCATTAAAAAATGCTTTATTTATCCTAACAGGCAACTAAATGTTGCTATAAATCATATGAGTATCTCTGAAGAGTCACTGTGGGTGGAGTTGTTGTGGGAAGGATTTCCAGTAACAGCCAGTCTTGCAACAAATCTAAAGAGGCTTCTGACTGAAGACTGTTGCTGTATGACTGCCATGACAGTCTAACAGCTCAATATGCAGGCAGCAGAGACAATATTCCTCAGTAACATGTTGACGCCAATTGGATGACACCCATCAATTGTTACCCTGCTTTAAACATGGCAGTTCCATGCACGAATGACTCTCTGTATTAATGCACAAACTGGAATATTTCTCCAAAATTTGATGTTTACAAATAGCTTATCTCTGAGTTTGAAAACCTTAAACGGTTGCACTTAATGCAGAGTCATTTGACTTTCTATTGTTAATAAAGTTTTTTAAAAAATGGTGATGACAGGACGGATTTGTGGCATCACAGTATACAGAGAAGTACTCTGACTCTGGGGAGAACAACCTGAGATTAGGTTCACAAGTTTCAACCTGAGTGAACCGTGTTTGGGCAGAACACTTGCGTGGAGCCGATTCTGCATATGAAATTCTCCCGCCAGGCTGCAGCCACACAGGAGGACGTCCAAAGACTAAAAACTAAAGCAAACATCACAAAGTTTCTTAGAGAGGGGAGGCAGTCAGGCGGTGACCAGAGAAGAACAAAAATAAATAAATAAACTAAGTTCCAGCTTGCACTGGTTGCTCTTATCCTTGAATCCCTTCACCCTTTTCCGTGTGGCTGAAGAGGCAGCTTGAGGTCTGGCGCCGGCTCTGTGTCAACACACCGTGCCAGCTCGGGGCACTGAGACCGAGCCAACGGGCAGCCCAGGCACCACACCCTTCTCCTCAGCCTGTGCCATGTCTTCCTCCCACTAAAGCCCCACCAGCTTCTCTGTCTGGGCCCTTCTCATGGCTTTCATGAATTTTATACCGCAGTGACAGACAGAGCAGAGGACTCAGAAGAGAAATGTGCACAACTCTGTTATGGGAACCACTTCTGGTCTGATCCAAGGAGGAAGCCTGCCTTAGGAACAGCTGATCCAACAAGGAAATTTAATACAAACGCATGTTTATTTTTTGCATTTTCACTCATTTCACATCATTTTTAAAACGTGTGGATCAGTTCTATTTGATGTTTTTCCTTAAAACAAAAGTTTATTCCTCTTTTGGAAAATTGACTTATTTTACAAGTTTACAACCAGCAGCAACTACATGGCATTTTTCAACATCCTACAGGAACATATCATTATATATGTCCACCTGGTGGCAGCAGAAAATGACTATCAGTGTCCAACAGCTTCATTTGCATGCACGCCAAAAATACAGAAGTTGGTGTTTCCAAGCTTAAGCACATCTCTCAGTCAACAGCATTGCAGTCACGACGTCAAACGTGACCACACATTAAAAGCATAATGTCTCACCTCTGTCTCTCTGCAGCTGCTGGAAGATATCGGTCAGTCTGCGCTGGAGAGTTTCCTTTTTAGAGGAGCGGGCTGCTGTGGCTGCCGTGCTATTTGGCGACTTTCCTGAGGCTCGTAGGAAACTGTTACCTCTGTGAAACTGAGCGCCTTATATAGCTAGAGACGGAGACCCCTGATGAGCAGAGAGAGAAAAAAATGACTGTGTCTCCTCTGCGCCCTCCCCAGCCTCCCCCTTGTTCTTGGCACACAGCGGGTTTCTCATTCGCTGGTTGTCTGAGGAGAAAAAGTAAAGAATCAGAAGCTGTGAGTAAGCATGCTGCGATCTAACAAATCACAGCGGGCAGTTATACTCCCCATCACTGGATGACGGGTTGTTGCAAAGTTACACTAGTTAAGAATCTCGCTTAAAAACACAAGCGAATAATAGACCTCTTAAGATGTGATGGGGAATATAACTGCTTACTCACAGCTTCTGATTCTTTACTTTTTCTCCTCAGACAACCAGCGAATGAGAAACCCGCTGTGTGCCAAGAACAAGGGGGAGGCTGGGGAGGGCGCAGAGGAGACAGTCATTTTTTTCTCTCTCTGCTCATCAGGGGTCTCCTTCTCTAGCTATATAAGGCTAGACTGACACACACACACACACACACATATATATATATATATATATATATATATATATATATATATATATATATATATATATATATACTCAATTATATGTTCAGCAAGTTATTCATTTCAGTTCAATGGATTTACTACAGTCAGACTTGCTTTTTTCAATAATCTATTGCTGTCCAGTTTTAGCTTACAGATGACCATAACATTGAGTTTATATGAAAATTTGATTACAATTGAAAATTAAAAGGATTTTTAATACAGAAATATTGACCTATTGAAAAGTATGAGCACATACCGTGCAGCGCATGTGCTCAGAGACTTGTGAGAATTTGCTGCACTGTTTTGTGGCATGGCGGCAGTCAGCATGTGGTTGTGTTAAAATACTCCAGGTTGCTTCATTTCTTCGGCTTTGTTGGCTCTGACCCTCTTGACAGTACGCCATAGATTCTCTGAGGGATTCATGTCAAATAAAGCAGTGATGCCATTACCATTAAACGCAAGAGATACAGTGGTTGATTACACTGCATCTCTCTGCAATGTAGCCTACGTCCGGGATACATTTTTGTCCCGTAAAGCACCTACTTGAATCCATGTCTTGAATTAATGCATTTTATCCATATGGCTATGCCTGCTGCTTATGCACTTTTTCTTTTTGCTATATTTTTTCCTACCACTCCTGTGTATAATTTGCTGCACAAGAGAATCAAATGGCCAAAGAATAATAAACTTCTATAGTTTGGTTTTTACGGAAAAACCTAAAAACAGGGAGTAATTTGTTATGTTGGTTTTGAATTATTTTCAGACACTTCCATAAATGTTTGTAATATTGGGAGGAACTTATATCTGCAATTGATTTAATTGACTGCATTCCGCTAGTGTTAAACTCATTGGAAGGATACATGAAGGGAAAACAGTCTTAGCAAGAAAATAAAAAGACAAAGGTCTTTACATGGATCACAGATACAGAGGAGGAGACTTGGGCAGAATAAAAAAGGGAGGAGATGACCCAGTTTCGTATCACTCCCTGCATAAGGCTAGTAGACATGTGACCCAAACAGTTCACATTTTTCCTCTACCATCTGTTTGCTTTCCTTTTAAAACATCTCAGACTTTTACAGTAGCATGCCCTGTCCTGGTGATTGCCATAAAACTGAACATTTTCTTTCAATACAGACTCTGCCAAATTGCATCGCATCAGCTCTTTTAAACATCATTTGGAGACGGTCACAGGCAGTGGTGGGATAATTTGTTGGGTAAGTAACCACAACTAGATGGTTAATTTAAAGAAATAGAGTTAAACATGGCTGGGGCTGCACAGATGTGCAGTTTGTAGCACTGCTGCCTTGCAGCAAGAAGGTCCTGGGTTGTATTACTTGTGAATACAACCCAGAATTGTTTGCCTGTGCATGTGTTAAAAACACATGCACAGTGTTAAAAATCACACTGTGCATGTGTGATTTTTAACACAATCCATAAGCTTGGCTGCTAGATCTATCTAATTTGTCCTTAACTGTCTGTGTCTGTGTGTGTTGTCTTGTGATAGTCTGGTGACCAGACAGGGCGTACCCAGCCTCTTGCCCAGTGGCTGCTGTAAATGAGCACCAGCATCTCTGTCACCCCTGACAATGGATGTTCTAAGCATTTTAAATGGGACCATGTGTACTATTTTATAAGCTTTCTTTCGAATGTTTATCGTCTTAAACAGAATTGAGAAAATATGGAGAATGTTTTATCCTCTTTTGTGTCGCCATCTTTTGAAAGCCAGTTCTTGTCAGGACAAATCACATTTGGTCTTTAAAGCAGCCTGGCTGGATACCAACCAAAATGTGCTCTGAAGTAACCAAACACATATGAGCTGGACGGGCTTAACACTTGCGAAAGGGCCTGGTGACAGAAAAATGTCATGCATACCTGTAACTGACAGAGGACACGATTGAAAATAACCAGACCATGCAGAGGAAGTAAGAAGTCCAAGAAAAATTACTTCAGTAACATGTTAACAGTTTAGATATTTGGTTAATATAACTTAACTAGACCGGTTTAGTTGTTTAGCTATAAAACCCCTTAATTTGCAAATGAGAGTCCTGAGTTAGCAAGTTTTGACAGCTGTTCAAAATTCTGTTTAAAAACTTTATTTTATGGTGCTTTTTTTCCCTCAGAGCAGTTAGTAATTTCTCAGCTCCATCAGACCCGACCAATAATTCAATCCAGGCCAAATAAAAACTCACAACTTTGCCCTGAAGACACTAGAAGGGTTACACAACTGAAACTTTGTCTTGTTTATTTAGCATTTCATAGTAAGCTGGGATCCAGAATGCAATTTTATAGATCCATTAATAGCACTACTGTCGTGCAGGTTTGTAAATCAAATGTTTAAAAACTTTGGAAAGAGATTGGATCAGTGAAATGAGTGGTTTTGCGATAAAGGGCTGTTTGGGGTTCGATTCCGGCTTCCTTTGTTTTAGACGTAGACCTGCTCTTCAAAACGGGCCTGAACGCAAAATCCTAATCTGCAAATGTTTGTGCTTCAGTTTCAGTGGAAAACCAGATTGAGAGATCAGTAAACTTCAAAGAGAGCCACATGTCAAATATTTCAACTACAGGATATAGAGATAAAAATATAGTATATAATAAAAAAGTGAATATAAAAAGCTTACAATATAAGGAGAAATTCATCCAAGGTGGAAAAATGTTTGACCAGTGTGACTGAAGAACTAAAATAACTCAGTCTTATAGGGTACATGTACACAACCTCAGTCAAAATAACTGAAATTGCAGCTAAAAATAGCATAAAATCATATTTCTGCTTCCTAAACTGTTAGCCACTGTCCAATAACCAGACATGAATCTTCATTACAAAGAAGATATTTCTGGTAGTTTTATATACCAATGATTTTGGACTGTAAACCAAAGCCATTCAATAGTTTTGGCCAGATTCACTAAACACATGGACCATAACTACTGCTTTACTCATGTTGAGACTTCTGAACCAGAGATGATACAAGTATCTGAAGCAGCAGAGGAGAAACAGTGGTCCAAAGTCCTCTTTCAGATAAAAACAAAACCAAAAAAAAAGAAAATAAATCTCTTGGGAGTCTGAAGGAGAAGGGGAGGACTACATAATCCAACTTGCCTTAGGTCCAGTGTGAAGGTTTCCAAAATCAGGTACCATGTATGTCCAGCTTTATCAAGTCCAAAGTCAGAGAAGCAGTCTGTCACAAAAAAACTACTTCCTGTGTCCCTCCGATGGCTTTATTCTGCAGGACTTGGGACTCTACCCACACTACTAATATTTGCTTTAATGTCAAGGTATCAATATGTTTGATCAGCCAACAGACTTACTGGACCAAAACCCCACAGAAAATAAGAGGTTTAGCCAAATGGTGGAAAAAGCATGTTGGACTTCATTAGCAACTCTGTAAGCTGATGACCCCTAAGCCAGAGATCTTAGGGGTCTCTGGCTTAATGCAGGATAATCTTATTGCACTGCCTATGGCAGTGCCCTAGTGGGGGGCAGTGAAATGCTAATGTTTGTACTAATGTTAATGCACTGTCTTGCTGCCCAAGACAGTGCCCTAACCTGAGATAAAAGGATAATGCAAGCTAATATTATAATATTATTGCACTAGCCAGAGAGGAATCTTAAGGCTTTTATTTTGAAATTTTCAGTCAGCCTAATTTTAAACGTCCAAACTAATCCCATAAGTAACAGTGATTGGGTTAAATCAGTTAGAAAATGCTCCAAACAGCAATAATCTGACGTAAAAATGGCCAAGGCTTTTATTTTGAAATTTTCATTACGCTTCATATTAAATTGCCAAACTAATCCAAAGTGTAACAGTGGTTTTGTTTAAAAAGTCACATAATGCCCACGAGGGCAATTACCTGATGTAAAAAATGTCAAGGCTTTTATTTTGAAATTTCCAGTAAGCTTAATTTTAAATTGCCACATTAATCCAATGTGAAACAATGGTTGGTTAAAATCAGTTATAAAATGCCAGAAACACAAGTAGTTCTAAAGGCCAGCTCATTCCTCCTCTGTAGTTACTGACAGTTCCGCCATGTTGTAGTTTTTACATTCAGCTCTGACCGCTTCTGTAGGCACTGAGAGTTCCACCATGTTGTAGTCCTAACCTTAAGTCATTGTAGTTCTAAAGCAGCTCAACTGTCATGTTGTGAGACAGAGGTGGAGAAAGATTTCTATCTTTGTGAGACACCAAGTGAGTTTTAATGAAAAAAGCAGTCTGAACAACTCCTTCCCGTTCGGGAACCGTGATACCTATTCGAAAACCGTTTGAAGCATATTAGAAAGCTATTTGTTATCTCTGATAGTACCGCGATTCATATCTGTAGCTCACTCACAGTAATTGCAGTGATGAGAGAAAAATGGTGTGCGCTGAAGTCTGAAATTATTCAGCAAAGTATGAAAATGAATAGCTGAGAGCGTCAGTTATCCTAGCGCATGATTTCACTCTGAAACACCTTGACAGAAAACCGTAAGCCCTGGCAAAATTTCGAAAACATTTTACCGGAGCAGGCACTCGTATCGATGTCATGACCGAGTTTGATACCGATAGGGTGACATTTGTAGGCGTGACGGCGATTTCAAAATTGTTTTGGGATCAAAAATCCACTTCATTCTTCACTCTAGCAGAGCGGCAGTTGGAGTCAGTTATGCTCTGCGTTTCGGCAGTCCCCTCCCGGGATCAAGCCGCACGTTTTGATACCACTTTTGTGGATGGGCACAAAGAGACTTTTTCTCTCTAAGATTTTCAGGATGTCAGAAATGTTGGTTGGTGTGTGTTTTCCGTTGGGCTTTGGTCTGGGATATATTGTCACGACTGGTATGAAAAACGTTTTTGATCATCTACTTCCTGGAAGCAATTTAGATCACAGCAGTTCTCAGGACAAGAGCACTACCGGGGAATACGATGCATTTGATGATTTTCTTTTCCATCCTTCTCGGACTGAGAATCAAACCTCCCCGGCTGGGGAGGTTGACAAAAGTCGTTCTCAGGACGAGATAAGTTTTTCGGAGTACGATGCTTTCAATGATTTTCTTTTCAGCCCTTTCACTGTGAAACCAACCTCCCCTGGTGGGGAGGTTTGCCTGGAAAGCTCAACTTCTGTTTTGAAGAAGCCAGCATTTGAACAAAGTTCCCAAGAGAGTCATATTCAGATCAATGTCGATTTCGGTAATCTTCCCAGCTGGGGAGGTTTGCTCTTTGGAGACATTTGAGTTTGAATACTCAAGTGTGGATTTGAAGACAGCATGCGAAGAGACCCATGAAGAGAGCATAGGGAACAATTTGTCTGATCTTCCATTAGAGCCAACGTCCTCGGCTGGGGATGTTTGTGCTCTAGTTGGCCACAGAAAGGAAGAAATTCACGAAAAGGGGATTGTTAACATTGCTGAGAATAATGCATTAAGTGTAACATGTTCCCCTACTCCTCTTCTTGAAAGCAGCCAGGCCAGTTTGCTACGGGAGCCCGAATCGTTGAAAGATGTTGATGTCAACGAGACAGAAACAGTTTTTGTGAGAGTCAAAAAATTTGATTAATCAAAAAAATATTTGTATATTTGAGAAATTATTGTTCATTTTGTGTTCAATTTGCATTCCTATGGTTAGTATTTGCTTTTGTGATTTTTTTTATGTTTTTATTTTTTCTCATTTGTATCTATGTAATTATTTTGTGTCTGCATTATCATGGCAAGACTTGAACAATTAGCTTGAAATTAAATTTTCTCTTTCAGTTTAAAAATATTTTATTAATCCTAATTTTCTTGATCCTACGAAGAATCCTTAACTGCACAACCATCTCCCGAGGTTTCCCAGAACAGAACCAGAACAGAACCAGTCTTCTTTATCAGGTTGTTGAGCGTTTTTAGGTCCCTGGCTCTGATGCTGCTTCTCCAACAGATGGTACTCTCAACAGACTTACAGAAGATCTGCAGCATCTTGAAGGACCTTAGCTTCCTCCAGAAGTCCAGCCTGCTCTGTCCCTTCTCATAGACAATTTACTGTTGTGTGGACCAGTTATATTCCTCAACGACCTCCACTTCTTCTCCCATGATGGAAAAAGGCTTCTAATCCTGATCCTTCTGAAATCAACAATCCTTTGTTTTGTTTCAGGTTCTCTCTCGTGCGCCGGTTTCCTCCATCAGTTCAAAAAGATTTTGTACAAATTAGATAATAGATTGGCAATGGAAGAAAATTTTAACGTGTTTATAAAAACAAAAATAATAAATAATATTAATATACCATTATTATTATATTATATTAATACTATTATTAGTATATTAGTATTAATATATTAATATTAAAATGCATATTCTTGGTGTAGTGTATTATATATACTATACCAATATGCTATACCATATATTATATCGCTATATATAATTATTATATAATAATAATCATAATTACTAAGTTATAAATAATATATTATGTATCATTATAATTTTTGTGACAGGCTTTAGAAGAATATTCAGGCTTTTATTTTGAAATTTTCAGTAAGCTTTATTTTAAAGGGCTACACTAATCCTATGAGTAACAGTGTTTGGGATAAATCAGTTATATATTGGCCAAAACAGCAAGTAGTTCTACATGTAAGTTCAGCCCTCTGTTTTAACTGATTTTTATTTAGAACTACAAATATGGAGTATTTGTAGTCCTAATCAACATCCCTCCCCTCCTGTCCCGTTGCTATGGTAATTAATCCTCTGCCAACTGCCATTTGTGTGTGAGAGACAGATAGGTGGAAAAAGAATTCTATCTTTGTGAGACACCCAGCCAGTGAAACTAAAAATAGCAGTCCGAACAACTCCTTCCCTTTCGGGAACCGTGATACGTATCGGAAAAACGGTCACTCACAGTAATAACAGCAATGAGATAAAAATAGTGTGAGCTGAGGTTTGACATTTTTCATAAATACATTGAAGTCAATCTGGCTGAGCGTGTGGAAATCCTGTCCCATGACTTCGCTCTGAAGCACCTTGACAGAAAACCGTAAGCCCTAGCAAAATTTTGAAAACATTTTACCGGAGCAGGCACTCGTATCGATGTCATGACCGAGTTTGATACCGATAGGGAGACATTTGTAGGCGTGACGGCGATTTCAAAATGTATTTGGGGTCAGAATCGCACTGCTTGGCACAATCTAACGAAACGTCAATTACACTCTAGTTTCGGCAGTTTGTAACTGACAAATTTTTGCTCGTTGTTCGCTTTTTACGTCGCCATGGTAACTTCGAATCCCACTAAAAGTAACAGCTCCAATGCCGGCGCCGAGCCGCACGTTTTGATACCACTTTTGTGGGTGGGCACGCAGCGGTACGAGCTGCATTAATGTCTACGGAAGAAGAAATCATAATAATATTAAACTAGAAAATTTCTGAAGAAATTTAACCGGGGCCTGCCAAAGTGTGCCCGTCGGATTGGATCTAGCGTGCTGATGCTAAACATTAGCATCAATTCTAAGCTTGGCTAAAAAATCACAGGAATGTTGACTAACATGGACTTTCACCACTCAGTCTGTTAAAATAAGTGTATACGCTAAAATTAGCCAAAATGCTAATGTTAGCTTGAATACTGTCAGTAGCATGTGGGGCATCACTAGCATGTTGTCTGTAATCGACTTACTCCATTCAGTACACGAAACATGGCTAATAAGTTTTAGACATAGCTAATACCTTATTTAAAGCAAAATGCTAATGCTCTGCCTTGCTACGCAAGGAAGAGCCCTAGCCTGAGACACAAAGAAAATGCAGGATAATCTTACTGTACTGCCTACGGCAGTGCACTAACCTCAGGGCAATTTGGAGGCTTTTATTTTGAAATTTTCAGTATGCTTCATTTAAAATGGCAACACATATCAAATGTGTAACAGTGGTTTCATTAAACTATTCACAGAAAGGCCAAAGCAGCAATCACCTTATGTAAAAAATGTCAAAGACTTTTATTTTTAAATTTTCAGTGAGATTCATTTCAAAGGGCCAAACTAATCCAAAGTGTAATAGTGGGTTTGTTAAAGATGTCACATACTGCCCAAGAGAGCAATTACCTGATTCAAAAATTGTCAAGTCTTTTATTTTGACATGTTCAGTAATCGTCATTTCAAAGGGCCCAACTAATCCCATGTGTAACAGTGATTGGGTTACAATCACTGTAATCACTGGTATCAAAACGTGCCGCACGTTTTGATACCACTTTTGTGGGTGGGCTCGCAGCGGTACGAGCCGCATTAACGGTCACGGAAGAAGAAGTTATAATAATAATAATAATAATAAAGAAACATTCTATTAGGTGAAGAACAATAGGTGCCTGCCATGCAATGCATGGAGGCAGTGACTGACTTGCTTTGGTCCCTGGTGCTGGAGGCGCACTGCCCTGCTAGTTTTAGGAGTTTCCTTGTTTCAACCCAGCTGATTTCAATTGATAGATGATTAACAGACAATTACACAGTTTTTTTAACTGCAATCAGCTGAATCAGGCATATTAGACCAGGGAAACGTCTAAAACATTCAGGACTGTGTACTTTGAGTACCAGGTTGGGAAACACTGGTTTAGATATCTATAGAATGGTTTATCAAAAAGGTTTCCAATCAAACGTACTGGACTATAACTGTATGTCAATATTTCCTCACAACTGGAACAATCCAACTACACCATTAGAACTGATGAATTTGTTTGAAGTCCCAGTGGATGTTTCATTTATAAGGGAAAAAATAAACGAGGATGAAATGAGCCTGAAGGACAGAACAGTTACATCCAACGAAGCTTGGACATTATCACAGTAGGAGTCCAACATGCAATTTTCTTCCCAAGTCTGTAGGCTCATGAAAAAAAAAAGGTTTTGTTTTTAAGTTAAAAATGCTAGAATTGGTTAAAGTTTTAGACAGAAACTAGAGCTGAATGGAGGGGACACCTATAGTAAGGAAGTAATACCACTATGGAATATAGTAGCACAGAAATGCCTTACTTTGCAAATTTTTCAGGCATGGGTCTGCTTCCCATTACAGCAAAGCGAGCCGAGCTCAGCCACAACCTCAACAAATACTGCGGGCCGAGAGGCAGCCAGATCAGCTTCAGGAGGAGAAGGTATAACAAAGGACAATTACACACAGACATACAGGAGGAAGGTAATTAAAGATGTGCGGTAGACCAAGAATCTAGAACATTTTGGTTTATTGTGCACATTGTGTTGGCCAGTCCAAGGTCTAGAAGCTGCAGAAGGGTTTCTGTCGTAAGAAAGCCAGGTACTCTTCAGACTACACTTGATTAGCTTACTGCTTTTTGCACAATCCTTTATTGAACAATAAACAAAATAGAATGCTGAAGGCTTCAAATTAAAAGACAGCGTTTGTTTCTGGATGAAGATCCCAACAGTTCCCAGCAGACTAAAGTGTTCAGAGCAGACATTTAAAAGAAAAAAAATAAAACAAGACGCTTTTCTCCAGCACATTTCTTAACCAGCCAACAAGACACCAAGATACAAGTGTACAACAAAAAAATTCAAGGTGTCCAATTCCAAGTCCCCACAGAGACACATTCTTTTAATAAAAAAGGGGGTTAATACACAAAACAGTGTCGATTTTCAGCACAAATAAAAATAAAAGCCAGCAGCACAACTGAACTATGTGAAAGATGGACCGACCGTTTACAGAGCATGCCACTTCCTGTGTGCAATTAAGACTAGGCAGGACCTCGAATAACAAAGGCAAAAGAAAGGACGTCAGAGTATAAAGTTGATGAAAGGCAGTAGGGGCAGTTTAATGTCCTTTGGTTTACCTGGAAAGATTTGACTTCATAACCTACAATGTAAAGTTGAGCAGAGCAGACAAAATCCAAATAAACAGTTTTTGGACATATTAAAATTTTGTCAATTTAATCTTTTAAATGAAAGGGCATGATAACTCATTTCAAACACGCACATCTCTGCAAGACAGGAAATGTAGGCTACCCTGCAGCAAAGGTTCTGAAAAACATCAAAACAGTCTGACCCATATACCTTTCATAAGCAGACTAATGGATGTCCAAAACTAAGTCCAAATGAGACAGGAGAAACGTTTGGATTCCAGAATCATGGAAAAATATTTGATGTGTTGGTCTGTGAAGATGGCACTTGTGGCTGGAATGAAATGGGTTTGGAGTGAAAATAATAATACAAAAATAAAAAAAAAATAGACAAAAAAGGAAATAAATATCAAGCAAAGAACTATTATTTTTTATTTGTTGTGCTTTAGACTTTAATTTCTCTGAAAACACCAGTTCCAATGCAAGCATTTTTTTTCTAAAGGGAGCAAGAGCAGTACAACATCTAATTAATGACACAAATGAAAGACAAAAAAAAAAACATTTTAGTAAAGCCAAAAAGAAAAAAAAAATCACAGTTAAATGAGTCAGAGCCAAAAATATTTTTTAAAAAAAATAAAAAAAACCAAAAAAACATGATCTCCATTTGTGCGCATGTCCAAGGTTTCTATTCAAAACTTAGAATTGATGTAGTCCTAAATTTCCCAATGCGACTCACTGATTCTCTGGAGAATACAACCTCTCCCCTGAAAAAGCTCAAATTTCTTTGACTCTCAGAGATGTGATGTTATGAGTTGAACATGGAAATGGGAAAAACGCCACTGAGCCCCGACTTACAGCACAGTTGAGGGGGAAGTAGCATTTGTGTGGCTCAAAACTACATGTATAAACCAAGCACACAAGTGGATACCTCTGACAAGCAAATAAAAAGAACCCATAAGGAATTAAAAGAAAAAAAAAATGTCAACAGGGCAGGTTTTGCAGTGGAATCTGTCTTGATCATTTTGCTTCTTGTCCAGAACAGGAACTGTGTTTAAAAACTGGAAACAGTCCTTGAAAACCTGAAGTGTTTTCTGTCAACCAGATCAGGTTTTCCGTCTTTTTAATTTTGCTCTTTTTAATACATCTCAGTCTAAATATTTGTAAAATATGCATTTGCCTGTCACATTGTATTCATCAGTTTATTCTCTGTGCACAGAAGCTTATTTGTTATTAAATTCTAAAGCGCATTAATAAATTCTTTTCAACAATATTCTAAATCTAAACCCAAATCCCATAACAAGGATCGTTCAAAAACAAGGAAGCTGTTTCCATCCATAGCACCACCTCTCTTTTTTTTTTTTTTTATTTCTTTCTGCTTTTTATGGCTCAAGTTGTACCTAGGTTTAAAAGCATCATAAAAGTGAGAACATGGAAGAGGAGGAAGAGGTGGTGGCTGAAGAAGAACACAATCTGGTTGTTGGGGGAATGAGACTGGTGATACTGCTGGTGCTGGGCCTTTTCAAAGCACGAGGGCAAACAGCAAGCTTTGAAACTGCTGCAAAACCATTAGGCCGACAGTTCTCCTTTGCTAAAAGGCAAACACTGATATTTTAGGTAATTTTCTTAAAAAAAAAAAAAAAAAAAAAAAAAAAAAAAGGATTATTTGAAGACAATTTCTCCTGCAGTCCACTCGCAGCGAATTGGTTGATAGTTCCTCCTGTGTGAGTTCATTGAGCCAAGCTGTGGGCTCAGTCCAAGGAGAGTCTCAGGTCCCAACCTGCACCCCTGACCCCCACCTGTCTGTCTGTTCAACAGTCCTTCCTTGTTGCTTTAAAAGTGAAACACAAGATGACAAAAAAAAAGAAAAAAGGAAAGAAAAACAAACAGCAGTGGTGAACAGAAAAGAGAGAGCAGTCACAGGGAAATCTTTGTGAATGCAGCTTGCTTCTCTTCTTCTGAAAATTAAAAAAAAAAAAAGGTGACAAGGAAAAAGGCGTTGGAAAAGCTGGTTCTCTGGAAAGCGGGGACAGGAGGGAAGAAGAGGAAAATCTTGCAAGAGAACAAGTCGGGCAGTGTTCCTGTTCATTAGTTTGGTGTGTTTTTGTGTTGTATGCAGAAGCACTTTATTGTCAGCAAGTGCATTTTGAGCATGTTTGCAGTGTGTGTGTGTGTGTGTGTGTGTGTGTGTGTGGGTATTGTGTGTGGAGAGGTGTGAATGGGTGTCTACAGCAGGTCGACGCGGCGGTAGTACAGCAGGTAAGCGGTGCGCTCGGCCGTCTGTTTCAACACCTGGTACTGGTTGATGACCTTCACTGCCTGGTCGTCGATGCGCAGCCAGCCGTTAAGACCAATGTGGAAGACATCAGTGGTGTAATGGCCGCCTGTCGCACTGTTTCCATGGTGGTAAACAACTGCGGGAAACATCAGGATCCAAGTTTTAGTTGGTTAATTCAGATGTTTGTTTTGTTTTTGTTTTTTTTAAACAGGAAAAAATGTTTTGTTAGTAGGTGTGGCCCAAATACATCAATTAACGCCAAATACTTTGCATTACTAAACGATGTAATTGTAAGTCATACAAAGATTAGAAATAATCAAACATGCTCATTTTTAAACCTCTTCAGTTTAATCAACTATTGGCAACACATTTTTAGTTCTTATAGAAATAAAAAGGACTTGATATCTTTTAATAGGTATTTAAATTTTTTATCAATTTCAATATCTAAACCTCAATTTCCACTAATTTTCATTAAAGGTGCAGTATGTGTTTTGCAGCTATCTAGTATAATTTTGTAGCACAATCTAGAAATTGCATCAGCTTCAGTTGTTATAATAAAATTCTGTATAAATAAAATAAAGTCAAGAAATTTGACTTCACAATTCAATGCCTTGAAATTAGGCCTCTGTCTCTTTAAGAAGTTTCTGCTCTTTCCAGCACTCCGTCTTCAGCACATAATCCTATCAACATTTCACTATAATGATTTCTCTGACGTGCATGCCATAATGAAGGCAACACTTCAAGTACGCTTTTGATGTACTTGTATTTATAATACCGTTATAACATGATGTATGGCTCAAAAAAGCTGATTTTATGGAATACTGCTCCTTTAACATTGTGCTTGACCTTTCCCATTACATTTCTGAAGTTAGACTTGTTCACATGCAAAGTGAATTCATAACAATTAGACTATAGTGGCCAGAAAATATTGAATTCTAGAAGGTCCCGTGATTTTAATATAGTTCACACTGATACAGAGATATCTCTTAATGATGAGCTTGTCAGGATTTGTTGTTTGACGGATTCAAAACAACAGTTATATGGGGGCTGAAAATGCTTAAACATTGTTAATATAGAGTGGAAGTAAATATTGCCCCCAGCAGTGACTTACAGAAAAATATTTTGCAAATAACAACAATGTGATCTAAACAATAAAGCCAACAAACCTGCAAAGAGCCTGTAAGTTCTTTGGCCTTTCAAAACTTTGCTCCGCACTCCAGAGGATAAGAGATCTGAAAGCAAAGTTAATATAGGCATATTTACTGATTAGTCCAAGATGCTTAAACATTTGCATAAACCTCAATTAGAAACTTTGCAGAGTGTGGGTCCATCCATACCTTTGCTGATTTCCAGGTCAACGGGGTAATCAATGTTCTTTGTGAGTTTCTGGCAGCCTCCAGTCTTTTCAAAGACAAATCGCTTGAGGTGGAGCACAAGCACAGGTGGCAGCTCTTCCAAAGTTACCCTCCGACTGATCTCAATCTGACAAACACAAAGAAAGAGAAGAAGGAGTCACATGATGTTAAACCATATCCTAGAGTTTTGGAAGTACTTAGGACACCGAGCTTTTCCAAGTACAGAATAAGAGGAAGGAGTCATAAATCACTTAATGCTGTGTTTTTTTTTTAAGTACCAATACAAACAAGTTGTGGATCAAAGTTATTTAAGACCAGAATGACCAAAAAGTTTATTATTTGGTGCTTACAACGTTAAACACCAATAAAGATGCCTGTGGTGCAGTGAACAGATGTGATGCAGATGTTCACTCCATCAGTTAGTTAAGCAGTAACGTTTTTTCGGGTTTCCATTTCTAGCAGTACTTGTGACGTCCATAAAGGCCTAAAGCAACTAGACAATATGTAAACAAAAACTCAAAGACCAGGACACTAAAGATGTGACAAAACGTATTCCACTTTCTTATAGGGGCCGACAACTTTTCAAAGTGCCTCATTAAGTACAAATACACAGGTGAAAAGTCGCCTTATAAAAGCAAATTTAATGTATAATGCAATATGTTTCATAGAATCTCAGAAGTAGGAGAAGCTTTTTGTGTTCCTTCTTGATTTATTTGAACTATTATCAAAAGCTTGAGCTCAATACTGAAACTTTGGAAATAATTTTTTTTTATTTACATTTTTGATAACCTATAATTATTTCTTTTCCTCCAACAAATTACAAAGTTTTTTTCTTAGTTTGGGAATGTCAATTTTCATTGAATGCATGAGACTTCCAGCACAAAAACTCACCATATGCTGTTGGATTTTTGAACAAATATATCAGTAAATTCAACGCAATCTATGTGAGCCTGTTAGGACAAAAAACTTTCCAAAACTACAGCAGCAAATGTTTTTGTGCCCTTTATCTGTAAAACCTAATACTGTGAGATTCAAGGTCACTGAAGTAGAACCGCAATCATATATAATGTCCAAGTGAGCGCTTTATAAACCACAGTATTATGGATCTACCTCTTGCTTGGTTTTGGAGGTGTAGCCTTGGACCGACTCCCGGGCCACCAACGTTTCAAGAGCTTCCTGAACTGTGCGGATCTTCTCAGACTGGATGTCAAGCTGCAGGGTGAAGAAAGGCTGCAGAGTGGCCGACTCTTTAGAGTTTTGCTGATACACCACAGATCTGTAAAGAAAATGCCAAAAGACACACATTACATCAAAGTAATTACAAAGTTTAGTTGTAGAAAATGTTAAGAGCAAGATATTCTTTAAAACTACAAGCGCTTCCTGTAATACTGATATTTATAAGGTAAATCATAATTGTTTAATGGTAACTTAAATATTTTGTGGATAGTAGTTTAATAATAAGTCTTGTAGCAACTCAAGACAAACCAATTACTCTCACTGATGCATTAAAGAATCCGTGGATTACAGCCAAGCTGCATTGGTGTGCAAAGTACGTCTGATAAAAACCCTCCTGAATTCTGTCTCTCTTTGGCCACACAACCATTTCTGAGAAAATAATCTTTTCAGACGTAGTAAAACAGTGTAAAAAAAAATAATTGTGTGACCAGAACTATATAGAACATATCATTTGGGTGGCCAAAAGTGATAGTTTCACTTTCCAATTTGTCCAAAAGTTAAGACTTTTGTTTTGTGGAGGGCAGCTTAACGTCTTGCTGTCGAGACTTCTCGCCACAAAGAACTTCGGAGGATATAAAGTAAAGGCTGGCGATGCCAGAGCAATTTGTAACACCACCCTGAGTGTAGGTGAAAACCAACATGAATGCTACAGATCCAGACCACAGATTAGACGTTTGAGACATTAGAAAAGCTTCTTAACATGTTCATGTACCTGATGTGTCCACCAAAAATATCAGTGATGGGTGTGGGGACGAAGTCAGCTTGACGTGTGACTGAAGTCTTGTTTCTGGGACCCACTTGTTCCCACTCGTCCTCACTCCCTTCTTCCTCCTTTTCGGCTCCATCTTCCTCACCACCTGGCTGCGACTCCGGGCCGTTGGGTGTGGGGGCTTCTGGAAGAAAACGATGCAAAAAATAATATTAACAAATAAAAAAAAGGAATAAGAGATGCTTTATTAATTCCCACAGGGGAATTCTAAATATTACAAACCAGGCACCTGATTAAATGTAAACAATAAAAGAAAACAAGTTGCCTTGAAGTCTTTATAATGTCCAACCCAGCGCTAACTTACTAGTTTATCATCATATTTGGAGAAAAAAAAAAACTACAAGAAAAATTTCTAGGAAGTTTAATGCGGCTTCTAAGAGTAGAAAAACCATAAACCTTGCCTGGACGCTCCATGAGAAAACTCTAGCTCACTTTTTTCTTATCCTCACCTCCTTTTTTCAGTCCAGTTTTCTTTCAAACGACTACAACCCCTAAAAGGATGTCCTGGTCTGACCCCAGGCATAAACTTTGGGTCCCCATGTAGTATTTTTATAATGATCAATATTCAAATCCATGACATAAGACCCTATACGCCTTAAATTTGTTTATGATCTATGATTATGCCAGACTAGCAATCTGTGACGCCCTGTTAGGAAAACTAATCCTTAGTAATTATAGCCTGCAGAATTGTTTGATTGATCTCATGAATATGGGTTTTTTTTTTACAGTTCAAGCACTGTTTAGCCTTTAAATGACAAAGTCAGAGATAAATTTTACAATGCGAGAGATAAATTTTACAGAAGTGCCTCTTCTGTATCCTGCATGTGCTCAGATACAGAAGAGGTACGCAGAGACAAGATGGAACATGCAACATGTTCAAAGCAAAGTGTTAAAGTAGGAGAGCCTTTTCAAGAAACATTGTTCACAGATGAATAACTGGAACTTCACAGAAACTGAATTATCGACGAACAGAGTAAGAATGCTAGTAACTGCTAATAACTGAGCACTTATGAAGCTTGCTGTGCCAGATTGCAGCTGAATCTGCATAGTATCTTTCTACTATCCTCCATGTTAGAGAAGCATAATGAAGCTGAAGTACAGAAACTTTGGTTGGAAGAAAATTTCTCAATTTCAAGAAAAAAGGGGGAGATTGGATAAATTATGTAATTTTCCAGTTGGGTATTGGCTGGTGTAAGAAACCATTAAACTTTTTTCTAATTTGGAAGGTGGAGGTATTTGGATAAACTTTTATTGGAACCATTTTAAAATGTGCAATACTTCCATAAACCTTTAAAAATGTTTACACCAAAAAGGTATAAGCCGTTTATTAGATTTTTAAATTAGTGTGGATTTTTATGTATGTTCAGTCAGTAACTCAAAACCCAAAATTATAAACACAAAATATAACATGGCAAAACAAAGCGAAACATCTAAAACAACTTTTATTTTCCATAAAATTAGAATATTTCCAAATAATAAAATATACATCAAATTTTATCCCAGCATTTTTCTATCCTGCCCCATATTACTTGAGAATAGGAAAACTTGAAAAATCCATTATATTCGTTTAACTTTTCAAGAAACCGTGCACCGTTTCTGGAACTTTGAAACCTTTCTTTGCTAAAAAACTCAGACATGCGTTTTACATTTAATATTTTGTAGCTAGAACACAATTAAGTTGCAAACAAATCATGTATCTGAATCCTGTTTTGTTTTGGTTTTTAAATACACTAAAAAAACTAACAGATCAGTAACATTTTATGCACCTCAAGCAGAATATTAAAAGTTATACAGCTTTCAACTGGACACTCAAACTGGTAATGTTTCAAGAATGAGGTCAATAAACCAAAACTGTTTAATTTCTCCATGCTTGTGATCCAACTTCAAAAGTTAGGCTCCAAAAGTTGCTTACTCTCTTCCTCAGGCAAGATTAGCTTTTTCAATGCCAGCATCTCCTCATGAAGTCCATTGAGGGTAAACCCGAGATACTCCTCCGCGTCCTCTTGTCGGCCCTAAAAAATAAAAAAGGCAATAAAGAATTCCATTATTAATTGAAAAAAAAAAAAAAACACTGAAAATACCTGCTGATAGATTTCAAATAATGAAAACCACAAAGTGCGCACAGTAATTTGTTGAGGTAAACGGATGGGAGGTGGACAAGTTAAACATCAAAAGATGATAATTTTGAGGCAGTTTGTGTAATGACTGTTTTCAAGAGTTATCCGATTACAAAAAACTGTGACTCTACAACAGAAAAACCACAAGTACTGACTGTTCCAGACGAAATGTAATCATTAAAATCAAACTTTGCCACATAGTTTCACAGAGCCAAATCCAGCTCGTCTCACCTTCTCAGAGAGGCTTGACTTGATGAGAGTGAGGAGTTTGTAGATGTATGTTGGCTCAAAAGGTACACCAGGCCGAATATCTTTTACAACCTTATCACCAACAGCTGTATATACACCGAATAGAGGAAGAAAACATCAGCAATACTGAATGCAAAATGATACCTAACCATTACATTTACACTGGTTAAACTCTTACTTTGCTGTTTGGTTTTCGATGGCACAGGCATGTTGTTGAACTCATTCACCAACCTAACACTGTCAGAGACGTTCAAATAAAAGAAAAACAATGAGACTTCAAAGAAGATGGCATTTACAAAAAACAGAAAACTCAATTTGCAGAAGACTGTCTTACAAGTTGTCTATCATGGGTGTGGAGGTGCATGTTCTCTGTGCGTCATTGTGCAGAGGAATGGACTTCATCAGGTGATACATGGGCGGGCAGGCGATCAGGGCCTGAAGAGTCTGAGAGCTCAGAGTCAGGGAGATAAACAGACTGAAGAGCAAGAAACAGAAAACAATGCTTCTAATAAAAAACTATGGACATAAAAAAAAAAAGTTGAGAAAGGATACGGCATTGATATAGCACCAGTTCCCCTTGTTGATCAGCCCCCTCGGCTGCAAAGACACTGGTTTATGTATCAACTTCACATTCTCAATAATTTCTGGGAATTCAAACAGAGACAATATTCTTCAACAAGCAGTTTCATAAAACTACAACCAACCTAAAACATACAACTTCATGTTATCAGATCATGGGGTAAAGTTAGAATTAAATAATAATAATGGAATAATATTTTCATTCGTAAACAAATGTTTCCCTTCTTATTCCCGTCTCTGGCAACAGCATCAGGAGAGACCATCTGAATAAGAGCAGGAGTTTTCTGTACCACGCCTAGGAAGGAGGACTGTCATTGAAAAAAAAATACAGCCTCCATGGTAACGTGGATGGATTTTACAACAAATGTACAAACTAAAATCAACAATGGTTTAGGTGAAATTAGTGATAAACACACCAGAAAGATATATAAAAAGGAAAAAAATAATTATTTTCTAAATCAGGGTCTGCAACCAGTGGCTCTATAAAAATTTTGGCTAAAAAATAATTTGTTTTTCAAAATAGATATATTAAATGCATATTTTAGTAGTTTTCTCAGTTTTTCAAAGGAATTGCACTGAACTTCAACAGAATGACAAAGTACCAGTTATGTTTTTAAATCTATTTTCTTGTCATAAGATTTTTTAGTTATCGCTTTTGAAATTACATAAAATTTCCTGTAGTAAAATAATTATCAAAAAAAGAAAGCAGTCTTTTCAAAATTTAGTTGTACATTTGTGGCTCCCTATGAATTGTTAAAATTTCAGACACCTGTTCTCGATTGTAAAACTTTGACATTGTGATTTATAAGTATTTAGTTTAGTGCTGCACAGTATTAGAAACATTTTGGGTTTGATGAACTATTTTAAACTGACCCATATAAATAGCTTCATTAACTAGGGATGCCCTGATATAAAGGTTTGGGCAGATCTCACCATCTAGTTGTTGTACTTGATAACCAACATTTCCTGATATTACATGTATGCATTTCCACCCCATTTTGACAGAATCAAGAAACCAATAGGTCGACTTTGCTTCTCTGCTTCAATTAAGACACCCCACAATCCTGTGCTGCATCGTCAGCTCCTTCCTCCTCCCATAACGCACATAGCAACAAGATGGAAATAAAACATCAGTTAAGAAAATTACCCCTGTTGTTCTTATGGGACAAGTACAGATATGTTAAATCTGATTGATACCAGGGCTAATATATTGTGCATATCAATAATTAACCCGTTATAACTTAAGCTCTACAAACTGGCTAAGTGAATGCAACTATATCCTACAGCAGAGTAAGACATATCTTATCATCTTTGCTGAATCATCCTGAAGTTGTAGTCTGTGCTGAGAAAACTAAATTGTGGATTTATGTAACATTTAAACCAGCTGCATCGAGTCTACAAACAGCTGGTCTGTGGCTACATGTTGGTGAATTACAACCAGATTTGCCTCCCTCCCCAGAGTAAAAAAAAGCACAAAAAGACAAAGTAATAAAAACGAACAGACTAAAACGAACTCTATGCAAGGGGTTCCAGCTGCCTATAATCCCATTAGTGGTAACAACATGCCTGCAAAAATTTAACCCTGAAAAAACAACAACATGAACTCATTATCGACCTTATGTAACACGTCTCCAGTGTTTTAAAGCGCTTTGCTGTAGAACGATGACTGCAAAGCAAAGATAATCCCACTCTGCATAAATAAAAAGATGTGGTGGCAATACATCCACTTATAAAACATTTCCATGTTAAACATATTGTTACTATAGTAGGAGCTGCCAGACACTCAACTACAACATTACTACTGTTGTAGTTATGTCGCTCTAGCAATTAATCAGACCCTACTGCAACCTAACATCCAGACTGGTTGTTCTTCAACAAGGGAGACATTTAACACAAGTGTTGCAAGATGTATTTGCACTGGCCAGATCTTTGTCTACACTGCTAGAGTGAATTTCTCCAGATACCTGTTCAATTAAATCCCAGGGACAAACTTCAAGATTTACTCTGTGTTCCAAATAACTGGATGACAGCTAAGTTTCCCATTATTAGTTTGGATTTAATTAAGACAATGTAGGTATTTCCATAGTGCAATTGCTTATAATTGACTTTCATAAGAGAAAATCTTAATAAAAAAGTCCATAGCATTAAAAGCAGTATGGATTATTTTTCCTTCGATTGGTAGAGTTGGACATTTTTGTACAGAGTTTACACTTCAGTAGTAATAAGAACAATCTTTTTATCAAAGATATGCCATTTTATAAACTCTACAATGAAAAAGGAGCTGAAACCACTTCAGATGCAACTTGCAACACTTGTAATATGAGGACAGTGATTGTCGAGCCTCTATAACTCAATCCAAACACTCAGCATTCTAAAAATGTGAAGATTCAGCTGGCTGTGTAAGGCCTGAGGTTAAGTTTCCCTTAAGTAAAAATGTATTCATGTTCAAAGTTAATTTATTTCTATTTTAAATCATAGCGTAATAATGGCAGAACAGTGTCATTAAATGTGTTTCTATTAAGTGCACTGGATTGTTGTCTGCAAAGCAAACATTTCTGTTTGGATCAATAAGGTTTACTACAGACCAGATTACTTTGCTACAAGAGATGCACAAAACACTGGCACCAGCTTCTGTATTGACCAATGTTAAGTTATTCTTTAACAAATCGTTATTGATACGGCCCAATGTTAATAATTGATTTTTTATGTCCACCTTGCTGCTGTTTGTTTTTCAGGAGGGGGTTGGCCCTGAATGTGACCGATAGTGAAGCCATGCATGATTGCAGAGCGCTTAACTGAAACAAATAAGCAATTTCAGCATTGTGGTTGTATTTTTAAAATGTTAAAAAGGTAGAAAAATATACATAATATAAATACTGGTAAATATCAGCCATAGAGGAATATTGATATTGTTTCAGAAATTATTTTTTAATTACCCATTAATCACATCCAGTTGCATCTAAAGGACCTGAAACTAATCTATAGTTTAGTGCTACAATAAAGACAAACAGTTTTTAAAAAAGTGTTTGAGATAATGGAACAAAACGCTACCAGACCACAGAGAATTTATCCACCTTTGCCAACGCAGTGTGGAAACTCTCCAAAGCTCACAGGGTGAGGCCCAGAAGGCACTCCTGACCTACTTCTAACGACCAAACTGGGTTATAAATGTAACTCATGACTTATCTAAAAAACATGTAGCTGACAGTGCTGCCATCTAGTGTTCATTTCTTTAGCTGTGGGAGAGTAATTTCACCTCAGATTTAAATTAAAACGCACATTTTGAGAGAAACCCGTTAGTATCCTCATCTACAGTTAGATTTTACATCATTTCAAAGAAGCTAGGGAAGAACTGGACTGTAACAAATATGCAGAATATTAAGGTAAAGAATATGGAACAATATGAGAACTGTTTTTTTCTCTCTCTTTTTTTTTTCTTACACAAAATACCTGCGAGTTTTGGGGCCATTGGATCTTCCGAAACATGGACAGGCCCTTCTTTAATCTCCCCAACCTTTTCAGGTTGCTCTGGCATTGCAGGGGAGGGGGAAGCAGCTTCCACAATATTTTTCACCTCTACAAAGGCCTGAGGGCTGCCAGGCAGAGGCTTTGAGTTGTGGAACAGGCTAGCCCAGGATTTGGGAAGATTGGCAGTGGGCACAGCAGCAACTGCAGGAGAGCTCGCCTGCTCTGTTACTAAAGGCTGGGTCACAGAGTCTGGGCTGAGAGGCTGGCCCTGCTCCCCACTGTCACAGTCTTCTTTGTGTCCATCTGAACTGACAGGAGTACTGGGCTCTTCTAGCCCATTGGCCACTCCGGTGTCTGCTGCCCGAGTTCCCTCTAGTTCAGTAGTTGTAGTGGAAGTCAAGGCGGAGGGGGCGGCTGCTAGAGCAGAGGGAGGAAGAGGAGATTTTGAGTGGGGGCTATGTGGGGCGTCTGACAGTTCAGGGCTCTGTGGAACCAAATGATCCAGCTGCTGATCTGCAGTCCTTGATCCCTCTGTCATCTCTCTGCTTTGAGAGGAGGATGAAGAGGAGGAAGTTGATTTGTTAGTGTCAGATAAGGAGGCAGCTCCACCTGTTAAGTCTAAAGAAGAGTCCTCAGGGCTATCACAAGTCCTCTGATTGGCAGTGGATGTGGGGGCAAACACAGATGCTGTTGATGTTGCATTGGAAGCAGGTCCAGGTGTGCCAAGTTCATCTGCTGACAATGCCTTACTGTCCACATCCTCAGAACTGTGGTGTGAGCCTCCAAGTGCGTGTCCATTCACCAGTGCCGTCACCGGAGCATCATCAGCCACAACACCGCTGCTGGCGCTTTCACCAGCTGATGGGTCCAGGTAGTTGTAGTACCCAGGCGGTCGCTTTTTCTTTTTCTTTTTCTCTCGCTGTCCCAGGCTGCCGGGGAGTCCGTCTATGTCCTGGCAGGACTGGTGATTGTCCAGGGCTGATGCCTCAGAGTCCGGCCCGTCCAGCGAGTTGAAGTGGCTTCCGTCAGGGACATCAGCCACCGGAGGGGCCACCTGCTGAGCCTTCGGAGCCGCCTGGCAGCCCAGGATGAACTCCGGGGCCTGTGGGTTGAGGTTGCTCGACACCCTGTACAAAGGATCGCTTGCTCTAACCGGCTTGGAATCCATCACCTCATCAACCCCAAACTCAATGTGCTGATAGTCTTCTGCTGCAGGAAACATATCAATTAAGAATACAAATTACCATTATTAGCTCGTCAAAAAAAAAACTTTCCATATTGCTATTTAAAAATGCATATATATATTTCTTCAACAACGCCTAACTCAAATTAAGGCTGGACAATAAATCAATAACGATATATATAGCAATAGACACGTGATCAATATCAATCAATATTACATCCGATAGAATATTCGATATGTAGGCAGAGGAAAGTCTTTAGCTGCTCAACCTCTCACGCCCAGCTAATCCAGGTTGGTGGAATCAACAAACTCACTCACTCACTCTTTGGTTACCTAGCAACTCACTCACTCTGTGGTTACCTAGCAACAACGTGTTGAGTAACTTACACAGCAGCGGTTTAAATTTTTGCCACCGTAACTCATAACTGCTTAAAAATAAAACAGCAGCATGGAGTGAAAACTGTGGATAAAACAGGAGAAGTTGTGCCACGACAGGCACGGGAGACGTGCCTGTTTATTAAATATTTTGTTTATTAAAGATATTTAATAATAAAGATATATAATAAATAATAGATATATAATAAATAATAATATTAAATATTAAAGATATTTAATAAACAAAATATTTTTGTTAATTAAAAACAAAAATATTTTGTTTTTAATATTTCAGATATTAAAAACAATTTTAAAAATCAATAATTATCGATGGACTGATATTAATTACTTATATCGTGATAAGTTTTTCAACCATATTGTCCAGCCCTATCTCAAATATATTAGAATGGTGTGCTACAATGACTTGCTACTAAAATGTTTCACTGTCACGTTAAACATCTATCCATTGTCTTGCAGTTTATTTTGATATTGCATTAGCTCTTGCTAATGGTGTTGGTTCCAGCTACCATAACAAACGGTAGAACATGAGCCAAACATTTTTGTTTGTTTCAACAGATATGTCTTGTGTATCGACACGTGAAAACTTTAAACCAGCTTGCCTAAATCCAGACGTTTTGAGGGTCTCCCTCATTCGAGTTCACAGGTATTCACCACTGTGGGACAATAAATGGATATTTCTATCTATTCTTGTGTTTTGTTTATAGACTAGTTCTCTATAACCTACTAACATCCAAGGCTCAGCATGCATTGGAAAGGTTAAAAAAAAAACCATCAACCTCAGGAACTGAAAAATATAATAAACATATACAATTACTGAAGTAATTATAAAATATTACATTTCACAACAAATGTAAGGTTAATTGGACATTTACAGACTATTTAGGGATAACATGTTCATCTATGTGTAGATTCCTTATATGTTCCATAGATGCAGTACCCTCTACAATTAGTGGCAACCCTTGTAAAATTGCAAACAAAAGTTATCATGGGTACTTAATGACCTTATTGTTTGCTTAATTTAAACGCAGTGAAATTATGCTGGAGTAATTCTTTCAATATCTAACTTCTTCGCTGCAGAAAGAAAAAAATATATAAAAAAGCCCATTTAAAAAGTACATTGAGTCTTTAAATACTTCTCAACAGCATTTTCAAACAACACAAACTCAAGCAGCAATGTGAAAAAGTCTTTAACTGTACATAAGGCACAAACAACTTTCCTGCAAATAAGAATCATTGTGCAGCAAGAGGTGCAAGGGTGAATATAAACAGGAAAAATTAGTAAAAGCAAATCAGAAACTCATTCAAGTGACTCATCAGCTTGTAGGTCACTAAATATCAATTAATATTTTGCAAGAGTTAAGAGGGCATTAAAGAGCAGATACCTTCTTTGTAAGGATTAGAGGATATTGAGTTAGTGTTGAATCATTCTTCATTAGGCTAAACTGCATTTAGTTGTAAAACTGTAAGAATTCGGGGATTCCTTTAGAGATGAATGTTAGCATCGCCAGAAACCATCACTATGCCCTTAGTAAATAAGCTGTGATTGTTAAATCATATCAAAGTTCAATTTTATTTCTGTTAAACTGGAGCCCTGTGGTGGTGCAAAAATGCATTAAATGCAACAGAAGATACTTTAGGTATCTTGAGCATGCAAAGCTCTACAGAGTTTACCAACAGGCAAGAGAAAGGATAAAGATGCACAGTTTAGAAAGCCACCAGTTTTTGAAACGTGGACTTTTAGTTCTTACAGACAACGTACAACAACCAGTCAAGCCACAGGGTGTGAGCCCTTTTAACTCACCGCAAACCTGCAGTCCCATAGACTCCATAATAAATGGCACAGCAGGAGTGCAGTAACTTCCTAAATAATCAATACAAATCAAGATGAGGCAAATGTTATGTGCAAATGGTCAGCGCTGAAATAAAGGTGGCTGCTGTAACATTTTTAATTTGGTGGTCCAAAATGTCAAGAAATAAACTGTGTATGCTAAAAATTATGGAATGATTATTATTTCCAACTATTGACAATCTACTCCACACTATGAGTATTGGACGTACAAAATCAAGAAATAAATTATGAAGCCTGAGCTTCAATCCTAAACAATTTCAAACATACATTTGAAACTAAAAGAAGAAAAACTTTTGACTACGGAGTAAATATTTAGATCCTGCAACTTCCAAGAAAAATATATATAAACATCAAGTATTATATGAAAAGTACATACCTGAAGACTGACTAACACACTGAACTTTGTCATTGAATGGAGGAAGCTGTAAAAAGTAAAGCAAAAAGTGAATTAGAAGGAAATCAAAGAAATTCAAGAATATTTTGTACATGACAGAAAAAACTAATAGCATAGAAGAAAATGCTAATTATAAATTACATCAACAGTTACTACAATAGCATTGCAACTTAATTAAATGGTTTTCATTTTTAAATTGTGCACAATTTAAACATTAAATTAAAATAAGTTATTTGTTCTTACCTCAACATAAAATCGAGGAGTCACAAAAAACTGATTGATCTCATCAGGGCTGAACTCCCCAAAGATATACTGTGGGAGACAAATCAATAGAACTATTAGGTATGATTTATATCCCGTTATCTAAACATATTTGCAACAAAAATCTAAATTGACTAATAATTAAAAAAAAAAAAAAAGTTTCTTAAATTCTTAAAACAGGACAGGAGGGATGTTTAAAATATCAGTTCAAGAAAAAGTGCTAATAATTTGCAAACCATCTGATAATTTCAGCCCGAGTTACTAGGAGTCACTTGAATTGTTATTGCTTATTATCAGGTAATTAGATTGTTACATAATCTGTCATCATTCAGCAAAACCTGTAGTCGTTTCTTACGCAAAGGTAAATCAAATCATAAAATGCTGAGTCACAGTCTTATACATAAACCATGAACCCAGATCAAACGGACTCCAGATGAACCACCTTAAGAACAAACTCGTCTCTTACACAGGCGAAAGATGGGACTCTTGGTCACTTTATTGTCTTTTTGCAGAAAAATTTTCAGACAAATCTCGTCGGACGCGAAATGTGTTCTACTGAATATAACAAAGGATAATTCACCAAATACTTTACAACAGCAACACACTGTCAATAATTACAAGATGAATCAGCAGTCAGTAAAGATAACAGCAGGGCTGCTTGCTTGTAAATGAAGAACTCGTGTTTTTCTCAGAAATGCACAAGATTCGAGTCCAATTACTTTACAAACCTTGAAAGTATCATTGATTACTTTCAATGATACTATTGATAAGGATAACAAAAATTATGTGTTGGTTTTCAGCAGTTGCATGGGAGATTGGTTACCCTAATACTGAAACCACCTTTAACCCAGTTATGCTTCAGGCACAACTACAGGATGCACAAGATAAAGTCCTGTTGAATAAGCTGAAATTAAGTGATAGCGTTTAAGAATTTAATGTTCAGCTTTAGAGGAATATTAACTGTATTTTCGGTGTATAAAAGCATATATTTCTCGTTAATTAAATTTAGTTTCTTGCCATCTAGAATAATTGCATGGTACTTAGCAACATGTGCTAACTTTTACCAACTATAGAAAGATTCTCACAAAAAATTATTATAACAAATATATAACATACAGACAGTCCCAGCATGGAACAACCAATAAACAAATATACAAAACCACTTTAAACTTAGGTGACCATATTATTATGGTTTATATCAACTTTTTCACTGTATTTAATACCAATAACTTTACAGGGAAGATAGTGTAGGTAATCAGATTTACTGCTGACTATTTTCAAGGGATTTCTCAATAATGTGAAATTGGGAAATGTGAAGCACCTTTACGCAGATAATGTTTCAACTTAAGTGTCTGTTTGAAAAACAATTCAAACAAGCAATTCAAATAAGATTTGGTGCTCTAGACCAACTTACCTCTGGACATGTTGCAACACAACCACTCTTCTAGTTGGGCAACAATGTCATTAGGAATAGGCTGAGAATAAATTTTCATTGTATAATCTCAGTTTCATGTTGTTCCTGAATTGGGTTATATAATTAAAGTATAATATGACATAATTGTTTTTAAACAGAAAAGCAACAATTATTGCTTTTGCTGCAAAAAGCATAAAGTAACCAAATGACACACTAAGAAGCACAATGTCTATTTTTGATATTCATACATAAAATTAATTAAACAGAATACCCATTTTACATAGAAAGGTATTTTTTAATTATAAAATTGTACCTTTCTTTGCTGTTTTGCTCCAATATTAGCTTACATTAGCTGGTTAATTCATCAGACACTATTTGGGTAGCGAGCATCCTTAAAAAAACACAGCTTGTAAACTTCAGATTTAAAATAATGTGACCTTAATTAAGAGTGAAGATAGTCATCTTAATTTATAAACCATGACCGTTGTTCTAAATTTAAATTCTTCCAGATGACTGAAAGAACATAGCAACATGTGGGGGAGGGCCAGTACTTTTTGGTGTGTACAACCAGAGAAAACGTTGGTCACTCTGACCAGCAACTTCAAACTATATCATAAAGAAGAGTATGCTTGACATTTTCATAGATTTGGCCTAATTTTAGAATTGTTAAGCATAAAATACATTAACAAGATTCAACCAGTTTTCTGCAAACAGAATCCGAACCATTAAAGGTGAGAGATAAGCACTAAGATTATTGCACAAAAAATATATGTACATATTTAAAAAAAAAAAAAAAAAAAAAAAAGCTTTGAAAGCTCAGCCATAAAGCTTTAGGAAGAGGAAAAATAAAATGCCTACCCAACAGAATCTTTTGAATATACCATTTTCTATTATTGTAACATGAACATTTTAATCAAATCATGTATTACACAGGCATTTAACTTGTGTTAGTTCCTTTAGAGGTCATCACCATAACTTTAAGAGGAAACAACCTAATGTGTTAATTCAAATGACCAAGTGGACATGGGGAAACAAAGCAACTAAGAACAGGTGAACTCACTAACCATGCCCTTAATCCTCCCACAGCAATAAGCTGTGAAACGTGAAAAGGGGAGGCACAGAGAAAAGAAAGTGCAGCTCAAGCATATGTAACTCTTTGCAAAACACACCCCCCACGCCAGGGCCCACATTGCTGAAATGGCAGTCCAAGTGACAAACAGCCAGCTGTAATCCAACGGCCTCAGGACAGCTCATTCGCTCACAACAGAAAGAATGTTGCTTTGCTTCTTTCTGTAAACGAACCACAAACTGTGGCTTACAACAAGATATTAATCGCTATAATTTTAGCAGCCCAAATAATGATGGGTTTGTAGGAGGATGTAACATACAGAAAACTGCATTAAGTTCTGCTATGTATTGAAACTCGGTGAAACTGTTTTTAAATCTATAGTGTAAAAAGTGAATACTTTGATCTGTTAAGACAAAACTAATGGCTACCTTTCAGACAACATTCAAATACATAACTAATCTTTAAAACTTGACCATCTGAAAAAGATCTGAGGACTAAGAGTTGAAGATGATTAATTGAAGCTCATTTTGTGTTGCACATAATGTAATTAGCTTTGGGTAACATACTGATGCACTGTGTTATCATCAAGGAAAAATATCTA
This sequence comes from Poeciliopsis retropinna, assembly GCA_010277075.1. NCBI lineage: Eukaryota > Metazoa > Chordata > Actinopteri > Cyprinodontiformes > Poeciliidae > Poeciliopsis > Poeciliopsis retropinna. Next base: position 15,213,427 of record VMRM01000006.1, on the reverse strand, counting down.
TAAGAAAAAACAAACTAATTCAAATGCTATGTTTTGTGGATTAGCTGATGTAAATAAGCCACAGCTATGTGTCACCTCATTGGAATCCATAGTTTTGAAAGCAAGGAAGCACAAAACCACAACATGTTGTCACTGCAGAGAGAGTAAAGGCTGAGCTGTCTACAAGCTAAAGCTAAACCAATAAGCTTTAAAGATAATGAGATGTTAGGCTTTTTCCACTAGAGACAATTTTAGAAAGAAAACAAAAACTAATAACTAATTATTCAACATAACTTGCAAAACATGTCATAAATGACTGTCATGAATTAAGATTTTGAACCTTTATCTAGCTCTTGTTTGCAAGACAATCAATAAAGATAAATTTTAGTAAGCTTAACTAAATCTGCTTCAATCAACTGGAGATAAAATGTATTGTTCAGAGTTTCCAGCATGACCTTTTTGCTGCTGGTGCAGTCGATCTTGTTCTGCCTCTCATTTGGTTGCTTGTAAACTAATGTGTTTACCTTTTTCCTCACAGAACACACACACAAAAAAAAAGAGCATAACATCCTCAACAATCCCTTCCAAATCTAAAACCATCAAACTTCCAGCATCTCTTTAGGTAACCTTTTAACTGTTTTGATTTGTTCACAAAGAAATGTGATGTTTTCAAATTATTTAGTCAGAAATATTTCTCTCAGTTTATGTTTACAAAATAATTAAATAGAGCAATGAAACTATAGACTTGAGGTTGCTAATTCATTAGAGGGAATGACATGGCTAATATTTGCTGCCGAATATTAATAATTTAAACACTTCTGTTTGGCAATCCATGCCCTTCCTATGAGGCAATAAATTCACACTCCGTGTGTATCAGAGTGCAAGATTGGCAAATAATTTTACAGAGCAACTACACAAAAGCAGAAAGGAGAGTTTATGTTTAACTTTCACTTCACTAAACAGCTATCCAATAGAAAGCCTTAGTTTTGGGGGAAGGAAAAGAAGTGTAAGCATGCACAAATTCAGTCTTCCATGAAGTTTTTCTTTCCTTCTTTCCATAATGCTGTTCAGTTTATTGTTGAAAATACAACAGAAAAACTCAGCTTTTTAATGTACATCGCTGTCAGAACCACAAAATATTCAACAGGAACACAAACTTCAGACTCTGCAAGTAACTGACTGCATTCCTCAAAATGGGCCTTCTCACATGACGACTAGCTCCCACAGTCAAATCTCCAAACTTGCCAAGTCACTATTTAAGACAGATCACTCACAGAATGTTTGCTTTGCGACACATACAGACGCGTACAAGTTTGATCTAGTTTCAGTACATTTCCCTCCAGGATAAATAGCAGAGAAGGCGAAGCCCACGCTGTCGCACAGCATTGAGCTAAGGAGCTGACAGCACACCACCTGTGCAAATATGTTAGCCAGCTAACAGCTAAATCTGATCGAAAATGTTTCATCACGCTTACGATAAAGAAACAGCAACCACTGGCATGCAACATAAAATGCGAAAAGACTGTGTAACTGAAGCAAAACAAATTTATATAACATTTATTAAGTGTGAATGTTTAGAAAAATAAAACACAGAACAAGGCCCGTGTCACTACTGAGCAGGTGGGCCATGCAAACACGCAGCAATTTTCGGTCACTTTTCTCCTAATAAATAAATGCTGACACTTAGACGATTTAACAATAAAATAACTCTGCGTTGAGATTACGTGCGTTTGTGTCCCGCTCGGTTAAAAAAAGGATGTCATATCTTTTAAAGCGGCAGCCAAGACCACCGCTGGCTCATTTGAATGGAGGAACATGGGGCCTGTTAGCCAGCGTTGCCATGCTGCTTGTGTTTCAATGAGGCTGGAGGGGGCTTGGGGGGCATTAGCAAGCACTTTTCTGTACTAACAATTTCAATGACACGACTACTTTAATGTTTTAAATGACAACACCAAACTAACTACAAAAATAATACCCTCTCTTAAAGCATTTGTTCCGAATCTAATACAAACGAAATACATTTGTAAGGCTCTATATAACGGTAAACAGCAAATCCATCTGGAGTTGTTGTTGTTGCACTGGCTAAAGTGAGCTAACTAGCTTAGCTACCTGAGTGCTGGAAGAAGCCATGCTCCCGGTGAGATTTTCACTCCTCCGCCGACGAGATGAAAACTTCCCCGGGGAGGTTTTATGGGTTTGTAATGACAACTACAAACGGTGCTCTACTTCGACGTCATTGTCAGTTGTCCAACAATATACTGGCGGTCGGGGTTTTTTGATCCATGTAATGCATTAGCACTTCACGCTGCTCTCCTGGCCGTCACCGCCATTTCCGTCGGTTGTAGTGGCAGCGTGAGCCTGAGAGTAACGCCAAATACTTCCGGTGATGGTTCACTCCAACTTTCAAAATAAAAGCTTTAGTGTTTTGTCACTGACATTCATAGTGTTAGGGATAGCATAAAGTTAGAAAAAAAACACAGGTTGGTGTAGTTAGATTTAGAACACAATAAAAAGGTTTTGAAAACAAAATAAGAGCTGATTTTACTTTGTGTATCAATCAATCAATCAAATTTTATTTGTATAGCACATTTCAGCAGCAAGGCAATTCAAAGTACTTTACATAATAAACACAAAAACACAAAGTCATGCAACATAGAATCAACAATCAAAAACTACATTAAGTCAAGTGCCATAACAATGCAAATAAAACATTTTTAATATTTAACCTACAAAACTCAGTTAAATGTGATATTTAACCTACCAAACTCAGTTAAATGTGACGTTTAATCTACAAAACTCAGTTAAATGTAATATTTAACCTACCAAATTCAGTTAAATGTGATATTTAACCTACAAAACTCAGCCAATGGACATTGGTGAATGCAGTGTACTCACTGTATTCAGTGAGTACACTGAATACAAGCAAAAATGTTATCCTGAGGTTGACAAGTCAGCATTTTACATTCACCCACGATCGGGCCTGGATTTAGAAAGATGTCGGCCCCTTGGGCAGAGTTGGTTTGGATACCCTATCCAAACAGGTGTCTTTAACTCTCACACAAACTGTTTAGACTGATAGTTAGATGCAAACTTAAAGGTTTTTAGTTCTTGTTCACATAAAAAATATATCTTTGTAATTATCCCTTCAAAGCTATTTACAATACATGATGCACCATTCATATATGTGTAAATGTTGTCTTCATCCATAGAAAAAGCAGTTACTTAAGTGTTAAAGTGACTGTCTGAGACCGCACATGGAGATTTAACACAATCGCCGAAATTCACCAAAACAAAAGAAAGGAGTGGAGCTAAAGTCTGATTTAGGTATTTGTCACATAATAGTTTTTAAATGGTTTCAGATGAGTAAACTCCTCAAAAATCAAAAAATTAAAACACACCCCAGTGATATAGGTCTACAACACTGTTCATGAATGTTGTATTTCAACATCCAACCATCAAAATAAATGACTCCTAGGATTCAGTTGCTGTTGCCCAAATCCAGTCTGCAATATGTGCCAAAAGGACTTTTGAAATGTCTTTTGAAAGACCTGCAAACCTTTTTAAAAAATTTGCAGGTCTTTCAAATGACATATTTTTGATCACAAAAACATTGAAAATCATAATGTTTGTCCACTGAGATGAGTTTCCACTGTTGAGTGGAAACTCAGTAGGCCATCTAATTCTCTTAGTGTTTTCTTTACTGTTATAAAACTGCAATTAGCACGGTACAATAGACTTCTAGCACCAAATCACAGGCTCCCTTTTTGTAAAATAACCTGTATTTCTGTTATAAATCTTGCTTTAAAACTGATCTTGCAAAGATATCGATGTTATCATGTCAGGGGCAATATTTTTTAAGTCTTTCAGTCTTAACCATCCCTTTTCCACCCTGGGCAACTGTCTATCTGGGCCTTATTATAAACTGTTAATTTCTTTATTATAGATGAGAATGGGTATCCCAATTGATTTGGAAAAAACATAAGCTAAATACAAACATATAATATTGTATTTAAGATCTATATGTTATTCCAAATGTATCAAGTCACTTTTGGTGTCTGAGAAAAAATCAGGGGACACAAGGACAGTGTGGTAGACTAAGAAAATCTCTTTGAATTGACCACAAATCATTATGAAGATGGTCTCTCGAACTATATTTGTAAAACACATAAGCAGTTTTAGGACACCACAGTCAGACAGTAAACTCAAGCTGTTTTTATGGTGCTGATTCATGCAAATATATGCAAACAAATCTGTTAAGAATTGGTTCATTCTTTGAATAAGATACTAAATGACATCATAGTGACATTTATATTGAAAGGGATCTTTTCTCATGCGGAAGTGCTTCGAATAACACGTTTACACTCACTGGCACGATGCTTGACCTCGTGCTCTGTGTCCGGGTTGTGGCGTGAATCGCAAATCTTTGGACTTTTTGAAGTTAATTCAACCAAAAATAAGTTCGTTTTAATCACTATTCCCAGCGTGCAAAAGTCTTCTTGTGGTTTTCAAACAAAGTCTAGACGATGCAATGAAAAATAAAAGTGATTTAACTCATTTCTGCCCTAATTTCCTTATTTAATCAAATTCAACCTGGTGGGGAACTGTTTTTGGTGATACTGCCTTGATCAACAAATGAATGCATTCGTGCTTCACGTGTGGAGGAACTGGCCCTGACCGAGTCCTGCTCACTATTCAGTCAGTGGAGATGAAGTTACACACCCAACACAAAGACGTCTCACATCGAGTGGGCGTGGACGCAGAACAGGTGAGTGAAGAAGTTCTCCAACAGGAAGTCGCTACAGGTGGATTGCGCTGCTTTGTTCTAAACGAAAACAAGTTGAGGTAAGAAAAGTTCTTAGGGGAAACACATACTGTGTTTCAGGTTCTGGATAAAACCGCGACCATGTCAGTTTTAGAACGAAAAACTAATTAATCTGACCGGATTGTTCCTGCTTTTCTGCGCGTTACGAGCTGTAATAACAGTATCACCATTTGCTAACCTCATACTGATTGAAGTCGTCAAGTATGATTTTCTTCCCGCAGATTAAACATAGAGAAAGATACCAATATTTTAAGCAACATTTTAAAAAAAAGAAGAAGAAGCCAGATTGCATTTTTAAAATGCATTGAACCTGGGGACATGTTTTGTGGTTTGATTAAAGTAAAATTTAGGCGTTTCACTATAATGAAGGAGGAGTTCCAAGCCTGACAAGCCCATCTCACTTGTGAAGTACGGAGGTGGGCACATCATCCTGTGGGGCTATTTTTGCTGCAGGACAAACTGGTACATTTCAGAAAAGCAACATCTCTGGATATCAGAGAAGTAGTTAAAGTTACATCACACAATTACCAATGACCATCAGCAAATTCATTACAACGTGGATTAAGGTCAACAAAATCAGTGTTTTGGGATGTCTGTCACAAAACCTTATCTGTGTGGACCTGAAAACAACTGTGTGAGCCAAGTGGCCTGCAACACTCACTTAGTTTATTTATTTCTGTAAGAAAGAAGAGGTCAACAATCCACCAACCTGAAAGGTAATGTAAGGATATAGCCAAATTATAAAGTTTAAAGTCAATGCTACCCTATTTGTTTCACAAAATCCAGGGATATCTCTTTTAATTATGCTGGCATTAGGCAAATAAATCTAATTTGGTAATCCTTCTTGGCCTGAACCAGAAAACATTTAGATTTGTGAAATAGTGAGGAAAAAATGTTAAAGTTTTTATACATTTGGTTTTAACTGTAGATCCATCCATCCATTTTCTGTACACCTTTCTCCCCTGTGGGGTCAGGAGGGGTGCTGCTCCAGCGAGACATTTCGGGCGAGAGGCGGTGTACACCCTGGACAGGTCGCCAGCCTGTCGCAGGGTTTTAACTGTAGTTATTCCACCTTACTGCTTTGCTGCTTGTTGTATCTTGTAAGCTTCTTGTTTGTGCACAAGCCAACCATCCGCTCTGTTTATTGGAGTCTGTAATAGGATTCATGTCCATAATCTTCTTCAGCAGGTAAAGGGAGATGCCGGACAGGGGAAGACACCATCAGAGGAGTGATGTATCCGCAGAGTACAAGAGCAGGGGACAGCACTCTCTGTATGATAACCAGAGACACAGCCGAAACCCAGGAGGTGCAGAGGAGCGATTCAGCAGTGGCAGAAGAACCAAAGAGAACAGAAAGAGAGAAGTGACAAGTCCTTCTCTCATTGCTCATGAAAGGCCCTCAACACTGTAAAGAAACTTGATGAAGGCTTGATATTTTTTGTTTTACATTGCAATGAAGGTCATGTTACGTCTCTAAATAAAATGGTGTTGTCTTTGAAGGCCCAGAGAAACATCAGTGTATAACCATGAGGTTTATCAAGAGCAGCACAGAGAAGCTCTGTACAATTTAAGATACATCCTAACCTCTAGAGGTAAGTATATTCCTTTTGAGGTTCTTCTGTGAAGCTCAATTTTCAATATTTCCGTTCATTACCGTGTAGCAACAAATCTGTAATGAAATCCATCGGGTTTTGCCCTCCATTATTGTGATGTTTAGCTTTTATACTTTTCAGTATATTTACATTTAATATTTACTGTTCTTAAATGCAGACTCCTAAACTGCATCAAACCTGATTTGATTTTCATAGAATTTTGGAATTCTCTAAGACAAAGTCAAATTTTCCAGTGAAACAAAGATCTTTCGTGAGAGAAGAGATCTGGAAATCTGACATTTTTGTTGTAAATGTATTAACTTTAGAAGCCTCATTGAGGTGGGTGTTGAAACTATGATCTCGCTGTTCTCTGTTGCACGTCTCTCAGGTATCTGCCAGCTCATGGAGATCGCCGTGAATCTTCTTATCATAATCTGCGCCGGAGTGCCGTACAGCAACAACGGGGGTTACCGCGACCTGGCCAGCCTCGGAGGAATTTACACTTATTATTTTGGAGGTGCCGGCGCCTTCACTGGAGCTGATGCAGACAGAGTCAAGGAGCTGGACCGCCTCTTCCACCAGCTCAAGCAGCCTCCATATGTCTTTACAATGGCCTGCGGTGGGATTTTGATGATATATGCCTGTGTCATGTTTGGCCTGGGGGTCTTCAGGGTCTCCTACCGCTGGCCCATTGCGCTGCTTGTGGAAGCTGTTGTGAATTTTCTGATTGGCTTAGGTTACATCGCTGGGTTGGTTTTCTACTTTATTAAAATACAGGAAACCTACCAAAACCCCATCTGTCAGGAGAGGGAGCAGATGTACAAGAGCAAAGGACACAAGGGCTTTGAATGCAGCTTTAATGGTGCAGATATCGCAGGAGGATTGTTTGGAGTGGCGGGGATTTGTGTTTTCATCTTTGGTGGGGTGCTGGCAGTCAGAGCCTTCAAATCAATGCGAGAGCAGAAGAAAGAACAAATGAGGACAATTATTTTTAAACATGCTTTTCTTACTCACTTTAGAGACAAAGTTTAACAGATTGGAAGGGATTTCCATTAAGTCTTTTTCTGTACTAAATTTCTTTATGTAAGTTGGAATACTTACTTTTTTATTCCTGATGCTCTTTTCTTATTTTTTACTTTTGTACTGAGCTCTATTTTTTTGTAAATGTCATAATAAACAGCCAGATGAGTGTACATACAATGAAATATTTTGGCATGTAAAAATAGGTAATTAAAAAACAACTTCTCTTTCCACTTGCGAGATGCATGATAGAACATTTGACCTCCTGGAAATAAAATCATAAGCTGTTCTTAATATGGGATGTGTTAGGCAGAGGAGGAGTTGGTGAAATAAATTCAAAACTCATCTTGTGATTGCTTTATTTCTTGCATGAGATTTGGATAACTGACAGAATCTTGACCACCACAACGAGGTAAAAGGGAGTAAAATACACTCAACTAACAAATGAGCATTTGACAAAAATAAAACTAATGCAGCGATCGATCGTGTATATCCTTTGAGATTTGGAGCTTAATGTTATTGCGAGTGTCAGCGTTAGGGCTAACCCTAGCCCTGAACTGATAAAATACTTTTTTTATTATAACTATTAGGATTGCTTCTCTTTTAACATAAAAAAACCTTTTTAATCTTATCTTGAACTCTAACAATGCAAGAACTACTCTGGTGGTTTGAATATATTTAGACAAGAAGTTTTATGTGATGTTTTGTTGATTTGATGCACATTTATAATAGTGAGTCTTTAAATCTTTGCCAGACTGCAGGGTGCATTTCTAAGCTTCTCCAGTAGGTGGCATCTACTTTATTCAGCAATGAACCGGGGCAATAAAAACATGCAGAAATCTAAAGCCTAATTGCATGTGGCATGTAGAGACAAAAGCCTTTAACTTAAGCTAACAGATATATTAGAAGTGTGAGATTAAATTGCTAAACCACTGTAAATATATAAGCACAAGAATACACACATACAAACCATCCTGCCCTTTTATTCCTTATGTTTTAGCCATTTGATGTTTGTCTTCAAATAGACATTTTTGACTGACCCATGTGTACCGAGCAACTAAAAATGATCATAAACATGGTCACTGAAATGAATCTGGACAAAACCATTCACAGTAAAAAGTTTTATTGCTACTTGGCTTAAAGTTAATTGGAAAAAAAATTATTAATAACTGAAAATAATAATAGCAGCATCTGAAATAAAAAAAAAAAAAAAAAAAAAAATTTATTTCACAGAACGTTCATATGAGCATAAGTCTCTGAAAAACAGCAAAAGTGCTCTTTGTTAGCTCCATTCCTAAACAATATTATTGTTTATTACTTAACATAAATTTTAGCAGCAATCAGCATGCTAGAAAAAAATATATTGGATATGCTTCATTTTATACAAATAAACCATATTTTATATATACGTTTCTCAGTTGACTTGTGTTTAGCACATGCTTCCAGTATGAAATGCAGTTACAGTTTGTACCTTCAATGGTGCCTTAATGAGTGGCAGTTTTCTGAGGAATCCCTATAGTTTTCAATTCTGTAGCAAGAAGGTGATAGAAATTTGCATGATACAATGAAGTACAAAAATAAACATCAAGCTTCTTGGCATCGAGAAAGAAAAAAAAAAGTCAAGCAGTTTTTAAAAAAATAATCTGCAGAAAGGAAACATGACATTAGAAGGTGGCTACTTTGGTCACGTGTTATACAGTTGGAGCGCCTCTGATCGGTGTCGTTCACAGCTCACACAGAGTTACAGTCAAACCATTGGTCACACAGGCATGCATGCACTTCACACTACACAGAAACACAGATACTTCTGCAAGCTTGTTTAGATGTGCAAAGAGGAAGTACTACTCCAAAGTTAAAAAACGAACCACGAGAAAAACAATGTAGTCTGCTTTAAGGTGAATTCCCTCTTAGAAATGTTTAAGGAGTATTGTGCGAAGTGTTTTCTTTTTGAACCAAAGCACATTCTTCACACCTCCCTGTTTCTGTGCATGCAGTTCCAGGCAGATTTCAGCGCACAATGACTGCCTCATCAAAAATAAGTCATACTTGAAGCTGGAAAAAACACAGCTGAGGATAATATGGCATCATTCAGGAGATGGCAACAGTTTAAGAGAGTCAAATGAAGTCAAAAATGGATTTAGTTAGTTTGGAGAACACTTTAGAGAAATGTCATATTCATTTTGGACTAGCAACAAAGCACAAAGACAGCAGGTAAAAAAAAAAAAAAAAAAAAGCTCAGTGAAACATATAAACACAACCCCGACTATGTCATACATACACACAGCACTCAATATTAAGACATTTTAAGTGACAGGACTTATGTGGTTTCCGGTGGTAAAGTGACACTCTCATCACATTTATATTTACACTTGACATGTTGCATATTTTACAAGAGAACTCAAAAGATCACACCATTTTGTCAAACCTCTGGGAAAGTTCAAGCTCTCCTCTGTTGACTCGCACAATCATAATCTGTCTCAGAATGTCTGCAGCGTCTGTGAATGTCTCGCTGACTTCGGGCCAGACGCCAGACGCATTGAGCGGATCGTGGACGTCAGAACCACAGAGTCCCACGTGTTTGGCATCTCAGACACAGGTCGATAAAGTGACAAGAATTAATTATTAGCTTTAGCAAAGTGCTTTGTAGGTAAAATCTGTATTTTTATAACTAGAAAAATAACTCAAGGGCTTTGATAATATGCATGATACAATTTGAAGCGATACTTTTTTGTGTGTGTTATTTATAGAGAAAACAATTAAGCACAATATTTTTTGATCAAGTCTTAGCCGTGAATACAAGCAACAGAATATGTTCAGTCTGATTTGTGTGAATGATAAAAATAAGTTAAAGACAGCATAAAAATGACATAAGATTACAAGAAAACAGACACAAGCTCCATAAATAAATGTGACAAGTACAACAAAAACTACCTTTCGTTTAGTGATATTACTGTCAACTACCTTCCGCTTTACTGTCAGTGGTTTCCTTTACAAGAAATGTTGTGTGTGACTGAGAAACCTGTTGTTAAACTGCTAAACATTAAGTGAAACACACATGACAGCAGATTTAACTATTTTTTGTACAAAGTGCTCATGGCAGAGTTGCTTTAGATGAAGGTACAAGTTGACAAGCAAGAAACGGAGGATTCCTCACACTTAAGGCCTACACATGCTCTGCAAAAACAGAAAAGAATATTCACCCCAGGACAAACGTTCTTGTAGTTTGTCCTTGAAATAGTATCTGGCAAGAACTTTTTTCTTACATATGCAAAAGAAACAAATTTGTCTGATTTTTTTTACCTTTAAAGGCGATTCTTAGGAAAACAGAATAGAGATGGAGAACTCAAAGTCTCTTTTAAAAGACTACTCTTAGAGGAGCTTTAAGGCAAAAACGTTATAATTCCAGCTAAAAACACATGTGAAATTCCAAAACTACTGAAATTAGGATCAAAGTAGGAGAAAAATTGTAAAACTAACGTAATAATAACCGACAACAGCAAACATTGTACAACTTCTAACCACAGAAGTCCAGCTAAAAAAGCCGGAGGCATTCGGAGCTGGATAAAGTGAGGTTTCTAGGGCAGTACTATACTGAGTTTCCCCTAATAATTTAGGCATCATAAATACAATTATAGTTTATACCCATGGATACAGCAACCTCAGGAGTTACTGGCACTGAAAGTTAATATCATCATTAAAACAAATTTTTTTATTCCACCAGCATAATATCAAACCGAAACCAGAGAAATCCATCCTCTAGCTTAGCATATCTATCCTGTGGAGTCAAATACCGTAAGAAATAACTGCTTGATGCAGAACTGCCAGGGCGACTCTTACTGGGAACCCGGGCAATTCTGATACCTAACTGAGACTTATTAAATCTATACGTGGTATTTTTTCCAAGTAGATCCGAGTTACTAGTTTTAACTAGTAATCTTTTACTTATTAAGTAATAATAAGTACTTTTGATTTTGAAGTTGGGCTACTATTGAATTTTGAAGTTGGGCTACTATTGAACGTAGTGTGAAGTCAGTACTTAGGGTCCTCTGGACTCGATAAAGGGCCATTTACCATTAGAGATAGTGGGTGCAAATAATGGCTGTGTTATCATGTAACATGATGCTAACGCTTTGAAGAGGGGAAGAAATTAGTCTGAGTGTCTTACTTAATAAAAAGTCCTTCTGGTGTCAAACACCGCATACGTCTTATTTTTTTTTATTGTGTTTACTGAAATCTAAAGAAGCATTCACCAATGATTAAAAAAACAATACAGCACATAAATGTATATAGAAAAAAAAAACAACTTCAAATGATATCACGACAAGCCTCTATTTCTAAGATTTGATCTTCACAAATGTCTGAAAGCTTGGAATGAATACTTTGTAATAGTTTGAACATTGTTCAAATTTTGCTTGCCAAAGATATTTGTTCAGATTAATTTCCATGTTGTTCAGGTAAAGTCAAGTGACTGAGTTATAAGTTTCCCATTCAGCTAGGACTGATTTCTTGCCAGTCAAACATTCAGCTTGTCCTGACAAATCCCATTTCCTTAAACCACAGTTTGGCAAAGCAGCTTCTAAGTCCAACATTTGACAAAACAAGCAGAAAAATAGAGGGGGGAAAAAATCAATGCATGGAGTAAATGTAAGAAAATGAGAAGTAGATGACGAGTTTGTTCATAGCATCACTGTATAATATAACTACTATCAGCAGCCTCCAATGTTAATAAATGAGAATAATCTGTCGACACAAAAAAAGAGATTTTAAATAAGAAGATAGATAAAACATCATTTTATACTTGCACTGACTGTTATCTGGCTGATTTGTTCAAATGAATGAATCAGAATATGTTCAAAATGCCTAAACTCAAAATATTTATTCTTCTTTTATGGGGATTCATCTTCACTGATTATTCTACTGTCACCACCACTAAAGCTGAATATCTTCAATGTCAAACAGCTCATAAGAGGTCTGCAGAGCACTCAAAGCTTATCCCTCAGTGGCTGTAAAAAGTGTTTTCTACAATGATTGATCCAGTTTGTAAGATTCTGTAAAATAAAACCCAAATTAATCATTTGAACAACATAAAGACAGTTATTCTTGCCTTTCATGTTGATGACATCTTAAGTCCTTTCAGCTCTTTTATTTTTAAAAGTTGACATGTGACCTTTGGGTCAGGATTGAGATTTCTCTCTTTAAAAATCAAACAAAATACAATACTAATATCCTTTTAAAAGTAAAGAGAATAACTCTAGTTCTCTTTTTGTAAGCCACTAAGAGAGGAGAGTCGTATCTGCTAGCGTTATCCCACTAGAAAACTTTCACTGAAGAGACGTGGAAACCATTTTCTGTTGCATCATCATGACGTGAAAAGTTAATGGTGAAAAGACATCCACTTAAAAATACTTGAATGTAGTTGAAATTTGTTTGGGGTTGAGCAAAGCTTGACTTTATTTAGGCTGAATTCTGATGGGATTATGAGACAAAAACTCAAGTTTTCAACATATTTTTCTGTGCTAAATAAAGACAACAATGGGCCAAGCTTCAACAGCCGTAGAAAGGTGTCCCCGGACATCGAGTGTTCGTAAAGACCGCGTTCTGTCTGACTATAGCTAAAACACACTCTCGTCCCAACTCTTAACCTGGATGCGTTGAGCTCTCTGATGTGTCGTCCATGTTAGGCACTTTTTCAAGCTTCAGCACGAATCGATCTCTGCAGGACCTGAGACACCTTTGGGTTCCTGGTGGGGAGACCGACCACAATCTTTTCTGCATCCATCAGATTGCTTAACTTTCCAAGTAAAGGGAAATGCTGTTGACATATTGGACGTGTGGAAACCTTGTTCAGCCCTATTGTGGCGGATACTCAGAGCATATTCTGCTTATCTCTCTTTAATGGCACAGTATCAGTTTTTAACAGAGTTCTAAAGGCTTTTCTTGTCTTCTCAAATTTTTTTCAAATGGCAACTTCTTCCAACTAAACCAGCTGTAGGAGATCGTCCTACATCTCAAGAATGGCACAATCCATACTGGAGCCAAATGGCTGTCTTAGTGTCCTAGAGGGCGGTATCGTAGACTTCCTGCTGCAGGACGGCAGCGAGGCCCGGTCCTGGAACTAAGGTGGAGGCAAATTGTGGTTGGTCCCACAGTGGGTCTTTTACACAAGTGGGTGTTGGCGGTGTGGAGATGCCAGAGACAAGAAGGCTCTGGCCTTTCAGCTGCTCTCTGACCTCCTGCTCAAGACCAGGAGGCACAATTAGCTGGTCCTCTGGGTCCTGCTGAGCTGGGGCGGTGAAGTAGCCAGATTTTTTCTTAGGGGCCTCCAGGGCAACCTCAATGATATTATGACTGTCTTCCGGGGCCACCACAGAACCATTGGACAGTTTCTTACCGAACAGGCTGGATGTAGAAGGTGACTTCTTGAGGTCTCCATTCTCTCTACCGCATACAGCCAGCAGACAACCGTTTGTAGCAGAAACCACCACGCTGTTCTGTCTGCGCATTTTGCCGTTGCGATTTTCAAGATTCAGCTCCTTCGGGCTCTCGGGGGCCCCTGGCCGGAGCTGGAAAGCACAGCAGTGAATGTCTACCTCCACCTCTAACTTACTACCATTAGAGATGACCCCCTCAAGTGGAGCTTCATCATCGCTGTCCAAGCCGTTGTCAGACTGGTTGCTTGAGAAAGTAGCACTGGAGGGCTGGCGCTGGAAAACACCGGGGTGAGTTCTAGTTGGAGCTGGACCTGGTACCATGATCCCGCAGAGTGCAGGAGCAGGGTGGAGGCTGCAGCGCCTCTCTGGGCGAGACGCAGGGCCAGAGGATGGGTGCTCATCCGAAGCGGTGGACCCTGCCTCACTGCCCACTCCGAGGCTGACGTCTCACTGCTGAACTCTGTACCAATACCACTGCTAGACGAGATGTTTCCTGGATCGCTGGGGCATGGAGTCACGGACACTGGCATGGGGGCCGGGGTTGGACCCCGCGGTTCATCGTTCAACACCGGCGGCTCACAAGTACAGCTGTCCTCACCGATATGCAGCGACACCACCACGGCTCCGATGTTGTCCTTGCAGCCATAGCTCTGGGCAAGGGAGCACAGTTTCTTGGCGGCCGCATGCGGATCCCGCACAGCCTGCACGGTGTACACAGCCTCTTGATAGGACACGCGCTCGAAAAGGACCCTGTTCCCCAGGATCAAGAACTCATCCTTGGCACAGAGTGGCTCAGTGCGCACCCAGGGCTTTGGAAGCACCCAGGGAGACAGATATGAACAGCCCAACAAGCGAGAGCAGCACGTCACTCCACTCACTTTGTTATCCTAGAAAAGAGATAGTGCCACAGAAACATTGCATCACATCTGTACGTATAGAATCTATCACATTTAGAGTATTACCTCTGTTATAATGGCTTTATTGACTTTAACCCTCTCCATCTCCTCTGTGGAGTTCTCCAAGCTGAAAACCTTTGAGAGCTGTACAGGCTGTCCATCACGGCACAGAATGGCCTGGCATGTTCCAACGTTAGCCACAGTTAGGCTAAAGCAGCTCCCGGGCTCCGACGTCTCACGCTGAATGTAGCACAACAAGGCTGACGCACCGAGTTTCTGTCCGGCCATGCCAAGTTTTCTGTTCAACAGGAAAGAAACTAGAAATAAAACGTTCTGATAAAAGCAAACAGAATAAACAGACCGTCTTACCTGTGAGAGGTGAGAAATGTGTTGCACATGTACACTGTGTCAACACAGGAGTGCTGGAGTTCTTCGCAAAGCACGTCTCCCATGGTGCACTGCAGGAGGCGTGGCACCTCCTCGTTGCGGTCGCCATCAAAGATCCCGTAACAGCCTTCGCCACCGTCTCCAAAACGGTCCACGGCAAGCACGGAAACACACAACCTGTTCCACACAAGCAGATTCATCTTATCAAAAGAATGATACAGCAACTTGAGAATCAATAAACATAAAAATTACACACAAAAAAAGCAGTGACTCCTTGATAAAAAAGAAAATTAGAACTTATTTTATAAATTTTGTTCAGTGTCGTACGTTACATCCAATGCACTAAATCAGGAAGCGACTGATATTTTGGTATTTCACAAAGGAAGAAATCTTGGCATATGCAGACTTAATGAGGAGCAACAATATTTGCATCTGTACTCGCGTCCTTCACTAAAGCAGATTTAGTGGAATATTTTATTTAGTTTCTGTTATGATAGATGAAGTCTACAAAAAGTAATTACCTATCCTTCCCTGTAAATAAAACAAATCTTGGAGAAGCAAAAGAAGAACACACTTATTCCTTTGGCCTCTCATCTCGGAGTAACCGTGCTTCCAGAGAGTCGAGGAGCCCAGGGAGTCTCCTGGTGTCGGGGCAGATTTCTGGTCTAATTTCAGCGTGGTAATGTGGCTGCAGGGGGAAAACGAGGAGAAGATAACAAGAAACACTGCAGAACAAGGTGTGTAATGAATGCATAAAAAACTTGTTTGGTAAAATGCTGTTGTATTTCGTTTTATTTCTGTGTTGGTTTTATTGTTTTATTGTTCAAATGTGTGTTTTCTGAGACATGTCCCTTCCTCATTTTTTATTTTCCAGCACCATTATTTTTGAAATGAAACCGTTTTGGTTTTATGTTTTTGCGCCTCAAGGCCGCAGAATCCAAAATGTTTAATTTCAAGCTTTTAAAACGGGGAAAACGCTGTCGGCGGCTCTGGATGCTGTGACTCACCTGAACAGATTGAGGGTTTTGTGTTCCAGTGTCAGGCTGCTGTTGCCCGTCAAGTCCAGCTCTTGCAGTGTGGCAGGCAAGGAGTCAGGCAGTTGAATCTCAGTCAGCTCATTGCAGCTTAGATCCACAAGCTGCGTGTAAAAACATTCAAAGCACATGTAAGCTGGAGCACGCTGAGGACAACCATCCGAAATTTGAAATGGTAAAAACAACAGAGGAAACAGGTCTGACCTTGATCTCAGGCAGGTTGAGGATTTCTGGGAAGACGGTTATTTGATTCGAGTGTGCTATGAGAGTGTGCAGCCGCTTACAGCTGGACACCGTGGACGGGATCGTCTTTAGCTTGTTCCCACTTAAATTTAGCTCCTCCAGCAGTTCCAGTTTACTCAGCTTACTGGAAACAGGAGAATACACATTCAAATTTAAACCTTCAATTAATGGTAAAATTATTTTCTTAAGACTTTAAGTACTAGTAACAAAAATGATAGCTGCTTGTGATCTCAGTTAGCTGTGATAGATGGGAAACACACCTGGCTGGGAAGGAGAGCAGCTGGTTGTAGGCGATGTGAAGGATCCGCAGGTTCTGGTGTCCAACCAACAGAGCGCCGCAGTTCTCGTTCAGATTGTTCCCGGTCAGGTAGAGCTCCTGGAGAGTGCTGAGGCTCTCCTCTGATTGGCTGCTGGGGGGAATACTTTCCAGGGCGTTGGCTGACACGTTTAAGTATTTCAGGCTAGAAAGACAAAAAAACAAAGTAAGAAAAACAGAGCAAAGTTAGGAGTTAACCTAATCTGGGTCTGGTCTGCTACTTCTTCCACTGATATTTCACTGCAATCCAGAGTTCTGCAAAACATCATTTATTCAGATGCTACAAGAAAAGAGCAATTTAATACTTTGGTACGTGTGTATTTATTTAATTCACTCACAAGAATTTGCAGTATTTTTGTTTTCTTCTGACTGGAAGTGATATTAATATTTTGGAGTGACTCAGCAAGAGTCAAAACTTGAATCTGATACAGAATCTGTGGATGGAGCTAAACATTAGGGCGATGGTCAGGAGGCCTCAGAAAGACTCAGAGCTCATCACCAAAGATTAACAAATGGAAACACACAAAAAACTGATCAGCAGTTGTGAGATGTGAATGATATAATAGCAAAAATTTGTTTTATTGTCTTTTGATTTATGCTGTTCTTTTTCTAATTTCATATCAAAAACTAACTTGGTTAAATGAAATCTTTCTAAATCAAAATCTGCTGTGGCTCTGAATTAAATTAGGACTTATCTTAGGATTTATATCCTGTAATATATGCTTTAATATTTTAATTCGTTACAGTATATGAACTCATTTAACAACTAATAAAAGTTATGACCAAGGTTTCTTGTACTCTGGCCAGAATCCAGCAAAATAAAAGGACAGTTTTGAAAGAAACGCCAAACTAGTCCCAGAACGGACCGTGACAGATGTATAAATGACTGCCAGGTTTGGTAATTTCCTTTTTATTTTCCTAAATGTGCTGCAGAAGATATAGTTAATCACAGAGGTAAACATCCTAGCAAGTGGAGGACTGATTTGAATATTCATTAAGCTGCATAGTGAAGGGTGGCAGTAATTTGAACTGCAGTAGGTCTTACGTAACAGGCGTAATTAAGTCATTACTGGTGTGTATCACACACTGAGCAGTAATAAAACTTGATGCAATAAAAGTGAATCTTGTCATGTTTTTAAACAGTCTTTGCTGAGGAGTAGCTCATAAACACTGAAAGCCTGTTAGGATCTCACTGCCTGTGTGGCTTTTTACTACACAAAGGAAAGCAGGTAAAACAGAACTGCAATAATCCTTTCAGTTTCTGTTGCATTTTATGCTGCTGTCAGTCCTGAACGCAGCTCTAGTTCACTGCATATTTTGCAGTTCTCGATAAAATGTCAGGAGATCAATTTCTTTTCAGAAGTCACTGCCATAACATCTCCGCATGAGAGACAGCAAAGTGCATCAGGGCAACTCCACAGCTAATGGGTGTTAAGTGGTTTACCACATCGGAAATAAGGAAGCAAAAGATGCTCCAGTTATGGTTGGGGATGCTGCATTGATCTTGACCACATTTGCTCCAACAAATCTATATGGTGCTGCGTTACAGTAACCGTTCACAGAAACGTAGCAGGGCTCAGACTGCCAGTAAGAAGTTGTAAAGCAGAGGAACCTGTAGATGAAGGATCATAATGCTATCATATAAAGCGTTAAGGGCAAACTCTTTCTTTAAATGGTTAGAAGACTAACTTTAAGGCCTTGTAAAAGAGACTCTCTGGAAGTTCGCTCAGCTTGTTATGCTGCAGGTCAAGGGCTTCCAGAGGAATATGGTCAAGTAGGTCAGGCACTCTCTGCAAACGATTGTTCCCCGTCAGCAGCTTCCTCAAACTTAAGCTGTTCAGCAACCTGTTGGAGACATTACAGAGAGAAATCAGGACAAATACATATCCAGCTGCAGACGCCAAACGTTTATTCTCCCCTGAGCAACGTCACAGAATTCACAGCCGGGCATGTCAGTCATGATTCTGCTTTTTCTAAGCTACGAAGGTCAACAATTGCAATCGCGGCGCTCCATAAAGAATTTTGAAGTAAATACAGTGCCTTGCAAAATTTCTAACGCTTTGTCACATCTTAATTTATGACCTGTCTGCTGTGTGTTCATGGTGCTGTTCTCTAATGTTCCCTGACAAAAATATGAGGCTTTCACACAAAATCTGCATTTATACTGATACTAGGATATACTAGGTGACTTCTGAAGGCATTGGTGGCACTGGGTTTTACTTTACAAAGAGTTATCAGATTAAAATAAGCTAAAATGCCACATGTTTGAGAATTTTACATGATGAAAAAAAAAAACTAACGTATCCCCGTCCATCCACTTTACTATTATGCACTATTTTGTGCTGGTCTTTCACATGTGCAAATGTCTGTGAATGTAACATGAAGAAAAAGTGAACAAAGTCTCAGGGCATGAATACTTTTGCAAGTATTCAAAAGTTGCAAAAGTTTTGAATACTCGTTGAATATAGCGTGTTAATGTCGCACATTAACACGATATATTTATCCAAGTTAAATATACAATGAAAAAAAACAGGAATATATGCAACGTAACACCTGATGTACATATGAATTCCAGTTGTGTGTTAAATTACATACAAAAAGTAAATGAGTAAAATTGTGAAATGATTTAAGCAGTAAAAGTTAATGATTCCTGATTTGAAAAAAAGTTAAAACCTGGAAGGAAGTTCAAACAACAGGTTGTGTTGAAGGTCCAGCATCTCAATTTTTCGACAGTCACACACCCAGGCTGGAAGGTATTCCAACAGGTTCCTGTCTCAACACACATAAAACAGAAAGAAAAACACTCAGACTGAGCAAAGCTGGTGTTTGGATTTATTCCACTTGTATTGTTTTGGGATTATCTGACTGTCCCTTTTTCCAATGTGGCTTTAACCTCCCATATCCGGCAATTATCCAGCATTACTGTGTTTCTGATGCTGCAATAATTCTTTAATAGCAGAAAAACATTTCATCTCAATTCCCTCCTGAATTTATAAGGTGGAAAAAACATTGAAACAAGTCAACATCTTGCAAAGCAATGCAGTAACAATAAATAATTTTTAGCTCAATGAATAAAATTAAAGTCAAAGCTGAAAGTGAAGCAACAGATTAATTTTTTTGCTTTGCTGGTCTTAATTTCATACTTAAGTTGGAAATAAATTGGAAGAGCATTTTTATCACTTACAAGAAAACAAATGAAGCAGGATATATCATAATAATAAGTTTCAAAGTTCTAATTGTCACTTTTCATAATTATGAGCTGTAAAGTTGGTGGTTTTGTGTTACGGCAAGTTAAATTTATTTGTAGAAACAAGATACTTAAAGTGCTTTACATGTTAAAAACACAACACTGGCATAAGAAATGAAGGTAAAGAAAGTCAGAATGATGACACACTAAGTGAACATTGTGACCATGACACATTTAATTCTTCCACACACTCAGTAAATCAAATATATAACTTTATGTCTCATAAGAATGAGACAATTTTTTTTCTTTCAAGAGGCAAAAATGGGCTTTCAGATATGTCACTTTTATTTTTAATACTTTTTTCTTTGTGAATCCCATTTATTTTGCACATTTAGCTCTACATCCTTATACCTATAAGGATGTAGGGCTCTATAATAACTGGAACAGAAATGTTTTCCATAAATAAAAGTTTACAAGACGCCCTTCAAATGTTTTTCTAGTCAGAAAAACAATACCTTATAATCAAGTATAAGAATAAGTATAATTTGGGGTGTATAGTTATGATATTTGCTTTATGCATCAGTTTTGAGCTGTGCAAAAACGTCAAAAATATTAACCTGCTTGAAAAAAAAACCCACAAAAAGTGGTTATTCCAAAGAGGAATAACCATTGATTATGCTCGTAATGTTGCTATGTCAGCATAATATGCTGTTCATGCCAGTGGGCTACATGTATTGAGCAGAATAAATTAATGTGAAATTTAAAAAATGAGCAACAGTTACATAGTTTCATATTAAAGACAGACCCTATGAACTGCTAACATCCGATCACGATGACACATTGTGTCGGTATCAATTATATTTAGGTCTGGTCTTCTTCTGGTAGACCCAGATTTTAAAACACAAACAAATAAGGCATTATTAAAGTCTATGAACGTAGAAAAAGCAGGTGAAACTTAATTAGTCAGTTTTTTAAAAAAGTACTAAAAGCAGATACTAGTGCACATGTAAAGAAGCCTGAGTAATATTTCAAAAAGTGTGATTTTTTTTGGAGTGAAACTATAAATTCATAATATTCACTGAATATTGTCAGCAACATAATTTTACCCACACATGCAGTGGTATTCAACATTAACTAAAAGCATAAGAAAATAACTTATTTTTATGAAATATAAGAAAATCTCTGACTCCACATCCACCTCTTATTCCTGTGCAGAACTCACTGTGAAAGGTCCATGTGTGTGAGCTGGTTCGGGACCGGGTAGATGTTGACTGTTGTGAGGCCTGCATGAAGACAAAGGCACCGATCATCATCAGCGAAACATCTGCATCGTTTCTGTCTCTTGTGGGTTGGTAAATTGAATGCATCATCACAGCAAAGGGCCACACAGGGGGGGTAATAATAGCAGCCAGTTGACGCTCTGTTTCACTCACGGTTGCTGCCGGCATGAAGCATGCGCAGTGAGAAACCGCTGAGTGTGAGTGTCCCCAGCTGGTTCCGCTGGCAGTGCAGAGTCTCCAGGTTGCAGACGGAGCTCAGGTCAAGCGAGTCCAAGCAATTATCGCGCAAGTCCAGCTGGGTTACGTGGCTCACTGGCTCTGGAGTCTCACATTTAACACACCTGAGTCCATTCAACCTGGAAATAATAGAGCAAACTGGATGATGAAACCAACAGGAAGCCTTAACATGCCTGCAGGAGCACAGCAGGGAAGCAAAATTAGACAATTATTTGTAAAATAGCACAAAAAGGAGCTGAATGAACCACGACACCATGACTTCTGCAAAGGTGGTCATAATGTTATGACTTTATCAGTCTAGATAAAGAGGTAGGAGAGTTTCAGGGTAGGTGACTGCCAGGTGATGCACTGTGATCAAGGCTCTAGGTCACATGTGTCAAACTCAAGGCTCGGGGGCCAAAGCTGGCCCACCGTAGTTTTTAATGTGGCCTTTTAGACTCCAAATTACATCAGCTAGTCCCTCCAGTTTTACACAAATCTGCAAAATTCATAAAAAATCAGCAGGTCGTCACATTATTTTTTTTTTTCAGATTTTTACTGTAAATTTTTCTTAAAATTGGCCAAAAACATTTAAGTGACTTCTGCCTCATCCTTAGTTGATGTTAACCAATAGTCTGTGATCAAAATGGCGAGTAATAAAAAGTTACATTTAGCACCATACATGAGTGAAAATATTATAAAAATTCCTTACAGATATTTCGAAATTAGCACCACAAAATGTGTGATTTTGATTGCAAAAAAAAAAAAAAAAGTGTGAAAAGATGTTCAATATTATTTAATTTTAAGAAATGCTTGTTGAAAGCTAACACAAAGAGCTATTTATTGATTTTCTAACAGTTTAGTGGGTTTTATCAATACGTTCTGACACAACCGGCCCTTTAAGAACATTCAGATTTTTGATACGGCCCAAAATGAAAATGAGTTTGATACCCCTGCTCTAGGTAACTCATATTCATAAACAATAACTTCTCTTTTATCAGAGCTGCAAGCCAACTAATCCATCACAGATGCACCTTTGTCCTTATAAATGCAGCCTGTCGGGGTCGAGCCACACCTCAAGGCCCAAGGTTGGGTCATTATCTGGCTGCCGCTGGAGTACAAGTTGCTGGTTTAATCCCCAGAGCTGCAGGATATTTATTGATAACAGCTTTCATCTCCTTTATTACCTGCCTCAGAGGTCCTGGTGAGCAAAGTGCTTAGTGTCCCACTGTTTATGTGCAGAACAGCAGGATGCTGAATAGCAGCAACAAAAAAAAAAAAAAAAAAAAAAAAAAAAACATGACTGTGGTTGGCAGCTCCCAGGTGTGAATGTAGGCGTGAAATAGGGCAATGCAGTAAAAGGCATTTGTTCACAGCACATCTGGCATCTATAAATAAATATTAGTTAAAAAGGAGGCTTGGAGGAACACTGGAGCAGCTGAAGTTCAGGCTGGAGTTTGTGACAGAATGTTCCTTTTTCTATCCACAATTTGAAAAGACAGTCAAAAAGAAGCAAAAACTACCACTATCTGAAGAACACACAGAGATTCCCTCTGTCGACAGAGAGAAGAGGAAGGTAGAGAGCTACAGAAAACAACCTACCGCAGATCGATGTTCCTCAGGTGGATCATTCGAGCCAGAGTGGAGAGCTCCAAGCTCTCCACTCTGTTCCCGGCCATGGCCAGCTTGTCCACTGCACACAGTTTCTCCAGGACCGTTGGGACGTGAGAGAAGTTGTTGAAGGAGAGACCCAAGCTGTTGAGCTGAGACAGATCACCAAGCTCTTCGGGTAGTGAGCTTAGGTGGTTCCCATCCAAACATAGAGTCTGCAGGCTAAGGGATGGGGGGAAAAGGATTGTTTGTTTATTAGCCTTTGGGGTAAATGTTTACTGAGCAACTTCCAATGCTGAGCAGGTATGGTAGTCAATAATTTAACCAAATGTGTCATCCAATTCAGCTCAGTTTATTTAAAAGGATTTAACCAATAATAACAAACTTTAGACTAATTTTACCAGAACATTGTTCTATGTTTAATTGGTTTTAAAGCAGAGGAGTGGAGCAGAAGAGAGAGAGCGTCGATAACAAATTAGTGTTCAAGAGCCATAACTCTTGATTACGGAACAGCGATTACACTTTGAAACAAGATCTGAATCATTCCAAACCCAGAAGAAATTGATGACATTTACAGATTTTGAAAAATGAAAGCTTGTCCCACATTAGCATAAGCACTCATAGGGTTCAGCTTTTGTGTAACTTTAATATTTAACATATGCTAATGCAGGAAAATACAGAGAGCTGTGATTGTAATTTTAATGCCAGAACATAAACCCTGTAAATCATTACTGCTTAAATTCCAAAAAAAAAAAATTTGATGAGAGTTTTTACTCATCCATCGCTACATTTTATTAGTTTAATCAATATTTCCTTTGAGGTTAGGTGACTTTTTTATTATTGTAATTGAACAGAAGTACACTATTCAATGTGTACTTTATACATATATATGTCAATAAATCTATATTTATATAGATATATTTATCTCCAGCTGATATATGTACATACATATGTATAGTTTATTTGTCCAGGTAAAAAGAGAAGTGCCTGGGCAGGAGCATCAATGCATGCAGCAGTTAAAGCACATAAAAATATCTAATAATCATAACCATTTCAAATTACTGAGAATATAAAACCAACAAGAAATAACTTTATTTTTACAAAACTCCATCATTGTTACAAGGTACAACAAAAACGCCTTCTTTTTTATTGGGACAGTTTCTGGGGTAAAATTTCTACCCCAGAAAATGTCTGATTTTGCCCTGAAGCTGGAGTGGTGGGGGCTAAAGAGTAGCTCCAAGTAGCTCTGTCTCCTGCACTGGAAACGTTGCTTATGGTTGTATCTTTTTTTATGAAAAACATTTGTGTTTTCTCTCAGGTTGTGCAGCATATTGCTATTAAAACTGGATAAGGTAGTTTATCCTATTTTGTGTGCTATGACTAACCATGCTAATCAGATGCTATATTTTGTATATAATCTCTGTCTATGTCATGTGTGCTGCAGATGTGTCTCTGACCTCTGCAGGTTGCCAATCTGAACAGGGACGGTGTGCAGACTGTTGCAGGAGAGGTTGAGCTCGGTCAGAGAGAGGATCTCACCGACACACTCAGGGAACACACCCAGACGGTTGTGAGATATGTTCAGACTCTTCAGCTGGGAAAACCTAAAGAGAAAGGAAAAATGCTTGTTTAACCTTTAGAACATCTTTGTTATTGCTTCATTCTCTATCTGTATTATGAGCTCTTTTGCAAAAATATTATACATATTTACTGCCAGAAAGAACAAACGATAATGTGGTCCAAAAGCTATAGACATGACGGTGGTTTAAAGTTACTTTAGAAAAGAACTGATCATGTAAGCATCAAGATCACTGTAAGGTCAGATGTTTGCATGTTTAACGGGACGGAAATTTTTTTTACAGTGAAATCTAAATGTTCTCAGCAAGTATCTCATCAAATTCTCATCAGTGGTAATATCTGCAAACAAAGGGCTGCCGAGTGATGCTGCAGGCAGACGAGGATCTAAAACGGATAATAGTCATTCACTACAGCCGCTTTAATAACACGGCACTTAAGAACAACCAGAGCAGAAATGAACAGTTCCTGTCTTTTGTAACGAACGGCACGCAGGTAAAAAATATTTTCACATTTCTGCTGTAGACTAGGGGTAGTTTAATGCTCTATATTGGTTCAGATACATATGATAAGAAATATATAAAGAGTAATGCTATATGAGCTGTGTAAGAAATAAATGATGTAGTGATTGTGTGTAATTTTACACAGAGTAAAATTAAAGGTTATTGTTGTGATGGAACAAATTTAAATTGCTTTCTATAATTTTAACCAAGTAAACAGTTTTTTTTTTATGATGATGATGATGAGGTGAAGTCAGAGGTCTTTGGGCTGCCTTCAGTTGTTGAAACAATCAATTTTAAGGTCAATAAAATTTCTAACTGTGATGTGAAGCAACTGTGCAGCAAAAGCCAAAAAGGTGAGTTGTTGGTGATGATGTTTGCTTCGTCAGTGCAGCAGAGAAGTGTTAAAAGAAATTCCCAAATAAACTAAAGGAGAGGACTGCCTGAAACATGTGATCTCTATTTACTTCTAAAGTGGGAATATAGATGTGAGAATGGCTTCAAGCCCCAATTTAACCATTATCAGGTTCCAAGTGCGACAACCATTTGCAAATTGTAGCAACCAGGCTCCCATTAGCAGCACAAGCTGATAAGATGTAGTTCTCTGTATGGGTAACAACATCTAACTAAATGAGATTGTACAGTACAGACCATTAGAAAATAATCATGCAGCAGGCAAAGACACTGCTTTTTGCTTGGCTTTTGCTAAGTTATATGCAGAGCAGCCGCATCAGATTTTAAAATCAGGGCTGATGAGAATCTGCAACTCTCACTGTTAATTTTTCAAACTTAAAAAGTAAAAGTAGAGAGCACTTTTACGTTTTAGAGAGAATACAGTACATTCTTCAACCAATCAACCTAGCCCCAAGGCTATCTAGGTGCTAGCCTAGCTGTGACAGATAACTTAATTTCTTTCTTTTTCATTCATTGCTGTAACTATGCTGGATTCCCCAGCTGACAGGTGATTATTGTTTTTTTTAATTTCCTTTATTTAACCAGGTAAACCTTGTTGATATCTAGATCTCATTTTCAAGAGGGACCTGAGCAGATGTCTGCAATACACAGCAACCTCGTTACAAGAAAAAACCAATTAATACATATGCACAAGTGTAAAGCAATAGAAAACAATTTAAAAGCAGTGACACTGTTTAATAGAGTTTTCTTTAAGAACCGCTTGAAATAAGTCCAATGAAGTCAATTCTGACATCTTGAGTTCAGATTGTAGCTGATTCCAGGCTGTAGGAGCCATCACACAGTGTCCATGTCTGATCCTGAGAAAACGTGTGAATCTCCAGGTACCTGGGCAGGTTCAGCAGGCTCCCAGGTCCCTGCAGCCTCATGAAGTTGTGCCGCAAGTTGAGGTGGGTGAGATCTTGACAGTAAAACAGATATTCAGGCACTGTCTCCAGGCTGTAGCAGGACAGGTCCACCACACTCACCGTCTGAGAAACCACCTGCTCACACACACACACACAACAAGAGACTGAGGAATAAGTGAAATACTTAAGCTAATGTCTGACGTGTCTTGTCATGTTCCAGCAATATAGACTAATGCTCTGCTACTGTATTAGACAAAGGTCAAATTACAGGGTTCTTTACACTTTATTCTTCTCCATAAACTGCAGCAAAATATGTGATATTTTTGTTAGCGATAATCGGTCTAAAACTTCTTTGGGCCTTTTTGATTTCTATTGGATCTCTTAAGTGGACGCAAATCAATCAAACCAACTTTATTTTGTAGTTCACTTTTCATATGTTCAATTGTAACAAAGTATTTTTGCAGAAACTAAATCTAGACTCAAATAACATTTTTATAGAACCACAAAAACCCTTACGGTTGGAAAGCTCATCAAGTTTTGTGGATACAATAAATATGATTGTTTATTTTTTACTTTTGAAAAAAAAAAAAAACTAAACATTATTTGAAAACATCAAACACTATAACGAGGATATAAAGCAACAGAGGATTTCTCACTTCAAAAATAAACAAAATTTAATTAAAACTTTCAAATGGAAGACCTCTAGAGCGATTCCTTTTTAGGTTCTTTTCATTCAAACTCTGTTTCTATTGTAAATAAGCAAATTTCTTTGGGAGTCTTCATAAGAGGACAAAGATGTTGCTCATGTTGCAGAAACCCTGAGTTGGGGAAATAAAAGAGCAGGACAGTCATCAGATGTGTGATTGGTGCGAGTTTTGTTTGAACAAGAGAGAAGCCAAATACATTCGGTCTACACAAATAAAACTAAAGCTCTCACGCATTCTCCGTTTCCCAGGCTAAGAGAAGGATGTCCTTAATCTGGAGCAAGGACAACATGATAAATGTTAGTCCCTGAATAATCTGTGACACAGCTAGTGCTACCTCGTGAATGTCATTTTTACATCAAGGCATGATAAATCACAAACTAATCTGAGAGGTGAAAGATAAGTGACTCGTGATGTTTTTGCCTTGTGTGAAACATTGACCGTCATGGCGCTGAAGACTTTGATAATTATTCCTCTTTGGTTTTAGGGTCCTGCGCCATACTGGGTTAATTTTGTGTAGCAGATTTTGGTGATCTTTTTAACGTCTTCATCCTGCTCAGTTGTTTGTTGTACTTTCTTTGTTTATTCATTTCCACAAATCATTTCCACTCAGCGCCTCAGTTCAGACTGAGATTCCTCCGGTCCCTGTCGCTTACATCACCTCTCTTGTTTTTACAGCCCTGGTTTTCTGAAAGGCATCATCTCTGATCTTTTTTGTTTCTTCTTTTTTATTTTTCCAAGTATTTATCCCTGCTTATTTAAAACAGGGACAATGTGCGCAATATATTAATAAAATATGCTTTGAACCAGATTTATCTGGTTTCCATCTTTAATAAAATAGTCTAATATCAGAAAGCTTACTTTGAAAGTCTCCATAAACCCAATAAACAATCACTGTATGAATTCATGCAGTCAATGCAGACTGTGCTGATTTTCAAACAGCCATTACAAGAAAAGTCCCTCAGGTCGGAGGAAAATTTAAGACTTTCTGGTAGTTTGTAACTTTCTGTAACGCATGTGAATGAGAAGGCTGTCTGTGCAAAGGCTGAGCTACATTGCCATTGTAAAGTCAGTTTAGAAATTAAAAAGTAAATAAATACAGTCCTTATCTAATTTCCTTAAAGAAGGAAAAACAATAAAAAGTTACGTACAACTTTAGTTTACAGATTTAAAACCACAAACTCAAAATTAATTTAAAATAATTGACGAAAATGGAGTATCTTATACAGACAGCTCTGGAAAAAATGAAGTTAAAACATTAGTATTTTTGTTAATGAATGAATATGAACTTGTTTTCTTTGCATTATTGAGGTCTGAAAGCTCTGCATCTTTTTTGTTATTTTGACCATTTCTCATTTTCTAGAAATAAATACTAAAGTTTTGCTTGGAATTTCAGAGACATGTTGTCAATATTTCATAGAATAAAAGAACGATGTTCATTTTACTCAAACATTTACCTATATATTTCATGTTACCTGCTTTTTACTCATCCTTGCATTCACAGTGATCCTCCTGGGAGATCATTGTGAAGAGACAAATGCACACACTGACTTTCTCTCTCTCTCATGCACATATACACTGACTTAATGGTTTCGATGATTTATGCAGTGTTGCATAAAAACTGTCCACAAAGCTTCATCAGTCATGATCTGTAGCTACAAAAACCCTTTGGTCTACATGTCTGCCTAACGACAGTGCACTAAAAGGCCTTTTCTAAGCAAATACTCCATACCACAGGAGGCAGAGAGAAGTTGTGGATTTACCATGAATCTGTAGTTAATTGCATACTTTTTATGACTTCCTATTCCTGATCTCCTTCTTTTGCAAACTGCTTCCTGGCTCTGGCTCAGCTCAGACTCTCGCATCATTCAGCTCCAGAAAGGAGCTGTAACAACATCACCCAGTAATTATTATATTATGCGCAGAGCAAACCGAGCAGAGCAGAACTTCAAGAAGAGAAACAGCTGCAAGCAGTTGACATCATTCTCTGAAAAACAGAGTAAAACCCAAATACAGAAATATATTGATGCTAAAGTAGCATTTGCTAATCCACAGTGACTCACAAGATAAAATGCTCCCCTGCTGAGAGACAAACAAAGACAGATGTGTCCACAAACTGAGGTAAGTACAATCTAAGGAGACACGTGGGCTTGAATGAATAAACATCTAATTTGCGAAGCCAGCGAGATGTCAAGGAGCCACCTCGACCAGAACGGGGCGACATCAAATCTCTGATGAATGCACAAACCCAGCAGGACCAGCTGGAAACAAACATCCGCTGCTGAAAGGAAACCATTCCAGGAATATTGTGCTACGCATGCACATGCCGCCACACGCTCTGTGTTCCCTGCTTACTTTTGACGCCTGCCGGTGCCATCGCTGGTAGTCGGCGAGCGTGTCGAAATTGACAAAGTAAGTTTGCGCCTGCGATCCGGCGGAGCTGAACATCAGGCAGTGCTGCCTCCGCTTCACCTCCTCAACCTGGACACAGTGAAAACAGAGAGAAAGTCACACGTTAAGACACTTTATTTCCATTAAGATAGCTAAATTTATGTTGAAAATCTCACACTTTACATATATTTACTGTTCTTGCAGAACAGAGATGCTGAGTTCAGACATTACCAAGATTAGCTGGATCACAGGACATGTTGAGTGGTTCTTTAATATTGCTTATTTTAGTGCTTCACACACAATGAACGGTTAAAACAACCAGTCAAGCTGCCAGTCTGACCGATTTTAAGCCATTCCCACTGCCTACTTTCCTGAGACGCCAAGATTTGTTTTCAGTTTTATAGATTGTGATGGTTTCAAGTCAACGCCGACTGAAGTCGTACAGCAGAAGTTTAATGATCCAACTCGTCTTTGGTGACACACAATCTGCTGAGGGAAAATGTGAGAGCAAATCAGCAAAAAAATAAATAACAAATTAAACTCTTGGCGTGTCATAAGTTAGACCGTTTGTTTATCTACATCTATCATGAGTAAAATTCAATTAGACCAATGAAGCGCCGTTTGTGCAACCAGATGGCAAATCAAATGATCAGTGAAGAGAAACGTCATTTACACCGAGGCAAAGGCTCAATGTTCGTCTTTAGTAATAAAAAGCTGATATATATGTTGGAGGGGAAACTGCAGACCCACTCTGAGGAGACTGTCAGGAAGTAGAAGAAGAGCTTCGAGGATCTTCTGAATCAACTCAGCATCTTCCTCCTCCATGGAAGAGGCAGGTCGGGAGTATTCGACCCCAATTCGACATGTTTGGTGCTGTCATGTTTGACAGCACCTGTGGAGTGGCAAACTGTCATGGTGGAAGAAGAAAATGAAATGAAAAGGGTTTTCAAGCTATATGGGATCATGTTTCTCAACTTCCTTGGGAAAGTTTATTTCAGGTTGTTGAAAAGGATCCAAGAGGAATCATGTAGCTTCTGTCCTGGCCATGGAACAGTGGACCTGACCTTTGCCCTTCTGGAGTTGCTGAACCAGTCATGTGGCTTCGTCATCCAGTCTATGTAGTTTTGTGGATCTTGGAAATGCAGTGACAGAGATGCATGGCCAAATAATCAAGAGTTTTCTTTCTAATGAGAGTTGGAGCACTGCATAAGTTCGCAGCCAATCCTGGTTTTAATAACACCTGATCTTCAGCGGTGTGGTATTGTGTATTTTCAAGGCACATAGTGTCATTTTAAAGCCCAGTCATTTAGCTATGTTACCATTTTCTGTTCTAAAAATAATGTCTATCATGACTCAAAGGAAGTATGATGTCATTTGATCCCTTGAAATCAGGTCCCTGTCTCTTTAAAAAGCTCCTGTTCTTTCCGTTTACAATCGTTGGACTGAGATAAGTCTGTATTTTGCATTTGATGAAGCTTAAAGCTGCATGTTAATGTTTTTACTTGGTCAAAACATGTAAGTGTAGATCGGGTTGTAGCCTCCATCCTGTGGAGAGTAAGATGTCAGTGCAAATTCAGATCATGAAACTCATGAACTCTCACCTTTCCGCCCACCAGGGGCAGAATATGCATCTTCCCCGCCAGACTGTCTTTCACAGAGGCCACTATTAAACACGTGCCGCACAGAATAACCTGCCGCTCTGCCCACTTGTGCAGCTGCGTCTTGCCTTTCCGGACGCTGAACACACCCTTCAACAAGGTCCGCTCCTGCTGGTCTGCATTCACTGGCCTCTCTGGAAGGAAACAAACCCGCACAAAGGTTAGTATGGGCCTACAGGCATTTATCTAACACACAAGACCCCCTAATTCTTAGAACCAATTCGGTTTCAGAGAAACAGAAACAGCTAATTACTGGCACGTGCTCAGGCTCTACAGAGATTAGATGCTTCCAGAAAATGAAGTCATATAGAAAGTCATGGATCAGTCATGATCTGTCTGATATCACCTGTTTATTAGACGTCGCACTGTTCCAGGAAATGATGTTACGTCACTACTTAGGGTAGAAACAGCTTCTTTACCTTAGCATTCATCAATAAAACATGATTTTGCACAGTAAAAATATGAAAAAATTATTTGTTTTTTTTTTGCTACCACCAAGTGCTCGATGTATGGATAAATGAATCAGCTTTTGTCACATTTAAACTCGTTCTGCCCAGTTTATTTCTGCCAGCTTGCACAGTGGGAAGCCCAGTGGCCACCATTGCAGGACTCCAGAGCTGCTGTCTCTGCCAGCTTTCAAGAACACTCAGTTAGGAGACAAGCCAATTAAGCTCAAAGGAGAAAGAGCCCACCTCAGACTCCTGTCCTCTGTTTTTAAATTCCCCT
Source organism: Poeciliopsis retropinna (assembly GCA_010277075.1). Lineage (NCBI taxonomy): Eukaryota > Metazoa > Chordata > Actinopteri > Cyprinodontiformes > Poeciliidae > Poeciliopsis > Poeciliopsis retropinna. The sequence goes on along the minus strand of VMRM01000006.1, from coordinate 15,181,540 downwards.
CAAACCAACTCATGCTTCCTCCCACTCAGATGCTCTTTTTGAGAATCTGCTTACTCTAGCACATTTTGTCCAGCTCATTCTTTTTCTCTGTGTCCCTTTCACTTTGCAAGGGCATTCAAACACAGAAAATAATCCTGCTGCTGTTCCTCAGCACACAACCGATCATGAAGTTAAGTGTGCTTGACAACAAACTGCTTAGCTGCAAATATTTTGTTGTTTTTTTTTTTAAATTGGAGACACGACATGTTGTTTTACTGAAATGAAGTTAAATAAAACAGAAAAACTATAGCTTTCTTGTTATTAGATATTAAAAAATACATTAAATAACTTCACCCAGGTTAAATGGGTGTTCTTACTAACTAAACCAGAGGGTCTCTTCAATCTGGTGTTCAGATGTAAATAAAAGAAATGCATTGCATTATTTCTCCACCTTTGACGTGTAGCCAATTTAACTCAAAACTAAGTTTGAGTTAAATTGTAAAAAATAATAATAAAAAGTCTAGTCAGAGGAATGCTAACAGAAATAGTTTAGTTTTTAAAAAATCTGTGTTAAATATAAATCACACTATTGAACAGTCCTGAAACTAGCAAGAAATCTTTGAATTATTAGCAATACTAGCCTTAACTGAGTTTGTCCCTGTTTGAAATAACAACATAATAGCGAATCTATAGATTAATGTCCTTTATTTTTTCTGTTTCTTTCTTAAAAGGTACAGTCTGCTTTGACTAGTGAGAAAGCAGCAGAGAAATATTTGCTTATTCACATGTTTTCTGAAATGTATCAAACTACATATTGCAGGTATTATCCAACCATATTTAAAGGTGATTAGGAGAATTGAAGAATCCACAGGTGGAATCTTCTGTGGGTGTAAATAATTTCTGCTTGTAGATATTACATCTTTTAACTTTGTACATAGTTTCTATGCAAAGAAAAATAAACAATAAGACATAAAAATAAACATAAATGTGGGGTTGAAAGAAAATGACACACCGACTTTCTGATTTTTTTTAACAAATAAAAAGTCTAAAAAAATTGGTGCATAAACATCTAACCACTTTTGTTCCTAAACAAAAGCAAGAACAACAAAAACCCTTTAAAAGTCACTTAGTAAACAGAATCCATCTGGGAGGGGAGCAAGAAGAAATTTACTACTAAAGGAAGACCCATAAGTCCTGTTTGCAGTTTCTCACAAGCTATGTAACATTTGCAACCATACGCAAGAAGGCAGTGTGGTCAGACGAGACCAAACTTTGTCTTTTCAAAGTTTTACATGCAAAATGCAATGAGTGCAGGAAAAGTAACACTGCACATCCCCCTGAACGCAGCATCTCTTTGACAAAACACGGCAGTGGCTGCATTATGCTGTGGGGATCCTTTTGCCGAGCAGGGACAGGGAAGGTTGTCATGGAAATAATCACCTAAAATGAAAGTTCAGACCTAAATGCAACTGGTTACAAATTCATGTTCACAGTCACTTTCCTTCCGTTCTGACTGAGCTTGAGTTGTTTTACAAGCAAGAATCAGCAAAACTCTGAAAAGCTGGAAACCAAAACGACTGCAACTACCAGAGCATTGAAAGGCAGTTCTACAAAGTATCAACTTAAAAAGGTTCAATACAAATGCAATGCACACTTTTGACATTTTTGTTTTACGGGAAAAAATGGGTGTATATATAATTTCCTCTACATTTACCATCATTCCAACCGTGACTGGATCTGAAAACATTACAGTAATAAATATTTTTGCAAGTAAATAAATCATCTATGCGCTACAACTACCTGTGTGAAAACCAGAGTCCCATTTACGCAACACCAACGCAAAAGCCCCAGCTCTCAGGAGCCAACTTTTAAAGCAAACACACATGCAATCCCTCACTGTCGGCAGGGTTATTAGTTGCCAGGGAAACGTGTTGCTCACAAAACCAAAGTCCAATCTGAGTTGGTAAATCTCCATACTGTCTCCTGCAACCTCTCGCAGCTCTGCAGAGAGCCAGCCAAATCCATTACATCCAGCTGATGACAAATCATGTTGACCATTCCCAGCATCTCCACAGGGACTTGGTGACACGGTCAGAGCATGTTGTGTAACACGGTTTCCTCAAGACGCCGCGCTGCTTCCACTAAGCTAATGATCAACTGGGGCCAAACGTCGTTTAAGTGGAGGCTGCTAAAAAAAACCCAGGGACGGGGAGGCGAGAAACCAATCAGTCGAACGTGCGTCTCCTTATCTCTTCACTCAAGTGCGTCTGTGGCCTTCACGAGACATTTCTGGGACATCTCGCTTCACGTGGTTCGGCAGACTAGACCCAAGGCCGCAGAGGGGTGAATTCTGATCACTAGAGAGAAAAAAACAGAAAACAGACGCAAAGAGAGTGGAAGGAGGTGAGGAAAGAAAGACCTGAGGGTGATGTGAAAAAGTAAACTGAGATTTGAGAACCTGAATCCGCAATTGATCCCTAATAAGTTTTATGTGCTTTCATAAAATCGTTATGAACTGACACAATGTTGTATAACTTACGTTTTAAATAGATTCCTGTTTCGGAACAAAGCAAGATGTTGTATGATTCCAGCAATGCAAATATAGCATTATATGCAGACTGCAGGACACGTCGATATCAGATGATAAACCATTTTTTGTGCATTTTCAGAAGAACAGCTAAATAACAGTGTGATGTTTGTTTTTTTTAATCCTGCAATGTTTTTACCTATACAATTACTCTCCACAGCTGGGATTTTGCAGACCAAAACAAAAATAGTTTTTTAATGGGAGCTTGCATTTTTTCTGCCTCTTTCTGTTAATAACTTGAGGGGAGAGGACTTTGACCATCGCTGTTAAAATATTTTGATAACATTGAAGGCTACAACTGGGTTACTGCTTTAAAATATCCTGCCACTAAAGCATTTTTGAAACTGTAACGGTTGAATAAAACTTTTATTACGTCACAATAAAAGCAGTAAAACTGAAGTGATGGCACATAGAGAATTTCTAAAGATACGGTTTTGATGGACATTTGTCGGGATGTCGTGATGAAATAAAAATAATTTTTAAGAAGACCATCCACCTTTAATGTGACATGCATATATATCCTGTACAACAATCTGCTTGCAGTGAACTAATATTTTGTTGATTCATTTTCAGCATTTAGTTTTCTTTCTATCAGCACCTCAATATTTGCAAAAATATTGTCCAAACCTCAGATTGTATAGACATATATATTTTTCACAGACATTCTGTCAGATTTACTTTTGAACTCTGGCTTGGCCTGCAAAATAAAATACTAAATATTGCCATACTTTTGTTGATTTAAATGTATGTTCTTCAAAAAAATTGCATCTCTCATCCACCTTGATTTTTAAAAAAAAATAAAAGTACGTCTATAAACTATCCATGGCATCACATATCCACCATCATGTTTCTTTGAGTACATGGTTATTTTTGTTTCTAGTTAAATTGGCCGCATGTCACAGAGGTAGAGAAATACTGCAATGCTTTTCTTTCTTTTATTTACATGAGTTACATCACAAAAACCTGGAATCTTCACAGGACTGTGTGGGCCTTTTAGATCCACTGTTAAACACCCTCACAATGAACACAAAGAAACATAAATAAGAGCCCAAAATATGAAACTGGTATGTTTGTTTTCTACTTTGGAATCAAGTGGCAGAATAGGAATGGCTTCTTCTCTTTTATGGAGCTGTTTAAGGCTGCGGTACTTGGTAAGAAGGGCTTCCATAGTTTCTAAACTCATTTTTTATTCCTATATTGGATTACTTCAAACCATTTCTCAAGCACTTAGATGAATACAATACTCTCTGTTTCCCAGAGCCTTTTTGTCTTACTCAAGATTGCATTAGCATGCAGTAGGGGGTCGGTGGAGGCGGAAACAGTCTGATTTGACTCAGAACAGAAAGCTCTTTTCGACAGCAAACTCTGATTCTACCCACAGCACAGATGCCTCTTGTTGGCGGGTTTCAAACACCTATATTTAAATGATTAAAAAAATAGACACATATTTGGTGTAAAATAAAGAAATAAATCTAACTCCTGGCATGCCGATCTCATGAGACACAGTTGCTTACTGCATTTGAATACAGATGACATGAAAACAGGCCATTTGTATGGGGGCTTCTTAGCAGCAGCAATAAAACGTGCCACCTGAAAGCTGGGCATCGGTACTGAATGAAAAACTGACAGCGGCTCTAAAAGGGGAAAGAGGAAATCCTTGGGAGAAACGAACTTGATCGCAGAGACAGAACATTACGAGGAGCTGGCAGGAAACCACCGAGAGCCTGCTCTCTGCACAGCTCTGTTGCCCAGAGCAATACTGCAGGAGATCGGATCTGAACAGAATTTAATTTTTACCTCAACTCTTACATCCCCTCTTGTGTTTTTGCCACTAAAACTTGCTCTTTTAAATATTAGAATGAAGAAGAAGGGGCAACATGGGAGTTATTAGTCACTTTGAGGACATGATTTCTGGATATTGTGATCCAACAGTTGGAAAGGGAGTCACAACCATAAACTTTTCACTGCGCAGGACATCAAAAAGCTCAACAAATCAACACCTCTCAGTTTAATAAAGCATAAAGTGATCTCACTCCGGTTTCTGATGATGCACTTCCCTCCGATTCAACCCTGACAGAAGAACCTCATGATCTCCACACAGCCGCTTTCCGTCGATGACCTCAAAGATCTGAGGCATCACCAAGCCAGAGGTGGAATATGGCCCGGTGGGGGGGGAGGGGACCAGCTACAACCGGCTTCATCTGATCCACAGCTGCATGAGCTGACAAACAGGACCACCGGAACTCCGGCTGTTTTCACTAGGAGTGTCCTCATTAAGTCACAGCCCTGAAATGTTTACTCCTGCGTTTGTTTGTTTTAATTTCATCTGTGCGCCACAGCATAAGGGTGTGTGTGTATGTGTGTGTGGGTGTGTGTGTGTCAGAGGGCCTTCCTGGATAAATAGGATATAATGGTGAAACTCCGCAGGTCACCTGCCGCTCTGAACTTTGAAGCACAACAGCTGGAGAAAATAAGGCAGAAAAATAATGTGCTCTGAAATTAAACAGAAGACACGTGTGCGCCGATGCATTATGACCAGAAAGCAGATAGATGTAAGTTGTCTGGATGATCTGATTGATTTTTAGATGAAGAGCTTAGCAAACATGATCTTTACAGATTTCTTGAAGGACAAATGCATGGTCCAGTAATCCAAATTTCAAAACTTCATTGATTCAAACACTGTTTGAACAATGAGCAGACATCGTTTCCTCTTAAGTTGCCATACAAAAGTGATCAGACTCGTTGAAATTCTCCCATTTCATCCCACTGCAGCAGCAAACTTCAATGTATTATGCAGAGATTTTGCTTGCTACGCTAACAAAAACTACAAGAAAAAATAAAAACAAAACAAAATACAGAACTAAATACAAAAAAGAATGTGTGAAATGACCTAAAAACACTGCTTACAGACACGATTCCTTCAATTTTCACAGAAAGTGATTATCAACATTTTAAGTTGTAGCTCTGCTACATCATTAATTACGCATCATTTGTGTTGTTGTGTCATATAAAACCCATATAAGGTCAACTAAATCTAGGTATGTGAATACTTTTGTAACTAACCTCCACAAATCAAATACATTTTCAGGTAACTGTTCCCCAATTTAAACAGACAAAACAAGCTGAGATCTGGAAGACGATGTAAACTTTTACATCAACTCAAAACTTGTTCCACTGAAAAGTCACATATGCACAAATACAAACAGAGTAAATTATCCTCGCATCTTTGCACAAAATTCAAAATCGGATGTGTCACTATGCATATCCTAAAGAAACCTGATGTTTCACTTCTGCAGATTGGCCCCCCAGCGAAAAATGTGAAGAAATAAATATAAATATCCAACACAGCATAATAAACAAGACACTTTAAATTGCAGAATGAGTATAAATATATTACTATCCCAAATTAGATTGTTTTCTAACAGATGTCCTTAGGGACGGACGAAAGTGTTCTTTATTTTGCAATCCGATAAATAGCACAACATGAAACCTATTTGGATCATTAGGTGAACAGAACTTGTTCATCTTATGCTGGATCTGCTGACGCTATGAAGTTAGTCTAAAGAAAGACGATGCAATCAGAGCTTGAAAGCTGATAAGAACTCACAAATATGCAATTTCAAACTATTATTTTCTGAAACAAATCCTGCACACTATGAATCTGAGTGAGGTGTATGAGAGGACAGACTGTTAGTAGTTTATCACAAATACATCAAACTACAAACTCCACTGAAGTATTTCTTAATCGGCTCACAGACACCAGAAGGAAGTTTTTCTCTCCGCCTCAGCTGGGCATTAAGGGTCTGAATTGCATCCCATGCCTGGACCTTGAAGCGTTTTCCCATGAGATAACAAATAAAGACAGGAAGTCTCCAAGGGGCCCTGGCTTAACTTGGACCAATGTGGTTCGATAGTAGCCAAATTAGGCTAGTTCTCATGTTGGCAAGAGGGAAAAAAACAGGAAGCTGCTGGACACATGGGGGCCAAGACGGACTGGCACAGTGAACTAAATCAGTTCAAGAGAAAATGCTGAAAAAATAATCTTTGGGACTGATTTCATAGAAGCTTTTAAATAGAGACTAAGGTCAGCCTTAGTCTCTATTTACTAAGGAGGACCTAGCATGCTTCCTTGAACAATTTAGGGTAGGTCTATGCTCTAAACAAAACATATTCAACACATTGTTTTTGCACAAAATTATTCTTAGATAATGATATTTCTGCCTATCTTGAGCTCCTTTCAGAACCAGCTGTTTAAGTGCTTATTGTCACTTTAAACCCAAATAAGCTGCTGCTAACTCTACATTTACACTCGCACCTGAAAATGGCTCCAAACAGATGAGCAGTTATGCAACCGTACATCTCTGACCCTGAATCAGACCCAAAAGCAGAACTACAGCCTCCTGCACAACCAACAAGAATCCAGCAGGTGGTTTCTGGATAGTAAGACAACAACAATACACTTATCTTTTCCAGCAGCCATTGTACAGTGCATACAGCGGTAAAATCAGCTGCCCAAATGTGCTGGCGCTCCGCTTGGGTTGCTAGGTGATAACCAGGGCGTGGCTCGGGTTGCTAGGTAGGGGTCTGGCCTCGGTTGGGGTTGCTAGGTAACTCCTCAGTGCCCATCGATTGTGTCTTAACAATCTAAGAACATTCATTTATTGCCAAAAAAAAAGCTGGATGGTTTTTAAAGAACTTATAGGCTGTTTTTAAAAGCAGTTGAGACTCAAATGGAAATGCAAAAATGCTGAATTTTTAAATCACTTTAAAAATTCAAGATTCTCTTTTTGTTTTAATTGGCGACTGCAGAAAAAGTTGGTGATTTTCAATAATAATTGGTCTAATTTCATAATTTACTTCAATTAAAACACAGTCAAAGAACTAGCAAATTAGAAATGTACTTAAGGGCTGGAAAAAAAGCTTATTTAATTGCTTCAATATGCATCAAAATAGCCCATTAATTGCATGTATAAGCCAGAAAACTCTGCAGAAGTGCAAACAATAATTAACCATCTATTGGAGCTACGACTGATTTATGGTAGTAAAGTCGAGTAAAGTTCAAGTAAGTAGTAATGGTAACATTGGAATGATTGATGGTCGGCCAACAAGCCTCATGCCAAGTGTTTGTCTGTTTCATGCTTCAATATATACAGCATTAAAGACAGTATTAAAAGTTTGCGTCAGTGTGGCACACATATATTTACATTTTGAAAGTTTTACCCACTCCTGAATGTTTTTAGCATGTTTCAAACCAGTTTTACAAAAATGAAAAGACCACATCTTAAAGCAGGCAGTAGAAAATGACCAAAAAGTTGCCTCTCTGCCTGACAACTCACCGCTGTAGAAACGGATCATACAGCTGAGATCAGAGTTGGCCGCTTCATGCTGCACTCGCACCGGGTCTGCGTAACCCATCGACGTCAGGTAATCGTAAACCATCTGGAGGGGACGTTCGCCGGGGTCCAGCCTCCTGCAGGATCGATAGCATCCAGGTTTGGTGAGACAACGAGGACAAACAGCTTTGGAGTGAAATATATATCCTGAGGAGGACCTGATCACAGATTTGAATAAAAACTCATAAGGAGCAATGATCTTTCAGGGCTGTCGGGGCTCAGAGGAATCATTTGCCCCGTGGAAAGTTGAATTGCCTGGAAGAGCAACACAATCCGAGTCGACCATAAATCCCTGAAGAAACCTCAAAAAATAAGAACATTGTTTAATTTATGCATTTCAAAGGTAGGAATTCATTTTTCATCTCATTTTTCATTATAACACAATAATTTATAAATGTTTCATCTTTTTTGGAATGACCCCGTTCCATTCGGTATAAATATATATGTATTCCTTGCTATTCTTCAGGGATTCACAGTATTCACATCTCTAGAGCTTTATCACATTTTGACACATTCAAAATGTGATAAAGTGCACTAAAGCACAATCTGTAGTGCAGCTAGTAGAGACTTATAGAGACAGACAAACTCAAAATATGGCATTACGGTGAAGTGGAAGGAAAACATACATGGTCTGAAAAAAATGGTTTTGCAAAACAGCTGAAAGTTCCTGTGTTTAGCTGTAACTACATCAGTGTGGCGTCACTTTTAGACAGATTTGGACTTGAGGAAAGTGGCATTCGATCAGAGCTCCTACTTCCAAATATTTGCTGTGTCTCCCAACTACAAACAGAACTTCCTGCTTCTCTCCATTCACACGCAAAAGTCCAGATTTGCACACCTGACAGCCATCGTGTTTATAGATACTGATACCAGAGTTTCAATGGGCTGTTTGGCTACATCAGTGACTCATGCTCTCTTTTCTCTTCCTGTTACGTAGACAGCCATATCTTCGCTATACACTTCCCATTTCCAGATGATGAATTGAACAGCGCTTGGCACACTGTTTTTACGACGGTTTGGGTTCCTGTTATGTCTGCACAACAGAAAGGTGTGTTGACACTTTCTTTGAATCCTTACAGTTTTTCCAACTCCTTGGATCTTTTTTCCCAGGCCTCTAACTGCTCGTCTTATCAGTGGTGAGTCATAAAATCATAACTCTGCAAGGATTTTTTTTCAATATCTGACTGGATGAGCTTCAGGAGCCAACTAGGTTTATATTTACATTGACAGGTGAAGTGATTTAAAAGGCCCCTGATATCAAACTACATTCTCCTCCCGGGAAAAACCATTTAAAACCATGTCTGGGTCTGGGAGTCTCCTTCAGGACATTTCCAAAGGATGACTGTAGCTGGGAGGAAACTCCAGGAATACCCACATCATATTGGAGGGATTACATGCCGAGTCTGTCCTGAAAAAGCAATTAATGGATCCCTGAGGAGGAGTGAGCTGCTGGGAAAACAGAACCCTGGACCGGCTCGGTAACCCTCTTGGAATGGGATACCCACCAGGACAGGGATAGACGGTCCAAAAATGGAAAGCACGGATTGACACGATTCATCTTATTATCTTATTAGGTTTTGGTGTAAAAGCAGAATTGCCAACAGAAAATTTGGTTATAAAGGATCAGAGATCGCCTGAAAGCATCACATTATCACAAACTGTTACAGAAAATCAAAGGCAAAGAGGAAAAACTTCTCTTTCAAAGAAAAATAATCTACAAGTAGTTTAAAAACGTTTGGGCTCAAAGTCAAAGACCAATATACTCTTTTAGGGATCCAAAGTATTCGTATTTGACAAACATTTTTTGCCTCCTCAGCAAAATATTCTTTAGTTGCCATAAAGACATCCACTTCTTAGTCACTCCTGGTCAGCTCTTTCCATTCGCCTCAGGTTTCACTCCTGCTGTTGTCTTGTAGATTGCAGAACTGCAAACTGTGACTCACTAACCTACTAAACCGTGAGGTTTTTAAAGACAAATGGTGATAAATCACTCCCTCTCTTTGTATGAGTCAACCTAGGAAAATTCTGCTTTTTTGTCAAAATGCGGCTTTACAAAGTACAGTTGAAGCCTCACTGGTTTTAGCACCGGTGAACTAAAAAAAAACACCCCCATCTTTAACATCGTTCGTTTTCTCTACAGGCTAAATGTCCAGAAATTAGTGGAAGGGGGTTAAACTTTTAAAGTGTGAATTTATTAAAGTCCATTCTACACATATATGGCAGGTTTGCTAATAACTTTAGAGAACGTTGCATAAAAACAGTTTTGTTGTTACCGCACAATGACAGCCAAAACCTTCGCCGACAGTCCATGAGTAAACTGAGTGAACTGTCACACTCACGCTAGATAAGGCGCTCGGATTTAAGCTAAAGCCGAGCGCTTATTTTCTACGATATTATATTCCCACTTTGAGTTTTCCAAGAAAGAGCAAAAGAACAAATTCCTTCCTGGTCACGGATCAGTGAGCCAGACAGTCGGGGGGTCGGTGCTGCTGTGGATCTGAAGGGGGTGTTTGCACCTTGAGGGTCAAACTGGTGAGGTGCTGTGGGAGTTTGGGACCAAACGGTGTGTTTTGTATTCACTCAGGCTAGTTTGCTGTGACATTCTGCTTAAACTGTAAAAATGAAGAATGTCTGTTTCGGTAAAAATTTGCCTCCATCTTAATGCAAGTCAATACACTTATAGCTGCTGTGTCTCTAATGGAAGAGACGCGCTTCCTTCACAGGCCATAACATCTCACATTTCACTTCCAGTTCTGCTGCGCAGCTGAGATGCGAGGCGTTTCTGATCCTCCAGAAATGTTTTTCTTGCTCTTGTGCATGATTTCACATCAGACTGTGGTTGGTTCTTTTGGAGCGCGCGAGGATTTTGTTTGGAGCAGATCCACAGCAGACGTTTCAGCAGGACTGCAGCTGCTCGATCTTGATGTCAGAAAAGTAATTGCTGTTGTTTAATTCAGATTTTGAGGACATTGCCAAGAAAAAGACCCACCCTACAACAACAGCTTGGCTTCTTCATGCAACTGCTTTCAGCACTTCGTGTACTGTACAGTGCATTTACCTGAGAAGGTCTCCATGCAGCTGAACATAGAGTCCCTGTCCGTTTCTCTGAGCACAGAGCTCCTCCACGGTGGTGCTGGTGGAGCAGAGCACCAACTGCAGGTCAGTCTGAGGGGTGGAGGAGGCCTGCGGGCCTGAAGCAGGCGGCTGGGGGTCCACGGTGCCACCGTAGAGGCACACGCAGCCTCGTTGGGTGTCCCCCTTCAGCCAGTCCCGCTCTCGTGACCCGAATCTGGTTTTCCTCGTCACGCAGCTCCGGCTCCCGTTCCTCTTCATGTTGCGCTGCGGAAAACAGGGAGGGAGGTCTCTTCAAAACATGTTGCAAAAGAGTCTGAAGGAGGTTCAAAATCCAGCAACGACAAAAACACGGGTTACCGCTCACCAGCTGGATGATTTGTTTGATTCATTTTCATAAATATAGTTTTGCAGCTTTTTGAGTGAAATTAAAGAGGCAACAAATGAAAAAGAAAAGTTAAAAAGTATGTAAAAAGCTTTAATTACATATATTAATCTGTCATTGCTGTAGCAAAGAAATATTGAAAACTGAAGTTAATTTTTTCCCCCTCAGTATTGCTGTAAAACAGCAACAAGAGTGGCATCTTGGTGCTACATGTTTGATATGCTAATTTTGCAGGAGGAAAACCTGCAAAAAAAAAAAAGTACTCTATCCTACCATCACAAACAGTAACACTAAGCTGTACATGAATCATGCATTTTTAATAAATGAGATTATGCTTGAGAATATAGGCAGAAATGCTTCCGGTGGGTTTGTTTTAGAAGAAAGGATGAATATATGGAAAAGCATTTCATCTGTAGGCGTCAACTATACAAACACTTCATACATTCATGTTTTATTTGGTTGAAACAACAATTCCCTAACAGGTTTTTTTCTTGTAAAAAGAAAAGCATGAGGCATTAGAGCAATGATTTCCAGCTCTATAGCCAGGAGTCCAACACAGTTGCGAAGTTTCTCTGATTCAACACACCGGATCCAACTGAGTGAGGGAGAAGCAGAACTCAGAGCCTAATAACAGGACGAGGAGATAATGCAACCATTTAAATCAGAACAAGGAAACATCTTAAAGATGCAGGACAGGAACTGATCTGCAACTCCATTAAATGTTAATCTGGAGGTATTCATGTTACAGAGTGATCCTTAATCATTTGAACTTCATTGTAAATAACCGCATCTTGTCAATAACCTTTGCCAGAAGTTAAAAAGGTCAAAAAAGTCTTTGAGTAAACCCTTATTATATTTTTGAGATTGCAGCTGTTTAAGAATAGCAATCTTCTTTTGTCTTGACCAAGTATTTAGTTGAGAAACTAACCTCTGTTTTATCCATTTAAAGAAGCCAAATGAGTCATCCATGCTGACAAAGGTGCTTATATATATATAACTATATATATATATAGTAATCTTTTATATATATATAAAAGATTACTTTTCGGTTGCACCCTGATCACATCATCTAACACTAATGAAGGCCCAGTTGGGCGCCGTAATGACACATTAGGCTAAGCACTGCAGGAAAATGTGACTATGCACTACAGATGGTTAATGGTTAAAGGTCGCACAACTAAAGGGGCATTTCACTGTTTTTCAAGGAATCTGAAGTCTAGTTCCAGCTCAAAATCTGAAATGCTCAACCAGGTCAAACCTAAACTCTATTCAATGTAGTTTTTCTTTACTCGAAAAACTACAATAAATAAGTTAAAACATAGTTTGAGATTTTGGTAAACATGATCCTGATTGTTCAAAAGGGGGGGGGGGGGAAATAGCAGTTTAGATGTTTGTTTTCCCCCTTTGTGGATTAACTTAAGCATGTAAACTACAATATTATGAAAGATTGTTCCGAACAGCTTTGATTTTTGAAACATATTCAACATATCAATATAAAAAAAAGTCTAATTTTGTTCATTCCTATTTTGCTAGCCAACTATGTGGTGAAAATAAAAAATGAAAAGCAACATGGAGAGTAGTCGTCTTAAATTATCAGCCCTGTTTTGAGGTAAATCAAGATACTGACTAGAAATTCAAAATGTGTCCATTTTTTCTGAACTATAATTCATTTCCAAACACAGCTGAATTTGAAACAATCACAACATAGCCATAGTGCTGAACAGACATGTCTGATTGTACACATCTGACAAGAGATATTGCCCTTTCCCTGAAGGCAGCCAACGTTTGGGCTTGTTTTACTGAACATTTAATAGAAATAACAGCATGGAGGACTGATTCCCTGTAGATGCATGTCAAACATCATCTTCAAACCACCAGAAACCTGGGCAGGACGAGGCCTTCCTGTGACACATCTAACCACCCCGGTGTGTTTGTGTTGGCATTAATTGGATTTTGGTGCGCTCCTCCCTGAATGACAGCCATCACTTATAACAACAGGCGTTACATAACACCGCAAGGATGCGTTTGAAATCATGCACTTTGCCCCCGCTCAGTGATCCGCTGCAGCGGACTGCGAGGCGAATCTTCCCCCGCCGCCGGCGCTCCGTCACCCGGTGCATCACCGGGGCGCAGACCCTCCCGTCATGACCTGCCTTCAGCACGCGGATCCCGGTCGCGGAGTGAGCTCCGGGACCGCTGCGGCTGCCGCGACCCGCAGTCCGGCTCAGCCCCGCTTGGTGGACCGCCGTGTCCGGCTGCCTGTCGATACAAGCCCCGCTGTCTCCGGCATCGCCTCCCTTCTTGATGTCGGCTCGGATGTTGATCGCAGGGACCGCTGGGTTGTTCTCCTCCTCCTCCTCCATCGCCATGTATGTCCCCCTCCTGTCAGCAGCCTCAAAAGGCAGGCGCGTCCCCGGAACACGGCTGGTAAATTCCCACAGAGAGAGGAAAATTCATCCCGTGTCGGCGCTGCGACGCCATATCCCGACTAATCTGACCGCTGTCACACAGGCCTGCCTTGCCTGCCTGATCAATAAACATTACAGGGGCGGGTTCAGGCTTTCCTTTAACTCTCACTGGTGCTGTCAGAGGGGAGAGGCTTCAAATGAATAATAATGAGTTGAAACAGAAAAAAGGTTCAAGCGGATGTACAGTTTAAGATCTGACTTAAATGTGAAACATTATTTCAGAGCAGAGGATGCCAACGTCCTATTGCGCATGTATAAAAACCAACAGTGAACTTCTTTTGGTCTCAGGTTACACCCAAGTTATTTTCTCCCCATCTGATGCTTGTGCGTCTTCCTGTCCTGCTGCAGTAGTTTCATTGTCACAGCACGCATTCCTCGGGGTAAAAATAAACACATGGTTTCTGATGACATGTCAGCCATAAAACTCGACAGCCAGCAAACAAAAACAAATCAGGTGAAACAAACGTGCGGTCCTGGAGAAGTGGTAGCTTGGATTTGTGCCGTGCTTTGCAAAACGATTCTTGTGACGTGCAATCACTGAGAAGTTTATTAAAATATGCACAGTTTAAAAAAAAAAAGAAAATTATGAATAGAGATGTGAAGATTATGGAGTGCATTTGTGCTCAGCCCTGCAGAATGAACATTTTGCAGAGGTAACTTTGCAACTCATTAGTGGTATGTCTTTGTTTTTATTTTTCAAAACCTTTGCCCAAACTCAGACTGAATGGTAAGTCATTAGACTCTGGTGTGTTATGTCATATTTTAAGCACTATTGAGAAACTACTCAGATTAAACTTTTAGAAGTTTACTAAATGGTACGAAAGTAAGTTATTTCATTTACATTGAGAGGTGAGGATGTGTCACATCCTGTAAAATGATTGGAAAGGTGGAACAAATGAATGTATAAGTACATTAGTGATCAATACTTAATCATTGATTAGTTCTGGATTCTCAAATCAATAAAAAAACCCGACTAATTTCAGACTCTACCTCTGAGGAAAAGTTACTTCAAATGGGAATCCTAATTATAATAAAAGTGTTTTCTGTCGATTATACAACATTTCAATTGCTCATTGTGATTTCCCCATCTAATAACTTCAAAACTAAAACGTGCTTTCAGTTCTGTGGCTGAGATTCGTCATGTGCCTGAAAAGCTGAGCGTGTTCATGGATCCCATGTTGTGGCCCGGCTGACTTAGATGACAGACTCCTGCTGCAGTCACGGTTTGCTGGAGGACATCCCTCCACCGCCTCCCATCACCGAGACCCGCTCACGTCTCTTCCTCATGACCGCATATGCTCTTTTCACTAAAATAAACTCCTTCCATTTGGTGAAGACAGATGGCCGCCCGTCCTCAGTCTGGTTCTGCTGGAGTTCTCTGCTCCACTGTTGCAGTCGGGATCCCCTCGGTGAGACGCATTTCAATGTTTAACAATACTCCATGTATTTGAGGACACCATTTGTGGCATTTCTTGCAAGTCCAGTCGCATCAGAAACTCTTTGAAATCACAGCACATTTTTTAAAATCTACTTCTTCACCCAGAACAAATAGGGTTTTAAGTAGGCTTTAAAACTGGATCTTAAATGTCAGCCAAATTAACACAAGATTGAAACACCAACCTTTTTCATCTCAAACTCGAGTTATAGATAAGCAAAGATTGGTTCTCAATGGGGAATCAGTGATATTTTTTCCCCCTAAAGTGGGACTTTTTAAATCTGTAAATTGCATTAAAATGTAAAGATTTTATCTATTTGCTTCGAGGCTTACCAACCTTTAAACAGGGTGACAATAAGCGCAGGTGACGTTGCACATGTAAAAATCAGTGATTCAAATCTGGAAAATCCAAATGTTTTCAGTAGAACTTCCTACTCTAGCAAATTGAGTTGAATGAACACTTAAGTAGAAATAAAAGCAACTGATTAATGCATTTCATTTAGGAAAAGAAACAGAAAACATTTGTACAAATGGTACAAACGTTTTTTGTTTTTTTTTTTGGTTGAGGTTAAAACCCAACTTTAGTTTAGCAGAGCAGACACACGGCACAAACTTCCATACTTCAACTTGAGTTTTATTTCACTTTTTTATTCGCTTGATCATCATCTCCAACCCAAAGACAAGAATACACAGCATAAATTGAAAATAATCCATTTAATAGTTTACAACTTCTCATCTTTAAAGATCATTTCATATTTTCAGTCTGACATTCACACTCTCCTTGAAGCCACGGAACTGGAAAACGGTGAATCTCACGCCGCTCCCCTCCAACAAAAACACTAAATTAAAATCTGATTCATTTTCAGACGTTTTCGGGCTGGGCGGCTCGTTGAGACGAGGGAAGGGGGTCACAGGTCATGTTTTCAGAGCAAAGTGAAATCAGTTTTATTCCCCCCTCTTTTTAAAAACAAATAGAAAAGGACCACGATGTGCATTTAGATGCTCTTTCAAGCCCTTTACAAAACGACTTCATCCCAGCAAAGGAACAAAAAAGAAAAACACACACAAGGGATCCAGATGATGGATTTGCATTTTCTTTGCCCCTAAAGTGAAACAAAACAAAACAGTAACCAGGTTGTAAGCTGATGATGAATGATTTCTAATTGCGTGACAGATTTGAACATTTAAACTTTTCTTGCATTTGCAAAAGAGGTTTCACGTCAAGAGTAGAAACAACCTTATTTACAGTTCTTCACATGCAGCTCAGAAGCCGAGTTGAAATTGCAGCCAAAAGAATTACGTCCTATGCGGATAAAAGACAGATAGCACACCGTCGCGCTCTCTCAAAGATGATTTTCTTCACACAAACGCACACAGACCTGACCACAACACTGGCAGGTGCTCGTTTCCTTCCTCCTCATATAGTGTCCAAAGCTTTAATGTTGGGCTCACTTCCATTTGTAAAATGCTGACAGCTTCATAGAAAGAACTAATCAGGCGTGATTAACGTAGTTTGAATAAGACCAGACACACGCACAAAAACAAAAAACACATTCAGGAATAGGTGCATGAAACATCCTCTCACCCTGCAAGCCTTCGTTTTGCACAGCTCCCCCTTGTGTTCACTACCTTGTAACACATGCTTCATCTAGTTTGCCTCCATTAAACAGAAGCAGATTAAATAAAACTTTAAGAAAAAAGAAAAGAAAAACGCTCTAAGAGAAATAGAACATTGTATTGATTTACATCACAAAAACTTTGAGCTTTCACATGGATTTACAGCATCGTTTTGGATTGTAAATGTCAGTCAAACCATGCAGGTTAAAAGCAAACCAATTAATAAAGGGGGGGAAAAGAATGCAGGCATGGCAGTAGTAGTGTCCTTGCTCTTTTGGATGGTGAGAGAGAGAGAGAGCGAACACACCAAAACCAAAACGGGCTTCACAAAAACAAAAGGTAGGTTGAAGAGAAGATCAAGAGAGCATGTAAGGCCAAATGAAAGACGCTGCTCTGCAAGAGGCCGTAGATGCGAGAAGTGCTCGAGGGGCGGGGGAGCAGAACTCAAGTCGCTGCTCCTCAGTAGTACAGTGCATCATTCAGAGGGTGTGTGTGCGCGTGTTAAAGCCACGTTAGAAACCCACCATCCACAGACGCCAAACCTGACGACGCCAGGGCGTGACGCCCAATCAGGACTCAACGGGAAATCAAATGAAGCTCCATTGCATCCTTGTAAGATTACTTTTGTACATATATGCATACAATTATACTTTCCAACTAATCTTTTATGTGGATTTTATTTAATCTGATCAGCTTTTTTGTTTTACAACTATATACAATGTACAGGCAGATCATAAATCTTTTACAATGAATGAGTGATGATACATACTTGTCTCATTATAGACCAACTAAATCTATTTTGAGGAGCTGGAATTTTGTTTAGAAAATGATATCTAAAAAAAGGATGAAAGATAGTACAATAGACAAACATTTGTAAAAGCCCTCAGTATGTACAGAAAAAAAGCCAATATAGCATTCATCAACAAACAGAAGAAAAACTTTCAGCAGAAAAAGATTTCTCCATATACACATATCATGAGCTCAAAAATATTTCCAAAGCTAATAGTATATCTCTGATTTGGTCACAGAAGTTAAAAGATAGTGAAGCATAGTGAGAGGAGTTATATCGGCGGATCATAGTGAGGATGTGAGTTCGGTAATGAGATGCACGGACTGCTGTTAGTTTTCTTCATGCAGACGCTCCCCCTCCGTCGCATTTGGTGACTAAACAAAAGCTGCCACTAAAGTTAACAGAAAGGAAACAGTGTGAGGTATTAAGGTTCCTATCCCCGATGACGGTATGCTTCTGACGAGAGTGAAGACGGCTTCAAAAAAAAAAAAAAAAAGTTTCTTTAGCTTTAATAATTCAGTCTCTGTTGCTTGATGGAGTTTGGGGAGGATTTGGGAAATAACCGATGCCAGCGTGTCAATGTTTACACACATTAGCTGCCATTAATTTTGCTTTAATTAAGGGTTTAAATATTATTGACTTGTTTTTATTAGAAATTTGAGAAAATCAAGATATAATTTGAAATATTTTACTATAATTTACAAATTCCTGGACCAAAATTGTTGCTCAGGTTAGTGGTATTTTAGTTGAAATCCATCGAGAGTGACAGACGGCGCTCACTTTTTTTTTTTTTTTAAACTTAGCTAAGTCAGAAAGGCACATCACTTTGATATCAGGCATAATTACTGCTGAAACAAAACAAACTCTCACAAAATCAGTGCCAATAAGATGAGCATCCCTGACAAAATAAACAAAACAAAAAAAAGACTTGGAAAGAAGAATTAAGAGAAAGAAAAGCATTCAGTGCAAGTTACTACATTCATGACAAGCTTCATTTACATGTGTGAGCATGGTGACCAAGTTCAATCAGGTTAAACAAATCAGAAATAGAAGTCAAAATGCAGTCCCGACCGATGACACAGATGCAGGAAAAGTTTAAAATGCAGATCTCTCTCTGACACAAACGCAACTTGTTTTCAGATAAATTTCAGAGCGATAACGTATTCACTGCAGTACATTAAACTCACTGTTTTGTACAGATCTACAAGCTGTCGATTCCCTACAGATGAGGTGTTAGATGAGGGGAAATGTTCTGAACCCAGCCACAGAGTTGGATGAAGTGATCTACGAGCAGAATCAGAAAATCCCCCCTCGGAGCTTAAAGTCCAGATGTGATTGTGACCCCAGCACACATGCATTTAGCAAATTAATGTAATTCAGAATGAATACAACTCTGAAGTTATATTGTTGACAGTGTGGAGAAAGAAAAAAGTTTTCAGAAGTTTTTTCTGCTGCCATCATAGAAATGATGGTTTACGAAAGCAAAGCCAATCCTACTGATCAAGGGAGCAAATGCCTCAAACTGCATTTTAGGATTTTTTTTAAAAAAACAAAAGAAAAAAAAAAGAAAGAGCCCAAAGGGAGCGACACTTTTTCAGAGGTAAAGTGTGCCACAGTGGACGGTGCGCATGTATCCTTCTGGGTGTGGCGATGGAGGGATGTGAGAAAATCACCGTGCTAAGAGATCAATTAAGAGTGAAAAGAGAAAGTTCAATGATTGATATGTTTTTTTCCCCAATTCCTCCTGTAATGCCAACAGGGTCTTCGTAACATCCGCTCTATCCTCCTGTGGTTGATGCTCTGCTGCGTCCCATGCAACTCGAGGGCAGCGGTCTGCAGTGATGTCACAGGGCGGTCCATTGGAAGAAAGGGTGGGAGGTGAATGTGTGGGGAGAGGGGGAAAAAAAAAAATAGGTTTCATAGTTCCTAGTGGGGCTTTTTGGAGGCAGCAGGAGCCGGTCATCACTGCCACGACTGCGGGGGGAAATTATTAACCTCTGCCAGGTCCTGCACGGCCGAGCCTTTGTGGGTGTAGGTTAGTTTGATCCTCATTCGTAGTTGTTGCTGAAATTTTAAGGTTTTGATTGTAAAAACATAAATCTTTGTAAAATCATGGAAGTTGTAGGTATGGATGTGTTGCTATGAAACTAAAAGATAAATAGATATTTGAAAAGAAACTCACCTTCTGTGGGTTGAGAACTCTGATGACCTGTGTTACAGTTCCCTGGTTGAGAGCTGGGACGACGTTACTGCTGGGGGAAAGGAGCTGCAGCTGGAATGTCTGATGAAAACAACAATTTCAGATGAAACAAAGCACGAGGAAAATTATGCACTTTAAAATGATGAGTTTAGTTAGCCAGGTGTTTCCAATAGACGGATGTCGAGGTCAAATGATTGTTACATTTTAAAAATTGAGGCAAAATTTAGAGCAGTGAGGAGCATTTACTGTATGTTCTGCAGAACCCCAACAATTTCCTCATCATTTTAAGAAAAAATATAAATATTAGTTTGTTAAAGTGTTGCAGCAACAAAAAAAAAAAAAAGCTTGTGATATGGTAGGACTCAATATAAAAGTCCAATACTTGTAATACTAACACTAATAATTCATTAACATCCATTTCTTTCTGTTCTGTTTTTGGGTCAGATTTAGGACTAAGGTGTGAATTGAGTTTTGGTTAGGGTTAGGATTAGGATAAGGTTTAGTCTGTAGAAATGAATGAAAGTCAATGGAAAGTCCCCATAAAGATAGCGACGCAAATGTGTGTGAGTGTGTGTGTGTTTGTGGGAGAGAGTTTTGCAAACGCAAGCTATGTTCATGTCCACTCATTGGTCAGCTTTGTCCAACCCGCATTTACATCCAGAATATTCAGACATTTTTAAACACACACACAAAAAAATTGTTTTTTTTTGTTTTGTTATGCTGTTTATAAGACTTTTCATTATTCTGTATGTCATACATGTAACAGCCGAACACCTAGAATTTGTCATAAATCTTAATTTTCAATCAAATTTGTGATTTTAAAATATAAATTTGTGTAAAATAGTTTAAATTAAAAAAAAAAAGAACATTTTAAAAAAGAAAACAGTAGAAGAGTGAGAGGTCTGTCATGTAGAGGATTGTTATTTGATTACCTTTGGTACTGCAGCCTGAAAAACAAAGTCGGTCATTTCAGCCTCTGTTGAGTTGGAGGCATGGATGGTGATGACCGCGATGTTTGGGTTAGGGTTCGCTCTCTCAAATGTGAAGTCTATTTTTAGACCATTCTTGTTGTATGCAGTCATGGAAGGAATACCTAAGCAGGAGATTCATGGAAATTATTTTACAATAAGATCAGAGTTGCCAATGCAATAAACTCTCACTACAAAAGTCCAACTAAAGCCTCATAACAACCAGATTTCTTAAAAAATAAAATAAAATACAGCATATTTATAGCTTAGAAAAGGAACGCACTCCTACCTGCAGCTGCAATGTCATTGAACAGGGGTTGTGAAGTGAGCCCGTCCAGCAGGAAAGGTGGCTGGGAAGTGGGCACTGAGGGAGCGGGTGCAGGCGCCGTGCCACCTGAGGAAGTAACAAAATCAAATAAAGTTTTCTAGATATTTTAGAAAATATTCTTTCATAGACAAAAGTCTTTTTTTAATCAATGTGCAAAATGCCAAGTTGACTCTTTACTTCTAAAAACAAGTGTCCACTTCATCAGAGAGAGTAAAAAAGATAATTGACAAATAAACGTGAGGTTAAGTTAGAGCCAGAAGAATCTTTAGATCAAGTTAGCACTGATAATAAAACAAAAATGTACACCTAGTCGTTCATTTTCCTTTAAACAGATTAAGAGGGCGCTTTGAGGTGAGCGTCGTACCGCTTAGTGAGAGGTCACCCAGGAGGTCAAGCAGCTCTCCTCCAGCTGAGGCAGGCTTTGTGGGAATCGTAGTCTGGATTACCGGCACCACATCATTTCCACCCAGCAGGTCTAACAAATCATTAGCCTTAGAGTAAAGACAACATGGAGACTTGGTCAATACATGTAATCATTTTGTATATTAACAAATAATAACACTATGAAAAGTTAGAGACAAATTAAAAACCTTAGTCAAGAAAAGAACAAAGTCAAACGCTGTCAGCATTGATGTCGGTGTTTAACTTGCATATTAAGAATTAATATTCTTTGAAATTATTCTCACTTGGTTTGTTGGTTGGGTAACAGGCGGTGGATGTTTTGCCTCCACCGTAGATGGCTCAGTCTCTCCGTTTGTCTGTACGATTTCTGTGGGACCATTAGAGGCCGTCTTCTCCATAATGGGCATACGTTCGAGAAGAGCTGGTCTACAAAGGAATATATACTTTGCTTAATACCATAAACAAGGTCAATCTACCTTTGTCATCTTTAATTTGTGTTTTTCAACTGGTTGGAATGGTTTTACATCAGATTTTAACACTTTCCTGCAGTATGTCGTAATTATTAGTAACAACATATATATAAGACTATAAGACTAATATTCCTTTTCAAGGAAAACATTTTAAAATTTATACTTTTCAGTGATAATGGAAGAAGTAATACACATGAAAAAATATTATTATATTTTCCTGAACATATAATTTTTAACCAAAGCTATAAATCACAAAGCAAATGAACGATGCTGCAAATTTTAGACATAATATAATTTAATACCTACCTAATGTAAAAAATACATAAGTATTTAAAATTTTATAGCCTTAAATTGAAATGAATAAATTTAAATCTAAATCTTCAGAAACCTTGAACATGGATGTTCTACCTTTTTATTGTGTTAAACATTAGGAAGCTTCACCTCATGTGGTCGTATTTCTTGAAAAGTGCGTTGTACTCCACGGCTCTCTGCTGAAGCTCCACGTCAATGCTACTTCCGTATATCGAAACCACCTTTTTGATTCGGCTAAAAACACAAAGAGAATAAAAAAAAAACATTATTATAATGTCACATAGAAGAAGCAGACACATGTTATAAAGAGGTAAGTAAACCCAAATTACAGCCAAAGCTTAAAGTGCTACTAAATCACTAATTAACTATGACTCCAAAGTCATACACAAAGAATGGCTCGCAATCATTTGTGGTATAAACTACGGAAGATGATTAGGACCAAAAAAAAAAAAAGAATTCTGACTTTAACCTGAACCAAACTCATTTTCAGCAGATTGCATTTTTTTTCTAATACAATTTAACGTCTTCTCAAGAATGAAATATTCACATATTATTATATTTACCAGAGTCAAGTTACTGGAAAAATAATAAGCAGAAATCTCCAATTTAGAAATTTAGTCTGGAAAATTATTTTTGTTTAAGTAACCAACAGCAATCTGGCCACAACTTTGTTCATGTGTTATTCATTTATTTATTTTTCTTTTTGACAATGATCTAAAATCAAGATTATCAAAAAAGTTCCTCAAACATTGTAGTGGATATGGCTTCACTAACATCTGTTTGACAAAATAAATCAAGTGACACAAAGTCGCCTGCCCCTGTGCAACGCTGAGTCATGGTTGACTCCATCCACCGACGCTAATAGTAAATATTTTTAGATGATGCATAATCTTACAATATGAAAGTTGAATGTAATAAAATATTAAATATTGCCGAAAAACTGATACTGTCAGGAAAAGAAATACAGAACAACAAAGGAGGGAAACATTCACTCACTTCACGCTGCTGAAACGAGTCGACAGCTTCATGATGGCGGTGAGGGAATAGCCGCGGGTCACGGGCGTGGACAGATTGGACACCAGAAGACCTTCCAATACATCCAGAACTTCATCCTCAGTCACCTGAGGAAACCACAACATTCACCAGTGTAGTCAATCAATATTCTGTTTCATGTCTTGGAGGGATTTCTCCAAAAATACCTGGATGGGCTCCTCTTCCTCACACTGCCCTGACACCAGGAGGTCTCCATATTCTCCTATGCACCATGACGCAACCTGCACAAGAGGTTGCTGGGAGACAGACGGAAAGTGCCACAAAGTTTATTGTGGATACTTAACGTGGTTTGAAATGTAAAATATCAATTACAGTCACGGCTTACGCTTAATCATAGATCAAACCAGAGCTTCTCTGACCTGTGAAATGTCGTCCAGCAATGCTTTGTAAAGTCTCTGAACTGTATACGCGTGCATCTCCACAGAGTTTGTGATGAGCTGGATCAGGTTGGGAACAGAGTCGTCTCGCACGTAGCTCCCTGCCTAAAACGGTGACGCAAAGACAAACTCAAACTGGACTGCTTGTAGCCATTACTTTAGCGATTGGAAAGTTTCTGTAGCATACACACCGTTGTGAGTACTCTCATAATGGTGTCTATGTGCCATCTTTTCGAAGGAGCATATCTGAGAAACAAAAGAATGGAAAGATTTGTCAAATAAATGGAAAAAGTTATCCGACACTGTGGCTACAGGATGACAAATGCTGTCAGAAAACAAATGGTATCAGCAAAATCTGTCAGACGATGGATCACTCATTTTATCATCATACAGCATTCCATATTTCTAGGAACAGGATTTAAACTTTACAGATGGGGTAACATATAGTGACTTCAATCTGTAATGCTTCAAAAAAAAAAAAAAACAGCCTGAAATGACCCAGCCCAGGGAGGAGTGAGACATTAAAATGATTCTAAAGTATCCGAGTGCATGGAGAATGTTTGGCCTTACTTCTCAGCAGCTAGAAACACTCCTGATGCACAGTCTGCCTTGAATTCTGGGTCACAGGAGTCCAGGAAGTAGAGCAGCTCCTTCATCATGCCTCGGATGTTGTTGCCGTTCACGAGGGCAAAACTCAGCTCCATCGCACGTCTGCGCCGTAACAGAGCATCGTGTCAAAAACAAGTACACGAGACGACAAGTGGTAAAGAAGTCCAAGAAATGTGAGATGTGCGAGTGACCTCTTAATGGAGACGTCCAGATCTTTTAAACAATCCACAATGGTGCTCCGATGCCTCTGCACCGCATTGTGATCCGTTTGTACCGTCTTTAGTAGAGATGTCAACGCCACATATCTGGAACAAGGAGTTTTTAATTAAGTAGAATAACTGGGATTTAACTGCATCTTTATTTAATCCACTCATAAAAGATCAAGGCTGGTAAATGAAGTAATTACCTTATATTTTTGTCATTGTTAAGAAGGAAGCGACCTAGTATGTTAATGGCCAAAACCTGAAAGAAAGAAAAAACAACAAGTATTTAGAAGAGCAAAATCAGAAAGAACTAAAGCTAAAGGTTTGCCTTAAAGCAAAATAAACAAATGTAAAAAATGCCTCACCCTCAGTCCACTTTCAGACTTGATGTCCATTATGGTCAGTACAGTCTCATACAGGATTGCATTACCTACATTTTTACTCGTCTCTGTGTTTGTTGCAACCTGCAAAACAATCATTGGTGAGCTACACTTAAGCAATGCTCCTTTAAAATTACAAAATATATCAATGCATTTAATACTTTTCGTTCTAACCTGTGCGAGAATGTCATTCATTGCTTCACTGGAGTCATCATCATTCTTGCCTAAAATTCTCAGTAGTCTCAATATCCGCACCTAAGGAAAAACAGACATCCTGTAATAACAGTAATTCACTTCTCTGAGCTTAATAACTGCATGTTATAACCATTTTAGATCTTAGTGGCTTATTACATTAAAATAAACTGTCTTTCCTGTGTGTATAAATAACAGAAATGAGTTTTCAGCACTTCTGTATATTTACATGTTCATACCAACATAAAAGTTGAGTCAAATTGTGGTTTTAATAACGAAGACTTGCCTGCAGGAAAGGGTCGCTTATGCCCGACACATCATGTTCCGGAGAATATCCAGACATTATTAGGTTCTTGAGGATTCTCACCAACTGTGGAACCAGCTATAAAAAACAAATACCAACAACAGAAGAAATAAAAAGAGGAGAGGTCACAATATTATGCACAGATCCCAGATCTACACCTGAACAACGTTTATGAACTAACTTATTAATAATAAAGTGACAAATATTCAAATGTAGGGAGTGAAACAGTGTTAGAATTTCTGTTAACTATGGTGAAGAAAATGTATTAAAACAGTTGTGCAAAAATCTAAATTGTAGGGGTGTGAAATTAAAAGGAACTGGATGTTTCAAAGTGAGTAGCCTCTTACAAAAGCAAAATATCCAAAATAATTATCTAAACTCTCAGTGTTCTTGAAGGAAATGTAATGTTGAGACTCTTGAAATTAATATATAGCAGCAGGATATCGTATTGAGTCATTTTAGTTTGATCGCATAACAGAAAACGGATTGACGCCGTCATAAGAACCGTAATCAATGGGGGAGAAATGCAAGTTTTCATAATATAAAATGAATCTAATTTAATTATAAGCACTTTTAATGATTATTTAACGCCAGGATTTAATACAAATTCCCAACTAGATAGAAAAATTTGCTAATATTTAATCAGAAAATGCATGGATACAAAATGGAACTAGGTTGGAAGAAAAATGGCAAGGAATGGATACAAATTGTCAAAGAAGCAAAATATTAAATTTAGGCACCGACAGTAAAAAAATATATTGGGTTCAAGTATTCAACTATTAAAGGGGAAAAGGTTAGCTTTTTTACACTTTAAGAAATGTGCAAAAACTACTTATTAGACATTGGAAAACAAATGAAAAGTAGTTTTCTGTGTTAGTGATTTCTAAAACGTTTGTAGTGGAGTAATTTGGCATGAAAAAAACAAATCAGAAAATGATATTTTAGGTCTTTGTAGACACATAATCCTTTTAGATAAAAACGTGTAAGCAAATACCAGACGAGGCTTATAGAATGTAAATAAAAATGTTGCTCAAATCAGACAAGAACACTTTACAATATGGCCAGATATAAAATTACATCCCATTAATATGTCTGCATACAAGGTTAATGCAACTACCATTATATAGAATGCGACTTGGGGCTATCAACCATAAACCACCAATTGTGCCAATTTCTCTTAAGATTGTGATTAAACGAGTTGCACATTAAAAATAGTGGGAAATGTTTCTGACGAATGGATCAAAAACAGTTTTGCTTAATATTTAAAAACACTGACATAGTAATGATCACTGTACAATATAAAGAAACCAAAATTCTAACTGAAAACAAGACATGACATTACTGAACACAAATCTGGGTACGTGTGAGGTGACCGTGAGGAGTGATGACTATTAACAGCATGCACCAGCTATGAGATCAGAATGTACTCTTACCTTCTCATTCTAACACAATGCAGGAATTGTAACAAAGACAAATGACAGAAAAAATATGAAGTAGATGTTAGGGAGGGGAAACTGGAAAATCATTCACTTTCAGAGAGCTTCAGATAATGTTCAGAATATGAGCATGAGACGCGGTGGCCTAGTTTGCTACACTCGTATAGGAGAGGAACAGCAGCAGTCGAGAAACAACAGGGGGGGAAGACAGTGGGAGGAGATTAAAGATTATTTGAAACTAGGAGAAGACCCGTATTATAATCCGGTTTAACATATCTGCCGATCTAAGTCCTAAAAAATAAAATGTGCAACTGAAGGAGAATGAAATGTGACATGAGTTTCAGACAAATGTGCCAGTAGTTGCATGACTTTTTGTGCGTTCAGGCCGTACCTTTCTGAAGTGCGCCAGCATGTCAGGACTTCTTTCACACATCTCAGTAAGGAGGACGACAGATGTATGCAGAACACCTGAGAGGACAGAAGGGGCAGGTTATTTTCATTTACATGTAAATCTACAAATTGCTCATTAATATTTGTGATTAAAATGCATTTTATTGCCTCACTGCGGTAAATGCGTTGCACCAGTTATAATCAGTTTTATAGTCCTAACTAGCTTTATTGGCTGCACCTGTGAAAGTCTGTTTCTGTCATTTTACACTGCAGCACAAAGAACAACACAATATTGCTGTAATTCCCAAGGTCACTCATTGCATCTCTGAATTTACAAGGCAAAATAATTCCTCCACAGCAGTAAGGGTTAACGACGGCCACCGAACAGTAGAAGGTCGCCTCTCTGCTGCTATTTACATACATCGAAAAGAATATAACACACTAACCAATATTCAGGAAATGTTAACCTTGCAGCATTTCATTCTCCAGTACTGCCAGAAATACTAAAACCTGCCTTTATGACCACTGTGTCACTCTCATGACTTAAACCTCACAGCAAATCGATGGAGGACCTTCAAGACGACTTCAAACTGAGCAGACGAGTTAAAACCTGTGATTTTAACTCGTGTTCCTTACCTCCTCTGCAGAGCCACGGGCTGAAAATATACTGTAGCGTACAAGGAACCTGTATGTAATACTCCAACTTCTCTGAAACTGCATTAAAGTTTTATTATCTGCAAGGCATAATCATCAAAACTATCAGCAATAAACAAGTGAATTTCACCCTGCGTGCAACAAATCTTTACAGGGGTTTCACTTTAACTGAATTACTGAAATATATTTTTCTATGTTACTGTAACTTATGAGGATCTGAGCAGAAGACTTGATCCATTAAATAACATTTCTATGATCATCTTACCTAAGGGACAGTTATAAGCAAATACAGTGGTACATATTATAGTTTAAACAATTAATCAGGTTTCAAGAGTAATTCAAACTTCAGACATAAAAAGTTTGTGATTCCCTGCTTGGCTTAATCAGCAGGATGCTGACGGTTTAAATATTACTGCTGCACAAGTTGTTAATGTCACAATTTTAGACGAAGATGCAGTTCCATAATACTAATTGGAAAAATGAGATTTGACACCAGGAGAATTTCAAATAAAAGATCAAATTAGCTAAACACGACATCAGTGATTCAGTATTCAAGCGTCCAGCCCACAGAATAGAACCAACACAAGCTAAGGCTTTGCGTAAACATCGGTGCTAAACGGTATGGCTTTAAAACTGTGTGCAGCGGTGCTTGGCTCAGTACAGATGATGCATCTTTAAACGCAGCTGCCTTCAGTTCAGCTCCCCTCCTGGGGCATTTACTGCACACCTTCCCCTCCTGTCAACTTACTGATGCCACAAAATCTTCATTAGAGAATCTGTGGCCATTTAAAAACAGCTCTTCAAAGGAGTAAACAGCTGCAGCAATAATTAAATGCACCATTGTCTTACTTTCTGGTCATTTCATCAAAAAGAAAACTGTCCAACAGAGGTATTGTATTATTTTATCTTATCATTTGTCCTCTGCTCCATACAACGGGCTGCATACAAGCCTAAGTGTTTGGCAGGTCAATAGTTCCAATGTCCTCTGCAAAGGCAGCGACAAGAAGTTAGTTGTACTCAACGTGGCACTGTGAGTCGAAGGAAACTGGACGGATTCTGCATTTCTGTGGGACAACCCTGTTTCCCCGGCGGCTGTGAACTGGCCCCTGACGTTCAGTTTCCACTTACCATGGTTCTTCTCACTCAGCAGGTTTTTTGTGGCTGGAAGAAACATTTCCATGAGCTCTGGGACCTTCCTGATGACATGGACTGCACACAATGCTGCCTGTTAAAGATTGAAATAAGAGCTGGTTGAGCATTGTTTCTTACTCTATTTCACCTTTACATTTCATCTCCCAACCTCTAATGTTCAAATATAAAAGCACAACAATCAAACAAAGTGAAGCTTACCTTTTTCCTCAAGTATGAGTTGGATGTTTTAAGCAGCTTCTCTACCTCCCCCGCCAGGTCACGACACATTTCTGAGGACCCCATGCAGCCTAAAGTGCACAAAGCCAGGCCTTGGACGTACTGTGTGCTGTGATTCAAGTCACTGGTGTGGAAGAAACGAGTCACATAAGGCATGGAAAAACAGCAGAATAAAATGGAACCGTTCTAAATATTGTAATACAGACGGCCACAGGAGGTGAGAAGATAATGATTTAGCGAGGAAGAAGCAAAATCTCTACAACAGAGAACAGCTTATGATGTTTCATGTTTCAGTAGCAAGCAACTCAAGATCTGAGTTTATATCTAAATCACCACTTCACACAACTGTACTTACTTTTTAATGCAATTTGTCATTAGTAAATGAACATCCTGTCTCTCGTCCAGAAGAAGCATAGCTCCCAAATAACCTATCCGTTTGTCAGTGAACTTTTGGGATGCAATCAGCTTCAGACACTCCAGCTAGAAACAAGACAAACAGTCACAATACACTCAGGTTATTATCTCTGAAACATCGTGTTCACTGGAAATCAAACTAGATTTAATCCTATTAGTCACACACACATACCTGCCCAAAGTGGGCTGGGTAGCCCAACATGTGCATATAAAGTAACTTTGCCACATTTCTGCAACGGTATGTGTTGTCTTCCTCTCTGAAAGACGAGCGGATAGCAGCACACTCTTTCTGGATCATCTCTCGCTCCTCTGCCTGGGTCCGTGCCGTCCGGATGGTCCGGATCAGCTCCCGCAGTCTGATCGGAGCTGGCATTCTCTGGAAAACACGGACGATTGAGAAGGGTGTTACCTACAGACACGAGACCACATGCTGAAAACAGGAATCAGTTCTCTACGAATTAACAAACAGCAACCATTAATTACTTAAAACACTATATACACTATATAATACATATTAAAAGTGGAGTTGCATAAACTAAGATCACTCACTAAAACTACCAAGCAAAGTTGTAACAAGCCAAAAAAATTATAATTTTTTTTGGAACAAAATAATCTTTTTCGCCTGAAGTTCATTCAAAGTGAGAACAATTTTGCGTTCGGTTCAGTTTTTGTTTGCATGAATTGTGTGCTGGTTTTGGGACGCTGAACTCCTCAGCAGAATTAAGAGCAGAGAACGAGTGAAATTTAATTCCCTCCACAGAGACGCTTCTAGGAGCACACGAGCACAAAGCTTAAAATATTTATGAAGACAACATGCTTTGTCGTGAAAAGAAATTTTGCACTAAATACCAAACATTAAA
Organism: Poeciliopsis retropinna; assembly: GCA_010277075.1. NCBI lineage: Eukaryota > Metazoa > Chordata > Actinopteri > Cyprinodontiformes > Poeciliidae > Poeciliopsis > Poeciliopsis retropinna. The sequence continues at coordinate 15,150,894 of VMRM01000006.1, read as the reverse complement.
ATTTATGAAAATAAGATACAACAGAAAAAAAAAGAAAAAAAAGTGTGAAAGCTGCACAATCACTTGCGATACAAAAATCAGATATCTGTACTTTCTTTATCCAAAATCTTCTAATCAGTTCAAAGTCTGGAAGCGTAGCTCTAGAGACAAATGGTAATCCTCTTCAAAATGTCAATAAAACCCAAACCAGAAGATTTCACATTCTTGCAACGCTAAAATATAAAAACTACGACTGCAGCTCGGGTCAGTCCTGTTTTTGTTCTACGACCGACCTGTAGACTCATTATAGCAGGTCTAACTACTCACGTCACAGAGAAAGCTGTGCAGAATATTAATTTATAGGAACTTTTCTGCTTCCTTCACGCTTCAGCTGATTACAAAACTGGTGTAGTTGATGCAAAAGCTGCTGAATTTGAGCTAAACTGGAAAAAGTAAAACATAAAATGCCACCTTCTGATAGAGTTGGAAACAATTTGTACATAAAGCATGTCCAGAGCTCAGTGCACCCCTACATAACTTTAAAAGAAGGAGCCGTGGGGCCTTTTGTTTGAATAGCAACAGCATGCTAATCATGCCTGTATGTGTCTCAGAGAACCACAGACAGAGAGCAGGACAGCAGAGGTAACAATCTGTATGGGGGAAAAATAGTTGAATAAGAAGACCAACTTCTGTATGCTGTTCTTTAATGTTTTTTTTATTTTTTTAAGATTTCTTTGTTGTTTAATTTCCAGCCAGAATTTTCAGTAGTGTATTATCAAAAAGGATCCTTACTGCAGCCCTCTAACTTGTACATTTTGTCTTCGTTTGTCACTGAAGCCTTTTATCAGGAAGAATACAGTCACATAATGACGGTGAAAAGTCGCAAAAAAATATGATAATTACCTTTAGAGTACATGAATTTTACATTTGGTTTCATGAAATGGGGAGGATGTTTGTTAAAAAGGAACAATGCTTTTTCACAAACAGCAAAGGGTCTTTAGAAAATCAATATAAACTACCAGATGAACATCTGACATAAAATCATTTGAGTAGTTTTATTAAACGTCATGCAACACTGGGAAGGACTTTAAAACAGCCTGCCAACACTTTCACTGAAACAGGAGGAGCGAATCATAAAACCAAACAGACAGTTAAAGATGTGAGATGGTTACATATTCATGATCAGTTTTTGATTCGTCATCTTTCCCTTCAGCCTAAATCCTCTCAAATAGTAATTTAGATGTTTTACAGCACATAAAAGTGACACTTGGGAATGGCACTGTCGATTTTATTTCGTCACAATATCCTGTGGTACTTATATAATCATAAAAATTACACGAAATTTAGTTTAAAAAATGAAAACGTTTCTTTTCGATAGAAACATCCGTCTGTGCATAATATCAGTCATGGAAACGCAAGAACTGCTCTAAAAATAAAACGTACCAATGATCACATCAGCTGCATAAAGTAATTTAAACGTGCCGCCAAACAGCACACAGTAATTTCATTCAATCTCAATTTCAAATGTAATTGACTTTCCTGTGCAGCAAAGTGTAAAGTCCAGAAGGAATTCATCAGCAATAAAAGCCTAAAATCAAGATTTCCGTGTTATATCCAGATCAAGTTAATTTTTTCAATTTCCTTAAGCAGTGAGATTTGGATAACTTTTTAACTTTGCAACCAAAAGACAACAACAACAACAAAAAAAATGTGATTTGGTGATATCGACCTCTTCGTTATGGAATCGGCTGACAGAGAAAGAAGGATCCAGATCGAGGGGGAAAGGGAAGGTCCTTTGTTGAAAAAAAAAAAAAAAGTGGCGCGTTGCAGCTGCTATTCTAAGAATTCACTTTGATCAAACAGGAACAGAGAGGGTGGGCAGCCAAGGCCACACTTTAATAAAGCCAGAGAGCTAGTCTGTTCTAACACCATTTAAATTACCTGAGCTGAATGGACTCAGTGTTGGGCTCCATGAATCATGATAAAGCATCTCTTGCTGTGCTTATAATCAACACAAAAGGTAAATCCAGCTACTGCCAGGACCTGATTGAATTACAGTACCATGTCTTTGCAGTGCAACAATATAATTTACTACAATCAACATCTATCTTTCTTCTTTTTTTGTGAAAAAAAAAACGACCCATTACTGCCATTTTCTGTAATTGCCATGTAACAAGGGGTAGAGTTCAGGGGGAAAAACAACATCAGATGGACATGAAAGACAAAGGTGTTTACTTATTCCGAAAAATGTATGAGGTGGTGATCAGGGAGAATAAAAGACTTCGAGCACTTTGCACTAAAACAAGAAAAATCACAAACAGAAACGTCAAAGCCTACAGGTTGGTCTTCCTTCTTTCATAACTTAAAAAAAAACTAAATCAAAATCAGCATTTTGGGTCATGTTATGAAAGATCCACCAGCACAAATTTATCAGAGACAAAGCAATCCAAAGGTCCAAATGCAAAACCCTACAATATGCATATTTACACTACAAACAAATCCTTCTTTCTGTTGGTAGAGACAGATCAGATGACATTTTTATCATCTCACAACCAGGAACAATTAAAAAAATAACTCTACTCCCATTTACCACAGAGGAGTTGACTTACTGACTCACATCAAATACAAACTCAGGTCAGACATCATTTATATGGTTTTATATGAAATCACCAAACGCAGTTAATGAAACATCACAGGAATGTGTTGCAAGAGATGATTCATTTTACTCATTTCTTTTCTTAGATAAAGAAGAAAATGTGATCAAGTCTTTGTGACCAGCTCAGTGTGTGCAAGTTAAACAAATTCATACATAAAACACAAAGAACAGGAGAAGTCTGGTTACTGTTGGTCAACTTCTACACACACAAACAGACTTCTACAGCACTCACAATTCTGTCATTTGTTGTCAAGAGAAAACTGATTTAATCCCAAACTGTCTTTTAAACACAATACGATAAAACATGTTAATGCTGGAATATATTTGCACTGGAAAAGGCTGGATGTAGCTGCAACCTGAGGCAGAAGCAGCCTCTCCTCCTCACAGAGACTCCGTCTCTATTTTGCATGTTGCCATAGGGTCTGGTGTCTTTTTCTTTTGGGGATTGAGGCGTGGTTGTCTACTTTAACTCCAATTAGGCTGCTATGCATTGTTTATAGGCTACATTACCAATGAGAGCATCACAGGCAAAAATGTTGCACTAAAGTTGTAGGGAGCTTGTAGAGTTAAAACACAGACAATGTGAATAGTAGGCAAAATGAAATTATACTTTTGGGCTGCAATTTGTGTTTTTTTTTTTTTTAAATCAGAAACAGAAATGCAAACAATCAATACTCCATTGAAAGAAGTTCCTCTGTCCTAATTACAGCATAATCACCAGCTAATTATTTTTGCATTGGGATTTGCTTGTTTCACTCGACTCTGTATGCAAACATGACATAATTTCAACACCGTTTTCTACTGTAGATTAAATTGTAGATTAAAACAATTGCTTTATGCCACGATTTACCAGAGCCCGTTTTAGAAAGTAGCAAAATGACGTGCTCAGCTGCAAGATTTTATCTTTTCAAAAATGAATAAACTGGAATAGAAAACCAGAAAAAGGGTAACTGCAAAACAGTGAAACCTGAATCCCAAATCAGAACATAAACAAGTAGCTAAATTAGGCATAGAAGTAGCTAAATTAGGCATACAAGCACATAAAAATGACTGTAAAAGTGCGTGGATGCCAAGAGGTGAGGCACTCCTGAAAACCCGTGTACACCTGCTGGACGTCACAGTGATTAACTCACTTCCTACTTCCACCTGACTTCCTCAACAATAACATAATTTGTGCAACCATTTACACCAGCAAGACCACTGTTTGTAAATTAAAAAACCTGTATGTCTATTAAATCGACACAAAGTCAACGCCAGGAAAGCCTCTCTTAAAACTTTAGTAGATCCACGTCCACGTCGTCAGCACAGTAGGAAAGCTGCCGACAGCTTCCTGGATTTCCCCAAATGCAACGTTTGCTTAGGGTGAGTTATTTTCACGTCGTCAAAAAGGTATCGAAAGTCTTTCCCAAGCACACGGAACAATGTCTTAAGTTACAGGAGGGAAGCACACCTGTGAAGAAGTAGCTACCAGCGAGCTAACCCTGATATATTAGGGAACTTGAAAGGACAAGGCATCAGTTCGACATCACAGCGTCACCGTGACTGAAAAAGTCTCCTTAAACTAATGTTTGTGTCGACAGCATTACATCAGACGAATGGAAAACAGGACCGGGGCCACTTAAGCCCCCCTCCAATTACCGATTGATCTGAACATGATGCAGTTTAGGCCTTCTTAGCGTTAGCTAGCTCCCTGACATTTCTGTCAAATGTGCCAGTTGCCGTCGAAATTAAAAGACGACCAGGAGTTTTTCTTACTTATCAAGAGAATAATCACTGTATCCTACCATTTTAAGTTGTTACGACTTGTACGACTTGGTCAGTAGTCACACCACAGCAGTGCACATACCTAGCCCAGCAACTTAGCTGCTGACAGGCACAACCCCGGTGCACTGAGGGCTGCGACTTCCTATGCAGCGCCTAACTGTCAGTTGACATCGCAAATACAATCCAAAGCACTCGTATTTAAGTACAAGTAGAGACACTTCCCCATATTTGTGACGACATGGTACTTTCTAAATATACTTACGAGCCGTAATGATGCCAGAAAAGAACTGGAATCGTCTCTATTAGCAATGGAGGGAGGAACACACTAGACATGCAAAATGGTGGCTACTCCAGCCTCAGCACATCTACTGCAGGCGGAGGATTACGCTGGCAGAGGTTGGCCAAAGAAGAGAGTAGAGCAGGTGATTGTGGCATATAATCAACAGCAGCGCTTCAAAATTCCAATTTTGTCATTTAGAATTGAACAAATGACAATTAAAACAACGTATGTATTTAAAGTTTGAAGTGACCACTTCCTTAAAACTGTAAAAAAAAAAAAAAAAAAAGAAAAAAATGCTGAAACACTAATCAAGGATAAAATGTTGACTAGAGCTGCTTTTAATTAATAACCGCCACTGTAAAGTATCGCTTCATTTTTGTTTGTTGATTGTATTATGTTTTTATCATGTAAAACGCTTTGAACTGCCTTGTTGCTAAAATGTGCTGTACAAAAAAAAAACAACTTAACTTGACTTTAAGAATTGATGATTGCTATAAATTTGAAATATTAAATAACTGTTTCTAATCTAAAATAACACCAGGAACATCTAGGAAAACCTTAATACAGACATAATTTAAGAAATCTCAAAAATCAGTCCTTTTGGGAGAAATTACTAATGATAGATAGATAGATAGATAGATAGATAGATAGATAGATAGATAGATAGATAGATAGATAGATAGATAGATAGATAGATAGATAGATAGATAGATAGATAGATGCTTATATTTTTAAGCTTTCTATTTTGCATATTCTAACGTTGACTTGATGGCAAAAAAGCATAAAAAATGCAACTGAGAGAAGATTTGTTCATTAAATATTTGTGCGAAGCAATTCATGTGAAAATGGCTCCATGAACCTTTTTTTTTTTTTTTTTTTTTTTTTATCCCTTTTCTAACTTTAGGAATATCATTTTAGAAAACATGATAATCAGGATTCCCAATTCCTGATATTATTCTGTGAAAATGTTTTCATTATGTGATATAATGGCTTGCCACACTGAACGCTCATCCCAAGTTAAAGCATACAGTAACGTTAGCTTGGACCAGAGGAGCCCATCACAATCTGCCTCCGAGCGAGACTCTCACCTGATATGCCAGTGTTCACTGGACGCCATGGGTAATAGTTCCGTTTTTTTATTTACTGCCATGATAAACGCGTCTGGGTTCTTATTCCTGGAATATTTTCTTATTTACTTTGTGCTCTGTGAGCTTGATAGGTTCCATCGTTGTTGCATTGATATAAAGGGCTAACATTCGGCTTGTTAGCCCGCTAGCTGTCGTCGATCTGCTTTTGGTTTGGATTTGACGTCACCATAAGCTATGAGTGGAGATGTTTAAGCTATTGCTCGTAATGAAATCCACGCATTTCACGGGGCGGTGAGCTTATTTTGTTGAGATGGCATATTTTGGCCTAACCTTGCGGATGAGTACATTTCTAAACCGTGTCAGTGTCGTGCTGCGGTCAGTTTACTCGTGGCATTCAGTGATGACGACTACATGCGCTGCTATGACATTGGTATGTAGCACCACCCAGTGTTGTTACCGAGCTATCCAGGAAATTCTGGCTTTATTGATGTGAATGTTTCTGCAGTATTTTAACAATTGCATATCAGATGTAAAGATACAATCAGTGTTTTTAAACAGAATAATGTTGGAAGTTCTTTTTTTTTGTGAAAACTTAGTACCTTTTGGTTTATTTGCAAATCACTGTCGTTCTTTATTTAAAACAGTCAGTTCTTCAATTAATGGGTGATCAATTAATGTTTTGCCTTTGAGTTTTCACGTGTCCACCTCTATAAGGACACATTTTCAGCGTTTAACATGCAAACCTAGAAGCTCTCCCTCTAAGAAATCCAGAAAACTTTTCTCTGTAAGACCAAAACTTCCATTTTAAATGTTTTGCAACCATAGTAATAACCACTTATTACTATAACAATATAATTATTGACTCACAACCTTTCTGGTGGTTTATAATGTGAATGAAGCCAGGCGTTAATCAAGGGTCAATCTCTCTGAGTGTTTACAAATAATCCATTAATATGATGGGGTTTAAATAAAGATTAAATTAATGCTGAAAAATACTAGTAATGGTTAAAAAAAAATTAAAGAATAAAGAGAAGCTTCATTGTAAAAAGAGTCGATGTAAATATTTTTTTCTTTGGAAGATATGCAATGATTCGCTGTGTAAATTGCATATTTTGTCCACTAGGGAGCGCTAACATGTTTTTCTGCTTAAGAAATGGCCTCATTAATTTATAATTTGGATTATAGATTAATTTACGTGTTAAGATTGGGGAATTATAAAATCTGTATTTATTTTATAGTACAGGAAATATGTTATCTCATTCAATTGTTAATTATTGGATTAATTCTTTATTTCATTTATTCAAGCCTTTGACAGAATGCATCTGATGTCTCCTAGTGTTACTGTCCGTCTGTTATTTCGTCATCAAGTGACAACGTCATCTTTGGTGATGTTTATTTATTAAACATGATTCAAGAAAATTGTGCCATCGTTACCTCTTGTCAATTTTTAAAATTGTATTTAAAGAAAACAATAACATCCTCAGCTTTAACGCTCTTTTCCCGTCGTGACTACACCTCCCATGATGCAGTTCGGCGCGCGTTCAGATCTTTTACATACGGGATCAGCTGAGCTCGCGCTTCGCTCCTGCGAGCTGCCAGCGGCTCTGGATCGGAGTGGCTCGGGTCGCCTCGCCGTCCTCCGTCCGTCTGTCTGTCGTCGGGCTTGGACATCATTTTAAACCCTCTCGGCGCCTGGAAGGGAACATTTTTCAAACTAAACCTGGAAGAATGTGACACACGACTGGATTTCTCCTTGTTTACACCCCCGGTGGCGCTCACGTTTCTTCCGATGGAGCGGATGATTTGGAGAGAGTTTGTCCGGTAATTGGGTCCATCGGCTCGGTTCGGAGTTCACCTGGACTGGGGGGGAACCTGAAGTGGTTCGGGGAGACCTTTACCCCCCGCCCCTCCGGTGAGAGGGTGATACTATGTCCAGACGAAAACAGACCAACCCCTTCAAAGTTGACTGTAGGTATCGCAGGTTTTACATTTTAAGAGTTTCCTTTTCACATAGTCTTGATTCTCTCTGACTGAACTGTAATTCCTGCGTGAAGTGTTTCGCTTGCCTTTGTTTATGCTCTATGATCGCAGTCAGTTAATTGAAAAAGTCTTTTTACAATTTGCTGGCATTTAAATATGGCACAGGTCATAAATGTTTGGGCTGGCATCCTAATTATTGGATGTACTTTCTACTCTACATTACTTCTCAGTGATCTAAAGACATTGTCAAGTCTTAATGTCATACATGAAATCTAAAGTTGTGCCAAATTGAACTTTAAAACTCAATAAAATAAAAAACTTAAATTACTTAGTAATTTAAGAATTATTTCAATTTAAGTACTTAAATGGAAAGTATTTAAGTTCCTCGATTAAAGTATGTTTTATTTCTAAATAGCATAACTTAAATGGATACACATAAGGAATGATGGTGATTACACTTTGATATCCTCTCATCTCTTCTCATCAGTTTTTATCATTATTTCTGTTTATTGATTAAAAACACACCAGGTAACCAAAACTATTTCATTTCTTTTCCATATTTAACATGTGCGGTTGTTTTTGTTAGTCGTAAGGTAATAACTGCTGAGTTTAATTCCTAGGAGCAATCAGAGCCATAATATAAAGGAAACTTGAGCTGAGCATGCTTTCCCACTGGTGGCTTCCCCTTCATTTCCTTTTTTTTTTCTTTTTGGTTAGTGTAGCAGGATTATTTTATACTTTAACAGAAGCACTGCTTTTAAAAGACGCTGCGAATATATGGAACCCCTGACTGAGCTTTTATCCTGTCGATGTGTATGCTTTTTTGTTGTTGTTGTTGTTGTTTTCATCTAAAGCAGTGTTTCTCAATTCCGGTCCTCACGCCCCCCTGCCCTCCATGTTTTAGGTGTTTCCCTTATGCCACACACCTGGATTGAATATGTGGGTGATTAACAGGCTTCTGTAGCACTTGATGGTCATGCAATCATTTGAATCAGAGGTACATCTAAGACATGCAGAGCAGGGGGGCCTGAGGACTGGAATTGAGAAGCACTGATCTAAAGCAACACAAATCACAAAGCATGCCAAGCGAAGCCTCAGCTATTTTTGTGTTTATTATGTTTCTACAAAATGCCACTCTCTTTGCACACGATCTCCGTTAGACGCTGAATCTGCCTCGATATATTCAATCACAGTCCTCACCGCAGTATTTGTGTCAATATAGCAATTTCAAACCACTGCTCCAGTGCAATATTTTACAGGCTATGAGATTTCAGGAACATGCATCATAACTGCTGGCCAGTAATATATTCAGCCTCTTGTAGGGATGTCCACAAATAATATAGATCCTATTGATCAAGATCTTCAATCTTGGGAAGACTGCTGGTGGTTTTGTAAGACTTTTAGAAAAAGAGAGTCAAAAGTACTTATGTTTTTCAAAATATTCATCATGAAACTTTGTAGCAGTGTTTTTACTAATCTGTTCCACATAAATAATAATCTTTGTATTTTCCCTTTTTAATTTAGGAGTATCAATGAGACATAAGCCACAGTCTGTACAGAAATATGACTTGGAGTAGCTTTTGGGTTGTTTCAAACGTTAAAGCGCACTGATGGCTTTTTAAAAAGAAAATGAGTAGGCTATCAATAATTGGTGAAAGTTGGTTTGTGTTGACGTCCAGTTGGTGTCCTTGTACATCCATTGCTTCTGTCCTCCAGCCAGGATCTCCTGGTTGGTCCACCTGCAGATACCTTCAAGAAGTTGCTCCCACCAAAGAAGAAGATTTCCCTGTGTAATCTACTGAAGTCAGGACCTGCACAGATCACCTTTCTATATATAGTTTGTAGAATGCATCTTACTTTTGCACCTACAGTAATCCCTGAAAAGCTCAACAGTCCATATATTGTTACTGAATGCCAAAATCAGAGCTAGAAACCAAAAGGGTGAGCAAAAGCAAGTTGACGTTGAAGAGGGAACTTTCTATGTTCTGTTTGAATACGTTTAACTATGATCTCCATCGTCATCGACAGACTTCAGATGCGGCGAGTTTTGTAGTTCAGCCCTGCTGTGGTTTGGCTGCTTCACCTGTCTTTTCCTGTGAAGTCTAAATGGCCTGCAGAGAGCTGCCCAGAGCTGAGAGGTTAACGCAGTCAGACTGACTGACAGACGAGACAGCAGGGAGACAGGCTGCCAGACACACACACACACACACACACATTTTTATGTATATGCTTGCCCACACACACAAAGGGAGTTCCACGGCATGATTCAAGAGTATGTTGCATGCAAATGTCTTTGTTCTTTAATCTGATGAATATTACAATCCAGAAAAACTGCAGTGAAATTAACTGAATTTAGTTTGTCTTTTACTGTTAAATATGAAGATGTTGTTGTTTAATGCTTAACATGATGCACTATTTCAACTCTGATCATTTTTTTTAATATTCTAAAGTTCTGTGGAGTATTTAAACTTGTTTTTCACGAGTTAAAATTAGCCCTATATTTCCCTTTTTAGTAGGAACATTTCAGTGTAACAACAGTAGAGTAATAGTCATGGATAAACACATTAGAAACAACAATAAGGTAAAAATACGAAGTGACAGATTGTAAAATCCTGAAATATGCAACCACAATGTAGTAAAATTAAAAATTTTATGCAAGAAAAAAATGTTGAATACAAACAGAAAAACTTCCCTCCATGTTCAAAAAAAACTTCTGCAGTCTGTATGGGAATCCAAGCTTTAACCTTCAATTATTAAGACTTAATTCCTTGTATGTGCTTGGTTTTTCTCATGTTAATGAGCGACATTTCACCTTAACTTCAGGCGCCGAAGTCGCTAGACAGTGGCCCTCTTCATTAGAAGGGTTTTATCACTTCATCTTTTGTGTGATATTGGGTCAGCAGATGAGAACTGATCAGATGTCTGGCCCAGCATCCTTGTTCCCCTCCTGTCTGTGTGTGGATGGAAGTCAGGGCCCCAGCACTTCCTGTACATTCAGACACTGGCTTGTGTGACTTCATGTGTGTGTTTTCAAGGGGACGGGCGGCTGGAAAGCTGAAGGAGGGGCTTTTGAATTAAAAAAAAAAAAAAAAAAAAAAAGACCCCCATTGGTTGGTGTTTGAGTAGAGTTTTGGCATTCTGTCTTTTGTCTGTTTTGTTTAGCACGCTAGCCCTCCACCACCCTGACCCCCTCGCCCCCCTCCACTGCCGCCACCACCACCCACTCCCCTTTCTCTCTCTCTTCTGTGTGTCTGTTGACTGATGAGTTTGTCTCTTTGTCTGGATTCAGTCAGACACTGCGTCACCTCCTGCCTACAGACACACAGACTCGGAGATAACATCACAGTGGCACAGAGACTGGGGGAGGGAGGGAGCAAGGAGAGACAGATGTACAGACAGAGCTCTGGCAATGGGGTGGGAGGGGGGGATGGGTATTTCTCACACATCAATCATTGGCCATGTGCCGAGAAGCCAGCTCGCTGTAGTAGTTCAATACCCGGACCCACTGTGCCACTCCTAATGAAAGCTCGGGTTCGTTCGGGGAAGGGCCCAAACTGCATCCGCACGCCAAGTAAGAGAAGCCAGACGATAGAAAAATAACCTGAAGATTCAGCTTCAGGTTTGGACGGACTCAAAGGGAAAGTGCTGGTAACGGGGCTGTGATGAGGGGCGTGGTTCTGTCAGTGTCAGGTAGCCAAAGTCGGTGCCTATCTCTCCCATCTCTGACCCGAGTTGCTGCACACAAAAGTAAAATCCCGCCTTATTTCAGAGCACAAGAGGAACTCTCGCCAACACCTCTAATGAGGCAAATGCTAGGAGTCAAATTCAGCTTTTGCGGGGTCAAGTGTAAGAATATAAAAAAGTGGAGGCGTTTTACCAAACCTCGCAACTAAAAGCACTTCCACAGAGCGGAGACATATGGGCTGCCATTGCAGGGCTTCTTCCACCCCGCTCGGAGGCGATGGTATGGATATGGAAGCACTCACTATATTTAAGCAGGGAAGACAGAGGGCGAGCCAGGCTGTTCGGCGTGTGGGTGGTGTGGAGAGAGACGTGGAGAAACACAGTTTGTAGCTCGGCAGAAAGCAGGAAGAGAGGCTGCTGCTCCTGAGGGACTGCAGCATTGCTGTAGGAGCAGCCAGTATGCATTGGTGTGTAAGAACAGTGGGGGTTGGGATGTTAATGAACTTAATGTTGATGCATAAACATGAGTGGCCTCACCTCGCCGACTTTATGCGGTGTTTATACTTTTAAACTAGCAAGAAATTTCTCTACATCTTGTGTCAATTAAAAAAAACAGTTGAACATCTTGTTATATTGCTGTGCAATGTTTTATTAAAGTCAGCTTTTTGTTAAATATAAACAGTTGTTACTTACTCCAATAGGGAAATGTTCTGAAGCCAAACTTTTAAACAACAAATTATGTTATTCTGAAACATTTTACTAAATTAGCTGAAAGTTTTGCTTATCATCTCTGTCTCTGCATAGATTGTTTTCATTCTTATCTGTCTTCATGAAGGCTATCCTTCATGAGAACAGATTAGTATAACCTGTGGTGTTCCTCTTGGTTCAGTGTTGGGTACATTGACATTTTGTTTTTACTTCCTTCCATGTACTGGGTTTACTCAAAAAATTTTATGCTCTTCCAGATATTGAGTATTGCAGTTTGCTTGTCTTAAATGCTAACAAGGCAGAGATCCTGCTCGTAGCTTTGTAAGAGCAACCAGAGAGTCTTTTGTTTAGCAGCCAGGTTCAGCGTGCGAGATACTTTATTCTGCTCTCGGCACTGACTCACATGTTTAATCTACTTCTTGTTCCTGTTCATGCCATTTAAGAAACATTTCAGAACTCAAACATCCGGTGTACCCTGCAGATCTGGAGAAAACTATCTCCATCTCATGCCTGGATTACTGTGCTGCTTTGTTTGCTGGTCTGGACAGATCATCAGTTTCACGCCTCCAAACCATTCACAACGCAGCGGCCACAAATCTCTGTGGAAAAGCTTTCCTTCGCCGACTCTGTGGACCTGTTGCAAATATTCTGCTTTTATCAGTCTTTTATGCAAAGATTATATTGTAAATCTTTTTACCTGAGCTATGCAAATTATAATTTAACTTTTTCTGCATTGTACTGTCCTTTATGACTACAGTTGTGGGCAATAGGTAAATTAATTAATAAAGAAAACTTGCCTTATAGAGGTGACAGTCTGTGGTTGAATACTTCCATTTAAATTAATGTGAAAAGGTGAAGAAGCACTTAAGGCAGTTCAGACGTTGCAATAAAAAGCTTGTGACTGATGTACAATAAAACCTAATGCACACATTCAAAAACCGAATCTACCACCAAGTCAAAATCCTATCTAAAGTCAGATAACAAAAATACAGTTGTTACATTTTAGCAGAAAATGTTACTTTTCCTCCTAAAATGAGATTATTTTTTTTAAGCTTGTATTTGATTATTTTCAATCAAAAAAATCTGAAATGTTTAAAAACCTCAACTAGGCTTTGTAATGATTAATCTTGTCATAATCATGCAGCTCTTTGTAACGTTCTTCATGCACAGGTTCATTTATAGGTTTTCGTCTTGTAAGAAAAACTCAAAGACAGCATTATAATCCTAGGTATGCTTAGGAGTACATATATTTTATGGTAAAGGTTAATTCTTTATTGAAGAATAAAGATTGTACCTTTATTTATTCTTTATGAATGAATAAAGAATGAATAGGTTTGTAGCTTGATAAACTTATTCATTCTTCTTTATGAACCTTGTTTACTATAAAGAAGGTTCTTTTCTTTTTTCCAAAAAGAAAAGAAAAATACTCCTGTTTTCAACTGTTTGGATGTAGAAAACAGGCTTTTAGTGTCTACTTATAGAATGTAAATGTGGGTTTTATGAGTTGCTTTGCTTGTAAAGTCTGTGGAGGATATGTCATTATAATCGTTGCAGTGATGTCAGTGTGTACATACACCTGGTCTCTGATTGTATGGTTTTGGGTGAGCTCACTAAAAATGACCTTCAAAATACTGAACTGCGATCGAGAGACTTTAGTTTAAAAATTAAAGCAATACAAATTTGTAAAAACCTGCAAATTAGAAAACGGCGTCCGTTTTCAGCGATCTCAAAGAGGATGATTGAGATCGCTGATGGCTTTTCATTTAAGTTGAGCTTTCGTTATGTATGGAAAAAATAGCAGAAATCTACAAGAGGATGGTTACAGTAGTTGAATAGTAATAATATGCATCACAATTTGCATACTTGACCCTCACCACATTTCTGCTGTCCTAAACTCCTAGGGCCATTCCACACTTTGGGCTTACCTGGACTCCAGCACACCATTAACATGGACGGCAGGGATGAATTCACCGAGGACGGCGAATGCTGCAACAACAACTCGCAGGAAGTCCAAGGACAGGATAGCCTCACAGGTACGGGCCGGAGGGGCTGGGCGGACTCTGCGGGAACGTCCTCGGACTGAGGGGTGTGAGCGAGAATAAGCCCTGCTCTGTGCTCTGTTGTCTGTCTGTATTGATAGGGCTGTGTTTGCCTCCATAGAAGACAGCGATAGCGACCCTGACAACCACGGCGAAGACTCGTCCTCCAACGCCTCTGCTGACGACCACATGACTGCCAACAGAGCGCAGTGCCGCCTTCAAGGGGCGGGTGTCAAAGTGGTGAGTCGGCTGCATGTTCGCTGGCCTCTTTTGTCGTGACTGTTTTGTTACAGATTATTCCTCATTTTGGGTTTTGCCACATGTCAGAGGGCGGGGCAGCGTTCAAACCAAACCTCCCAGATATGAGACAACGATGAAATCTGCCCAGCGTCTCCATCTACAGACGTCATTTTGAGCTGTTTGGTTTGAAGCCACAGGATGTAGTTTAAGAATCTGTGAAAGTCTTAAACCTGACAGGTGAAGCTTTTCTTTATGGATTATTTTATGCACTTGACAATAGTTTTTTTTTTTTTTTTTATAAGTATATACAGATATGGAAAGATGTATTTGCACACTTGAAAAGATTCATGAAAGCTCTTTGATTGAATCCTTTTTCTTTACTCCTATAGCATAAACTCACATGATTTTATTTTTTTAAAAACTAGAGACGGTCTTCAGCCGTTCCTAGTTGCACAATCTGTTTTCTTGGTTATCTAAAGTCCTTCATCCTCTATTAGTTTCTCTTCTGATGATCTCATGACTCCAGAAATAAAGTAGCTAGCAAAGCTTCAAGTAATATATCATTACATTTGTTGCACAACTCTTGGACTCAGGTGTAGAGGTCAGATGGTTATGGAAGAAGGTTAATTTTGTATCTAATTACCTATTTCCTGTGTTAATTAGGCTGTAGATCAGCTATCTAACTATCTATCAGTCACCAGGTGCTTTCAGAACGAATATTTGTTGAACAAGTGGAAACCCAACATCTTACGCTTTGTTGTGGTTTTCTTACACAAAGTATTAACTGAATTGTAATCATTTTTATAAATGAAGGTAGTAATTACTTGATTCTGCTATAAAATGGCACTGCATGCCTGTAAAACTCATCAAAATGACATGGATCAAATAAGCTCATTTGTTGGCAGACTTTTTCTTTTTTTAAGTCTTTGAGCAGTTCAAGGTGTGAACGCTCTGCTATCTATCAGTATGTTTTGTGGAGGCACCTTCTGTTTCCATGAGGAACATCTGTAACGGCGTCATGTGACCAACAATGACTCACTGACTTTTGCACAGTCATACGCTCAACACATCATCCTACACTAACACTAGAAATAGCTTCCACGCAGGCTGACGTTGAGCTTGATACAAACAATGGCTTCTCTCGAATCATTAAAGGTTGAGCTTCATCTCACACCCGCAGCACATACGGCTTTTTAATGTGGATTTACTTGAACCGCCCACCACACACACCACACAGCTACGTGTGAATAAATCTACTCTAAAAATGTGCTTTTATTTTCCTCAGGAGAGTGACGAGGGGGCTGACCACAGCAACAACTTTGTCTGTCCTCTGTGCACGCTGGATTTCAGCAGCCCCGAGAGACTCATTTCACATGTCTACCAGGTGAGAACTGCATTTTTTTTTTTCCCAACTATAAAAACACGGACCACTTTGGAAACTGTTGCAGCATCTCGCATTTTTTGTCTCAATTAGTGCGTACCGGTCAATTAGCAGCTTCAAACATTTCAGAGTCTGTTTTCACAAAAACGGCTCGTTAGAGGCAGTAAATCCGAATGTTTCACGTGATTCGGTTCAATGTCATGCCGAGAAAAATGCAGAGCGCATTCTGAAACTGTAGCTTTTTTTTTTTTTTTTTGGTGAGTACAAATACGTATTTAAATTCTCCTGTAATCCAGTTGTTTATGTTACACTAATTAAGTTTTAATTTGAAGTGACAAATGTCAAAATACTGCTATATGTGAGCACAGTTATCTCTACATTAAAGTAAACATAAAGTAGTTGAATAGTAATAATATTTTATTGCTACGAAATATTATCGAGTCATATGTGTTATTACAGAAACACAGATGACTCTGCCAGACATGAATTCCATCTTGTTAGCTGGAAGAACTATTAAATGGTTCACATCTATTAATTTCTTCCTTTTCAGTGCATAAACACATCAACCAATTGCAGAAACTTCAATGCGCTTCTTTCATTTTAATTCTCAAAGATATTTATATTTAGTTTTCAACATTAAACATTCGGGAAGAAAGTGATGCACACGAGTTTGACGAATACAAACAGCGAGGAGCTTTGCAAGAGAAACACAAAAAAAAGATATGAAAACTCAGACCTCTTCCATAAAAAAAACATCTGATAAACGTTAAAAACATATGATTTAATGGATTAACATCTATGCTCTTTTCCTTGATTTTATATGTCAGACTCGATTTAAATCACAGTTGCTCAGAATCAGCTGGTTAAAGAAAGCCGGAGATCTTCATAAGGATTTAGCACTTTCACTCAATAAGTAAATATGACGTAGAACAATCTGTTACAGGTTTATAACAATAAGTGTGGAGTTAAACATGGTTGTAAAAACTACTTCCTTTCACAATTGACTTCCTTTAATCCAATCGTGACGATACATTTTATCCATCTTTCCTCTTTCTAAATTTATAATGGATAAATAAAAAAAACAACAACAACTGCCTTTTACAGTTTAAGTTTACATGTTGATTTTTCTGCGCTCTTTCCCAGCATACAAGCATGATGAGCAACAGCAAGAGCTACGTGTGCCCAGTGTGTGGGCGAGCCCTGAGTTCTCCTGGCTCGCTTGGACGGCATCTTCTCATCCACTCTGAGGACCGCCTCTCCAACTGCGCCGTCTGTGGCGCACGCTTCACAGACACCAACAACTTTAACAGGTTCATCCCGGATCTGCTGCTGCTGCCGCTCCTCGGCTCTTCTCTGCACAAGTTTGCAAGGAATTTGATGTCTGTTGCGCTGAATGCGATGGGATTTTATTACTAGAATAGCATACTTTTTTAACACATCTATAAGCTGTATGCTAAAGCAGCATTTTTACTCTTCCTATTGATGGTCAAATTCTTACCAGTGATGAAGAAATAAAACATGGCAGACCAAAGAGTTTCCTAAAGCTGAATGACGTTTAGGTGATGCGTCTCCAGCTGAGCACATCAGAATAAATAAAGAAGTGGTTGTCCAGTGAGAAATGAACCAGACTGTATAACATGAGGGATGAATACATTTAGTCCTGCAATGACAGATCCATAGGAAATAAACTTGCACGTTGCTTAGCAACTGCCATTAGCTTTTTTTTTTTTTCCCATTTAAACAGCCCCTTCAAGGTCAGAATACACAGCGGAAAAAGACGGAGGGATAAATTATGAAACTCAACACAGAAAACTTAGAAAATATCTGAGCGATTTAAAACTACCAGACTTTTCTGTGAAATCAGTTCCACTCTCTCCAGATAGTCTGTCATTTATAAAACATCTCAACGCAGTAACTCTGCAGTTTCAATGTTAATCATTATGAAAATCTACCTTCTTAAAAAGAACTGTGTATGTCAGGGACCTGCAGCCTTTACAATCTAAAGAGACGTTTTGCCATCAAAATATCACGGAGCATAATGAAAACAGAACAATGTGCAGTAGAAATTAAATCCACAGTCACAGTGCGGTAATTTAGCCTGCGAGTCAGTGAGAAACCTTTGAGAAATGATTTAAAACACACGGATAAGGCTGGTCAGCTATGAATGACCACGCAAAACAAATCAGACCTCAGCAAAAAGTTGTAGAGTGGGCGTGGTTCTCTCATAATCCAACTTCCTGTCAAGCTACTGTGGAAAAAAGAGCCTCGAAATCATCAAGGCTTGCTGTTGAATATTTGCAACAGGAATCAGATGGAAAGTCGAGACGTTGATTCAGCTAACCTTCTGTCTTGTTACAGGGAAAAGCTAAAAGATGTCCTCGACACAAGCAGGATGGACGTCACTGGTGGCCGGGACTCCTGCTCCATGTCGCAGTCTCTCTCCAGCAGCCCCATGAGCAGCCCGGGCTCCAGCACGCACTCCTGCCACGGAGCGGGTCCCAGTCCCAGTTCCTGTCAGGGCCCGCCTCCCTGCCAGGCTCCCGATCCGACATCCACCCTCTGTCAGGCCCATCGCTCCTGCCAGGCCTCTGGCCACATCCCAAACCAGTGTCAAGGACCACGGCCGTGCCACACGTTAAGCCCAGGTTGTGGACCGTGCTCGGGGTCCGATCAAGGACCCACCTTTCCCTCGCTGCCTGACGGGCTCCTGTCCGAAGGCCCGTCACTCACGTCCATCCCTGACGCCCTCAACTCGTCCTCTTCGGCCCTTCCTCCCATTCCCGACATCATGAGCCCGATGCCCGTCTACCCCGCCGGAGTCCTGCTGGTGTGCAACAGCTGCGTGGCCTACCAGCAGCTGGTGGAAGCGCAGTCTCCAATGCGGAAGTGGGCCCTGCGTCGCAAGAACGAGCCCCTGGAGGCTCGCCTGCAGCGTTTGGAGCGCGAACGCACCGCGAAGAAGAACAAGCGCGCCTGCGAGACTGACGAGGAGAGGGAGCTGAGGCGGCTGCGGGACCGCGAGGCCAAGCGCATGCAGAGGATGCAGGAGACGGAGGAGCAGAGGGCGCGGCGGCTGCAGAGAGACCGGGAGGCCATGCGGCTAAAGAGGGCCAACGAGACTCCGGAGAAGAGGCAGGCCCGGCTGATCCGCGAGAGGGAGGCCAAGCGGATCAAGCGGCGGCTGGAGAAGATCGACCCCGCCCTCAGGACACAGATCGAGCACGATCCCGCCGCGATGGCCGCTCTCACAGCAGACATGAGTCTCTTTCAGTTCCCCTGTCCCATGCCGGTTCCTTCCATAGATAACGGTCTCTTCATGAAGCTGCCATGATCCCTGGGGATCCTATAAAAACTCCCCCCAGTCTGTGCCGGCAGGTTCCCATTACCACAGCGAACCATTCCTGTCCTACTCCCCCGAATTCCTCTGTATTCATGCAAACTTCTTCAATTTCTAATTTATTACAGTCTATAAAACCTTGGAAACAGGGTTGAGAATGTTTCTTTTTCTAAGAGCATGCTGTAAAGAGATTTATCCGTGTTTCAGTGGACTCTCAGAGGTAATAGTACATTCTGGTGGGAGCAGTTATTCTTGCTTCAACTGAAAAACAACAACAACAAAAAAAAAATCATTTGCACATTTGCTCAGTGAGGGAAGTGTGGACCCTGTAGCTGCAGACCTTCCCTCTCTGGTCCTCCCAGTCCAGTAACTCAGACTCCGGTAGCTGCGCCTCTGTCTGTTTTCTAGCTGCTACCGTGGAACATTCATGTCCAAACTACTACCTCATCCGGCGCCGTGGACGGTCGCTCTCTGTCCTGCGGCTTACCAGCTCCAAGCTTCCAAAGCTACACACACACTATACAATACTACAGAAGACGCAGGTCGTTTCCCCACACTTTTAAGTTTTGATGTTCCTCTTTATGGCACTTTAATAGGACACATGCATTCGTTCGTAAATGTTTGGCCCTATTGATTATGCCTGGCGTTGAAAAGCATTCCTGTCGTCATTATCTTCATTCATGTCATCTTTTTTTTTTTTTTTTCTTTTAAACACTGTGTGTAATTTATTGTTTTTTAAAAACTCAGTCTCTGCTGCTGTTATTGTACTGTACATTACATTATTTACCTCTTATATATTTTGGTCTCATTACATGGAAAAAGAAAACCCAACATGTTACCTGTTGACCTCAGATTTTGTCGCATTACTTGAATTCTGTCTACGAAGACGCATTTGTGTTTTTTATGCTAATTGGTGAACACTTTAGTGTTGTACAGAAAGTCAGGCTTAATTTTAACGTGCTTTGTGCAATTCCTGTAGCATTCACATTCTCTGTGAGTCTGCAGTATCTTATCTTATTATTACCACTTAAATATATATATATATATATATATATATATATTTTTTTTTTACATCCACAAGTCTGGAGAAAAAAAAAAGTAATGTTAAGAGGTGAGAATCATTTACAGGTATATCTAAATAAAAGAAAATAGGATGTCATTTGTTAATTTATTTCAATTATCTAATTCAAGAGTTGGATTCATAACAGAGTGATATATTTCAAGTTTTCTAAATCCTCTCAAGATTGTGGCTATAATTGCTGCTTTTTTTTTTCCTCCCACATTTTTTCCTTCCACTCAATTTTCCATTATTGTTTTAGAATACAGTTATCAATCTTTTGTTTCTTTAGTTATCCAAATTAATTAAAATAAATGCTTGACATAACTCATTGTTAAATTCCCGACATACACTAATTGTTCAGTAACAATCTAGCTTATTGAGATATACCTGTATGATGCAGTCCACCCCTTTGTTAGCACAGTTTATTTCCAGGATGTTTTTATAATACTGATCCTCGTTCCAGCACATATTTATGCAACATGATACTTTTCTTTAATTGTAAAGGTGTTTGCCGTATTGTGCTGGTATAATCTGTTTCATATTTACGTTAGAGGCCAAGTTTGCATCATCCCCGCGTTGTTTTCAGCTGTATAGTTACCTCCACTCCTCTTGATTTCTCGAGATGCAAAACTTTCCATCGCCAAACGAGCAGTTTCAGTCTCTCCAAGTAGTGTTTCTGTTTGAGTCACTCCTAGAAGAGCGTCGTCGTCCGACCTAAAGAAAGCGCGAGATGCTGATCCGGGTCGGGACTTTTGGCTTTCCTAGGCGTGCATCAAACTTCTATGCAACAGATTTATTGTTTGTGAAGGAAAACGATTTCACTCGTCAAAGAAACTATGCAGAACGCAACTTCAAAATGTTTCATCGAAATTCAGAATGAGAAGCGCTGCTTTCTCAGGCAGTTCAGCTCAGTGAGGGGCTGGGAGCCCAGAACGTCGAGATTAATTCATAAACTGATCGCATCACGTTTGGGGGAAGAATGCGTTACATTGGTTTTATTTTTTTTCAAAGTTCAGCGCACTAAAGCAAGAAGATCTCACTGCCATCCCACAGCGATGTTCTCTGCTGAAAGCGAAGGCTTCAGGTTTTCTCCCAGCCTATGAATACCGGGTATTCTCAGAGGTGACGCCGTCAGTCTGCTGTGAACCAGCAGCAGGATGACTGCGGACTCTGGGGTGTCACTTTGTCCTTTGGAGCAGTTCGCTCACTTTGGGTTAGGTTAACACTGCATGTCCCTGAAACTGCACTAGTACTAGAGTTTGTTCAGTATGTGTTCTGTTAGTTTATGCCTGCTTTTGTTTTGTTTTGTTGTTTTTTTTTGTTTTTTTAACAGTTTAATTTTAAAAAGATGTTTAAAATGTTGGCCTTTTGATATTAATGCTATCAGGATTTTTCTCTCAATGTCCATGTTTACAAAATCTGTATTTCTGCAAAAGGCCAAATGAATGAGCTAAACTGCAACAACATGCCTGGTTGTCATATCAATGTATTCTGACTGGATGGCCCTTCAGGGACACCGTCCTCTGTTACTGACTCGACTATGTACAGACCATAACAAAACCTGGTGAAGAATGTGGAAATAAACATCAAGTTTAATATAAAGCCAATGTTTACCTTCTGTTGCTCTTTAGGCAGTCACTCACACTCGATAGACATCAGTAGGTCCTCGAGTTGTTATATTATGAACAAATTATCAGTTAAAATCATTTAAAAACACGTTCTGATTTATTATTTTAGGTAGTATAGTTTCAAAATCGTTTCATAATCAAGAGTGCAAGAAATATTGCACTCACGCAATAATTCTAATTTTTTTAGATGTACTAGTAGTTGCTGGTTGTCTTGTCTACTATAGCATTTTTTATTTTATGATTTTGAAAAAATCTTACACCAAAAAAGTTTAAGTGTCATTTCTGTAACAATCTTGAATCAGTTGCAACCTGCAGAAAAACATAATTAAGAAAATTATGGCCCGCAAGCTATAATGAACAAAAAAAAACAGTTTAGTTGTAGAAGTACACAAATATCTTTACTAGTTTGCATGAAAATGTAAAAAATACTTGCCAGCTAATGCATTTAACCATTTTGTTCAAGATTTAATTCGTTTAAACTCCAGCAAACTAATTTGTCTTCACAAATTTCATAAACCGAGGAACCATGCTTATTGTTGGAGCCGCTGTCTGTCAAAGATATTTAAATAGCAACATGTTAAATAGTCACAAACACACAGCAAACAATCTGGGTTTATTGATTTTATTTATATTTGTATATATATTTATATATATTATATTGTGTTTACTTAAACATGATAAATGCAACGTCTCATGTTAGCTGTAACAATAAAAATACAATATCTTTGTGTCCTTAAAGTATGTAAAATTAAAACAGCAAAACAAGTTAAAAAAAAGACCAAAGAAAAAAAAAAAAAAACGCCCCAAGAAGTTCACAGAGGTACAAATATACAGTACAAATCTATTTTATTCCAAAAAAAAAAAAAAGGGTACAAAGAAAAATGCAACAAAATAGAGATATTAATGCTTTTCTTAAAGTCAGGTAGGTGTGGGTTTTTGTTTTTTTTTTCCTAAGGGAGCACTTTGGGTCAACAACTCTAAGGCTTCTGATAGAGATCAATACATATTGGTACGGCCATACAATATTAAAACTCACTATACAAAGTTCATACAACCTGGATTATACTTGAGGATTGAATGTTACATTTACATAATTGCATATATTTTGCAGATTTAGGCATTTCAAAAGAAAATGGAAAAAAAAAAAAAGATGCTGTTCAGTTTTTAAGTTTCACATCACAAAAAGCAATGTCACCTTGTGCAGAGGGAAAAAGAAAAATAGAAATAAAAATCATGTCAAATCTGAAAATACAGACTTCTTTAAAACTTTTAACCATTTGCATTCTCCTGATTTGATTTGACATCAGCAACACCACAATCTTACTAAGTTCATGTTAGCAGTTTAATAAAAGATGGACGTAGTTCGTACTTTTCCACTCTGCTGCCCAGAAACTCTGGGACGCAGCGCCGGACCTTTCACAACCCGATGATTCTGGCCGTTAAAAACCTACTGATCTTGTGCAATAATAATAATAATAATAATAATAATAATAATAAAGCATCTGCTCTGTGCATCTGTCTATGCATGGGTTAAGTGGAAGGATTTCTCCTCCACAGCTGACGCTCTTGAACTCATCTTGTAAAAAAAGTGCTGAGGAAAGCTTCTTTCGCTTTCTCTTCCACGTACTGAAGATCTACAGATTTAAAAAGTCAGAGATAGGTATATAAAATAAAAAAAAATCAAAACTAAGAAACGGGAGGCAACGAGTTCTACAAAACTCACTCTCGTCGGCATCGACGTGCGCAGGTTTCTGCTCGCCAAGCCTGCCCTTTCTGATGTGCTCTCGTACAACCTGAACGGAGAACACAGAGTCCGTTGTTCGTCTGGACACATTGTACAAAGCTGAATTTAAGGCATTATAAACAAGCATCATCATCATCATCATCATCATCTTCGATCAAAGCTATCTACACAGGAAAAAAAATACAACCTATCTACAGAAACACAAAACCTGCGATTTCTCCACGATTTTGTGTGCTTTACAATTGGAAAGTCTTCAGTTTACCAACAGATTTCATTCGCGAACACTGAAGGACGACATTTAGTGCAATTTTATACAACAACGTGATGGAGGATTCATTTTTAAAAACGGCACATGCCACTCAAAGCGAAGGATGAAAACAAAGAGGAAAGCATCGGCGCAGGACGGCCTTGCTTGGGGGGCCTTAAACCATAAGTGGCACTGTTTACACCAGACCATGAACCCCAATAAACGGTGACCTCACCCAAAACAACATTGGACAGACGGTCCAAGTGGCGCGTCTCAAGTGATTTGGCTTTAAACGCGTGGCATCAAAGAAGGAAGGTGAAAACGGTTTCACTCAGCATTCAGAAAGATGACAACTGTTGGACACAAATAAACAACAACAACAACAAAAAAAACACACACAGAGGTAAACCAAAAACACTGCTTTTAATTCCTATAAAGTAGGTCAGTCAAAAATACTAAACCCAGACATCGGCGAAAGAAACGTTTCAAACGACTGCATCCAACAATCAGAGCCGCCGCTGCAGCTGCTTTAGCCAACTACACTGAAGACAATCCTGGACGTTTGTACTGAGATTACTGCATAGAAAACACCAAGACTACATAAAGTTATCGACTCACGATGAATGAATATTGCTTACGCTTTGACGAACACGTGTTGGGTGCTGGATGGTAGGAGAAACTAAACCCTCTTTTGCCCTCGTCCATCGTGGCAGTACAGAAATGCCTTCCGCATAAAGATTCATTCAGAAACTGATTTGTAATCAATCACACTTCAGTATCAGCCAAAAAAATTCATTTCTTTAATACCGAAAAGGTTCAAATTGTCCATTCTTGTACCTCTTACTATATTATGCTTTACTGCAACTACTTCTTGAAACTGTTTTGAGGTCAAGAAGGAAAAGCCATACAGCCAATATGGACTAGTAAAAGCAGTAGCTCTGTGTGTGCAAGAGAAAATTACCTAAAGCTTTCGGGCAAAATGAAATACTTTAGTGAATAATCGCATTATATTCAAGTTTTATAAAAAGGAGCAGAAACTATTAATGTGTCGCCTTTCTGATGGGAATGTCTGCATGAGGAATATCGTCTGATTAGAGACCTCTGGATGAATTTATGTATGATCTAATTGCACTTTCAATTTTTCAAGATAGAAATACGTCAGAAGGAAGAAACTGCAGCATTCGTCTCGGCTAATTTGTAAACAGTTAAAAAGTCAGTTTTTTTTTTGTTTTGTTTTGTTTTCTTCGCTTGCCACAAAACTCCAGCAACACTTCAAACTAATTCCCTTCAATCAGCAAGATAAAAACATGAAGAAAAGCTGTGATTCCTGCTTAGGATGGACTGAATGAACACAATGGGCGACAGAAAATGACTTTAAATTAATGCACAAATAATCTGTTAAGAGCCTCCTGAAGTTGCATTTTGGAAAATGAATGAGTCAATAATTTTGTTTCTGAATTAATAGAAGAATGTGTTGGAAATGAAGACCAAAATAATGCATCACCTCTTGAAGTGGACCAGACAATGAAATTCCCAGGACAGCCAAAGGCTTGGGAAAAAGAAACAAAACTATTGCTTTCTTGAAAAGAACTGACGAAAGACAGAGCTTCGACGCTGCCTCACTCACACCCACACATTCTCCTTTCAGGGCAAATTGTAAGATGCAACAGGTTGATGTTTCTCTCAATCATTCCCCCAGACGGCTTTGGTGAGAAGCAGCCAGCGTCTCCTGCAGCAATTACATTAAAATGCACCGAAGTTCGCCAACCTGGCCGAGAAAGCTGTGAGGTACAGAGGAGGTACAGGGGAGGATGGGGCATCAATTACTCCCTATGTGGAAAAAGAAAAGTGTTCTCGAAATGACACAATCACACTGGAATGCAAAACTCTGGTGTTTCAGAGAGAAAAAGGCATCATTTCAGTTCCTGCCGCACTGGCATAATGGTGCTAAATGAAGGAACGGGAAATTGATTGGTGAACTACTCGATTGTAAGACATGCAAGAGGCGTCATTTTTGGCCTGGAACAGAATCTTGCATCTATCTTTGGAGACTGACTTGCTAAAAATTAATGACTTGGAGAGAGAGAGAGAGAGAGGAAGGTTTCCTACTGACAGCAGGTTTTAATTGATGACATCACTACTGATGTCAGTAGCTCCACTTTTTTGGGGGGGTAAATGCTTTATAAATATACATATAAAGAGATTTTTTTAAAAAATGTAGGAGTGTTGACATCTAAAGATCGCTGGCTGTGATTTTTAACATCAGAGTTGGTAGCTGTGCTTTGAGGATGCAAAGATTGTTGTATTTCCCATTGAGAGAGTTTTAGTCAGAAGGTAAAGCCAAAGTGATTTTTGCGAAAATGTCCAGGTGTGGGTACAA
This sequence comes from Poeciliopsis retropinna, assembly GCA_010277075.1. Classification (NCBI taxonomy): domain Eukaryota; kingdom Metazoa; phylum Chordata; class Actinopteri; order Cyprinodontiformes; family Poeciliidae; genus Poeciliopsis; species Poeciliopsis retropinna. Next base: position 15,124,699 of record VMRM01000006.1, on the reverse strand, counting down.
GGAGGTGGAGACGAAGGAGGGAGCGAGGAAGAGAAAAGCAGTGTGTAAGGACTATGGCAGGCGTTTATAAGCTACATACGTTCTACTTAGCTTTTCATTTTCCTGTCAGACCTCAGCAGGCTGGGAAACCAAAGGTTTCTGTTTTTCGTGGCTGAGTAACATCGAAGCAAAACTTCTCAAGAAGATCAACAAAATCATGTGTCTTTGTGTACTTTTAGGTGTGCAAAATCTCAAACATTCTGAGGCTACATTCACACTGTTTTTTTCCTCTTTCTCTCCTTGTCAGACTCGTTCTCGCTCCTGGCAGTCTCTCCTACGGTTGCTACCAAATGTGATGCTACTTCCCTGCGTTAGAGCGTCCCTCGATGGACAGTTTCACCTCCTGCGGGATGAAAGAAGGCCTCGTGTGGCCAGAGGCGATTATCTGAGGGCGTGACCCTTCGTCTCCCTTCATGCTGTATCTTTGGAGGCCGGGCGACGACCAGCGCCTCTGAGAGGCGACCTGCATGGCGGGCATGCCGGTCCCGGCGAAAGCAGAGCCCTCTGTGTGCAAGTGGTAGCTGCTCTGACTCCTGGAATGCTCCGTGGAGGTCCGACCTCGCCGGACGGGGGATTCAGTGTGTCCAACAACCGCTAAATGTGCTTCGTCCTTTTCCAGCACGCCGCCCTCGCCATCCTGCTGCCGTTCTCTGTAGACGCGATCCATCCTGAAATGAGCCTGCGGCCGCAGTTGTTGGGGCGCCGGAGGCCCCATGAGCTGGTGACCGGGTCCCGATGCCGCGTTGCTTTTGCCTAAAGTTCTTGACACGTTCTGCTGCTGTGAGTTGTGATGCTGCGGTTGCTTCTGCAGCTGCGGCTGAAGCTGCTGCTGCTGCAGCGTGATGGACACGCACATGTCCCCCACTTGCAGGAGGTGGCAGGTCAGGCCGTACAGCTGGGCCGTGCGCTCGGGGCTGCACGACGACCAACCCTGGCCGAACACGAAGAACGGGTGCTCTGGCGGGACGTCGATGGTCACCTTGCTCTGCTGCTCCCCCACCGTGAAATGCAGAGACACCAGACCCGGTCTCTGCTGGCTGGACCGGATGTCCATCACCATGCTGGAGTCGATCTTGAGCCCTCCGCTGACCTCTGCACTTCGCACAAAATCCTGAGTTTGCAGATCCTCCACACGCTTCAGCTCCCCGGTGGCCAGTTGGATAATCGCCCCTTTCATGAAATGTGACGGGTTACTGCCAGGCGCCGCCGCCGCCGGGACGCCTGAAGCCTGAGTTGGCTCTGCTGCAGAGTGGACTGATGGCTGTAGAGAAGGCTGCTGCTGATGATGATGATGATGCTGCTGCTTCACTGTGGTCGGCTCCACCTTCTCAGGGAGGCCGGCTCTGCCTGGAGACTCAGAGGTTTTAAAGCTTGGGTTAATAGAGGCCTTTGCGGCGTCGCTCGCCTGTCCTGGGTAGTGTTGCTGCGGCTGGGACTGATGCTGCAGGTGATAGTCGAGAGGAACGAGCACCGGCTGCCCGTTGGTCAGCATGACGGCATGACCCGGCTGCTGCTGGAGACCGCCGACTTTGTGTTCGACGTAACTCAGCGGTTGCGCCGAATGCACGGCCCGGTTGGAAACAGCCGAGCTCTCCCCGTGGACGTCTCTGGTTCTTTGGACCCCCTGAGAGAGATTCAAGGGGGCAAACGAGACCTCCTTCCGCACCCCGCCGACACCTTGACTCGAGCAAGCCAGGCGGCCAACGACCTGCTGCACCTGGGAGGGAAACCGAGGAATCAATGTGGGGACATTTTGAGTTTCATTGCAACAAACATTTAAATGTTAAAAGTTGCCTTTTGAAATGAATTCACAAAACCTTTTATGGGCTTCGTACTCTTTTCCCACAGTAGAATTCAAGCCCTTTTCAAGCATTTTCAAGTTAAGTTTTCAAACCTTTCCAGTACCATACTTTGTAACCAAGACTACAACAAAAAAAAGTCCTACGACTAATTTTACAACCTGTGAATGACATATAAATGGCCAACTTAATTTTTTTTAACAAATTTAATACATTTTGAGTATCGCCTGCTCTGGTGAAGATGAAAAAGAAACAGAGTAATGAGAAAAACGTGCATTAATTCCAACCAACATCATCTCATAAATTCAACAACATGGTTGAAATTTCGTGCCGGTTCTCATTTTTAGGCTCCATTATTGAGCCGTGAGCATGTCTTACCTCCAGATCGCTGTCCGGAGTGCTGCGCTGACCAGGAGAGCTTCGGCCTTCCAGCCGTCGGTTCTGCAGGACCCTTTCTTGGCTGTGCTCTTGCGCTGTGGAGATGGACGCTACCTGCTGCAGATGTGCATTTCTGGTAGTGTAGGCAGAGTCGTGCAGGACCTCCCTGATTCCCTGCTCTTTGTCGCCGCCATTAAGCTCTGCTTCGTTGTGGAGGTCGCCGGGGACTGACGCCCCCCGGCTGCTCTGGGGCTGGTAGAAGACTGGCATCCCTCTGGAGCTGATCTCTGGGGCAGGTATGACCCCGATAGTACCGATGTGCTGCTGGGCGGCTTGCTCTGAGGGCATCATCAGTGGGACGCCACCTGGCGCTGCAACTTTGGTAAACGTATGACCCTGGGCCTGGGGAGGCGGGGAAACGACTCCGTCCTGTATGACGGACGGATAGGGAACCAGGTGGGACACGGCATGAGGCTGAGGGATGGCGCCTGACGGAGAAATCAGCGACCCAGGGACGAAGCCAGACGGGACGGCGTAAGGAACCGCAGCGTACGGGGAACTAACAAACTGGAGAGACGGATGAGGGATGTGAGCGTAACCCAGGGGAGGATAGGGAAGGCCTGGATGCTGCAGGAGGGGAGAGTGTACGGTGTATGTGGGCGAGATGTGGCTTAACACTGGGTGGAGGCTGGTGGGCGAGTAGGTAACAGAAGGAACAGCCACTTTGTAAATCATACTGTACTGATCAACAGGCCCTGCTGAGATGCTTTCTGAATTATCCACTCCATAGTGATGCTCCGGATGAGTTCGTGGCCACTCTCCTGATGGGTTCCCTCCCTGAGTCTCACTGCCGGCTGCAGAGTTGTGGATGGAAACAACTTCAGCTTCTCCGTTACCTCCTCCAGCAACGCTGCCGGCGCCTCCCGTAGCTCCGCCCCCAGCCGCCCCTCCGACACCGCCACCGCTGTTGCTGTGAGGGAGGTCCCTCTTCTTAGGAGGCAGGCTCTCCTGGTTGCGCTCCTGAGCTGGTTTCATTGCAATCCTTTGACCAACCAAGTCGCTTTACTGCACGGCACAGGAACTGAAACCTGCAAGCCAGCCAGCCCGCACCGCAACCAGTTCTGAAATCACCTGGCTGACCCTGTCTGCCAGTTCACCTAGGAAGACACACAACACACACACTCAGGATTTGTAAGTCTAAGTCGTAACTCAACCTGAAAGGAGAAAAAAAGAGAACTGTTTGGTTTTTTTAACAGTAGACATGTCGTTCTATAAGTGGTGTCTAAAAAAAAAGTGTAACTGCACTTCTCTAAAAAAGTTTGTAAATAAAAATAATGCATGCAGTCAAAAGCTTGGCTGGTACAGATCAAATAACTTATAAATCCCATCCATCCAATTTCTCAAAACTTGCTGCTCTGAGCATCAATAAACTCACAGGTCGAGGCCTGTCACAACATAATAAGCAATAAATCAATTAATAGCATGACATATTCGAGCAAACGCAATAATTTCTATTTATCTAAATTGTATTTTTTCTCTTTTTTTTCTCTTCTTACCAAACACCAGATGACAAAAGTCTTCAGTCTGCTGCTTTTGTCTCAACAAGCCCTTTGTTCAGAGACCTTAAAATTTATTTTACTTATCGTTTTCTGTTGTTTCGTTTATTCATTTTTCCAGTTCCAGTGTTAAATGTTCATTAGAATTTAAAGTCTGTTGATCTTTGAGGAGTGTGAACTTGCGTTATTATACTGTTACATTGCTTGAAAATGGTCTCAAACCAATATTTATTGTTTATTGCAATAACTCCTGGAGCAATTTATCGACCAGCAAACTTTGTTATCATGACAGGCCGACATGGGTCCTTGTGACTTAATTTATAACATAAAAATAATCGCAAATTTCCTAAAGCCGAAAAAATGACTAAATAATTATGTAAACTGACTCATACTGCTTTGAGTCAGTATGAGACTCAAAGCAAGAAAAGAAACGAGGACTCACTGACCTGATGATAAGGACAACCATTTCCAGATTTCTATAATCTTCGTTAAATTTCATTTTGGACGTTTTAAGACCATTGGGATTAAATTTTAGGCTCTACGTTTATTAAGGAGGACATAACTACTTACATGATTGCTCTTCTAGATGTTTCTAAAAACCATTTAACCAGACTAAATTTCAACACAGGTATTGATGACAAGTTTTGCTTTTCTATTGAATTCTCTGTTTTCGAAGCTAAAACTTGCTCAAAATTCAGACGGCATGGCCAAATCTGATGATCCCTTAACAAAAGCTACCATGCATGTAAACGTAACTGAAGACCTGCAGGGTAACAATTGGACACACTCAAAACTTTATAAAGGCCTACAATTTAGACTTTCTGTGAGGCTGCAGAAAACCTGCACATTTTTAAAAAAGCCTTACATCACATTAAAGTCAAACGCGTACAATTACCAAAGAACTTAAATTACAACTAAATTTGCTTCAGAAATACACCAGACTGTGAATCATTTCAAGTGTTGCCTTCTTTCAGGGGGGACCTGTGGTCGTTGAATCACTCTGCATGATGTCAGCTTCAACATCAGTAAAATCACATTTAAACAGAATGAAGAGTTTAAAACAGGCATGTTGATCAATGGTTGGAATCAGCTATTAATTTAGTAACTTTTTATTATTTATCTATATCCACATTCTTGATGTTTCTTATCGAAAACTTCTCATCTAAAATGGAAAAACACAAAGAAGACAGGAGTCAACACTATAACGCCAAAGTTTTGTGTTTGTTTAACTTTCATATCAAAGTCAGTTTTAATCGTTAGCCTCCTGGCTCACTTGGCTAAAGTTAGCTAGCTACCTGGACATATATATATATATATATATATATAGTTTCCTCTTTAAATACTAGAACTGGCACGGTGACAATTATTCCCCCAGCGACAAACATTCAACGTGTTTCTAACGCGTACATTTCCTAATATCGGTTCATTCTATCAACACAACTATTTGTTATCTGGAAACACCGAGGAGGAGGCCAGTTAGCTACACGGCTAGCATAGCTGCAAGAGTCTGACTCACAGCTAAGATGGCAACAAACGCAGCATTCGCCACGAACGTGTCCGCTTCGTCTCATTCTGCGCACTCACCTTCTAATGTCATCGCGGACGGGCGTTTCTTTGTGATAAAAACAAAAGTGGATATGCGAGGGGGATGATTGGAAGAGGGGAAAAAAAAAAATCAAGGCTAACGAGTGAAGCCCATCTCAAAGGCCAGCAGAGGCGCTCGCGAATGATGTCACTGCTTGATTCAATTTCCTGTTTTTCCTAGTAAGTGGTGTGTAATGTCTATTTAAGAACAAGCATTTGTAGTCCAATTCAGTCCCTAAAAATTTTATAAGACTGGTTTTAACACTGGTTTTGCAGCACATTGACAGGAATAGTTTAACTACCAAAGTATGCCCAGAGTATGCTTGACTGGGGCTTCTTTTCCTAAATTATTGCATCAATGCAGCGTAGCATGGAAGGTGTCAGCCTGTAGCTTTGCTGAGGGGTCAGTAAAAACCTGCATTGCTTTTACAGCGTCTTGCAGCTCAATGTTATGTTGGACATGAAGCTCAGTGATACCATGGTGGTCAAACACTGCAAAGAGTATTTTGAGCCCCCAAGTCAGGGTCGAGTTTTTTTTCTCCTTAGATTTTGTCTCTGGCTCGGGATTAACGCAAGGAAACCAATGATTATTACACATTTATTACACATGTCCTGGATCTCTGTGTGTGTGTGTGGTGGCTTTTGAAGTTCTGACTCCTTACTGGGCTTTGCTTCAAAATCCTCTTAAAGCTGCAGTTATCCCCTTTGTTTGTGCAACTTCTGCTGCACTTTTTTCTTCCACTCAATTTTGATTCAATATGCTTGGACACAGAAATCTGTGATTCTGCTCCTGTCAAGTCAGCAGTCTTTTCCTTCAAAGTACACATCCTACTATGGCCATAACATATTTCTGTTTTTAACAGTCTTATATTAAAATTTTCTAAGAGACTACATTTGGGATTTTCATTACCTGTAGGCCATAATCATCCAAACTAACTGGAACTCCCCACCTCTCCGTCCCCTACCAGAAATACATCATTTTGTGTGACATGAATCTGCAGAAGAGTGCATCTGAGTTTCACATTTTGAGTTTAATCAAGGAAACAATTTGTCTTATGTTTCCATTTTTGTAGTGCACCTCTACTTGTGTCATTTTTAGAAGCAGAAAAACCTTATGTGAGACTATTCTAGAGCAATAGAAAGTGAATTTACCTTTTTGTTTTTAACACATCTTCATGAAGCATACATGACTGATTATCTATGGAGATATAAATCAGCAGCACAAACCCACAACTGATATTAAAAAACCCACACGAACATCTATGAATACTAAGGACATGCAGACTCCTCCTAACCGAACGAGCTGCAATATTATTGTATAATGCTTCAGACTCGTCAGATCAAGAATCTGTGTTTTATATTTAGGAGAAATATAAAACACACAATGAAAAGTAAAGCTAACAGCATGGACGGTGAAGGAAAAATCAATCGACCTTTACTTTCAAATGGAAGGATGAATGCAGAATAAGTCTGTGTAGACTCTTAGTTCAGTCAAAATTGCTTTAATAGTTCATTTTTGACTCTGTGTTAGAGTCCATTAGTTTTTCACACTTTGATTGCATGAAGCGACTTAAATGACACACAGCAGGGGGAGCTGGAGGGTTGTGTCCTGAAATGATTTCCTGTAAGAAATATGTTTTCACAGAATCATGTCCGGTTTGACATTTGATTTGATCATTTTAGAAATTTGAAGAAAGCAAAAACAAAATGCTACATTGAAAAAGTGTCTAAAAGATAAATATCCAAATTGCAGGAAGAAAAAAAAAAAAAGAAAAAAGACTGTTTTTATTTATTTTGATCTATATTTAAATAATGACTTTCATGTTTGGTACTAAATCAAAAATTATATTTTCAGCCAATTCTTATGGTAATTTAGATTAAGTCAGATAAAGACACAAACATTCAAAATGGAGAATTTCACTATTTATTTTGTTTATTTTGTTTTGCCTCAGATGCTTTTACTTCCAGATAATAAACTATACTTTTTATTCTTGGACTGGGTTTGGATGCATCTCCAGTTTGGATCCAAAACAAAGCTTTTTATTCATCTTTTAAACAACAGGAAAGTTAAGTAGTCTTGAACTGACAAATCTTCTGCATTTTGTCCTTTACTGAATTGAAGGGAAAAGAGCAACTTAATGTTGTAAAAACTAACAGAAAAAACAAAACAAAAAAAAAACAGATTCTAAGAAATAGATGGTTGGTGGGAACCGTTTTAGTTTCTCTTCAGACTATATTTCTCACTTGTGGTGCCAGTTTCAGCAATAATTCTACAAAACATTGACGTTTTCTTGTTATTAAACCAGCTTGGATTTAACAGCTAATAATTGTGTGGAAATGCGGAAGTAATAAAACATCTGAAAGGCTTTGGAGCTGCAGCAGAGGGAGGGTTGATTATTTGCGCACATTGAGAGGAATAGTTTAACTACCAGCCAAGAAAAGTAAAGATGTCAGCACTTACGTACTCTTTCAGTGTGATGTTTAGCTGCAATAAACAGCAACAAGACAAAGTTTGAATCCAGAGATAAGAGAGGGAGCAGGTGATTCATTAACTCCTTACTGTCACTGCTCTTGAGTTTTTGGGTAAATCCAGCTAGAAAATAAAAACTGTAATTCATTAATTTGCAGCAAACACCTTAATCACTGAGGTTCTGATGCCATGTCCAGCAGACAGGGGGCAGAAAAGTGGGGGGAAAAAAACACTGGATTGAGGGTAATGTTGTTGTGATGTAGCAGTGTGCAGCCCACAGTAACTCAATTCTGACATCCTGCACCAATACTCCAGTTTTCTTTTATTCAGAATGCATCTTATAGCTAATGGGTGAACTGAGTAACAATGTACTCTGAAATCAGTTTGTTAGCATGGCTGCTGGGAAACGGCAACATTATAAACTGTCAGTTGTCTAGTTTGCGTTTTATATTTGACCCATTTGGTAATTCTTTCAGCTTGTCCTCAGGATTATTATAAAATATTAGAAATAGATGGAACCAGATGTGGAGATCTCACTGCATCATCACAGGATTCTCCTTTATCTGAAAAACAGCTATGTAGGTTTTCTTTGTTATTTTGAGAACTTTGTCACATAAAATAAACCAAATTGTTTCTGGACTTTAATTGGGTCCATTTAAACTGAAGCAAGCACAAATCTAAATTTATGGCACGTCAGTTGCTGCTTTAATTTCTTTGTAAACCTAACTACTACATAAAGTTTGGTTTATGATATTTGCATTGGACATCTCTCGTGTTTTTCCCTGATGCAATATAGGCCAGGACATTTTTACCGACTAAATCTGATAAGTATAGTTGGAATGCAGCAAACAGAGGTCACATCTGGGGAACCCCAAGGCTCAATCCTAGGACCCCTCTTATTTAATATAATTGAAACAATCAATGAAGAATCTAACAGTGGCACTTGACTAAATGTAATGTTTCAATTGTTCCTTGTGTGTTTTATGACTTTCTATTTTTGTGTTTTTATGATGGAAGGCACTTTTAGATGCCTTGTTGCTGAAATGTGCTGTACAAATAAAATTTAATTGGATTTTATAAGAGCTCAATAAAATAAAAACAAAAAGACCACCATTCCATTTGAAAACTAGTATAATTATTTGCTGCTGGTTTACATAATTGAGCTACATGTTTCGTTCGCAAAAACGGCTTCAGTGCAAACCCCCTGAACTCTAGTACATTTACAGCTCTGCTAAGTCACAAGTATTAGAAACAAAATTAGCTTAACAGAGTAAGAATATAATTACAAAGAATAGTCAATCTTCCTCATAAAAGGCACAAAGGGTGTACAGAAGTAACTGTGTCCCTCTTTGAGAACATTTGCATAAGTGAATAAATCCATCTGCTGATCATCCGTCTGAAACAACGCCAGAGGCGTCGCTTCATCATACGATTACAGCAGAGTGCAACAATCTGAATTAGTGGAAAAACTGCATATAAATACATCTCCTTAAAATATAGACTGAATCAAGAATAAAGAGTTATTTAGTACCATTAATCAGAATGAACAGAAAAATTTCAAATATACAGTATTTATAATATTTGCCAAAATTATATTCAACAGTTGCCTTATAATACTCCATTGTATATCCTGGGGGAGGAAAAAAGTGCAATAATTGCATTTTGGAGAGCCGGTTTGCACTTACATAAAACATTATAAAGCAAGAAGGAAATCACAGAATGTGCATTTTATCATTTGTGAGAATAGAATGACCTTTTGGTTCTGGTTTTCAGTTGTTTTACAGATAACGATCAAAGCATGTTCAGGGATATGTTTTCTGTTGAACCAAAGCATTTAATTCTTTTAGACTTTTGCTGTAGTTGCGCAATAAATTTCGTGTGCTGAGAATGTCAAATTCTGGAGGAATTTGACATTTTTATTAAGATATGCCAGATCATGTCAACGAGATGCCTTGAAAATGCCATCATCAATGGATCTGTGACTTTACCCAGTTTAAACCAGAAACTGGTCTGACTCAAAGAATTTGTCCCTTTTCTATCATTTGTTCACTCGTTCAGCTGCCCTCACTGGGTTTCCTCTCAGTGCCTTTACCAGAAGGCATCTAAAGAAAGAAAACAAAACGGCTTAGTAAACCCCCTGCAAAGCAGAAGAGGAAATATCTACCACAGATTTTCGATCTCACAACGTACAAAAACAACGTCTGAACATGTTCAAAGTCAAGCCCTGATCCCACACCATTGGTTGCAAAAGATCTATTAAAATCATTACAGCAAACTGCTTCAAGATCCCATTACATTTAAATAGCTTCTGTTTTAACCACGGGGCTGATTTCTTGTCAACTGTGACAGATGTTTTATGCCTTTAATAAATTAGAACAGGCAGGAACATGAGAATCTATGATCATAGAATAGCATCACTGCTGCTGCATTAAAAATGAGTATTCTCTCACTTCACATATCGGTTTTCCTAAGAAAAGCGCATTTAGGATTCTACTTTAATATGTTTTAGCTTTAAAAACCCACAGCAAACAAGGTCTGGAGGAGGAGCTTTAAATTCTGTGGTAAAGGTATATAATGAAGTAAAATCTCAAAATTTCATCAGCATTATGGTATAGAAGGATATGAGAAAGTACATTATTTTTGCTGGACTAAAAGGCTCAAGAAAAACCTATGCATATTATACAAATGCTTGTTTTTTTCCACAGACTTTGCAGAACAAGTACTGGTCAATAAGAAGGATGCATCTAAACGGATCCTAATTTATTCCTAGAATAGTCAATGATTTAATCCCCAAACTAATTGCACCTCAAATTAGGAATAACCTCAGCTTTAAAGCAGCATCAATGGTGAAAATTCTAGTAAATGTAGGTCTGTAAATTTAGAAACAGTCATGGGTTATTTATAACTTGTCAGCAGCACACGTATGGACAGTTTAGTAAAAGGTCATGGAAAGTAATGTGATCCGTTGTTACAAAAATCCATTAGAAAGTGTCGTTAGCGAGAGTCTCTGTAGAGAGCCAGGTCTTCGCTCCATTCAGAAATTTGCTAATCGGAGTCCCCGGAACGCCTCGCCGGCACAGGTTTCCCACAGGGTTGAAAGGAAAAGATGAGTTAAGGACGTTGGGTGAAGTTGGAAGGTCATCTGGAGAACTCGCCTTGAAATACATCCTCCGTTGGTCAGGAGGGGGTCCGCCTGGGCTCGGGACGGGGGTGCCGTGTGGACTGGGACCTTTGTACTGCCTGAGCTTGTTCTGCAGCATCTCAATTTCATCAACCAGCTGGGAAACCTTGTGGTAGACGGTGGCGGGGCCTCCGTGTGGGATGCAGGCTTCGGGAACCCAGCGTAGGAAGAACAACTTCCAGAGAACCACATGCGAGGGCAGGACGTAGGGGATCAGGACTCCCTGCTGGTCTGCAGGGCGAGAAAACCAGTCCCTGAAGAACCGCTCTGATGGGCTTTCATCTTTCACTGGAGAGAATTCGGCCTTCAGCCCCAGAGAGCCCCGCCGCTGCAGCGTCTCCTCCTCGCCCTTTACGCCGTTACGCTGTGATGTGCTTGATATTCGCATCGTAGAACTGAAAGCTTTCTGTTGGAGAAAGAACATGGGAATAGATTCAGGTCAAACGGTAGAAGATCCCAAGACTAATTAAAGTTTCTGAATCAGTTAAAAAAAAGTTCTAATGTCACACAACAGAGGACTTGTTCCAACTTTAATTTAAGGTTCTTCATTTAGGACTGCTGCAGTAACTAATTTTGCTGGACAACAAATTGTCCCAGTAATTAAGACAAATGATAATATTGTGGTTTTGAGACCATTTTCAAGTATTACTGATAATGGCGTTCCAGTTGAGCAAATTTGTGTAAGAAACTTAACACTGGAATTTTAAGGCATTTACCAGCAAAAACATAAATAAATAAATAAAACAACAAAAAGCCCTTTACAAACAAAACTAAATAAAATTGATTAGGACAGCTCCGAAAGCAAAATCCTCCTTAAAGATAAATATTATCAAGCTCATTTTAAGCATGTAATTGGTTGGTTATTACTTCTTGCGACAGACTTACTCTCATGATAAACTGAATCAAATATAACGTCACTTTTTTAGCTGATTGGGTTAAATGAATAGAAAAGGATGACTGAATAAGTTCTAAAGTCACGGTACTGCACAGAACACAGAAAAAAAATAGTAATAAAAAAAAAACATGGACGTTGCAAGAGAAAAGTAAAATAATCTGTAGATAGAGTGGATCATTTTTACATCTTAAAAACTGTAAAGTTCATCCAGAACATCAGGACTGACTGTTGTTCTGTTTTCATGGCTTCTGAGCCATTTTAACATTTTAGATTCATCAGAGCATAAAACAAAGGACAACTAGAGGAGTCACTGGAAAGGCCTTGGCTTTAGGGCGGGTTCGGTTATTACAGAACATCTTACTGATGTGAAAGCTTGTAGAGAAGCTCAAACAGGTTGCTTGATTAATTTGCAGCACAAGTTTTCCATCGGTCTTCGTGTTGATCCGCAAGGAGGATCATATTAACTTAATCCAATTACCTCGCCAGAAAAAGTTTACATACATATGAGATTAATTTAAAATAGCTAAAGCTATGTTGACAACAGCAAATCATAAAACTAGTGAATTAATGAAGAAAAAAAAGTCAGCACAGAAGACACAGACATCACATGACGTGTAAAGAAAGGGAACAAATAGCTCTACATTACAGCTGTCAACACAGAGTTCACTTTCCCAAAACTCCACATTTTATCCTCCTGTGTCACATTTCAATAACAGCTGACTCTTTATGTATTGGAAACAGAGAAATCTATTACTCTAAGCCTCGGATCAACAAGATAAACAGAGCTTTCATCATGCATGAATAAGTGTTTTCTTCAGTCTCTGCAGAAATTAAATGAGGAAGAAAAGATTTCTTTTTTAAATAAAAAGATCCTTCATGCACATTCAGATGATTTGCTAACAACTGCAAGTAATTGTGGGCCTGTCCCTAACATGGAAGAAACTCGGGTGCAAACATTTTTTTTTTAAATCTATTTCTTTTGCTTACTCTCTGCATGCTTCATGAAAAGCCAATCTCAGTGCATTTACACCAACTCTTCACCCAAAGGTTTCAATAGTAGCAGCCCCCTGCTTACCTTTGTGCGTTGGAAGGTTTTCACCTCACCATTCTGAACACAGGCAGCTCCTTTCCCAACATACATGGGGTTATTAAAGAGGGTTTGATCCCTGGTGGAGAACTGCTGTGACCACTTCCACACAGGAGGGAAGAACACCGTGTGGTTTTCTCCTGAAGGGATGGCTTTGCTCTTCGCAAAGTCCTGCAAGGGAAACAAAGCATTACCATGTGTATTGTACACAATACGAACGAAAATAATTAACCCTGACATGCATAGTGATCACTGCAGTGGACAGCTACCTAAAAACCACTTTCTTGTGGATTTTTATGTTATAAATGCACACAGACCACTGAAGTGGACACTGGAGCATCACCATCATCTACTGGCCATCCACTGCAAGTTCAAGAACATTTTGGATAAATCCAATATTACAGACAAAAAAGCAACTGAGGAATATCCAGAGTCCCTCCTTCCACTATAGACGACTCTTGCAGGTAAAAAAAATATATTGTGACGTCAAGTAACTCCAAAAGACTAATACTACTGATGTACTTTCCAAATAAAAACTTTGTTTTTTGAGAAAATTACAACTGATCACCTTGAAAAAAATATATATATATTTTTCCCCCTACCTTTTTATGCCTTAAGAAAATCAAAACACTTTTGAAAAAAACATCCTGACAAAGGATCATAAATTCTGCATGAAAAGGTCAACTTAAACTAAGGTACAGAGACAATATTTGACCTTTCTTTACTATGTGGGCTACTTTGATGGACACAAGCTAATCGTTATAGCATTCAACTTCTTGTGCATCACTGTATTATTTGGATAAATAAACACGTTTTAAGGCTGGTTAGTTTTGAAAAACAATGCAAAACACATACAGAAATAATATTTTAGATTAAATTTAATTTATTCTCATTTCCGTTATATTTTCACATTTCAAATATTTATTAAAACAGTATTACTGTTGCATGCCGATGCTTGTAAATGCAACCATGAAAGCAAACAAACGTTGAGTAAATGTAAAATCTCTCACCTCTAAGAGCTGAGTGCACTGTTTGGAAGAATTGAAGAGGAAAGTACTGAAGAGTGGGATCCACATGCTGTCACTCAGGACAGTCAGGTAGGCCTCTGTGAACTCAAATGCTGCCGGGTACTGATTGGTCAGCTGCCACACGCAGTCCAGGAACAAAGTGAACAACGGAGACTGTGACCAAGAGAAAGGAAACAAACCAGTGAGAAAGAACCAAGAATATCTGAACATGTTCGTGACTGCAGCAGTTTAAATTAAAAGGTGTACCTCCTTATTGTCATTCTTCTTCAGATGGTTGCATCTGTCCAGGAAGCGATGGCCGGCCATCACCCACTCCTTCTGTACCAAACTCTGAAATCCATTCAGGCTGCGATAGTGAGGATCCAACATGAGCTGCACCAAGGAGGACACCACACAGTTCAGGTCTCTGTCTTCTTCCTCTGCACAAGAATAAAAATCAAAACAACAATTAAAACAAATTCAAAGGCAACTAATTACTCGCATAAAATACAGAAAAATTGTAGCTCCATTAATGATGAATGAAAATTACCAAGAAGGACGACGGAGAGATTCTTCCCATCCAAGTTGTAGACTGTCTCAGCTGAAACTTTTAAAAACATCCTGGCCCGGAGAAAAACAGAAACAGCAAAAATAAATACAAATACAGAAGAAAAAAAGCATTTCTCAATAAATGGTCTAGAAATATGAGATTTAGACTTTTATATAAACTTCACATTCTTTTCTCTTTCACTTTTAACCACTAAGAAAGCTCAACTGCAGAGTAATAAAGGTAGGATTAATTGTTCCTTACATTAGCTATTTTTCTGTGAATAATTTAGTCCACATAAAAATACCAGTTTGAAGTGACGTTGGCTTGTTTGTGTACCTGATATACTCCAGCCATCGTGAATTTTCAACGGATGAAAGCCATCTCTCCTCTGATTCCTCAAAAGGATCTGCACAAAGAAAACAAATCTATAAACTCTGCACAATCCTCCACTGAAAAGACATTTATTTCTGATTTATTGTCATCATCAATGGGTTACGTAGGACGAATACCAAGCTACTTATGTTGTCAGTAGAGAGTTTACCTAAAGTGCAGATCTGTCTGGCTTTCACGAAGGCACTCTGGATCTCCTGGATGTTGGGAAGATTCCTGTCCAGATCTGTCAAGGTTACTTCTCGCCGCTGCGGATGGCTTTTAGTGATTGCCGCAAAGATCCTATAAATAACAAGACAGACGATAAGTTAAATCATCCGGATGCGTTTCTAACACTAAACTGCACAACAATTTAGCACCTAGAGTGGTTTAACATCTCAGATTAACGCTTCCCCTCTCCATGACGAGTGCCATTTTCCAGTTAATATGGTGGAGGTTAGACAAGAAATAAAAGATATACTCTGGTATCTATAAAAATGTCTTTAGCGCTCATAAAGTTCAATATTGACATTAACCAAGTAGAAGAAGCAGACAGATTTGTATTACTTGAGTTCAGTTTTCCTCTGAGGCAGCGGTTCTGTTTGGCCCGCCATGCGGACAAGAGCGCTCCCATTCCTGTGATTCCAGCACCACAGCTGCAAACAAAAATACACATAAAAAAAAAACACACACATTATAAACTACATGAAATTTTGTATTAGCAGGAACTAATTTAAATTAGATGAACAGAATTATAGCTTTACTAATAATTTGAGCTTGTAAAAGGGCGCATAATCAGTAAAGATATCAGATTTTACTTACAGGGACACGGCCATCATTAAACGATGACGATAATTGCTTTAGTTCCTGATCTGTCAAAGAAACTGGGACCACAATGTACTCTGGAAGACTGAAGGAGTTAAGAGAAAACTAAAGTAAAACATCTTCAGAAAACAACTGTTGTAGAAAAAGCACTGTCAGCTGAAATCACTCAATCAGGTTTATTCATATATTGGGTACAATACAGAGAGCTTTCAGGATAATCAATAATGAAGCAGCATTTTAAATGGTGAGTTAAAAACGATTCAAAATTATTGTTTAAAACCTAGTATTTTCAACATCTATATAAAATGATCAATGTCAGCTGAATTAGGTTAATGTATTGCAAGTTAAATTAATCTGTGAAAAGAACCTTAAAAAAAAAAAAGTTGCCCATCTTAAGTCATCTGCGAGAGGGTTATATATTTTTTATAAAATAAAACATGATCTGAAACCTTTCAGAGACGGCATATTTCTCATTGATGGAGCAAACCCGCCACTCCGAAGCCCCAGTTCTCTTAATCTCTCGATCCCAGTCAGAGGGGCGGTCAAACATCGGCGTCTGTATTCCTGCATTTGGGTTGGAGCCATTGACTAGGTCGCCTGGAAATAAAAAAATAAATAAAAAAACAAGCATTTAGTTCTGTAAAAATAATGTAAACTTTAAAAAAGAATCTATCAGGTAATATTTGTTTCTAGTTACCTTTAGATTGATGATATCTTAGTCCTTGATATTCAAAGCCAAACAGCAGGTGAAGATCAGCTGGATGTGAATAATGGGCAATGGCAAGGCAAACCTATATTCAGAAAAGATAAAAATACCTTAAAGCTGCACTGCACACCTGTAGCACTATAGAAAAATTTAATTATTGTCTTTAAAAACAACTTCTGCTCATTCTGACTACAATAAACTCAGAGGAAAATGCTTTATTCGTAGAAACAGAGCCATAAATAAACCCTAAAAAAAGCAAAAGTCTGAGTGTAAGACACAGCTTTGGGTTCACAGGCCTGAGCAGAGCTTTGTTAGACTCTAGCAGAGCCATAGAAAGAGGTTCTACTGGAGTCTAACAAAGCCATCTATTCAGTAGTAAAGTTGTGAATAACACGAGGGGACACAGAAAAAGACTCTGTGTGTGTGTGTGTGTGTGTGTCTATGGAGAAAAGGCAGCTCCCTGCTCTGTAATTTCCTATGGGAAGAAAAAAAAGGAGCTATTATAGAACAGCAAGTTCCATATGTCCAGGGGTTAAAAAAAGAACCGGGCCTCGTCTTAGGTCCATACTGTAATTACACAGACGGGGTGTCCATCAATAAACCCAAACAGTAAGAGAGGGCAGACATATTCTGTGTTGGTGCCCAACGCTAAAGGAAACATTTCACCGTTTTATACTGTCGTAAAGCTACTGCCAACAACTGCATGTTTGGCAAAAAGTGACGTTTAAATAGCAAGTTGAGCTTCTCTGTTCAAAGCAGTAACCCCACAATTTGTCAGCCGTAGTGTAGGTATATGCTGCTCCAATACCTGACGTAAAATTACTCCCAGATGACAACAGACATGTAGCTATTTAAATAAATGTAAGGAAATGTACCATATAATCCACTGGTTTCGTGAGGAAGCTCCAAAGTAAGAAGCTGAAGGATTTATACATTAAATTCTAATGACCAAATTTTTCAGCAACTCAAACTTTCACTACAGCTCCATAGAAAACATATGTTTGAGTTAATTTGAAATTTTATTTCTTAAATAAACTCTTCTTCCTCTTTAAAAAAAAATATTTTGCAGATTTTTAGGTTGGGAACTGCTGCATTTATTGCATCACAGCAGCCCGAATTCACCCCCAAAACTGAGAACTGATGTGAGAAAACAAACATCTGTTTGGCGCTTCACTGTGTTGGAGATGGGGCTGGTTCACGCTGCCAACTATCAGGATCAAATTCTACTTCCTTCACCCCGAGCGAGCATTGTTCTCAATGTCCCTTTGTTGTTTAGCTAAAGAACACACATCCTGCAAAATCAGTCACTTCCACTCACATGGAATGTGACACAGCTGTAAGAACAGATTTGGGTGACGTTGTTGTGGTACACAGTGACAATTACACTGATAGAGACTGACTGTGCACATGCAGAGAGTTCAAAAGCTCAAATCATTAAAGGAGAATCTTTGTCAGCAGAACGAAATAACGAAGACGACAAGTGGAACAAAAACTCAATTGAGAAAAAGATAAGCAAAGGAAAAGCTGCTTTATTTTTGACTAGTTTATTTTTGTTAATCTTAAACAAGAGTCAAAAGCAAGACTAGAGTATTTAACAGATATTATTTACACACACTAAGCATCTTTCTACACCTCCTAGACATTAATTTAGCCCAACTTGCCCTCTTTTCAGTCAGTTTTCATGATCCCTACCCTCTACTGTCTTAATAATGAAAGAAAGAGAGAACTTAGTAAGCCAAACAATTTGAAAAAGCTCTGATGATTGAACAACTTTTTAAGTTTCTGATTCCAAATGAAATTTAGACCGATTGACGTATTAAAACATCATAAATCATGTTTTAATGACATTACTCAGCTCTACAAGCCATTGTATCGTTTATCAAGAAGACGTGTTCATATTGCATAGAAAAATGCTTTTTGATGTGAAATGTGCACAAATATACTTAATTTTTTTTTAGTAATGCTATTGACCTAAACCAGGAAAACTATAATCTGATTTGACGTCAGACTGTAAGGGGAAAAAAAGAGAAATCTATTTTTGAAGAGCATGTAAATATATGGTTTTAACTGTTTTGTACAGAATTTTTGTCATCAAATTTGTCATTTTTATTCTCTTTGAATGCAACAGAAAAGTGTTGCATAAATGCATGGTTTTATACAGCGGCCCTGTGGTTTTGGTGTTCAGGTTACACCTCCTGTTAAATATTAAACCATGTTTAAAAACAGAAAGAAAAGTGACATCCTTCTCCTTCAGCATATTTACAACTTCCTTTTCTCGACGAAGATCTTTGTCCTGAAAGTTTGTATTCCAGACCCTGCTGATGATGTATTTATGTTTTAATGCACGAGTGGCATTTATATTACTTAATGTTAGAACAAATATTACCTGTATTAGCTTCCATATGTTCAGATTGTGAAAAAGATTTTTTGTATTTTAATAAACTTTCCTCTCCACTGGCCAGTTTAGATGACTCAAATACATCTAGTCACCCAGTTGTAGAAGTAACCTTGTCACAGAGACTGAAGTAAAACTCAATTTCACTCACTTTTTTTGCACTCTCAGGTCCAGCCTCGTCAAAGCAGAATCGTATTACACGCAGGTCTTTGCAGTACAGAATAAGCTCCATTGGGTTGAACTTCAGCTTTTGGTTGGAACCCAACACTTTCTTCTTCCCCCTTGTATCATTAACTGAGAGACAAATAAGAAGAATTCAACAGAACGAAGCACTGCAGAACATCAGTATGACTTGCAGAATGTCTTAAGGCATAAACAGGAAGTTTTAATGTATAAAGTCTTAATTACTGGTTAAAAATGCTTGAATTTATTCATTTTTTAAAATCTGATGTTACGTGCTCATGTAAAACGGTTGAAAAATAAGCTGAGTAAATGAAAATCTCTGTCTCACTGTAACTCAACAAGCCGTTTTCTGGTCGTTAGCCTTTGCAGCGTCAGCAGACTGTATCAATGCCGTACATACAGAAACGTAAGCCAGGCTGCAGTGCAACTCAACACTACGTTCACCCTGACATCACATGTTATCAGATTGCTGACCAGGAAAAACAACAGCCCACACCAGTAAGCTAAGATGCCCACGCAATAATGAAAAACAAGATGGACCCTTTTACTTCAATTCTAGACTCTCTAGTCGAGGAGGGATTTTAAAAAAAAGTCATTCCAGGTAATAAATAAGGAAACAGAACATGCATCTGTATTTTCTGTTGTACCTGTTACTACTTGATCAAGGCAGGTGAGGGAGATGTCTTGCTGTCCAAGTAGGAGGTGGGATAACAGGGATTTCTACAGTGAAAACAACAAAATTAAAATATGCACACACTTAAAAACTGCTTGCTGTGTTGTTGAGTTATGTTCAGGCTCCATTTTGGCTCAGGCCAACAATCTGTTGCATACATGGAAATGACGTCAGCTCTCACTTCTTGTGCTATCACCAAAAAGGAAGCATTTCTTCCCCTTTTCTAAATGAGCTTAATGTACAAATAAGGTTCTGTTTACAAGGGCTAAAAATATACATCAGACACATAAAAACTAAGTCAAGATCAGCATCTTGACTTAGTTTTTATCATGCAGCAAGGTAAACATGCTGCATGATGAAAAACAAGACATTTCATCTAAACAAAACTAAGTGACCACAAAAAAAAAACAGTCTGAACAAATACCTGCTTAGGTGGGGGTTCTTGAGGAATAAAAGAAACCTTAAAGTTGGTGCATATCAACCTCCCCCAGAGGTCACTCTGGCTGCTGTCGGTGCCGACGATGCATTTCCTCACAAAATTCACCTCGTTTACGATTATTTCTCCTGAGAAAAACATGACGAAAGACAAAAAAAAAAAACACAAAAATTTAAATACAGTTTAAAGCTACGATTTAATTCAGCAAATTATGGAGCGTTCAAGAATAAACAAAAACAAGTCCATGACAAAGATGAAGAAAAAAGAAGAAAATCTGTTTCGAGACAAAAAGTAGTCCTTACCATATATATAAAATAAATCATAAAAGTAAAAGGAGGCGCCCCAAAGCAGATAAACAATTATTCCAATGTTTTTTTGTTTTTTTTTAAAAGCTATGAGTAACTAATAAGTAGCTATAAGTGTAGCAGTTGTCAAAGCTCTTATTATAAAGTTGTTTGATAAATCCAACCAGCACATAAATTTATACATGAAATTCCTCAGCAAAGCATGAAAAGTCGGTTTGTTACTCATGACAAATATTGACTTGCAGATGTCCAATGTGGAAATCTGAGGAGGATCATAAAAGCGTCCTGAGAGGCTATCTGCAGTTTCTTCATTGTAGTGATATCACAGGTGAGCCTTATAAAATGCATCTAGAATGAACAATTTGCTTTTATTACACCTATTGCACTTCAGATATTTAGTAGACACGTTATGTGAAAATTAGAAACAGTTGCACCTTTATAAGTTGATTTTATTACATTTCTTTAAGTTCTTTGCAAAAATATGGCACACAAAATGTTGTGACATGAATTTCCTCAAAAGAAAATCTACATAAAACAATAGACTACAGCAAGATTTTAGCCAATTGGCTTGTTATAGCTAACAATCTGTGATGCTGCCACCTCTGCTCTATTTGCTGTGAAATCAGATCCAACACAGGTTAAACATCTGCTTCTTAGATTAAACACAGACTTCACTCTGACAAAGCAAATAAAATTAGTTCACCCTGGATTATCTGATTTCAGTTTATGAAAACTACTGTGTGAACTTTCAACAGGTTTTCACAAGCTTCTGTTTAAAAAGCTCGTCACGAAGAAGCTCGATCGTAATATCGCCTCAAATCTAAGAATGCAGGAAAATAGTATCTTCAATAACTTCACTATGCATTTTCTTCATATGAGTCAAATGTAAACATGCAACAAAAAAAAAAAGGTTTATTCATAAATACAACTCTATACACCTTGAATATTGTTGTTAAAAAAAAAAGGTCGTACATCCCAAAGACTGAAGTCAACGGTCAAATAACACACATGCAGCATAAAAAATATGTCCACATATGAGGCGGATGGTTTCCACCCTTCCCTGCTGAATAAGTCTTCTAACCGTTATGGGCCTTTGCACTATAAACCCTGTGTTCTTTTTCATATTTATTACAACACAAATCGTAAAGAGCAACACGATCTATGTCCATCACATGACCACTAAACACCTCGGGCTTGGGGAACTGGGTGGAGTCACTACCACCACTTCAAAGGAGCCAAACAAAACCACGCAGTAAAAAAAAAACAAAAAAAAAAAAACATGAAGAAGCTGAGAATAAAACCTGTTGGTTTGCCTGCAAACCCCGGGCGACACAAAAACACAGCCCAGTTTGTGCAAATACCTTCAGAGTATCAGGCAAATAAAAAACTAATGTGGTCTGACAGCAGAATACATTGTTATATGGAAAATGTGTCTAAGAATATCAAAAATGTAAAGTACAAAATTAAATCCCATCAGTTAGGCAAATTAAGCTGATTTTAATTTGATAAATGCCAAAATATTGAAAAAAAAAAAAACATATTTTACTGCTTTCTTTAAAGACAACACTAAGATGCACTATAATTATTATGCTAAACAATGTTTTGGGATGCAGATAATGATGTAATGGCTTTGTAATCTGTTTTCCAGCTTGCATTGGGAAATAGTGAAATACACGCCAGACAGGTTATGAGATCATTACAGGTCGACTCAGAGAACAGGACAAACAACCACACACAGAAAGAACCCAGCACTACAACCTCATATCCAAAAATTAACTCAATAAATCACTAAAAACAGTTGGAGTCTGTTACAGTGCATCTGTAATTCATAAAAAAGAAGATTCTTTATATAGTGAAAACATTAGGTGTGTTTAAGACAAGAAATCATTACGCTCCAGTTTAATAGTGTGACTCACTTTAATACAGTTAAATGTCACCTAATCCTTTTAGCCACTTCAAGTAAAAAGCTTTTGTGTAAACTGGAATAACTACTTTTGAGTTGTGCACATGGTAGCCACATGGTAGCCACACCTCATGCCTTTAAAAACTTCTCTGCAGCAAGTTATATGGTTTGTATTACTAGTTAGGCCCTGCAGATTAAAGTTCCCAGTAAGAAAATGAGTCACAATAATGAATCGGTTTAAAATATCAGATTTCATCTGTCAATTTTTGTCACAAGTATTGCTTTTCAGAGGGCAACTAAGAGAAAAGAAAAATAATTTGTGCTGCTGATGCAAGTTTAAGGAAGTTCATTTGAGAAAGAGGATATTTATCACACATCACTGGAATACGAGCACGACATCAAAGAAGTGAAGACAGAAATGGGTGTTAAAATTGACATAGCTGAAGATAAAAGAAAATTAAATTTAAAAAAAATAGCATCTATTTTTCATAGATGGAACCTACTGGCAAGGAAAATGTTTTGCACAGTGTTAAAGTTGCTTGTTTTCACCTTGAAATGTATTTTAGACAAAAGTTACTTGTTACCCAAACCAAGCACAAATGGCTTTTGAGATTAACCATATCTGACTAGACCCCACGAATGAATATCCTGATTATTCATTATAAGTTACAATGTTTTACCACCAAATCAAAAACACCAAAAAACAAGCATGCATCATGCGTGCTGATGAGCCTAAGCAAAGGGAAGTTGTAGACGGCACAGATAAATACCATCTTTAATTAAAACAGTGATATACTTCACTTCCTTGTTGAAAATCTAAACTGACTGGCTGAAATATGGTTCAGTTCTTCAAAAAATAGAAAACAAACTAACCTGGAAGGAACTTGGGCTCCAACTTAACAGGTGGTTCAATATTGTTCTTCACGTCATTCTGTGGAAAATACAGAGGAGAACATCAGGAAGAGAAACATGATGATTTGACAGTTTCTTACCATGTCACAGAATATCACAATTAATGTCAACATGTATTAAACATAAAAATGAAATAAAACTTGGTCCTGAAAGTTGAAATGATTTTGATGCACTTGGGTTCAGTTCAGCTTACAATACTTAAACTGAGACTCATGACACACAACTACCATGGATTTATTACATTCAGCTAAAGATGCTCTTTTTTCCTCACATTGTTCATGCAGTGGAATTTTAACTATCCAAAATTAATGGAAAAAAAGTTGAGATTTGTTTTTATATATATTTGTTTAAAATCCAGTAAGAGTTCAAATGTGTTTTTTAAACACAGACTTTAATAATGTTCCTAGCTTTATAAAAAATGCTGAATGAGAGCATAAAAAATTATCAAGAAAGTGACACACATGTCTTGCCCTTTCCCAGACAAACACTTTTTGTTTGGGCTGCTCCTCAGAGTCTGTAAACAAACCCTTTGACCAAGCTGTCTGAAGAAAAACATTGCGCCAGTTTACAAAACAAGACTAATTACAACCTCCGTTCACTCGAGGGTTTCTGGAATACACACAATAGAAAACGAACATAGTTCATAGTTTTTCTCAAAACCGCAAAGGTGAACGAATGAAAATAAAACAGCCTAATTTAGACTGTCACCTGACATCAGGGATGAAAGTGTGGAATAGTACTGGAACGATATGGATGCATTTATTTCTATCCACCGAGTAATAAATTAAAAGTTACCCATTTCTAGTGATTTTTTTTAAAAAATATTCTGTGCTTAGCTAAACTAACACAAAAAGTAATTTAAAATAAAAACAAAGAAAAAAGAAGCAACTCTTAAATAAGCTCTTAAAAATAGAAATGCACTGCCTGGACTTTTCTTCATATTTATTTCTGGTTTTCTTTTAGACCTTATCCACTATTCTTTCCTAAAAACTATAAACATACCAGAGAAGAATGTGCTGGCGGAGTTTTGATGATGGTAAATGTTTTCAAATCTTGAAAATAAAGGAATGCCAGGAATGGACACATTTCTCATAAAGTTTTATTAAACACAAAACATTCCCCAAAATCCATGCATTTTTTTAAATTTTTTTTTACAAATTGAATGAATGACAATTAAATTCTATACTTTACTTTTTAGCAAGAATTTGGATGGCGTGGTTCATTTTAATGAAATAAAAATAAATGAATGGGAACCTGTCATCAACTTTTTGTTGAAAAAAACAAAAAACAAAACATTAGCAACTGCGACTTCAACTTTGCTGAATGTCGACTTTCCACTTCTTTAGAAAGTTTTCAAGCCAACTAACAAAATAAAGAAGTTTCCATTTAAAATGCACAAAAACGGGAAGCTACTGGAGGAAAAGCATGAAGTTACTTTCCACTACTTCAACCTACTGCAAACAGCAGGAGAGGTTCAGATTAAAGTAGCTTTAGATTTACTTAACTGACAATAATATTATGCATGCATGCAAAATGTAGCCTTTCGCAATCTCTGATAAGATACAAAAAATAATAATAATAAATACCTGCGCAGGAGGAAGATAACACTTGAAGGTTGGTTTCATGGGCTTGCCAGAAAACATTGTTTATTTCCGCAGTGTTAATGGTCTCCAAACAGAAAACGAACAGTGCTTTCGGTCCTGCCAGCGATGGAAACAAATAAATCCAGGAAAGTTTCGCTCAGCCCGTCGCTGACTTAATCCAAGCCGCCCGAGTGTGAAATATTCATCGAGCCTTTCCGGGAGAACGACGACACTCCTCCATGTCGACAAACAGACAGTCGGAATAGCTACTTTGGCTGGCAGGAAAAAGTTGACAGAAGTTACCGTTCAGGCGGCGGCGTTAGCTCGTTTAGCTAGCTAGCGCAAACTACTAAATGAAGTTTGTCACTGTCGCTTCCACGCAGATATATGACCGCTAGAATAGATTAATGCGCCACTTAATGGCCTACATTTTTCTTTACACCTGTTACTGCATAAGTTCCCCGCCTGTTACTTCCTTAAAGTCCAACTATTGAGCCAACGCAGTACCTGACGCTGCGAAGGACTTGACGGCCATGTTTATAAAGAGCCGAGGTCCCGCCCTGCTTCCGGGCTCCAGCGCTGCTCTCCGCCGAGACTTTCCGACATCAACTTTCTCTCAGGTTAGCGCAGGACGGCGCTCGCACTCTGTCTTTATGAAGGGCTAACTTTCTGTCAACAAATACACGGTACAGGACACACTAACCTGCGGGTCGTTATCAAGAGAAAACAGCGAATATTTCACTAGTTATGTAGCACACCACCCATGGACTACAAATCCCATCGGGCTTTGAAGGATTACCTTGGAAGCTTGTAATCTTTTTCCCCTTTGGCATTTTCATTCTGCTTTGTCTTGATGCTCTGTGTGCCACAATAAAAAAAATAAATGAATAAAAGACTTTAAAAATAAAAGTAATCCTATTTTAAGTCTGTTGTCTTTTCCTGACAAATTAATATAACATTTTTGGACTCTTACATGCACCTGATAAATTGTGATTTCACAAGCTTTGCACAAGTTTAGTCATCTCCCTTTCCTCACTGCAGGATTATGATGACACATTCAGATTGGCAGTGAAGCGGTAGCTGCTTGCAAAAGGTTGGATTCACTTTTGCTTTCAGAAATGATTAAATTCATTGGGGAAAGAGAATCAGCAAGGTGTTGGAAACTGTATCTGAGATGGAACTGAGAGTCATTATAGTGAAGTTATTCAAACCACAAGCAACTGTGTAGCACAGATTATCCTGTTTAAAAATAGCCATCAGTATGTGGAAAATAAATTATGCTCAACTGTTACTAATCACTCAAAAAAGTGGCAAAAAATATTACCACTACCATCCTAAATTGGTGATTCAGGCTCTATGCTTTCATTTTATTTTTGTCAAATTCTGATCCTATTTAATGTTGCATCTGAAATCAAATATTACTATGATTTAGGACTGGAAATAATTTTTCCAATTAATTATTTTGCAGCTTTAAACAGCCTGTGCGAATAACAGTCAGCATTTGTATTATTTCCAGCTGTTGTGCATTCAGAGGGCATTCTGAACATGCTTATTTGAGTGTCAGTACTTGTTTATCATTCTAACATCAACAAAGCATTTTGAGCCAAACAAGTGCCATTTATGGAACAGGTTATTAGGTTGAAAGAAAACAGGCCTAACTGATCTACTATCACATTTAAAGAAAGGCAGATTTTCAGCAACTTAAAGGCAACATTGGTGAATAAAATGACAGGCCTTTAACTTGTTACTGCAGACATTATGGAGTATTTTATGGTAAATTGACTCACTGTTATGGATACAGAAGTGGTTGTTATTCTGATATATCTTGTTTTCGTTCATTCATTCATTACTTTACAAGAAAAAACTTCATGAAATTTGATAAATAATTTTTTTTGTTTCAAATTAATGTAATACACTCATTGTCCACAAGATGGCGGCAAAAGAGCACATCCCACAGACGTCTTTGCTGCATTTAGTTGCTGACAGATAACTAAACGTGTCGATTTTACTTCATTCAAACTTTTTCATATTGTATTTGACAGTTAGAACAAGAAAGATGTTTATTTAACTACAGCACATTAACAAATGTCCTCTGAGATTTTGGTACACCCAAAGAAACAAGAACCGATTGAAAAAACAAGACTAGCCCACTAAAACTACACATTACTTTATGTGTAGGCAATGCAAACATGAAGTTGCCTATTGGAGGGGTTACACCCATAGACTCACCACGCAACACTCATGTCCAGACAGGAGTCAGTTTGATTAGACACGAGTTGTAATTAACAAAGTACTTCTGAAGAAAAACATTGGCATTTCAAAGAAAATTTGAAATGGATTTTAGTTGCCTGAAAAAAACTCAGATTGATTGACATTTTATTCAAAAAAACAAAAAATGTTTTTTAGTATTAGACAATGACTGATATCTGGAGATTAATAGCATATTTTATGCAATATGTCCCAAAAATTTGCTGTCTTTAAATGGCAATAGATAAATAAATAAATATAACTGCACGAAAGTATCATTAGTATTTTTTTTATTTTATGTCAGGCGAGGTATTAAAGAAACAACACCCTGCATACAAAATAACCATTCTGAAAATAGGCTTAGATATTTACCACGTTTTAAAGAAAACATCCCAATGATTTGCAGAAAAGTTTAGGAAAAATGATTTTATAAGTGTTGATAAATCTGTCGGTACATCAGATGTGTATTTACATCAGCTAATGGGGAAAATAAAAAACTATGGAGTAATTTAAAACAAATTAAAACAAAGAAAAGCTTGAGATTGTAAGTGTATGCAATAATATAAATGAGACAGGTCTTGCAAAATTATTTCCCTTCTTTGTGCTGGTTTTATTCTTTGCAATTTTGTGTCAAACTATGAAGATCAGATTCATTCCAGCTTTGAAGGTTTTCAGTGGTGTTTGAACAACTGGAACAATTTGTTCATTTACTCTTTCTTGGAGCCTAAACCAGGAGTGGGCCCTTACACAACCACAAAGTCCCCATTACAACAGGTCCACCCTCTGTTCAGTTAAATATAGCCCCTGTAGTGGCTATATTTAAACTGGAAACTTATTTACAATGGGCATTTTTAAATATATCTGTATTCAAATTAGATATAATTAAAAGTAATGACTAAACCATTTATAATAGGTCACATTTGAGGAGGTACTGTTTAACAGACTCCACTAATCAAGCTTCACACAATAATTAAGTTTCTCTAATCAGTAACCAGGATTACTTTAAAAAAAAACCAAAACAAACTGAAGAAAATCTGCTATCAGTGTAGGGTTAGAAGAATTACTGAGCATAAGTTGCAACTAGACCATTACAGATTTGATTAGTGGGGTATTTTAAGAGCAGCATCTTTCTCCCATTCTTTATGAGATGACCACATTTGGCGCTGTAATAACTTTCAGTCTGGAAATGACGCTGGCGGCCGGTGGAAGTTCCGCGCATGCCCAGTGGAGTCGCTCCCAGAAACCGATGAATATTTAAACATACTACTTGCTGTGTGCCCTTTGATTGGGTCTCCTGGCTCAGTTTCCTGTGTTATGTTTCAGAGCCGACGCTCCGCTGCTGGCTGTCAGTGAGGGACTTCACCATGGACGGAGGACGCAGCTGAGGAAACCGTGTCCTTGCTGTCCCCGCTTTTTCAGGAATCACTTCTGAAAACTTGGACTTTCCCCCCCTTCTTCCTCCTCTCTGATTTTAGACTAAAGCTGTAGACTTTTGTTTTTTTGTTTTTTCTTTTTTTAAATAAGGACTGCGAACTTCACCGAGTTTCGCACAAATACTGGATTGTGGGAATACGACAGAGGACTGAGTGGAGCTGCTGTGAAATTAGAGGATGGTGAGTTTTGTTTTGGTGCCACTTGTTTAAAGTAGCTAGTAGTTATAGACCAAATATATGCTGGAGAGCTGGGAAAACAAACACATAATAATAGTTTATTTGAAACAAGAAAAGAGGTTAATCCCAGTAAATAAAAATGTCCATTTATGTTTGTTTATTAGTTAATGTATTCTTTTTTTGTTGTTGTTTTTCTTCTTTTTTAAATTAATTTATCTCACAATAACAGCATTTAGCTGCTTTTCACACCCCTCACTCCCAACAGCAGACCCACTTTTCTCTAAATGCAGCCGGGAAGCCCATATCCTGGACTAATAATCTGATTTTTCACCCAGGAATATTTATATTCACATGAAGCATCAGTCAGGTGCATCAGGTCTTTGCATTAAGGAAACCGGTTCATCAGCCGGGGCAGCATGTGTTAGGTGGAGTGTGTACAGTATGTGAAACAACTTGTGTGTCTGCACATCACCCAGAGACAGGTTTTTCCTGGTTGCTGAACGCCATCCTCTGCTGCAGACACACCTAGACTCAGCAGCCTGTGTGAGGCTCCTCTCTGTTTTGGCAATAATTACACAAGCCCTTATCACCCGGAGAAGCACATTTACTTTGGGTGTGAAGCAGACTATCGCCCTCATGATCCAGTTTACCTGGATTGATCGGAGAACTTTTGTTTGCTTTAAATTGCTACAAAGTACACAGTATAATAATTGTAGTACTTGTGAAGGCAGGTAGGAGATAACTCCGTTTGTAATTATGAGCATCTTCGGGTGGCTTTAGGACAGTTTTTGTCACAAAAACGTCTTTTTAAACACAAGTTGGACTGAGACCTGCTTCATTTCCTCACCTTAAGCAATGAGTTGAACCTGGAGGTCAGGTTGCCCCAAGGAAAAGCAAAAAGCTGCTTGACCTACATTATCGTGATGTACATTTACACTTGAATTATAAGGAACGTAATTCACTTTTTACATAAAGAAAAAGTGAATAGATTCCTGCGTTTGTGGCTATTGTCAACTTGAATTATTTCCACATGACAAAGTCTGGAAAAACCAAACTCATTTCCCCACAATCATTTGATTAAAATATTTAATTTGCATTGATGGATAGACGTTTCAGGAAATGTTCGCCTCGGTTTGCTTCAGACTCCCTTAGACAGAAAAGGAACAAGAATAGCCTGATTTTCATCATAACTGTCTGGAGCAGCAGACATCAGCATTGCTCACTACTTCCTTCTCTTCCAGATGTTGAATTGTAAGATGGTACGGCAGCAGATGGTCTGCATTAGTTTTTCCAACAGAGATCTGGCTCCCCCTTGAACTCGGAGCTTCAGACCTTCCACTGCTGTAGAGATTTGCTCAGGAATTCAAGCTTTGTGTCTGAAAACAGGGCGAGCAGCCGTCCTGTGGACCTGGGGAACTCGTTAGGCCTGTTGCTGCTGCTCGGCCCGCTCCCACTTTTCTTTTGATCCTTGCCCTTCGTGCTTTCATTTATCCGCAGCTTTTTGCTGCCTACTGTTCACACAGACCTCATGAGTGTTTACTTATGCCACCGTAGGGCTCACCGTAAATCAGGAACAAGTGGAGCTCATATTTTGCTTTGTAAATCTAAGTTGAAGTTGTTGATCAAGTGGCCGTGTACCTGTTTATGCTCACCGTTTGTTCGCCATGACTTACAGCCCTTTGTTGAATTTCCTCCGACTGAGCCGAGGATCCGTCTTCCGTTGTGAAAATCCTCTGTTAAAAATCACTTTTGATAGTTGATCTCTCTTCATGGTAGCTCAGTTCTCTGGATGTCTGTGATGACAAGGGTGGAGTTGCTTTCAAGTAGTGCTGACTCATGACTCGTTGATGATGAGATTTGCTGATTGGCTACAAATATAGATTCAGAAATGATTTTTAATCGTCCATGGCTAATTAAACAGAGGGTAACGATGGATGCTGTCTCTTCATAGAAAACTGTTTCCGTGCTTATGTTATGACACTGAAACTTCTGCTACTGTGTCCCAGGATGTGCTGGATTTGTAGTATGTTTATACTTCAATTTTGTTAAAAAGTAATAATAAATATCCTGTCTCGTTACTCTGAGCAGTGACACTGAATTTCTAGAGATATCTGTTCCTGTAGGGAAGCTGATTGGACTTTTTCCTGCATGACCCAAATATCCCAAATGTAACTTTTTGAGTTCACATGTTGAAAACACTTTTGAGTCAAGTTTCATCAGATCTGTAAGATTTTAGAGCTGTTTTCAGCGATGTCAGCTATTATTATTATTATTGCTACATTTTCCAAGTTTTTTTTCTCTTTTTCTTTTTGCATTGAGGCAAGCTGGAACATGGAAATACATGAACTGCTGACCTCGTTTATAGTATTCTGGACTAACTGCAGCACAGTTTGTGATTTTTAAATACTAAAGATGGAAATTGTTACTAATCTTCTCAGTTTTGTGGATCTACTATTGGAAACGCCACCACTGAAACAATGACAATGTTTTTCCAGTATATTCTTCTCCACCTTTATTAGTCTGCCTCAGTTTCCTAATCTTGAGTAACTCCTACTTCTCTCTTATTCTGCTTGTTTTGATGGAAATGTGGCTTTTTCAGCTCCTTATCCCTTTCTGTCTTATCGAACCCTGACCTCACCAGGTTGTGCTGGTCACCAGATATGTTTGCTTTTTCAGACGTTTCTGTGTGAACCTGAGTGATTATGTTGGAAAATCCCAGTAAATGACCAGTTTCTGAAACACTGGTCAGCCCGTTTGGCACAAACAGCCATGCCACACTCAAAGTCAGCCTTTAGTCCAAATGTAATGCTCAGTTTTAGCTTTAGCAAGTCACCTTAATCACATTTAGATATCCAAGTATGCCACAAAATGTAAATCAATCTGGAACTCTAATTATAGTTAAATCTGGCCAAAAGTGAGTAAAGATGCCCAGTGTGTAGTGAATGTCCACAATCACCAATTTTGAAACTTCTTCTTTGTTTTAGCTTTTTCTTTTAAATGACACTTTCTGAAGTAGCAGCATGTGGAGTTTGAGTAAAATGTCCTAACTGTGTTGGATATTAAAAGTCTTATATAATGTGTCACAAATATTCCTATCTGTCTCCCAATAAATTTTTGTCACTTTAGGATGCACTAAATGTCAGAATATGCCACTTCCCTTTTTTCGTTTAATTTTTTTATTAGCAAACAGATGATGGATAAGTCAGCTTTGTTGTGAACTCTCTTCTTTAACTGAGCATAACTGGATCAGTAGAGTCTTATTTTGGACTCTTCTTCACTGCGCCCTCTTGTTCTTGGATGGTGAAGCAGGCACTGTCCTGTTGAAGCTGCTAATTTGCATGTATAACTTTCCTTCATGGAGAGCAAAGCCAGGCTCCTGCTGCTCTGCTCCGGTTATCTTCTCCGATAGTTTCCCCTGGCCACGCAAGAGTCAATGTTCACCCTCCTGGTTAATGAATGGCCCCTTGCATGGTCGAAGCTTTACTTGTGCTTCAGCCATCTCTTTCTATGGGTTTGTCTTACTGATTGACTTTGTTAAGCCCTTTTTCATAGTGATACAAGAAGTTAAAATTTGCAAATGCTTAAGTATTCCTGTGGCTAACTTTATAAAACGGGGGATTCTTTCTGAATCTGGGTTACGCAGACTGATGTTTCTGTTTGTTAATTTTGGTAAATTAACCTCCTTTTGACAGTATTTTGCTACCTATATTAAAAAAAATAAATAAATACAAAAATATCTCTGAATTTGGTATGCATTGATGTTCTTATTACTGACTTTTTAGACTCTCAACTACCCAGAGGATGAGCTATCACCAGTTTGATTTAATGATATCTTTTCCACGGAGGAGCACCTTGTTGCTAGGGGTTACCCAGAGGATGTGTGCAAGATTCAACCTTTTGTTCCTCTTTTTGTTTTATGATTTTTTTAAAAATCCCATAAAAGATAAATTGTCTATTTAAAGACATTAAGAAATTCTTATTGAGATTTCCCTAAAAATAAGTAAAAAAAAAAAATCTTCCAAACTGTTGACAGTGATGCATAAGGAACAAAAGGTGAGTCAAAGCTTTAAAAAAGGTTTGTCAGCTGTTTTGGGAACAGACTTGAAGTTATTTGGAGGAAAACATTCAGAGTCAGCTGGTTTGACTCTTTTCTGGCAGGCTTGAGTCATTGCATTAATTATAAAATACTTCTGTGGAGACAAACATATCCTCAGTCTCTCTGTGATAGTTGTCTCTAAAGTCAGCTGTTTATGAGAACAACAAAAAGAAACACAAATTAGTGCTTTTACTGTTTATCATTTCTTTTCCTCTATCAAATGGTTCTGCTAAATAATTCGATTTCTCTGAATCTCTGATCTTAATTGATAAGATTTTATTCATTCGGTCAAAGAAGGTGACCAAGAAAGATCTGAATAATTTCCTTGGCATATTAATTGTGTTTTTGCTTAAGTAGGACACCATTTCCTCGCACAGTTCCTCAGATGAGACGTGCAGGGAGCCATTTACTGCTTAAAAATGACCAGATTATTGTTAAGAAGATTGTAACTCAATTCCTGCTTTACCAGGAAGTTAAATTAAGATTGAAACATTGGACTTTTGCGGTCGTATTCTGTGAAGTCATGCTCTGTTAAACAAGTATCCAACTAAAATTTACAATCTTACGTCTACAGAGCAATAAATAATTGCATTGTCAGCTTAATAGCTGCAACATTCATCGCTTTATAGGTTGTGACAGCATGAAAAATTACTCTGTCATAACTTCAGGATTCTGCTGGTAATCCATCCTGAAGTGTCCATATCTGTGGGCTGTCAGTGCAGGCAGCAGGACCAATCAGAGTCGAGGCTTCACCTATTGAGTACAGTGTCACTCACAAGCTAATATTGACTTAAGCATCTTACTTCTGTGATTGAATTTATAAAACAGCAAAGGCCTTCCATTTTTAACACCTTATTTGGTTGCTTTAAAGTTTAATAGATTAAATTTATGAGTAAAAACAAGCATTCATGTTCATTTTAGGGCTGCATGATATGTTGAATTAAATGCTGTGCAAAGTCAGTTTTGTTCTATTGGAAGCACAAATGACTGTTTGGTTGCAGTTTTTAGTAGGACTTGTATATTTCAAGTGCCTTGCATGCAAATTGTGAATGCTAATAAAATATTTGAGTATGTTGAATGAATGCTCACTTCCCACAATGCCCATGCATGATGTGGCGATTTTAGCGGTTGTGGTGCTAAAGTTCACAAATGGTGATGGAAAGGAAGAGGCTGAAATCTCTGGGTTAATCTCATTCGCAGTTTTCAGGAACAGCATTTCAATTATTTTGTGCAGTAGTTCGTTAATATCTGAAAGTGCTTTTATTAGTTGCTGTTGTTTCTGCTTCTTTTATGATAATACCCAACCATCTGTATTTATTTAGTCCTTCTGTGCAGACAGCTTTTTTTCCCAACTGTCTTACATGTTTACTTTGTCTAATTCTGTCATTTTGCACATGTTAAGTCAGACTTGCATTCACTACAGCCAGTGAATCTGCAGCAGTGAACACCGATTGATACTTTGAGGAATAGCACTCAATTCGGATTAAAGCATTTCTTCTGGCCTGCAGGACCTTTCACAATAAATGGTATTTGATGATTTTAATTTTTCTAAATATTGTGCTTGGCTTGTGCATGTGCAATTGTCGGAAGACAGCAGATAAAAGGAAAACAAAGAATACTTCTGTCGTTGTGGCTGTTTTCAGGATTGCAGCTGTAACCTTTCAGAGCTGATACAAGATTACATTTTTGTTCACTCCCCATTGTAAAATGCCAGAAAAAAAATATACTGCTCAAACAAATAAAGGGAACACTTAAACAACACAATATAACTCCAAGTAAATCAAACTTCTGTGAAATCAAACTGTCCATCTAGGATGTGTTATTTGAGTGTTCCCTTTATTTTTTTGAGCAGTGTATATTAGTCATGCTGTTTGCTAGTTGTACTAAATCTTAAAGAGAAAGTTCTCTCCATGAAGTTGGCTTCTTGTATTGTTTTAGTTTAAATCCTGGGTACATGCCAACGTGTGTTTTATTAGTTAAAATCGCAGGAATAACTTTGGCACAGCTGACAGTGATGTCTCCGCCGCTGCCTCCGTTTGCTGTGCTTTACACCACCAGGGTGAGGCTGCTTTGAAAGGTCATCTCTGCACTGAATGGCGTGTCTTTTTTTTTTTGTCTAGAACTTCAGCTGAGCTCCACCCTAAACCGCATTGTCTTTTATATTATCTTTTATAGGCAGCCATGTTGCCGTTGCTGCTCCTTTAAGGGGCTGATTAAGTTTTTGATGTTGCAAATGAGCAGTTCTGAAGTTTTCTCCCAGGAATTAAAAGTTTGTGTGCCGTGTTGAAACATGTTGCAGCACAAAGACTGTCCTCTGAAAGGGGATCGTTCTGGCTGGGATGCTGCTGAGTTCAGCCCTGCCTGGAAGGAACAGCATTTAGCGCCATTATAACCTGTAACTTCTCATGTTTCCAAAAACAAGCGAATTGAAACAAGATTTAATTTTCTTTTTTTTTTCATACCGCAGAAATTTGAGATTCACCACAGCATGATACCATTGTTGGTGAAATAGTTTATTCTGGTTTACAAATGACTACAGTCACCATATGAGCAGTGGGGGTGTCAGAATAACTCATTGTGCCTTTTGGATTAATTGGCGATGCTTCATTTAGACCCTGGCTGTTACAGTGGCTTCTCTGCTGTTTGCGAGGCTGTAACTCAGTTCATTGACTGTGGTTTAAAGAGGAATGTCAGTCAGTTTCTATTGTCTCAGTGTGTGAACTGTTTGTCTCTGGAGAATAGTTAATATACACTTTCATTGTGTTCAACTGTGGGTTGTTGAGAAATGATACCCAGAGATATGGCAGCTATTAAACATTTATAGATTTTCCATGTTTTGTGTTTCTATTTGTTTGTTTCTTGTATGTTTTAATTTAAAAAAAAAAGGCTTTGTTTTATGTTAGTTTAGAAAATGTTTTGCTTTTTGTTTACCGTCTTGCAATTTCCTTCTCCACCCTTCATTGTTTCACCTGTGCAGCCCTCGCTTTCCTTTGTATTTATGCTGCCTTTAAATGCTTGTGTGAAGCTGAAATTTCAACAATCTCTTCCCAAAAAGAATTCAGATTTTATGAACTTACTGATCTTGATCTTGAAAGACACATCAGATCAACTTTATCTCTGCAGGTTAGTGTTTTTCATGTTGTGTTTTTAATTAATTTAATCATTAAGTAATGTTCAGTAGGTCATTCTCTTGCAGTCCTGCCTTTTAATGTTGCGGTGCATTTACTTTTTTGAATGTTGATATCTGTTCTTGTTAATGTAAACTGTGTCTGAATTTGCTGTTTTTGGTGTTTTTAATTGGTTAAAGTCATAAATGTAGAGAACAAAGCAGTTATTAATAAACCCATTCTGTGACCAGGAAAGGTCAAATGTGGATAGATTAATAACAAAGATATTATTTCATAAAGTTACACTGCTATGCTGAAGCAAGATCTGGCCTCAAATAGTTGCTATTCTAACAGTCTGTACAGAGCTTAAGGTCATAATTGATGGGACGTGATCATTAATAACATCAATAGCTCTTTAAAGATTTTGAATTAATGAGCTACATTTAATTTCCCTTTTGGATTGATAAAGTATTTTTGAATACTTTATTTCCCAAACCAAGATGTTGTTTGGGATTATAATTATAATTATATATGGCCACTGTTTATAATTTTTAAGCAGTTATGAGACACAGTGGCAAAACCTGAAACTGTTCCTCAACAGGTTGTTGCTAGGTAACCACAAGTTCCTCAACAGGTCGTTGCCAGGCAACCAAGGACTGAGTGAGTTAGTCGATTCCACCAACCTTGCTTCGCTGTCTGAGAGGTTGAGAGATTAAAGTCTTTCCTCTGCCTACGTCCCCCAGAATGCTGTGCGGTTCTGCGTTGGAGTTCAGTGAAATTATTGGATGTATTTTCTGTTGTTATTGATTTATTTCCCAGCGTATGAATGTAAAATTAGCTTTATTGTGAACACAGTCAAATCTGCGGTAGGCTCCAGCAGCCGCTTTCTGAACTTTATGAATCCGACTGTGTTACAGCCGCGCCATTAGCATGATTTAAACAGCCGCCAGTGTCTGAAAAGTTCAGAGGACCAGGCTCGCAGCTTCTCCTGCTCTGTCTCTCATCCCTGTTTATCTTTCTTCCTTACTTTGAGAAATGGCCAGCCCTCCGTCAGCAGTTTTCCCGTCATCTGGCAGGATTTCACACGCCGAGCAATCACGGATAAAGTGCGAACGCAAGCAAAAGGGAGCAGGTGGAAGTTCTTCTAGGAGAATGGCTCTTCCCCGAACTCTGATTAGCTCAGATTAAACTAGAGATGGAGACAAATTAGTCACATGTTCTGCTTGAATATATGTTGGAGCTGTTCCCTATGTTTGTTGCAAGCTGTTCTTCTTTCTTCATAATTTTGAGTCATAGCCTGAATACTAAAATATCCCTGGTGTGTGTCCATTAAAAGGGTGTATTCAACACTATTTCTACAGAATTTAGTCAGTATTGCATTTTCAAATGTTCTACTTCTGTTCTATTACTTCATTAGCAAATGAGCTCATAGTCTGGGACTGTCTTCAATATTTTTTGTGTAGTTATACACACTTAAATGCTGAACTTTAAAAGTTGGCAGAATCCACTAATTGAGTGTGCATTAGAGATTATGCACTTCTACAATAGGTCATTCTCAAAAAAAAAAAAATTCTGCCCTTTTGCTGTATTTACAAGTTAACTCATTGTCTCATCTGAGACTTTTGGCTGAAACTACCTTGCATTTGTAAGTTTATTTATTTATTTTTGTCTATTTTACTTTGATATTTTGTTTGCACCTGGTGGTTAGTTTTCTGCAGTGGATCCTGCAGAAATAAACGTTCAATATATGAAACATTGCCTAAAAACTTTTTATGTGACATTAAGAAAAGTAAAGAATTATGATGATTCTTTTTTTGTTTCTAAAAGAAAGTAAATCATTAGCCGTATTGTTGGTCGTTCTAGAAAATGTATAAAAATAAATAATTGGGTTTAGATATTGGATTACAGTTATAGTTTTTTTTTTTTTTTTGTTTAAAAAAAAACACTCTTAAAGAGTTGAACCATTAAATTGCTTTTTTTTTTTAAACATTTTTTATCAGTGTAGCTTGCCATGAAACTTTGTGTGGTTTCAATCTACAAAGTAAGTTTAACATGCATATTTAAATTCATAAACTGAAGCTGCCTTGGAGTGTTTACCTCAAACAGCTTGGCGTTGATTGCAAAATGTCTCTGAAGCGACTGGGAACTCAGGAAATCAATAAAAGTCAGTGTACTTTGGAAAACGGTTGGCTGTAGCGTAAAGAATACATAATTTAGAGTCAGTGACCTAAAACACACAAAACCACTGGCATGGTGATTGAACTGTGCATGCATCTGCAATAATACGCTTCAGTCCGAATTTTGTGAGATTTGTAGGTGGTCAGACCACAGCGTGATTTCCAGCATGAATTGAAGAAGTTTCCTGCAAAGCTGCAGCGTTATCTTCGAAAGAAACCTCCCATCCAGTCAGAATCGGTCATCTTAATGCTGCTTCCTGTCGTGTTAGTCGAGCTGTTGTAGGAAATTTCTTGGCTTTCAAATTCAATCTCATGTTTTCTGTAAATCCTCTTCTGCTGGATGAATCGCCTACAGTTCATAACCGCATTTCCTTTGTGCAGTTGGGCATAAAATTTGTTCATGAATGTGAGAAGACTCTGTTCTTCTAGAAGATTTAGTCTCAGGGCTTTGCTTCATTAGAAATTCCTTCTCTAATCTGATGACTAACCAGGAGGCGTGGCTCAGGGCCGAACCTCAAGCTGTTTGTGGTAAGAATGACGCTCAGCGTTATATTTACTTCCACCGCTTGCGGTGAGCTGTACATGTCAGTCACTTGCTTCCAGCCAAG
The DNA here is from genome assembly GCA_010277075.1 of Poeciliopsis retropinna. Classification (NCBI taxonomy): domain Eukaryota; kingdom Metazoa; phylum Chordata; class Actinopteri; order Cyprinodontiformes; family Poeciliidae; genus Poeciliopsis; species Poeciliopsis retropinna. Next base: position 15,086,018 of record VMRM01000006.1, on the reverse strand, counting down.
TTCTGAGTGATTCCTCTCAAAGTTCATCTCGCACCAAAGAATCACTTCAGCTTGTCCTTATTTCAGAGCGAAGGACTGACTTTAGATGAGCAGAGCTGCCTGTTCCAGCCTTCGCAGGACTGCGTGTCCTTCCTTGGTGTGGAAAGGGGGGGGAAAAAAAGGAAAAATGTGGGGAAAAGTGCCGCTTATGATACTGAATCAAACCCAGCCATTTCCTGTATGCCGAGGCAGAGCGCAGCGCTCTCCATATTTGGTGATGGTATTTGCATGAAGGGAAAACCTGGGCTTATGGATCTGGACTGGTGTTGAGATTCCTTTGTTTTAGCTTAGAAAAAAAAGCTCTGCTTTTACTTTAAATACATTCCTATGTAATGTATGGAAACCATTCTCTCTTTTCTTCTGTTTTATATAACAAGTGTGCTACATTTTGGTGCTTTTGCATAACAATGTTCTAGTGATGTCACACTTTATTCCTCTGCTGTGTCTGTTTTCTGTTCTGAGAGCCTGTGGTTGCATGGAGATGGTGTTGTCATGCCTCCTCTTGACTTCGCATTGTAACACGTGTCCCTTGTGTTTGTGCTGGTGTGTTTGTGTACACTACTTTAATGCCGCTCCACTTCCACCAGCACCAACTGTGTCGTTTTAAGGAGGAGATACAGGGAGTTATGAGTCAAAAACACTTAAAACATGACTAAAATGGGAAACTGATACCTCACAATTTGAGAAAGTGGAGGCAGTATTTTAAATAACTTCTTCTAAAAATGAATGTGTGAAACGTTAAGCTGGTAAATCTATTTTTAAAAAATCTTGTAAAAGTGATATTGAATGTTTCCTCTTTTTCTTAACCTTTCTGTATTATTGTGTGCATGATTGAAGCATGTTTATATAGTCTCATTGTGCATTGTTGGATTTTAACATATTTCAGGGTTTTTTGTTGAAAATATTAAGGTAGGTCCTTGTTTAGGATGTTATCAAACATCATTTTCAGTCATCTTACCTTGGCCTGATTTCTGCCAGACATTTCTGTGCACATGTAGACAAACGCATCACACTCCAGAAAAAAAAACAACAACAAAGGAGAAGCAAAGTCATTGAAATTTAGCACCATGGAAAAGCTTTCTAATCTATTCCTGTGGTTTTGGAACCGTGATAATGAGAGCCTTTATCTATAAATGGAGAAAACATAGACTCAATTGCTTCATTTGAAGCAATTGAGTCTACTATTCAACAATAAGGAGGAGACAGAGCAAAAATGGCATTTTAATGCCAAAATCCCTGCTGACCAAAAAGACCAAAATGGTAGCCGTATAAAAAATATTTTTAAGATCCACAAGACTTTTTTTGGAAAATATTCTACGGATTTTTAAGTCAGAACTGGAATTTTCGGTGGTTGTACAATCATCACAAAAAAAAGAACATTGTACTGAAAGTCAAACACGGTAGTGGCACTATGATGGCCTGGGACTGTTTGCAGTCAACTTGCTGTAATTGTTTGAAACATGAATCCTGCTAATTATCAGAAAATGCTGAAGAAGAAAATCTGGTCAGCTCTTAGCTTAAGCTAACAGTTTTTGTGTTTGGTCTAGTCAAAGTTCAGACTTAATGCCATTAAATGCCATTACATTAAACTGGATTTTCACACGCAAAGTCACAAGCATTTCAGGCTGGACTTAAAATTATTTCTAGAAAAGTTTCATTTCACTTATGTGTCCTTTTTTTTTTTTTTTTTTTTTACTTAAAACACAGAAATCTAGATTTTCCCTTTTTCATTTTATTTTGGATAAGAGTGCTAGCATGGCTGCTTCCCCTCCTTTAAAGAAACCAAGCCATACAAACAAACTTGACTAGACTTGGCCTTTTTCAAAACTGTTAAACAGTGTAATTTGAAGACTCCCCAAGCAACATTTAGCTCCTACAGAAAATCACTCCCTGAATTAGTCTTAGAAGCTGTTAACATTCTTCACCGCTGCTATAACCCTGATTGTTAAGTGGTTCTAATTTTGTTACTTTGAATTAAAAAGAAAAAAATAAAATACCCCTGCAGGATATGAAATGCTTCTGGCCCTCCTACCAGACTCATTTAAAGTTAATTACTCAAAGCACAACCAACTTTTACTGCTCTCCTTTGTGCTGTTTTCTTTCTCTTTGATGCTGAATATTTCAGTCGTTTTGCAGCAGCTGTATTTATTTATTTTTAGTCTGTTGTGAACTAATGCAACGTTTGCATCTTTCATTGAGACATGAGCAACATCCACTTTTTTCACGTAAATCCCTGATGCAAAGTAAATATTAAATCACATATTTCAGCACAAAGAAACATTCCTTAAATTCTTTTGATACTGTTAAATATATGTTAATATTTTACAAAATATAGTCTGACCCTTCATGCCTGGTATAATGTCTAAGTATTTTAGGTTTTGTAATAAGTAGATTTGGTGGGTATTTGTTGTTAATTTGTCAGGCTAAGTTGAAGCCGTGTTTACACTGATAACTTTGAGATCTTATGAGTCAGACTTTATTCTTAGAGGTTGTGGGATACATTTTATCCAGATTCAGCAAACCTGGTTGTTGAAAGAACCCCAGACTTGAAGCCAGCGTGTTTTTCTTGCTAAATCAGTTGTTTAAATGTGATTTAGCATAATTTTATATAGCGTCTTGTTGCTGCAAACTAAGCAGATGGACGGTTTTTACAGGTGGTTAAAGCTGTAAGTTTTAGCCGTTTCTGTTTAAGTTTGAAAATAGTACATGACTTTATGTGAACCAACGCAAAATTTCACATATTAAGCTTCATGCTTTTCTCTTTGTTTTAGGTAGCAAACCTTAATGAAAAATCACAGGTATACAATGTTGTATACAAAGCTGTGATGCTTTCATTCCCTTATGAAGTGGTTATGTGAAACCAAAAGGGTAGTAAAATACTGCAAGATTAAAGGCTTGTTTAGGTTTAATTAAGAAAAAAGTCAGATTTCTTTTTTTTTTTTTTTAAACATTTTCTAGGCTTTTGAGATTAACGTGCTATTTGATGCTAAATGCATTACCTCCAGAGTAGTTTATGTTGCTCGTTAAATCAACGTTGGGTCTTTGTAATGAGGCTTACATTTACTTCTGATTTTTAAACAAAACCTTGAAAACTAGAAATGTGTTTATAAGGAGCTGGTGGTTTCTGGCCTACTGGCTTCAGGTTTTTAGATTTCTGATTTGTTTTATTTTTTTGTCTAAGTATCTTAAAATGTAAAAAAAATAAAATAAAATAATTAAAATGAAACAGTTTTATTTAAAAATTAAAATTACTGAATGTTCATATCAAGAGGATATTCTTAAACCAAGAGAAAAATAAAGGAATTACATAATTATTCCCATTTATCATATGTACCTAATCTTAATCGGATGTTTATTAAACTCAGAATTTATAAGCTCAGAATTAGCTAATTTTATTTTGACTGCCTCCAATTTTTAGCAGGTTAAATTATCCATTAAGTTAATCAAAATAAATAAATACCTTCCAAGATTTTCTGTCTGTAAATGCATCAATCAAGAAAATATACTTTTATCCACAAGTTGATCTGGTGCATCTCTATAGAAACAGTCAATGCAACGTATTTACAGTTCGTGTTGAATTAAGTCATTCATACACCAGGCAGATTTAGTTTAATATAATATTTTTAATTTAACTTGCATGTTTCTTTTGACTGGAAGAATTATCAAAACCTTATAGTTTAACAGAAAATCTATGCAGGGAGTAAAATATTAGGTTGATGGCAATGAAATAAGAAATGTTTGAAATAAACGTTTGTTTGCTGTAATACCAATACAGTTTCCCACAGATTATAGAGACTAGTATTTAATTTTTAACATGGCATTTGTAGTCAAATTTAAATAAACCAGAGAGTTTTTTGTTGTTTTTTTTTTTTTTTTTGCCAAGTTGATACTCATTTCACATAATTTTGCTGTCTTTTGAGTAATGACTTGGTCTTTAAAATTCAAATTATGTTAAACCTTAACAGTACATCCTGTTCATTGCATTTTAATCACAATGTTACCACAATTTAAAAATTTATTAAACCCATTAAAATATTTTTATTGCTGTCACATTTCTGTTGTAAACTGTTGATGGAGAAATGTTTTCCCACAGATTACATCTGACAGGAATAACTGTTAATTTACTTCTGGTAGATTAACAGTGTTTTCACTTCCTGAATCAAACTCTAAGCTAAAAACCAGAACACATTTTAGAGATTTAGTAAAAGGATTTCAGGAGAAGAGTTGGAATTTTTGTCATAACCTGTAATTTTGAAGGACTTAATTTAGCCTTTTTGACTCTTCTCTAAGCTGTTTGAGATATTTACTTATCAATGGAAAGCATGGAAATTGTCTAAGCTGATTCTTACATGCTACTTTTTCAGAGTGAATGCGGAAAGTTTCTCTTTCCTGCAGGATATTGAATGTCTTCCTTCCATTCACATTTCCCCACTGAAGACGGGGGAGTTTTAAAGCTAACTTGTGTGTTTACTACTGCCTCACGTTCTCTCTGTGGACTCTGAGTCGTTCTCCATCCCGGAGAAAGAGACTCGCTCCTCGCAGCACACTGTGACCCCCGTCCACAGTAGCCAAGTGGCTCTGACTCACAGCACATGATGAATGACCTCAGATCTCCCGAGACAAACTCTGCTAAAAGAAAAACAAGGAGGCAGGGGGAAGGAGGGCTGAGACGTGGAAGAAAGTCAAATCTCTGCATTTTTAGCACTTGGATAAATAAAATGCAGCACTAGTGGGAATCTGAACTTGCATTATTTCAAAGTACAAATCAAAAGATTTGCACACTTTGAGTTTTGAGCCTGAGGTTCATCTCATTAGTTCAACAGGATGACGAAACCCACATAACCAGCCCACTCAGGTTATGAGTGGGCTGGTGTACTGTAGCAGCGCATCTGGCCCACCCTGATGTCAGACTCTAGATTCATTCACGCCATTGTGTTTCTCCGAGCGAACTAACAATTGTGCATTGTGGGGTTTTTTTTGTTTCAGGGGAGCCGGGGCCACTACCGGTACCACTGGCAGAGCCACAATGTCAAACACAGCGGCGTGGATGACATGGTCCTGCTCAGCAAGATCAGCGAGGACGGCATCGTGGACAACCTCAAGAAGAGATACATGGATGACTACATCTTTGTATCCTTCGCTCGCACTTTCTGTTCATAGTCCTGTGAGAAATGTCCGAGCCGTCTCATTCCCACTTCTCCCAGAATAGCTGAATGCCCATTCACTGTGACATATTAGCAATGAGCAATCCTCCACGTCAGTGTCGGAAGGTGACAAATTCCCCCCGAGGTTCTGCAGCGAGAAGGTGGGAAAGGGCCTCTTTGTTCCAGATCTCATCCAGATATCTGACCGCTGTTCCATCTGTGAGTCAGACGTGCTTTAGTTCGTCTCACAGGGGGATGCAAAAAAAAAAAAAAGTTGTGAGTAACAGTAGATTGCATAATGGAGAAACGTCTGTTCAGGGAATCTCTCTGTACTGGATTTTGGATGCTGCAAAGGGGAAAATTCAGGTGGAACAACAACAACAAAACGTTCTAAAAGTGTTAAAAGCAGCATATAAAACAGGGTTTCCTCCAGAAAGTCTGCTAAACCTGGTGGTAGTGGGTGCTAGGACAGCCATCCTGTAACATGTTTATGGAAATGTGAAAATATGACTAGGTAATTGTAAATGTGTTATTGGAAAACATGAACAAAACCCAAGCAGCAACCATAAAGAATAAAATAAAAAGAACCAAATAAATAAGCAATGCTTATCCTGGAGGGGTTGCAAGTGCAGCCTGGTGGCCCGCCAGGCTTATAATGCACATGGGGAAACCCCGTAAAGACAAGATTAAGATAAGATGATCTTATATTAGACCCACAAGTGGGAAATTTAAGCTGTCAACACAGAAAGTAAAAAAAAATGACACAAAACCCGCCTCCAAACAGCCAGTAATGTAGAACAAAACAGAAACGCCACCCAAACCGCTTATAAATATAAATATATCAATATATGAATACAAAAAGGTAATAATATACTATACAGACTATAACACAATGTTGTGCAGTTATTAGAAATGAGTATATTGGACTCAAAATCTGAGGAATGTGCAACTGCGTTGGCTCACTTTTGGAAAAATTACATAATGTGCATTTCTATTGAATATTTAAAAATATATACAAGTTACGCCAAATATCATACAGTATATATCACAAAACCACATGTGCAATAATGTTATTAAAATGCATAAGAGTAGATGATTGTGCAAACGCCATTGCAGTGGCGATACTCAATCACTGCCATGTCTGGCTGGCCTGCACAAATGCAACATTTAGGTTTCTAACATGCAGCTGTTGCTGCAGACGTAAGCTGCTCAGCGAGATGAATGAATGAATGAATGAATAACCTCTTTGAATGTTCTCAGAGCGGCTCAGTGCATGGACCTCGTCGCCTCTCTGGCACGGCTTCGGATTGTGAAGTTTAGTAAATGCGGGCTGTTTTAGGCTCTTCAGCTCTGAGTCAGACCTTTGATTTGGGTCAATAAATAGCTGTAACTGGGAGGTCTCCCTGCTAAGGTCCCGGGTCACTGTGGGCCACCCATAATAGCAGCTTTATTTGCCATGAGCGGCCTTCTGTGTTAGGAGCATAAAACCTCACTATTACATGGAAGGTCCATTCTCTGGGAATCGTAAGCCCTTATTTAGGTCCAGGCATGATCTGCAAAGTCGTTGCCGCGGTTCTGTTGCGCTCTCTTTACGGCTGGTTGTAATTTGATGTCATTTCCTAGTTGCTGGTTTCTGTGATCTTTAACGTGTAAACTCCCCAGACGTACATCGGCCCTGTGCTCATTTCCGTCAACCCCTTCAAGCAGATGCCGTATTTTGGAGAGAGGGAAATCGAGATGTATCAGGGAGCTGTGAGTACATCCAAATTATGACTTTACACACAAAGCATTTTGTCTGGGTGAATCTGAGATGAACACCGCCTGAAAGACAAAGCCCGCTGATGTTCAAACTTTCCAGCAGCTTGGCGCAGATGTTTCTGTCAGGAACTGGAGTCGACCGTTGAGTGTGCTTGGCAGCAACTTCTTAGAACAGCCTGTTCAAGTCTGCCTCCTCTCTTGGCCTGCCTGCCTCCTTAAGCCAGGAGCAGACTGAAATCCAGTTAAATTTCTGACAGACTGTGGGAACGCTCTGGGACACTCATGCCAAAGAACACTTTACTTTCTTAGAGATTGTTCACAACCACGCTTCACTTTTTTGGCGCAGCTTACAGGGTACAATAGGAAGCTTAGATCTGTTTGCTGAACTGTGAGATTATAACAACCCACATGTTTGGAGGGGTGAACTATTTCTCCACGCAAGCCAGTCCCTTACTGTACTGGGATGTGCTGTCTCTGAATCAACTCTTTCCAGTGTTGACGTTTTATGTAGATTACAACTCATCAAATTTACATTTCCAGTTCACGAGAAATAAAACATACAAGTCTATAAATGTCACAGATAAAGTACTATAGATCTAGACTGGTTTTCTTTCAGGGATTTTCCCCTTTTATTTATCTCCATCCATCTTCCCATCGACTCCAAGCAGCTTGCTTTTTCACATTATGTTTTGCAGTTGCATATAAGCCAAAAAGTTTTATTTTTGGTTCACATTAACAGGACACTTTTGGCCAACTTTATATTGGTTTTCATTCAATGATTACTTTATTTTGCCACTTGTCCATAAAAAAAAACAACAAAAAAAGCAAATATGTGAAGTGGACAGAGCCGTCATATCAAAATCCTCCCACCTGAGTGGGCTTGGATCTCTGGGCTGCTTGTGTCATTATTTACATTTTTCCACATTACACCTTTCAGAATTGTATCTGCAAAAGGTGAAGGATAAAGATAAAACTCTGGCGACGCAGGTGTAGTGTTTGAGGAAAAACGGCTGAACCAGTAACCTTGATAGAAGACGCCGACCTCAGTTTAGAAATGTTTCAGAATAAATTATACAGCATACTAAACTCTAAATATGCGCACGATTTAAGTCACAGTTTGAATGTGTTGCTATAGGTGAAAACGCTTTATTCATAATTCACATTTTGCATGTTTTTATGCTTCCGTTTGAGTTTCTAAAAACAAGCGCTTAAAAAAAATAAAAACAAAAAAAAACAGCCATTGTGCCATTACCTAGCAACCAAGCCCAGCCTCTCACCTAGCAACGCACCTAGCAACCGGAGCAGAACTCCAGAACGTTTGGTCAGCTGGATGCGCTTTACTTGCCACTCAGAAAACTCTGTTTTCTTTCTTCTTGGTTTCACGCTGACCCGCTGTTTCTCTGCAGGCTCAGTATGAGAACCCGCCTCACATCTACGCTCTGGCAGACAACATGTACAGAAACATGATGATCGACCGTGAAAACCAGTGCGTCATCATCAGGTGAGACCTTTCACTACAAATATCACCTCCTCTCTCATGCTTTTGCAAAATATTCAGGATCTGTGAGGGTGAAACACAAGTAGTTTTCTGCGGGGATTACGAAGTGGCACAAAGATGCTTAGATAACGACAATATGTGAGAGTAGCAATTGAACAGGCCAAACAGGTTCCTCAATATCTTTTAGCACAGCTGACTGGCTGAGAATGTTTCTGTGGTGTTTTTCCATCAGAATGGCTTCAGTTTCAGTCGAACCCTAAAACGATCAAAGATCTGGTTGTGTCCAGAAGAGGGAAATGATGAAAGTGCAGCTCGATCTGGTCTGAGTGAAGTCAGGATGTGTGCTGGGAACACAGCAGCTGTCGGGGTGCATTTTTGAAGAGCTTCCTGGTTTTTGCACAGCAACACCTGCGCCTTTTATAAAGTTTGCTGCTGAATATTTTTAAACCACAAAGCGAGAGGCAGAAATGTGTGCAGTCAGGTTTCCAGATATATCCTGTTTGCCTGCTATCTGAGCAGTGTGGTTCCCTTATTGCTTACCTCATTATGAATGAGCTCTGCTTCAGCATTTTGGCCTGTTGTTTGGACGCCCAGCAGTTGCTGGATCAGTTTCCATCAGAAAGCCACAGAGGGACGTTTCATGATTGACTAAATCAGCAAACAAACGCTGGAGGTGGTTTTATGATGAACTGGTATCGGTAAACAATGGCTGCAGCGAACCGCGGTGGTCAGCTGACGGTCAGCTTTGGCTCTTTCTCACATTAGCTGAGAAAATGATTGTGGTGATGATGAGCTGCACGACTCTGACTCACTGCTTCCTCGAATCTAAATCGATTCTCCATCAATTACATATGGAAGAGACCTGGAGAAAACCAGTTATAGGTTTCAGGTCAAATCTGAGGTGTTTGTGTGCAGAACATGGACACAGAAACCCTGTAATTTAAAAGGGTTGCGGTTTCTTTTTACAATCTGTAAAGAATGAATTACTGCAGCTTGGCCTCCTCCATTCAGCTTCGGATTAAATTCAGCTCTAACGGGTTGTACTGAAGTTGGACTAAAACTGGATTTTTATTGTAAATCCTGCTGTTTCACATCTGCAGAGGAGGCTCAGCAGCTCCGTAAACCAATAAGTGGCTTTTAATTTCTTATATCATAGATTATATAGTTGAGTTAATTAGTAAATGACAGCATAGTTGCAAGTATGTATTTTAGGCTTATTAATTTGTTATAACTTCACTGATTTCCGATTTTATCTGGTGAGTTTCATGACCATTTTTTCTGGTCTGATTATGTCTGAAAATGGAAAAGCCTTAATTACATGCAGTACGCTAAGCATGGATTTTGGTTTTAAGGAATAGATTTCTCTGTTTGGGGGTTGAAATCACAAAGCTTTAGACTATAAGTTGGTGACATATTTGACTTTAAGCTGTTCCTACGTGGGAAGCGAGCAATCGCAGCTGCGTCTGTTCAGGAGTCTAATTTGGAGTCTGACGTCAGTGACCTTTTTGAATCAGCTGAGTGACTTCATTAACAAGCTGCTAATGTTCTCATAGTCCTTGCTGTGTGCATTAAGTCTTTTGTTTTATTGGCGTACGCTTCCTTTTCAACTTCCTCTCTAAGAAACAGAGGGCAGCATTGAACCAGACCCATGTAGGGAGGTAACATAGTGCGTTATTTTTAAATACCATACTTAGTAAGCTATAATGAGACACTTCAGGGGTCATTTTCCTGCCGGTTTCTTAGGTGTGTCAACAAACGCTGGACTTTATGATGCAAAGTATGTAAAACACAAGCAAAAGGAGACGAGGTTGGCCGCTGGAATGAACACCACTGCAGTGCCAGCAACGCTCCCTTTGCGTTTTACAGTATATCCTGCTGCACACATCAACATCTTTGAAATGCCAGTTCTATCATTACATTTTTTACTGGCAGTCAAACAGATCTGTTGCCAGAATAGCTAAAGAAACGGTATCTAAAGCCCATCATTGTTAACTCTCTATTAGAATCATAATCTTAGCCTTTTATAATCTGCTCAGTGTAAGCGTTTCATGTCATCTCAAGTGTTTTTTAACATAAGTCTTAAAAATTCATATGTTCCAAATTCTAAAAAAAAAATAAAGTCTACAGATCACAATGATAGCAAAGTATGCAGCCTTTGCATTCTCCACATTTGCAAGAATCTGTGAAACTGAATACCTAAAGGTTCCTTCTTTGTGTTGTCTTGCGCGGCATGTGCCCTGGCGTGGTTAATAAGTCGCTTTTAGTATTTAAGAGCAAAAATGAGAGGGAACAGCACTCCCACTGGAGCCTAAAATAGCTCCTCAAAGATTAACTTCCAGGAGGAAAAACAATGCTCCCAGATGCAGATCAGAGGGTTTCCTGGAATAAAAGTTAAGCACTGAGTTTGAAGTAAAGTTTCTTCTTGTTGCCTGACTTCAGACCTCGCTGCAGAAATCTGTACAGTGATTAGGATTTGCTAAGCACACAGAGTTACATAGGGGGAAGGGTGCAACCTTATAGAGACTGCTGTGTAATAGAGTCGCTTCCATGACTTCCTCTGGCAGCCCCTTAACAGTCTGCAGCTGTGTTTCTCACAGCAGCTTCTCTAACCTGACTCTGCTTTAAGGCACATGCAGAAAAAAAAAACAGACTTCACCGTCATTTACTGCCAAACCGCGTGGATCGCAGAAACTAGAAGTCCGGTACAGTTAAAGGCAACGAGGAACGTTAAAAAAAAACAAAAAAAACATGCTCAGACGTGAATGATGATATTTTCTCTGCATTTGAGTTATTTTCCTCACATTATTATGTTTTCAGAGCTGCATGTCTTTTGAGTATTCAGATATGTGGCTTTACGATGAGGGGAACCGTGTTTAGTTTAACAATCAGATGCAATCAGAACCTTTTTATTCATCAAGTTCAGTGTTTGCATCAGTGTGCGCTTAAAATTAGAAACCGTGGTGTCCAACTTCCTCGGATCATTCGTATGACTTTGTGTTTACGTTTTCTTGATGTGCAGCTCAGAAACATGTCAAGTCCTCCGAGCCTTATGGGCGGCACACAGCAGATTTGCATTGAGGGTAAACATACTCGGCTTCCAGGAATAGCATGAACTGGAAAATGTTTTCCATACCAAGTTGATGAGTTGTGTTTCAATAAAGTTTTATTTTTGAACAAAATCTAGTTTGGTTATATACTTAAATATGAGAAGTAATTACTTATGTTAAGGTGTCCTAACCAAGGCTGCAGGTGTATGCATCTGTTATGAAGTTTGGTGGAGGGAGGATCATGATGTGGGCTTGCTTTTTTTAGAAATTGGTCTTGACTTACTTGGTTCCAGTGAAATTAATTGTAATCCTCAACCAAATTAAGATATTTAGGATGATATTATGCTCCCTTCCTTTTCGACATGGCTCAGCACAAGCACACAAAGGTTAGTTCATAAAGACACGACTGAGCGAGTTTGTGGTGGGAAGACTTGAATCCTGACCTTTGACCCAATAAAACACCCTGGAAGATGTTTTATCGGTTCAAAGGTTTAATAAGCCAGAAGAGCCAACACTGCTAAAGGTGCACTGACCTTACATTAAAAGATGTGTGTTGAGAAAGAGATTTCACTTTAGGTCTTATGTGTCTGAAGCTAGATAACTGGATAAATTAGTGATTTAATTAGCCTTATTTTCTGTCAGTATGTTGTATGGATTTTTGTATAAAGCAGCACTAAATATACAAAGCACATCTGTTCTCATAGATTTGAATTTTTACACATTTTTAAAACCTATAGTTTATGGGAATAAGGTCTCCTAAACCAGCATTTACATTACATTGAAGGGGTTAATATGAATTTTGTGTTTAATTTATGTCTTTTTTTTTTTTTTTTGTAATGTTTGTAAAGAATATTTTTATTGTAATGCTTCGGGTGGATCCTGGGCAGAATAGTCTCCACTACTGCAGTAGATCCTTAAATAAACAAATAAACACCGGGAGGGACTTTTTTTTTTTTTTATGTAAATCTCAGCAGTCCTCTTACCTCCCCAAATAAATGTGTTTATTTTTAAGTAAGCAAGTTCAGATATTATTGTTTTGTTTTACTTTTGCGCCACATGTCCCTAAAAGTTAAAACCAACAGAGCAAACGAATGTTTTCCATGAGATGTGAACTGCACACAGTGATGTTGTTGCTCCTGGCGATCGTATCAAGCAGGTTCTAGAGCAGCAGAGATTTAAAAACAACAAAACAAAACCAGACCTCTGGCATCTAGCCAACATTTGTATGTAGTTTAGAGTCATAAGACTTGAAAGCCAATTTTATACATCTGGTTCAACATTTAGCAGTAACTCAAAATGTTCTGAAATTGTTTTCAGCGGTGATTAACGTTTGATATGCAGGAGTTGGTGATGGGTGAGAATCACAGGGAAGCTCCACAAACTTTCAAGCAAATTGTTAAAATGTCAGAAGCAATTCACCTGCATTGGTTCTTAAAATATTAGATGCCTTTAAATTAATCCCAGAGGCTCATGAAACATGTATTTAAAGATCTTTTTGCTTTTCAGTGGAGAGAGCGGCGCAGGGAAGACTGTGGCAGCCAAATACATCATGGGCTACATCTCCAAGGTGTCAGGAGGCGGACCCAGAGTTCAGGTAAAGAAGATCTGATCGTCCTCTCACAGGACATCAGAATATTTTCTGGTGCTTTATTACACAGACGGTTGATGACTGAGGGAACGTATGAGAAACCTCCATGCAAAATAAACAATTACTGTCCCAAAAAAAAAACATTATTTGCTGGTTAAATAAAACGTGAAACGCCTCTGGATGAGGCATATTCAGGGAATGCAGGATTATTATTGTGTTTGTTAAAATCAAATCTCTGCTTAAGAAGTTTTAGTACATTTGTTTGGACAAAACTTTGCAAAGTTTCATCTTTCATCTCATCTGTACAACATTTTCATAATACTTAAAAGCCCTCGGCGTACGTCTGCTCTTCTCACGCAGTAAGAAATGGTCAAAGCCGTTTGTGTAAAATCAGAGACTCCTGTAGTTTTTTTACTTCTTCCCCATCAGTTTTCTACTCCATCATCAGCCGCCTCTTTCCCTCCCAGCCCCCCAAACCATCTGGCGTCCCCCCAGTCCAGCAGATTTCCAGTTCCTAATCTTGATAAAGATCTAAAGTTTGATCAGGAACTGCACCTCCTCCCAAACCAAGATTGTTTTTTTTATATGTATATATTTAATCTGCTTAGAGCTGTTTCCACCGAGGCAGAATCAGAAATGATGGAGATGTTGTCAGAAGAATAAATGCTGCACACTAAACATTACTCACTCGAAATGTTTTATTTCATGAAATATTAAACCTCTATTGTCCTTCTTTTGTTTCTTGTTCAGTAAGGCAGTTTTAGAGAACGCACTCTTTTGCAGCTTGCAGAATTATTCATGACCGTTGAGATTTTTTACGTTGTCAAGTTACAACAATGAGACGTCAGTGTTTTAGATGACTGACTGACACAGAGGAGTTCATAACAGTGGAAGTAGATGGATAAATGGATGGTTTTGAAAAATTTCTGCAAATAAATTTGGCCTGCATTTGTATTCAGTCAGTACTTTGTAAAACCACCTTTAGCTGCAGCTACAGATTTAAATACGAAAGGTTTCTTTAAAAGACCAGTTGTAGTCTCTCTGCTAAGAAAAGCCTTCCCACAGCATGATGCTGCCACCACCATGTGGCTCCTGGCTCCTTGTCTGATTAGTGTGGCATTTCTTAGTAGGCTTTCCTTGTTCTTTACATTTTCACATGGCAGATTCAACAGGACTCTGCTCAATATTTGAAGCTTAAGATATTAATTTATCATTTAATTCCAGTTTAAACTTCTCTGCAGCTTTTTTCCTGTGTTTCTTGGTCTATGTTGTTTATCTGAATTACTCACGAGTTGACTTTATTTACTAATCAAAGGTATTTTGAAAGGGGATTTTGGTATTTGAGGAAAGGGGCCTGAATGCCACTACACTTACTTAAATTCCTTACAAAGAAAACTCTGAAAACCACTGGAAATATTTCTTTTATTTTGCCGTGACTCACAGCTTTGTGATGACCTCTCGTATAAAATCCCAATAAAATATGCTGATGTGTTGCAAAAAGATGAGTACGTTCGCTGCGCAGCACCATATACAAAGATTATTTCACAAATCTTAGCAAACTGATTACTTTCTTCAGCGTTTTTTGCCACAGTTGAACTGTTCGACCCTTTTTTTTTTTTCCGTGAAAAACTGAGTTTAGGCACAAGAAAAAGATTCCATTCAGCTTCTGTGAGCAATAACAGAAGAGGGAACCTCGCTGTCTGCTGTAAAGATTGGAAACTCATGTGTTTCTGACGCGCACATGGCTCGCAGAAAGGATAATGTCCTCCAGACCGTCCGTGTGCGTACTGTCTGTGGACGTGCACGTGGCTGCGTGTGCGTCCATGCAGTCGCCTGCGCCGGTGTCTGAGTGGAAACTTCCAATCCCTGCACCAGGCTGTGGGCGAGGGTGTGAAATGTTGCCTGTGCGTAACGAAGCGTTTGTCTCCTTGCAGCATGTCAAAGACATCATCCTGCAGTCCAACCCGCTGCTGGAGGCCTTCGGAAACGCCAAGACTGTGAGAAACAACAACTCCAGCAGATTTGTAAGGCCTTCGTCGCTCAGTTGTTTGTGAATTGGAATGGCTTAAACATCGAAAACACTTCAAAATCCAGATTTGTGATACAGAAAGTGGTTTTAAAATCCTTACAGACATCTTTTTCCCATGTTTTTCTTGGACGTCTTCATCTAAATGATAATAAATCCTCTATTATATGACTCACAACAAACCACATACCTTACAGCTACATTACAGCAGGAGGATTTTTGTGGCACACCTCTAGGTGTGCCACAAAAATTGGACTTTTTTTTTTTTTTTAAATAAAATGTTTACTAATGGATTATATTCTCTAGTTTTCTTGCATGAACTTTACGTGTTCCCTTGTTGACAGGAAAATGCTTTTTAGGACACAGAAACATGCAGGCCTCTCTGCTTTTTAGCTGAGATTAACATTTAAAGCCAGCAAAAACTGGCAAAAGTTTACTTTCCACAACGTTTCACCAAAGTTTCCTGGTTAAATTCCCACGCAGGCTAGTTTCCATAAAGATATTTTAAACTGGTTTTGAAGAAGAAGAAAAACTAAGCGGGTTGGCACTGATGGCCTGAGATCACAACATTTGAAAACACTGAACAAATAGATCCTGTGTTCAGCTTTGGGCCTCTGCTCTCAGCTTGACTGAAACTGATGCATTACAGGCTTGTCTGGAGTCCAGAGCCTGGAAAACGAGTAGAGTCAGATTTATATATACGGTCGATGTGTATGTATATACACACACACTAGCAGCCATTTAAATGGCCAGCTGCCTGAAACTGAGACCATACATCTGTATTTTCAGCTTCATTTTATCCAGCTACAGCACTCAAAAAAATCCTTTGATCCAACAGGGGAAATACTTTGAGATTCAGTTCAGTTCCGGCGGCGAACCAGATGGAGGAAAAATTTCCAACTTCCTGCTGGAGAAGTCGCGTGTCGTCATGAGGAATCCTGGAGAAAGGAGTTTTCATATTTTCTATCAGGTGAATGTGGGGGAAAACATTAATGTTTTATTAGTTGTTTTTCTGTGCATAACCTGAGGCTCGGTCCGGTTAAAAGTATATATACAACAGAAAAGGTTCAGAAGTTGTCACTGCTTGTTGTGATTGTAGAAGTTGTGGGTCTTAAAATGATGTTTTATTTTTGAAAAATGTTTAGGTTGTGACGCTCCTGTTGCTTCAGTATGAACAAAGTGAAGAGCTTCGTAAAAAAAATGTTCAGCTGCACAATGACTGTTAGGAGACACTGAAATGCTTCTTTCTAAAAAAGCAAAACTCACTTATTGCATAGATTTGTTACTCTAATCAGTTTCAAGTGTCTATTTCTGCTGTTTTTGAGGATTAGCTTACAGCTAGCATAAACCAGAGCTTCATTTTTCTCCCAAGATCAGAATATTACATGAAAGAAAAAACATTACAAATATTTTTTCATCCTCGATTATAAACAAGTTTGGCTTGAAAAAAAGACTAGAGAGAGCATCACTAGCGTCTCATCTGGACTAAGAGAAAAAGTTGGACTAGAGAGTGAAATCACCTTTTTCTGCTGACATGGAGAAAATGATTTCATTTTTCCATTTTGACACCTGCCCAGGTTGCTGCAGGTATCAGTTCCTGGTGTGTGAGCACAGTGTCACTGCGCTCATTTTCCAACGATGCAAAAGCAACCTGAGCTTCTTTAACTCCTCATTAGAGCGACAGGCTGCATTGTTGCAGTAATTAATCCAAAATGAAGCCTCGCTCAAGCACTGAGCGAGCGAGGAAGTGGATATTTTCATATTAAAATACTTTTCATTGGCTAGATTTAATGTTCAAATCCTCTGGGAAAACTTCCTTATAGGTTTTTATTAATCGTGAGCCATATTTGCCAGGATGAACAGATTTAATATCTTAAAATATATCATATGTGAATTTTATGTTTTGAATTGAATTGATGAAATAAATGGACATTTTGTTTAACAGATTTATATTTCTGTGTCTTCAGACTTTGGAGTGTCAAAACACTTTATCTATTTTTATGGCAATATTTTGAAGAATCTTTCATCTTAAAAACAGTTTGTTTTCTTCTCATCACAAAGCTTTTGTCCACAGCAGGTTAGTTAGCATGGAGAAATACGTTTTGCATTCCCATAAATTATTAACTTCTGCTCTGCAGCTCATTGAAGGAGCGAGTGGAGAACAAAAGAAAAGCCTGGGAATCACAAGCCTGGATTACTACTCCTACCTCAATCAGTCCGGTTCCTACAAAGTGGAAGACATCAACGATAGGAATGAATTTCAGGAAACCATGGTACGATTTTCACTTTGTTCTCCATTCGCACATGTGAGGCTACTGCAGAAGACGTCGGCGCACACATTGCAGTCCTGATAATATTTCTCCTCCCGCCTGTTTCTGCAGCAAGCCATGGACGTGATTGGCATCTCTGCAGAGGACCAGTCCATGGTGCTTCAGATTGTGGCCGGAGTCCTTCATGTGGGGAACATCACCTTCAGAGAATCGGGCAACTACGCTGCTGTGGAGAGCGAGGAGTGTAAGCAGAGTGATTATTTTGCATTTCAGCTCTTATTCAGCCGCTGAGACGGTTCAGTTTGGTACAAAGTGATGCAGGAGAGTTTGCAGACTCAGAAACAAATCTGTGGTTCTGATGATGTTGGAGGAGTGATGGCTGAGCTGTCTGTCTCTGGCTGGCTCCGGAGGATATTTCTCCCATACCACATTCTCTCTCTCACATACACACCCTAAAGTTTTACTGTGTTAATGCAGGCCTGCTGCCAGAAGTCTGAAGTAACTCTGTCTTATGCTGGACTACCAGAAAATAAAGTTATTTTTGCACAACTGGACTTTTGTCAAAGGCAAAACCGATGTTGGAAAAAAACACTCTCTCTCTCGTCTGTCCCGTTTCTTCTCGCCTGCTGCTGCTTTATTTTATTATTTTCCTCCTCTCGCCATCTTTCATGAGCAAATCTCTATAATGTCTTGGACAGGAGCAGAGAACAAAGCCGCAGTCTGTTCTGTGCAGACGTAATAGTGGCACTTCATAATTTCTGCTCTTTCCTGCTCTTCTCAGCCTCACCGTATGGTTGCATTTAGAAACCCAAAGGTTTTGGACTTTCTGTACAGACAGTATCGGTGTAAAGGTCTGTTTGTATTATATAATCAATAATTGGAACCTCATGTGAACTAAACCCTGTCCAGAAAGGGTTTAAAATGTGAATGTTTGAAAATATAAAAACAATCATAATAACAACAAAGACTCTTCATCTGTAGGTGGAAATAAATAAGAACCTTAAATCTCTGGGATTTAAATAACTGATGTAATACTTGTTACAAAAACTAAATTATCTTGCAGCTCCCTCTAAAATGTTTTCCTACAGGTGAACTGTAATGATTCCTCTTCCACTGTTTTCCTAAAATGTTAGAAAAATACTCCTATCTGAAAAATACTCCAATAAAATGCTACACATTTTATTGTGTAGCAATCAATTCTCGCAATAATTTTTTAATTTGATCCTGCAAAAGGCGTCACTGCGTCTACCTGGACTACAAAATCTTACCAAGTATTTGTGGTCCAATTTCTATTGAAAATGTCTTAGTCTTATCTTATTTCAAGTGTATTAACTTGCAATACACTTGCAAGTGTATTGCGTCTTGCTTAACTTTTCAGCAAGACGTAGAAGTTTGTTTTAAGTTAATAATTCCTTAATTCATTTTTTTAAATTATTAGTTTCATTGGCAGGTTGTTGTTGTTTTTTTCACTTAAAATGCATAAAATGTTAAAAGTGGGGCAGGGGGGAGAAAAATGTGCCAATGCAACCAGCATTTTTTTAAAATTAATATTAAGGAATTATTGACTTAAAATTAGTTCTTATATCTTGCTGAATAGATACTTGTAAGTTACATTTGTCTTATTTAAGTGTGCAAAGATATTTGCACTAGAAACTAGACAGAAAAGCACTGTAAGATTTTGTTTTTGCAGTGCACTTTGTTTACATGTCCTGTGATGTTGCAACAAGAAACAACCTGAGTAAATGAGGCGTACTACTCACACCTGGGTATCAGCAGGTCTCCATAATCTCAGCTTTGCACTACTGGCTTGCTTTGCCTCTGTTTGAGCATAAATCAAGCCAGTTTAAAAAGAAAGGAACAGAGTTTCTCATTAAAACTTGCAAACAGACATTTGCACACGTAGATCTGCTGTGACATATTGAGACTAAAGTCGAGTTATTCGCAGCAGACTCATTATGACTCTTTCACACCTTTGATTTGTGATCTACTGGTTTCCTAAATTTCTGCATGTTCAGCTTAAAAGCTGTCTGACACAGGCTGCTTTTCCTCCCAAAGGAAAAAACAGCTTGCAAGCTATTTGCTGTAGCACATTAAAGCGTTTCCTCTAAAATCCCAACTAACTGAGATTTGCCTTTTTAGGAAAAATCCACTCAGCATTAATCAGCCAGCAGGCACCTCCCACCAATACACACCAGCTATTTCAGTGCATTAATTTCTAAATCCAGGATGAGTCATCAGCTTCCTTCTTATTTTAATCAGCTTGTTTGTGACAGAGAGCAGGAAGAGTCACGTAACATCAGGTTCTCACAGTTTCTCCTCTGTACATCTTTAATTTCAGGGTTAAACATGCATCCGAATCCAAATTCCTATAAAAAAAACCCATCAAACTCTAACATCAGGATGTAAATCCAATTAACCAGTAAATGTAATTTACAAATTTTACTGCTAAATATTGAATTTCAAATCTCCGAGTTTGAAATGTACTTGGTGAAAGAGTCTTGCTGTTTCTTCTGGACTGGTGTGAAAATAGCTACTCAACATTTCCACTGACTTTAATCGTTCTGCTTTTTTGACTCATTGAAAGTGACACAAACAGACAAGTGGGTCAAAGGGCACAGATGTATTTAGTTGTGAATCTCTGAAAGAATCCTGAGATTTGTTTTCAGCCACCGTGAGCTTAGTGACGACAGGCAGAGACTAAAGGAAATGTTTATTTGGTGGAAACACATTTTATAAAAGTTACGATTTCACTTGCACAATAAAAGTAAATGTAAGCAGTGATATTGTTTTTCTTTTCTTTTATATGTTTTGATTTAAAGAAGGCTGGTCCCTTGTTTAATTCTCCCCAGAAATCAAAAGGTGAAAGTAAAAAAATTGTGTAAAAAGTAACAAGCAATGTCTTTAAAAAAAGCTTTAAATCATGTTTTTATGCTGAAAAGCACTTTGACCTGCCTTATTGCTTAAATTTCAACATGAAATCACAGGTGGAGCTTTAAGTCTGATGAGATATAAAACAATCACAAGTGCAAATAAACAGATTATTCCCATAAGTCCAACCGTGTTTTTAACAAGTGGCGGCCATATTGCGAGTTAAACCCGGGGGACCTGAGGCATAACTCAAACTTTGGTAGGTAAAAAATAAAATTTTAAACCTGGAAGTTTGAAATTTATCTTCCAAGTACAAATAAAATTCACTAGAAAACAAAACTAGCTTTTTAAAAGATGGTCTTTTGAACCTTATCACTTCATTATTGACATTTTTAAGTTTTGATTTGGCCCCTACAAAGTATGGTGCAGGCAACACTGAAATTGTAAAGAGCTGCTGGGAAGAAACATGAGCTAATTCTACAGTTCAAGATCTGTGAGCCAGCAACATATTCTGGGATGTTTGTTTTCCTGCTGCTTAAAGCTGCAGAAAATGTTTTAAGAGGCCATTAGGATCTTTATGCTCGGCCAACAATGTTTACTACTAATGGAAATGATGCATTTAATTTTTTCCCATCACCAAGTCAGATGTTGGGTCTATGCTTTTAATAATCTGAAAGCAGGAAGACATCAACTCTGCACACTGAAGTTGTTTTTTTTGTTGTTGCAAGTCAATACAACATGCAACGCTGTCGTCAACTTGGACAACAGTGTTGCATGTTTTCCAAACATCACACAGACATCACCGCCTTCGTATTTATTTCTGTAAAATCTTAAAAACCTGACCAAATCATGAAAATTTTTATTTTTATAAAAGAAAGTATCGACTCTGGTTGGTGGAACAACATCCCATCTGTTGCTCTTTTTGCTCTGTGATGCTTTGACTAACAAATCTGCTGCAGGAAGCCTGTCGGAGCATCGTCACCGAACGCGGGACAGCGTGTGGGGAAAAAAGAATTTAGCTCATCCTGTACAGTCGACTCTAAACACATGGGTGGTATTTTTTATTTGATTGATTTGATTGAAGCGGGCGTATGGTCAGTCGTACCCTAATCTCCCGAACAGGAGCCACCACAGCGGCTCGAAGCATTCCCAGACGCAGGCCTGAGAGTTATTTCCTTCTAGGGGAAGTGAGTCACTGTAATAAGGCGGGGAGGGGTTCTCCAGGGACAACATCAACACCGGGTCGTGGCGAGTCGTCTGTGGTGTGCAAAGTTTTTCTTTCAAGTGTTTGGCTAAAACCATTGTTCTCTGCAGAGGAGACCTCGGTTTAGCCGTCTGAGACACTGGTTTCTATAGCAACAAGATTTTTGCACATTAGGATTATGAGGAAAGTTTCTTGTAGTTCCAAAAATGTTAATGTATTGAAAGGAATAAATGAAGTGCAAACAAAAAAAAGCTGTTGGCGAACCCAGTTTTACTAACATGCGAAACAAAGACGAGGCGACTTATCGAACGATCGTCCTGCACATCGATTTGCATGTTGCTGTTCATCGAAATAAATACCTCTTTGCTTTTTCAGTTCACATGTGGGAATTGGTATGTGTTCATCATTAAATCAGATTTTCCAACATATTGAATAATATTTTGCTTATAGGGAGCCCCATAGCGGACATGGAGGATCGTACTGATCAGATCACGCTGCATAATTGAATGCTAAAAGTTTTTTTTATGGTGGCCACCGTACTTTCTGCTATTTTTGTACGTTTTTTTTATGTTAACATCTTGTTTGTGAGATATCTGAAGTTTTATATCTTTTTCTTTAGGATAGAAATGCACCACAGACCTATGTGCACATGGACTTTCCATCTCTTTCCATCCCTTCTAAGATATAAACAGACTTTCCTAAAGAAGGACAGAAAGAAAAAAATATACATCTAAACTATTTGGACTGAGTTACTTTCACAGGGGAATAAAGTCGTCTGACTTTTTTGTGCAGTTCCTTCACAAACAGACATAAGCATGCAGTGAATAAACCAATTTTCAATCAGTTTTTGCACCAAAGAGTTAAAAATATAGAAACACTTTTTCACTGAGGCTCTTTTAATGTGCATATATTTGAAATTTGAAATTTATATTTATGACTGTATGTAAAATAGACCAGCAAATATTGCATTAAACGACGAAACGTATTAAGAGGGAACGCAAAAAAAAAAAAAAGAAGTTTCCCCACGACCCTGAGAAGGCTCCGAACGCTTAAAACCCTCAGCGTTATCAGAAAAGTGTGTGTGTTTATTTCACAGCATAATCCAAAACGTTACAGGAATACTCGAATTGTGAACTAGTTGAATTATTTTACACATTAGAGAATCTCAAACAAATTCATTCTGAGAATAACAGAATCCTCTTTAATGCCTTCTTGTCTTTTTTGTTTGTTTGTTTTTTGTTTTTTTTTAGTTTTAGCATTTCCTGCGTTTCTGCTCGGTATCGACCAGGACCGGCTAAAGGAGAAGCTGACGAGCAGAAAGATGGACAGCAAGTGGGGCAACACGAAGGAGTCCATCGACGTGACGCTGAACGTGGAGCAGGCCTGTTACACCCGGGACGCTCTCTCCAAAGCCCTGCATTCGCGCGTCTTTGACTACCTGGTGGAGGTATCCATGAACGCCTGTTGAGGTTATGATGTGCAGAAATGTTCCACTGGTGATGTGCATAAATTTAGCTGAGACGAATTCCTTTGATTTCAGTCCATCAACAGAGCCATGGAGAAGGATCATCAGGAGTTAAATATAGGAGTGCTGGACATTTATGGCTTTGAAATCTTCCAGGTGAGTGTTTATTAGATGCTGACACACGAATATGGCATGATTTAGATTAAGTGCTTCATCGTTTAAACAGATTTAAAAGAAAGGATCAAACTAATCTATAAAGCACGCGGATTAGAGCCCATCTCATGATTGAGACGGCTTCTTTTCTAATCTGATTACAGGTTGGTTTGACTCTGTTGCTAAGAGAACCTGGACTTGGGATTGTTTTTTTTTCTTGTAAACATAAACCTCTCCCTGAACGTATGGATTGTCAAAACTGTCTCCTCTGTTTCAGAAAAATGGATTTGAACAGTTCTGCATCAACTTTGTGAATGAGAAGCTGCAGCAGATTTTTATTGAGCTGACTCTGAAGGCAGAGCAGGTGAAGTTTCCACATACTCGCCTTTGTTGTGCATATTTTTGCTCTTTTTTTTGTGTTTTTTAATTGTCTAAATGTCCTTTTTTTTTTTTTAAATGCGTTGTAGGAGGAGTATGTGCAGGAGGGCATCAAATGGACTCCCATAAATTACTTCAACAACAAGATTGTCTGCGATCTCATTGAGAGCAAAGTAAATCAAACACTAAATATTTACACCAAGAGGGCACAATGCATATGTTTATACTGTTACACTCATAATTTATACAAATATAATTTGTATAAACAAACATTTATACTTTTTCCAGGGTTAAAAGTAATAATTTGATTAATTTGTTTCTCTGAACAAAGAGAGACCTGAACTGGTGCTGAGAAAACTTCCTTCATTTTTTGCCTCGAGCCCCAGCTTCAGATATGCCTCTTAATTTGATTGATTATTTATATTGAGAGGCTTAATCCACCAAATCCACAACAAGAGCTTTACGGCGAGGCTGCGTCTGAGAGGGGCAGGGGATTTGTATCGGTGCCTGACAGTTCAGCTCTCCGCCTAATCCAGTGACGAGCTAGCATGCGCTTTGAGTCTGAAAGGCCGCTGAGAAACAATGGAGGCTTCAGATGAAATAGAGCAGTGTTTTATTGAAAACGATCTGCCTTTCAAATCTGATTTATGTCTTAATAGACACTAATTTATACCAAAAACACATAAAATATTGAGATGTTTTGCAGAAAGAAGTCAGAAATAAGGAGTTTTCTCTGTGATCTTAGAGTCCGCCGGGTATCATGTGCATCCTGGACGACGTGTGCGCCACGATGCACGCCGTGGGCGAGGGAGCCGACCAGACCATGCTGCAGAAGCTCCGGATGCAGATCAACACGCACGAGCACTTCAACAGCTGGAACCAAGGCTTCATCATCCACCACTACGCCGGCAAGGTGGGTGCTCGAAGAAACGTTTGGAAAAACCCGGCACCGGCTTCGGCATACACCTGCTTTTGTTTTGCCATTCGTCTGATGCTGGCAGCTGATGGTTCGGTTCTGGAAATAGAAGCTTATTAAAGAGTGTTTTTCATGGTTTTGGTGAGAGGGCCGCTCCTTGTATGATCTGTCATAAACACCAGTTCTGCAGCTGGTGTTTCAATCTGGCAGTCTGCGTCAGCATCCTGGTGCTTTTTTTTTTCAGGTTTCCACTTTGAAACCAGCTCCAGACCGGACCTCACTCGTCTCTCTCTTTGTGTTTTGTTTTTCTTTCTCATTGCACTTCTTATTGTATTGAAACATAAAGCAAAATCATCCAGTCTGAGGTAATGCATACGGTCCAGTTTGGGTCATTCTCCAGATGTGTGACGGCTCTCAGCTTGGCACACATGCCGCAGGCTTAATGAGCCTTGCAAAAAAAAAAGACTGTAGGCTCCCATGACTGAGCTCAAAACATTCCTCTCCTTCTCAGTATAAAATTCTCACACCTCATGATTATCATATGTTTTCCATAAAGCTGAGATGTTCCTCTGTGTCCTCTCCCCAGGTGTCCTACGACGCAGACGGGTTCTGCGAGAGGAACAGGGATGTCCTGTTCACCGACCTCATTGAGCTGATGCAGAGCAGCGACATGTAAGCACGCACCGACACATGCACATGATTTTATGGCTGCACTAGTGGAGGAATCTTCTCTTCACATCCATTTGGCTTTAATTAACCACATCTGACTGACATCTGCAGAAGTTTTGATCCATCTGGACTCTGACAGGATGCTGCAGAAGTGTGCAGGGCCGCATGGCGTCCTGCCCTCTGAATATCATCTGGCTTTTGTCCCATGATGTGCCTTTTCAGACAGCGACAGGCTTCTTTCTTTTTGGGGGTGTGTGTTGTGGAGTCTGGTCTCCCTGTGTTACAGTTGTGCGGCCATCTGTGCAAACAGCAGTATTGTCTGTGTAACCCTCCAACACGGCTCCGTTGTGTGCACATTCACTGAGCCGTGAAGTGGGACGTTAAATCCAATTCCCCCAGAGACGGATGGTGGAAAAATGAACAAATTAAATAGCAATTAGCAAAACGTAAAGACACACACGTGTGTGAACACACAGATACGAGAGCCTCCATTTGTTTTGAGCAGCAGATCAGTGATATCTTCTATTTATTCACACGGATTTGAATGTTAGACAAGGAAAGCAGGTACAAATTAAATCAATGTAAAGTTGAGGTCATGTTTTTTTTCTCTCTCAGCCTTTCTGCGACTCTGGCATAAAGAGATTTTTTTTTTTCGCCTTAACATCTTCGCCATCATATTCCCCACGTATTTTGTATGAGTGGGTTTTATTTTAATATTTTCTATGTGTAATAAAAAATATAGTGGAAACAAGAGATGGAAAGTGGATGACAAGAGGACAGATTAGCCTGAAGTAAAGTTACATTTTCCTCTTTTTATATTTACTTCCTTTTTGGTGAAATTGTAATTTGCAGAGAAGCAAAAGGATCAACAAATATATTAGTCTGGAGGACCATTATTTATAGAACTAAAATTAAGTTTCTCAAAAGATAAGATAGCAGCTGGTCGTAAAAGTTGCCCAGAGGTGACAACACTGAACAAAGACTAGTAATAGTCTGTATTCATAGAACGTGTGTGAGGTTGCTGGACAGACTTTAATGCCTGGTAAAAAACCTTTTTAATATAATATGTTTTGGTCTGATGAAGTTAAAAGTTCTGGGTGTAATTTAAAAAGACATGCTTGGCCTTCAAACAGTGAAACACAGTGTTGGCAGCATCATGCTTTGGGATTACTTTGGATTTAAATTTTTTTAAAATTTCTATGTGGATAAAGTTGAAGACTAATTTTGTGTTTTGTTAAAGTTCACAAATAAAGGCAAAACTTCTTTAGAAGAAAATTAAAGTTTTGGATTAGTTCACATAAATGCAGTGTGAGGCTTTTGGAAATTTTGTTGTTTTTTTTGTTTTTTTTTCCTAACTGAGCAACAGTATTTTCCTGCAAAGAGATGTCCCTGCAGATATTTTTCTATAAACACACACCATGTTTTCCCAGCCTCCCCCAGCTCAAACCTTCCCAAATGTTTCAGGAATTCAGATGAGCGACCTTAGTCTGGAAAATAACCTCGGTTCTTAAATCACTAGCTGCAGTTTTCATGCTGACAGCCTCGAAACTGGGCCGCTGTTACAGTTCTTTGCTTCTGTAGGTCTCAAAATAAACTTCATCTCATTTGTCTGTGCGCAGTTCCTTCATCAGGGCGCTGTTCCCTGAAAACCTCAATGCTGAGAAGAAAGGCCGGCCGACTACAGCAGGCAGCAAAATAAAGGTACCTGCTTCAAAGTGTGTGTCGTCTCATAATCGGGGCTGATGTGGGGAAAGAGCCGCTGGGTTGAAGTTTGTGTCCCTTAGCAAATAGTTTGCATTACTGTTGAAGGTTTTAATCATTTTAACATCTTTGGCCTCCTGTTTTTTTTTTTTTATGCTTGTTCTGATTCCTCTGCCTAGAAACAAGCCAATGACCTGGTTGGCACACTAATGAAATGCACGCCACACTACATTCGCTGCATCAAACCTAATGAGACCAAGAAGCCAAAAGACTGGGAAGAATCACGGTGAGTTGTGGCAGAACCGTCTTCAGAACCAGGTTTATTTAAATACTTCTAAAACATCCAGAATAACCCGCATCATGTTAGCAAGACAGGATTGATTGACAGACAGAGAAGCTGTGCAGCTGCATTTGAACCATTTGTAAAAGTGAAGTTTGGTCTTCAAGCTTTAATCTTGGAGGGAAAATGTTGTGACTTTTTTCTACTTAATGACCAGAGAAGAATAGAGTATCCAAAAATTATACTCAAGTTAAGAGTAGCTCTACTTCAGCATATTTTTACTCAAGTAAAATTAAAAAGTAGCCATTAAGGAAATGAATCATATAAGAGTAAAAAGGCTGTTGAGTAAAATCAATCATTTAGCATTCGAAAATTACATCATCAGACGGACCAAAAAATAAAATTACGTGGATACTTTGGTGGTTTATGGACCAAAATGAAAATTAATATATATAAATAACTTAATTAAAGAATAGGATAACCAGGGTAAAGTTTCCAGATCATTTATTTTGACGTAAAATGTACGAAACTTTAGCAAAAACAGCAGGTGTGTGGATGTGTCTGGTGAATATTTGGTTAAAACAAACTTGTTCTTCATCCGGTGAAGTTACTCACATAAATTTTACTCAAGTAAGAGTATCGATACTTCATGATAAAATAACTCAAATGAAAGTAATAAGTACAGCATAGTAAAAATTATAATAAAATAATCTTTTTTCCCCCCCCAAAAAACTAAAGTAAATGTAAGTAGTTATGAGCCAGAAGTTTACCGGATGATTCAAGCTGCCTCTGTTGTTCTCTCCCGGTTAAACGGCGTCTATTTGAGCGAACTTCTGCTTCATTGTGTAAAAACAACATTGTTCAGTTCAAAGTCCTCTGAGTTGGCTCCACTCTTCCACAACACGCCTGATGATGATAAAGGACGGAAATGTGATGTCATATTAAAGCACTAATGCTTTGAATCCACTTCTGAATTTTAGTTAAAAACAAACAAACTACTTTGTACTGAGACCTTTACTCCTGATCCTCTTCTTTCTTGTTTTTGGTGTTTATTTGTAGAAACTTCTTCTTCTTCTTGTTCTTTGTGCTTTTGTTCATGAGCTTCCCGCTCCTTTCCTTCCCCCATGCAGGCTTTGGGGACTTCTTGTTCCCACACAGAGTGATGCTGCATTGTTCAGGGCTTATGATGACCTTCCTGTTGGGAGCGCGGCACAATGTGGCTCATTAATTAGCACCGGAATCGCCGTTTTCACAGGAAGCTTGACTGTACAGAACCAAACGTTGCTTAAGCTCTTAGTTTTAGAAGAAAAAACTGCAAGACCTGCTTTTTTTGCACACAATGACCCGCAATCACCGCTTGTGGGGAGCTTCACGAGCCTCGGAAAGATGTTTGAAACAATGTGGTGGCTGATGAAGGAGGGAGGATTATTGAGGATGTGACAAAAGGAAGCACACGAGTTCACTGGATGACGATGGTGATGTTGTGTCTCCAGAGTGAAGCATCAGGTGGAGTATCTGGGTCTGAAGGAAAACATCAGGGTGAGGCGCGCTGGCTACGCCTACCGCAGAGTCTTCCGGAAGTTCCTCAACAGGTAATCGCACCGCAAACTCATCAGACTCTCATTAATAACGACTTTAATTGTTGCTTTTGCATTTAATTTCTGGTTTGATTGAGTCGCCATGTCTGGCGGTTGTACGTTGTGATCTTCAGGTACGCCATCCTGACCAAAGAGTCATGGCCGACGTGGCGAGGAGACGAGAAACAAGGCGTCCTTCACCTCCTGCGCTCCGTCAACATGGACCAAGATCAGTTCCAGCTCGGAAAAACCAAGATCTTCATTAAAGCCCCGGAGTCTGTGAGTTTTACATCTCTCAGGTCTTTGTTCTCGAACATGTTTACATTTTGTCACAAAAGGAAACTTTATTCGTGGTTTACATCTCTGATTCAGAAAGAAAACAAAAAAATGAATGGTTTTAATTATTTTTAAATGAATGTAAAAAAAATAAATAAATTGTGCATTGGATTTTAGCTTGCACCCAATACTTTGCTTTTTTTCCTTTAGCATTTATATCACAGGTGTCAAACTCACGGCCCGGGGGCCAAATCTGGCCCGCTGTAGCTTTTTATTTGGCCCTCTAGACTCCAAGTTACATCAATGAGTCCCTCCAGTTTTTCACAAAGCTGCAAATTTCACTCAAAACCAATAAGTCTCCACATTTCTTTCTGTTTCTGCTGCAAATTTTCACAAAATTGGACAAAAACATTGAGCTTAAATGACAGCCGCCTCAGTAATAAAAAGTAACATTTAACATTATACATTAGTGCAAGTATTGGAATAATTCCTTACAAACAAACTAAAACAATCACAAAATCCTGGAGGAACAGCTTTTTATTGATACTTTAACAATTTAGTTAGTTTTATCAATATATTCTGGCGCAACCGGCCCTTTAAGAAGAATCATACTTTTGATACGGCCCAAAATGAAAATGAATTTTTTCATCCCTGATTTATGTCATTTCGTATTTTGACTTATGTCTCTTCCAGCTTTGCCAATTAGCTCAAGATCAATCAGACTGGATTAATTCCCAGCATTAATTATTCAGTCAGGCCATTGAGTCTTTATTAGAAATGCCCACAAAATCATGCTGCTATTGTAATTCTCGATACTTTTCTACAACAAAGCTGTGCTTTAAACTTCCCCAGGACTTTATCCCAGCCCTGTCTCCTTTCTTTGGTTTTCTTTATGCTGTTTATTCACTGATATTCTCCTGCAAAACACTGAGTTCTTCACAGAACAGCCGGATTTATAACAACGTTAAACTTTACTTACCAAATTTGTGATTTCTCAAAGCAACTGGTTCTACTGGACTTTTTGGAGGGTTTCAGAGGAGAGTGGGACGATGCAAATAACACTTTGAATTGTAGAAAATCTTAAGCAATGCTTCATTTTCAGAATTTTGCACTACTAGGTTTTGCTCACCCAAATAAAATACGTTGAAGGTTGAGGTTGTAACATATTTTTGGTCTAGTTTCTAGAGAAAATATCTTAGTACACTTGAAATAAGATAAAACTAACAGATATAGAAGCTTGTTTTAAGTAAATCATTTCTAAATATTTATGGAAAAGTACTGATTCCACCGGCAGATTATTTCACTTTTGGCTAATTATTTACTTAAAGCAAGATCCTCTATTTTACTGAAAGTATATGGAAGATAATTTTGTCTATTTACACAGGAGCTAAACCAGTAAGATTCTCTGTTCTTGCAGTGTGTCGGCCTTCTTGCCTTCTTGTCAGCGAGGGAAAAAACTAAACCCAATATTTTTACTCTAAACACCATAAAAGGCAACAGAGTCCCAAATCGCGCTCGAGTCCTTGTCATAGGGGAGGAGATTGAACCTGACCTCTGGTTACACGTCAGCGGTGAGTCAACACGACTCCGAAACTAAAAACACAAGCTCAGACTGTCTGTTTTTGGAGTTGGGGGGGGGAGTTTGGTTGAGGCTTGTTCTCTGCTGCTGTAACTACTTTGACTTTTGTGAAGGCAATGTGTGTGTTAGTGTGTGTGTGTACAGCCTGCTTATTAGCAGCTATACACATCAAGCAGCAGCGAGCGTTCACACGCACACACCCACGGATGTATTTTTAGAAACTCACTCAGACAGACATCTTAGTTTTGTTCTCGTCGTTAACCCTGAATGCCTTTACTCATGTACTGCAGCCCCCCCGCCCCCTGCCCGCCCTCTGGCTAATGAAAGGTAAATATCACGCAGGGCAGATGGCTGAAATGAGCTGACAGGCTTGTGAAAACAAGCCGCTGTGAGATAAGACGCTGACCCTTGTTAATTAGTCGTATGAGCAAAAATGTCATGAAAGGGAAAACTGTGAGACACCAGGTGTTGCAGGAGTTTCTCTGCCAACCTTGTTTTCAATATCGACGTCTTGCCCGTATGCAGCGTCCCGCTGTTTGTACCTGGATCCGGCCGCTGAAGCTTCAGTGATCACACAGCGTCACGCTCGCAGGCTGTGACTCAGGGCGTTTTTCTGCTGACTGTTGTTTCTCTGTGGTTTTAGTTAGATGTGCAGTATTGTGCTCCGGCCTCGCCGCGGCCTGCGGTCGGGCCGTGCTGATGCCAGGGCTGTTCCAACGCCGGACAGGATGTTTAGTCTGGCACACGGAGAGGGCAGAGAGAGTCATTGCGTGTTAAGAGGTGCAGCAGGAAATGACATAAATGGGCCAAGAAGTCTGGTGGTCTCAGACCGAACTGATAAGCGTATTAATCTCTCTGAGTAAATGGATCTGAAACCTGAAGGGAACGAAATGAACGCTGGTCGTCCACACAGTCGCACTTTGTTTTACTGTAAATTGCATGTTGTGTCCGTTCATGCACACGCTGAAGAATCGTTCATCTTATTATCCAGCAGTTAAAAGTTTTTATTCTCACTCAAACAATCAAATCACCGTTATCACTGAAGTCAGGCTGGTTTTCAGCTGTCTGAGTATTAGGCATGTCTGGTGTGTTATTCTCCCTCTTTGTTTTTCCTCATAGCTCTTTCTCCTGGAAGAGACAAGAGACCGCAAGTTTGACGGCTACGCTCGCACCATCCAGAAGGCCTGGAGGAAATACATGGCCCGCAAGAAATACGTCCAGATGAGGGAGGAAGGTGAGCAGAGAGGCCTGTTTCTGCATCACATTGACCGGTTGCTCAAGCCTTCAGCTCCCGCACGGCTTTCTGATTTTTTTTTTTTTTTTTTTTTTTTTTTTCAGCTTCTGATCTGCTGTTGAACCGGAAAGACAGACGGCGGCATAGCCTGAACAGAAACTTCATCGGAGACTACCTGGGGATGGACGACAGACCGGAGCTGCGGCAGTTTCTGGCCAAAAGAGAAAAGATCGACTTTGCTGACAAAGTCACGAAATATGACCGGCGGTTCAAGGTTTGTTTTTCTCTCTCTGGATTCTTTCGAGCAACTAAAACGATGCCCCAACTGTTTTTGTTTTGTTTGTTTTTTTGTTTTGTAGGGAATTAAGAGAGACTTGATTTTGACCCCTAAAAGTGTGTATCTGATTGGAAGAGAGAAGGTGAAGCAGGGACCGGAGAAAGGTCAGGTGACCGAGGTGTTGAAGAGGAAGATCGACATGGAGAAAATCCTGGCATTGTCTCTCAGGTAGAAAACACTTTTTCATCCATCCATCCGTTTTCTAACACCCTTGTCCCTGGTGGGGTTGCGAGGGGTTGGTGGGCGGGGTCACCCTGGACCGGGCAACACAGAGACAGACAAGACAAACAACCACACACACACACACACATACACACACACACACACACACCAATTTAGAGAGACCAATTAACCTGACAGTCATGTTTTTCTAACTTTGCAACACTATAGAAAATCCCGGTAAAATACATTGATCCACCTCACAATATTAAACTGGAGGTGAAAGGTTTGAGGTTCTGAAGGTTTATTAATCTGGATCTTGGAATAACAAATGATTCGTCCTCCTTTTAAAACAATCATCCCCTCAAAATCATGGATTTTCAGTCTTTTACCAAAAATTTTATTCAAAAACTAGACGGATGATGTCACTGCATGAAACATCTTACATACCTGATCTGACTGTCTTTATTAGATTCCAACCAACAATAGCCAACATGTCGGCTAGTTTTTGAGCGTCTTGATGAATTTGTGCTTTAAAAATGAACTAAATAGGAATAAATTTAACTTGTCTAAAATGAGACGGTGACTGAGGGACGACTTAGAGTCTGTAGACTCTTCGGTGCAAAAGTCGGGGATCTTCTTCCAGTTCCAGAGCTCCAGTTAAGAAAAAGTTTCTTTGTTTCTGTAAAAGTCACGTAAAGGTCACTGAAAACAAAACTGAAATGCTTCACAGTCAGAAATGCTTAAATTGTCTGGATTTTATAAAATCTGCAAGCAAACTGGAAGAGTTGTGGTCTCTGCACAGAAGAGATGAGACGCAGCTCAGAGGCGGCGCAGTGGATTTGAGTTTGTGGGGTAACACAGGCCAGGTGGTTCGGCCAGGTGTAAAAATCTCCTCCTCATATGTGAGGAACAGAGCCTCCTTGTGCCGCTGGGCCACTCCTGCCGTCCTTCCTGATCCGAGCCGCTTTGTGAGGTCCTGAGTGTAAAAGTGAAAACTGACTCCACGTCCTCACAAAACAAGACAATAGAGGGAGCGATGATACTCTTTCCAAGATGGGTTTGGACTCGGTCACTTTGCTCAAAGCTCGTCGTTGTTTCAGCACCCTGCAGGATGACTTCATCATCCTGCATGAGCAAGAGTACGACAGCCTGCTGGAGTGCGTTTTTAAGACTGAGTTCATCAGCTTGCTGTCCCGGCGGTTCGAGGAGAAAACGCAGAAGAAGCTGCCGCTCAAGTTCAACAACACGTGAGTCCATGCATCCAGAAATGCACGTGAACTATTACGCTTTATGAACAGGTTAGGTCGGGTCTATACAAAACATATTTGTCACATTTTATCATTCTTAGATAATGAGATTTTAGTCTGAGGATGAGTTTCAGGATGAGCTGTTTTAGAGCCTCGTCTCTTTAAATTCAAATAAGCTGTTACTGGCCACGCCCCCCAACTCAATGTTTACACTAGCAAGTGAAAATGTCTGCAAACGCATGTGCAATTATACAACCATACATCTTTGAGAAGCATAAGTAGAGCCTCCTGCATAACCAACAATAATGCAGCAAGTGATTTCTGAATTGTAAGTCAATGACCAAACGCTTGTCGTTTCCAGCAGTGAAACCATGCCTCAGTGAGGTTGCTAGGTAACGGTGCAGTTTTCCAGACATCAACTTATTGCCAACAAATGGCTAGGGTGTTTTTTTTAGTCACTCGGGCTATTTTTAGAGACAGTTGAGACTCAAATGGAAATGTAAAAACATGCAAAAACATGCAAACATGCAAAATTTTGAGAAAGAAACTAATTAAAGAAATATAAAGGAACACATTGCGTCAAATTTTCAGACTGGAGATGAAGCTAAAGAAGGAGAACTGGGGCTTCATGAGCGGCGGCGGCGGCTCCAGGCAGGTGCTGTTTGTTCAGGGTCAGGGGGATGTGGCCGTGTTGAAGTCCTCAAGCAAATCCCTGCAGGTCAGCATTGGACCGGGCCTTCCCAAGAACACACGTGAGTATCGGCTGCGAAGCAGAACCACGACATGCTCGCACAAAGAACCGCCTGTGATGTGGAAACTGAATTGAAAGGATGTGGTAGCGTCAATATGCTGCATTTGCTTTTGTGTTTTGCTAATGAATGCCAGGTCCAACCAGGAAGGGCTTCAGTCAGAGTCGCTCGAACACGTCCAGAAACCACCACGTGCCTTCAAGAGCAGCACCAGGACCCCCAGGTATACCGGTCAGCTTCTCCGCAGCTTCTCTCTTCTTCGCATCATCTGTGAAACCATTTCCTGCATTTCCGCCCTGCAGCCGGCCATCAGAACGGCGGCCTGAAGAACACCAACCACATTGCCAATCAGAGGAACTCGCAGCATCACAGCCAGAGGCATCCCCCCTCCACCAACTCCACGCGTCCGTTTCTGCCCAGCAACATCAACCAGCCGAGGCAGCGCGACGGCGGCGGCCGGCAGCAGCCGGACCTGGACTGCCTGAGGGTCCCGGACCAGGGCGCCGCAGGGTGAGAGCGCAGCACAAACCTGCAGCATCAGAGCGGGATGGGGTTCGCAAAATGTGTAACATCCACTGATTAATTAATTAATAGATGACAAATGAAGCTAATGGTTCAATTTATTCAATCTGAAACACACTGACATGCACATAATGATAATTACTGACAGTCATTTAAAACTCCAACAAAAGAAGTTCAAAACAGTCAAATAAAAATAATTTATTCATTTATAGATCGAAAAGGTCAAGGTTGAAACTATTCAGCTTATATGTTGCAAATATTAGCAGAATACACAAAACCAACAATTAAATCCAGACAAAAGAAGAAAAAACAAAAAGTCAGTAAATCGCCATCATGACGTTCTGCATCAAACTTCAAATATTTGAGTCTTTAACTTTCAATCATTCTGTTTTAATTTATTTTTAAAATGTGTTATGTGGTTATTTAGTTTAATCTTCTGGCAGAATAATAGTTAAAATTCATTATCTCCCATCTCGTCCCTTAAAAATGAATATTTTTACTGAACACACCATTTTTTGTTTTCTATATTATTTGTGCAACCTTGAAATTTCCTCGCTCAGCAGATTTTAATACTCTCCACTGGCTAAACAAGCAGTGGTGTGCTGGTTTTATCCTACTAGATTTTCTATCCTGTTTTGTAGATTTATAAATAGGTTGAAGGTCGATTCTATAGTACGACAGTTTAACATATTTGTTATTTTGTACCCAGTGTACTAATACTTTTTGCCAGTAATGGCCTTTAAGGTCTTTTTGTTATTTTGATTGAGTTAAGGTTTTGCTTGACAAGACTTCTGGTTACATTTTTAAAAGTTAATTATTGTTTTAACATGAAGCAGATTAGATCAGTAATTCATAAATCAGAGGTCAAAAATGAACAACTCTGCACAGTGGAGTCCAGGAAATTAAAACAAACAAATGTTAAAATTAGAAAAATATCTTCTTTCCTTGCAGTTAGTTTAGTTTTTTTATTTTTAAAAAAACTAAACTAAAGACATATTTATTGTTGTTCTGTTTGTATTGGCCTTATAAGCTTGCTTAATGTTTGACCAGTAGTTCCTGGTTGTGAGTTTGTTTCTTGAACGCAGCTCAGAGGTTTTGGGGAATTAGATGGTGTCGCTCTAACAGCGCCAGGCCCTGACACTGTGATACTACCTCTGCTGCCGTTTCCCTAATCTGACATAATCTGGCTGATTCGTTCTTTTGTAGCTCTGGAGGCGGACGGCCAACTTCAAACGGAGGAATGTGAGTTGGAGTGTTTGCAGTGGTTCTGGTGGTGGTTCATGACTGGAGAAAAAGCTTTCGGCAGCACAACACGCTGGTGCTGCCTCACTTTTAGTTAGACGCCCGCTGCTGATGTCCAACAGGAATTGATGGGATGTTTAATTGTCCCCATTACGTCTCACACATGCATACTGCAGTACGATCACCACGTCGTGTTTTACTGAGATGCTTTCTGGGTTGTTCGTCTCTCGTTTATTCACCGTCATCTGTATCAGCTTTGGGTTGGTGTTGAGAGAAAAGTTAATGTTTCCTTTTCTTTTCTGCAGTGAAGCTGGTTTAGTTTAGTTCTCACTGTTCAGGCAAAGCCACGTCCTGTGCTAGGACGCCATCTTGTGGCATAATCAGTTCCAGCTGGAAAACAAATTCTATAAATGCAATTTATAGAATAATGGACCCCTTTGTCAATTCTGTGGTTTTGTATTCAATATATTAGTATCATTATTTTTAATATATTGAACTTAAACAGCCACAAAACGACATAATGTTAGGCTAAAATGAAAAATTAAAAAATATATACATATCTGAGGATTTGTGAAAAATGTGACGCATCACAAAGTATTTAGTATTTTGCTAAAAAATGTTAAAACCGTAGAATTTTAAGGGGATCTACTTTCCTTTTACCATATAGATTCAATTTTGAATTGAATTCAGAGAAATTCAAAGGTCTGGGCACCCCTGGTTTATTTATGTTGCTGAAAATATGGTCAACTAGTTAAAAGTTGATAAAATCTTATTTATTTATTTCTTTTACATATTTTAGCATATTTTTATTTTTATTACCCCAAAATACAACCCATGTTAGGGGACTAAACTTTATTATTTATTTTGTCCAGTGCCTGCTGTCACAATCATCATCATAAAAGCCCAACTAATGGAAACTTTAAAAATGTTTTATAAATTGTCTTATTTACATTTATTTTTTAATTTAGCAGCCTTTAGCTCACTCCAAAGCATTTTACTTTTCTGCATGTAAAGTTATAAATTAACAGAAAGTTGTTTTCATTCATAATGTAAAATAAAATAATAAACAAGCGTTGCTTACTTTATAATGAAGATGCAAAAATTGCTTGGCTACTTTTGGTCTCAGGTAAATTTGGCACAGCAGGTGAATCTAAATCTCCCGTTTGACGTATTTCAGTTGTTTTTATCAGAAACTAGAAAAGGGAAAAAAAGGTTTGCTGTGGTTTTAA
Source organism: Poeciliopsis retropinna (assembly GCA_010277075.1). Classification (NCBI taxonomy): domain Eukaryota; kingdom Metazoa; phylum Chordata; class Actinopteri; order Cyprinodontiformes; family Poeciliidae; genus Poeciliopsis; species Poeciliopsis retropinna. Next base: position 15,048,860 of record VMRM01000006.1, on the reverse strand, counting down.
TGTCTGCGCAGATTTAAACCTGGTGAAACAAAAATCTGAATAAATCTTCTCATCCTATTCAAAACGGAGCCACAGGAAACAAAACTTGGAGAAATAATTGTACAGAATTTTATAATTTCTCTTAAAATATCTTAACACTAATAATCCTAAAATACCTCATAATACAGATATGAATGTTTTGTCATGTCTTGCACAGTCCTGCAGCTTCAATAGGGAATAGAGACTAAATTAGAAAAAAAAAAAAAAAAGGTTTTGCTTTATTCCTGTTCCCATTTCCGTTATTGTGAAGCAATAAAGGAAATAAGAGGTGAACTCTCCTGAAACAGTATAGAAATGTTTAATATTTTACTCCTGGATGTCGTTTCGAGACGTTTTCTGCATTAAGAACAGGGGTGCCCAGATGTTTGCATGCTGCTGGTTTTTTTTCTGACACGTCAAACAAACCTGTGCTGTCATGAGTCGCTGCAGCGCATGGGCTTTAAATATGTCACTCGGTGTCCTCCAGCACTGACTCAAGGGCTGGTTTTCTCTGTCTTTGTTTTATTTTGAATCAGGGCCCACCGACCTTCAGCCCACAGACCTCCACCAGGTGGAGGACGGCCGAAGCCGGCGCCCAAACCCAAACCCCAGGTGCCCCAGTGCAAGGCCCTGTACGCGTACGACGCTCAGGACACGGACGAGCTCAGCTTCAACACCGACGACGTCATCGATATCATCAAAGAGGGTGAGTGCCTTTAAAAATAATGGATAAAACCTGACGGCTTCGTTTCCTCTTTTACTCATTCGTGCCTGACTCTGTTTGAGCAGACGCTTCCGGATGGTGGACGGGACGACTTCGCGGGAAGCAGGGACTTTTCCCCAACAATTACGTAACAAAGATCTAGGAGTTGCTGGTTGTCAGGGCGACGCGACACGCCTGCTGCGCCCCTCGCCGTCCCTGGCCTCTGAGGGCGCCGCAGAGCCTGCAGTCGGGGAGAGGAAACACTGTGAGACTCTTCTTCCACTACTGCCTTCAGTCACCGAACGTAACGCTCAGTTACGCCAAACATCGGACCTGTCGGCCCAAAGATGAGGCTTTTCTCCAAAGACACAAAGACCGCTGGGGTCTGTCCCCTCTGAGTACTGAACAAACTATTTATTGTATTTATGGATCTCTGTATTCCCTTTACTTACCGTGTTATATCTTATAGAGGATGTGCGCTCCAGCGTTTCAAAGCATTCAAATGAAATCGGCTAAATCTCTGGGACCAGGCTGTGATTTATTTTTGACTTTTATTTCCACTACGTTGCTTCTGGATGAAGGTTGAAGGAAACTGAAGTGATTTCGGTTTTAGCAGGAATATTTATTGTGATGCAGACATTTTTAACAGGCGTGTAAAGAATCAAAATGCTGAATGAGGATTTTTAAAAATTGACCAAAGCAGACTCCTTTTCTTTTTTTTTTTCTTTCTGATTCTGAGGGCATTGCAGTGAGGCGGAGTATTAGCTGGTAAACCTCCCTCACTTTTTATTCTGCTTTTATTCTCTAATGACACCAGTATGTAGCCTGAGTCTGTGGTGTATTAGCACTTTATTGGGACAGGTACTACCTTGGACACAGACTGCGTCTCACGTTTACGTCACGGCCACAAAGTCTGCGGGGGACGGATCGTGACGGGCAAAAGCAAAGAAGTTATTTTCTTACTGAAGAAAATCATTTGTTTACATGAAATTAAGACAAACAGGCATTTTCTGGATCTCATTTCTGTATATGTGTTCTTATGCCTGTTGCTGGGCAGAATTTAAAAGGATTTCTGTGCGTTTTAATGCAAAGAATGTACTTTTAGTTTCTCCTTCCCCCTGTTTTGAAAACACAGAGCTGTTTTTTATTTCCAGTTCTGCGACTTGGTGTAAGGATTTATGTTTTGTTGAGCTGTTTTTGTAGCTGCTTCTAGATAATGTCTCTGCACATCTTTTGCGCTGCTGCCGCAGTCCTGACACACGTTCCTTAGTTTTGTTTCGATCATATGACAACTTTATGCTGTACTCAGTAAAAACCTGCTGGGACTTTTTTCATAAAACTGCATCAATAAACATAGTTTGGTCATAAGGTTGGTGAACAGATCCTTTGTGCAATCCACACTAATAGATGAGTATTTTAATTAAACTTTGTACTATTGCATGGGAAAATTCTTTACTGATTTTTATCTGATGTTTTTTGTAACACCTCCAGATTAAAATTAATATATATGAAGCAAACCCAGGAGGTTGAATAAGTGACGCTTTAGTCAGGTTTTTAAGACATTAACGCCCCCTGCTGAGCATTAAAAAGAATGCACTTCAGTAGTCAAACTCTGGCAATTATTTATTTCTGTTGAAACAATAACTAGTTGGTCACTGACAACCTTCACAAGAAGGTAAAAACACAGAAGGTCATTTTTAAAGAAGGCTGCTGTTCATATTTAAGCTGTTTAAAGTTAAGTGAAGCGTGGCAGAGTGTTTTGTGAAGCTGCAACTTCCTGTAAAACACTCCTGAACCAGACAAAACTTCAGACACAGCTTACAAGGACTAAAGAGAAAAAAAACTGTTGCTCACTGGTCCAAAACCCTCTTTCTAGATGAACGTACATCTTTACCAAAACCTACTCCAAACCTCTTTTAAATGTCAGATAATCATGTTTCTGCACGTCATGGCTTTTATTGTTAAAATTTAGTTTTAGTCCAATTTGCAGCAAGTGTCATCCTCACTTTGCCTGGAAAAAAAACTTTAAGGAATTAAAAGGACACAATTCTCATTTTTATTTCTATGTATGCAGCACAAAGCTTTCAATAACCCTAATGACTTTGTATTTTATTTTCAAGGAGCCAAAAGTCCTTGTAATTTTTAAAGTGTGTATTGTCACTAGTTGTGAAAGCTTTCTGAAGATTTTCATTGAATTTGTAAAATTGTTAGGTGCAGGATGTAAAAAAATAAATAAAAATGTCAGGCCCAGAAAACCCTGCAACACCAAATGTGTGTATATATATATATATATATATATATATATATATATATATATTTCTAGACCAAATATATAGCAAGGGTGTAACTTTGGGGATGAGGAGGAGCCACTGATGCATCCATAGTTACTAGAATACCTTTTCTTTTCTAGTGCTAAGAATAAGGCCAAAACTTGCATATGAATGCCAGACAGTCTTATTCAATAAATTAGGATATACGTCCTGATCTGGCTTGTCAGATTAATAGTACCTTTCGAAAATAACCGTTTAGCAGGTATTAAACATACTACTACCTTTGAACTTTATCTTGCTGTCCTAGTGTTGACAATGTAAAAACTTTGCATCCCCTTCTCAGATTCTTTGCTTGATTGTGTCATTTCCCCGACCACAGATAATCCTGACAAGCAACAGCGCATGTGGCGCACAGCAAGCCACGTGATGTCCAATCCACTATTTATTTAAGAGGTTTTATTGGCTCGAGTGGCCTTTATTTGATAGTTAATTGACAGGAAAGTTGGTAATGAGAGAGGGGGAAGGACAGGCGGCAAGGGTTGCCAGGCAGGGAATCAAACCTGCGACGGGCGCGTCGAGGATTAAGGCCTCGATATATGGGTTGTACCACCATCCCTGCACCGCCACAGAATACCCAGTCCAATCCATTAGATCGCTGAGCGATAATTATAGTTATCGCTCAGCAGCGGTAATGATAATTATAATAATTGCCGATCATTATCGCTGTGCGATAATAATACAGTTTTGCAAAGGAATTTTAAAGCATTACCGAGCTGTTAACGCTTTTAAATATAGCATGCAGCTTACATAGATGCAGGCACATAAAGAAAGAAAGGGGCAGGAAATGTTGGTGGGGTCATGCCCACACCAGGCCTTCAGGACGTTATGCCTGTGGTGTGCACAACTGTTTTAGCTACCGTGTTTATTTTAAAAAATAACACATATTAAGATATATGTATTTTAATAAATATTAAGATGCATGAAAATGGAAAGCATTACACTCATGATCTGGGGAGACAGAAGAGAAACAAAGATCGATTTCTGCCCCTCAAATTCATCACTTAATTCAAAAAACGCCTCCATCAAAACATTCATTCAAACAAACATCAATCAAAGGACTCAACAAGAGTTATCCAAGTTTATTAATATTATTTTTCAAAACTAATATAAATCCCACATAATATGATCCTGGTGCCTTTAAGTCAATGAATGCATGGATACCTGCTTTAAGTACTGCATTTCAACACTCAGCTCAAAATATTTTTTCCTTTTTTTTTTCCCTCATGAGAGTGGAAACACATGGCCTCAGCGCACTGTCATATTCACTACTAATCTACCGTTTTCTCTCTTGTGCAAGTCTATGCGAGTGAGTTAGTCAACAGTATTAGTGTTTTTTTTTGTTGTTTTTTTTTTCTTTCCACAGCATCCAAGATGGACGCTGCTGCTCAACTACAGAGAGAGACAGAAAGGGATGGTGGCGAAATCAGTTAGAAGTGTGAGAACAAACAGTAAATCTCAACTCGAGCTGTGTTTTTCCCCTCTGAACACACACACACACAACACACACACACACGCGCGCGCACGAGCGCACTCACTGTCACTCTCACGCAGGAGATTAAAAAGTCAACGCCACTGCCAGTATCAATTTTAACAGCATGATAACCAGTTTTCAAATCTCTTCAACACTCACAGGCCTGAGATCATCTCACAAAAAAAAACAACCTTAGTTAGGCTTCGCACGTCTGTCTGTGGGAAGAACCCCGACGGAATAAAAAAAAATGAGAAAAGATTCACAGCAGTTCCCGACAATCGCTCAGTTTGGAAACAACAGTCAAGAGAGGGGGGTGTGACATTCTTCTTCTTGCTCCCTAAAATACACAGGGATGGTGATGAGGGTGCTGTCGCCCGATGGAGGTGCGGGAGGGTGGTGGTGTAGTCGTAGCAAAGCATGTGCATATTCTGGGAGTGAGGTGAACCATGGAGCCAATTTCCACTCTAGAAATACTGGGTGTGCACTAATACAGCAGCTGATTTAACATATTTCCTTAGTTAGGAATGTCTTGATTTACTTGGAAGAAAAAACAAAAACAAAAACAAACAAAAAGAAAAGAAAAAAAAACATCTTTCACTAACAATCCACATCTGCTAAACATAAACTAATCAATACAATGACTGGTAAAATGAATCCTGCAATGTTTTTGTTTTGTTTTTTTCTTCTTCTTTTTTTTTTTTTTTTTTTTTGTTTAAACTGAAGGTTGACATTCTATTCTAGTAAAGCAAGGCATTAGGTTTACAGAAATGCATCTTTACTAGAGCAGCTCCCCTCACCTGCAACTCGGCGGGCCGTGTTGAGCCCACGTTATATGTGCAAAGAAATGCATTGCAAGGAAACATGCAGAGAAACAAAACGGAAATGACACTTGAGGAAACAATCAAAAGCTACATAAAAGCTTCATAAATACAATAAAATCTTAAATCCATAATGGAGAAATCTAGTTGTTGTTCTACTGTGAGAGCTGGCACTCTAGGCTCAATGCTTTTTTTTTTTTTTTTTTTTTTTTTTTCCTCGTAGTAGAGCTGCGCAGGTAATTCGTGCCATCTTTGGTTGACTGCAGTGCTGAAGAGAAAGTTAATATGATCTGAAAATAAACTCCGAACAAACAAAAGTGTTGTTGGGAAAACAGCATCAACTCTCGGCAGACAGCTGCGCCTCAATGTCCACTCTGCAGATGGGGCACTTCTTATTGGTGAGGAGCCACTGATCCACACACAGCTGGTGGAAGAGGTGCATGCACGGCAGGCGCCTGCGGGGGAAAACGCACAGAGATCGCTTTTAGAGCTCGGAGATCTGACCGCGTCTCCTAGATCAGTCACTGCAGAAAGCAAACTTTGAGACAACCATCCAGATGCAGCCGATCAGCTGATGCTGCTGGTATCCAGGTGTCTGGAAAACAACAGCATCTAAAACAGCTTAAATATCATAAAGCAAAGAAATGTAAATGTAATTATAGGTTAGTTTTGTAAACAAATTACACAGCATCAGCATATAAGAGGGTTCGTACACTTTTCAATTTAAGTTTTCAAATTTTAAGCACCAAACTTTGGAAGTAAAAACAACACAAATAAACAGAAGAAGACAGTTTAAATTCATCATTATAGGATATAATGTAATACTGTTTGTTAATTACCTGTATTTTGTGATAGTATTTTACATTCTCCATCAAAAATTGGATGTTTTGAAATGTCGCTCACACACACCGGACTGGTCCGTGAACAAAACACTAACTTAAATTTAGAAGGTCTGCCTTTTAAAGAAATTTTAAAGAAATTTATTTTTTAAAATAAATTTTAAAGAAATTTATTTAAAATAAAAGCCAAATTTTATTTTAATGACTCAAATCAATAAATCACTGAGACATTATTAATAATAAATATTCAAAAATGAAATACAAAAGAACAGCATTCTCATTTGTGATTCTAAGTGATCTAAAACAAAAAAAAGTTTAGTCTGATTTAACTTCAGACAATAAATAAATGTCTCTCTATTAAGTGTATGAAAATGTCTGGATCCAACTGTAAATATCGTTTTCCAAATTTGGATTGTACTTTACTACAAGACTGTGCAGCTTTAGTCGCAAGCACTTCCACAGACTTTATACAGATATTAAACATTTTCCAAGCCTTGAAAAAACCAAATTGAAATCCAAATATTTTCAGGAACTTCAAGCAACCTGGTGTGATTGTCATTAAGATTTGGTCTGAGCAGCAGGAATCGGGAATAAACTGCACAGCTAAAGTAGCAGAAACAAAAGGTAAAACCGGACACGACCTCAATTTTAGACACATCCGCCTTTCCGCCATCAGGGGGCAGCGTCTCCTCCTGGAAAACCTGAGCCTGTGCCAAAAAGCCGCTCCATGAGGCCGGTAATTTTAAGGCACTCTGGGACTTTTCTGCTGATTACCAGAACTCCTTTGGGTTGTTTTTAGAGAAAAACGAAAATCCCACCGGACGGCAGGAGACCAGAACGACTGCACCTGTCTCCCCACCTGTGTTTGCGGGCTCACAGACACGCCCCTCTGAACGGATAATTGAACACATTTAAAGCTGTGAGAAAAAGGCAGGACGAACTCCCGGGAGAGCGGAGAGCTTTACCTGACGTCCTCCCCCTCCTCCAGTATCGACAGGCAGATGGTGCACTTCTCCTCCGTGTCTTCATCGGCCCCCTCATCTTCGTCTTGCTTGCCGTGCAGCTTTCTCTGTCGGGGAGAAACATTTGGAGACGTAAATTTTAAAAGCAAATTCTCTCAATAAAATCACTCAAACTGCTCAACTAAACTCCTAGCATGAAAACAAAAGGCTTAAGCCCCGTAACAGTAACTTTTTTTTTTTCTTGTTTCAACAAAACAAACTTAAAAATTGGGAACAGAGAGAATGGTCATTTGGTCCTGAAACAGAAAAGAAAACTTTCTATCCTAGTCTCAATGCTAAACAAATCAAAGTAATCCAAATAATAATAATAATAATAATTAAAAAATAAATAAATAAAAAGAAAGATATCAGCCGAATTTCCCGGCCCCCAAGGATAACAATAAAATCTAACGTACATGTGAGCAGAGACATGTTTCCAAATTGATTTGTTCGTTTTGATTCTCACCGATTCTGGGGTTGCGTGCATATTTTTCCCAATAGATGCCCAAGCTTCAGGGGTTAACTGTTGGTCAATGTCTCTCTCCAACACCTTCTGTATTGGGTGGCAGGGTGTTAGATTGCTTGTTTAGGTACATCTGAAAACCTCTAAGGAATCTTCCCCCCGCCCCAAACATTATCTTCACGGCTGCAATCTCTGGTAAAAGACACTACAGTGTTTTCTAAAACATCAGAGCACAAAAGACCACTGCGCACTCTGTCCCAGAACGCACTGCAGCAGACATGCACACGCGTGTTGAGAAATTGTGAGACAGAATGAGACGCTCGGAGCAGGTTTTACCTTCTTGTACTTGTGTGGGTAGGTGCACCTCTCTATGGTTCCCTGAGAGGCTCCTCGATTCACAGTCCCAAGTCGTTCCTCTAAATGCAGCAGGTCCTGGTGGAGACAAACGGTTCTCAGCTTCTCCTTCAACATCACCGAGAGCCTGAATGGCCGGGTTCGCTCAGCCCGGTAGCACAAATAATGACAAAGTGTCTTCTTGGTAGCTTTTAAAAGCAGCCAATTTAAGTTGAAGCTTTTAAAATTGTGATTATTTTGTAGATTTAAACCTCAGCCTTGGTTCATTGGATTCAGGGTTTTCTTTAGTGTGACTTTAAGCTGATTTAAAAATTGTTTTTACAGTATGTGTTTCTCACAACAATTGTACTTTGTGTAAACTTTCAAACTAAATCCAAAATTGTAGTTTAAATTCCCATATGTATTACCTTTTACTTGTTGTTGCTTTCTGTTACTTTTTCTTATTTTATCTGATCTAAATGCTTTAGATGTGCTTTGTATGAAAAATGCTCAACAAAATAAGACTGGATGATTGTCAGCTGGTACCTAAAAAGCTTGAAATATTCTGAGATGTTCTATAAATGTTAAATAAAGATTACAAGGTTTAGACACAACAGAAAAGCTAGCCTCAGAAATGACAGCTTTCGCTCACCAGTTCAAGTAATTTCAGAGCATAAGAGAAAACACACACACTAACTGACTGTGTAGATAAAAAAAAACAAAAAACTGAACAGAAATACAGGTTTTGGAGTCATTTTTGTCATTTTAATGTTACGTCTCATTTAAAATATACCAGAATGGATCAAGATTAAGTTTATATATAAATTATACATTCTTTATTCAGTGTTTTTCCTTTTCAGTCTTGATCCCTTATTAAATCTTTTTGTAGTCGATTTAACAAAATAGTAAATATTTTCTATTGATTTTTTTAAAACAATAAGTACAAGAAAAGTACAATAAGGGAAAGACACTAAAACATTTAAAAAGTAAACTAACGCTGGTGATCTGACCTTCACCTCAATTGGCTCCACAAAGTTTGCCAATTGGTGGATTTGTTGAAAAATCTACATTTTCTTCCCTCTAATGTTATCTGGGCGTCACCCTGACAATAACACTGTAAACACTGTTGCCATTTAAAGTTTCGGTGAGGTGTTACAAAATTGAGTCGCACAGAGGAAGATATCAGAAGCCATTTCAAAGGAAGCCATTTTCCTTCCCATGTTGAGACACAGCTGCGGTTTATTGTGGGTCTGAGATAACAGGGAGGAAGAGTAGCGAAAAAACAAAAGAAGCAGTTCCTCTTTTTTTTTTTTTATATAAATTTATGGTTTTAATCGCCGCCTGTCGTGGCTTGTGAAATCTCAAAGTTAAGGATCTGCATCGTCTGGGATCAAAGACAACTATTTTAGTAGGACAAAATGCTAATTAAAGATGCTAAAAACAAATGTTTCAAATGTTAACTCCAAATGATTGTCTTATGTTTTTTTTACTTTGTCATTTTCACACATGGTGGGACGTGACCTCTGCTCCTAATATTAATAAATAATGTTCTCATATTATACCTCAAACATTTTAGCCAAACCCAATTTCTCTTTATCGGCACGTCAGAGACTGAAAAAGCTGATAAACTTGTCTTATTGGCCTCATCGTCATCTTCATCATCCTCTGCAGCTGAGTCACATTTTAAAAGAATGGTAAAAACGGACACACCCGGCACCAGCGTGTTGAACTGTTTCTCACCCTGGAATCAGTCTTTTGAGTTTGTGACGCCAAACTGAGTCTGCATCACAAAGTGGAAAAGTCTAAACCTGGTGACAAAGTTTCTCAAAACATGAAAAAAACAAGACTCACATCACACAGCAAGCTGCCAAGTACCAAGTATCCAATTTGCCTGTATTTAGTGACTGGATAAAACTAGCTAAAATTAGAGGTGATGGGACTGAATGCATCACTGTGCGTGTGTGTGTTTGATTCTTTATCTCCAGCTTTAGGAAAAGCTGATTTCGGAGCAGACGGGTGCAGTTCTCACCTCATAGGTTCTTCCAAAGCCAGTCATTCTCGATGAGATGTACCTAATGTGCGGGTAGGTCACTTCAGAAATGCCAGTAGTGTGCTGCAGGAAACAAAGACACAAAAACATTACAACAAGTCCCTGAAATATTGCATGTAGCTGAAGAAGAGACGTTGAACTTTTTAACAAACATTTCCAAATATCTGATGTTGAAAATGTAATTTATAAAACTAAACTATGTATTAGTTTTATAAACACACAAATGCATGTATTTCAAAAAATAAACTAAAATGTTTTCTGAACGTATTTCAGTAATACAAAATGAATTTATTGCATGATAAATTAAAACAAACTCAATAATTTCCATTTGTGTTAGTTATAATTTTCTCTTTTTCTTAAAAATGTACCTATTAGTTAACACAGAACAAACATTATTGACCAACAAATTATCTCTGTTTACCAAAAACTGGTGCTTTAGTCTCAACTTTACCTTTGTCATAATTAATTATATTTGTTGTTTATGTTTTATTTTGTATATTTAAAATGTCTTCCACTTCCAAAGTTAAATATTCATCACAATCTAAAGTTTGTTGATTTTTGAGAAAGTGTTATTGCATTAATATGTCATTACCATTACTCGAAAATGGTCTCAAAACAATATTATTGTTTATCGCAATAATTTCTGGGGCAATTTATCGTCCAGCAAAATTTGCTATTGTGACAGGCCTACCATTTAACAACGAAGGCAACAGATGTGTGTATATAAAATTAGAAAGCAAAACTACAAACTAAAAACGTGTTTTAGATGGAGGTCAAGGACCCTGGTTTTGTTAAATTATGCATTAATTCCTAATGTATAATTTATGAGGCCTGACGAACTGTTTCTGAGGAAACTAATGTTATTAATGAGGCCCAGCGGAGCGAATCCAACACAAACTTTGTATGAAATGTGTTTGTTATCTTCTATGCTAATAGTTGCAAAGGTCTCTTCTACCATTAAGGAGATGGGGAAGTGGTGCAGTCTCGGGGGAGTATGGTAGTGGGGCAGGTGAGAGTGCAGGTGCCCTGAAGTGTATGAAGCCACTGGTACACCAGCCTCGATACCAAGCTCCCTGTTCAACATGAGAGAGTCGTTATTACATCAGTGCTGCAGGTAGAAATCCAGACATTTCAGAAACAAAAACACCATCGATTAAAAGACGAAACCATAAACCCACCATGTCGTTCTCTGCTCAGGCTGGCGAGGATGGGAAGACATGGTCTGTGGCACGTGAATGTGGTGTCCATGGCCGTAGTTGGGGTGCATCCTGTGGGGGTGTGGAGGTGGCCGCTCGTGCGCCCGCCTGCAAAGAAAAATAAATACACGCGTTTCACCAATAAACGTCTGCAACTTTTACGAATCCGTGGCGCCGATACTCACGTGGGGTGCTGCATCATCCTCCGCCTCTGGACCTCCATCCTCTGCAGCATCTCGTGCTGATGCATCCTCTGCACCGAAGGCCCCAGAGGCGGCATGTGGTGCTGCAGGGTCTGGTGGTCCGGTGGAAGGTGCTGGGCCAGGGGCACAGTTGAAGTGGGGAGGTGGTGGGCGGAGAGGGGAGGTGGAGGCGCGGGAGGAACCGAGTGACCAGCAGGGTGGGATGGCAGTGGCGTATGAAAGGAGTGGGGAATGAGGAATTCGCCTTGTGGAGGAGGCTGTGGGGTGAGTTGGGGGTTCCCGTGGGAGTGAGGGCAGGCGGAGGAGGGCTGATGATGCAGGGATCGTGTTAGAGAGCCATCTGGGAACAGGGAAAGAAACGGTGAAAGAGTCAGTAAATCTATTCAAACTAACAGTAAAATAAAGAGACCGAGCTTAGAAATGAGACTTTTGCTCCATTTAAGATATGAAATTACAATTGAGGTGTTTCCAATTGCCTCTTTTTCTGATTAACAAGAGATCACAAAAACTTATTCATATAACTTGAATTATTATATTTCCAAACAAAAACAAAACAAAAAATGTTTTATATATTTCCAGTCTTTTTAAAAATATTTTAAAAGTTTGAATAAACTTTGCAGACTTCAAGTTTAGGATCTGCAAAAACCAAAAGCTGCAGGGACGTGAAGGAATGGACGGATGGACAGAACGACATCCACATAAACACAGACTGCGGAAGAACCACGGTGCTGGTTCTGTTGGACTTCCGTGCCGGATTTTTACACTGTTAACCACGACATATTATTGAAACAAATGGAGACCTGAGTAGGACTTTCAGGTCAATTTTTCAACTGGTTTGAATCTCACAAAAAGAACGGAAATTATTTCATAGTAACCAGAACCAAACATTGAGTTTTTATGCTCCTATAATCTAAAACAAACTTCCAGAAATATGATGAAATCCTGAGCTCCTTTAAATCAAACTAAAAATCCATCTCTTCAGAGTTGCCTCTGATTCATAATAACAGGAGCACAGATCAATTCTAGTTTTTATTATTTATACTCATCTATCCAGATGATACTTTCTTACTAACTCTTATTTAGCAACCCAGAACAAGGATTAGAACTTGGAGCCCAGAAAAACTACTTTAGCAACTACTTTTTACACTCCTATTATATTCAAACCACAAAAGGAATTAAACCAGAGGATGCTTACTTAGACTCATCTACCCACCCTGAATAGGAGTATCTAGTTTGTTTACTTTGGATCAACATTATTAGCTTTTTCTTCTTTTGCTCTTTCCTTTGGTTTGTTATTTTTGTTTGTATTTCCTTTTAATTCCTGTAAAGCACTTTGTATTGCCTTGTTGCTGAAAATGTGCTATATAAATAAAATTACTTTTACAACTTTTTGTTACTTCTCTTTATTTTGACTCTGTATTGTAGGCGTTATTTTTATCACTCGGTTCCCCCCCACGTGTATTTTAAACCTGGCAGGCCACCAGGCTGAGCATTGTTTGTTCATTTGGTAACACTTTATTTGAATAGGTGTGCATAAGACTGGCATTCAATAAATAATGACACATTTAATGTAAACTTGCATTGAAAGTATCAACTTTGCTCTATACAACAAATAATGATACTTTAATAAAACGTTGCATTAAAAGTCCATTATAAATGTCAACTTTGCATTACACGTGTCATAATTTACAGAATGACACTTGATAGCAGTCATATACTCATGAAGACTCCTTCATGTTCACAACAGGTGTTATGTCATGTTTGTCACAGTGTCGTGTCAGTCTTATGCACGCCCCTTCAAATGTCACTGTTTTTTTATTGTATGTTATTTTTATAAGCCAGAACTTCAAACCGCTGCCTGTCTCTACCAGAATACCCGCTAACAACTTCAGCAAATAAAATTACAAGTCACAGATAAATCATCATAATATTTTGGTCACTTCAGACCAAAACATGAAACAACTGCAGAGCAAACAATGGTTTTATGCTAACCTTTTTTAAGGCATTATATTTAGTGTTTAAGTACTGTTAATATTGCATTTTAATAGCTACTGATACTACAAATTTTCTGTGAACATTTTTAACTCAAAAACAAAGAGGGTCGCAGGATGACTGCCCCATCGCCTACCGGGCTTAGCAAGTTATCGCGTAAAGAACTTCAAACTGCCTTACTGCTGAAACGTGCAGCACGAATAAACTTGACAGACAGAAAGACAGGTGGTGTCAAAAGGAAAGCGCAGGAGTGCAGCGTCACCCACAGCCAACAACGCTTCCTCGTCACACAGCTTTAATCTCTGTGTTGAATTATTATGGGAATCACCAACTCTTTCTTCTACTCACAAGATGGATGCATGTAATGTCTGCAGGGCTGAGGTTGTGTTTGTGGCTGAGCCACCATGGAGGAGCTGAATGAGTCCACCACAGCTGGCTGACTGGGCCCTGGGGTGGCATGTGAAACATAAGCAGGGGGCCGCGAGGAGGAGCCCGGGCAGCAAGGGTCAAAGGCTGACGTGCTGCCATGGAAACTAGCACCCCCGGTGCCACCGCCTCGAATGCTGCTGTTGCTCAGGTCCACTGGCAGGGTTTGCTGTGGGAGGGAAACAGAAACACTGAGGATGCAAGAACTGAATGGTCTATTTCAATCTGCGAAACAAGTTGTAGTTTTTTCTGACTAATATAAAAGAAAATATATGTAGAATTTCAGACATCCTGCAGATCTGATTTGTTGTTTATACACAGCAGAAATTTGAAGAAGCACTTTAAGTTTATACAGCCATGATAATAAAAAAATATATAATAAATAAAGCACTTTAAACTACCTTGTCCCTGAAATGTGTGCATATGGTGGTAACACACTGCAATAAACACAAAATCTTCCCAAGTATTTTTGATCTAGTTTCTAGTGGAAACACCTTAGTATGCTGGAAATAAGTCAAACCTACCTGACAAGCAACTTTTCAGCAAATAATCTATCAGTGATAAAATACATTTTCCCCAATGTCTTGTTCCACTGGCAGATTATTTCACTTATAAATACTACATTTTCATCAGTAGAATTATTTACTTAAAACAAGCACCTATATTGTGCTGAAAAGTTACTTTTGTCTTATTTAGAATGTACTAAGGTATTTGCAGTAGAAACCAAAATCAAGGTAAGGTTTAGTGTTTTTGCGCTTCAGCTCCTTTATACCTGGTCATGGTAGTGGGATGCATTGCTGCTGCTGCTGCTGTTGCTAACTCCAGCACAGGGGGCAGGCAGAGCACTGGGGCGTTCCACAGGGCAGCTCGGCTCTTGAAAGGGTAAGGTTCCCGGGGGCTGTGGTGCAGGGTGATGGATATGGTGGACAAAGTGGTGAGTGTTGCTGTGGCTGTGCTGAGAGCCGGCGGTCTGCTGAGAGGAGGACGCTTGCAAGCAGCTAGAATGGGAGTGGCTGAGGGACATGTGACCAGGAGAGGGGCCGCTGCACGGAGAGTGCTGCTGACAGCAGGATGGGAGTCTGGGCATGGCTGTGCCTGAGTTTTCTCCTCCTGTACCAGACAAGCCTGGTCTGTTGTCATCTGAACAGGAAAAAAAAAAAAATTAATCACAAGAGATTATTTCACCACAGATTAGATTAAAAACAAGGATTTTATCAGGTTCCTCCAACTCTAATTTAAGACTTCTTCTATCCTTTTTAAGATCATTATTAATGAAATTTAAGATCTGTATCACATCAGAAATGTACAAAAGAAACAGCCTTAACCCTTGTAATGCTAAGTGTTTTTTGGGGGGGGTTTTTGCACAGATTTCATTGTATGTGTCGGCAAGAGACGTGATCCGATAGCGATCCAGCCACCTGGCCATAAATTTGCACTACTTAATCTATTAGAGATACAAAAAAGCATGCTTGCTAGCTTTTTTGCTAGCTCCTTGCTAGCTGGAGGCCCCTCTGTGCCTCCAGCACAGGGGGGCTGCTAGCACAGAAGGCTAACTTGTTTTTTTAGCTAGCTACCTAGCTAGCTTTTCTCTTCCTTCCGTTTTTAGCTAGCTACTTAGCTAGTTAGGTTTAGCTACCAGCTAGTTTTTCTCCTTCCATTTTCTCCTACCTAGCTAAAAACTAGTAGGAGATAATATACCTAATACTAGCTAATATACCTTTTACTAGTTAGCAAGGGTACATTAGCAGCGAGTTACAACAACATTCAGTCACAGAATAAAATGAAGAAACGTCTCAAATGTGATTCAAACATCTGCCTGACAGAAAGAAAAAAAGATTGCACCTTTAAGGCCAACTTACCTTTTTTTTATTATTATTATTTAAGGCATTTTAAGGCCTTGATTTTATATGCATTGATTTTTAAGGACTTTTTACGGATATGTGGCCATTGTGTAAACATAAACCAGACTCTGATAGAACATCACGGCTGATCTGTCAACAGTAGTTGGCTTCACTGTCCTCATGTCACCGTACCTTCTGCGGCTGTGCGAGCAGAACCACTGGCTCTCTGTGTGTGCACACTTTCAGCCATTGAACCTGCGCAGCTGGTGGAAGGGCCCGGGGCATCATTGAGCTCAGAGGTAGAGGCGTGATGGGAGGATGATGATGAAGAGGACGACCTTACTGTCTGAGGGTGAATGCTGCCGGAGGTTGTTGGTACGACTGAGAGATCTGCAGAGGAAGAAAATAGTACAAAATTGAGATGGTTGGAAAATATATTAATTACAATAATTAATGCACAGTGATTCCAGAGTCTGATCAAATAATAAAAAAAACTGTTTACAGTCCTAATTCAATAATTTTTATAAGCCATTAGTGAAGAGAAACAGCTGAAAATTAAGACAAAAAAAAAGACAAGCAAGCTGAATTAATGTCTCACAATTAGTACAAGGCTTATTTATATTTGCTTTTTCTTTAAATATGACAAAGGCTTGTCAAGTTTATGTTCAAGAAAACAAAAAACCAGAAATAAGCTTTTTTTTTTTATTCCTTTATTCAAAGGAATATCGTGGACCACTTTAAAACTTTAGCGTTGGTGGTGAGCCACACAGGGCAGTGATGCAGACCAAAGCGAAAGGCCTCCCAGTGTTTGCATTTCTCAGGGGAGGGAGGGAAAAATTAATTTGTGAATATGAAAAGCAGATAGGCTGCGAATACTGAGAGGATAATAAGGTTTGTTTCTACAACCGAGGAGCCTTTACAGAGAAGCACACACAGCACAGTCCTCTTTAGTTAAATCGCTTTGCTGCTGAAGTGTTTTGATTGAATTCAGTCCCAGGCTGAGAATTGTGCTTTTAAAGAACTGGTAAGGCTGTAATGGGTGCTGGCTTATGTACAAGTTGGTGCTCACTGATGCATAATAGTGATTTACTCCTTCAATTAATAAACACTTTTTTTCTGTCTTTTAATTCAGGTTTTTGTTATCACATCTGCCATATTAGTTCACATTTTCCTCAAAGCTATTTTAAATTGAGAGAGTAAAATAAAAGATATAACATCAGGAAAGCTTTGACTTCAAGGATAAAACCATAGGAATAAGGATGCACAGATAGTTGGATGTTTTGAACAGTTTGTAACCAAATTAATTTTCATTAGAGACATAAATGAGTCAAAGCATCATACATTCTGCACTTTGTATGCATCTTTAAATGAGCAGACTTTCTTCATCAATAGTTTTCTATACTTTTTTGCACAAAATCATTCGTAAATAAGAAGATTTTATTTAAGAATAAATAAAGTTCTTATTTATTCTTAAATTGTTGTGCTTATTTTGAGCTCCTTTCAGGATGAGCTGGTTTTTAGGACTTTTGTCACTTTCATTCAAAATAAGCTGCTGTTGGCCACGCCCCTACACTCAACGTTTACACTCACACAGAAAAATATCTGCAAACACAGGACACCTGTCTCTTCCAGCAGCCTTTGTACATTGCGTGCAGCAGTAAGACCAGCTGACCAATCATGCTGGAGTTCCGCTTGGTTGCTAGGTGACGGGCAGGGCTTTGCTGAGGTTGCTAGGGAACGCCTCAGTGCCCACTGACTCTAACCTAACATTTGGGAAGTTATTGAAACTACTCGTTTTTCAGACACAAAAATAAATGTACTTATTGACAGAAAACAGCTGGCAGGTGAAGGTGTGACCAAATAGGCAAATATAAAAAAGCGCAAAATGTGAATTTTGCATTACAGGTAACCTTTAGAAATGGTTGTACTGTTTTGCCTTTTTGCAGTTGTACAAATTCGGTAACTTTGGGAGCACTTTTAGATTTTTTTGGTGTAAAAAAAAATATATAAACGACTCATTGTTTTCATTCTTTTTTTCACAGCTAGGTAATACCGTAACTTAAAAGCCAAATACAATACATAGAGATTTGTGGTTTTCACATTAAATCAATTTTAAAAAAATAAAGAGTTCATTTCATTCAGGTCAGACATTGAGCTGGAAGTTGGACGTCTTACCGTCCTCGTCCACAGTGAGATCCACCACCTCCCCGGGGTTCTGGCGCAGCGGCTGGATGACTGTTGAGAGCCGGTGACGTCCACGCGTCTCCTGGAGGCGATTCTGGGCACAACTGCTGCCCCAAATCCTACTAAGACCCCCGACTGAGCGTGACCTGCATGCAAGCAGACATAAAAAAAGAAAAATTACCTCCAAGACAAAACTAAAGCATAGAACTAGAAGTTATATTTTCAAAGCTCAGTGATGCTGAGATTTTCTGAAACAGAACATTCAAGTTTGGTGACAGCTGACAGACACAGCGATAAAACAGAAGAGTTAAAAATATGCAAACAAGTGAAGCAATTCAATAGCGGTTATTCTGGAAAGTGTAAAGACCAAGAGTACAAGACGGAGCACAAGTTGGCATAAAAATGCCCAAATATTTAAATCAAAAATACTTTATTGATCCCAAAGGGAAATTAAATGTTGTTGTGACTCATTAACTCAGATTCCTCAGAGTTATTGTAGATGTGATGGCTGGAAAAATCTTTTGTAGTAGTCTGTATTACAGTGAATCTAAAGAAGCCTCTGACTGCAGACTCTATAATCCAAAGACAGACTAATGAAGAGGATGGTCAGTGTTGTCCATAGTTTTCTTGATCTTATGAAGAATACTCCTTTGAATCATCATATCCAAAGGTTAAATGACAAAATCAAATAAATGCTGATATTGAGCAAAGACATTAATATAAATCCGTGCGCAGCTCAACCACAAGAACTCAGAATGCACAACTAGCATCAAATCCTCCTCTTTATTCCCCAGACACCTTTAATTTTCCTGCATGCCCCTCAAATCTCAGCCGCTGCGCCTCCTCTTCCTCTCGCCCTGTTCTCCTCTGTCTTTTAATTTTCTCTCTCAAAGGCTCCTGTTGCTCTCCTCCGCGGCCTCTGAGACGGGGTGAGAAACAAGGGAGTAGCCACAGCTCCCCCCGTGGTGCGGTAAGAGACAGGTGAACGGAGGGAGGGGGGAACGACCCCGAGAGACAGGAAGCTGTGTGGGAGTGCCATGAAGCAGGCTGCCATGGAGACGTTGAGGTAGGGGACCTTAGTGCTGCCGGTGGAGCGCTTTTGAAAAATATCCAGCAGCGATGGAGAAAGAGTTTAATCTTGGAGAGAAAACCTTAACAGAATGATTTAGTCAAACGAGAAATCTGAATTAAAATCATGATTTTTCTTGTTTGCTCAGTTTAAAGACAGATGGGAAATTGAGCGGTTTGACTCTTAATTTTGATGTTTAACATTTTATGATGTCAGCAGCCTTGTAGCCTGCAAGGATGTTTCTTTACTATGCATAATAAATTATTTCACTCCCATGTTACTAGCAAAGCTAATAGAAATCTTCACGTAAGTTTTGTTTCATTGGTTTGGTTTATAAGCAGCGGATCAAACCAAGGTGAGGTTTTGCGGCTGGTCTGCTCAGCTTTGGTTTGTTGTTAAAAGGAATAAAGACCTGATCTGTGGTAAAATAACAACTTTATTTCTTCTTTTAACTGTGCGTCACCATTATAAATTGTTTCCCCAGCAAATTCAAATATATTAAAGTCACTGCAGGTCGGTGACTCATTTACATATTTTTTTTACTCTGTTTATTAAATGCATCAAAACTTAAATAATTTCCACATTCTTCAACCTGCAAAGACAAAAAAAAAAGGCGAAACATGTTTGTGTTTGGTAAAAATCAGATAAAGGTTAGTGGCATTTGTTTTTGTGTTCTGTGGTTGTTAACTTTCTTTTTTATTTTGAGTTAAAACAAAGTTTATGCTGTTCGTTTGTTCATGTAAAGGAAAACCGGGGCTGATTAAAACTGGAGTCCACTGGTCAGACCTCAATGAAATCCAGAAACTAGTAAAAGCCAGACTTTGCCGCAAATATTGTTGCTTTTTATCCACAAAGCAAACTCGTAATCGCAATTTCAAGAAAAACGCAGCTGATTATTTGTTTATTTTCAGTTCAAATTAAAAAATTTAATTAGTTTTTAAAAACTTGAAATGACCTGGTTACTAAATATGAGAACTGTGTGTACTGAAACAAAATATAAAATACTAATTTCAGACAGTTTTTTTTGTATTGGCTTACAGTAATGTAAATTTACTTTGTAATAATATAAATTATTTAAATAAAATGGTTTTTCACATAAATCTAAACGTTGGCTTTCATTACATTCTGCACCCATGAGGCAGGAAATGCTTTTATTCGCGCCGTTTGCAATACGGGGAATTCCCATCTGCCCATGCTATCCACTTCCTTTTATATACATAAGAGGAAGCTCAGTTACCTTTTACACTTTCAACAGCAACTTATAGCCAACTTATAACCAGTGTGCAACTTCAGACATAATAAACAGACTCCCAACAACCCGGCACTGAGGCTGTGATGTAGAGAGAGACATTGAGGAGATGCGTGAGGAGTCTAATTGGACTTCCTTGTACTCTTTGGGTTGACCCCAAGGGTCCAAGGTTGACACGAGGGAAGGGCCGCTAATTAAGCAGAGCTGGGATTATTTTGTAAATATCTGTTTACCACTGGAAACCTCTGGGGACGAGGGGTTCCAGCAGAGAGGAAAACACAACGTTATAAATATGATCACTATGGGAATGGCGGGGGCTTGGCAGGGCTGAGGCGGTGCCAAGGCAGAGCGACACGAGGCCCGGACCCCGGGGACAGGAGGAGAGCGACGGGCTGCGTGCACTGCGGCAATGTGGAGCAAACTGCTGGGGCTGATGCTGGTGACAGCTAAGGTTGGGAGTTTGGGAGTTCAACAGGGAGGGAGGGCAGGAATAGCAGAGTGAGGTGTGGTAAACAATTTATGGCACTCAGCTATACAGCAGACCTTCTTATCACGATTTAAGATTTCTTACGCTTTCTGGAAACAAGTTGCATAGAAAATCTACCTGAAGAAGCTCATATTTTAACAAAGTCTACATGTACTGAGCAGAAACCGGTGAACATAATGCTATTTATTATCAGTGGAAACTACAAGTAAAATGCAGCCAACTTAATAGAAACGTTTTCTATTGCGCTAGTTTACAGAGTAGTTACATGAATAAACAAATACTGATTCATAATTCAAATTGTTACTCTTAGAGAACACCCCTGGGAAGGACACACTAGTTATTAAAAAAAAAAAGTCTCGTTCTCTTCTTGATGATGCCAAGAAGCTGCTTTTAATGTCACACAACTCTAACAGTTTACTGTTTAATATATAGATGTGAAATCCCAGCATAGAATAAGACTGTAGTGCAAATTAACACAGACACAAGTGACAAAAAACTGCAGATGAATGCGTGTTAGCAAACAGGGCCAATGTCAGCATGAACAGAGATTTCATTGCTCATTCTGTCGGCCTTTGATTCTCCACCCTCCTGCTCCACTGGTGCCCATCCCCCACTTCAACACATCGCTACGTTATCTAGTGAGAGAGGAGAGCTGAAAAGTGACAGGAAAGGAGGCAAATCATGACCGTCCGAGCTCTGGGTAGCAACTTTAAGGAACCGAAAACATATTCTTAGTGGCTTGGTACTAAAATGAAAACGGGGATGTGGTTAGAGGAGTGAGGGGACAAAAAAACATGTGACAGATGTGACCACAGAGGAAAATGTTTGTGCAGGATCACAGATTAAAAGGGGTACTGAAACAGAAATTTACACATGAGTGGGGGAAAATATGACTCTCAACATGCTGGGGGAAATGAAAAGAAGAACAATTCGGCATATTTCAGAAAAATGATGTTCTGTTTGCTGTACATGATCAGTAAAAGATGGGCTGCATAG
The DNA here is from genome assembly GCA_010277075.1 of Poeciliopsis retropinna. Classification (NCBI taxonomy): domain Eukaryota; kingdom Metazoa; phylum Chordata; class Actinopteri; order Cyprinodontiformes; family Poeciliidae; genus Poeciliopsis; species Poeciliopsis retropinna. Next base: position 15,027,191 of record VMRM01000006.1, on the reverse strand, counting down.
TGGCGCATCGTTGCCTTCCAGCAAGAAACTCCTGGGTTCAGCGGGATGGATTTGTGGTGTGTTGCAACAGTTACATCAGCAGCTTTTCACTTTGACATGTTGATGAAGTCAACAACCAAGATTCTTTCTTGATGAATTCATTTCTTTAATATTTTGTCCTGTGTTTTAACACAAATTATAACCCAAATGGTAATTATTGACAATCCAATTGTTCAAAAACAAAGCTTCCTCATGGGACTTTCCTTCAACTTAGCCTCCTCATATTGTTCAAATTAGCACTTCTGCAAATTAATAAACACAAATGCAAAGCTGCAGAACTTCTTTCAAGTTCATAAAACTTCAGAATGGCATTAAAAAAATGCTGTAGACCAGAAAATAATCACACAGACTCAAACAAACCCAATAGAAACAGAAAATGAAGTGAGAGGATCCTGTCTTTTTGTCACCCGCACAAACAAAATAATATTCAGAGGCTCAGTGTGAAATCTTTACCTTCCCAAAAGGACACGACTGAAGCTAGAAAAAGGAGCAGGAGCCTGTAAATTATTCAATAAAATAATGATGTATAAAGAGCAACGTTTGGATAGATCATGGAAATAACTCAGTCAAGTGGATTTCAATAAGTTTAGACAACTCAAACCATTTCAGCCTGAATCAATGTTCAGATGCCTTGTTATGTTTAATTAAAAGGTAATATAATCAAGTAAAGCTGGAGGAAGTGGGGCTGCAGGGCTTGAAGCCAAGTACAACCACCAAGCTCAGGTTTTCATTTCATAACATTGTGACAAAAATTATATTTATTAAAATTCAACTGCTTATTGATGCTTTAGGAAAGGAGTGTCAACCTCATTTTCATTTCGGGCAATGGCAAGATCAAGAATGTCTTCAAAAGGCCAGTTGTGGCAGAATATATTGATAAAAATATCCACTAACAATACGTTGATGGGTATTGATTCGGCATTCAATGAGTACTTATTAAAATTAAATAATATTGAACCTTTTCTCACACTGATGTAATTCGGCAGATACAGATAAAAACTGCTTTGATTAAAATCCTTTTTTAAGTGTTTTTTGAAGCTCCTTTTAATGTCAGCTCCCTCGAGTCAGGAGGGCCACATAAAAAGCTACGGCGGGCCAGATTTGGCCCCTGGACCTCCAGTTTGACATGTGTGCTTTACAACGACCAAACAGAAACGTTAGCCCCTTCAGCACCTACCTAAATCCGTCTCCAACGGTGACGATCTCCACTTCGCTGTCCGTCGAGGTGACGTTGATCTCCTCGCTGGCGGGAACAGCGTTCGCTGGAGCTGGAGACGCCTCTATCACCACCACATCCTCATCCAGAGCACCTAGACACACCAGCGGACATTAACACCTCCTACAAACGCTGCGAATGTGTCGCCATATGGTCATATTAACATCTTGATTTTGTAACCGTGATTGGTGAGCACTTGAAGGCTTAGAGGAATAATTTCTTAAAAACCAGCAGAACTGAGAGGAACGTTGAATCACTGGGAGTAAACCCGAGGCGGAAGGGTTGTGATCTGGGGTAGCAATAGTTTCGCTACAGTGAGGCACGTCATCAGGAAACATGAGACATGATTTTCACATAAACCTACAGAGAATAACTGGAAATGTTACTTAACTGTGGTTAGTGCTGGTTGACATAGACAAAAAACAAACAAAAACAAACTAGAACTTATTTTCTTTATTAAATAAATTAGTTATTAAAGATGCACCAATATGTAAAAATTTTGATATCCGATATCAATACTACTGTTATGTCCAATAACCAATATTTACTGATATTATTTACATTTTCCTACAGCTTCAACACCTTATAAAAGCGACCACTTCGACTACATTGGGGCGGGAGCAAGTAGGCAGCTTCGCTCCGACTAGTTGGGCGAGGAACTCATGATAACTGCTTGCCGTTCTAGTCTGGTTGTGACATCCCTCAAAACTAATTCAGTTTTTCCTTGATCAAGTTTTTTGCCACTAGCTTCACATTTTGTTTTGTTTTTTAAACAGAGCATTTGCACTCTGTATATTCAGCTTTCGCTTTGGTTACAGAGAAATATCTTGGTTGAAAGTGTGGTTCGGTATCTTGCCCCGGGAAACTTCAACATTTATTTTGGGCCACTTCAAAACCTGAGGCACGGGCACATCAACGGGGGCCTTTGTTTTTTGCAATCCAACTCTCAAAACAATGAAAAAGGAAAAGAAATCTTGCAGTAATGTCTGCGTCTGAAATGTTTGTTTAGTTTTACATAAACAAAAAAAAAAACCTTAAAAAGTTGAATAAGTACTTTTCCAGACCAATTTCTATCAATAATAAGTGAGAAGGGTAAACACATGGAACACGTTTTGTCATACTTTTGCAGTCTTTGGAGTTCATAAATCAAATAACATATTTTCTTATTTTCAGAAAGCGTGACAGTGTGGTCACACCAGTTACAGATCCGAGTTCTCACAGTCACAGGCCTGTTTCTAATTATTGTCACCATATCTCAGTGTAAGTGAGAGCTACTGACTCATTCGCTGGGTGTGTGAGTCAAACTTCTGTAACAAGACTGAGCTTTTTGTGTAAATCTTAAGCACTTTGCCGCTGCCCACTTCATCACTGTCGTCCTACATTCTGAAAGAGCTCACAGCAAGGCATGTTTGTGAAATTCAGAGGAAACAGCATGCATGGAAGTACTGCTGCTCTTACTCCATGTAAGACAAAGGAATAAAAGTCAGAATAAAGGTCACAGAGGGGGAACATTATGAGTTAGTGCACTGAAGAACATTACTTTGTAAAATAAAAATAAAGCAACTTCTACTTCATGCGATAAGGTCTGATTCAGTGCACATCTCCTTGAGTTGCTCTTTAAAATCCATGTTTCCCCCTTTGTGATTTTAGTCCCAACTCTCTCAAGAGAGCTGCTGCTAGGTAGCGTCTGCAGGTCCAGCTGCCTGGAAGTGAACTCCTCACTCTGGCTGAGCAAATAACACTGACAGCTACTATTCTTAACAGGGTTTTCCCCAGAAAACTTGCTAAGCCCTGAGGTAGCGGTGCTAGGGCAGTCCGCCAGCGGCCCGTCATGTTTTTGGTTTAAAAAATGTTTAAAGTTGCCAAAAGGTTTGAAAATATGACTGGTTATTGGACGATATTGTAAACAATACCTAAAAAGAAAAGCAAAAATTAAAATATTCAATTAAAGTAAATGTAATTTTTTTTTGCATTTCAGTTGTTTTATCCTAATTAAAGTGTCCAATTTTTTAAAATTTTTTATCCATGACTTGTCACCTTATTTGCTGAAGTTGTTAGCGTGTAGACCAGTAAAGACAGGCTTTTCCAGTGAATGATAAAAAACATACCTACAATATTGTCATTGTGCTTCAAATAATTTTATTTTAATAAATACACAAGCAATGCTTATTTAGCCTGGTGGGGGTTCAAGTAAAGCCTGGTGGCCCACCAGGCTTATAAACCCTGCTTAATAAATAAAAAGGTAAAAAAAAACAAAACATTGAAAAGCAAGGTTTTGTTCACTTTAGGGCTATTGTTTGGTTTATAATGGAATAGTGACAGTTATCTGAGGTGCTTAACTTCAATTGATTTCAATAACTTACATGAAACTTGTCTTACAGGTAATCCTGAGCTATTCCCTGAATATCTGGCACACCCACTCCAGCGCTGGACATTCACAAAGAAGGTTTCATCACCTTCCCTGGTGATGAAACGTCCTGCTGTAAACAAATGCTCCACTTTTCCTCAGAGACCTTTTGTTTCTATGCGAAAGGCTGCTGCTCGGCAGCATCTTCGCTTTTCTCCCACCTGCCTCCCGCCACGGAGGGAGAACAGCTAACTTTCCATTCTCCCCGTGGGCCGCGGCAGTAGGAATATTACCGAGGCTAAATGGCTACACAGGAGATACAGTACGCCAAAGTAAAGGTGGGGCTTATTATCCTCTTGCTCAGAAAAACACCAGAGCGTTGTTGTTTGAGCTCATGATCTGCATAAAGCTGTTACTGTAACAGAGGGAAGCATCGGCCATTAACATATGGCAACAGAAGCTGCAGCTTTTATCAGAATTATGAAAAACTAAAAAAATAAACATTGAATATTACATTTTTGCTAAGATGCACTTTACAAACTACTAGGGCTCTGCAATATGGATTAAAAATAAAATATCACATTTTTTCATACCAGCTCTGATTTTTTTTTTCTTGCTATTTTTTCTAAAATAAAAATTATTTCCAAGGATATTACATGTTTTCAAAAAGTCTCTTATTTCAACAATCCCTTTTGTAAATTGTACAGAGGCATATTATGGCTAAGCTACAAGAATATTTATTTAATTACAAGAACATTGTCATGATATTAACTGGATAAAAACTCAATTTTACCAGGAAAACCTCTGAAAACTATCAGATTTATTTTTTTAATTGAGAAAAAAAGCTTCTAGAGTTATCAAGATCTGAGGTGATCACCCCAGTCTGTGTGCAATTCTTCGAAATACATTCAGCCATTTGCACAATCGCTTCAAAGTCCTGCTACTGATAATAATTTCATAGTGATGTATTAACATCAAGTATTTTCTTATCTGTAAAGCTCAAACCAACATATAACTTATGTCTACAACATTCCTCACTTTGTTTTTTTTTTATTTTTTGTGTTTGAGTTCTCATAAAATTACTACTGTACTTTTCTTACATTACATCTTCATTCTGGTAACATTGACACTGTATATCTTTGCAATAACTTTATTTCGACTTTCTTGTCGTGCAACCTTATTCTCGTAAGTACATTCTTAAAATGGCCCTTTGACCAGTTGACTTGAATTCAAAGTCCCAATAAAAAGAAATCTGTAACATGCGCCTTTCAAAACAAGATGGCCGCTCTGGGAGCGCTGACATCACTCCCAACTATGGAAGCCCAAGGAGTTCATTGGTGCTAAAACAAACCTCCAAAAACCAAAGATTTTATCCATCAATAAAATGTATTTATCCCACCAAACTAGGACAGAATTAAATCTGCCTTTTTAAAACCAAGTTTTGATAATATCCGTTAATTAGAGTCCCATTTCAGATGCATCTATTCGGACTGGATGATGTAAGAGTTTTCACTAATCTCTCAGAGCAGCTGCAGCCATGGCCACAGGTACAATAAAACACTAAAAGCAGAAAACACTTGCACCACGTCAGCTCGGCTAAGTCACTCAGTTTCTTCCCCCACAATCAATTATTCTACAATTACTACATTTGTGAAACAGCAGAAAATCCTGCTTCCACGGAGCGGACACAAAGACCCTCAGTATGAGCCGACTGAGCCGAATAAAAACAGCAGTGCACTGATCGTTGTAAGCTGCACACAACCTTGTCTCGGCCCGTTTTCTCTTCCTGCTTTTCACTGCATAGTTTTTACAGTATTGCATTATCTGTGCTTCAAATAAAAGCCGATAACTGATGCGAGAATCTGAGGTCACAATTTCTGAAAGATTTGGAAAATAGAGCTGTAACAAGTGTGACGAACGCACTTTTTGAAGTCACTTGAACAAATTAAAGCACCGTTATGTTGCATTATATCAATTTTTTTCATGTTTTTAAGGCACTTGTTGCATAACAGATAAATCAGGCACCAAGCTATAATATTCTGCTTTAAAAGCATATCAGTCATTTTTCATACAGAATATATTTTAACTACTTCACTTCATTACATATAATATCTTCTAATAGGTGCATATTAACCTTTATAGCCTGATGTGTTACTTCCTATTGACAAATCATCACATTATGAGGCCTTTCATGTTGTCCAGCAGTGATTTTAAGCAAACATGAATCTACTTTATCTTTAAAACATGGAGCGTTTGACATATCTGTTTGTGTGTTTTCACACCTGGTAGGATTGAAGATAAAAATTGCAACATTTGTTAAATTTTTAGCTAGTGCGCTTAGCTTTCACACTGCATTGTGTCAAGTGATCCAAATCCTTTGGGAAACCTGCCAGCCCCCACTTCACCTGTGGTGGCGCTGCACCAAGAACCACTGAAGGAAGAGAGATGAAAATCTCTGAAGACATGAGTGCATCTTGCTTTGTCACAAAATGCACACAAAAGTGGATTAGAGGAAGATTTTAGGGATTGTAGGATTTCTCTTGTCTTTGGTAACAGACCACGAGTCATTTCTCCTGCTAGCGCTGGATGTTTGCATTTGTTTTGGTTGTATTTACCCAGAATGCCCTATGCTATAGTTTGTTTTCTGCTTTTTTAGTGGTCTCTGGTCTGATTGCATCCACATATGCATTTGAGCCACGCCAGAGTCCAATTCTGAGTCCAAGTCTGGTTTTGTTTGACCTCCCAAACAAAACCAGACTTTCTGGAAAAATGTGCTAAAGTTTGTTTAAAATGGACCAAACAAGGCTAATGTCAGTGAAAGGCTTGTCCTTACCTGTGGCTACAGTAGCACTGTTCGGCTGGCTGCTGGTGCTGCTGACGTCCACATACAGCTCGTCTTCTGCTTCCGTTGATGACGCCGAGGACGAGTCGCTGCTAAGCTCTTTGCTGGAGCTGCTAGTGCTGTGGAGCAGAGCGTATTTCCTCCGTGCGATCACTTCCCGTTTCTTCCTCTGCAGCAGCAGCCGCTCCTTCTGCTTTTGAGTCCGCTGGCCTCCGCCGGGAGCTGTCTTCACAAAGCGTTTCCGATGCGGTGGCCGCCGGCTGCTCAGGCATGGCCGCTTCAACAGCACCGGCTCGGGCTCGGGTCGGACCCACTTGTGAGAGCGACTACCCCGAGTTCGGCCCAGACTGGGGCGCAGGCCGACCGCGGTGCCTCCGCCAGGTGGTAGGGCAGGGGCCTTGTGTTGGCCCCCTGTCGCTCCGGCTTCCCCCTCATCATCTGAACTAAGGGTGTCCGAGTCTCCAAACCGGAGGCTGGACGACGGGGAAGAGGCACAGTCACTAAAGGACGACTCATTGTTCTGTTCATCCTCACTTGGATGCGGTAAAAGTTCTACTCTGGCCCTCTGAGGAGCCAGCGAGTTCTCACTGATGTGGTCCTCCTTCAGCGAACAGTCCGACGGTCCCGCCTGCTGCCCTTTTCTTTTCCTCCGACCTGCCAGGCTCCTCTCCGAGTCTCTGTGCGTCCCCGTGTCCCTCAGGGGCCGGTGCCTGGATTCACAAAGGGCCTCGAAGTCGCCGGCTGCCTTTCCGAGAACCTCCATGTTGTTGGGGAAGTTCTTAGTCCCGTCCATGGACTCTGGATTCACCAGTGGCTCCTTCAGATGCTCCTGTCTGCTAGAGGCCTCAGATGGCACTTCACTCTTCATGGTGGCAGCAGCGCTGTCTCCAGGCACACTCACATTAAATCCAAGGCTTTTGTCCGCAGCATTTCACAAAACCTACAATGGAGACATAAAGTTAAAAATGCAACAAAAAAAAAGCATTCTCTGTTAAAGATCCTTCAAGGGATTGGTGATGCAAATTAGCTAAACATTGTGATGCAGGAATTAGATTCTCTTGATGTAATGTTTTTGTCAATCACATAAATACATTTTAAAAAAGCAGCATGCTTGTACAACTGATCATTTCTAAAACATCGTTCATTCTGATTCATTCAAGTAATTTAATTCAAAAATACTTTATTGATCCCAAAGAGAAATTTAATATAGCTGTAACTCATATTAATTCAAGATTCTTCAAAGAGTTATGGTAAATGGTGATGGTTGTGGTCAGGAAGGGTCTCATGTAGCAGTCTGTATAGCAGCCAATTTGAAGAGGCCTCTGACTGAAGACGCTCTGTTTATCAATGACAGTCTCGTAAAGAGGAAGGTCAGGATTGTAATGATGGCAACGATGAGGTAAATATCAATAAAAAAGTCGACTTATTTCAGTAGTTCAATTACAAAGTGAAACTCAGGTTATATAAAATCATTACAGGAATTTATGTCAGCGTTTATTTCAGTTTATTTTAATGATTATGTCTCACAGATAAAGAAAGCTTTAGTGCATCAGAAAAAATTTTTATTTCAATGTAGACTGAAAAAAAAAAAAATCAGTCATTTGCATTGATTTTTTAAAAAATCAAGAATTTCTTACATATTTATGAATGACTCAAATGCGACCGCCCCAAAAACCCAAGCAGTCATAACAGTACTTTTCATTGTCAAATATAAAACGACAAGTTCATTTAAAAAGAGCTTCTGTCTGAGTCCAAACTAAAACAGTGTGACTCAATGCTGCTGATTAAAGAGAGAAAACAAATACCGCAGGCTCAGTCAGAGGTAAAGGATGAGTCAGTGCTGATCTGACTGCTCCATTGTTGATTTTAGGCAATTTGGGAATCACTGACAAAAGTAACTCTCACGTGTTCATGTTAATGTGATGAGTCTGGGTTATCCTAGGCTGAATTAAGGTTCAGCTTACGTCCTGACATGTAAATCTATATAGAAAGTAAACAAAAAAGGGAGGTCAGAGGAAACCTTCAAAATATCCCTGCTGTTAAAAGAATGCACTGAATGCTGTTAAAAGATGCAGTGTGTTACTCACACTGCATCCAGAAAGTTTTACTTTTTCCTGCATTTTGTCACGTTGCAGCCTCTTTCCAAATTGCATGAATCTCTTTCCCCAAAATCTACACACAAATAGCCCCTTATGACGATGTGAAAAACATTTTAAAGACATCTGCAAATTAATTAAAGCAGAAACCTAGAAATAACATTTAAGTAGCTACAGACTTTGCAACGAAGCTCAAAACTGAGATGTTTCTGCAGCTTAAACGGAGTCCACCTATGGTGAATTCAGTTGATTGGACTTGATTTGGAAAGAAACACCTGTCTATATGTCCAATAGATGACAGGTCAGAGGTCAAACACCAAGCATGAACTCAAAGGAATTGTCTGAGGCAGGACTGAGGTTTAAATCTGGGGAAGGATACAGAAAAATAAGTCCATCATTCATAAATGGAAGAAGTTTGGAACCAGCAGAACTTTTCCTAGAGATGACCAGGAAAGTCGATTGCATTAATGACCTAAATTGAGCGATCAGGGGAGAAGGGCCTTCACTATAAAGTTGACCAAGAACCTGATGGTTCGAGCCCCAGAGGAAGGAAGAAGAGAGCCTTAAAGAAAGTCAAACATCTCTGCAGCAATCCGCCAATCAGGCCTGCATGTTAAAGCAGCCAGATCAAAGCCACTTCTTCAGAAAAGGCACATAGCAGCCAGTCTGGAGTTTCAAAAGGCCCCTGAAGGATTCTCTGACCATGAGAGAGTCCTCAGGAGAAACAAAATTACCTGATTTAATGAGACAAAGATTGAAAACTTTGGTGCGAATGGCAAGGCTCATCACCATCCTTACAGTGAAACATGGTGGTGGTATCATGGAGCGATGAGGATATTTTATAGCAGCAGGAATTGGCAGACTAGTCAAGACTGCCAACTGGAAGAAGAGAGCCTAATAGAAGGTCAAACATCTCTGCAGATGTAAGAGGAACTGCGTAAGCTAAGCTGGTGGCATCCTACTCAAAAAGGCTGAAATTGATCAACAAAGTTATAACCAAAAGCATTGAATACTTATGTCAAAATGATTTTTTTGTTTTCTATTTTTAATAAACTTGCTAAACGCCAAAAAAAAGAAAAGTTTCCCTAGTGTTGTGATGGGGAATTTGTGCATACAATCTTCAGGAAAGAGATCCATTTAATACAATTTGGAATAAGGCTGTAACATAACAAAATGTGGAAAAAGTGAAACGCTGTGAATACTTTCCGGATGGACTGTAAGGCTCTTAGAGGGAAATCAGGATCTCCCTAAACTGTAATTTTCAAGTTAAGAACATTAAAAAAAAAAGAAAGAAAAAAATCTAAAAATCAGTAAAATATGCAATAATCTGCTCCAATCTCGTTCCATGAGCACAAAGAGGCAGTCAGGACGAACCTGGATTCATTTTCTTCCAAACTGGCAAGAAGTTGCACTTTGTCAGCACTTGACAATTTAATAAGGGTTTTATTAAAGAAATTGTTGTAATCACTCCACACGATCTGAAATAAAATCTCAAATAAATTAATATTACACAACAAATTGCGGATGTTTCTTTGTCAACAAATATGCTGCAATGGCATGTGAAACTGTGGTTAAGTAGTTTAGGGCCTGTGTGGACTTCTACAGTAAAAGGGGCAAATCTGATATAAAAAAAAACAAACTGTTTGATAAAACAACAAAATATTCCATAAAAGGGCATTTCTTGCTGTTATCTACTAAGGGTGTTCCATATGCTGAGTGAACGCACTGTGGTTTTCAGCAAACAGTCACATAACTTCATTGCGACGTGCCTCTAAGCTTATAGATGTGCTCTACGCCTGTGGTGACAAACCACACGGCTTTACTCAATGTAATCTGAATATAAAACGACGCCGCTGCCATGTCAAAACGCTATTTAGGTACATCGTGTACCAACAACTATGTAGCCACCTGGAAGTTCAGGTGATGTAACACATAAGGAAACAAAACCTGTGTTTTCCAAGTTCCCCAGCACACCTTTGTGTTGAGGACAAATTCAAAGCAATGGGGGAAGGATATTAGCTGTAATGAGTCTCTCAACATATTACAGGCATTTCATTTGCATCAGACATATTACAAAGCCTTCTTGTTGAGTATGTTAGTAATACACTGTAGTATGAATGACCAGACATTTGCTTTTCCTTCAGGAGTTCACAGTCAGTCTAATCTGGACTCACTATCTCTTTGTAGCTTTCTACAGAAACACAAAAATGTCAGATCACATTTGGTGCACGCCATCTGACTAAGTATGTACATTTGTGCACAATGTTGAAGTACTTTGCAGTGTGAGCGTGATTTGCAGTCACGGGGAGGGGGAAATGCACACAAGGCAATGTCACTGCTTTCCTCTTTTGCAGCTTATTTCCTAACAGCATGCCGGCTGTCACTTGACCCGAAGATGGGACTCCTGAGAAATAGGGATGCAGGGTTTGTGTTGTGCAGGAGCTGATCTGAGTAACAATTTAATCAAAAAGTCCAAATAAAGTAGTCAAAAGCACATCCAGGTATGTTTCTTTCCTATATTATAGGGTGTCCAGGGTTAAACTAGAGGTCCTCAGATGCCACACAAAAAGCTGCGCAATGACAGGGCCCCTAAGAGGAAATAAAGATCCCAAAGCATTCAGGCAGAGGGTTGACACAGATTTCTAATAACCAGGAGATTGGTGTGTCATTACAAAATAAAAAAGTACGGGCTGCCTGTAAAAAAAACAAAAAAAAAACAAAAAAACAAACAAACCCATGTACTTACAGGAATTGTAACAGTAATCCAGTTCAATTATTCAACTGAGCCTAGTTGGCTGAGATCTACTATATCTGCTATCCTCTGATTAGACCAGCAGAAACACAGCCAGGTGAAATAAACTCAGTTGACAACACCGAGTTACAAACTGAGGCTAGTTTCTACAACGCATTTTAATTAGAATAAAATAAGCCCACGTAGAACCTGCCTGTGTGTGTCCCATTAAGGCTGCTACAGTGGCAGAAGCCAGGGCCGAGTGAACACTTAAACCTCACAATCTGAACATTATCAATGGTAAAACGTGCATGTAAAGATCAGAAATCAAAGCAGACAGCTAGCTATGTAGCTTGGCCAAATGCTCCAGACAGAAGACAACAAAGACAACACGTACCTGGGTCCAAGTCCTGATTTTTAAATGTGTCACTGTCCTTTTCGTGACATGAGAGGTGAAATCCTAAAGAAAGTAGGAGTCGAGCGCTTAAAACGGACACTTATCTGGATGATAACCCGGACGGGCCTACGATGAAGATCGCGACCGGAGGGAGGTTGTAGCAGGGATTGTGAAACTGACAACAGTCCCGAGCAGAGCCGAGAGACAAAATCGACGGCAGCGGGCCCTCCGTAGCGGCGAGCTAAGCTAAGGCTAGCTCCACTTTACTTCTTAAATGCTCGAATATATTCAGCCATTTTGGTTCGCCGTGGCATCCAACCGACCTTCAGAAGGCTGGAGAGGAGCTAGATATTTTGATCCCGTTTAACAAGACAGAAAAGTCTCACTATTTGTCCTGTACGAAGTTCCCATTCCTGCCTTCCGAGGCATCCACTGTTGTTTACCCAGCAGGTCGTTTGTTGGCTGGCTAAGGCTACAACACGGCGATTCCCCGGAATGCCACAAGGAGGCGCCAGACTCAGCATCCACTTTGCGAACCCTCACTACAAGCTCCATTTCAGAAATCACTTCTTGATAAAACATCACTTTTCGTGCCATTGTACTTTGTAAGAGGAAGCACATGGAATCCTTAGAAAGGACCGTCATGTGCGTTTTACTGCTGATTAATGCGGAATCCTGAATATTTGAGCCACTGCTCTGTTATGGGCTCGTCCATCTCCATTCCAAATACTGGTGCGCCCTCTAGTGTACAAAGATGGGACTCAAAAAGAGGAAATTGGCGCAAATCATTTCATAGAAATTAATCGTTTTTTTTATTATTATTCTGAAATGAGCTATGTAAACTGTAGAACGACCTGCAAAAAAAAAACAAAAAAACACACAATTTAAAATTATTCATTGGGATAGTAGTTATTACAAATATCTCATTGTTAATATATAACAAAAGATAATGGTTCTTTACAAAACTCCAGTAACATTTAAAATGTGACCTAAAAGGGGCAAATTCACAGCTTTCCACTGTAACAAATGCCGATATCCAAGCCAAATACCTTGAGAGAATACTTTAGGATTCACTATGCCTAAATTAGTACAAAATTTTGTCCACCAATAGAGAAACTATCAAAGTGAAAAGGAAAATTAAGCAAATTAAGCTCAACACATTTGAAAACACAAAACTTTTGCAGTAAAAGGAAAGATACATCCTGAACTCTGTAAGTAAATTACATGATGTATATTTCCTCCTAGAGTACACACATTTATGTTGCATAATGTGTACAGGAGCGCAGCAAAAGGTGTACATATTTGCCCACTAAATGTGCTCATACAAATAAGTGAAAAAAAAAAAAACTAATAGGATCTGTTTTAGCTCATTTATTAGGGTTGGAGCAGTGCTCCTCATAACAGACCTCTGTGCATTTTGGATGCATCTGTTTGAGCTTCACTAAAGGAGCTCTCTGGGGCTCTTGCAATGTAATGCATGGGGGAGAAACGTTGTCCAGCAGAAATGTCAGCCTGGCTGTGGTTCTCCTGTTTCCCACCACTGGAACTGGGCCAAAGGGACAGAGCTGGCCTTCCTGATCAGCTTATCTTGTTGTTTCCTCTGAGCTGTTGATAATCTCCTGCTTCAGCTAAGCACAACAGAGAATATGACTGATGCCAACACAGAATCCATTAAGGTCTATATTTTCTCAAGAGTTGTTTCTCAGTTAAGGAAATGTAATGCAAAATCCACAGTATAAATATAAATGTTGATAAATGTCATTTTCAGGGTTCAGTCTTTTGATGTCTGTTCACATTGGAGCAAACAATGTTTTTTCTATAAACATATTAGTTTATTATTACTATATTTTATTAAAATACATTTGAATTAAGTGAATGCAATGAGTTTCCTTCAAATCTACTACTGTTAGGTAAATCATAATAAAAAATAAAATAAAACCTCATTTGTACTTCACCATATCTAGCCATCCTTTTCGATTACTGTAGTTATACACACTAACATTGTGCTAACTAAAACTTCTTGGGTGCATCAAGATGTAAACAATACATAAATAACAGCTCCCCCTTTAACATGTAGTCCTTGTAACACTAATGTTCGCATAAATAAATAATTTGATTTTTAATTGCTAAACTGATTTACACTAAAGAATTACCAACATGGATTTAAGTTTTATCATTGTAAACTATATAGCATTTTAAAGTATACGTTTTGTGAATATATCTTTACTCTACTCTTTTTAACAAAATATTGAGGACAATTACTTCTGCTTTTAATTTTGGGTTCCACTATTGACAAAAAACACAATAAAATGTAACAATGAAACAGTTACATTTTATTGTAACAGATGAATAAAGTAACCCTATATTTTATGCTTTATTACACAAGACTCAGGTAGCATGTAAAAAAATAAAGACTCAGGTGCTACAGCTTAAGATAAACAATATTGTCTCACTCTGAGGTTAGGTTAAGTGTTAAGCGCTCGTAGCCTCGTACATTCAGAGTCATCTTTACAAATTATTTTCATGAAATAGCTGTTTAAAATGAAAGATATCCAGAAATAAATACAAGTCTGGTACATGTACGGTGAAGACTAATTATAATTCTAGCACAATGATGCAAATAAAGTATGTTCACCACAAAGCGCCAATATTCACTATTCACATCTTATCTGGAGCCTGTTTATGTGGAGTTTAATACACATAAATCCCAGTGTGATTTAATCTACTTTTTAAGGTCTCACTTTATATTTCCAGCACTTTTAGCACTAGAGTCACAAAAAAGTCTTGGGTTTGTTGAGCAGCTTTATAATGTATGAATATAGTTCCTCTCAGTGTTTGTGTCGGTGATCTAATGAGTTTAACTGTGTGCTCTCATGCTGTTGTGTTTTTGAAGTCCTGAATAACTACTTATTTGTAAATTAACTGCCAAACAATACAGTAAAACAGTGTTAATTTGTTCTTATGAAGGATTATTTTTGCAACAGTATGCTGAGTCTTTGAAACATTCCAGAAAAGTAATGTTTTTGGAATATATTACAGTAGTTCAGTCGGTGCACTTACAGTAGGCGGCGCTGTGGCATTTGACCAAAGACCACGAGGAAGAAACCGTCTCGGTAATCTGGAGGTAAAATGGCGTCGGGTGCCATTTCAACGGATTCAAAGAAAATATCCGAATTAAGGGTTGTCGATCTTAAATCCGAGCTCAAAAGAAGGGGTTTGGACACGTTTGGCGTAAAAAGTGTTTTGCTTTCGAGGCTTAAGCAAGTAAGTGAACGAATCCGTTGTTTTAGCAGTACGGTTGAGTGAGTTCTGTGTGTGATGCAGAGAGGCTAGTGCTAATCCTAGCTAATGTTGTGACGGTCTTTTCAACCGCTCTACTTTTGTCCAGGTCGATAAATGGCTACTCATACGGTTTAACATTTAGGTTCCGGTTCTTGTATTTCACATATGTGAACGTAGGCGCAGTCTTGTTTGGTAAATTAATAGGTAAATATGTTCGGTTGAATCTTCAACGGCTATCACATTGAATTGATGTAACCCTAAAAACGAAAAAGTGAAAACTCGCCATAAATTGGTGCCAAACGGAATATACTAATCGTACTTTAAAAAAAACAAACAAAAAAACATCAGCACCTTTTATTTGAAATGAAAGGGGCCTGAACTGGTGTTGCAAATTACACGTGATTAGCCTCAGCTGCTGAAATACAGGCTCGCGTGTCGTGGATCCAAATCCCGGCCTGAAGTCTTGAGGGATGGAGTTTGCATGCCCTCTCCCTGCATTTGTGGAGTCACTCCGGGTACTCAGACTTTCTCTTAGTCAAAAATAAATATATGGCTTCTTAATAGTTTAACTGGTTTCTCTAAATTGCCATCCAGTGTCTCTTCTTTTTTTTTTGTCCAGTTGCCCTGTGAAGGACTAGTAAGGCATCTCTGCCGTTTGCACAAACAGTGCTATAGATCAGGGGTGTATGGATTTGTGGTTAATTTCTCACATTTGTGCTCACCCTCTTGGGTGTGATATATTTGAAATATACCAAGATTTTGGATTGTGTTTTTAATAATCTCACATTTGTAAGTAGTAAGTTGATGGCTGGATTTTTTTTCATCTGCAAAATTATCTTTTTAAGGCTATTGAAGATGAAGGTGGTGACCCAGAATACATTCCGACTCCTCAGTCGACTGATTCATCCACCAGGTTAAGTGGGAAATCCAGAGGTAATGCTGGTCAACTCATTTTATCGTTTCAACTGAGTGTGAATGATGCTTCTTAAGTTTCATACACTGACTCCATAGTACATGTATGTTCTTAATCTTTCAGGGAAGAAATCTGATTCTGATTTGGAAAATACTGTGGAAGAAGACGTGTCTTCCAAGGTGAGTGAAGCTTGCATTAATCATCATGATGACACTCTGGAGCACAGGTGTCAAACTCCAGTCCTCCAGGGCCAGTGTCCTGCAGTTTTTAGATGTGCCACAGGTACAAAACCCTGGAATGAAATGGCTTAATTACCTCCTCCTTGTGTAGATCAGATCTCCAGAGCCTTGCTAATGACCTAATTATTCTATCCAGGTGTGGTGCAGCAGAGGAACATCTAAAACTTGCAGGACACTGGCCCTCGAGGACTCGAGTTTGACACCCCTGCTCAGGAGTAATGCCAAATGTCTAGTCCGTCTCTGTTCTCTCCAGTTAAACTAGAGCTGAGAAGATCCATTCAGAAATAGTGTTGCATAGTAGTAGGGAAAGGATAGCTGCTCATCCCCATGCAGCACCAGAACTGAGAGAGACTTACATCCTCAGTTTTAGCTTGTAGTCACATAATTATGCCACCAGCTGAGTCTCTGTTGCTTGGCAACGTAACTTGGGCACCCCTTTGTTTAAAAAGGGAAGTATATCTGATACAACTTGTGTGGTACCTGCGTTTCAGACACTCCTAATTAACACATGTAAAACGATGATTTGAAGTTGGATTGCAGGACATTATTGGCTTCTTTCTGCAAGGAGATTGAATAGATAAGACTCCATTTATTTATATGTTTTTAGTTGTGTTTTTTCTTTTGTTTTTGTTTTCTTGACATTTTTCTTAGACCTGGACAAGAACACAGTGACCCACCAGCTGAGAAAGATTAGAATAGATTAGAGATGATTGCAATTTAATCATCAGTTTTAAAAGTTCATACAAAATGTCCCCAAGGCAGACAGGAAAGGATGCATCGGTGGTACTAAACATTTTGTAACCGCCAGGTCCTTTAGAAAAGAACTGCTAAATTATGAAATGAAAGGTCAAAATAAACAGCACCCATACTTTGCAAAAACATTTAGTTTGACATGGCTGTGGTGTACTGTGCTGTATTCCTGCCTTTGTGTAGAGAAAACTCCCTGACTCCAAATTCAGCTTGATTAGCTCCCCCTCATTCCTGCAATCACGCCTTTGGCTGAGAGAGGAAAAATGCAGTGTGTAAATACAGCAGCCCATTTGTAATCTTGACTGACCCAGCTGACATGATGCCAGATAAACTACAGAGTTAATGTGTGCTGAAAATTGATGGTATTTCTTCAGAAACTTTTTTTTTTTTTTCTCAGATGACTATAAAAAATAGCAAGCTTTTGCTGATGTCAAAGAAATACTGTAATAGAATAGTGATGATGTTCATAAGTTGGGGGAAAATGGTCTCAACTCTTATTCTCTTTTTTTTTTTTTTTTTTTCTAGGAAGTTGAAGAGTATGAATCAGAAAAGGGTATGTATGCTGCCAATTGACGTTTCATGGTAATTTCTTTTTGCAAGCTCCTGTCATGATAAAGCCTCTTGCTAAGTTTCATCAGATGGTGTTAAATGCATTTGCTAGTGCTGTGCTATATAGAGTAATGGTGGACTTCTTTAGATAACTTTGAAGAACCATTGTATGGTTTCCTTACCCTTTTGGAGATGCAATGTATCCTCAGGTCTGGTTCGCCTTAATCTTTATGCATCCAGTTGATTATTTGCTGCTGCAATAAGTTCAGTTGTCTCTGGAGTCCCAACTTTTTATGAAGATCGACGTTTCGTGAGGACATTTTATGTCCCATCAGATGAAAAAGCAAGCCATTTCAAGATCGCAACTAGCAGTGACTGACATGATTGGATAGACCTGTGATAAATGTACTGGTAAAGCATGTGAATGAATCTGCGTTTTGTCCACTGGAGTCAGGCACCATTTTACAGGTTTGATCAAGGGGAAACTGGAATTGAATGAATGAGCTTGGATCAGCTAAAGTCAAGGACTGCTGCATTCATTGAAACCCCTTATAATGACGCCAAGGCCTTGTGTCTAAAGGCAGCACCGCATGGAGGATGTTTTCTATCTACCGGACAGACGTCCCATTTTGCTGCGTACAGGAAGAGGCCCTGGACCACATTAATTTTTGACTGGACTGGATGGACTGACACTTTTTGTGGACTGGTGACTGGATACCTTGCTGCAAGCTTCACTTGATGATAAAGCGTTTTTGTTGATGGGACACTTTCCTTCACAACTGAAGAGATATTGGAAGAGCACTTAAACCCTCCATGAGCTTTTACAGACTGAACTCTGATGCATATTGGAGAAAAAAAAAAGATGTCCTAACTCCATATATGGACTTGGTATAATTGTTTTCACCTGGTGAACAGCTACTCCTCCACTGCGAAAGATGACTGCAGTCAAAGTTGTGCCAAGAAACGAGCCTCAACTCATCCCATGTTTTCAGTGAAGATTGTGTGTGTTGTCTTCCTGTGGTATCTGCGCCCTCGATGACCATTAACACTGAATGTGCTGTATATTCTACTTTTGTAGGTCAAGTAACATGCGACATGTCAATGTTAAGATGTCTGTTTGCCATGTTTATCCTTGTTAAATCCCTCAGATGTAACTGATACCGATGATGGTAGTCGCGAAAATTCAAAGCCTCCACCGTATGAGGACAGCCTCGCTCACTCTGAGCCTGAGCCAGAGTCTGAAACCATGGCGGCTGACGCTGACTCAGAGCCCGACCCAGAGGTAGATGCAGATGCAGAGGTGGACGAGGATGCAGATGCAGACGCAGAACCGGAACCGGAACCAGAGGCTGAGGCCGAGGCAGAGACAGAAGAGGCTGAGAGGGACGCTGAAACCTTGAGCTCCTCTAGAGAAGTGGAGGACGATCACCTGTCCGTCTCAATCCAAAACGAAGACGCCATCACCCTGGATGTTGATGGCGACGACCTCCTGGAAACAGGTAAACATGTGAAACTTCCAGATACAGAGGCAGAGAAGGGCACTGAGACTTGTGCCGAGACGGGCCAAGATGATGACATGAAGGATGAAGACACGGAGGAAGATGGTACGAAAGACGATGACGAGCCCACGAATAAAGACGCCATGATGAAGGCTGAAACCGAAGATAAAGAAAAGGATTCTGGGAAGAAAGGCCCGTCTGCCACTGGGGCCTCAGGTCAAGCAAAGAGGTTTGTCTTTCTATGTCAGTTCTTTGATTCTACTACCAAGTCCACCTCACTAAGAGCGCAGCATTGTGGGTAGCCTCAAGATGATTTTTATTTTTTGCCATAAGGGAAGTATTCACTGATGTACCTTACCCTGCAGTTTGCTGCTTTGCTGTATTTCTCTGAAGTTGGTTAACGTATATCAAATTAACCCGGAGACAAGAAAACAACTCTTATTTTGTTACTTTGACCGTTCGAGAAGTTTTTAAAATCTTTTGCAGTTTTTACACAAGGCAGTGTAAAAACGGCATTAGCCTCCATGATGATTTAAAAACCTTTTTTTTTTGGTCCAATGATTCACTGACGATGACCTGACCACTGAAGATTTCATTGACCCAGGGATTAAAAATTGGCTAACCACCTGACCCATCACGCCACTGGAAAAAACCATGAAGCTTTTCAGACAATGGCTCAGATCCACGTCTTGCCTAAAGGATTTTTTCTTTTTCTTCCTCAACCGTTGAAAAGATGCTGTTTAATCCGCTAGATGGATGTGTTTTTTTCCCCCTTGTCATGGCTTTATTTGCCTTCACTCATTTCCTGTTTGGTTTTGTAACATTCATGTTCTAGCTCTTCAAGAGACAGAGATGGAAAAGCAGCAAAGGATGAAAAGGGTATGGCACTTAAATATTCAACATCCATTTTTTTGGCATTAGTCTTGCAATTAATACTAAAAATGTGTTTTAAAAATCTCTATCTCCAGGGGTGAGCAGCTCCTCTCGTAACGTGTGGGTCAGTGGCCTTTCTTCAAACACCAAAGCAGCTGATTTAAAGAACCTGTTTGGCAAATATGGGAAGGTAAGATGAGGCTGCAACCAACAATTATTTTAGTAATCAATTATTTGATTTATTTTGATGATTAATTGGATTTAAAAATGGCCACATTGTACAGATTTTACATTTACCTACCTAAAAATTGTATACAGTGTTAGAAAAATATTAAAATATGCAAATAAATGAATATTTCTATTACTTTTTAAAATAAGAAACATTGTATTTTCTAAAATGCTAGACCACAGCTTTCCTTTCGTGAATTTGAACCAGGTGAAGCTAAAACCTTCCACTTAAAGGCGTTTTAACTAAAACGTACTTAAAGACAAAGGTTTCTTTATCTTAAATGCAAAATGTACATTTATTCCGCACAGTTTTTGCTTATTTTTTTGAGTAGGCATACTCTGATTACCAAATTCAACAATTATTTCAACAACCGATTAATCACTTCAGTCCTACGTGTGGTTTTCTGGGACTGTTTGAAATGCCAGCAGATTTTAAACAACACAGTTGACCAGAGTAAAACACTTTAAGAAAGAAATGCAGAGATGTTCTCTAAAGGCTCCTAAAAAATGTTTTCAACAGGTCCTGAGTGCTAAGGTCGTTACAAACGCTCGCAGTCCTGGTTCAAAATGTTACGGCTTGGTGACGATGTCTTCCGGCACTGAAGTGACGCGCTGCATCTCCCATCTCGACTGCACAGAGCTCCATGGACAGCAGATTTATGTTGAAAGGGTAGGCGAGGCAGGAAACATTTAAGTTCCTCAAATGCTTCCTTTTTAAATCTTATCCATACTTTCAACTTTTGTTTTTTATCTTTAAAAGGCTAAAAATGATCCGTTTAAGAAGGAGCCCTCAAAGAAAGAAGTGGAGGACAAAGCAGGATGCAGCAAATCCAACAAGAACAGTTTCACTGGAGCGAAACTGCCAAACAAGTGAGTGATCTTTTTAAATGATTTTTACTCATGCATTAACATTTAATTGATCCTATTTTTTTCGATTTCAATGACCATTTAGAGCACAGCTAACTTACAAAAAAGAAGAAAAGAAATCTGATAAGCTGTCAGACAAGGATACAGCCAAGAAACAGGATTCAAAAAGTGGTTCATCGAGCTCTGATCAAGAGTCTTCAAAGAGAGACGACAGAAAGCGTGGCCGTGAGTTTTCAGCAGAGGATTTTAGTTTATCATCAAGTCTTTGCTTTGGCTAATTACTCGTTTTCTTCCAGAAACCAAGAGTCCTGGGAAGTCGACAGATGAAGATGATCCTAAAGGAGACGGGGGCTTTGAAAAAAGACCTTTTAGAACCGGAAGATATTTTAACAAAGTAAGGTTTGATGTGGGTTTTTAATGTTTTTTTATTACCTTTATAAAGAGGACATTAAGTGAAAATGCTTTTGCTGTTTTTTTTTTGTTTTTTTTTTCCAGCCATTTATAAACCCCAACTTTGACAGGCGTCCCAAGTGGCTGATTCCTCCTGAAGAGGTTAAACCTTTTTCTTCCTAAACACTAAAAATGACATTTAACAAGCTGCTTCCCCCCCCCCCCCCCCAAGATTGAATCTTTATGTTTAAATAATTCTTTCCTCAGGTACAAATGCTGAGGGAGAAGCGGCAATCCTTTCACAACAAAGGGGGAGAAATGGTCATTCTGCCTTTTGACAAGTTCAAGGAGCAGAAAGAGCAGCGGATGCGTGAGCAAATGGAGCGCTTCCACAGAGCTGCAGAGCTGCGCAGGTATCTTTAAGCATCGAATAACTTGCATTTATAACAAATAAAATATCTTTAATTTAAAGAAAAAAAATCCCTGAATACTGAGATCAAAATGTACTTTTCCTACTGTGCAGGCGGCGTGAAATTGCAGAGCAAGAACGGCGGGAACGTGAGCGAGTCCGTCTGATGCGTGAGCGAGAAGAACGGGAGATTCTGCTCCGGGAGCGCCAGAGACTGGAAATGGAGAGACAGAAACTGGAACGGGAGCGGCTGGAGAGGGAGAGGCTTGAGAGGGAGAGGATTCGCATCGAGCAGGTAAAAGCAGCATGAACCAACTCGCCCAATTTGTACCCAATTTGAGCTTCAGGGCTCAACCTGGGTGCAGGAAAACGCTGTGCGGCAGGTTTAACAATAGATTGAAGGAACAATGGGGTTTCACACTCTGCATGGTTGAGATTTAGCTGATACTCAAATGTATTGGACACATTTCATTTTGGCTCTTTTTCTTTTCAACATATTTACTGCTGTTGAACTGTATGCAGTGCCTCATATCTTCCTCTGTAGTTCACTCAAAAACCGACACATTAGAAATGAGCAGATATTCATGCAGGAGATTCAACATTTTAAAACTTTAGGTCGAATAACTTTCTAGCTTTCTCTTAAAAAAAATTCCTAAACACTGAAAACTTTTGAACAAACTATAAAAATCATTCTTCCCTCCCTAGATGGAAGTTGATAGAACTTGCACAGTTTTAAGCACACAAGATACAAATGTAGAGGAAGCTCACTTTGCTAAATACACAACTAATATAAGAGAATGAACGTAAGTAATTTAATACAAATTTTTCTGGACACAGCTGAGTGTTCGTCTTCCTCCAAGCCGTCTGCCATCATGGCAAAGAACAAACTATCAGGATCAAGAAGTGGCAATTTTGAACTTGCAATAGTTTGCTACAGAAGATGGTGTTCATGTTGGCATCTGAGTCAAACCCAAACAGATAATTTTTTATTTTAAAGGAGCGGCGTAAAGAAGCCGAGCGCATGGCGCGTGAACGAGAGGAGCTTCGGCGGCAGCAGGAGCAGCTCCGCTTTGAGCAAGAGAAGAGAAATAATCTGAAGAGAGGACGTGAGGTGGAACACGGGTATTTATCGTTTTGTTCACCCTCGTTTTAAATTGGTTTGCAGTTTTGAACTGAGTTTTATGCACGAGATTTGAGAAAATCTAAGTCAGATCTCTGATGGTTTGAAAACCAGGAAAGGCGAGATGTTGCTAATCAAAGTTAGATTACAACTGAGTGGAATTGTACATTTTAAATGTGGTTATTGTAAGCAGATTAGAAAACCTGAACAGACATTAAAGGAATAACTTCAGCCTCATTAAAAGGTTTGCAAAGCGCTGTGCATTAATAAATACCTCTTATTTCTTTATAAACTTGTCACACCTTTTTATTTATGTATTTATTGTGACATTAACCTATGCTATCGCCATATTAGACGACTGCCATACCGCGTGATTACTAAATGTGCTGTATAACTGTATAAAGTGTCATGTCATTCAGGAGATTTTATTTTTAATATTTTGTAATCCTGTAAGTAGCTACTAGTACCTTGCCAGATCATTCATAATTTCTTCATGGATTTAACTCTTATCATTCCTTGAGTTAACATATTTGTCATGTAGGATTGATCTGTGCTTCCTGTTTCAGTCGGCGGGACGATCCCTACTGGAATGGCAACAAAAAAATGCATCCTGAGTCAGAGGTCCGCCTGAACCAGGGCTCCAATTACAACCGGCAGCAGAACCGCTTCCCCAATACAAATCCTCGGGAGAGGGGCCGTTTTCCAGACGCTGGCCAGCAGCCCAACACATTTGACAGGTATGTGATTGCTCCAGTAGTTTTTGGAGTAGAACTGTAACTTTGTTCTCAGTGCCATATGGTTATGGGACTGAAGAATTGTTTACATAATGAGCAAATGTGCTGCTGAAAGTTCATATTCCTTCAAACAAAATCTCCAGTCAACATGCGAAAGTAAATGTACCTGGACTAAATGACCTGAGACACTAAATATTAACATTTACTATTTTTGAATGGTTAAACTGAAGGCTTTTCTGGCTAAGAAGTGTATATCAAGCTGATCATATTCTTGTATCGATTCCTGATGATCAGTCATCAGCTCTTGAAGAAGATGTCAGTAAAATGTAGAATGTTTAAAGCTAAATAGAAACGCTCCGTTATTTGACTTATTATAGTTAATAGAATGAGTTTGTACCATTAAAAAAAAAAAAAAAAAAAAAACCCAAAGTGTTACATTTGATGGCACTGTGCTGTTACCTAGCAACCCCAGGAGTTCCAGAAGGTTTGGTCTTACTGCTGTACAATGGCTGCTGGAAAAGACAAAAGTGTTTTGTTGACACAACATCCAGAAACCACTTGCTGTATTCTTGTTGCTTGTGCAGGAGGCTCCATTTCTGCTTTTCAAAGATTTGTTTGCAGCCATTTTCATATGCGGGTTCAAACGCGGAGATGGGGGCGTGGCCAGCAGAAGCTTATTTGGATTTAAAGTGAAGACGGTCCAAATTGAGCAGACGAGAATCATTTTATCCAAGAATTATTCTGTGCAAAAGGTGCAACGAACATGTTTTGTGAAGCCCATTGTTGTATTTTAACCAGTTCAAGGAAGCACATTAGGTGACTTTTAATGTTGCTCTCCAACCAAAGGGTAAATTGGTGCCTCCTCTGCTTTGTTTTTTTGCTTGTTAGTTTCTGATAAATCCAATATTGCTGTTTCTTTTCCAAGACGTAACAGATTCGAGGGCGAACCAGAGGCAAAGAAGAGTCGGCCAGCTCCTCACAGAGAGGGTTCCGGCTTCGATAGATACCCCAAGAACTACGACGCCGTCCACAGACCCGAGCCTCCTCCGGTCCGTGCGGACACGGACCGGAGGGACAGGGACGAGCGGCGCCCGCCGCCCCTGGGAGCAAGACCGCCAATCCCTGCCATGTCGC
Source organism: Poeciliopsis retropinna (assembly GCA_010277075.1). Classification (NCBI taxonomy): domain Eukaryota; kingdom Metazoa; phylum Chordata; class Actinopteri; order Cyprinodontiformes; family Poeciliidae; genus Poeciliopsis; species Poeciliopsis retropinna. The sequence goes on along the minus strand of VMRM01000006.1, from coordinate 15,002,536 downwards.
ACAACCGCCCGCCGAGGGACGGCGGCGCAGGATGGAAGAATGATGGAGGAATGAATTCCAGCAAGGGGGAAATGAGGTAAGAAGCTCTTAATGAAGCTGCAGTTCATTCAGCAGCTTTTGGAAGCTGCGCTTCATAAAACCTGTGCTTCGAGCAGAGGGCCGATGCGTATGCGTGACGATCGTCCTGGCCGAGACACTGGGAGAAGCGGCTTTAACAACAGAGGTCAACCCATGGGGATGAATGAGCAGGTGAGTTTCTAAAGACGGTTCAGTTCTTTTTTTATTATTAAAACACTAAATATTTTAATGGAAACATTCTTTGGTTAATGAGATGAGTCTGTATAAACAGTATAATAAAACCTGAAAAATAGAAATGATTCATGTTGATGCAGATGAGACTGAAGGAAATTAAATTAAATTGACAGTTTTCAGATTTTCAAAGTTAGTTGCACTAAATATGAGTTTATCTATTCCTCTTTGCAGCTTTGTTATATTTCCACTGGTATTTTTATGAACTTCAGGCTGCAGGAGCTGCTTTCAATCACCCTAATCTTTAGCACCTTCATCTGATTCACTATCAGATTAAAGCCATGACTTTGGCTAGGCCGCTCAAAAAAAAGTTTAAAAAAAGTACTTCCAACCCAAATATGCAAAAGGCTTAAGCAATAAAAAAAATTAAATACACTTCTTAGACTGTTTTATTTAAGTAGATGAACTGAAATCTACTCTAGATGGGCCTGTCGCAATAAATTAATCGCATGATAAATTAAAACTAGCTCGATTTCTCTATCCAATCTATCCTTTTGCTCTGTTTCTACCAAAAGCTGTTTGGTGCTTTGATCTCAACTAACCCCAGTTTTGTTTCCAGACACTTCATAATTATTTTTTAGTTATATTTATTTTTAATATTTAAAATGTCTTCCAGATCCAGTGTTAAATGTTTATTAGAAATCAAAATGTATTGTTTTTTAAGAGGGAGAACCTGCATTATGCCACTACCATTATATTTCTTGAAAATTATCTCAAAACATTAAGATCATTGTTTATTGCAATAATCTTTGGGACAATTTATCATTATCATTAGTTATTGTGACAGATCTTAAGCCCAGTCTTGTTGAGGATATAATAAATGCTTTCTGGTCACGGAAAAATCACAAGACCAAATGTGCATTTTTCCTCATGTCCTTTTACTTGACTAAATTCTCCATCATGATTAATTCAGCTGATTTAAAATAAAAAGATTAAACTTGCATTGTGAAAAATCTTTGTATTTGGCTCCTGCTTTCCGCCACTGAGTGACTCCTGACTCGTCTGTGGTTGCAGCCGTTCAGTTCGGGGCGCCAGGTTGTGGTGGAGCGTCACAGCCGGGATCAGGGCTTGAGGAAGGAGTGGCACGGTGGCTCAGGTTCGCAGGTGTTTTCTGACAACCGCAGGCTGGGAGACAGTCGCGGTGGCATGATGGCTACCTCCAGGTACACAGATTAGACACAGTGCTGATGATCAAAGTCCTAAAGAAAGGTCTTTGTCACGGTCCTGACAGACATGTTGTCCGTTTTGCAGCCACTCTTCGTCAGGACTGGGCCGGATCGTACAGATCACCAACAACTCTATTTCCAGCGGCACCGTGGGCGGATTCAAGGCTTTCAAAGGAGCGTCGCGGCCGTTCTAACACTGAGTTCAGACACTTTAAAGCGCTGGATATTTGAAGATTTTCCTGAACACTTTATTTTTAAAGTAACTGTTTTGGGTGGAACGTTAGCAGCCTTGAGGTTTATTCCCTTGTTTTAATCTGTACGGACAGTGTTGACCTCAGTTCTGCTGTTACCACAAAACGCCCCTGTGCACGTTTTAATATTTCTGAAGTTGCTGCACAGCCCAGCGCCTTTGTAACAAGTTTTCCAGTTATGACATAGAACTTCTCTCGAGTGTTTGTATATTTTCATTAGCGTAGTGTTACTGTTTCCTGTGTAAGATTTTATTTCAGTGTATTATAGAATTCAAAATAACTGATGGAGCTGGATGTTTCTTTGAAATGGATGACAGTCCTCTTTTTTTTTTTTTATTATATTTTTTATTTTGTTTGGACGTTGTACTTTAATGAAGGTGTCAAATTGTGTAAAGATGAACTAATCCGCTTGAACAAGACAAAGCTGTGCAAAGTGCTATCTGTGATGGTTCACCTGAGGACTCTGAATCGTGTTCAGGTCTGGCTAAAAAGAAACAGCAAGAGCAAATCTGTTTCCGTTCGTAATTCAACTGTGGACATTTTAAAAGTATAATTTGAATATCAGTTCTCATCTCGATTGAGTTTTTTTTTAATTTTCTTTTTCGTTTTACCTTGTCTGTAAACAGAACAGTTCCTCTATTGAAGGTTTGAATCTGGAAAGTTTGGTACAATACAAAATCAGTCTGAAGCTTGAAAAAGCTCTAGGCTGCCACTAAAGTGAAGAGGACAGTGCTTTGACTAGGCCACCATGTGGAGGGATTCATGTTATTTCACTGCTTTTGTCATTTTGAAGCTTTATCTTTTCAGTTGCACCAGTCGCCACTTTGGATGTCATGTTTGTAACCCTAACCACACGCCAGATGTTATTGGTTATTAAACCTTGATTAGAAAACAAAACTAATAAGTGGAGTGGATTTTTACATGTTAATGTGTTGCTCTGTGTATGTAATCAGGGTTATAAAAATAGAGTTAATGCATCTTTTAGTTCCTGATCTTTACATAATGACATGAAAAAAATCTGCTTTTGAAATTTACACAAAATTAGAAATTGCACACAGTTATTAATAAAACCAGTTATTCAGTTGTCTTTAGCTTTTTATATCCTTTTACTTTAGGTTGAATCTGCTCAGATAGAAATTATGCAACTGTCTTGTCTGGTTTTCTGCCACTAGGCGATAATGTTCTAGTGTTCAAAACTAACTGAGAAGGTTTTAAATTAGCAGCACCAATGTTTTCTCTTATTGAAGCAGCAAGGGTGTCCTTAATTTTGCACAAAATGTTGTTAGATTTTAACTTTAATGACAGTTTTTGTACTCTGGGTTAGATTTTATTCATCTCAGCTTAATTTAATTTTGGTGTTTTATCTAAAGAAATAAGCTCTTGAAATTTGTAACTAACATTGAATAATCTAGTTTCCTAAACTAAATGTATAGTAAATTTACAGGATTTTTAGAAAATGGCTAAATAAATTCTCCCAGGGTTCCATAATATATAAACTTGTTCAGGTTTCAAGCGAACTCTGAAGTTGACGTTACATCTTTGAGAATGTTTATCAGAGACGGAGCCCAAAGCGCCTTTTGTAAATTCTTCTGACATTTGCAGTCATCTGAGCAGTCTGACATTTACACCGTCGTCGGATGAAAAGTCTTCTTGGAAACCAAGGACATTCAGGGTCAGTTACCAGCTAGCAGATCAGTCGTGTTACAAACTGTAATATGGAGATCTACTAGAAAATAGTGCAAATGTCATTCGTCTTGGGTTGGTTCCATCATCCTGTGGGAAAAGATGAGCGATTATGCCTCACGTTTTCAAAGAAACAATAAATAAATGCGTTTTCTTGGACATAATGACCTCAAGCCATTTGATGATCTTGTTTTTTTTTTATTATCCAGGTAACTTCTAATCAGGTTGAATGTCCCTCGTCTATAAGGCATTTTGTTATATATATTTATATTTATATATATATATATATATATACACACATCACCATATACAATATGTGACTGTAATGTGAAAGGCTACATACATTATTTGGTCATTTAAGTAAATAATGATCAATGAAATAAACAATGAGTAACCTCTCATATTTTCAAACAAAGTCGTTTTGCTTGTTTATGTGACACTCAAACATAACAGACCAGACAGCGGAGTTAATGGTGGTAAATAATAAAATATCCTTGTGCCTAACATTTCATTCCCCACTTACACATGCTTCACAAAGTTAAATCTGGGAATCTGATATTGCATCAAAGAAAAGAAAAAAAAAAAAGAAAAAAAGAATCAGATTGTTGTAGCACTCTGGATGCGTCTCATGCCAAAATGAATGAACAGCTTCCTCTGCTACAGTAACACTCACTCGTTAAAACGCAAGCCTTTCCCGTTCTGCATTTTAGTTAAAGCATGTCACTCTTCTATGAGAACATTATGTAGTGTAATTATGGACCAGGCTTGAAACATTACTACCTAAATTAGAAGTACACCTACCCACTTTTTAAAGGGCAAATATCATCATATTTTAGAGTCATAATAGCCTCCACAGCCCGACCGCTGATGTGTCTCAAGCTGTTGTTTGTGAGCATAAAGTTGATCAATTCAGCTTTTTTGTGTTCTCCACATGTAGACTTAGCCACTATAATTAGTGCTAATTAGTTTCTTATTACAAATAAAGAAATGTTTAAGTGTGACTACAGCCTATATGTGTTAGTATTATAACTTTCTTTCCATCTAAAGTTTAGCATTAGCTTGAAGTGTTTTTTTAGGGCCAAACAACATGTTTCCATAGGAAAACGTAATGCAGACAGAGTTAAAGATTCAGAATAACGTTTAACAACTTAACAAGTCGCAGAGCATGTGTGTAGAGGAAAGAGGAACTTGGGACAATCACTGCACTTATTAAGTTAAAGTAGGCTATTCTGGAGATAAGCAATGCTGGTCAGAATTGGAGCAGAAATTACAACATCTGAATGTGGGCAGAATCTTAGTGTTTCCAACTACAGGCCTCATCACAAGTGGTAATTTGCTGCTGTTGTTTATTACAGGCAGGTTGAGCTCCTGACAGAGTGCTTTTAAATCCCTCCATAGTGTGCCAGCCGGTTAGGTCTTCAATCCCCTGCTCTCAGACAACATTTCTACTGACTCCTCACAAGATAAAACTTGACTTTATAAACTTAAACGTTGTGCCGAAGTTTGGCATAAACGTAACATCATGCCTACTCTTCAGTGCTCACGTTTTTTGTTTGCAAATGTGACGATACTTGCCCTTTTAACTTTTTTTTTTTCGCTAATAGAATCAAGCTCTAGATTTTTACCTTCAACATCTTTTCTCTACTTCCTTATCATACAAAACTCATTATCTATAAGCGATGTGCCGCTACTCAATCATGTACATTGGTAGCCTTAAGACAGATGTACCACTAACCTGAGTAGTGTATTAAATTGCAGCAAGTTGTGTTGAACTGATGCTACCTTTCTCACAAACTCTCTCATCTGAGCCAAAACAGCCCTTTTCAGACTTTTACAATTAATAATTGCTCAGCTGGCTTAAGACCAACTGTAACCAACATTAGAAATAAATCAGCCATGTTGTTTTTCTTTTCTATTTAGTTTTTTAAAGGTACCCCACAAAAAAAACAAAAAAAAACAACAAAAAAACAAAAGCACTCTTGCACAATTAATGTTCAATAGAAAATGAGGTATGTTTCTTTTCGTGTTAGTGCATATTAATGTAACAGTGCAAAACCAATCGCAAAAAAATATATACATATGTTCCACGATCACTTTGTCAAAATACTAATTTTACAGCATTTACCCCACCATCACTTTTACAAAGCACACAAGAACCCACTATGAGACACAGAACACACAATATCCCTCTGATTATTTCATCAAAAGAGCCCAGGATGAAGCAAACACTTGAAACATCAGATTCAGGTAATAGTGACCAGGAATATCAAGCTAAAGCAAGGAAGTATGTTTGAAATAAGAGGTGGCATGTTCACTTCACACGTTCAAACCAATATAAAACAATCCAGATTTCCCTTAGTCCTGTTTCATTGCTCTAAACCCACTGGAATGTTTAACAGCGTGTTCAGCTAATTGGCCGACACACATGAAGCAAAAAAAAAAAAAAAACTCAAAACAATTACATTTGCACAAAAAAAAAAAAAAAGAAAAGAAAAAGAAAACTTCTATGAAAAGTGCGCACACTTAATGTTCTTTAACCCTGTCCGAGGTGGTCTTTATTTGGGCAGCCAGTTAACTGGTTTTAGTGTGTGGATCAAAACTTAAGAGTGACATGTTAAATTCTTCAAAGTGTCAAAAGTTCTGCGTTTATACATATAGAAGTACTAAAAAGCTGTGACTGAGAAAGCGACTGCAGGCCGAGGAACTGTGCCGTTAAAAAGCATACGCGCTAGAAAAGACACGTGAGAATATGTCCCTTCATAAAAAAGGGCCTGAGAGTAGTTCTGTTGTGGAAAATATGTATGGATTGTCTCAGAAACACAGCCAACCGCGTGCCACCACACAGAGCTCATAAAAAAAACAACAAAAAAACAAAGGTTACCCCACACAGTCGGGTCGCCTGCTGCCTCCGTCTAATCCTCCTGACCTAATAGAGAATCTGTTTTCAATCAATAACAGAGACTGTTTCACAAGCACTGCAAAGACCCTCTGTGACGACTGAGCGCTCGCGTCAAGGCATCCAGCTGGAATGTATAGATAGAAAAATGTCTCTGGAGGCAGACCCCCGGTGCAATAATGGCACAAACAACCAGCTAAACCCCGTTATAAGAATGCAACAGGTTAATATGTACATCACGTGGTTGCATGCTCAGTGTTGCAGAGAAATGCTTACAAACTGAAACGCGATACCAAAGAAGTTCAGCGTCGAGAGTTGCGCATCCCGTTCCTCCACGGCTGCTCTGTTTGTGAATTTCAAAACTTAGGCCTAAACTCTACAAATATTACACATATTCAGTCCTCAGAAATGCTGCAGAGCAAAGTTACGCAAAGAAGAGGAAATTTGACACAAAGCCAGCTGGATGAATTTGCACAGCTTCAGCATGAAACCGAGCCGGCCGTCAGCACTGCAGTCGGAGCTTAAACGTCTGCCTGATCCAATCACGCATCTGGATCTAAGTGTGGGTTTGTTTCACTAATGTCCACAAATTACAACATTAGTTGTTATAATTTAGAAAAATACAGCATTCCGGTTACTCTATTTTGCTGATTTTTTTTCACAGCCTGTTTGCAGAGGAACACCAGAACAAAAGCAAAAAAAAAAAAAAAAAATATATATATATATATATATATATATATATATATATATATATAAAAAATGTCAATGTAATAAGAGCATATGTTTATTGTTCTTACGTGAAATTATCAGTTATTGAGAAACTGAGGATAGGCTTTTCATTGGAAGGAAGCCAAAATGATCAAATTTACCAAAAATAAAATCTTATAATATGTCACATTCGTGTAATAAACCTAAATAATACATGAGTTTAAGTTTTGAATTACATTACTGACATAAATAATTGTCTATAATCATTAATCCATTGAGATTGTTTGTTGCACTGATGATAGAAACTTTTCTCCAAGGGTCACAGTTTTGTATTTGTAGAAAAAAGATTATGTGATACTTTTTTTTATTTAAAAAAAAAAAAAAAAAAAGCATAATTCCTGTGAGTAATTAGATTCTTTGTACTGACTGATTAATGGGGCCCGGAGGAAACAGTAGGATCATTTCGTTATCGGTCAAAATTATCAGGAAAGGTCCAGCATCTCATCAGGAACCTGACGTCCTGACAGAAAAATGAGAAGAGCCTTTTGCACTCAAACTAAAAACTAAAATCTGATCCGCAAACGACGGTCGTGCCTAACAGAATCGCAACAAATGTGTAGCTTACCTACGACAAAACGAAGTGTATCCAAACTGACACTTGTCAGAACCATGGTGCTTAGTGAACGCATGCCACACACTGACGCGTCATGCAAAGTACTGCACCTAATCAAGCACTCGCTCACATTCGGACAGAGCAGAATACAACGATGCCACACTCTGGTAAGGCAAATCTGAACAGAGCGAGCTGTGGTCATAAAGTCTTATTACACAGCTACAGTGTCTGGCAGCTATCTGGCATTATTAACCCTTAGTGTGTAGTGTTTCAGAAGGGACACAAGTGGTGTAAGAGCTGATTTCCAACAGGCAAGATGAAAATGAAATCCCTTTTCGGCTTACAAAACAAAAAATATTCCCGAAAAGCTACCCGTGTAACTGATAAATAAATGAAACTTGTATCTTGGCATCAACAGCTGACTTAATAATAAAAAAAAGCAAATCTTTCAAACTACGTTTTGTAAATATTGCTGCCTACAAAAAAGCTTATAAGCTGCACGAGTGAAAAACAAAATGAAATAAGTTGCCTTTGAAAAAAAAAAAAAGAAAAAAGAAAACAAGTGTGGATTTTTATCCTTTTCTATAAAACACACCGCCCCAGGTAAATTTAACCCACGGCACGTATCTGCAGTGCAGCGAGCGACTTGTAACAAAGTTTGGCCGGCTCTATAAAAGACCAGTTGCTGTAGCTGTAGTGTCCCTTCCTCCGATGCTCAGGCTCCACTGAGGATTGAGGAAAACAGGCACCAGTGGTTTTTGGGAACAACCAGTCCTCTGTTAGTAACATCTCTCCGTCGCTGCGGCGGCCGCACGCCGTCTGTCCGGTTCGCAGGGAGACCGGTGCTGTCTCTTTCACACGGATAAGAAAACGCACACAGCACACATATGCACGCTCACACGCTGTGTGTTACAAAATAACACACTTGTCTTTTTCTTTCGATTCCTTCTTGGCTTTGCGCTCCCCACCTGATGGCTGTTTTCCTGGGCTGGATGTGGCCCCGCCTGCAGGTGCGGCCCCGGCTCCAGACGCTGCTGCTGCGCTTGCTGGGGCTCCTCCTCTGTCCACCTCACTTCCTTCAGCTGGCTCCTGCGCAGACAGGAGAGCGCAGGTTTACAAATTTAGAAGCAGATTCAATTTAACTTAATCAAAAAGAACTAAAGGTAGTTTGTGACTTTAAGCTCAAGCAAACTTAGGTTACAGATTAGGAGAATAATCCAAAAGCACACTATAGATAATCTAAAATGTGCTTTTTTTAATTCTCAACACATCATATCTGTTCACACCAACAACTCACTGCTTATAATCCAAAATCAAAATTTTTGATACAAACATTGAGCTAGACTCAAAAACCCAACAGTCAGTTGATTAAATCCCACAGTCGCTGCAGCTCCATCAGTTCCTCCCTCCCTTCTCCGTCTCTCTGGAGTCTCCACCTCCTGCCTTCTCTACCTGTGCTTGTGCCTGTGCAGCCGCTGCAGCCGCTGCTTGCTCCTGCTCTTGCTCCTGGTAGTATTGCGATGCTCGTCGGTCCTCCTCCTCTTGAAGCTTCTTGGCCAGCTCCAGGTCACTGATGCCTTCGGGGAGCTGCTCCCACTGCAGGTCCTGGCTTTGTTGCTCCTGCTGCAGGGAGAGCGCCATCAGATAGTCCTAAAAAACAAACAGAAACTTACTTTATGTTTTCTACAAATGCACCGTGTAATGTGTCATATCTGCTCCACACAAAAGATTTTTGATCCCATTGTTTCTTTTGGGACGTAATAGGGCAATAATGAACAAATATTTTATATTTTTATTTTGCGTGTCTTATTTATTGTATGTATTTATTAGGAAATCTATTGAATACCCAGTAGTTATGGGTCCTATGTGGTAGTAGAGCTGTAGATCCTACAATGTTACTTATATTTGTGTAATGATCCTCCAATTCAGTCTTTGTTTATTTCTCTCTGAATGCTGTTGATTTGCTACTGATTCAGAATTCAAGTTTTTACTCTGTTACACTTGTAAATCTTTGACAAACTCCTGGTTAGGTTTTTACAAGTCGGGCCAGAACCGATCAGACCTGGTCTATCTGATCCTGCTGTCCACGGTACACTGTCTCTGGATCGGACGGAGGCCGCAACCTGAACTCTGAATCGCAGAAGTTTCCGTCTCCATCAACGTTGTGCAGACTCTCCCAGACGACCTTCTCCTCCGTCAGGAAACCCTGGTCTGTAACCAGAAGGTATAGCTGACCCTGGGAATGAATTGGAGTCAAAGCGGTTAGAAATACTCCAGAATACAATCATTTACTTTTTTACTGACTGTACAAACACATACAGTTTCCAAAAAGTGATTAGAAGAGCACAAAGCGGTCCTGAAGCTTTGTGCCACTTTTATCGTAACACACACAGTGCTTTGCTTGTGCTGGAAACAACTGCAGACCCACTTCCCTCCTGTAGATAACAGGAAAGGTCTGTTCCAACTGCAGATGTGTCAGGCTAGCTAGGAATTGTTACAGATGGGACACATGTTTCTGGAAATTGGTCTAAATATTAGTCACTCTCTGGATCCCAGCTGCACATCAGAGCATGACATTCATTCCTTTTACAATTAATAGTACTATTGATAAAATACCAGACAACTTCAGTGGAAGAAAAAAAAATAAGAAAGAGGAAAACTTGCTAACTTATACTACACAGAAGCCTCCTAAATAAGCCTTTAACTTTCAGTGCAGATGGATACATTTTTATTACAGTGACAAAGTGATGAGGTGAGCTGAAAAATTAACGTTACAAATATCCATATGACAAACTGGGAAAAGGCACAACACAATTGGACCAACCTGAACAAACCATCGTAAGTCTGACCTACTGTACTGTGAAAAAGTTTCAGAGCATGAAAAAAATTTAAAGTCAGACAATGCTAAGTAAAAGCAAAACGTTGTTTATAAATGCTAAGTTAATTTATTAAGGGTAGTAAGGTATCCAAACTAAGTAACTGCCCCTAAACTAAGTTTTCCTACTAACTTACTGTAATTAATTTATTCTGGTTACTTTAGTCTGATATTAGAATATATCTCTTGATTTGAAACATGTGGAAAATACAATAAAAACCATAGCGGTCCTAAGCATTGCCACTTAAAGGGAAAGAAAACACCCATTTTGACCTATTATGTTGTGTAAATTTAGCAGTTCACTAATCCCAACCCAAACGGCAAATTGTTACCACAGGTTGTATCCAAATAAGTTGTTAGCACTTGTTTACCTTGTATTTGATCATGGTACTGAAGTGGTTGTTCCTGAAAAAGACACAGAGCTCTCCCTCCTGCACAGTGGAGGTGAGCTCACATAAGCCGTGGTACGTCAGCTGAGTGGCCGTGCTGCTCAGAAACTGCTCTGCCACAATGCCTGTGGCAAAACACGGAGGAAAACACACATGGTTAAAACACAAACATGGACCTGCTTGTTTTATGAGACACAGACAGACTTAAAAAAAACACAAGAAATCTGTAAAATATTAGATATTTTTGTTTTGATCATTTAAAATGATATAGCAGACTACTCTACACACAGTCCAATTAAGCAGTCCTTACTTATTAATAAACACTTTATAGTGTCAGCAGTGCAAATTTACAGAACACAAAGACATTTATTGAAACAATATATAGAGGCAGCAAATATGAACAGAGAAATGAACAAATACAATACTTTTCCATACTCTATTTTCCTTTTCTATATTTATTCTAGACCAGTGGTGCCCAAAGTGGGTCCTGAAGGGCCGGCATCCTGCCTGGTTTAGTTCCCTCCCTGGTGGTAATGACAACCTCCTCAGCATGTCAATGTTCTTCTTAGACCTTCTAATGAGCCATCATTTCATCCAGGTGTTAAACCAGGGAGAGAACTAATACCTGCAGGACGCCGGACCGACTTTGGACACCACTGATCTGGACTGTACTTCAAAATACTTTTAAGATTAAAGTGTCCAAACTGAGTAGGAACCCTCTACAGAAATGAACTGCAAATGGCCATGGAAGAAAAAAACACAACCTGTTCACTAGAACCGAACCTTTTACTTGTGTGGAACGCAGTCAGGAAATAAAAACATTCTCCTCTACGAGTTGCTATAATCCCATTCAAAGGGATTTGTTGAAGTTTAAGTGATGGGTACCTTTAGTCATCCAAAGGAAGGGCCAGAAATGTGGAACTACAATAGCAAAGAGGAAGCATCTTTTATCAGTACATCGTTGACTAAGCATCAAAATGTTTTCTTTCAATCCTGCTGGGAGCTACTTCAGCTGAATGAGCAAATATCTGGTAGAAAAGTTCTGATATTGGCAAAGAAAACGAAGAGCAAAAAAAAATATTAGAAGTAAATGCCCCGGATCTATTACATGAGGCCTGTACTTCTATGCTGGGGTTTTCTGTGTGGAGTAAAGCCCAGCAATAGAGTCAGAAAGTGGCCAGGAAGCAAGTGTTCACCTTCCCCTGCCAGCTCGCTGTTGTCTGACTGTTTGCAGGATATTATCTTCTCCACCAGCTGGTTGTAGCTGCAGTTGCCCACCGCCTTCACAATGTCGTGCATCTGCAAACAGAGATAAAAATAAAAAAAACGTGAGAAAAAACCTTAAGCAAAAACAAGGATGCTAACCAACAGGCATTAAAAAGCTGTTTTGTGGAAGATTTAGGAAAGAAAGATTAAACAAACGCTTAAATGTTTTTTACTTTGGTAGATTTAGTCTGAGATCTTCAAATTTTACTTATTTACTGCTGACGGCTTTTATTTCATCTAGCTACAGACGCTGTAGGTGATTTTAAAACCCACTGGTGTTTTAATAGAGAATTGTTAGGATATAAGGCAACTTGTTAGGGAAGAAAAGTACATAAATTCAGATTGGCATCTGGTCTGAACTAGATTCTTTTGGCGTATGTGCAACCTTTAACTTTGTATTTCAATGGCAGATTTAGCTTGAAGTCAAGAAAAATGTGGATAATGTGCAACCTGTGTGTTATCTCTTAAGAACATGACTTTAGGCAATACATTTCTACAACTCCTCCATGATGACATTCCATTATTAATTGCTAATGATTTGCTTCAGTGTTCACTTTTTAAAGATCAGGTGCTCTGATTTTTCCTCTTCAGTTTTTATTGCTGTGAACATTTCAACATCAAGTCATTATCAGCGCACTGGATCTTGAAGAATACCCAGAGGTCCTTGGGTTGGAGTTCGGCCGTACCTGGGGGTCAACAAGCCAGCCGTGGTAAAGAGGGATGTCGAGAAGGTCGAACACAATGCATTCTGGGGTGTACTCAAAGACTCGCACGCCTGTGAACTTCACGTTTACGTCCAGACCCGTCTGCAGCTTGTGCAGCACTGCCATGGCGTCACTCATGTTCTGAAAAAGAAAAAAAGGACAGGAATTAATAAAGATTCCCAAAAGCAGGTATCTTAACTAAACACATCCGAGCAAAGAAACCGCGTATTTATTTATTTATTTTCATTTTTTTCAGCCGAGTGAGTGAAAATTAATTAAGTACAACTTGTAAAGGAGGAAGTAAGGAAGGATTTTTCGGTTAAATTTTTTAATTGATTCTTTTCTCAATATTTGCTCTTGCTACCAAGCACATTAAAATACTGTATATTTGAGGAAAATATATTTTTTTAACTAGTGGCTAAATCCAAACACTTTACATTTAACTTGAATTTATCCCTTATTTTTTAAATAATAAAATAAAATTTAGAATACTAAAATGTTAGTGGACATTGGTGAGCTGTAAACATAAAAGCATCACACCTGAGAACCCACAGAAACCAACTCATTGTTGTTTTCACGCCCAGAGCAAAGTGTCCCAGCTGGCTCCAACGCTCTGCTGAACCCCGAGGTCGAGCCCGGGCCTGCAGCTGAGCCCTGACAGCACAATGAGTTTAATGAGTCTTATATTATTGTGAGCTTATTTAAATAATGTTTCAAACTGATATTTACTGAAACACAGGCTCATTGACTAATATTTTATTTTTAGCTGAGAAGAATCAGTTCTCATATTAAATCATCACTTATAAAAGAGCACACCGTTATGACCACATGCCTTTTAGTCTCCCTGTTTTGCAGCAAAAACAGATGTAGTCGCGGCATGAACTGAACGAGCCCCCCTGAATGTGTGCAGTCATATCTGGATCCAAGATGTCAGCAGCAGATCCTTTAAATCATGGGAGATGTGAGGTGGAGCAGCGATGGGTCGGACTTGTTTATCCGGCTCATTCCCCAGATGCTTGGTTGGATTGACGCACGGGAAATTTGGAGGTCAAGACCACATGTCAAACTCGTTGTGCTCCTCAGATTATTCCTGAACCGTTTTTGCTTTGTGTCGGGGAGAATTAGCTTGCAAGCAAAAGGCCAAAGCTGTCATCCACCCTCAGTGCTCTGAGGGTTTGTCCCCCGCATTAAACAAGCTGAGATGAACTGTGTACTCTCACAGCTTTCTGACAGAACCAGCATTAACTACTTCAGCAACCTGAGCCCAACGTTGCTTCCCATCTGTATCAATTAGACTAGCAGAATTAGCTTTGACCATAACCCTGTTACCGGTCCACTATTTCCTTCCTTGGACCACTTTTGATCAATACTAATCAATACTGTAATGGGAAAGCAACCCATTAGCAGCTGAAAAGACCATTAGGTCAAAAACTCAACTAAAAGACAAACCCAAATACGTTTTGCTGGGCGAAATTGCACCAAATACACACGTCTTGAATGCATACATGCTGTATTGATATGTTGTAATAAAGCATCATCTGGTGCCGAAGTGTGGAGTGTTTGACAGAACAAATCTGAGTGTTTACCTTCCAAGCGAACAGAAGGACATTCATGATTGCCCGTAATGGACAGGGTCCATTCTCGTTTTGAGTGATGATCGACGTGTTTACAGCACTGTGAGAGTCAACTTCTCACTGTCAAACATTAGAAACTTTCGCTGTTTTGTGGAATACATTATGGCTGCAACTAATGATTATTTTAGTCGTAGAGTATTTTTTCACACGCCAATACATCAATTTAATTTCATGCATTTGAAGTTGATATAACTACATTTCCATACAGCTGGCCCGTTTCCAATATATTCTGAATTTTTATAGTTTCTTTATTGTAATAGTTTAAGTGAAACCCAACTCCAACAACAGATCAAACCGTTTCTCTCCACACAGTGAACTGTTCCTTCGTATGGATTTGATGAACGACGCTGCTTTTATTCTTTTTACTGAATCTTTAAAGTTTTCCCTTCCATGATTCTCGTAGCATAACTCCCCACTCCGCATCTATGAACTCACTTTGACACAAATGGTGGGTGGGATATCGTGTATTTTGAAATAAAAAACAGGATTATTTAGCAGTTGTGTGCAAAACTCCACATTGCCAGGAGCGATTACACAGTGGGAATAAAAGAAAAACACTGTTTCCTAAATACGATAGCCTGTTTCTTCCAGTGACTGAACAGTCATCGTGAATGAATCGCCTTGTTGAGCTGGATCCAGTGAGACAAAACCCGAACTAAACTACACGCTCACTTCCTCTGCTCTCCTCGGTAAATATTTAACAAAAGCTAAAGAGCAACCAGGCAACTGCTATTTTAATCCAAATGCAGTCACGTGACAGATGAGACTTTTTTTCATGCTGAAGTTATAAATAGAACTACTTCTGTTATAGTGTTTGCTTTTCCACAGAAGAGTGAAAACTTGTGTTTTACAGCTCATTAGAAAGTCACAAAATATTCCCGCCCGACATGTTAGGAAGACAATCCAATTTGTTTGACCGACATTCCTGTTTGCCTGAGGTCTGCCCGCAGCACTGTCCGAATGCTCTGTGTGAACTAACCGCACCACTGACAGATGGCGAACGGACATGACGACACCCACATGTAAAACAGCTCACCGACCTGTCATTAGACAGCCATAATAACAAGGCAGCCCGAAGTTGGGCCCCTCTCTTACTATAATTCCACATGGTGAGGGCCACCACTGATTTATTTAAGAGATTCCGTTCCACCTTGGCTTAAATTTAGAAAGCCCGAGCTTCCACGAGGAAACTGCACATTACTTTTAGTCGTCTGTAACTGACGGGCTTGAAATCATTCACAGATGTGCTCCAGCGCTGCCACGCAAGAGGGGGAAAAGGCGGGGCCCCTCCCACACCGTAGGCAGGCCGCCACGGAGATGGGAGGAAGCGAGAAGCTGGAGCTCCATCTCTAAGTGCCCCACACACACAAGCGCACACACACACACACACACACACTCTCAGTAATAGCTGGTAGCTGAACCCAGCCATGCGTCTCCAAGCATCCACCACTATGTGAAACAACACAATCTGACACTACTAACCACTGTTGTTCCCGGAGACTTGCAAGAGTCGTCTTATGTAACCTGCAGAGGAGCAGGAAGACGCTCCGCTGCAGCTTCACACGGCTTCCAATCAGCTCCCTGCTTACTTCCATGTTACTGAGTGGAAGCTGACCCAGGCTCGCTCCGTCAAATGTGCAGACCCACACATTTCTGTTTTGCATTATAATTTTTAGAAAAAAAAAAATCTCAATGGATCAAAATTGAAATTGATCCATTCAGGAAACGCTTCATCTGTGTGTCTCTGCACAAACTGCAGTTATAAGGCAGATCTTACTTGTTCATAGTTCAGCCGCTGAACCTCTGATATCTCCTTGGGTTTGGTTTCCAGGATGTAATCGCCTGCAAAAGAAAAGTCAATAGATGCTGATTCAACCTTGACTGACACTCAAGAAAAATCATTTGTTTAGAAGCAGAATCTGTTTGATGCTTCAGATTGTTTATCATGCGTATGTCGCATTGGACAGCTGTTTCCCAAGAAAGCATGCAGGCTCAAATGTCTTTCGGTTCCCTATAGGGCTATATCACCAAAGCTTTGTGTCAGGATGGCTTTTACATTGGTAATTTCCATTAGATCACCCAGCTAACAGTAGCACACAATCCTCTAAGAGAATTTCTAGTATTGCACAAAAAGCCAGCTACTTTCAAAAGTCTGGTGTGAGCATGCTTCGTGACATCTCACTGAGTCATTAATTTAATTAGGAGTTGGCAAAAGCATCACGCTGCACTGTCAACTCATGCTTTTCCAGAGAATTACTCAGATGAATACCATCAACCTCCAGTCATCAAATCCACATGGGTGAAAACATCCATGCATAGAAAGAATTGCTAACATTGGAATCTCACTCCGCACCTGGAAGGAGAAGAGTACCCTGAGAGTAGCAACCAATACGGAAAGAGAGGCTGCGTACTTCAACAAAGTCAAACTTGCATATCATCAACTAAACAGAAATAAATCTGTTTCATCGGTAAAGCTAATGAACTCTAGCTGTGTTAAGCAACAGGAGCTTTTATTTCACAAGATGTTTGAACAGACCCACAGACTCGTCTTACTTCAAGCCGTTACCAAAGATACAGATTTTATTAGGGGAGAATTATCTCCCTTTCTCCTGAGTCTGGGATGACAGGAGAGGTTAGAAGTAGTCCAGAAGTTTCTGAAAGCTACTAAAGTCTTTGTGGGAAGTAAATAAATGCAAATACAAAACAAACCGTTCCACCCGATTGCAAAAACAAATCCTCACATTTGGGGGAGAAATTAAAACCACAAATAGCTCTCCACAATCACACCAGTTTTCTCCAGGGAGATTCATAGAGATGAGTCACGTTAGCTGAAAGACACAAACAAATCAGGGAAAAATATGCTGCTGAATTATTAAAAACGCTTCATTTATTAAAATATACTGTACTCCTAACACAGGTGAGTTGTGTAAATCCCTGACAGAGCTGGAAGAAAACACTGGCAAGAAAACACTGGCAGAAATGCAGCTGTTTAGACACGACTCCTGGACACCGAAAACCATTTTAGTAAAGAGGGACAGGACACAGCCAGGCAGAAGACATGGCTCCTATTTCCCTTACAGCAGCAAAAGAAGTTCATGGGGGGATTCCCCCGCTGTGGTCGCTTCCTCTGTTGACTCTGGAATATTGGATTGTGCGACTCCTTAATATTCCCTGGAGGGAATACAGTTGTTCCTCTGGATGGACAGTGAGGACACGTAAATAAATACATACATAGTTGAGTCAGATAACCAACTTGTGCCTTTAAAGTGTGTAACCGCCGACTAGTGTGAGCATGAAACACGAGAATGTTCACCAGGATGTTGAAACCTACTGGCAGGGAGTTCATGGACAACTGTGAATACAAGTATGTGATTGGGCAGGCTACACTTTGGCCCCAAAAAACTACAGGGAGCTAACTGTACAAAACGTCCCTCAAAGACATTTTGCACAGGGCACACAGAATAAGCCCAGTTTCAGTGGCGTTACCTGGATTAAAAAGTAGAGATGCATCAATCAGACTTTTCTGGGCAGGTAAGCGATTTACGATTTAAGTGGTCTGCAATGCCAACTCTAAGTTTGACGAATTACAATTTTTGTTTCCTCTTCAAATTAATACAAATAAAATATACAAAAAATCCACTAGAATCTGAATTGTCAGTATTTGACCTGCCAATCAAGAGGCTTATTCTCACACTAATTTTGGTACATCTCTAGCTGTTTGCGCTACATAGTTGACAAATTATGTACAGATCTTCCATTTCAAATTGTGCTTCCTCTCGCTGAGGCGCTGATGATGGCCCAGTTTCTGATTTCACACTATTTGACCTGCCAATCACTGATCAGAGATGATCAAGAGAAAAACTGGCCAACTCTGATCTCTGGGGGATCGACTGTCACATTGCTACATAAAAGATTCAACTTTTTTCTTCTTCTTCTTCTTTGGAGCAACAAATGTGTTGATCTTGAGTAACATAGCTGCAAACACTTACCAAGATACTCCATCAGTTGCTCAGCAGTTATAATTTCCATCATAGGTGGCATTTTAACCTGAAAGAGAAGAATGTACACCAGCTGTTCATGATTTGCAACACCTTCGATCAAAATCTCACCGAAAAGACAAACGAAATTGCACCAAATACACACGTCTTGAATGCATACATCCTGTGTTGATTTGTTGTAATAAAATGTCATCTGGTGGAGTGTTTGACAGAACAAATCTGAGCGATTACCTTCCAAGCGAGCAGAAGGACATTCATGATTGCCAGTAATGGACAGGGTCCATTCTCGTTTTGCGTGATGATCGGCGTGTTTTCCTCCCTCCATTTGATCCACTTGATGTGATATATGGACTGACCGGCGGCTCGGTCCTTGGCGCAGGAGGTCTTTGTCCCGTCGGAGGCGTACTCGATCTGCAAGGCCAAGGCCAGTCCCCGGTCATCCAGCCCCTCCGAGCTCGGACACGAGTTGAGATTGGAGAACGACTCGAGTGAATCTATGCTCCGGGACTCTCCACCGAGGCTCGGGTCGGGGTCACTCCCACTCGGCAGTCCTCCCGACAAGGTGTGATCGCCGGACTGTCCAGCTTTGCCGTCCGGACACAGAGCCGTCGGCTTGGCAAGTTTCGTCTGCTCACTTTCTCCGCAGGCTGGAAGCTCAGCCTGTACATGTACGCTGTCTCCAGCGGGAGACGAGGGCAGGCTGTCGGCTTTGTTGTTTACCAACTTTGAGGCACCTCCCTGGCCGTCTTCAGCTGCCTGCTCGGAGTCATGCCCCATCCCGTTACTGACCTGGTCCTCGCACCTCAGCAGCGACGGGCTCGCCTCGGCGTTCTCCTCCGGGTCCTCCGGCACCGGCGGGACTTCGATAACCTCCGGCACCGCGCTCCGAACACATCCATCGCAGCTCGGAGGACTAGCATTCGAGGCGCTGGTATCGCAGGGAACGTTATCCAAAGTACTGAGGGGAGCTTCACTATTCTTTAATTTCTCCACTGCTCCTTTCACTTCGCCCGCGACCGTAACGTCGCCCATTTCGCCCGCGACAGAGCCACACACAGCGGTCACCTCAGTGTCTCGATGCAGGTTTGCATTTTTCTCCATTTCGGTTAAAAAGCTCGCGACAGATTTTTTTTCTAGCAACACTGCAACGGTAGCTTCAGCCTCGACGACGCCATGACAACTCTGCGAGTGACGTCACCAGAGTAGAAAACCAACGGCTGGGTGATGCGTTCATTTCCACTCGTATTCTGCATACTCGTTACTGTTAGTTCGGATGCTACATGCCGGTAGTGTAAACTCTAAATAAACCTGTTACGTTTCGATGTGTTAATTTCAAATTAAGGTATGAGGTTTAATTAGCCCATTAAAGCTGTTGGCTGGATGCTGAAGAATATTATGTACCCATTTTGTGACTCCACTCTAACGTGACATTACAAGAGCTTCGTGTGCTGTTCAAGTTCACTGGCTGCATGTGAAGCAAAAATAGTGGCAAGCAACTCAAGCATAGACTGAATGAAAAGAGCTACCCTGAACGTATAGAGGACATACGCACTCATGCACATTATTACTGGGATGTTGCTTCGACATTTACTCGTGGCCTAACCCTACATACTTAACCATATGAACCATTAAACGTGCATTATTCTGAACTGGAATAATGTGAGCCTTACAATTCAGGAGGCAGATCATTTGGCTCGGTGGTTCAGTTGAATTCAGATTTCTCTTTGGTGTCTACAACTTAACAAATGAACAGACCAAGCGAACAAAGGCTTGTTGTGCAGCCTGACAGATAAATTAGCTTCCAGTATCGTCTTATAACCAGTAGGGGGCAGCAAAGACTCTGTGAAACAGAAGATTTTTCTTACTTTTGACAGACAAATCATTTTTGTTGGCTGTTATTTTGAAGATTGTGAGGTTGTAAAGATTGAAATTGAAATTGACCTCCTGGAACATCGAGTGTACACAGGAAAGACTTGACAGTGTCATTGTTTATTAAACATTAGAAGAAGTGATACAATCTTATTAATCAAATAAAAAACAGGCACAATTTAATCAAGAAATAAAACATTTTAATGTTATACATCTAGACTTTCTCCTTTATGTAAATTTCATATTTTAATTCTCTTAAAAATGTGACGATTAGAGTTATATAAAGGTTTGGGAACATTTTAGTTCCCAAACCTAAAGGATATTATTGTTTTAAATGAAAATAATAACAATAAATGTTTATGCTTTAAGTTTAGGTAAATAATTACATTTTCTACATCTGTTAACAGTTATGTAATGGGATAATTCACATGTTGAATACAGTTACATGCCACACATCTATTGATTTAATATTTTATTGTCAATGTGTAGTGAAACAGTGCAATGAAATTATGAGTACCTCTTATATGAGGTGCAGTCAATAAAAACTGCATCACACACACAACTGTGCACAAAAATAACTAAAAAAATAAGTATCAAGACAAAAAGGAAAAACATTTTATTATTCTGTCATCTGACACAAATTAAGTTGTAAACTTTTTGTTGAGGAGCCTTTCAGCACAGAAAGTTAAAACACTGTGAAGTTTTCAAAAGCCTTAGTAATTATTTATGAAAAATGTGAAAATCATGTATATTGTACCCTTACAGCACAAACAATATATTCCAATATAATGTGACAAAATGTAGGAGAGTTGAAGAAATGTGAATGCTTTTCAAAGTACTGTACTGTTTACTTTTTGCATTCCTGCAATGTATTGTACATATTTACATTTTCAATTAAATAAATAATAAACACAGGAAATCAAATCTTAAAGCCCACTTTATTTTCTATAATGTGGGCTATCACTAATTATTAATATTTGTTCTTCATTGTAACCATATTTTACATAAAACATTGTCCCTCCCCTCAAAAGAGTACATTGAAATGTCCAGTCATTGAACCCGGAAGTCTTTTTGTCATAAGAAAGCAAATGTAAATAAAGGCAAAAACTTGACATGAACAATAACGCCGGGTGTTAGAGTGGTTGCAGAGGATTGAGGCGGCGTTTTACCACCCTGCTGTGAAGTGGATTGTTGTTCGGAGGTGATTTCGCATGGTGCTTTGGTAACTGAATGGGTGTGTCTACACTCTTTTGGCAGCGCACACCGGAAGGGAGGGGGGCCTGTCTGCTGGTGAGTTCGGTTCCGAGCCGCCGGTGTTTGTTATGGGAGCGAACTAGGAAGAGGGCGACGACAACGAAACGAGAGCCGCTTTACGGGTTTTATGTGTATTTTAGCTTAGTCCACCAGCACTAAACGGCAGCCGGATATGATATTTTTCAAGTTGTTGATAATTTTTTGCTACCTACGGGATATTAGAGGTAAGTTTTCCATTCACTCGCACGGGGAAAGTATTCAGTGACAGCGCTAATCGGATCAAACAGTTGTACTCTGGCTTCCTAACTTGCTAGCTAGGTGGCTAATGTTCGTGTTGTGAGTAGTGCCTGAACATGAGCCAGTTCCAAGCGTGACAAAATTAGCTTTGGTGTCAGGTTGAATAATTTAAACCCGATACACACGAGGTAAATAGAAGCTTTTTGACAGTTCCTGAGTGGGGAAACTCATGTTGTGTCTACGAGCAGGGGCTGTTGGGGCGGACATTTAGCCAAATCTACACAGACAGGAGAAGGAAACATTCACTAGTGCTGGAAATATTGCAAAAAGGTTCTCTAAACGTAGCTCAACTCGTTACTTACACTGACACCTCATAGTTACAAAGCTGGTCAAAGGTAAATGTCAGCTATTTTGTAGTTTCTCCCCAGACCATGCAGCTAATTCAGTTATCAACTTAATTGAAGTTAAGCTGTTTCACTTGTGCATTTGAAAGCCACTATTTAAAGTGAATCCAGTGGGACAACCATTGTTTTAACATATAAAAAAATAATCTAAGTGTTGAAAGTCTTCAAAATAAACCAAACCTAAAGTTTTCTCTGCCCATTGATGGTAATTGCTTAATTTTGATTCCTATGAGTGTTTATGGACATTGTCATCCATGCTTTTCCTGGCTGATTGTAATTTTAGATGTCCTGTGAAGTCAGAGCTGCCAGTACCAGGTTTTTGTCTGATGCAGAAAGGAGAAAGATGTGCTTCACGTCTTTAGATCAAGGCAGTAGTATTAGAACTGGCTGAAAGTGAAGGATTTACAAGATTTTCCCATTTATTGATCAAAGCACATGTTTCTAACCCATATCAGAGGCTTATGGGAATAAAAGAGTTCTAATTGCATCTGTCAGTACAGTGTTTGCCAACCCACCTCCTCCAGGTACACTGCCTGGGATGATTCACATGTTTCGATTTATGGTTGATTAACTGGTTTTCGTGCAATAGTATGTTAAATCATGGAAACATCTAAAATATCCAGGACAGTGTGTCACAAAGCCCCGCGTTGGGAAAAACTATTAGTTAGTTTGTTAGTTAGAAAAGTGTCCGATTTCTCAGCATTTGGTCTGTTGATCACTCATCAGAGCTGATCAATGAAACTTTGTCTGATTCCCAAGTCTGGTCGATTGATCGGTGCGTCTCTGTTATAGACATAGTTACTTCCTGGGTATCTAAAACTGGTATTATTTGGGCTGCCACTCACAAATAATGCAGCTTTCTTTGATTAATATAATAATTAAATAATATGTTTTATGTTGAATATATATGGCAAACTCCTGCATAAATAATTTATGTATTTGCTTATTGGTGACTAGCTTATTGAGAGGTGTAATTGTCTTTTAATCTCAACATTGTGGGTTTGATTCCAACTTCATCGTGTCACATGTTGATGTGCCCCTAGGCACAGCATTTACTCCCAAGTTGCCTACTGATTGCGCATTTGGGTGAATGTGGCACTGTTTAAATTTATTTATAAAATCTCAAGTATGAGACAGAACTGAAAACATAAAAATAGATCCAAGTTCATTTCATAGTGCATTTCCAAAGAAAAACATATTTAGATTACACTTTTTAGTTAAAATAAATGGAACTATGCTTTGCTTATTTAGAAATGTCATATTTCAGCTAAATTCAGAAATACTTTGTTGCAACTCATATTAGTCAAGGTTCTTCAAGAAGTTGTGATAGGCGGCTATAGGGTGTCCTGTAGACGTCTGTGTTACAGTGGTTGTGAAGAAGCCTCTGACTGAAGACATGGTTGTATGACAACAGATAATGGACAATGATCTAACCCTGTTTCTTTGAAAATCTACAATCTTCTCTTTTCTCTTGTTCACATACAAGATGAGATGATTGTTCATACACCATGATAAATGTTTGATTAAATTAGATATTCACATTCAGTTCAATGTGATTTGAAATGGATGAAATAAAGTTACATGATCTTCAGGAAGAAGTCTCCCCATTAACATACAGGCACAGGCAGGTAGCTAATTAAGTCAAAATTACAGGAAAGCATAGCAGATACATGACTTGTCTCTCCTCTGACTCCAGTAGCTTCAGCAGCTTTAAATAACACTTAAGCACTTTTTATTTTTTTGGAAAAACTTTAATAATCTATTATCTTTAGGAAGTAAAAGGAAACTATCTGGCAAGTTTTTTTCTCACACAGCAATCTAGATAGCCAGCCTTGGTCACAAAAGAACCTGATTGTGCAACCTGTGAGTGGGTGGTTGCACAAACCATATGTCATCTCTCCATCGCTCCCTCCACCAAAAAGCCTGCTTGCCTTTATACGAGTCAGCTGATGTAGGCTGTGAAGTCCTCCACTGTTGAGTCAGCAGCACAATAGAGGCTGGCTCTCTTCTGCCACATCTACCCTCAGTCCTTTCACAAAATACATTGAAACTGCAAAAAGACACCTTAATATCACTCTGGAAGTGCTTTATGAAATCCAAGATGGCTGGAGCCCAAGATGGCTGCGTTAAAGGCCCACACACAACCACACACGTTCACTGGTGCTGACATCAGAGAGGAGGGGGTTCATGTACAATCTGGATTAAAGCGGCTTTAAGTTTTGTTGAGAATTTATAGCATTAATTAATTATGTGAAGACCGAACATGTGTGTTGCAACCTTTCTTCCGTTCCTTTCTGGCGTTAAGCTGCCATTCTACAACATATCCAGAGGCAGTTATCTTATCAAAATAAAACCATCAAATCAAAAACCGGAAGTCAACCATATATAATACAAATCAAACAAAGTAAAGATAATAAGTGCAAAAAAGGGGAGACAACAAACAGGGACCTTAAATTTGTATGTATAATCTGTATGTCGGTGACCTTACAGTTAAAGTCTTACTACGTGAATACTTGAGACGCTCTCTAAGATTACTTATAGGTGAATATTTTAGTTGTTTAAACACTAAATATGCCTTAAAGGCAATATTATGTAATGACAACTTTTTTGAGGTTTACATATTGTTATAAGGTTTTCCCCTCATCAAAAGCATACAGAGAGTGTTACTTTAATTCTTTCATTGATGTTTGAGAAATCCTTCAGTCTCATATTTCAACAACAGGATGCCTAAACATTTGCCCTCACAAAGGTCCTCCATGAAGCTGTGATCTGCAGCTACGCTGCTGCCTCACAGAGCAGCCCTCCCCCACTTGGCTCCTTCAGACTAACGGCAGCAGCAATTGGCAAACAGCTGGTGGAGCTGATAAGAACAACCTCTCATTTCCTAAGAATAGCTGTAAACTGAAACCGAAAAGCACTGACTTGCTGATGACTTGCTGAAAGCAGAGAGCCAGGGCATGAGTTTATGACAGAGGCGCAATTTCAAGGTGTTAAATTGCAGTCTGCTTGGAAATGCTGATATTTACAGAATTTTCATAACAACTGAAGGTAACATAGTTTCTTTGATATGAAATAGAAGTATGTGCCTGGAAAATACATTATACCACCCATTTTAATATGCATTCATACGATCAATGGCACTACCACTGTTTTCCTAATCTCTGCTCTTCAGGGTAGAACCAGTCAGGACAAAGGAAAATTAATGTCGCTGTTCGATGTTTAAAATATGCTCTAAGAATAAGTCACAAATAATTCTAAGTTGCGAGTAGGCGAGGGTCTCCTTTTCAAATTTCTTAGCTGGACTTTCTCATGTCTAAAGACTAGCAGCAGAAGGAGGTGATATAAATCATCTGAAGCAACTGTGCTATCAATTTTATGCTATCAATGTTGGCATAAAATCTGATCAAGACCACTTGGACCAGGCAGTTTCAAAACAATAGGAGACTGAGTTCAACACCTGCACCACACTGGCGCTTTCACAAACCACATGATGACGTGAAGTTCCTGTACGCTAGCCCAACAGTGCTTTGTTAAGTCCTGTTTGGTTATTTGTCTGACATCATTTTGTTGATGTGAGGCAGGCTTTTTTCAGTTTAGATTTTTTTTTAAAAATTGTATTGTCGTTGAGCCTTAAGAGTATTTATTTAAGGATTTAGTTTGTCCAGGCTTCAACTAAACCTCAGATTTGTTTGTTCTTCGCTCTGTGGGGATGCACAACTAAATCCATAGTTAAGTGCAGACCTTGGAGTTGCCAGTTATATGTTGTTTTTGTTGTCAAACTATCAACTCAATTGCAAAGCCCAGAAGAGTTGAATTCATGCTGTTACCACTTCCTCGCTTCTTGTCAGCAAAACGGTTTCCTTTCTGTCAAGAGCTGCTCTTTGCAAAAGGCACTTGAAACGCTTTTGCTCTGCAATCCTGAAGATGTGTAGCAACAGTGAAACTGTAAAAAAATGTTTGAATTACTTCTCCTTTACTATTAATTACTATCCATTAATCCTTGTGTAAAACATTAGGAGTGAAACTGGGCTGTTCCAGAACGAAAAAAAAACCCCAAACAGAAGTGGTATATTTTGACCGGGTTCGTGATTGATCACCCACAGAGACTTCAAATAACTGAGGTATGGCATGTATTTGTGTAGATGCAAATCTCGTATCAAGCACATCTTTGAAGTCAACTAAACATCTGATTATAAGCAAACTAAGAGACAAGAGGTTCATTTTAGCTAATTGTTGATGAGCTTTCATGACCATTTTGAAAAATTTAAGAAACTGCTGCAGACTACATTTTTTTCTTTTTCATTTAACATAAAAATATAATTTTTCATTCAATGCATTTGTTACTTATTCAATCTTATTGTTTAACTAGTAGCACATGATTTTAAAATGAGAATCTTTAGAGATTATCTTAAAAATTTATTTGAGAAGATGGCCTCTGTCAAAACATTTTTGACGGATTAAAAAAATAGAATAAAACATCTAAAATAAGTGTAAGTATACAGGATGCACAATCTTAGGAGCAGCTCTGTGTTTTAGGAGCTTAAGACAGACAACTGCATAAAAGTCAGGTGGATTTGCTGTGCTGTAATAATTTATTTTTTTTGTCTTTGTTCCTAAACCTCAGAGTAGAGGTTTTATGCTATGGTGATATTGTTTTATGGTTTAATATAACCATAAAACAAATACATTTACACAGTAGTCATTTATTATGCTTTATAAATAATCCTTTTAAGAGGATGGTTTGGATTTTATGGCTAAAGATAAGTTTTATTTACTTAGTGTGGACAAAAATCCCTTTTGTTATTAAAAAGAATTGCTGCGTTAGACCTAGAATTCAACATGTAAAGGCTACTTACTGTCAATATTAAACATAAATAAAGTTTCCACATCTTCCTGAGAGAGGAGAGCTTGCATTCTGGGATAGCGATATTTATTTTAGTAACAAATTTACATTCCTTGATTAGGAGAAAAATACCCGCCACCTTCACTCTAAGCCTGTCCAGGCATTCCTATGCCTGTTTTTTGCCTGACTTAGTTTGTTGACATTATTGTCATTTTAGAAGGAGAGCAGCAGATTGTTGCTGTTTCCTATGTGCAGTCATGAACAAGTTGCTGCTAGCCTGGTGCAGTCGCTCCCTCCCTGTTTGGGGAGTTGTGACTCCCACTTTACAGAACAAAACAGTGAGGTGGAAAAATAAAAACGTTTGGTGTTTCAGACCAAATGTTTTTGACCTTCATTTTCTTACTGTTATAGTGCTTTACTACTATAAAAGTAAGGCACTATAACATCAAATATTTCAGATAAACACACCAGCATAGTGTTTTTCGGTTTGTATCAGAATACTGTGTGAGCATGACAGAAATAAGTCATATTTCCTCATAGTTTAACCAGTTGAAATAAGTTTGACTCACTCGCTCTTGTACCATTTTGTTGTTTTTAATGAGCTACTAATTAAATTCTCATTAATTAGCATTCAAAAAAAAGAATTCAAAAATTCTTTTTTGAATTTCCTTTTCAAAAAAGCAAACATTGGTTCATTTATTCACTTTGTTCTGGAGTCATTAAAATCAAAAGGAATAATTTCATTCATAAATGGGAATAATGTTATTTCGTCATTTTCTGTTGAAGCAAACCGGAAATTGGTATTTCAGTCATTTATAAATTCTATCATGTTTCTTTGGCTCCTCTAGCCCTTTCATGCATGAATTATGATCCTCTGTGTCAGGACTGTTTTTCAAAATTTTCTTTTAATTTTCTTAAGCCATTAAAAAAAAGGTAGATCAGTTGGGTGATCAATTGTAATTTTCTCCAAATACAGACTTGTTATTTGAAAAATACATCAGTAGTTTTGATCTTTAGGGGTCGTCTGATGTCACAATAATTTTTTTTACCTGCAAGAGTCGTCTACAGTAGAAGGAGGAACCGGGTCGGTCGTCATGCTTTTTTGTCTGTCGGCCATATTGGATTTAACAAAAGTAATTTCTTGCATTTCCAACTGATGGCCAGTAGTTGATAGTGTATTTTATGATGCATTAGTGTCCACTTCAGTGGTCTGTGTGCATTTATAACATAAAAATGAAGAAGAAAATGGCTTTTAGATAGCTATCCACTGTAGCAACCACTATCCATGAAAGGGCTCGTGTTTTCAATAAATTGGTTTTATTGAGAATAATAACATTAATTGTCATTATTTATTCCACCATTTATGATTTGCACTTTAATACTTTCATGAAGGTTAATGGAGCTAAATCAATGATTTAAGTTCTCTGCTTAATAATAAACTGTCAACTGTAATGCCATTATTTTGAAAACTGCCGTGACAACATAAACAGAGACTAGTATTTAAATGGTCCAGTGTTTCCTTGGAATGGAGCTTCTTACTATTTCAACAGTTTCATTCACTGGCATTCAGGCAGGCTGTTCTGTGGAAACAGACCCCCAGTCACCTGACGTGCATCATGCGCTCTGCTCCCCTTGTGTTAAACTGAGGACTCTGTGTTTTTGATAAAAGAACAAAGGAAGTGGTTAGAATGAAAGATGGCTGGAAGAACTCTGTGGGTTTGAGGGGTTAAGATGAATAAGCCTTTTACACTTGTGCTGAGAGAGACAGCTTTACCCTGCTCCGTTTTGGAGACATTCCTAACATTTTCTAGCATGACTCATTCGATGACTGCTCATTCAAATGTCTTGTTTTGACTCAGAAATCAGAGAAATTATGTTGCATCTGACTTTATAAAACAAAGTTTGCCTCATTGTGTCATTGACTTGTCTTTCAGGCCAGTTTAAGAAGCCGTTGAACAAATATATTCGCCATTATGAGGGTTTGTCATATGACACAGAAGCTCTGCACAGCAGTCATCAGAGAGCCAAACGGGCACTTCATCCACAAGACAAGACGGTTCACTTGGACTTCCAGGCTCATGGAAGGTCAGTTCAATTCAAAAAACACACACACACCCTTCCTCGCTGAAATCTTACTAATCTGCAGTGGAAATTTGGATCCTTTGTCTGCTTTATGTCACTCCTTTCTGGGAAAGAAGAGATTGTCCAACATGTACCAATGCAGTTTAAAATTTCAAAAAATGTAGATGTTATTGTGTCATTTAATGTCTTGCTTATTGAACAATAATGCAGACTGCTAAGTCGGAACACTACCCATTTTTGTTGCACGCGGTTTCTCTTTGGAGTTAAGAATTTAAGGGGAAACCCACACAGCTTTATTTTTATTTTTTTTATTTTTGAGTGGAGTTACGGGAAATCCCAGCGATTAGTCTGTACTTGAGCTTCTCAATGCGCTAGATCAGCGTTGGCATTGCATTATTAATTTCAGGGCTGCAACTAGCGAATATTTTAGTCATCAACTTTTCTATTGATGAATAAAACAATTGTCCAGATTCTGCAGAGTTTTCATTTAACCACTTAGGGCTTTTTTTCTATAGAGTATTGGAAAACCTAGAAAAATACAATAAAGAAATTAATTCATTTTAAATAAGTATTTTATTTCCTAAAATACAATAACAGCTCAGCTATTTCTGCTTGAATTGGCATCAATACAGGATAGAGTTCATCACTGGATGAAGACATTGATTATTTGATAACAAAATGTGCTTAAAAGGCTTTTATTTTTACAAAGTATACCACTTGAGGAGTTCATAATAGAACCCAGTAGAACCTTTTTTAAGATTAGTTTGTCTTTTAAATCTTTTAAGTTTCTTTTCATCTTAAATTTGATATGTCTGTTTTTTGTACGGTTTTAGTTATAGTTCTGAGTAACATGTTCTTTCAGTAAATAGCCTCTTTTGAGGCTGTGTAACAATTGATCAATTACTAAATTAGTTGATGATTATTTCAATAATCAATTAATCTGATTAATTCTTTCAGCACTAAGCAGTTTTCTCAATATTGCAAAAGCAGAAAAACTACTTAGATGCATTGTTTAGAAGGCCATTACCAATTGCCATTCAGAATCTGCTCTCCTAGATTAGCTACAGATTTTAGTGACCAAGACATTAAAACTAATGCAGAGTGATGGGGGAGATTTTGATGGTGGAAAAGAAATATTCACAATAATGTTGCATGTTTTCATAATATCATGCATCTGTGACTTACCTGATGCAGAAGCTTGGAAAATTGGACACATGAGCCACAATCCTACCAGAAGGAATGAAAGGTTCATGCAAAATCTGAACTGTTGGGTTATTCAATGTCGCTTTGCTCTTGGATGGTTGTTTGTTAGAGAGTTACTGTTTTGTAACGGCGTCCACAGTCCAAATGAAAACACATGAATGCACATTCTGTAAAACGTTGTACACAGAATCATAAGCTGCTTTTGCTAGTGTTGTCTATGGAGAAATATGATCTGTTTTTATTGTTATTGATTTTGCAACATTGTTTTAGTATTTCCGTGTTGGATTTCAGGAATTATGTATTGATCTTTATCAGCAAAGAGGATGTCTTAAGAGTTCTAGTTTTTATTTTGGTTGTCTCTCCTTCACCTTTCAGTGCTGCCTGGAGATCGTGAAACTGTGAATCTCTTATCTTTAGATTTTTGGCTGCCTTGTCTAGCTATAGAAATCAGAATGTGTATTAAAAATAAGGGTCGAGCAAACTTCAAACCAGTTCTTAAAGTTACATGAGGCTTCTGCAAACTGGATTTCCCTTTGGCCCACAGTGTTATAATTTGCGGTTGCAGGTTCTTCACATTCTTGAGCATCTTAGTCATCGCCAGCTTTTGACAAAAGTTCCTCCATACGTTCATTCATTTTGAGTTTTAAAATGCAAAGGAAATCAAGGTGAACATTTCAAAGCCACATTGTGCAAGAATGCAAGTTCCAACTATGTTTTAGAAACCTGTTTTCTGTAGAATATCTGTTGAATTCTGCTGTTCTGTTGAGAGATTGTACTTTCTCACTAGACTATTTGTAGCTGAAATAATATACCACAGATGCTACACGTGACATCTTTAAAATTCTTCAAATGGTATATTATCAAAGATACCTGAAGTTATTCAAAACCACATTAGGTCCTTAAAGAAATCGCAAAAAGAGTTGAGATAAGAAAAATAAATAGTCGTCACTTTGTGCTTAACCAGGCCTTTGAATCTTTGTTATAACGTCTGAAAAGCATTATTTGTGATTCGCACTCACATTAATATTTGTGGCCAGATAAATAAAGAGAATAGTGTGTAAAAAATGACCAAGCATTTTCTAAATCATCATCTGTAAAATAACCAGTCGAGGTCAAATTATAAAAAATGACCTTTAGTACTATACTATAAAGTATTTATTTATTTAGTATTTAGTAAAACTCTTGATCTATGCGAGATCAAGAATTTTAATCTTGTTTACATTTTGAAATGTAATTATTTCATTGAATCGAAGGCTCAAATATATTAACTATTTGATTCAAAGAGCCGTAAAATATACATGGCGAAGTATAATAGTTAGAATTTTGAGGAAAGAGATTAATTTGCTACAAATTGGAAAAAGGCTGTAACATAACATAAAGTGGAAAAAATAAAGATGCATTGTACACCAAAATGGAAAAAAACGTTGGTGGTAGTTTTTCTAGTCATTATAAACTTGGAGTGTTTTCTCATAATCTTACTGGTTACCAGTTAGAAGACCAGCAGCAGTTTTAATATTTGAGCTGTTGTTGTGGATAATTTGGATGTGCTTTCATTCATGGTGTCAGTGACAGACGTCACCTTTGATACAGTTGGCTGTTTCCTGTTTCCCTGTTTGTTCTTTGCCTATGTCAGTGGTAGCCACACCCACTCCCACAAATAACACCAGTGTCCCTGTTGGAGAGCAAAAGGCTTCACCTGTGCTTCTGTATTAGAGCCTTTACATGCACAGCCTGGACATGCTGTGATTAATATGTTGAAGACAAAATGCATTTGATTTAGTCTTTGACCTCATTTCTAGAATTGCCAGTCATGTTAACCTAGTTTGGTGGCTATGTTGACCTTTTTTGTTGTCGTTTTTGGTTTCTGTATGTGTTTACATGTTCAGTGGTGTGCGTGATGGTCACATGCAGATGAAAACATCTTTGACATTTCATACATGTCTGTAATTGTGAGAAAATATAATATCATATAAAATATAACACAAATTCACTCCCTACATTTTCTGTTGTTTTACACTTTTTTTTCATCTGCAGATTTTATTTAAAAGCCTATTTAGAGTTTAGCATTTAGCAAGCAGCAGCTTGCCGTTATTCACAATGTGGATGTAAATAAAATATATGATTTATGTTAACATTCCAGTTAATAACATCTTATGTATGAAAAAATAAACCCAAACCTGCCTGAAAGGTGGTGGAAACTGGGGGCTGAATGATGAGGAAAACGTGAATGCTTGGACAGGTCAAAGATTCATCCTGCAGAGGGAAATCCTGCTCTCTGTCTGACCCTCAAAACGCTGTTTACTTTGTAACGCTGCTACACTTTCAATTATATCCCTGTTCACATTTAGAAAAATCTCTTTTCAATCAATCAGTCAAATTTTATTTGTACAAGACATTTAAGTAAAAAGGCATTTCAAAGTGCTTTACGTTATAAAAACACAAAGTCATGCAACATAGAATCAGCAATTAAAACATTACATTGAGTCAGGTGCCATCATTAAATTCTTAATCAATTATGCTTCAAAGGCAACTTGAAACAGGAGGGTTTTTAGTCTAGATTTAAAGGCACTCAGCGTTTCAGCAGTTTTGCAGTTTTCTGGAAGTTTGTTCCAGATTTGTGGTGCACAGAAGCTGAATGCTGCTTATCCATCTTTGGTTCCGTTTCTGGGGATGCAGAGCAGAACCAGAAAACCTGAGCTGTTGATACAAGAGCAGATATTTAATCTGTTGTGGTGCTAAACCGTTCAGTGATTTATAAACCGATTAAAGTATTTTAAAGTCTATTCTCTGAACCACAGGGAGCCAGTGTAGGAATTTTAAGCTGATGTGATGTGATTCATCTTCCTGGTTTTAGCCAGAATGCGAGCGGCAGCATTCTGGATCTGCTGCTGTTTGATTGATCTGTGAAGACACTGTTGCAGCAATCAGTATGACTAAAGATAAATGCATGGATGAGTTTCTCTAGATCTCACTGATTGATTAGTCCTCTAATCCTAGAAATGTTCTTCACATGATAGAAGGCCGACTTCGTAATTGTCTTGAAACTAGATTTTTACTAATGTGGAGTTTATCAGTGTCTGATGCTGAATAGAAATCAGGGCAGTCGATATTCCAAGCAAATATGTGACTTTGTAATAAAACAATAGAATGAGATAAAATTACTAACATATTGTAAAGTCAGAGCTGCTCTCTGTAAGACCTTGTTGGACAGCACTCATTGCTATTTCTCACAGAGGATTCATTATTTATCCTGCAGCGCTGCCAACTGCATCGAAGCACGACTAATCTCTGAACAAACAAATATAATGGGGGAGAAATATAGCTAAGATATTAAAGTGCCCTCATTTTACCAACACGATGAAGCCAAATGGTTGAACTCACAGGGTCCCAGTGAGTAAGAAGCAGTGGTGATTGAGAGTTGAGTCATGTGGAAGAACCTTCACAGCCGTGTGATTGCATATGAATTATGTTGAGCACGGATATTTCTCATCATTTGAAAAGTTTCAAGCGTCACTGCAAGTTTCTGAACTAGTAGCTCATGTGGGATTATATCAGTGATGAGTTTCTTTTTTTAATCTATTCTTTTGACATCACTGTTATAGAGAAAATCTGTAGGCAACAGCCTGCAGAACAAAGTGACAACGCTTTTATTGTGGTTGTTTGTACTGCAGCCCTGAGGTTTTCATTGTGAATCTGTGCTTCCCAGCACATACTTTATTTTGTGATCTAAGTTTGGATGCTTAATGTTTATTTCTGAAGCTAATTTTTATGTTTTTTTTCTCTCTCTCTCTAGACATTTTAACTTGCGGCTGAAGAGAGATACAAAGCTCTTTTCTCCGGATCTCGTCATTGAGGTGTCAGGACAAGAGGAACCCAGCGACACGTCACATATTTACAGTGGAGAAATTTTAGGTGAGGCCGCGCTTTCCTCACATCATTTCCTGTTTACAGGTTCTTCATTGTCTGTCTGTCTCTTTTAAATGATTTATTGTAAATAACTCCACAAGTCTTACTGATTATCAAAATCAAATAGGACTCTTAACCTATCAGTATGATTATTTTTGAAACATTTCCCTTGTTTTCTTTTGTTCCTTTTTCACCCAACAACAATAATGGGGGATAAAAACAGTGTAAAAATGGTTTCGGGTGACCGATGCTGCGAGAGAACTCACTGAGGGCAAAAAGGAAATGAGCAAGTTGGGTTCGACCTGGCTGAGTTTTTATTGGGTCTGGTTTGGATTTCTGGAAATCCTTTACTTTGAGATTTACTTTTGAGATGAGTGAAAATATCAACATTGCATCTTACAATTCTTTACTCTGAAGTAAACATCTTGATGTGAGAGCTTGTTCACAATTTAGCTAAAACGGTCACAAGAAAGCAAAGGAGGAGGACACAAGGAAAGGATGGAAGGAATACAAAAGGAGAAAAGCAAAAGAGTACAAATATTAAAGCGGCGAACGAAGAGAAGTGGGACTGATGAATATGTAGACATAATGTTTAGCAGAACGTTTTCGTTTCCTTTCATATGTCTTTAGTTCGATCATGCCTTATGCTCTTTCATTTTCTTTCTCCTTTTGTCTTTCATTCACTGTGCATTTCCTCCTGCCTTTCATTGTGTACTTCATTTCTTTAGTTGTGTTTTTACTTCTTTACCTTCTTTTTTGTGTGTTTTAAATTCAGCATAAAGGAAATAAAAGTTTTAGAAGTCACAAATTTATTCATAAACATTAGAAACCCTGGTTTAAAGAGATTAAGTCATTTCGTAAAATAAGAACAGTTGCATACTTTTAACATTTTGACATTTGAGCATTCAGCTTTGAACTTGATGTTTATTAAAGATTACTGGAAATAAAAGAGAATAAACTGAGGAACTCTGATGTTTTTAAGGAATCAAGAGTAGCTTCATGTGGTTTTATAAAAACAAAACCTACAAACTAATGTGGAATGTGAGTAAAACACTATTTTCAGAGACAAATGTAATGCTTTATTTTGTTTTTATTTTTAACTAAATAGTAAAATCTTTGAGGGCATTTTAAATCAAGAGGAAAGCAATTCCCTTTGGCGATGAAAAGGTAAAAGTTAAAAGGTTGTGTGATGCTACAAAAGTCAAGGTTTATTTTCATACTACAGATTTACACACATTTATCTATTTAGTCTGCGTAACCTGAGTTGTATTTTACCAGATAAATATAAATGAATACACGAGAGTGAGTAGTGTAAATCCAGTTTTCTTCCATCCCATCTTCCAACATGCTTTAATTTCCTTTCCTCTTCTTCCTGCTGCATGTCTCCTTGTAAGTTCACATAAACATCAGGAAAGGGGCTTTTATTGTCTTAAACAAAAGGTGAAATGGGAAGTTTATGCCATTATGTTTTTGTGCCTGGGAACGTCGCCTGGGGTCATCTTACAACCCAGATTATCTGTTTAGCAGGATGTGATCTAGATTTTTCTTTCCTTTGTTTGGCAGGTGAACAGGGGACTCTGACTCACGGCTCAGTGGTTGACGGGCGCTTTGAGGGATTCATTAAAACCCAACAAGGAACGTTTTATGTCGAACCCTCAGAGAGGTATCTGGAGCACAGCAATGTGCCGTTCCACTCCGTCATCTATCATGAAGATGATATTCGTAAGTACTAATTAAAACCAATGTTACATAAGACTGGCATGACACCTTCAAAAACATGACGCGACACATGTTATGAACTCAAAGGAGGCTTTATGAATGTTTATGACATGTTGTCATAAAGGGTCATTCGGTAAATAATGACACTTTTAATGCACAGTTGGACTAAAAGTTAATTAAAAGTGTAAACTTTGCATTATTCGGTCAATAATGACCCTTTTAAATCAAAGTTCTATTAAATTTGCTTTAAAATTCCATTAGAAGTGTCATTAATTACCGAAAGACACACTTAAAGTGTTACCAAATATTTAATATATACAGGTACATCTAAAAAAAATTGAATATTGCGGAAAAACTTCTTTTTTGTCTTTGTGATTTCAGAAAGTGAAACTCATAATATGGGCTCATAACACACAGAGTGAAATATGTCATGCCTTTAATTCTTAATACTTCTGATGATTATGGTGTACAGATATTCAAATTCTGTGTTTCAGTTTTAAATACGGTTAAAAAGTTGAAATACTGGAAACTTTTGGTAATCAGCTAACTGCTTAAGAAGCTGGCCGTTCATATAGTGCTATATCCAAGCATATTTGCAGAAAGTTGTGTGGTAGGAAAAGCTTCCCCAGCAGCAGGGAGAACCACGACCTTGAGAAGATTGCCAGAAAATGTTCATTCAAATATTTGGAGGAACTTCAATGTGACTGGTTTGATGTTGAAATCAGAACATCAAGAGTCATCAAGCTCCTCCTGAACCAGAGACTGGATTGCTGATCAGTGGTTCAAAATTCTCTTTTCTAAATAAATTGCTCATTTCATATTTAAATCAATGATTTCAACATCTGGAGGAAGAGTTGAGAGGCACAGAATCCATGTTGCTTGAAGCCTACAGTGAATGTATCACAGTCAGTGATAGTTTTAGTAGCCGAGTCATCTACTGGTGTTGGTGTTTCCACTAACACAGGCGTCTACCAGGACATTTTAAAGCATGTGAAGACGCTGATTTTATTTTCTGAAACTCTGAATTCAGACTTTAATTATCTGCAAACCATAATCATTATCGATTTCAATATTCTAGTTTTTTAGATGAACTTTGTTGAGGTATGAGCTCATTTTAAATGTATGTTTTTTATTTTTCTAGAACCAAATGTGGTTTTAAATCCTGATGAAATGTTTTTTAAGTGTTTGTGTGTATCACTAGTGCTATGAAGTATTGCTATGCTAAAGCAATTTGTGTCAAATTTGACAAATTGTCAAATTGGAATTTGACTAATTTGTCAAATTTGACAAATTGGCAAATTGGATTTTGCTGTTTGTCTGGGTTAGTTTGGTAAAGAAATTTCACATTATAAAAAATTTCTGCCTTCAGACTGTAATTCTTCCAATTTTGTACAAACCTGACATTTTGAAGAACACGTTGTGTAAACAGGGTACTTTTTGGATAATTTTACCTAAAAGATGTCACCATGGTGTCACATTTTGGTTAACAAAATTTTACCTTTTTGAGTTAAAAAGAAAATCTCTCTTGTAAGTCACAGCTGGGCATACCTAGCTTTTTCGCTTACATTTCAAATGTTTTATATTAATTAAGATTATTTTAGCAACTTTCTATTCACTTCACAATGCTCTCAGTACATTTACTGTAAACTTCTAGATAGTGAAAGGACATTTGATGCGAGATATATAGAAAATCAATCATTTCATGTGTTTCTTTGTAACTTCTGCCCACAAGTCAAAGGCCTTTTGATCAGCATTTGTACAAGACCTCTTTCATAAGAACAAAGACGTCTTTTTCCAAAAAAAAACATTGTCAGAGCTTGAATCTGTTCCTGCAGTGTGTGTTCAGTCAGTTTCACCGGTTTAGTCAGCTGCTAGAGAATAATGGAGGGGAATGTTTCCGTCTCTGTAGTGATGATGTAAAGGTCAGTATAGTTTCACATCTCACTGCTGCTTTACAGCCATCTTGCTTTCAAAATAACCTTAATGTGAAGGTTTGATTTTATTCTTGTTCAGTTACTTATAGCCTGATTATATTGCAGATAGCACTTTATCTAAGATTTACTGGAACATGTAATTATAATTGCTGGTAATTTTATAAGTAGTGCAGCTGTAATGGAAATTATTTCTTTTACATTTTTTCTTTATTCAGCTTTTGTATAGTACAAAGAAGAAACTCTTGTTTGTATTGATGATGATATCTGGCTTTCGTTGCTCTGCTTTTCGCTGATATTAGAGTTAGAAAAATTAGTTACTTGGTAAGTTTGATTTGTTCAAATAATGCGTCATATTCTGAGGTCTTAACAAGGTCACATTTTCAAAACTACAAATATTTTCCATCAGTTTTCTCCAGTTTTATACAACATAGAATAGAATATAATTCAACTTTGTTGTCATTGCACTGTCACAAGTACAAAGCAACAAAAACTTGAACTTGAGGCTAATGCATTAGTGTCATTTTATACATTTTTCATTAACGTTTTGTTGCCAATGTTGTTGTGAAACTTTGACTTTAATATCATGATGCATCATGTCACTTACACTAAAGCTTTTATTAAATCCAGCTGCTCCATTCTTCCACCAATCAGCTCTTGTATCAAAACGGATACATCATGTTCCTTAAGCATTTCAAAGTCATTCCCGTATCTCCACTCTATCTGCCAGGTTATCCTCATAAGTACGGCTCAGAGGGAGGCTGTGCTGACCGCTCTGTGTTTGAAAGGATGAAGAAGTACCAGGCGTCTGCAGTCGAAGAGCCGAGCAACGTAAGTGCCAAAATCACAACTAACCCGGCCGTCTGCTCTGATGACTAAAAGCACAGCTGGGCAAGGAGGGCGGACAAGTGAACTTTGCTAAACCTGTTTTTTAATTTTCTTTTGGGTTTCAGAGCAGAAACTGTTCCTTGTCTTTGATTTTTTTTTTTTTTTTTTTTTTTACTCTCTAGACATGAATTGTGTTATTTGACAGAATAAAACAATCAGGACTGACCTGATATGTTTGGTTTTTTTCACAGGATGTAAGCAGGGTGAAAGAAGAAGATGACGCTTATGGTCCAGTTATTCTGAGGAAAAAGAGGGCAACTGGGAAGGACAAAAACACCTGCCAGCTCTACATCCAGACTGACCACTCCTTCCATAAATACTACGGCTCCAGGGAGGCTGTCATCGCCCAGGTAGCCGCACAAAGAAACAGGATCCTAATATGTTTGTAAAAAGCATAATATTATAAGACTGTTGAATTGTGTTGATTTCATTTATATAGCAGTGACTCTCAATTCCAAAAACTTTTCAAGACAAACGGATCAAATTTATATACAGAAATAAATTCAATTCATTCCAGTCACAGAAACAGATTGGTGTCTGTTTCAGCTCGGCCTGAAGTGACCCAGTCCCACATTTGGTCCTCATCGACGCCAGGGATGAGGGGCTAATGAGTCGAGAGCTAACATTAGCCCCACATGGACTTGCAAACAAAAACATTGCAGAACTTCTGGCATCTGCAACTATACTGGTGCTGTGAGAAACTGGATGAACTGAGGATTCACACATCACAACACATCCCAAAAAATATTAGGAAGTGGATCAAAAATCTTGTACAAAATATAGTGTGTTCTTGACCTACAAGAACATAAAAATCTTTTAAAAGCCTAGTTGGGAATCTGGTGACTTATAGTACTAACTGTTAGCTTTAAGCCGATTAAACTCAGAGATTTGGGTTTTTCTATCAACATGCAAATGGTATTTTATTTCTCAAAATCCCCCTTCCCCTCTCCTGAATTTCCACTTCACTATTCCACTGTATCTGGTTCGTGTTATGCAAATAAAAACCTAGTTTTTCTCTTTGCAGTGAAATGATGTAATGGAGATTAATAAAAGCATTTTGTTAGCTTCTGTTTGTGCCTTACTGCTTATCTAATTAGGTACATTTTCTATAGATCTCCAGCCATGTGAAGGCTATTGACTCCATTTACCAGGACACAGACTTCTTGGGCATCCGAAACATCAACTTCATGGTCAAAAGGATCAGGGTGAGTTGAAGTTTTGGTAGAGTTGGTTTAAAATAAACTGAGCTGAAACAGATGAAGCAGACAGTATTTCAGGAGGCTGTAGTACAACGAAGCTTTCTCTTCTGAATTTTTATTTGTAATTGTTGACCTCGTCTAGATCAACACCACGGCTGATGTCAAGGACCCCACTAATCCTTTTCGCTTTTCTAATATTGGCGTGGAAAAATTTCTGGAGCTGAACTCTGAGCAGAACCACGACGACTACTGCCTGGCCTACGTCTTCACTGATAGGGACTTTGATGACGGCGTGCTCGGTTTGGCTTGGGTCGGCGCTCCTTCAGGTCTGTATCTTTTCTTTTTTCCTCCAGTGAAGTTTATAAACATTTTTTCTCAAATGTTATGTGCTGCTTTTACATTTTTATCTGCTCCACTTTCATCCTGCATACAGTGGTTTGTCACAGAACATGTGGATGCCTAAGATGGTCAATGTTCTTTCTGCTTTGACCAGTCCCAATATCTGACAATATATGCCAAATAATTATTAGTCAACATCAATGTTTGTAGCCGACAGATATTTTTTTATTATTATTCTTTTAATTCCTTATGCTTTTCCACAAAAATAACTTCTTTTCTTCACACGGCCCTGAGTGTATGTGTGGTGTAGCCCTCGTAATCCACTGCAATTTGAAATTATTTTTTCAGAATGATCATGATGGATGTAGCATTTACTTACCTCAATGACAGATTCGTTGTATTATTCTTGGGTAAATTTGTGTCGTATTTAGTTACATTTACTTTATTAACTTTTTTGAAAGAATGTACATTTAGGACTATTTTTACTGTGCCGTATTATAAAGTTTGTTTCAACCTTTGGCTTACGCACGTCCTTCTTGTCATAGATAATGCAGGAAGAGTTTAATTTTAAGAAGTTTCATAGTTAAGATTCACCTCAAAGTCCTCTAATCTTCTCCTTTATAATTGCAGCCATTCACAGAGAAAGCTAATAATAGTTCAGAGGCTTATCTGCCATTTTCTGCTCTGTAGAGTGAAACCCGCGTTCAGGAGTTTCTGATCTTAAGAGCAGAAAAGAGAGCGACTGGCAAAAGGGGAGTCATCACATTTCTGAGGTTCTTTGCAGGCACTTCTGCAAATTGGTAGTTTTGTATAGATGGACCCAGCATTTATCTGTGCGAACCATATGCTTTCGGTCTTTTTCAGTGGGTGTGGTTGTTTTTTGTTTTTTCCCCTACATAATCCTGTCAGATTTAGTCATTTGGGACTTTATCAATAAACTATTAAACTATTTTTTCTGTTGCTAAGCTGATAAAAAGATATTTAATCAAATTCCAAGTAACTCTTCTGGAACATTGCTAACATTGATGTTATCTTATTGTTTTTGTTTTTAATTGCCACTCAACAGGAAGCTCTGGAGGCATTTGTGAAAGAAGCAAGCAGTACTCTGATGGGAAGATGAAATCTCTCAACACCGGTATCATCACTGTGCAGAACTATGCTTCACATGTCCCGCCTAAAGTGTCACACATCACCTTCGCACATGAAGTTGGACACAACTTTGGCTCTCCCGTAAGCTAC
The DNA here is from genome assembly GCA_010277075.1 of Poeciliopsis retropinna. Taxonomy (NCBI): domain Eukaryota; kingdom Metazoa; phylum Chordata; class Actinopteri; order Cyprinodontiformes; family Poeciliidae; genus Poeciliopsis; species Poeciliopsis retropinna. The sequence goes on along the minus strand of VMRM01000006.1, from coordinate 14,960,931 downwards.
TCGAAACGCTACGGCTCGCTCAGAGCTCCTTTGTTTGTCCTGCAGGTAATTTAAGTGCTTTCTGCTTTATAGCATGACTCTGGGGGTGAGTGCACCCCTGGAGAATCCAAGGAGAAGATTAAGGAGTCGGGAAACTTCATCATGTACGCCAGAGCCACATCGGGGGACAAACTAAACAATAACAGGTTCTCCATCTGCAGTATTCGGAATATAAGTGCAGTTCTGTTGAAGAAGAAAGATTCCTGCTTTGTTGGTGAGCTTTCTATTTTTAACCAAGTTGAAAATCTTTTTGTGTGTTTATGGTAGATTCTGTTTTAAATCATGTATTTCTTGCTCAGAGTCTGGCCAGCCTATCTGTGGTAATGGGCTGGTGGAAGAGGGAGAGCAGTGCGACTGCGGCTACCGCAACGACTGTAAGGACGAGTGCTGCTATCATGCCGACGAAGAGGCGGGAAAAAAGTGCAAACTTAAACCTGGAAAAATCTGCAGGTATGTTTTTCTTAGAGTAGAATATCAACTAAACAACATTGTCATGGCCTAACTTTTTCCACTTCTGATTGTTTGTGTGTAATGTTTCCCCTCCAGTCCAAGCCAAGGCCCATGTTGTACAACCGAATGTACTTTTAAGAGTTCTAGTGAGAGTTGCAGAGTGGAATCTGATTGTGCTCTAAAAGGCTTTTGCAACGGAGGCACTGCGCTGTGTCCAACCTCACAGCCAAAGCCAGACAAAACCTCCTGCCACGAGGACACACAAGTTTGCATCAATGGGGTACACAATTCATTTCTAATGTGCTTCACTGTGTAGATGTAAAAAAATTTTTTTTAAAACTGACAATGTGTTTGAAATATAGACACTTCTAAAATGAGTTTGAAAGCAGAACATGTCAATCAGTGAAATTACTACATTGCATTTTGGACACTTGGCAATTTAGATGCAAAATATGCATCTAAATTGCTTAATTGTTCATATTTTCAACTCTTTTGGCAAAAGTAAAACCCATTTGAAGCAGCAAATGCAGAAGCACGTGTTAATTTTTCAACTTTCTGACCAAATCATTCTTTATCTCTAACCTTTAAATGCACATAAACACTGACAGTGACCTGACACGCACATGTTCAGATGAACAAAGGTGCTTCCAAAAGGAAAATAGGAGCAATACTCTTTGTATTCTGTTCATTCGTTATTTTTATTGTTCTCACCTCCTTGTGCATTAGACCTGCTCTGGTTCTATTTGTATGAAGTACGATCTGGAAGTGTGTACCTGCGCCAGCAAAGACGAAAAGAACGAAGCAGCTGAGCTCTGCCATGTTTGCTGCCAGAAAAAAAGTGAGTAGATCTGCTGGCTCTGTATTGCATCCAACATGTACCAGTTCAGTCGTAATCCTCAGTCGGACGTATTTGTTGAATCACAGCCTGAAAATGAATTAGCTATTCTAATTAATGAGAGACACTAAACTGTTTTTTGTGTAGTTTTCTTTCTCATTTGAACATGTTGTGAGGTTTTACTTTGACTTTATTTCATCCAGATGATGCCAGCACCTGCAGCAGCACTGGTTCAGATAGATGGGCTGAATTCTTTAAAAGAGAAGTGAAAACGCTGCAGCCTGGCTCACCCTGCAACGACTTTAAAGGATACTGCGACGTCTTCAAGAAGTGCCGACTGGTGGACGCCGACGGGCCACTGGCCAGGCTGAAGAAAGCGTTTTTAAACCCAGAGCTGTATGAGAACATCGCAGATTGGATTGTGGTGAGTGTCTGCAGCAGACCTGGCTAGTGTGTAAGAAATACAGACACATTTCTAATAAAGAAAACATCAACCTTTTGACATGTTTTATATTTCCTGCTGTTCAGGCTCACTGGTGGGCTGTGCTGTTGATGGGAATTGCTCTCATTATGCTGATGGCGGGTTTCATCAAGATCTGCAGTGTTCACACACCCAGCAACAACCCCAAACTTCCTGAACATAAACACTTCTCAGGTACAAAATGTTGGGCGGTATCCTTGAACAGTGTTTAATCAAAAACATAAATGACGCATTGACCCTTTGCAACTACGTCACTTAATCATTCGAGGTGCATGATGGACGTCGGAAGAAAAGGACGAGTTCAGATGATTTTGGTGCAGCTCATGCAAAAACTGAGAAATTTCACAGAGGGAGACAGAAAATTGTGACTTACTAATTTAAAGTTTCTAGAAACTCATCAACTTACAAAGGAAAAGTATTAATGTTGGCATGATGATTATAAAGGCTGTCATTTTTTTCCCCCCTCACTAGCTAAACAAGCGTTCTGCTGCAATGAAGGAAGAATTTATCTTAAGACTTTTTATAAATGTTTGCTAAGGGTGCCAAAAAGATATATATTTGTCTCTTTTGTCGCTTCTGATGAGTAGGAAAGCCAAATATGTTACGTTTGTGCTAAAATACTTGTACTACTTGTTTGTTTTATGACAGTACTACCTGTAAATCCTTGTTTTGCTGAGTCGTTTATATTGAGTCTCTCTGACATGAATCTTGCAGATACACTAAGAATGAACAGAGGTCAACGACAACAGCATCGGCAACGGCCACCTCGAGGGCAGCAATACCAGTCCCCGTCCAGAGATCAGGTCCTGATGCAACCCCTGAGGCGCTGAGACGACGCTCTGCTCTTTGCCTTTGTTCTTAGTGCCTACAACAGGAGCACTTTACTCCAAAGAGTTACCTTCACCACAAAAATCTAATTTCAAATAACTTTGAACCGAAGATGTTTTATTGTGGGGGCTGCCGTCTTCCCCCTCCTCTACTCTGAGAGCCAGTTTAATAATGGTTCACAAAGCTTTTATAGGAAACAAATCTTTCAAGGAGAGACATGGGGAAGTTTGCAGTTGTTTTTCCATGTGGTCTTAATTATCTTGCTTTGTTTTTTTGAAAGATTTTTTTTTTCTAATCTTTTATGAGAACAGATGGTTATGAGAATATGATTTTGTTAGTGTGGCCTTAATTGTTAGTTTTTTTTTCTCGCCGGTCTGCAATTGTGTCTGTCCTGCATCTTTTCCATCATCAACATGATGGTGGCTGAATGTCGGCACATGAGTTTTAGCTGTCGGTTTAAAATAATCATATTGACATCATTGCTGGAGGATTTCTTTTTTTCAAACCAAATAGATTTGATTACTAATGCAAGCATCCTAATTGTTTGGTGTAGTTTTTTTCCCCTTATTTCAGAGAAAAAATATTTCTTAGGGGATCTAAGTTGTCTACTGTTCTAATTCACTTTCTCAGGATTACTAATAACGCTCAAGTGTAAAGATGGTTGCATGCATATTTTAGAAAACCAAAAAAAAAAAAAAGGTTGCATGAAAACATGGAGTCACCTCTAATCTGAGGGTTAGACTTTGGAGACAGTTTTGCACTTGTTTTTGTACACAGAACTGAAATAGTTTGAGAAACTTGTTTTTTATCCAACAGATTGTTCCACGGTTTTACTAAATCATAGTAAATCCATCATTCATCTCCAGTAAGTTAATCAGCTGTTAAAGAAAAAGGCCAAATAGAACCACCTGAAACCAGTCGGTTCAGCTCTTTGGTTTGAATGTAAATGGGGATTTTTCTTTCCTTTAGGGAACTATATTGCAGTTCAGATGACTTTATACATGTGGAGGAACTGAGTCTGATAGAGGGTAGATTGTAAATTTTAATCGCTTTGGCTCTGCTGTTATGTGAGAGCGAACAATCAGTATGTCTTCTGCTAATCTTTTTTTTTTTTTTTTTTTGCTTTACATCTGAAAAGCTTTATTGTCCTCTTTGCACCGTCTTAGTTTGTGTAACTGCTTGAAAATGTGCCTACGTTAAGCAGCATGACTAAAGTTGCATGGCTGCTAAACATGAACTGCTGAAATTAAAAGGTTTGGAAATATTTGAGAATGTGGTATACATATGTTTTTTTTTTTTTTTTTTTTTGCCAAATCTTTAACTTAATTGATTTTCAGATTCTCTTGTAACGCCATTATAAATCCCAGGTCGAACTTCAGTGGTCCTCATTCAGGATGTGCTTCATTTCAATATCACATCTTTAAAGAGATGAGCGAGGCCACTGAAAATGGCTGAATCTTTGGTTTGAGGTGGGGCTGAAGAGTAAAGGGCGGTGCGGTCCGGAGAACTGCTGCAAAACAGAGTTGTTTCTCGTATGCAAAGAGCCAGGTTCTCACTGATCAACCTATGCAGAGAATCAGAGTTCGTCAGTGAACAAACTGGCCTCATCACAGAGAAATGCCTTCTATGTGTCAGAACACAGGAAAGGTTTTCATACAAATGTTTAACAAAGCTTACAAGATGACAAAAAACTTTTTTTTTTCTTTACTTACTGCTTAGCTTTTGGTGTGGATGGTGTTTTTTTATTATTATTATATTCAAACTTTTATGGGTGTATTCTTTTTTTTTTTTTTTTTTTCCTATGTTGAAGCAGTATGATATGGGTGATCCTCAGTGGGTTGATATCTCTGGGAAATGTGTTTATTCCTTGTGATGTGAAAATGTGCACTGACATAAAAGCAACCGAATCCAACAAAGGTCTTTACCTTTCAAGGCTGTAGTCTGATTTTAATGCCTCTTGTCTTTTTATACCACATTTCAGTGCAGTTCTTTTTGTTCCATATCCCATCTAGCTTACATTTTACAAACCTGCAAGAAATGTGCAAAAACCTTATTTCTTTACAACTACTTGACATAAAGTAATAAACTAGAACTGATCAAAATGCTTTTTGATGTGTTTGAAATAAAAAAGTGTGATTAAATTGTTTTAATTTATATTTATATTGGAGAAGTATTCAATGTGTCACAGTTCAACAATGACTCTTGGCCACTAGAGGGAGCTGCTGACTCAAGTTACCAAGAAATCACAAGGTGATTAAGTAAGAGCTATTTCATTCTTCTGTTTCAGTAATCTGTCACCTTAAATCTATCACCTGCGAAGCTTTTATATCTCATTAATTTTTTTTCACTTGAAATCTGTACTTACTGTTGGACCTTTGAATCTCCAACTGGCTGCTGAACTTGCTCAGAAAGTTGATGATCCAGTCAAAGTCTGTATTGAAAAATATGTTTGGGGAAGTGGAGATGAGACTTTTGTACCTAAGAACATTGTTCTTAGGTGTGGCATCATGTTGAGGGTCTAATTTACTGCTAGTCATACAGAGAAGAGGAAAAAAAAAAAACTTACACATTCTTCAACTTACCGTAATACATTTACATCTACTTGCTTGAAAGCTGGACTAAACTGGGTGTTCTAACAGGAAAGTGATCCATAACCCTTTAAAACTGGTTAGTGGGTGGGTAAAGCACAGTAGAGTGATGCTAGGAAGCTCAAATGGAACGTATTATTCAAAATTTATTTTTGAAAATTTTTGTTCCATTTGGCTATAGAGTCTTTCTGGAAAAAGTCCAAATGCTTTAAAATGTTTTAAGTTTGTAACTTAGAACTTTGTGTCTGGAAAAGCAGCTGTTTCATAAATATTCCAATTATTAAGTCAAAATCATTCATATGTATATGACTGTCATATATGTGTATGGGTGTGTGTGTGTACATTTTTTTTAATCAATTTTTTTTCTAAAAACTGTATTAGTTTGTTCTTTTAAAAAATTCTTCCGTCCTACTCTATAACAAATACATATAAAATTTAGCTGTTTCTCTAAATTATTTGTAAAAATATTTTAGGGATATATTATGAATAAAACCTATCGTATAGTGCTGTTAACATGAGTTTTATTAGAGGTTTGGATTTGCACTGTTTCTTTGCAGTTGGGCAGGTTTCACAGGTTTTGTTTTACCCTGTGTATGGACTGAAAAATGTCAAATCTGGCAACAGTGGCTAATGGCGGATTTTTGTTATTAAGGAGCATGACGCGCATGCGCCATGCTGGACAGAAATATGACGCAGCTTCCTCGTGAGCTTTGGTTGAAAAAGATGCGGCTATCGCCCGGCTGTACAGAGACACGGAGCTGACGGTCTGATATTGATGAATTTTGGGACGACCTGGATTAAAAATGACATTTTTGTTCCATTTGGATCTCCCAAGAAGCGGAATCCGAGTGGCGCCTAGCCACTCATTGAAACCGTGTCCGTGTTCGTCGAGGCCTAGGCGTCTTGTTCTTGACCTACGAGGAGGCCGCAGTGAGGCCAAGTAGGCCGCCGGAGCGCCATGTTTGAAAGCGCTGCGTTGGTTATTCGGTAAGTTATTTTTCCCCAGTCTTTTGTCTTTTTCCACCGATGACGTTAGTGGAGCCATTTTTTGTGTTTTTGAAAAGTGGTGAATTCATTCCGAGTCGTTAAAGGGTTTGACCTGGAACCTGCACCTGTCCTATTACAGTAACGTACGCACTGTAACGTAGGGAAAATTGGCCGTTGGTCCCAGCGTGTCATGATTAAAACACAAGTTAAGAAGAATTTATCTGTGTACATTGGCAAGGAGTTGGTGATTATTCTATGGCTGCATGCAGGATTGCCATTTAAATTGTCATTATTGTAGATTTTCTTGTCTTATGAGTTTGTAATCATTTTGTCTATGTAAAATAGTTTATTTGTTGACTCTTAGCACAGTATATCCAACAGCAACATGAACATTATAACGTGGTTTTAATTCAAAAATTTTGATAATTAGGGGATTGTAAGTAAGTCATTAAATTGAGATAAAGGATAGGATTAATTAAGTGTTCTTACCACTCATTTTCAATCAAAATAGCAGTGGTAAGCTAATTATTTTGTTCTTGGTTATGTATGCATGATTTTTTTTTTTTTGTCCTACGTATTGCTTGTTTTTAAAGACCTGTTTGAAATAAATCAAGTATTTGTTAGTTTCAGTAAGCAAGCAGCACTTACAGAATAGTGCTGCTGCAAGTGTTTGTTTCCTTGAAGTGAGCTCAGGTTTAATCATTTGTTTGTGCCAGATTGTTAGTATTTATTTTGAAGCAGGAGAAAGAAAAACCAGTGCTGTAAAGGCTGTTAATTAATGGAGATGATCATTGTTGCTCTGACGTCTTGTCTGTCAATGGTTATTATTTGGAGACCAGCAGGTTTGGTCAGCTGGTCTTATCGCTGTATGCTGGAAATGACAAATGTTTAGTTGTTGACTTACCATCCAGACACCACTTGTGCATTCTTGGTCAGGAGGCTCCATTTCCACTGATCCTGCCAGTTTCATGTGCGAGTGTAGAATTTGATGTTTAAGGGGATTTAAAGTAACAAGATTCTCTAAAACGGCTCATCCTGAAAGGAGACCTTGTATAGAACATGTATAGAACATGTTCTATACAACATGTTCATTACAACATGGAACATGTTCCAGTTCTGAAAGGAGTGGTCAAAAATCCGATGCCTCAGAATCTTGCTGATATCTGCAGAAAATGTGCTAATGGAAGTGTATATATTCTTTTACTGTGTGAATCAAAACTGACTAATTCTATTTTGTGTACTCAAAATTTGTCTTTGCAAATAATTAAAGTTGCACAAGGTTTCAAATAAATTATCCTGTTTGACGTTTGTGTTAAACGGTGGCTGTAAAAGTCTGAACCAAACTGGTAACTGTTCTGTCACTTTAAGAGCTGATTGTTGATATCATGTAAAAACACTTTATTTTAAAATGTAATCTGAAAACTTTCAACATTAAGTAGCTCAGTGTTGTCAGCTGAAAAAGATGTAGTTTATTGATCAACCCATCATTCATCACACTTCATAGTAAACGCAGTGTCAACATGTTGCTTGTTTTTAACTTCCAGACAAAGTTTTCAGTGCTTTTTTTCCCCCTCAATTATTTATTTTTTTGTTGATTTCTTACTCTGCAAAGCCTCATCATGAAGAGACCGTTAGGTATTATCATTTAGTCTGTTGAACAGATTAAATCTTTTTAACCAGCCTGCTGTGCTTTCTCCTGCGGTGCGCTGGTTCATCCTCTTTGCAGCGCACAAACACTTTATCTTGAACAACTTCGATTTGTTGTCCATCATTATTCATGGAACAAAATGATGTCCTGGGAAAAAAAAAAAACCATTAAAATGTGGTTATGCTGCAAGATAAAAGCTTAAATACCGATGAAGTGTCCACTAGATGGCATCAAAAGCTCAGATGCTTTTCCCCGTTAGATGTGGAACTACGATTTGAAATTTCAGTGATGTGCGCTGTACCTGTCCTGTGTCTCTCCTGCTTTGACGCTGATTTTTCCCAACATCATCTGAGGTTTGCTCTCCCGGCCGCCCCATGGAAAGATGCTCTGCATGCGAGTCCACACGTTCTTCCACATTTCAGACACTTCCCAACTCAGCTTCAGCATCATCAGCTCCCCCAAGTCTTTGTCCAGCGTAATCAGGAAGGAAAGAGTTGTGTTTCCATGAATGCCTTCATCTCTGCATCGAGGGGAGTAAATGAAAACAAGGTTATCGTTTAATCCTCATGTTGTTGTTGGAGAGTGACGGCTTGCTGATGTGAAGGCCCACAGCTAAAGCAGGCAATCAGATGAGTTTTTTTCTGCAGGCAGTGATTTGTTTAAAGCTCTTTGATGCACATAGCATAAACACATCATAACTGTGAATGAAGCATGTCCTGCTGTAGTAATTTATTCAATTCGTATTCATGTTTTCTTCCACGCAGCAGTTTGTTTGTCAGCTGCTCTCGTTAAGTTGGTTTTTCTGGGGCGTGCTGTGGTGGCGTAGGGGGTTAGCACAACCCACGTATGGAGACTCCCGGCCCTGGCGGCATTTGCTGCAAGTCTTCCCCTTTTTCTGTCCCCTCTTTCCTGTCAGCCTACTTTCAAAAAAATAAAAAAAAATACGGGCCACTAGAGCCAACAAAATCCTTGGAGAAAAAAATTACAAAGCAAAAAAAGAAGTTGTTTTTTGTCTTTGAAAGCACAGATGCGCGGTGCACCAGATCTGCTGCAGCACTCACATTGTGATGAACAGCTCTCCGCTCTCATCCTCAGTTCCTTGGAGGGAGATGATGAGCGTCGGCTTGATTTCCTCCGTCTGATTAACAAACTGGATCCTGAACTGGTAATGATAGACTGCAGAAAAGAGAGCGAGAAACAAACCAAACAGCTTTTGATTCCATGCCTTGAAAAAGTATTCACGCATCTTACTTTTTTCCACATTTATTCACAAGTACGAAAGCTTCCACTGGACCAGCTGCATTTGTATTAATTTGATCCTCATATTAAAGATTAAATTACACACAGATTAACTCTTGTTAATCTGATGTTTACGCGCTCGCTCACTTGAAGGCTTTTGATTGCACTAATTTTTTTTGTTTTGTTTGGCAGTATCCCATTAAAGGGAGTTAAGTATATCCAGGCCACAATTTTCAGAATTTTTTTACCTAAATGCAGAAAATCACTCTGCAAAAACACAAAATGAGACCATTTTCATTATCCCTTGAAAATGGTCTCAAAAGAACAATATTTTTGTTTACCACAAAAATTACTCTGGCAGTTAATCGTCCAGCAAATGTTGTTTTGTGACAGGCTTACAATAATAATAAATTGTCATTATTCTCCGGGTTCACTCTCACGTTTGTAAGGCATCCGGGATCTTGTTTTCAGGTAGAGCTTCTTGCTCCTCGCTGTTCGGACCTTCTTGATGTTGTAGCCCAGGGTGTTGCAGCGGTTCTTCCGGCAGTCCAAGCAGACACCCCTGACAAAAGCGCTGTTGTCGCTGCACCTGTAGGCCGTGCTCTGCTTGTCTTCATTCAGCAGCGAGTCCATGAACAGATGGACGGAGCGCTCATGAGCGCACTTCACCGTCTGTTCAAAGCCTGTGAGGACAAAATAGGACACATTACTGCATGACGGTCGGATCGTACGATAGTAGCATCTTTCTGTCACATCTTCTTGCTGTATTTATCTCAGCTCTGCGTTGGTTGTTGTCGCCCGGGGGCAGCACATGTTGCCAATTAGCTCCTAAGGATGACAGTTGCTTTAATGTGGCTATCGTTGTCAGATTATGCAGATGTGTTTCCAATTGAAGGGCACCACAGTTTCCAGAACAGCGTCTGTGGGACCGGAGGGAATTAAATGCATCAAAATCAAGCTGTCGGCAAGCAAAAAGATGAACTGCTGCCCAAGATGTGGCTTCCAAACCACCAATGTTTTGATTTGGAAAGGGCAATTAAGGAATTAAAATGTTCTGGTAGAGCACAGAGAGCAGCTAGCCAGAAATATTTTGGAGCAGCTCAACACACTGTGCAGTGCTTTGAAAATGACACATGGGGGTCAAAGTAGTGTGTAATTTGGAAGTGGATGTAAATCGGTTATTGGGTTTCAGTATTTTTTTAAAATTTCTTTTTCCATCTGAATGTCTGAAACGTGAAGCATATCAGTGACCTTTGTCTTCTCATACCTTCATAAAGAGAAGATTTGGGTGTGGGACTTTTATTTGAACTGTCAAAAAAATGATCTCTGCAGCTCCTCCAGATTTACCACGGAGCTCTTGTTGCATCTCAGGTTAATAATCTTCTTGCCCAGCATGTTTTACGGTTCACAGCCTTGGCCTGGTAGGCTTCGTACTCTTTCTATTTTCAGATGATGGCTTGACAGAGAACTTTAATCTAATTATGCATTAAACGTCTCGGGCAACTTTAGTCTGACCTCTCTGGTGTGTTTCCTGGTCGTCATGATGCTGTTTTTTAAATAATGCTCTATAATAAACCTCTAAAATCAGTATTAAGGTGACCTGTGAAGGATCAGATTAAGGGATGGTGAATATATGCAGCTTTTGGAAAAAAAATTAGACTACTTAAAATGTTCCATTTCTCTGATTTTACTCTCTATAGGTATACATTTGATTTAAATTAACATTGTTCTTTTATTCTATGAACTACTGACATGTCTCTGAAATTCCAAGCTAAAATGTTGTATTTATTTGCAAAAAATGAGAAATGATCAAAATAACAAAAAAGCTGCAGCGCTTTCAGACCTCAAATAATAAAAAGAAAACAAGTTCATATTTATGTAGAAACAACAATACTAATGTTTTAACTCAGGAAGCGTTCAGAGATCAGTATTTGGAGGAAAAACCAGGAGGTTTTCAGTGCAGTGGACTGTTAATGTTTTCCAGAGTTGTACATGCCACTATCCTCAGTTTATGTTATTTTTTTTGCAAACCCTGCATTCTTTGTTCACTTCACCTTTAAGCACTACTTGGAAGCATATTGCAATATAATGAGAGCTAAAAAAGCTAGAGTGGTGTGAATACTTTCACAAGACTCTAAATACTATAATCCATTTTTACGTTTATTCCAGCAAAAATATGGTTTGGAAATAAATAAAATGTTCCATCCAAATAGTCAACCATAGAGAGAATAAGAAGCTAAAAGTCTGCGTTTTAAAATGTGTTTTCAGTGCTATTCATCCTACCAAGTATCCCGTACTCGCTTATGTGCTCATAAATGTTTTGAAAGTCGCATCCGGGCTGGAAGTCTCCTCCGTTGGGGTAGAAGTCGTAATGCGCCACAGCTTGCTTGATGCCCACGCTGAGGCCCAAACGTACGTGTGTGAAGGTGTGGATGGCGTCGACGAACTCCGCATCATCAGGAGAAAGCCTGTCTGTGGGAGACATGCCCTCAAACAGCGGCCCTGCCGGATCGAGACCTGCAGGGACAGGAAATGTGTTTTAAACAGGAATAATACTTCTCCAAAAATATGCACAAAAGGAATAAGAACAATGAGCATTAGTTCACAAATATACAAAAACCCAAAATACCTCAAACGTATTGATAAAAAGCAACGTTTTTATATTGGTTTAGAATTAAGATGAATAATTGTTCCGATTTTAAATGTGTTCTGAGTGGCTGCTTGTGTCAGACCAGAATGTATCGAGAAAAGACCAAGACTTTTACGGTCCAAGACCAAGTCAAGAGTGAGACCGATTCAGGACAAAGACCAGCGCCCTGCGCGACATGATACAATAAACTGAAATATTATCAAAATTGCTAATCAAACTGATCTGAAAGATCCACATTCCCATAAAAATCTTTTTCTTTCTCCTTTCTGGATCTGTCAGAAGATAGATGGTAAGAGAAAATAAACTCACCAGTAATCCTCCCAATCTTCTCTGAACCCTGGAGGAAGCTTCCAGCGAATCCGGATATGTGAGCTCCCAGGCTGTATCCGATCAGATGAACTTTTCTCACTGGGTACCGGTACTCTCTCTGTTTGGGTTTTATTACATTCAAATTCATTTTTTCCACATTTTTGCACATTGGTTAGTGAGTCTGACCTGAAGTGACTGCAGCAGATGAGCTATATCTTTGCCCACGGTGCGGGTGCTCTGCACAGCCAAGGGGTAATGTTGATGGGCCAGATGCAGCCAGTCGGTTATCACCACATTAGCATCCACAAGGTTCGTCTTCAGGATTGTGGCCATCCGGAGCACCCAGCTCTCCAACATACCGTCCACCTTGGAAAAATCAAGAAATCATAAGTTGGAATCTCATTTTGCTTCTTACAGTGCAGAAATACAAAATCTTACCAAGTAATTTTGGTCTAATTTGTAGAGGAAATGTCTTCAAATGAGACAAAACGGTAAGACTTTATTTGACAACATGCGACTGTCATAAACATAACGTAACATCAGTCATGAACATGAATGACGCTTCATAAATGTTTACGACTGTTGTCATAATGTCATTCAGTAAATAACACTTTTAATGCAAAGGTGCTCTAAAAGTTGCATTGAACATTCTTTAAAAGTGTCAACTTTGCATTATTCAGCAAATAGACACTTTCAATGGAAAGTTCAATTAAAACTGACATTAAAAGTGTCATTATTTACCAAATGACACTTCATAATAACAGATATAACAGATATGGCTGTTGAAGCCACAGACTCCTTCATGTTCACAAGATATCCCCCTTCAAATAGTGTTGCCGACAAAACTAACTTACAAGCAACTTTTCCGCAAGATATAGGAACTTGTTTTAAGTCAATAATTCCTTAATATTGATGGGAAAAAAACAAATTATTCCACTTATGACAAGACATTTTCCTGTGTCATAAGAGGAAAAGTGTTTTTTCCTCAATATTAAGGAATTAGATACTTAAAATAAGCTTTTATACTTTGCGGAAAAGTTACTTATGAATTAATTTTATCGCTTTCAGGTGTACTGAGATATTATCCCTATAAACAAGACCAAAGCTACTTGGTAAGATCTTTAGTTTTGCAGCTCTGCAAACAGCAGTAGCCATTGCTGGTAATGGTCTTTGAACACGTTTCTTCTCTTGGCTCTTGAGTTTTTGTGTTCAGTGAAGTGTGCAGAAAGCAGGAGATGACCTTACCGACCACCCGTGAGTGATGATGATGAGGGGATTACTGCTGTTGAAGCCACAGGAGGTGAGAGTGTGCAGCTGCAGAGGGTCCAGCATGCAGGTGTCCTCACCTCCCAAAAACAGCCTGAACACAGAACCGCTGACATGAGGCTCCTTCAGCCTGACAACGTCCTCTGGGTCCGTCACACCTCAGAGAGCAAACGGAGGCGCTGCTCGTTAGTTACAGTGAAATCAGGATGTTCACTATGCAGGTTTAGGAGGTGGACATTGCATTTCGCTGAAATGCACCTTAGTTTTAGTTTATGTGCAACACTTGAAAGTATATCAAACTACTTGAACTTGATTTACAAAACAAATGATTTCATAGCTGGACTTTAACAATCAGAAAATGTCTTCACTAATTTGTTACACACCAAATATGTCAATATAAATAACATCGAAACTGGGCTAAATTATTGAACTTATCCATGTCCATTCTACGTAAAGAGTTCAATAATGTTGATTTGAGATGTAAACTAATGCACGCACAAAATAATGTAACTCACAAGCATGATAACAAAACAGCAGTGATATGTCCTGTAATTTAAACCCAGATAAAACTTTGTACCTTATGGGAATAATGTAAACATTTGGACATTATTTCAATTTTGCGATTCAACTGTTTTGATGATCTTACTCAACAAAAGGACATCGAAAAGTCCTTGGTTGTCCAAATACCGTGCAGCTTTAATTTAAGCTCCCCTTGGATTAAAACACCTCTCTCCATTACAGAAATTAAAAAAAAATACACTCACAAAACAATAAACAAACAGTCCTGAGTTCAATAAATAGGTTCTTTGAATTTTTAAGTAAAGTTTGTTTGTATGTTCACAAAATGAGCCAATGTTTCATCCCGGCAGCTTTTTTTTTTTTTTTTTTTTTTTTTTTTTGGCAATGAATGAAGTGTTTGTGACAAACTTCTGTAAATATTTTCCCAGATCTCCACAGGAACTTAAACACATAAAGCAGTAAAGTGAGATTCTTTGATAAATCGCTTGCTTTTGACATTTTGTTTTGGTTGTTAAGTTACACAGATTTGTTGGCAGACATGCACAAATGCCTCAGAAAGATTAATCTCTATTTTGGTTAATTTAGGCAAAACATTTCCCCCCCCATCAACTTGTCGGTGTTTTCTAAGTGTAAAAAAAGATTTTTTCTTGGAATGGGAACAAAAACATGCAGGTTCTGACCAAAATATCTCTCACGACATTTGTTGGTTTTCACCCTTTTGATATTCACATCAAAGCTCAAGTTCCTTTTTGCTGCTCAATCTGAAGTTAACTATTAAATCTTGTGGTCTCTTCGATTTGCTTTTTTCTTCTCTGGTCTCTGGATTATCTCTGTCCACATATAAAACTAAAACACTGAGAGACAGAGTGCACAAATTCAGATTTTTAAAGACACAATTTGCTGAATTGTTGCCACATCTTGGCATAAATAAACATGCCGTGTATATAAAGTTTTCAAATACACTTAAGCTTAAACAGATGGATCCATTTGCTTGCCAGGAGCTACAAACTACAACCATAACCACATGTGAAGATTATAATGACAGATAAAGCGCCGTCCTGATTTGATTAATTATTCTTATTGGTTTGAACTGCACTGAACAAATATTTCTTTGAGCCTTCTCTGAAAAATTACTTTAATTCACTAGTTTTGCTCAAGCTATAATTCTGACTTGGTTGAAAATTTTAAGTTGGTTCAAAGAAACATTTTTTCAATTTGTTTGATATAAAGAAGTCTACAGACTGTACAGGTGAACAAAAAAACATTTCGACGGTAGTTTAAATTAAAATTAGGAATCAGGTGGCAACATTTCAAGCAACTTGGAAATTTGTTTAAAAATATAAAAATCTGGGAAAAAAATGAAGAGCCCACTGCACTGAACCCTTATTGAAAACCTCCTGGTCATTCCACCAAATATTGATTTGAGTTAAAACATTAGCATTGATGTTCATAAATTAATATAAACTTTGTTTTCTTTGCATTATTTGAGGTCTGAAAGCTCTGCATTTCTTTTATTTTGAAAATTTCTCTTTTTATGCAAATAAATACTAAAGTTTTGCTTTGAATTTCAGAGACTTGTTGTCAGTAGTTCATAGAATAAAATTTCATTTTACTCAAACATAAATCAATAGAGTAAAATCAGATAAACTGATCATTTTAAGTTGTCTCTTAATTTTTGCGTTGTGCTGGAATATCCCTCTGTATATCTGAGTTAAATTTGAAATGTAATTTATACAATAAAGTACAAGATGTATTTAAGAATGTTGTGGACCAGTACAAATACAAACTAGAACGACTCACAATATCAGTTCTGTCTTTATGAATTTTCCATTTAAGATAATACAACAAAAATGTCTTTTATGTCACATTTTTCAGTCGATTGATACTTACTTTTTCTGTTTCCTTTAATTCTCTTCCCCTCACTGAGGCAACAGGCCATCAGCAAGCAGCACAAGAGTCTGAGTGCAGACATGACTTTGCGTTTGGTATTTCCTCTGAACCGGCCGTTTGGACCTGAAGGGGTTTGGAGCCGTGTCAGAGAAGCCTCATAGCTGTCCAGAAATCTGAAGCGAGCTCATCGCACTGCTCTGAACGGACAGAGAGGAGAAGTCATGGTTCAGACATCAGGTGGTTCCACTGCTGACCTGATTGGCTGAGGCCTCGCCGTGCATGTTCAGCACGTGAAAGACTGAAGGTATGGGCGGAAAGAGAACATGGCTGAAGATGAAACCCTCATCAACACACTCATCCATCAAGCACTATGCCAGTCATTAAAAGGAGGTTGAACATAAGAGTCCTTAAAGTTTCCCACAATGTTTCGTCGCATGTTTACTAAAATGTACCTGGCTCAGGCTGAAGGTTGACAGTAACCAGGCAATGAAGCAACATTGTTGCTCCAAGCAGGACTTTGGTTTATTGTTCCCGTTTGTTGTCATTTCTAATGTTGGGTCTTAGAAAACCACCTGTTTAATCTCAGCATGTAGCTTCAGTGCAGCGATTGTGAGAACCACGTGGGCGTGTTTTGTACATCAGTCCAGCAATAACAGCAGCTCAAATGATCAATAAAAAAATATCAGAAATTAAAGAGGCGTCCAGCTGTCTTGCTGTGTTTTCAGACCAGTGATTTACTGACCTTTTCCCTGGACTGGTTTCAGGTTTCAGCCTGACTGAGGTCAATGCTGTGAGCAGGTTCAGTACACAGACAGGGTTAATGATCACACTGGGGTCAGACAGACCCCAACATCTCAGTACCTTTCAACCCAAAAACGCCTCTTTACTTTCCTGTCAAGTGAGGATAAGAAATTAGGGAGAAGTTCTAGGTGAATCCTTCATAAATTACATAAAACATTTCACGAATTGTAACAGGGTTACAAAAAATGTTTGTCAGAAGTTGTCTATGGATTTTTTTCTACCGAATTATTTCAGTTGACATCCATTTTTCTCAGGTTTTTATTCCAATCTGATTTGGAGAAATCCAATCTTCTGACTAAATCGATTACATTTCTGTGACATCATCAGTTCATTTCTCATCCACAAACAGGCTCGTCACTCATTGATCCCAGATTCTCGGGAAACCGAGAACAAGTCATGCATTTTGATACTCCTGTTGCTCCATAGCTCAGAAAGTTGACCTGATGGAGCAAAAGCAATGACATTTCTGGATTCAGCACATCAACATTACCCTAAAACAATTGGAAAACTTCAGACATGTTGTGGCTGTTGCTTAGTGGTATCGTTGTGAGCGGCTTAATAAATCAGGCACATGAAAATACATTGTTACCTTTACAGTTTTCTCCACCTTTCCCATAAACTTTTTAATATTCTGTGTAACAAACCAATACGGAGCAGTGTG
Source organism: Poeciliopsis retropinna (assembly GCA_010277075.1). NCBI lineage: Eukaryota > Metazoa > Chordata > Actinopteri > Cyprinodontiformes > Poeciliidae > Poeciliopsis > Poeciliopsis retropinna. The sequence goes on along the minus strand of VMRM01000006.1, from coordinate 14,943,740 downwards.
CAAATGTAAAGTAGAAAGGTAAATCTACAAAGTTTTCAATAGTTTTTACAAATAAAATTCTGAAAAGTGTGGCATGCATATGAAATCTATTGTCATCCAAAAAAAAAAAAAAAGCCCAGCACAACCAATCAGCTAATTAAGAAAATAAAGCCCACGTATGCGTGATTTGGTCTCAGTATAAAAACCAACATTAGTGAACGAACAGCGTCAAAAACACTGAAAAAAAAGATTTCTGGTTCAGTTTCTAGTGCAAATGTCCTGCAGAGGTTTTAAGGAAGCGCCAAGTTGGAAAACAATGTTTCCAGCTTTTAGGAAACAGGATCGCAGGAAGGCTCTGCTGAGTTCATCATCTGAAAGTGATGCAATCCAAGTCGTGGTCGTCAAAACTTACAACCGTAGCAAACAAAAGGAATTCATAAATCATTGGTTTATTTGGTTTTTTAAACCATTGCCATGTCAAAAAAGGCTCTTTTCTTTTTTTTTTTTTTTTTTTCTTTTTTTTGCAGTTTTATGTTAGCTACCATATATGGTGCAAACCTAAACACTGAACGTCGACCTGAACATAACATTTCCTTGGTGCAACATGATGGCCATGTTGTCATACTGCGGTTTTTTTCTTTTGTAGGAGACGGAGGAGCTTACAACTGATTGAGCTTAATATCTTTCAGTCCCAGTGGAAAACATGCTGGAGGCAGAAAAAGACTTTAGACTGGGACCGTCCTCCAGCAGGACAATGACCCTGGATGTACAGCAAGAGCTGCAATTCAGATCAATGCAGATACAGGTTCAAAGCATGTTCATGTGTGGACCAGTCAAAGTCCAGACATGTTTCATCCTATCTTTGAGACTTTAGGATCAATGATGCTCTTAAATCCTCATTTTGGGTGACCCAGATGACTTTACTGTCTCTTCTATTTTCTGCGGGCGTTACAAAGCGTTAAACTCCAGCGTGTACACACGAAGCTTAAATCACAAAATGAGATGCAGACATGAATGTGGAAAAATATACATCTGACGTTCATGAAAGGGAAGCCTCTGAACCACAAACCATCTTCATCCATTCTCCATGAAGTTACATCAGTTTTCCCTCTTTGTCTTATTTAAACCACAACCAGAAAGGAAGTGTCAGGAAACAACAGCTGCTTCTTTCGGGAGACGAAGGCTTAGGTAGGAATAAAAAAACAGACTGGATTAATTTATTTAAGACTATTTCTAATGGGAGTGCCCAAATGTTTTAGCTTGATCTAAACATAAAAGGTTAACGCATCATTAAAACCGCCTGTGGGATATTATAAGTTGTGTCCATTTTTCCCACGCTTTTGTAGCTATTCAAACCTCTTTGTTGGTTTCTGCTTGTGCAAACAGATGATTATGACACATTTTACTTGTAGACTTGGTGCCCAAAGAAATATGGTTGCATGCTGAAGAAACTCCTGACAGGTCTGAAAGTGTGTGTAAAGTTTAAACCAATGAATTTGAAAGTTTTTACTTTTTTTATGTAGATTAAGAAGTCGGAGCTGATTTATTTTGTAAAAAGAAATCACAACTGTTTTGACCTCTTACTTTTTACATTCTATTTTCAGACAAATGAAGAAATTTAAAACAATTTAAGTGAAAAAATAACTTTTTATTCTGCACAGATCGACTACAAAACATACTTCTATTAGCGTGCCACATATTTTTGTTCACAACAAACTTTACTTCCTGTTTTTCCTTCTCCTGTTTACAAGACAATGAAACTTGCACATTGGTCCAAAGCAATTATCTAAAACAAAGTTTTAGCAAAAAATATGGTGAATTAAAGACCCCAAACTTTAAATTTCTTTACAATAAACAGACCAAATATGGAAATATTTAACGTGCTTTAAGAAAGAATATATAAGTTGTGATCTGAAGTGAGAACAAACTCTTAAAATTAAATGCTGTTGTGCATTAGCCGACCTCTGGGCTGCTGTAAAATCACACTAAGTGCTTTCTGGTAAAACAAATTAATGTTTGTTGTAGCAGTCGTTACAGCACATTTTCATCAAGGAGCACAAATTTATTTCCTGTTTTTACTCTTTCAAACAGTGTTGCTGCTCTTGTTGTTCAATCAGTGATTTTAAACCAGCTGTAAATCAGACCCTAAATCCACATCCTCTTCCCAGTCAGGTAAGATGCATGCAATGATGGCCTGAAATAGAAATCCGTAAAGCAATACAGTGACGCCATCTTAAGCATTAAGTAATACTACGCAAACTATTTAAGGCTGGATTGTCTGTCGATAGTATAAAAGCTCTAATACTTCAAACCAAAGCACATTTTTACAAGCATGCAGAAGTAAAAAAGACAAAAGTTACTTTTCTTCCCCCCAAGAAAGTTCCTGAAAAAGTGGAAAAAGCTAAATTTTCACAGTAAATGTTCACATTTCATTACTGAATTTAGTGTTTACATTGTATGGCTATTGTTTATCCGAATACAAAAAGTTCAGCAGGAAAATATATTTTAGCCAATTACTGGAATGTGCATCATTTTGTCCTTTATGAGAGACATGAGTCCAACTAGTGAAAAATATTTTGGATATTTCCTGCTGTTATTAAGAAATTGATGCTCAGTTTGTGTCCCTTTAAGTCATGGTAATGATTTCGTATTTGTCCTGAACGTTGTTGTCGTCCTGCTTCTGCGGCTCAGGCTGGTGCAAGTCGATGAAGAGAAAGTAAATCCCGGCTCCGACCGCTCCGCCCACCATGGGCCCGGCCACCGGGATCCACCACCAGCAGCCTCCAGCTCTGCACACAGGACACCATCGTTGAGCTACGGCTAATCCAACAAATCATCCAACTTCCTGATGCTCACCGCTCAGTAAACTTTATCCGATGCAAAAAGAGTTTATTTTTGTCTCTGGCAGAATTTTGTCGACTCATAAAAACCTATTAAACTGAACACTTTGACAGTCAAACTGCTAATTGTGAATAAAAAAAGGAAATGTATAAATGTTTTGGTGTCAGAGTGTGACATGTACTTAAGTTCTCCAACAGTGACACTTTACCGTTTCACATCTAGTTACGATATTTTTGATTTCTCAAATAATTTAACCTCAGTGAGATTGTATGGAGAATATCCATTAACATCTAAAGTTTTGCTCCAGGTTTCAATTGTATTTGGGTGTGGACTTTGACTGGGCCGTTGTAAACCTTCCAATTATAACTCTGGTTGTTTGGAAAAACTCCTTAAAACATATTTTTATTCCTCGGCTTTTGACACGCACTGAGGCTTTTTCTGTATTTATGTTTGTCTTATTGTTGTTTTAAGTCAATTCTTGTTGTTTTCTTTATTTTAAATGTTCATTGATTTTATCTTTACACCACCTTTTCACCAATGTTGTCAATCAAGTTTTCTTTTGAGAAAACTTATTTTATTTTAAAGTAGGGCCGTTCTTACTTGAGTTAATTTTTGAGCACCCCTGCTTAAGAGTAGCAGCACGAAGGAGCAAAATATAAATTGATGCAGAACTTTTCAGACTTTAATTGGAAAAAATCCCCAGTAAACGTCCTAATGTGTCAACAACTTTCACTTTCGACCACTTTTACGTGTCGTTTATTTAGAAGGTTGTGCCATTTAATTAAAATTTTCATTGAGGGAACAAAGGCAACATTTTAAAGTTTATGTTTTTGAAATAAATCTGGGTACAGTTGAGTTAATTTGACTTTAATCAATCAATAATTTTGGTTTGTTTCTGTAGCACATTTCAGCAAGAAGGCAGTTCAAAGTGAAAATACAAAATTATAGAACAGTCAATATATCAATCAACATCAGACTGTTGATTAATGTTTCATTTACAATGTTTCAAAAACAACTAAACTCCAATACTATATAAAATAAAACCCACATTGTTTGTTCAGTCTGGTGTAACTATCAATTTATCGTGGATTACAGGACGGTCCTCTGCTTGTTCCTCGCTCTTATTCTGAGTTCCTTTGAGCTCGTTTACTGAGATTACAGATTACGGCAGGTCAGTGTCGTGGAGTGGGCCGTTAACGGAGGTAAAAGGATCGATGGACAGACGTAAACAGTCTGAACTGGACCGAGTCTCTCCGTTAGGAAGCTGGAGGCGGCAGACGCCTGGATTAGAGACTTAAATCTGCTGATCAGCTCAGGAGACGGACTTTCTCTGGGTCACAACTGTTTTAGCTGAGCAAAGAAAAACAAATATACTGAGATTATCATGGTGGGAGTCAGGGATGTAATATTTTCATTTTATTTCATTGAGAGTTTTTGTGTCTAGTTTTTATTAGTTAAATATTGTTTAGTTTCAGCTTGGTTTTTATTAGATATAGTAGAAATTAGTTTGGGTTTTTTTCTAAATTTGGTTAATTTTTAGGTGCAGAATACAAAAATGTCAAAGTAGTGTGATTACGTATGCATCAATTGCGTAACAAAAGATACAATTTTTTAAAAAACGTATTAAATTATTGTTGAACAAAAAATGACTTGAGGTTTTCGCCAAACTTTTGCTGCCATCGGACAGCGCCACCTGGAGGAGCATGAAGTAACGTAACGATCACATAAACTGCTTTTGTGGGGCAAAAAATAAACAAACTTCACATCAGTCCAAAAGGCTAATAAATAGATTCATAAACATTAAAACAAAGAATGCTATATTTATGATTTCGGTATTTTTACATTAGTTTTACATACCAGTTTTTGTTGTTTTTTTTCAGTTAAAAATGTTTCTATTTTCAGTTTTATCTTGTTAGTTTTAGTTTAGTGTAATAAACTCGGTAGGATGCTTTAAATGCATGAAATTCAAACATTTTACACCCGTAAATCTATTTATAGCTGAAGGATCCACATCTGGAGCAACATCCTCCATGTTGCATTTAGATTTCAGTATCATTTTCAAACTAGATTAAAAAAACAAAAAGCTGCTTTCGCACATCCTGAGACTAACTGAGCAGCCTTATTTCTGCAGCGGTCTGGACTTTCTGGACGTTTTTACCCCGGCAGCGTTTTGTTCTCCGTTTGACAACCATAGCAGTCGGTCTCAATGCCTTTAAGCAGCGACTTGCACAGACGCTTTCAGGGGCAGGGGTTAAAAAGATTGGTCCAGAGCGGGGTCAAGGATGACGGCCACCGAGGGCAAAGGCACAAACGTATTTACCAACCATCCAAGCACTGTGCCTGACCAGGAATGTGTCGATCACACCAATTTGGCTTTGAATGAAAACCTAAACCTTCGTGCCTGGACTGAGAATGTGTTCAGGGAAACTAAAACTAAAAACAACTCATCACGGAACCTTAAATAGCAATATTTTAGTATTTCAAAGACAAACTGAGGATCTCTGCACGGATTTTCTTTTAAATTTGTGGAACTGATCAGTTTGTTCATTTCAAGAAATTATTATTACTTTAATATTTATAATAATTATTATTTAAATTTGATCAAATATTTTGAATCCACTGCATTTGTACAGTTAGTTTTTAGACATTTTCTCCATTTTAAACTTGCTTTTTATGCCTGTGACTGTTAAAAAGCATCTCCAACAGAAACCATTGCTTCTTTGTGCACCTTGTATATAAAACCTCATCCCAGAACTGGAACCATGCAGTATCTCTAAAATTACATTGGCGAGCTGTATTTATTTTTAATTTTTTGGACTTCAGCTTATTAATATTTGAGTTGAAGACATAAGATGCTGCGTGCAGCTTCGACGTTCGAATCTAAGGAACATACAGTGGTTCTATTTTTAAATATTTCATATTTATATGTGGGAGAAACTGTTCCTTTAAAACATGTATTGTGTTTAAAATATTAATTCAGATTGGACAGGAACAGAAGCTGGAAGCTCTCCATAGAGAAGACCAAAGACCAGATTTTCACCAGTTTCTATGAGTTTTGAAGCTTTTTCTCACTAATAAAGACCTAAACTACCTGAACACCTCCATGCCCCAGCCGGCCACGGCGGTGAAGAGCCTCGGGCCGAGATCTCGAGCCGGGTTTATGGGATAGCCGCAGTTCAGGCCCATGGAGACGCCGATGGCCATGATGGTCAGGCCGATGCAGAGCGGCTCCATGCCTTTTGGGGCGCCGATGTTCTTCCTGTCGGTGATGGCCAGGATGCAAAGGACCAGCGCTCCGGTGGCAATGACCTTCCAAAGCAGAAGAAGCATCGGATAATTATTAAAACATTGTTCTGAATGTTTTATGACATTCAGAACAAAGGAAAGGAAAAAGACAATGAATTTGTTTTGGGTGTTTTGATCGACCAGGGCCCGGCGCAGGCTTTGGAGCAGGATGCTCCCCCATCCCTGCCTCTGGGTTTGCTTTAGCTGCTGCATTTGCTTCTTGAGAGGAAGCTTTTGAGTCCCTCTCATGTGCTGCAATGACCTCTGACCTGTGTTTTTCTAAGCCTATTAGGGGCTCTCTATTCCTATTTCACGCTGCGTGAGACGGCTTCAAGGGGCACAATCATGGATTTGCCTGCCATTGTGTCATTTTATGGTACAGTCAAGTAACTGTGTTGCTTTAAGATGTTAGAGAATCAAATTTGACTTAAAAGAAATTTGAGTTCCTGATTCAACTTTGTCTTGAAATTAGGTCTCTGTCTCTTTAAAAACTCTGACACTTCGCCTTTAAGAAGTCATGACTCCTCTATTAACCCTTTAGCGACATTTTTTGTTACCAGCGTTATTCTGAGAAGCAGCTCATTTAATGAGCAGATCCACAGTTCCACCAGGCGTTTGCTAATTGCTGCTGGCTAGTCTGAAGGAGCTGAGTGGGAGAGGCGGAGCTTGGCCCACCCAGGCGTTTTGCACAGCTGAATGGTTGCCATGGAGATTAAAGGATTTCACAAACATGCATGAAAGAATCAAATCAAAACTCCAGGTAGGTTTTGATTTATAACATGATATAAAGCTAAAAAATATATTTTACGTAATATTGCCCCTTTAAAACTGTTCCCCGATATATATATTTATATATTTGTTACACATCAAATGGATGTTGTTACATTTAAAGACTGTTTCTTTTTTCAGTACCAGTGAATTTGCTGAATTTATTTCCCTCACATGACACCAAATTTCCAAATCTCCAACTCTAGAAAACATTTAAAAGATTAATTAGCAAAATAATTCAAACATTTATAACATGAGTACAAAGGAAATTATTTTTGCATCTCACCTTTAGGAACCTTAATTCAAACAACTGTTACAGGTTAGTATTTTGTTGAGACACTAAAACCTTCCTCAGGTCTGTGCCAAATCCAGGGTTTTAATTTTTAAATGATCTGATCTTCTACAGGTTTTAAAATAATTTAAATATAATGTCAAGTGCACAAAACATCTTAAAAACATTTGCACACATTAAATCTGCCTCCAACCTGGTAAAGATGTGTAAAAGGCCTTCAGGTAAATGTATCTTTACTGCAGTAATATTGTCTTTACACTGAAAAAATCCCTTTAACTACATTTGTAACTTTTGGATATTTTTTTCCTCCTCACTAATCATCATCCAAAGTCATCTACCAGAAAATACTAGAGTATTTCTAATAGCTTCTAAATATTTTAACTTTCCAGCAGGACTTGAAACCTGTCCATTATGGATAGGTTCAGTTTTTAAATTAAATATTGAAATTAATTATTTTTGTCCCGAAGAGCTGGAAACAGCTGCAGGAGTTAAAATTACCAACAAGTGTGGTATTAGTATTTAAAAAAAAAGAAAATTAAAGTTAGGATTTATCAAAAGTTTTCACTGTGTGAATATGTCAAAATAAAATAAAGCAAAAAAATAAATAAATAATTGTTTTTAGCGTTTGTACTCAATTTTACACTTTAACTTGAATTGACAATTTAGTTTCTCCAAAATCCTGTTTTGTCTTAGTTATTTCTCTTTATTTATTTATTTTTTTTGACTGTTTAATTGGATCTTTTGGAATCTAAAAGCCAGTAAAACAAATTTTGGATGAAATCTAAAACACTTTTCTTTCAAATAACAGATTAACTCGAGTTTGTCAGCTTATCCACTGGATATATTATCCCACAAACTTAACACCATGTTAAGTTAAAACCTAAATATTCACTTTAAACCTGTGTAATTAAAAAAACATAATACATTTCTTTAAGCTATATTATATATCTACTATAGGCTATATATATAGAGAGATATTTCTGAGATGATCACAATCAGAAATATAAATTTTTAGCCTCACCTGGTCAACAAACCCGTTTAGCACCGACAGATGTTTTGCAGGATAAGATGCAAATATGTTGGCTGTTGCATTTTCGCCGGTAACTACAAAATCTCCACCGGTGTAGTCCATCAAAGCATCTGAGGAGAGAAAAATTAACCACCACATGTTAAAAAATAAATAAAAAATAGACTTAAAATATGGGACGTTCAAAGTTTCCCCCAGAAAACTGGCTAAGCCTGGCGGTTGGATGGTAGGGCGGTCGTTTTTTGAGTTAAAAAATGCTTAAAGGTCACAGGAAATTTAAAATATCTCTTGATAACTATGTGTTGTTAAAAGACTGGAATATTAATACCTGAACACCAACTATAAAGTCTCAAAAAATGCAAACATTTCAAAAAGACTTCAATAAATAAGCAATGTTTAGCCTGGTGGGGGCAGAAGTAAAGCCTGGTGGCCCGCCAGGCTTATAATACTCTGGGGCAAACCCTGGACATTTCTCTGCTCTTTGTTTTGCCACACTTTCTACACTTAAGCTCACCGTAATACAACCCAAAAACGGCACAGGAACCGGCGAAAGCTCCGAGGAACTGCGCCACCGCGTAGACGGGGAACTTCTTCAGCGGCAGCTTCCCCAGAATCACCATGGCCAAAGACACAGCCGGGTTCACATGCGCTCCTGCAGAAACCAAGAAACATCTTAAACACACAGCGAAAAATTACAAGGTTTCTAAAAATACTCATATTTTTATACAACAAAAAGTCACAAAAAAAACTGATATTTCCTCATTTTAAGTGATTTTTCTACAGATTTTTTTTTATTGTATTTAAAACTGAAGTCATGCTGCCACAATATTTTGGAGATTTTTTTCTACTTTTACTGTCTTTACCTTTAAGAAAACAACTTTCCCAATTTGATGCACTTATAATTGGAGTTAGCAAGTAAGAGTAGCATTAGTTATACACATTATTACTCAGTAGAAGTAAAAAATAGAAATCTAAAAAATTATTCTAGTAGGAGTAAAAAAGCTCCTCAAGAACTGAGTAACTTGTGAAAACATCAGTTATTTAATATATGAAAATAACATTATTAGACAGAGCAAAATATAAAATATGTGGAAATTTTAAAGGTCAAATTGAAAGTAATTCATAAAAATAACATAATTACAAAAATGGAAACATTTTTCAATGCGAAACTGTGTGTGTGTGTGTGTGTGTGTGTGTGTCTTCCTTGTTAAAACACTCTTCTTCATCATCCAGTGAATTTACGCTCAGTGGGTGGCGAATCCAAGTAAAAGTAAACAAAACGGCGCAAAAATATGTATTCCTAAAAGTTACATGTTTCACTGTAACTGAGTAAATGTAGCTACTGTCTGTAAAATCTGCTTTAATTCTTGAATACTGCACTGATGTACGTAGTTTTTTCCCCCCACCAGCTCTTCCGTTTTGACTTTCTCTTAGTTTTTGCACCATTGACAGTGAAGAAGTTTTGCGGATCGAACCTCAGCGGGCTGCAGATTCATGCAGTCATCACCAAACCTCTTCCGTTCACCCAACACTTCCCGGCTCTCTCTTCTGGGCTTGTGCTCCCTCAGATCTGTTTTCCCATATTTTGTCCTGAAGCAAAGTGTCGAGCACATTCCAGCCAATTGTTACCAAGTGTGGGGTCATTTATTTAACACTCTGGGATCTTGGCTTTGACCTCTCTGGGGTAACACCACTGGGGGGTATCAGCCATGCGCCCATTGTTAATCTCCCCATCCTGTTCACAAACACCGGCCACGACAAGCAGCCGGCCCGGCCTGCCCGAATTGCTTCTGACATAATCTGCCTGAATCTGCTTAAGGCACACGTAGACTGCAGGTCATTAGAGTGACCATGATGTGTCACACTTACCGTACACTGTCAGCTGAAATCTGCCGACTACAAAGTGATATCAATTGTGTTTTCTTCTCCTATGGGGCCGCGCTGCCAGGGAAGCCCAGAGAGCCGGGCTTGTCACACCTGACCCCCCTCATCTCCACAGACCCATGCCCCTGTAAAGCTCATTAGTCCAATACCTACGATCATCTTCAGAGATGTCGTTGGACAGAAGCTTCCCACCAAGCTGCGGACCAAATGGCCCAGTCATGCAGCAAAAGCTTTCCATATATTAACCTCTCTGTCCTCTGGCTCTTCTGCTATTCTTCTGAAGTCTCCAAGCTGCTCTTAATAGGGAGCCGCTTGTTGAAAAATCACAACATTTGCCTTCAGCGTCGATTCATGGCTTAATCTCCTGTTAATCTGAAGATTTACTCCAAAGAGAGAAACATACACCAACCGTAAAAGCCATAAATGATTCTATAAAATACAGAACCGTCCTGAAAGTGGAGTGACATTTTATTTTCTACTTGTTCAAGTCGATTTTTTTTATTATCTTTATTTTACCTCACAAAAAAAAAATTACATAATAGTCATTATTATTCTGATGTTGTTGCACAGACTAACCAGGTGTACAGTGATCAGCTTTAGCCGTGCTGGACAATGATTTTATACCACAGGACTGACATATATGGGTCCACTTCACTGAACCCAATGATAACCTGCTGGTTTCTCCACCAAATGTTGATTTCTGAACTGAGTTAAAACATCAGTATTGTTGTCTCTAAATGAACATGAACTTGTCTTCTTGAAGTTATTTGAGGCCTGAAAGCTCTGCATCTTTTTTTTGTTATTTTGACTATTTCTCTTTTTATGCAAATAAATAAATACAACAGTTTTGCTTTTAATTTCAGAGACATGTTGTCAGTAGTTCATAGAATAAAAGAACAATGTTCATTTCACTGAAACATTTTCCTATAAAAAGTTAAATCAGAGAAAATGATCATTTTAACTTGTCTCTTTATATATATATATATATATATATATATATATATATATATATATATATATATATATATATATATATATATATATATATATATATATATATATATATATATATATATATATATCCTTCTCACCCACCGCGGGTGGTTCTTACCCTCTGAGCTCGGGTCCTCTACCAGAGGCCTGGGAGCTTGAGGGTTCTGCGCAGTATCTTTGCTGTGCCTAGAACTGCACATTTCTGGACTGAGATGTCTGATGTTGTTCCTGGGATCTGTTGTAGCCACTGCTCCAGTTTGGGGGTGACTGCCCCGAGGGCCCCGATGACCACAGGCACCACTGTGGTCTTCACCTTCCAGGCCCTCTCCAGTTCCTCCCTGAGGCCCTGGTATTTCTCCAGTTTCTCGTGCTCCTTTTTCCTGATGTTGCAGTCACTCGGTATTGCTACATTCACCACAACGGCTTTCCTCTGTTGTTTATCCACTACAACAATGTCCGGTTGGTTCGACCTTATCATTTTGTCTGTCTGGATCTGGAAGTCCCACAGGATCTTAGCTCGGCCATTCTCCACCACCTTTGGGGGTGTTCCCCACTTTGATCTTGGGGCTTCCAGTCCATATTCTGCACAGATGTTTCTGTACACTATGCCTGCCACTTGGTTATGTCGTTCCATGTACTCTTTCCCTGCCAGTATCTTGTGCCCTGTTGTTATGTGCTGGACTATCTCAGGGGCCTCCTTGCACAACCTACACCTTGGGTCTTGTCTGGTGTGGTAGATCTGGGCCTCTATTGCTCTGGTGTTTATGGCCTGTTCCTGGGCGGCCAGGATGAGGGCCTCTGTGCTGTCCTTGAGTCCAGCTTTTTCCAGCCATTGGTAGGACTTTCTGATATCAGCCACTTCAGTTATTTGCCGGTGGTACATCCCATGTAGGGGTTTGTCCTCCCATGATGGTACCTCCAGCACCTCAACTTCTGTTCCCCATTGTCTGAGACATTCACTGAGCAGATTGTCTGATGAGGCTTTGTCCCTGATGTATCTATGGATCTTGGATGTTTCATAGATACATGTTGGATACATGTTGGATATATATATATATATATATATATATATATATATATATATATATATATATATATATATCAAGTTATTGCAATTTTATATTGCTATAGGCTGACTATTTATGATAGTAATAATCATGATATATTTTATAAGTGTATTAAAGTCTGAATAGATTAATAATATTGTAACTATATATATATATATATATATATATATATATATAAAAATTCTTAAATGTGTGTACTTGTAAATTTAATATTTCTATATACCTAAAGTATCACAATTGACACCATTTTCATCAAACAATATTAGGTATATTTAATGTTTGTGTTTTGCTGTTTGACTATATAAACTGCAAAACACAAAAAAAAAAAAAAAAAATTCCCAGACTTTCTGCCTTAATTATATCATAAAACGACTTTGCGGTCTATTAAACTTCTGCTTCTTCCTCATGCGGTCATCTTGAACGTTTGTCTCCTAACTCTTGCAGTAGTTATATTCCCACCGCTACCTCGCTACCACAGCTTTACCTCTGAACCCTGAAGAGTACTATGCTCTATGGTTTATGTTATTAAAACTACAAAATACTTAAAGTGAAGTCCGTTGCTGTCGTAGCTTGTTTTGTCCGCATATCTTTAGAGCCGTTATGGAAGGATCTCTGGCAGCAGTCGGTCTCACCACGAATCTGAAGAAGCCTCTGACTGAAGACTGTTGTTGTGAAAGTGTTAACAGCTCACGTTCTGGGTGACAACATCAGTCCTTGTCTGGCCGTATGACGGAGACGTTGGAAATTATCAGAGCCCGTTACGACCACAGGAAGTTCCCGTTTGAACTTCCTCCTCCTCTCTCTCTCTTTTCATCGGTCCTGCTCTGCTGCGTCCATGAAGCCTCCTCCTTCGGCTCCTCTGGGATTCGGGCTCGTAGTTTAGATATTTTTGGATCTTTTGCGATGCTAATGAGACGCTCTAAGTTGTAAAGAAAAAAAACAACGCCTTGTTGCTATGGTTACGCATCCTCAGACCTCTCAGCTTCACAGCTTCCCAAACGAGACAGAAACAAACGCCTCAAACAAAAAACAAAAGTATTGACAAAAGTTTACTAGAGGAACAAATAAGAGTGAAGATACTGGGAATATTCCAACTAATTTTAAAAAATGCCACATGTTTTTGCTGCTGTTGCAGAATATACAGCTTCAGTTGAGAAAATGTGACTGCTGATCTTGGTAAAAAGGTTTTTTATTTTTACTTTTCCGACTAGAAGTAGCAACAACGTTTCGAAGTGACAGAATCCTGAGCAAAAGATTAGGGTGATGGCACAGAGGCCTTCCGGTCTCAAAGACTTCAGCTTCATCACCGAAGCCTTGCTGCTAAAATGCAGAAAAGCTGCTCACCAAAAACAAGCGTGGTTGGAGTGTTGCAACTCCTCTTAGTTGACTTCTGAGAAGCGGAAAATCAATTTATGACATTGAATTTCTTTTTATAAGTGTATAAATGTAAATACACACAGACAATTTATTTTTATGTCTCGTCATTTTTAAGAGACATTTTTATCAGAAATAAATTTCTGGGTTTAACGCAGCAACATTAAATGTAAAACTGACAGGAATACAAATAATTATTATACAGTTATCTCTACACAGTCATAACAATTAAAGCGATTTTTAAAAAATTGTTTTTCTTTGCTAGAGACATCCAGTAACCCGTCTGAATAAAGAATAAATATTTTTCAACCACTGTTCTCAGGATAAAGATACATTTTGCTGCTGCAGAATTAATCCAGATTTCTGAACAGAAATTATACGAGTGTAAAAACCAAATTGGTCAAATTACAATTAATTGAATAAATGTATTTGTGCAACTAAAACACCTCAATTCAGGCTAATTATTGATGATCATTTTCATAATCTGCTTTGTTTCAATAAAGCAAAAAATGTATTGACATGGTAAAGGTTAAATATACTGAAATAATCAAAATGTAATTTTGGATTTACAAGCTAATATGCTTTATTAAATGTGTAATAATTTCAATTCCTAACATTTAATAACCTCTGAAATGTTTCATGTAAATTTGAGGCAAAGATACTTTGAGGATAATTAAACATTTTTTAAACATGAAAGCATTCCTTCTCACGGCCAGAAACTAAAAACTCAAAAACTGAAATGTTTGCAGGATCAAAAAAGGACATAATTAACTTAAACTGCACCATTATATTTTATCCTGCCTGATATTTATCCCTGGATATCGACTTCATAGGGTCTTAAATCGCAAATTACTGCATGAATTAACAAATGTAAAAATGAGAACTGTAAAGTAATTTTTTAAATGTCACAAACAAAACCTAGACTATCTTAATTATCCGCTTTTTTTGTTGTTGTTGTTGTTGTTTTTGTTTTTTTTACCAAAGTCCTATTTTTTCCAATAATCAAATTACATTATTTTGCCCGTTTTTGTCATAAACTAAAGGATTTGTCACTGCAGAAACTAACAGTCTGATTAATGCTTCCTAATCATATTGAAAGAATATTTGGCTTTAAATCACTGAGTTTTTGAAGGAAACTTTCAAAAAACATCAACAAACTTTGACATGTCAATGTCAAATTTATTTATACAGCACCTTAAAAACTAGCTTAAAACTGCACCAAAGTGCTGCACAAAAACAACCATAAAATAACTTGATGAAAAGAAATAGTACAAGAAAAAAAATCTATATTTACTGTTAAAATAACATGAGTAAGTAAATCAGAAACACCAGGAAATGGTTGCAGTGAGCGCAGCTTTTTCTCCAGGTGTAAAGTGACACCAATTTATCCATTAAACTGGGGAAAGTAAACAGTTTTGGTTGAGAAAATGGAAGAATTTTAATTTTTTTTTTTTTCTACATTTGACCTGCCAGTCAGGAATCAAAGTGGACCAGGAGCATCCAACGTGTGAGCGTCTCTTACCTGACACTCCCCCCGCCATGTAGACGGCCATCATGACTCCTAGGGTGAAACCGGCGTGGATGGTGAGCGGCTCTCCCAGAGCCCCTTTACTCAGCACCGTCTGGGCCACTGAACCGCATCCAAAGAGCTGGGACACAGACAAGAACAAAAACACAAAGAGCGCAGCTAGAAAAGCCTCATTGTTTCTAATCATTCCAATTAAGCTCACCATTAACACTAGCCCTCTTGTCCACAAACAGCCTCTGACTGCCACAGACAATTTGTCCGAGCTGGAGCTCAAAACAATGATTAATCCCTCACTTATTAGGTAAAAGGCACAAGTAATTTAGAGGGCTGGGGTGGAAGCAGTCATCCACAAATAAAGAGGGTTGTTGTGGAAGATGCATCACCCCTCTGATGGGCCGTCCCAGACACTAAAGCAGACTTTTTTCCCCTCTTTGAGGTGACAGCTGCAGCTCAGAGGGTTTCAGGTGGAGCCTGGGACTCTACTGGATGCTACCACAGTGCTGCTCTGCATATTAGTTGATCAACTTCAACAATTGTCTACTTTTTTACAAGCTTGGAGCTTTAAGAATCACATCATGTGTGAGGAAAAAAACCCTCAAAAGTCACATTAGTTGCATCTTCTCCTCAGAGAGGTTCCAATTATCTGCTATCAGAGGCATTTGAGGGACAGCAGAGGCTCTTATTAGCAGCTTTAGAGCGGTTGTTTAAGCTGGGTGACAGGTGCAGAGGGAGGGAGCAATAATACTCACGATCAGGACAAAAATCCCCAGGAACTCCGCCAGGAATTCCTTCAAGATGTCCCGCCTCAGGCCAAATTTCTCCTTCATCTTCCTCCTGCTCTCTTCTTCCATGCTTTATTGCTGTCGGTGTTATTTTCTGGGACTATTTGACGCCTTCCTCCGATCACAATAAACAGCCAGCAGCTCTGATGGAGGCAGCGCGCAGGCTGTCGCCTCCCACTGCCGGACGCGCTAAGCTCCCCGCTTCTGTTTCCCGGCACCACCACAAGGGGTCCGCTTTATAATTATTATCACCATAATAATATCCGGATCCAAACAAGACACATTGACTCAAGAAATATTAGTTTTGCAATAAGTAAGAAAAAAGAAAACAAAATCTCAACTTAATCTGTCAGAATTGTTTTTGCTTTCTGAGGCAAATGTGAATATTTGTTAAATTGTGAATAGGTTATTGCTAAAATAACTCGGGCTGAAACGGTTCCTCGAATGATTCGAGTACCTTGATTATTAAAATCCCTCCTTGAGTTAGTGATTTCCGGTCAGGACATTATTTGCTTTACGTAGCGCTCTCACTTCCGCCTGAGGTGTTGACGAAAGCAAAGTGTTACCATCATAACGTCCAGTTTTCAAGTTGTTGATAACGCCCCGGTTTTTATGGTTTTGAGGGACCAATAAGCATCTTAAAATGACTGGCGCGATGTCTGGAGTCCGGCAGCTTTTCTCCTCCGGCAGCTGCAGGTGAATTTATCCAGGTGAGCGGATGGACTGAACACGGCAGGTGGCTGAGTCGTGGATGGTTACGGTGTAAGTGAAGCTTTACGGACGAACCGCACAATTAACTTCATATCATCCTGGTCTCGACAAACGGGAGGCGGAAATGATCATGGCGGTACATGGATGGTAGATGAGACATTTCCCGTTTTCTCAAACCCAAAGCTCAACAGGTATGGGGCAAGGTCAAAGTTCATCTATTAAACTGACTGAACATAAATACATGAACTAAAAGCTGCTGGAGCACAGACATTTTTTATAAATGTATTTGTGTTCCTGCCTATTTATTATTAAATTTAATATAATTTCAGGATTTTGTATAACTTTCTTACTTCAACTTAACTTAGAAAGTGAGCTGTTATTGTTACAGGTTAGTTTTCTAAACTCCATAAAGTTACTGTTAGAGATGTTCAAAAATGAAAAATTGGACTGATATTGATATCCGATTGTAACACTGGTGTTATGTTAGATTTTATTTTATAATTTTTTATCCAGTTACTCGATTAATCGTAAGAATAATTGATAGATTACTCAATTACTAAAATATTTGTATACAACACCCCTAAAAATAACTCACTTTAACTTTAGTGACAACAATAATCAAGCGTCTCTTCTAATTTATTTTAGTGGAAAATTTATATGAAGTTATCATAACTAACACTATAAAACATTTTTATTGTAAAAACAAATTACAGACGTTCTGTTTAAACAGCTTTAAGTGGTTTATGTTAGCAAATAAGTAGTTTTAAGTCATGTAAAAATTGAAATTTTACAGTAACCAAGAGTCAGCGACTCTAAACTATTTTTATTAGGACAAAACTGAGCTTCTGATTTTTGAATTTTCCCAGCACGCAATCCAAATCTACCCTAACATCAACAGATTATACAAGGCAATACTGCTGATTATTAATAATAATATTTATTTCACAGTGAAAACACAAACCACACAGTCACATTCTGCACATTGTCTGGACACGTAAAACAAAAAACATTGTTTACAGTGTGAACAAACACATTTTTATCTCCATAATGTTTTATAAGTCGTTATAAACAACCATTCTTTTAAAATAAATAATAAGTATCAGTATACACAGCTGTTTGGGTAAAAATAAACACTTTCCACTTAACCGAGTCATAAAATTAAAAAGAAATTGTTTTTATTTTTTCCATTATAATTTTATATTAAGAACCAGGAATGCGACATGTTCTGATTATGATTTTTCTTCTTTTGAGAAGTCCTAAGAATTAAAAACAAACAAGATAAACTCATATTGGAAAAATGTTTACGAGAAAATAAATTAAGGGCAACTGGAAATGTTTAACCCATAAAATACCCAGCAGTGTGAACAGCACGGTTCACGTTTTTGGCTTTTCTCGTTACGCGAACAAAAACACTCACGCAACATCTTAACGGTTGGAAAATAAATAATTGGACATTATTTCTGCAGGTTTTGAAATAATCAGCCACGCATCATTTACCAATCTGAGCTCATCCAAGTCAACCTCATTTTAAAGCTCTGTCACCATTTATTCATCATTTCTTTCCTCATGCAGCAACACAAATTCCTCCCACTCATCCTATTTGTCATTTCTCCACGTTTCCATTTTATTAATTTTCTGCTTGTCACCACCTCACAGCCTGCAGCATTTTTACACCCATCAACTTGTGCAACACGTGAAGGGCTCGTTTCTCCCGACAGAGGGCGCTCTATGAAAGCGTTTGAAGCGATGCTCACACCTTCTGCTCCGGTATGTCTTATCTTCCGTTTGCTGGGCTTTGTGAAAAAAAAGGAAAAAAGAAAGAAAAAAGAAAAGGTGAGGCGACAGGCGGAGGACGGGATGTTTTTGAATCCATTAATCAACGTCACGGCTGCAGGCCTGTCCTCTTTGATGTGAAACAGACACTTTGGAGAGTGTCGCCCTGGCTGTGAAAAAGCACTGATGTGCTGATGGAGGAAAAGCACCCACTCTGGGGTTGCAAATGATGGAGCTGCATCTGTCTCCAAGCTTCTTCTTTGTCCTGTCAAGAAGCTGAGCTTGAGAACCTTCTTCTTCTGTCAAGCGCCTTCACCGAGCTGCAAATGTATTTCTTTGGAAAGGAGATGAAGCATTTGAACTTTACCTAAAACTTTAAAGTCAGACAGAGACAGAGACCAGAATAAAAAAAAAAAAGTTGAGCAAACGGCTGAAAAAAGCAACTACCTCCATCCTCACGACATCAGAAATGAATTGTGAGCAATCACGTCGTTCAGAAGGCTAAGTTCAGTTACCAAATTTCTACCAACTCACTGAAACGTAACCCAACCGGCAACATAAATTACCCTAAAACGTCTCCTGAAGTAGCAGCTTCATCCCAAAGCAGAAAGTCTGAAGCGGTTAAAGCCATTTCTAATGCTTTGGATCTCCCATAATGCAGCAGAAGACAGGAAACCGTGATGAACCAGTCCAACAAATTTACTCTGACAAAAAAGTGTACATTTGTAAGAAGGCCTCAGTTTCCTCAGATCCACAAACTGAAAACCTGTTTGGACTCGAAAGAACGGAAAACATTCTGCAGGTTTGCAGAATGTAGGTGGACATTTTGGTCCCGCTACAGTCAAACGACACGATGAACAGTCAAAAGTAGAGCTCTTGGTGACGGTCGTGACTCACTTTGCTGCTTAGACTCGATTTAACTGATGAAACCACAAATCCTGTTTGTCTTCTACCATAAAATCCAGCATGAGAACGTCCAACCATCAGCGTGCACCAACCTCTAAAAGCCTCCAAACAGCAAAAGAGTCAAAGTCTGGACTCACATCTAACAGAGTTAACCCTCCGGAGATGTGACTGGATTAAATTCATTCTGCAAAGCAGAGTGGGTCAAACTAAAACACTCACCACCAGTTATGAAATGGTTTGAAACCAGTTGCTGCCAGCAACCAAATCAGCTCCTACATTAGGAGGCGATTATATCTGAACACACGGGGTTGGTTCTAATAACTCTGCTCGTTTATTCACTTGGATTACACTTGATCTCATTTTGAAATCTACGCGGGACAAGGAGGGATCTGCACCAAGTGCAGCGATGCGCGGATGTTTATTGGGCGCTTTTTGGAAGGAGACTCTGGGAGGAATTATCACCTGCAGGACAAATCTGTGCCCACAGAGCTGCAGCACAGATCCCTGCAGCCCCGCGATTTACATGACAGCGCCTGGCAGTGGGGAGGTTGTGTTAGGCAAATCAGCCCACAGGGTGAGAGCGAGCTGGAGGGCAGGGTGACACTTTTAATGTCACCTCTGCAGGAAATTGTTAATGACGACCTTTTACTTCTAAACTAAACCAAATCTCAACACATAGAATCCAGAAAACTTCATATATATATATATATATATATATATATATATATATATATATATATATATATATATATATATATATATATATATATGAGCTCAGATCTGGGACCTATTTCCTTTTTTTCCCCTCTGCAATTTAAAACAGCCGCAACCTTAATATGCGGAGTTATTATCAGCGCTCCGCTCTGCGCACTCATGAGGTAACCAGTTCCAGACCTCTGCGATAACTCGCCGCAGGCTCCGTGAGCGTGATATTTGTGTATGTAAAACTACGAGTACGTATGTAAAGGCTCCAACTGTTGCGGAGTGAAAGCGAGTGCGGGGTGGGGTGCGCGCGCTTCCTCCTCCTCCTCCTCCTCCTCCTCAACGCGCGCGGCTCGAGGTCGTTTATGTAAATGCGCGGATTTAATTTTCAAAAAGGACGGCCCTTTCCCCCCCTTCTCTCCTCGCCCAATGAAAACGAGCCGCGGCCGACACCTGGCTATAAACCCAGGAAGGAACCCGGAGCTCTAATCAGAGACCAGCTGGAAGGAGGAAGAACCGGAGGAAAGGCGCAGGGACGCAGGCAGGCAGGAAGACGAGCGGAGCGACCAGCAGCCGTGATGACTTCGAGTAAGATCGAGATCCCCGGAGAGGTGAAGAGCGACCCGGCTGCTCTCATGGCATCCCTCCAGCTGATGCCCTCCCCGGTGCCCAACCCGGAGGTCAAGCACACCAAGGTCTGTTCCCGTCCTCCCGCTCGGCTCCGATACTTTCTGGACTTTCTCCAGAGTTTGCGTGGAGTTTCCACGGACAGATCCGTCGCGGCTTTATCATTATTATTTATTGTTAATCATTATCTAAAGTCCCAGCTGAGAGGAAACGACGGGGGCGCACCTAATATTTCTAATTTCGCTCAATAAATTTTAAGAAACATTTTATTTGCGCTGCTGAAATTATGGTAAAGTCTCGTAATTGATTTGCTTAAAGAGGCCAAATTGAATTGAAATTATTTGATGAGGCAATAATAATAATAATAATAATATTAAAAAAACGTGCGCTAAAAATTTACAACCAGTCACATGCTCTTCCTGTCATGTTGTTTAATTTTTTATTTCACCTGGACTGCAGACCTTATTGCATTATTTCACTTCGCTGCGGGAAACCAATTTATAAACTGCATTTTTATGGGGCTATTAAAATTTTTATAGAAAACAGCAAAAAATTGGAACAAAAAGCCTCTCTGTTTCTCATTTAATTCTCATCGTGAAGCTTTTATGATTTTTTTATTTTATTTTATTTTTTTCTGGTCCCTCAATTTACATTATAATAGCTCACAGTGAAATTAGGCCTCAGTGGAATCGAGACAGATTCAAGCGCATGCCAACGACTTACAGTATTTGGTTTTAGTCGGGTTTATAATGGCAAAACACCTCGAGTTCAAATCCAAGTAGTAGCTCAATGTTACGACTTCGGTGAGAGATTTAGTCTTTACCGACCTGAAGTTTGTTCAGAGGGTGAATAGTTTGGAGGTGAAATGTGTGTCTTGTTGCAGCTGGGCTGCTTTACTGAAAATACCTTTTTTTTTTTTTTTTGGGAGATGCAGAAGCAAACTAAGTGGATCCAGTAAAATGTGATTTCTGATATAAATTGTGGCACTTTACAGAAAAGCGAGGTTCTCCAAAGCGAGGCATTTTGGACGGATCCCTGCAGGAATGTGTAGTTGGAGGTCTGGTCGGATTGTGAGCAGCCTGCTCCAGTTTCTGGCCTCTTGAGCGCTCCTCCTGCAGAACAAGTGTTTTTATGATTGCAAGACAAAAGGGCGTCTATGGAGGGACAGGCTGACGATAATGTGGGAGGAACTGCTTTGTGTTAACACGTCTCCAGTGTTTTGAGAGCAAAGGCCACGCGGCCGCATGCAGAGGAGGACGGAGCACGTTGCAGGTTGAGCCGCGTGCTTCCCTTTCCCTCTCGCGGCGCTGGAGAGGTGGAAACGATGGAGCACTGGAGGGAATTTAGGGAGCGACTTGGTGAATTAACCCCCAGGAATTTGGATCATCCAGTCCCTGTTGGCCCGTCGGACCAGGGGGCAGAAGGGCTCTGATTTATGGGCACCCCTGATGTGGGCTCTCCTCACACCCGGTTCCTGAACTCCACCCTGCGCTGGAAGGATTTCCTCGAAACTGACCGTTTGGAGATGAGAACATTCAGTTTTCCATAACTTAACACAATGTTCAGACGTGCCTGTAGACTGAGATACGGCTGATAGGTTATCCTGCCCCAGCAGATCTCCTGTAGAAGAGAGAAGCTTGTGATAAAAAAAAATGGTTATTGCCCCCTGTCCCTTCACCACCAACTGCTCACCTTTCAAAGTCACGTTGTGTGATTGTGTTGGACGTCTCCTTTTGTGTGCAAATCTGGGATAATCTAACAAGCATAAGTAATCTTACTTGCATTTCACTTTAATTAGTCCTTACTCTCACCTTTACTAGGCAGAAATGGTTCAAATGGGAAGAACTAAGAGAGCGGTGATTACTACTTACTGATGTTTTGTGCTTTTCCACTTGTAGCAGAAGGCAGGAAAAGTGAGTTTGTTGAGGTTTTTCTCCCTGCAGCAGGTGATACCGCTGGTCTTTGTGATTTTTCACACAGCTTGGTGATAATGAGTTGTTAAACCAGACACTCGGTGGGACGAATTTAACAGAAAGGGGGAATAAAAGCCGGGGCTTTTCCTGTTTTTCTTTTGTTTTGTTTTTTTCTTTTTACGCATTTCAGCCTGTGATAAATAAATCCAGTATGTGGTAAAATACTTAAACTTAAAAAAACAGTTTCAATACAGCTTTATTTTTACTTTTTTTTTTTTTTTATGTCCTCGTTGGTTTTATTGAGGCTGTAATTGGATAATGACCCTGTGCCACAAATCTGTAGAACCTAAAAGCTGCTAGAGCTCATTGGCCTCGTTCAGTGTGTGAGTTACACATCTCCTAATCCAATCAAAAGTGATAAATTTTCTTTGTTGCTTTGCTCATGGTGGCATAATTGCACTTTTCACCATAGGAACCTGCTCTGAGTCGGCCTGCCGAGGGCTGGTGTGTTTGTAGAGCGGCCAATGCAGAGACGTCCTCTTTGGTTTGCATGAAGAGGAGGCTCCATCAATCTGTCACTGATTGAGATAGTACAGATGGAGGCTCGGGGGCTCCCTGATGCTCTGCTGCTGTCCACCGGGGTGTAAATTATGACCCTGGCTCACTGTGTGGGTTAGCGGCCCCGCCTCGCCACGGCCTGACCTGCAGTCCTGGAGTTTTTCACTTCAAAACCTCCATCTTACCGCGATTGAGATCAAACGCAGCCCAAAGTTAGGGGATCCGATGATTTATCGCGACCAGCACAGCGAGAGCCTCCTCTCTCTCCCTTCCCTCCGCTTACACAACATCACATGGCCGCCAGGCTCTGCGGCGCACGTCTCTGGCCGTGACAGGCTAAGTGTGCAGCGCCATCAATGTGTCCGTCGGTGTGAAATGCCCACTTGTGCAACAACTGTAAATTACGGTCCGGGCTCGGACGTCAGCATCGCGTCCCCTCGTCTCTTAATCACAGCTGAAGGGAGACGAGTGACAGCGAGGTTACTCCTTTAACTTCCCCTCCGTCCTTTGTTCAACGTGCAATTCCTCACGGTGTCGTTATAGAAAACACTTGGCTTCATAAATCTGTTGCACTAAACTTTTCCTTTTGTGTGCGCACAGAAAAAAACAAAAAAAAACAACCCTCCCTCTGTGTTTATTTGTCTGTGAAAGAGCAGGACGTTTCTTTATAAATTACTTCCTCTCCGTCTACTGATCCCAAGAGTGAAACTATGCAAAAATTTTCTTTTAACACTCCCTTGACTTGACTTTTAAAGAACTGTAAAGTACACAGGAAACGCGTCAAAGCCTCAGTAATTAGAGCGAGGAGGTCAGTTTTCATTGCTGATGCATGGAAATGAATCTGCTGTTTTTCTCTCCTTCATTAACCCTTCGTGGGAGGATTCAGATTTTGTCTAACATTTTTTTTAACAGCCCAATTTTCTAATATGTGACACTTCCACTGTCATTCAGATGTCGCAGCCAAACAGAGGGATTTCAGGTGCATTTGCAGACATAAGCAGCTTCTACAAACAATGTGTAGAATAATCTGAAAGCAGATATCAGTCGTTTGTATTTCAAATAAAATAAACTTTTCCTTTAGCTTAAACTTGTAGGGAAACTTGCGCTAAAGTTCAGCTAAACTTTAGGGCAAGTTTTGAGCACCAAAGTTGTTTCTATTTGCAAAATATCAGAAAGTTTTTATTACTTTCTTTAATTTCAGAAGTTTACCATGTGTTTTAAACCTGCTGTGAATAATGTCAATTAAAAAGATTAACAACATTTGAGTTAATTGGAGAAACACATGAGGATGGATTTTAGCCACATTGATTCCTTCTGTGACATCATGGAAAAAAAATCAAGAGAAATGATCCAAAAAAATCAACAAGAGATTTGTGTATTTCGAAAAACCTGATTCGTCATTGGCTGCGGTTTCCAGCCATCTGAAGAAGCCAAGTTCATCTGTTCAGATAATTATAGTGAAGCATAAACAGCATGAGGAAGTGCAGCAGGGAGAGGACGGATTCTGTGTGATGAAGATATTTCAGCGTAAAGATGCTGGATGAAGCCAGGAGACGCTTATGATCCACAGCAAAACGAGACCGGAAAGGTCGAGGAAGAGGTCATTACTCCCAAGAGGAAGGTCGAAACCCAGATTACAGATGAATCCTGGGACAAATCAGCGAAACGGGATCTATAATCTGATGGGTTATCGTCGCATTTAGAGGGAACGGCAGTAAGATTTCAAATTTAAGATAATCTTGTGGGGGCGTTTTGTTGCGCTTAACAAAATATGCAGAAGGAAAGTTATGTTGAAATGCTGAAGAGATCAACCAGGAAGTGAAAGATTGGGGCAAATATTGACAGTGGCCCAAAGCATACAGCCAAATAAATTAAAGACAAAAGAAGTTCATGTTTCAAAGTGACAAACAGACCTGAATGGACCAAAATGCCAGAAAATTATTGAGTTTTCTCTGAACCAAATCGCACAAAAAGTAACTTTACAAATCTATATAAACTTCTGAATTTTAATCCTTCCAGACCAAACGTAGAGCCGACGATCCAGCCGAATTTGCAGTACCGTAAATCCTCCACACGTTGCGCTGTCTGACAAATTACAACGGTTTCTAAGAGGGGAGACGTTGCGCTTTCCAGCCAATATCGGGTCATTACGGTAATTTCACCCCCGCCGCAGCAGGAAGTGAAATGAATCCAATGAAACGCTCGTTTAATAGACGGTAAATTACTAAAATAACTTGCTAGGTATTGAAAGCTCCAGTTGTTACGAATAAATGGGCAAATATATTTAATCACAAGACATTTAAAGAACTGCGTTCAATTAACATAAGCAAAAATATCCAGCGGGGATTTTAAATTTACATCACAAAGGGTTAATACATTTAAAAAACAAAAGTCTTTAAGACAATGTAGTTTTTTTGTGGCATTTAGGAATTAACAATAATTTTAGTTATGTTTACCAACCAAAAATAAGAGATGGTTTGTCTTAAAAAAAACATTTAGTGTTTTTCATAGTTTTTATTAATATTTTTAGATATTCACATATTTCTTTAGCAACACGTTTGCTCAGTTAAAAGCAGATTGAACTAATTTTCCTCCAAAACGTTCAGAAATAAATCCAGTATTATTATTAGGTGTTTTTTTTAAAAAAACGACTCTTATGAAATAAATCAAACTTACTAAGCAGAGTTGATTTTAAAAGCGCTGCTTGAATCCATTTTGGAGTCGACACACACACACACACACACACACACGACGACAAGAAAAAGACGGTTGCCAGTGAGCGGCGGAGGGGTCGCCCCCTCAGAAACGCAGGAGTGCGGGGTGGCATTGTCTCTGGGAGAGTGCGTGAAAAACATGACGGCTCCATGGTGTCAAACATGTGAAGAGAAGCAGGAGCAGGAAAAGAAAGGAAAAAAGAAAACCCACTGGCTGCTCTCCCCTTTCACATGCTCTCCTCACTTGTAACAGTAGTAATTATAAAGACTCCTGAAACCCAGCCAGACGCAGAGAGGAAGCAGAGGTCCTGCGATAGGGGAGGATATGAAACTTCCTGCTCAGACGAGCCGTTTTCGGAGCCCGTAGGACACGTCTGGGCTGCGGGAGCTCGTGGTGTCGCGCATAAACACACACACGTCCTTAATCCGGCCACCACCCTCCCCGCTTCAGAGGGAAAAGACGAGGGGCTTCACACATTCCTCTGGCCTGCCAGCATCTGAGCCGTGAGAGGAAGCAGAGAGCCAAACAGATGTTTTGTTGGCAGCGGAAAGTATTTTGGCTTCTCCTGCTTCCTATAACAGGGCACTTAAAAAAAAAAAAAAAAAAAAAAAGGACGGTCACGAAAAAAGTTTCTTTAAGTCAAAGCCATTGTCTGAAATGACGATTGAAGCACTTTGTTGCTGATTGAAAGTGTGTAATAATTTTAAAACGTGTCCCGTCTTCAGGTCAAGATGATGGGACTGACAGCTTTCAGTGAAAAGCACGAGCGCTGCTAAATATTTGCAGCTGCCCTGTGACCTGTGCAGACATTCTTGGCCTGAATGCTTTGCTCAGGCGTCCATCACACACTGCTTTGCAAAAGCATCAATGCCTTCCTGCAGAGGTGGGCAGTAATGAAGTAAATTTATTGTATTTGTCCACACAGTTATTGAGAATTTGAGCTTTACTTCAGTGGCATTTTTTGCAAAAAGTTAATACTTTCACTCTGATACATGTAGGGGAGTTTGTGTAGTTTTGTTCCACCGACACGCAGTAAAATTACACCCCTGTACTGTAGGCGGCGATATGGAGCTTTAAACCATCTGAGAGAGGAAGAAGAATCATTTTTGTCCCATTTGTGTTGCCTTTTAGATAGTGCCGTAAATTAATAATGCATGAAACTGTAAAGTGTCCTTATTACTGATGATTAGATCCGTCCAGTTTAGCAGAAATTATTCTCGACTACACTAAAAAAAACTTTCAACACTTAATTATTTTTGAAAGTTCACACTCTTGTAGTTTAATTTAAGTAATAACTTGACAGAGCTACTTTTACTTTTCCTGGATTATTATTGATCAGTACTTCCACTCAAGTAATGACACAAAGTACTTCAGTGCGTTTGGATTTTGTGTGCTGGACCAACACAGAAGTTCATAACTGTGAGGTGGAAGGGAAAAATGTACAAAATTTAGTAAAATTTCAAAACCAAAATGCATCCAGCTTGATTGCCCATGAAATAAAACACATTTTGGAACCAGCTTCCTTCGTTCTAGTTAAATAGAGTCCACTTGTGCAATTTAATTGTAATGTAAACTAGAGAACTGATTCTATTAAGAATTGCATTTTTAATTTTGAATAATTTCAAAATGCTCAATCTGCATGTCGCTTTATATGTTTTTATTTTTTTAAAAGCCTTGCAGCTAAAGCTAACCTGATAGTGGTAATTTAAGAGCTGTATGCACAAACCCATTTTTTTATTTTTTACATTTTTAAACTTTTGGAATTTGATTGCACTTTATCAAGTAGTTTTAAATAAACATTTTAAATATTTTCTTCTTGTTAGTCACATAATTGGAACAGAAACTCTAGACCGTTTTAATAAAAAAAAAAAGAAAATTGGTTTCTGAATTAAAAATAGTCTCAGAATCAAACTGTGTCCCTAAAAATCAGAATCAAATTGTTACACACTGAAATATTAGCACCGCTAGTGTAAATGTAGCTGTTTTGCTAATACTGTAAAGGTGGAGCTGTGGATCCGTGCAGCTCCTCCAGAGCTGGATGGATCCACAGCTCCGTCGGGAAAACTATTGATGCGAGATTTATTAATAATTTATTGGATTAATTTGGTCTTTATGGAAAGTGATCTGAAAAAGGACTTTAATGACTCTTGCACGTTATCTCTAGCTTGCGCCGCGGCTATCAGGTGGTAGAAACGTGCAAAAGGGTCAGAAAAGTAGCTCACAAATCAACCTTCGTGGTAAAACATGGCGATGGAAGTGTCATGCTGTGGGGAAAGTTGTTTTTTTTTTATTGGCAGAAAAAAGGAAAGTGATGGGAAGGGCAATCCTGGAAAAACTTCGTCATTCAGCCGGACGACCGTAAACTTACAGCTGCTTTTAATTTAACTTTGCTCCATTTTACAAAGAAAAAACGGACAAGAATCTCAGCCTCTAATTGTGGCAGACTCAAATTTTTACTGATTTAGTGGGGGGAATACAATTGCACTCCACGGTTTCAGATTTTATTTGTGAAGACTTTATATAACCGTTTTTCCGCCAGTACATAATTATGTTCCACTTCATGTCAGACTATCTGATAAATGCTAATAAACTGTGTTGTTGTTTTTGTGGTTGCAACATTTCAAAATGTGGAGCAGTTCTCCTACCGAGAGCATGACTGGTTTTGGAAAGTCTCTTTATATCATTGTGTTGCAAAAGTTAACAATTCAAAGGGTTGTGAAGAAACAACAAACAAATGTATTTTCTAGTAATAAAAGGAGACATTTTACTGCACTTTCTGGATGGCAGCTCAAACTTTCATAAACACAGACCCATTATGTGAAGCGATAGCAAAGACCCTGCAGGGAAAGGGGAAAAGAAAACACCATTAGTCATTTGAAAATGTGCGCCCTTGCTCTGGGTTTTTTTTTTTTTTATCCTTGCGTTCTTTGCCCTCTTGTCCGAAACGATCCTAAAAAGTAATTTTAAGAAACCTTGAGAGTTGATTTACAACCCGGGCCTGTCATCTTAATCAAGCTTCTCAATGGAACAGGGACAAAAGTCTTGCACCAGTCTGAGCCCGGCGAGACGGCCGAGCCAAGCGGCATCTGACAGTCGTCCTTTTCTCGCTGTGATTTAGGTGGGGCCTGCTCCACGGCGTTTTTTTGTGCTTTATCCCTTCTCCTTTAGTGGCATCCAACCAGAGGGGTTACGCCACGGATAAAGCTACCCATGGTCCGCATTCTTGCCCAGGCTGTTGAGGCTGTCAGGGGGGCTCCTCTGATTTAGGGCGCCCCACTTCAGTGGCCCCTATAAATTTAAAAACTAATTCAGCGCTCTGCAGGACTTTTTGTTTTTTTGCAAAGGGCCCTCTTCGCCTTATAGTTTCTGACAATTTTATGAAGTGCTCTTAATGAGCAGCAGATTAAAGGTGGCGTAGAAGAAAACGTGCTGGAAAAGAAAGAGGGGTAACTTCACTGCAAAACATAAAATCTTAATTTTGGTTTAGTTTCTAGAGCAAATATCTCAGTGGACTTGAAATAAGACAAAACTAACCTAGAAGGAGTTTCTCAGTGAGATACAGAAGCTGGTTTTAGGTCAATAATTAACTTATAACATGGGAAAAATGTCTTGTTACAAATTAAATAATCTGCCAATTGAACTATTCCTTCTTTTTTTTTATCAATATTAAGCAATTATTGGCTGAAAACAAGCTCCTATATCTGCTGAAAAGTTACTTGTTAGTTTTGCCATATTCCAAGTGGACTAAGATATCTGCCCTCGATATTAGACCAGAAATACTTGGTGATATTTTGTGTTTTTGCAGCGTATGTGTGGGTGTTGTCGTCTGGAGGATGGTACATGAGAAAGGCCACTGCACTGAACACCATTGAAAACCTCCTGGTTTCTCCACCAAATATTAATCTTTGAACTCTTCCTGAGTTAAAACATTAGTGTTGTTGTTTCTAAACTAATATAAACTTGTTTTCTTGAGGTCTGAAAGCACTGCATCTTTTGACCGTTTCTCATTTTCTGCAAATAAAAACTAAATTTGTGCTTGTAATCTCAGAGAATAAAGAACAATGTTAATTTTACTCAACATAAACCTATAAAGAGTAAAATCAGAGAACCTGATCATGTTAAGGGGTCTCTTGACATTTTCCAGAGCTGTTATCTCCTCTGAAGTTCATCCATAAGTCAGTAAGCTGGATGTCAAAGCCGCCTGAGCGTAAACAGAAAGAGGTTTGCAGCCAATTAAAAAGTCCTTAACGGGCGGCGTTTATTGGGGTAAACATGTTGGAGAGTTTAGGAGGGCTCCGGCCGGTGGGATACTTGAACCCTGCCTCTCAGGTTTGCTCTCACTGCGTCGGAGGAGAAGGATGGTAAGAGCACATGTATACACAGAGGGATTTGTGCCAGCAGATGTTCTCCTTGCACTCTATCTATCAGAAGGACTGACAGCCATTAAAAACAGACCGTGAGCGTTCCTCCTAATGAGTCTAAACATGTCTCCTTCAATAGACACACCTCACGTTTTGTTGTGCTTTTCATCTGGAGCCCCAAAACTCCTCTCTGCAGACACAATTCTCACTTTGCGCCGTTGTCTAAACATTAATTTTTCTTTTGGTCTTCTAGACGTTAAATATGCCGTGTTTGAAATCCCGGCCGGTTGTTTAACGGAAGACTTGCTTTAACGCTTCACAGAAACCAAGCGCAGCACGTGTTTTATGATCTCGTAAATGAGCGCCGATGTTGTGAAACGTGTGTCTCTGTGCTTGGGGGTCTTGTGTCTGATAGGGATTTATCCCCCCCGACTCACCCTCCAGCCCCACCTACACACACACGGACACGGTCTCACACTCACCCACCCCCTTTGTCTGCATGGTGGAGCACTCCCCAGAGAGCAATGCTGGACACACAGGAATCTCTGTCCAGATTTCCAGAGATTCTCCCATATCGCTTACATGAGAGGCTGGACATGCTGGGCCTGCAGCCTGAGAGCCGTTACTCTTTCACAGGCTCTGCTGCAGCCACCAGCTTCCTTAAAGCAGCAGCACAAATGTGCAACATTAGCAGCAGCAGCAGCAGCAATCATTCCTTCCACTCGCTGCTGCGTTATGTCAGAAAGTGGCTCAGCTTTAAGTGTGGCTGAAGAGTGAAAATGTGTTTTCCCTGCAGATTTTCATCAATAACGAGTGGCATGACTCCGTTAGTGGGAAGGCCTTCGCCGTGTACAACCCGGCGACCGGAGAGCAGATCTGTGAGGTCCAGGAGGCGGATAAGGTGAGTCCAGAATGGGGTCCTGACCGGGTCTGAATGGGTCCAGAATGAGTGAGTCCAGAATGGATCCAGAATGAGGTCTGGAAGAATCAGCCTGACATTGTGGCTATAAACGTTCGCTCTCTAAATTACAAATCTACTCATAGAATTAGACTTACTGTCGTAAAACCTCCATAAAGCTGGAAATTAAATCGTCTAAAATGATTGGACATTGGTATCAGTGCAATATTTATAGTATTTCAAATACTATAAATATTGATATACAGATATAGGAGCTTGTTTTGAAATAAAGTTGGTCTATAAATTATATCCCTGGTGTGTTTAAGTAAGTGTGAAATATTAACAAGCAGTTAATTTGAGCTAAATGTTGGAGTAATGGCGATGAGGATCTGCAGCCATAAAGACTCAGAGTCTTTCTTACTAGGATTCATCATTTTGAGATATTTACACACACACTGCCTTGTTTTCCACACTAGATAAGATTAAACTTTTCCTGTCAACCTTTCACTTGTTAAATGCCAGAATAATGAAGGACATCCTTTTCTTTTTCAAGTTCACAACGTTGACATTCTTCTGATTTTCCCTTGTTGTTGTAAAAAGCAGAAGTAAATCCAGATCTCAGAAAGTCGTGACCTCATCATCTGGACTCCCTAAAAGGTCACTGTGTGTGTAAACTTATGAGTTTAAGGGAAATAATATCGTAACTGATCTTTGTCACTGTTCTGTCATTCTGGAAATACAAATATTTGCTCATCTTTTTTGGTCTGAGGAGAGAATGTAAATGTATAAATCCACATACAGCTTTAATTTCTAATATAAAAGTGGCATAAATACTTGAATTATTAATAGGATGAGTAGGTTTACTTTGGGTAAAAATCTCAGTTTTGACTGACATGAAAAATATCAAAGATCAAACTATTGTCTGGCAGCAGATAAAGTCTCAAAATAGCGATGGAGTCGAACGTTTAATATCTATTTGATATGATTCCGGTGCTTTGCAGGCGGATGTTGATAAAGCGGTGCAGGCTGCTCGCCTCGCCTTCTCTTTGGGCTCAGTTTGGAGAAAGATGGATGCGTCTGAGCGCGGACGCCTGCTGGCCAAACTGGCCGACTTGGTGGAGCGAGACAGCATCTATTTAGCAGTAAGTGGATGAAAATTAAACTTTCAATCTCTATGAACTAAATTGATCTGGTGCAGGAGTTTATTTAACCCATCAGCTTGTTTCTTCCAGTTTTTATCCGATGCGTTTTATTTCCTCCTGCAAATCTGCCTCGGTCTCCTTTTGCAAATACAAATATTTGCCTTGCCTTAAAGAGAACTGAGGGGCTGTATTTGTAGTTTAATGTTATCTTGGTGTCACTTTTCACCCGTGGGTGAGTGTAAAGGATGAACTGGTTCAGAATTATGTGAAGATCACAAGGTTATATCACATTCTTCCCCAAATCATCTCCCTCTTCTTCTCCCCTCAGACTATTGAGTCGCTGAACAGTGGGAAGCCTTTCCTGCCCACCCTGTTTGTGGATCTCCAGGCAACGATAAAGACTCTTCGATACTTTGCTGGATACGCAGACAAGATCCATGGGACCTCCATCCCGATGGGTGAGAGCTTCCTCTGAGTCGCTGCAGCAGAGTTTTAATGAAGTCAGTCTGGTGAAAAACAA
Organism: Poeciliopsis retropinna; assembly: GCA_010277075.1. Taxonomy (NCBI): domain Eukaryota; kingdom Metazoa; phylum Chordata; class Actinopteri; order Cyprinodontiformes; family Poeciliidae; genus Poeciliopsis; species Poeciliopsis retropinna. The sequence continues at coordinate 14,911,094 of VMRM01000006.1, read as the reverse complement.
GGTTTTTCAGACGAACTTGGTGGTTTTATTGGGAGTGAGATTCAAACCGAAGCTTATTTCTGGTATTATGAAAAGGCAAAAAGTAATTGCTTAATTTAAAATTTTGTGTGTTTTCAAAGTTCTGCAGAAGAGAATTTGGTTCGCATTTTTTTAGAATTTGATTTTAAAGAAATTTGTTTTTGTTTTGTTTTTTCCAGTGGCCCTAATATTCTTCTGTAAGGTTCCCTTATGTGTTTTATTTAAAAAAATAATTTCATGACCTTGAAAATCTACATACAGATTATACAACATTAATCTAATTTGTGAGTGTCATTGGTAAACAAGCATAAAAGAAAACACAAAAGCATAAAAATCTGATATTGGTCACAATTTCTTTCATAATTAAAAGAAAAGGTTATTTGTGTTTAAACCAACTTTAAATTCACATTAATCACTCTTAAAATATCTGGATGACATCCATGGATGGATGCAACTGAGTTTACATGTGAAGTTAAAGCAAATTTATACAGACTAATCAAAATAGAGCGAAATGAAACATTGAATTTGCCACTCTAGCGTTTTTAAATCTCAGTAGCTGTCTACTATAAAACTGCAGCTTTTACTTGGATTGTGCAACAGCTGGTGTTCTCATGCTTGGTAAAGAAAGACAACAAATTGGTGCATAATCCAAACCCTTGTTATCCATTCACCGTTCTAAGGTTGCAGCCACCGGTTTCGTCCCCCTGACAGTTAAATTTGCTGTTTGAAGAGGTCGGCTGTCGATTTCAACAGCAAGGGGAGAAAAGAATGAGAGCGAGGACATGAGAAACCTGTTGATACCACCGCATTGTTCCCCTCAAAGCTCCTGTTATTCAGCGCTGCCAGACCGGCCGGCCGCGCTGCGCGTTTTCCCAGGCCTGCGCGCCGAGCTTCGCTCCTCTTGTGGGCTTTCACCTTAAATAAGCTGGGGTATTCCTGCGGCCTGCGTGATGTAAGGAGCTGTGTTTGTTCACCTGTCAGGATACGGCGCAGTACACCCACCGTCAACAGCCCCCTCCGTTTGTCTGGCATGTTAAGCCGGGCTTGCGGTATTAAATTTGTATCACAGGCAGCGTGACATGAATAGGGAGTGTCATTATGTAGAGCACCTTTGGCTACACAGTTTGGTATCGTTTACATTGCTCGTTCCAAATTGAAATCCAAGTCGATTGTCGGCGTCATAGTTTCACATGAGCCTCGCGGACACTCGAGTTTCTGCTGAAAATCTCAGCAAGCAGCTTTAAACGGTCCAGAATAAAATGAAACGACGAGCATATGGGACGTTTCTCCGCTGTTTACAAGCTTCTACTGTTTCCCACAAAAAGAAAAGAGAGCATTTGGCTTGTCATCGTCCTCTGATCACTCTGTCCAAATGCAACATTAGGCAATAATCAGCTGACCGCTGTGGTAATAAATTCATACACACATTTCTCAACATGAATTGTTTTTGTGGAGCGTGAACAAGCATGGCACACCCTCCGTAACAACCTCCTTTAACGCAACTAATGCAAGAGGAATGAGCAAACCTTTCCAGCATAACACCCATCTGCATGACCTAAAACACACACACACACATACAGAGGGCTCGAAACGTAATCTCTCACCAGGGTAAAGGAAGCAAGAATGCTCAGCGTGGATTCATTTACAAATTAGCATGTTGAGTCGACAGCCGCGGCGGTGTCGGGTGGTGAATGTTTAACATGAGTTTGAGTTACTTTTCAGCAAACGTTGGAAATGGAAGCGCAGATTTCCCTGAAAATGTCTGCATGTGTTTTCCTTCACAGATGGAGAGTATCTGACATTCACCAGATATGAACCCATAGGAGTTTGTGGACAAATTATCCCCGTGAGTATTAGCCTCTCTTCAAGTGACATACACAACAAAAACAAAAGGGCAGATAAGAAAGAGCTGGCTCGGTATGAAAGAGAAACTGGATGGTTTATTGGATTACGTTCTGATTTTCCAGTAATTCCCTGACAGTCATTGTTTATTTGGGTTAAACCCACTCAGTGAGCCCCCCCCTGCTCCCCTCACGATGACTGTGCCAGTGAGGTTGAGTAATGATAAATGAGAAGTGAGAAGGGAAGGGATTTCACGTGTTGGGAGAGAGAGTGATGAGAAAGGAGGAAAAGATGAAGGAGAAGGAGACACTGCTGATTGTGCAAGAGAGCAGAAAGCCTGTGGTTCTGCCCCCCAGCCCCATGGGCTCCTCTGTAAGGCAGAAATAACACAGGCCTGCGTGTCGTACAGCGATACGGCTCCGTTGCACATGTGTTGCAATTTCCCGACTTTCTCAGAATGCTGTGGGAAGAGAAAACACTGTACCAGTGCCTAGAACATTTTCTCACTTGACTATGTTTAGACAGAATGAAAATGAGAGTAAGTGACTTAACAGCGATGAGTTATTGAGCTTGACTTGTGACCACCCAGTGTGTCAGTTGCATGATTTTCCCCGCTTGTGTGTGTGTGTGCGCGTGCAGTGGAACTTCCCTCTGATGATGACGGCGTGGAAGCTGGCCCCGGCGGTCGCCTGTGGAAACACCGTTGTCCTAAAACCAGCCGAGCAGACGCCGCTCACCTGCCTCTACATCGCGGCTCTCACCAAGGAGGTAAATCTGACAGGGGATCTATTATGTGTGAAACTCACATTTTGCTTATTTTTGTTTTTTTGTCCATTTTGGTCTCAACTGTTTCTGGAAACTCCCAGACTTTTTTTTTTGTTTTGTTTTAATGTTAATGTTTTTTGGTGTCACGAAAACAAGCCATTTTCTAAAAGCTCCTGTTTAAGTCACATTCTACGGGCAGTGCCCCGTAACCTAGCAACCCCGGCCAACCCAGCCCTGTTACCTAGCAACGAAGCAGAACTCGAGCGGATGTGGTTTAAGCTTTTTTCACCACTATAGCCGTCCCATTATTGAAAAAAGTTATATATTGGGTATTATTATGGTAATGATCTATTGTTTTTGGCAGTTTCTGTTTCTTTACTGTCTGTTTTGACATTAGCTGGTCTCCTAATTGCACTGACTACAAATTTATTTTTACATGTCTCTGAAGATACTGGTGTATTTAAGTGTGCTGTACTGGTGCAGAGTTGTGTGGGAATTCAAGGATTTTAATACAAAAAGTTTAGTGGAAGGAAGAAAAACGTGATCAAGGAACAGTTATTGAAGCCTGTATGGAATACTACGAGGGTAAATTGCAAAGGCTCTTGAAACAGATTTGCTTGGAGTCTCTAGTTTTATACTTTTAAATGTTAAGAACAGGATAGGTGGCAGTGAAAAACCTCTGTAAATTTCTAATTTAGGCTTACAGATTGTGGAGACTCAAAAACTCTGCTGAAGTTGTTCTGTATTGGAGTTTTTGATCTATAAGTGGCTGTACGCTCAAATGAACAGAAGAAATGTTTATTTACTTATATAAATACTGTTGAAAAAGTATTGATCCATTCCAAATTTATTTGGTATTTACCAAAGCGTTTTATCAGATTTTAGCTGGTTCGTCTTTTTACTTCCCGTCGGTTCTTACAGTAACAATATTCCCTACAGAGTTTAAAAGTTAGAAAGTGGAGATTAGACTTAAAACTTTAAACAGTAGATGAACTGAACAAACACTGCAAAGATTAACCTCCTTTAGTTGATTATCTACTGAATGTGCAGCAAACTGAGGTATGAATGGTTTATGATATTTTTATTTAGATCATAAACAGGCTGCAAGAAATAAAGAGTCCAATTTAAAACAAAATCTTTGCTAAGTTGTTGTATTTTTAGGCACAACAATTGTTTATCTGTCAACTTGAGGAGTCTTTATATGCCTGAATGATTGATAGGTCAGAGTTAACTGACTTGGCAAACATTTATCTGACGATTATTCAGAAATGGGACAGAAAACAAGGGAAACGAAGAGACAATGTCCAAAGAAAAACATCCAAAAGGTCTGGAGAACTACATATTTATAGTATTTTAACAGAAGATTATAAAGTTTGGAAGCAAAATAAAAATATGAAGGTCTAAATAATCATTTCACTTTAATTGCAAAGAGAGATGATTGCTTAGCTTAAAAGGAAATGAACTTGGAAACCTGCTTGTTATTTCACAGATTTAACCTGAAGTCTGGCGTAATATAAATGCTGACAGCTCCCACGAAAACGCTGACATACCAAATAAAAGATCTAAAGTGTTATCTCATTGTAATACCCTCAGTTCTGCTAAGAAAGTTGAGTCAACAGAAAGAATGATTAAGAACACTAACAAATGTGTTTTTCATTTTAAACCAGTAGTGTGCGGTAAACGGGCTGCAGAGTGCAGCTGTGCAGATATTTCCCTGCTTTTCAGCTTCGATCTTCTGAGCCGTCTGGACAGAATAGAAATAAACACGTGTGTAAGTTAAACAGCACGGGAACAATGCGGGCTCACATTACGATCCAGTCCCACTCAGTTATGTGCAAATGTAAGTGTCCACATCCGCTCTCGTTTCCCGTGTGTCCTCCAAGGCTGCGCCTCTTTCTGGAGACTATCTGTCTGTGGCCCTCTTCTCTGTGATGCTCCCCCTGTTTTCTAGTTACGGGCAGGTCGGGCTGGGTCCGGATTCCCCCCGCACCGCCTGCAGTTTTGCTTGGCTCTGCCGTCATCTCCACTAAAGCTTGTTTCCTCTCATATTGTTTTGACAGGCCGGGTTTCCACCGGGAGTCATCAATATTTTGCCAGGATACGGTCCAACAGCAGGAGCTGCGATTGCTTCGCACATGGGCATAGACAAAGTGGCTTTCACGGGATCAACCGAGGTACGTGTTTGTCAGATCTGCAGCTGCTGCTTGCTTTTGTCACGGAGAACAAGTGACACAGTGACCAACATGTGCAGAGCATAAGGAGCAGGCTGGGTAATTAGGGGATGTTGTGTGCACAGTCTTAATAACAAACAAATGGGGGCTTACATAAGTTGCATGGCCTGTCATTAATCCCCGTGACAAGGCTTTGATTTTATCTACCACACATGCACGTATAGCTAAAACCAGATATATTTGCATACGCTGTATAAAAAGCTTTTCCTTCTGTCAGACTAAATGTTTTCCATTTTTGGATAGTTGGGAAGAAAGATAGCATTTCTTTTAAAAAAAAATAAAAATACAAGAATAATCGGAATGAGAAAAAGAACTTTTGAACCTTTTTAAAACTTTCCTGGAAGTCAGAAATTCACACATTTCCTTCTTAATTGGTAGCGTTTTCTCTTGAATGTCTCCTACCAACGCTGCTATTGCTGAGTCAGGTGTGCAGGCCACCTTGATCTCACACACCTTTCTTTTCAACAAGGCTGAAAACGTTTCTTTGGGACTAAGACAGAGTCTTTGTGATGGTTACAGAGTAACCATCGCCAGGTAACTTGTTTTGCCCAGTGGTGGGCGCCATCATCCGGCAGCCGACTGTGTTTTTGAGTTATAAATGTTTAAAGTTGACAGGAAATTTGAGAATATGACTCGGTGAATATGTGCTATTGTAAGACATTATTAACAATACAGGAACTTTAGCTTTAAAAAAAGAGACAAACATAAATAGATGCACATTTTCTGCACTTCAGTTGTTTATTGCTTTATATTTTTATTATAAAGCAATAAAAATAGCTTTAATAGCTGAAGTTGTTGGTGGGTAAACCAGTAAAGATGGCCAATAAAATAGACACCTCTCTGTGTGATTACATAATGACTGTGATTCCACTCTTTAACACTCTTACTGGTGTGGAGAAAAAAAAAAACCTAATACATAAACAAATGATGTGTCGCCTGGTGGGGACTCAAGTAAAGCCTGGTGGCCCGCCAGGCTGATGTCACTCTGAGGGAAACCCTGATTACAATATCGACTTTTTATCTGGCGATATGATTCTGGTACATTTGGAAGACCATTTGCACAACTACTGAAGGTTTTGCTTCACTAGTTCTGAATATTGTTTTCCTAATAACTGCATATATTTTGTGAAGTGCACCAGCAGCTCTGATAGTAAATTAACACAACATGATGCCGTCACTCCCTACTTTCCATTTGGAGCAGTATTCCCAGGATTGGGAGCTTCCTTCTTCAAATGTAATAACAATTATTGTCTTTCCTTAAATTTTTGCTTCACCAGAAAACTCTCCGGAGATGCATTTCTTTGTCAATGAGTACATTTGCAAACCTCAGTCAGGATTCTTCTATTGTTTTTGAGGTAGTTGGGTCATTCCTTCAGTCCATTTCACTTCTGATTTCTCGATGACTCTCTGACAAAAACTTCAGCCGGCATCTTCAAAAATTTCCTTGCTGTTATTTGATTGATACGCACATTTAAACCAAAACATCTCTGGGGCAGAAAACTATGATAATTGGGGATTTTCATTTTTGTTTATGCATGCATTTATTAATTTGGCTATGAATCTGACACAAACACATTTCTGATATCTTTGCAATTTCCTTTAGATTCTCTCATGTCACACAAGAAAGTGTTGCAATAAAATTCATTTATTGGTGTCAATGTTGTGAATTACTCTACGTCAACTTCTGACCATGAAAAAGACAACAAAAAAGATATTTAAAAACTCTGCTGCTCACTACTGTGGCATTTAATAAATATAAATAACTTTGCATCCATAACAGGAAACGTTGCGTCTGATTTAGTGAGGGAAAAGTGACCTATATGTCTTTTATTGCATTTTCATAAGAGTACAAACATGTTTCTGTGCGCCGGTCTCTTTCATGTTAACATCTTTTTTCTTTATCTGGCTGGATCTAAAGCATAAAGCTCAGCTTGCCTTGCAGATCCAGGAAGCGGCTAAAACAAAGCAGAAGGACACATACCATTTTAGGTGTTGAGCGTTGTGGTCTGAACGCATTTCTGCGGCAGACAGCAGAGAGACACCAAATAACTTCTCTGCAGATCATTTATAAACATCTGTCATTTACCTCCTCTGTTCCAACCATTCGCAGCAAAGCAAAAGCAGAATATATAGCAAGATGTTTTTAACAAGTCTCTCTGGAAAGTGAACAAAGCTTCCTGTGACTCATTTATGTTGTTGCTGTAAGCAGCATCTGATAAGCTCCCGCAGGCTCAGACATAATACTTCACTGTCTGGAGCCACATAGACGGTGAAACTGAAATTCAGCCGACCAGAGGCAAATAAATGTTGAAAACCTCATTTTGTTTGCATTTACTCTTTGAAGACTTTGAATTAATGAGTTAAAACGACATTTAATCTCCCTTTGGGATCAATAACACATTTCTGGATTTGAATTATTGCATCCTGTCAACATTTTCTTGTAGCTCCTAAACTAAAAGCAAGTAGAAAATCAGGTTTGAGGGATCAAAATTTACAGATTTCTTTCCACAAATATGGCCATGAAAGAGTTACTTTTGATATAAAATGTCTAAGACATGTTACATTTGGAAGTTAACCACATTCATTGACTTTTCACTTTGATTACGAGGACGAGAGAAAATGTCTCCAGAACTTCAATTTCTATTATTTCTTAACTTGCATTTTATTTTGTTCGATTCTATAAGTTAATTTCCCAGTTGTGGTCGAAGAACAAAGAAGGTTTCATCAGCAAATCAAAATCTAATTTATTTACAAAGGACATTTAAAAACAAAAGTGCAAATCAAGTCAAGACTTAAACCTTTTAAAAATGCACGTAAAGCCAAACTAAGACAATAAAATAAACTTACCAACTCATATCGGGCCAAACCAATAGAAAAAATATGCTTTTAAAAGGGTTAGGGTTAAAGCAGCTTATCTGTTTTTCTTTCCATATTATCCTCAAGCTAACATAAGGAAACGTGATTATAGGTTTTTGATAAATTTGTGCCAGCAGGAAGTCACTTGTGCCTCATTTCCACTGAGCAGCGCGGCGCAGGTTGCTGCGGCTCGGTTCGATGTTTTACGGTCCAGCGTTTTCAGCAGAGCGTTTCCACCAGCGGTGTGTTCGCTCTGGCTGGGCGGGCGGCTTGGTAGTAACTAGTTACATTTACTCAATTACTCACTCGTGGCTTTTGTTAAAGCTTTGTTCTTATTGAAAGAAAATAATGTTTTGTTGCTTATATGAATTATTGTCAAAATTCCACTTAACGTTATATTTTAGTCCACATGATGTCATTTTTAAGTATCTGTCATGCTTAACACAACCATGCTGTTTCCAGTCAATATTCTGAAGTTGCATGTGAGATTTGAGGATTATTTTTATTAGAACTTTTTCCCATAATTTCTGAAAAATAGAAGCAGGAAATGACAAAAAAGCAACATGTAAGTCTAACTGACCTGGATCTAATTTCATAAATACAGAGTTCTTTGCTATTAATTACCTGATTAAATTGAGACTCATCCATTTTATGCTGCTTTGGTTTCTTTGGATGATCTAATAACTCATCTGACTCCTTCAGTGGAGCCCAAAGACATCTGTTCCCATTATGAACATTATTTCTATCTTGCCATGTATGTTGGCCCATTGAAAACATGTGTCACTTTGGTCTAAGCAGAATAAAATGTTCTGGAACACAAAGTCCTGTTGTGTCCTTGAAGTGTTTGTTGGTTTTGATGAGTGCCTGTTTTCATAATGGGATGAAGGTTTCTACTGCATTAGGACTGATATCTTAATTTTATCGTGACGCCACAAAGTTGAAAGTTTAGCGTTGTTGTTCTGAGTCTCTGAGTTGACGTTGTATTGGCCAAACGATCAGAAAGTAGCTCATGCATCAGTTGGAGCTGCTTCAATTACTTGGCAGTGAATCTTCATCGGTGCAGACAAAACGGTGTAGATTGAATTCAAGTAGTCCATTAATTGGATCACTGCTGTGACATTTGAGGTGTTTTTGCAACAGTTTGGACATTATCAAGATGAAATCATCAATACAGAAATATGAGTAAAATATTCCTTTCAGATTTTTAGCGCATATTAACCTGTATCTTTATATCAACAGTTGTGTTGAGTAAATGTAAAACGGAAACATAAATCCTGTCCTGATTATATGTCTCCAGTTTATCTTTACTCATTTCTCTGTTATTTATTCTGCATTATCTGGAGTCGATTAGAGTGAGTGAGCCGCAGCTGTCAGAGACGTCTGATGCTCAGACAGTGAGTCACCGGCAACAGTGAAAGATATAAGCATCCCTGAGAGTCTGGACAGCTACAGGTGGATTTTAGGGGGGGAAAGTCTCACTGACTCACACCACTGTGTTACTCTGAATTCCCTGCATGTTTTCTTTTTCTCTGGGAAAACGCACACGTGAACATCCACTGAGTCAGCCGCTTCGAGTTCCTGATCAAAGACGGACAAATTGGATCATAAAGTCTAGAGCCAAGCAGAGTGCTGAGTTGTTTTTGTTCAGCTCAAGAGGCAGGCGTCGACTCCGCTCTTATCTTCACCAGTTCAGTATCTTACTTCTCTCAGTCAGATACTGAGAGAAGATGAGCCTTTTCCATGCTGGAGGCAGGGTATTTTAGGTTGGACACTTAGAGGGTAATTTTCCACTTGATCTTGTCAGTTCCCTTGGAAAATAAAACAGGCTGTGTGAGTAACAGGAAAGACGAATACTTGCTCAGGGTGTAGGATTGTGAGGGAGCTGCGGGGGGATTTCACAGGCTTCTTATCTGTCTGCTCTCGGTCCATCACAGCGGGAAATTATCAGTCCACTCATCTAAAACTGTGATTTAGAAACTTTACAAATACTGCTCTTTGCAAAGATATTTTTGGATGAAAATCCAAAAGGGATTAAAATCTGCAGCAGTTTATTTTTTATTTTTATTTTTTTTTATGGAGTTTTTATTTAACATTTCCATTATGTGAACTCTTTAAACTCTGCTTTAGTTGCGCCATGCTAAGCCTTGGATGAATAAATTACAAACTTCTAACTTCTTCAACAGACCTCACGTTAAAGTTTGTGAAAACACACAGCCTGGATCAGAAATCCGTGAGACTGTAAAATAAGATGATTTGTGCTTGTAAAACTAAAACATGCTGTTTTTAAAATGAATTACACAGTTGAGTTTCCTGACCAAAGAGGGTTTTCCCTCAAGTATTCACAAGGAATGTGGATCTTGAACGCTTCATTTATTGTTCTCCAGTTTTGGTTTTGTGATATCATCTGCGACGATAAGGGCCAGAGAGGAAATGGGGATAATAGGAAGATAAGAGAAAAGCCACAGGCAAATCCCCACTGGGTTTTTTTCATATCAGAACACCGGACCCGTTTCACTGCAAACAAAACGTCCCACAGTTGGCTGGATCACAGGACACCACCCACACACCTTGTGGTTGCCTCTTCCTGCCCCTCGCTACATATCAGATGGTGTTCCAGGCTGAAACATCATTTTGTTTTCCTGCCGCTCTCTCCAAAAAACCCGTAATAGATATTCATTCTGTGTGTTTGCAGAACTCATGTTTCATGCAGCTGGCCGACTGCTGCATTCCTTGTTTGGAGCTAAGCAGCTTCTTTAAGATATTTAATGGCTCGGGCTGATTTACCGATCTGGCTGCAGGCCTATCTCTCTTAGTAAACCCTGGATCTGTTCTCTCCGCCAGGTTGGCAAGCTGATCCAAGAGGCGGCGGGGAAGAGTAACCTGAAGAGAATAACGCTGGAGCTGGGAGGGAAGAATCCCAACATCATATTTGCAGATGCAGATTGTGAGTTAAAAAGTAATCAGAGATATTCCACCAGGAGTTTATGCAATAAGTCTGAAAACTTATAAAACATACACATACGAATTGGTGAACATGCATATTGTGGTGTTCTCACAGCGCCACCCAGTGGTGTCAAGAGTAGTCGTGTTTGTCACAGAGATGCACCCCTCTTGACCTATTGACCTCAGTTTGACTCCATCGTCTGGATGAAATAGATCTGTTTACACGTATAAGTGCGCTTCACTCTTACTGGGTTTTGGAAAATCCACTTTTTCCTTAAATATAATGTGACACATGGGCTATTTCTCTCTGAGCCACTCCTCAAACAGGGAAAAATATAAAAAACATGCCATTCAAGTATGATAAAGCAAAAGTTTAAAGTTTAAAACAATCAGAACTGTGACAAGAAAATTACTGAATGCTTTAAATGTGTATTTGTGTAGTCTTATAAAGGGCATTAATAGTGTAACCCTTCTGTATTCATCTCAGCGCCAGTAGGTCGACTTCACGACAGACACATTCAGGTTCGCTGTATTTATTCTAAGAAAAGAGAAAATCAAGTTGGTGGTTAACATCAGTGCAGCAGCTTCTGCCCCTATACATTAAATAAAATATAATAATAACCCAGAACAAACCACAAAGCAACAGTTAGCAGAAGTTAACATTTGTAGCTAAAATGGGCAACATTAACAATGATAACATTTAGAAACAAACACAAAACACAACAAATTTACTCATGAAGCACTGCACACTATTACATTTGTCCAACACGTGTTTTAAAATATAATACTTGTAAAGAAAACACAGAGCTCATTCTGATAGGTACAACAGTTACCGACGGCAACGGAAAAAAGGGGGGAGGAGCTGTCAGTTACAGGTTACTATGGTAACCACCAACAGAACTTAAAGCACCAATAAATGTCTGGAGAAACAACAAAATAAATTCAAATAAATACATTTAGGCAAACTTTAAATGTATAATATTGTTAAAATAAAACCCTGTTACAATAGTGCAAAGCTTTAAAGACAGCAGCACTAATGGAAGCTGAAAACAATAATTTCTTCCTCTTTCTACTAAAATGTATTCAATCTAAAAGATTTTGTACATTTTTACCAACGAGGTAAAAATGTATATTTTGTTGTGGAAAAATGGGCCGGTGCCTTTGGGAGGTTTTGTTGTTTAGTTAAAAATATTTCTAAACCCTGATGATACTTGAGATATACGTTGCAATGCAGATAATTCTCATTCAAACTATTTAGGGTTTTAAAGAAATAAAGATGCAAAGTTTGGAAACATTAGTAACAGCGGATTGCTTTTAGACAAGAAATTCTTACTTGGGGACTAAATACGCTGAATGATTGAAACACATTTATCATATTAGTCTTATATTTCTGAACTGTTGTATTGCACCTTCCTAAACAAGTGAATGAACCAGGTGAGAGTTTACACTTCTTAAAACCACAATGCACAACTTGGGAATCAACGAGTTACACCGGCTATTTTAAAGTTAAAAATTAAATGGTTTCTAACGCTCTTAGCCAAACGTGTGCAACATTTCCTCATATGATGCGATTATTCTCACTTGAGATGAAAAGGAACATGTACAAGTGAAACTTCATCTTCCATTAAACTCCATGACGGGGAACAAACACAGATTTGTTTTCTATTCGTCTAAGAAGCAGAACTGCCTCTGTCTGAATTGAATTCAATTAAAAGATGATGCCTCAAAGCTTTAAAGCCTTTTTGTGCTTTGAAACGTTCTGGTTGGATGAGTTTCGTATAACCTTAAGGTGCCTGACCAAACTGGGGGCGCAGAGTGTTTTCAAATGCCTTCAACAGGCGTAAGAGGGGCTGGTTGGGGCCTGTAAATCAGGAGAATGAACCCTGACTCAGTCGGGTGCTTCATAAATCACCGGGGTCCATTAACCCTTTCTGGTGTAGAGCGGGATCCATCCTGCTGGTGTCAGATTGGCTTCACCAAAGATGTCTTTCTCACATCATTTCATGCAAACACTCATGGGTAATAAAAGGTTTTCTCCCACAGAATAAGTACTTTAATCTCGGCATTGATTAGCTAAAAACTCTTTTTGTTCACAGTGGACGTTGCGGTTGAACAGGCCCACCAGGGCGTGTTCTTCAACGCGGGCCAGTGCTGCACAGCGGGTTCCCGCATATTTGTGGAGGACTCCATTCATGACGAGTTTGTCCGAAGGAGCGTAGAACGAGCCAAGAGGAGGACAGTCGGCAGCCCCTTCGACCCCACGACCGAGCAGGGTCCACAGGTGATGCGACTTTCCTTTTTTTTAAATAAATCTAAATTATTCTGCTCTTCGTGTCCCAATCCATGCACGTCCTTTACCTCCACAGATCAGCCGGGAGCATCAGAACCGTGTGCTGGAGTTCATCCAGAGCGGCGTCAGTGAAGGAGCCAAGCTGGAGTGTGGAGGCAAGGCTCTGGGCCTGAAGGGGTTCTTCATCGAGCCCACCGTCTTCTCAAACGTGACGGACGACATGCGCATCGCCAGAGAAGAGGTTCAGGAAACCTACATATTAATTCAACATTTTTCAGTGAATCTGTGTGGAAGAAACATTATTTCTACCTAAAAAGAAGTATAAAAATTAAACCATACAATGTGTTTTTTCATTGCTTGTCCAAAAAAAGATTATTCATTCATGGTAATCTATTATTTCAAATGATTAATTTAATCAATAAATCAATCAAGTTTATTTGTATGGCACAATTCAGCACCAAGGCATTTCTAAGTGCTTTAGTCACAAAAACACAAACGCTTCATAAACTCGTCATACTGTCATGAAAACCAGTGACATTTTGTCTTCATTAAAAATAATAAAAACATCAAATATGATGGTCAATTTATATTTATTATGTTCCAACAGGTGGGTTTTTAGTCTAGATTTAAAGTTAAGAGCAGTTTTATGGAAGTTTGTTCCAGATTGGTGCTGCATAGAAGCTGAATGCTGCTTCCCTGTGTTTGGTTCTGGTTCTAGAGAGGCAGAACCAGAACCAGGCTTGTTTGTGAAACTTGAAATAAAATGTAAATTGCAGGAATGATGAGACAAACAATATCTACTGTTTTCAAATCATAACTTTTTAAAACCTCTTCATTCTACAGCACTAATAATCTGCTAATTCCTCATCCTGAATGTCCTGCAGCACTGAAAAAGTCAGTCAGTATGTATTAAATCTAACAGAATAGACAACAGAATGCAGAAACAAAAGTTAGGAACATAAAAATAAAGAAAAAATTATCTGAGTGAGTCACAACCCATACAAAGCAGAAACACAACGAAATGATATACATTTGTTTGCTGAACATCTATTCTGACTTCTGATTTATGATTTCTGCAGATTTTCGGGCCAGTCCAGCAGATTATGAAGTTCAAAACGATTGAAGAAGTGATCGAAAGAGCCAACAACTCAGACTACGGTCTGGTTGCTGCTGTTTTCACCAGCGACATCAACAAAGCCATGACCATAACCACAGCCTTGCAGGCCGGCACGGTGTGGTGAGTTCAGTTTCCTGTAACAAGCTTCATTTTTCATGTGGGAAATATTAAACATTTCAGCCGTCCAGAGCCCGTAAGCTGACACCGCACTATCTCAACTATTATTACACACTCTGCAACCAGCTTCTCTTGTGTTTCTCCCCCCCCCACACAACTCCCAGAAATGTGAGATGAAATTTGTGAGAACGGGATTCGGTGCAGTCTGGTGTGTATGCAGGCATAACACAACCACTTGTTGAGTTCTCTCAGAGTTGTTTGGTTTCATTTGTAATTACCTTCAGATGGTTATGAGTAAGAGCAGGAGTGGAGCGAACACGCAGCATCTGCCAGAAACATTTCGCTGCCTGAACCACTGCGGTCTGGTAGCTAAACAAACGTTTATATTACAGCTTTGTCCTTCAGTTTTCACGTGTCACAATTACACAACCACCACTATCCACCATCACACAGACGAGGCATAATTTGTCAAAATCTTCCCAAAACAAAACTCACAAGAACATCTTTTTAAAGAAAACACCTCTTGAACTTTTACTTCTATGCATTTTTACCATTATTTTCCCACAAACTCAGCTTTTCTTCATTTAAACTGACCACAGTTGCCTGCATCCCATTTCTTTTTAGCAGTTTTTTCCCAGCCAGCTGTAATTAAACTCACTCATGCAGCGAGGCAGAATTATTTGATGGGGTTCAGCAGGTTGTAAAAACAACCTGCAGTGATGATGGTGGTATATTCTAGATCTGTCTTCCTTAATGCAGCTTACATTGTCCTCAGCTTTGAAGCAAACCACAGGAGTCAAATGCATCAGACTGATCAATGCTTTGTGTATTTCCCAGGATAAACTGCTTCAATGCTCTGAGCACACAGTGTCCGTTCGGAGGATACAAAATGTCTGGCAATGGACGTGAATTGTGAGTACGGTTTGGTTTTCTGCCCTCTACATATACACAACTTAACCGCAATATCACTAATAATGACTTCATGTTTCAAAACAACATTTATTAACCTCAAGTAAATCTTTTTTTAAAAGGATATTGCAATGTTTCTTTCTTTTATGCGTCTCTTCCGACGTACAGTTGAAATCAGATGTTCACGTCCAGTTTATAATCGACGCACAACCTGTTGTTTCTCAAATATTAAATCTGACTAGAGGTTTCCTCCCTTACAATCTCCAAAATAGATTTTTACAGTGTTTTTGTTTTCTTTTTCTTAAAATATGTTAAGTAATAAAGTTAGTGTACCTTCAAACAATTGGGAAAAGATAAAGACATCACTGCAAAAACACAAACTCTTACCACTTATTTTTGTTCTGGAGTTTAGTAAAAATATCTTAATACATTTGAAATAAAACAAAATTACGTTATATGAGCTTGGTTCAAGTAAATAATCCTTTAGTATGGTTGAAAAAGTACATTATTTCACTTACAAAAATGTCTTATTAAAGTTAAATAATCTGCCAGATGAACTGGTATTTCTCATCAATGTTAATAAATTATTGAGTTAAAACAACATCCTACATCTTGCTGAGGAGTTACTTGTAAGTTAGTTTAGTCTTATTTCAAGTGTGTAAAGATATTTGAATTAAAAACTAGAACAAAAATGAACATGTGAACAAGAAGGCCTTTCAAGCCTGACTCAGTTACAGCCAGGAGGAATGGGCAAATTACTGTCGTACAGTTCAAACGTGGCAAAAACAGAAAATATTACTGTATTTTTGTCTAGTTTCTAGTGTAATATCTTATTACACTTGAAATGAGACTAAACTAACTCAAGTATCTTTTCAACAAGACATTGAAGCTTGTTTTAAGTAAATAATTCCTTTATATTAATGAAAAGAACAGGTTCCATTGGCAGATGCATTTACTTATAGCAAGACGGTTTCCCCATGTTACACAAAATTATTTTTTTAGAGGTTTTTTTGGCTCTTGTGGCCTTTATTTGAAAGTGCCATTACATGAAAGTAGGTAATGAGAGAGGGGTGAAGACATGCAGCAAAGGTCACTGGGTCGGGAATCAAACCTGCGACATCTAAGGCCTCCTTATGTGGTTTGTGCTTAACCCCTTTACCACCACAGCACCCATATGTGACATAATTTTCCATTAATCTCAAGGAATTATTTACTTAAAACAAGCTCCTATGTCTTGCTGATGAGTTACTTTGGAGTTAGTTTTGTCTTATTTCAAGAGTTTTATTATATTTGCACTAGAAACTAGACAAAAACACTTTGTAAGATTGTGCGGTGAAGGCAGTGCTAACAAACAGGACATGCATGCAAACTTCTGAATTTAAAGACAGAAAAATATTTAAAAAATAAAAAAATGCTGTTGTGGAATTTAGCAACCAGAAATAATTTTGTTTATCCTAACTAAGCAAAAACAGTAAAACAATTGCACCACTTAACGCCAGAGCGGGATAATAAAAGGTTATTTGTGTGAACATTTGGATTCAGTGTGTGTATTGTCTACTGAAGTGATCAGAACTGCTTCCTGTTTCAGGGGAGAAAGTGGCCTGAGGGAGTACACAGAGCAGAAGACCGTCACAATAAAGATGGCCTCCAAAAACTCTTAAAGCTGGACACGCCTCTTCCTCGCCATCGTCATCATCACACTGTCCATAGCAGCAGACCACACCGACCGTCCAAACTGGCTCTCTCCATGGTTAAACTCATCCTCTACTCTCTCTCCACCCACATTAACTCGACCTGGCGGCCCCCCCATCTGTCTCCAGGTCTCCACTGGCAACCACTGACCCCGCACTGTTTACCTCCTCCTCCTCCTCCTCCTCCACTAACGACACTAAAGCACTCACAGAGATGACTAGGGAGGCTGCTCTAACTGCGCCGTCCAACACCGCCGCACCCCAACCTCCGCCCCTCTCCAGATGCTGGATGCTCAGAGACTCGGTCGCTGCACTTGCAATAAGCCCTTTACCAGCTCCATGTCGCGTGTTGGGAGTTTTCTTTCTGCTGTGCGGCATGATTGTCAAAACCTCATTCTTCCTCGTCTAGGTTAGGATTTACCAGAGCGTGCCGGCTCGTTCGAGACCACTGATGTTTCCGTCAGCCTCACACGTGAACGGATGAAACGTTGATTCAGAATTTAAATTGACTCCTAATTGTCTTTGTTTATATATTAGCTCATATGACCTAACACTGTATGTAAACCTTTGAATTACGTAAAGTTGTTAAACTCTTAAAGCATTTTACACTCACTTGTTTTAAAAAAAAAAAAAAAAAAAAAAGGAAAGGAAAAAAAAGCAGAGTAGGTGTATTTTAAACTTTTGTAACTATCATTGATGTCCTTTTATGTTTATACAATCGTATGCTATAAAATTATAAAATGAGTGTAGTTATGTTCGTTTGCAGCAAATCATTTTTCTTTTGCTGTAAAAAACTTTTTTTTTTTTTTTTTTTTTTTTTTTTTTTTTTTTTAGAGCTTTGTGTCTCAGGAGGTCATGCTGTTTTTAATCTTATCGATTTCTTTATCATTAAACTAATCTGCCTGATGAACCTTTTAACAAACTAAAGTGCTGTAAACAATTACTTAAACCCCGACAATTTCTTCTGTGTTCTGTTTTTCTCACACTTAAATGTTCCAGTTCATCAAAAACATTTTAAATATAACAAAAGTATAGTAACTTGTATGTTATGGGAATAATTGACGTCCAGTCCGACCTGGCCGTATGTGAAATATCAATTTCCCTCATTGCTAAATTATGAGTTACCTGGAATAAATCAATCAAAGCATGTAGTAATCAGATTACTAGTGAAGTAATTTAGAGATTAATTAAAGCCATATATCTTTGCACTTTGATGTGAATATTTACATTTATATAATAATAGCTGTCAGATTAACTTGAGGGTTTGTTTTTAGTCCATCAAGAGGTTTGTGGTTGGAAATAACAGACATCTCCCAACAAATGCGAAGAAACTAAACAAGAAGAATCGTTTTTTTAAATTACCTTTTAACATGTTGGAAATGATTTAAATCCTTCTCAATAAATGAAAACGGCTGGTAAGTTTATGCATGCGTCTCCTCCAGTAGCGTTGACATTTTTTTCAAAATCATCTCTAATCTTTGTCTCCGTTCATCTGACAGTCATATGGAGGTATGTGAGTATTTTTAGGGCTGACTATATATTTATAGGACTTTCAGCTCATTAAGGACGTTGGAGTCTGGAACGACAAGAACACGAGTTAAATATTGTGCAGATATCGACTTCATTAGTTAGTACTGTTACATTGTAATAAAACTAAATAGTAATTGAAGCTCCATTTTAAAGTTCTTTTGCATTTTATCTGCCTTGCATTACAACTTTGCCTGTTCCTACATGTGAAACTAAAATTCATAACATTTCAAACAATATCAGGCTGAGATTGGTTTGTTAAATTCACTGCTTTGAAATGAACGTTAAAGATTTCCATCCTTGGAAGACGTATGCAAAGCAACCACGGCTTTCAGTGTGCAGAAGCCACGATTCATGCTGCTCCACCCCTCTATAGACTCACCTCTGACCTTCCTGTGAGAGTTTGGTTTGTTGGTTTATTTTTGTGCAATGCGCTACACTAATAAAAGAAATGGCACAACAGTGCAGGACAAGCAAAGTGTCAGTTTTCCACAGTTTATCACAATAAACATACAATATATGCTACATCATGCAAATAATCACAAGTGAGTTGTATGCTACGCCATACAACTCAATTGCATGCTAAATATGCTATTTTTTAATATTCTAAACTACAAAAGATATTTCTAAATTTTCAAATTCAGAGTTAGAAACTACTTGTGTTGCTTTAAACCTTTTTTTAAACCATAGTTTTGATTTGAATCCATCTTAATTTCTCAAAAATCGGACAGTAAATTAAAAAAATAGAGGCCAAGTTAAAAAGAAATGCAGTAATAAAATGTATCATTTGCAAGTTCTCCAAGTCATCTGTTTGTTAACGATGAGATAAAAGATATGTACGAGTTTCTTCAGTGATAATATCCAATGAATTATCAATAACACACAGATAAATAACATTTAAAGGTAGTTTTAAGTTATATCACTTAAAATAGAACATTCAGTTTCAGTGTGGCTGTATTTCTGACGCCGTTGCAAAGATTTCTGATTAAAAGTCAAAAAGAGGAAGAGAATAAAGGTCATGTAGAAAAGTTTAACTTTTTCCGAACCTACAGCAGATTTTTCACGTCCACAGTCGTCGTTGACCGACGTCATCCAGTCTTGTGTCAGTCATGACCTTTAGAACAGGAAACCTTTGTGCAACCTCAAAGGTGACAAGTTCCCAAATGTTTAATGTCCAGATGAGTTGGCCTCATTTCATGCTTTCTTAAGAGAAACTGAGGAAGTGAAAGTGATTACAGAGTGTAACATAAAATAAAAGTTTTTCCTGCTTTAATACGTGCAGACAAGTTGGGAAAAATCACAAAGTTGGTTATATTGTTTGTTCTTTTAAATCTTAATTAAAAAACATAACAGATAAATAAATAAACAAAACAATAAGGTACTTTAAAGTCAAAATGTTTTATTTTTCAGTGGGCCTTATCCTCTTCTTTAGAAAATTACTTAATTTTTCATTTAGACATTTTTTGAGCTCTTCCACTTCAGTGTTTATTTAGATGGGATTTACCTTTGGCCAAAACTACACAACGTCACTTAACCCTATAAAGAGAGTTGATTTTATGCTGCAGCAGACTTGACGGTGCACGGAAACTTTCCTTCGTCGAATAACTTGCTGAATTATTTGTTTGCTTTTTCCCACAGTTCCTCTCTCAGCTGGTATCTGCAGCCTTGGAAAGAGAAAATGAAAAAGTGACCTACTTATTGGATGGCTTTATTAACACAACAGGGAATACCAGCAGCAGCTCACTCACAGGTTGAAAGCAAGTGAAAGTTTAGATATGACGATCGTTTTATCAATTTTATATTAAGCTGTTTAATAAATTTTTGATAAGTGATTAGCTCATTTATTTTTAGTAAAATCTTGATTGAGGTGTTAATTAAGTATCTGTTCTAAAAATAATCCAATCTTCAATTCTGATTCAATATAAAACTGATGGATTTATAAACACTGAATAGATAAAATCTTAGAAAATATAAAACCAATCATGGAGGACCAACATCTAGTTTTTATCAGAACAAAAATCCAGAGAAACCCCTACTAGTTTATAAATTACAGACTACTTATTCTTATTAAACAATATGTCGTTTTATATGTTTCTTTTCTATTAGTTTATGCAGAGAAACTCTTATTAGTTTATAAATTGTGAAATACTTTTTGTTTTTCTGTCTCTTGTTATTTTGAATGTATTTCTTTGAATTACATTCAAAGAAATGTAATTCTTTGAATGTAATTGTGTACAAACTTTGAATTGTGTACAAATAAAATTAAAATAATTTTAAATAAAATTACCCTACTTTACCTGAATAAATTTAAAGTGTCTCATAGCAATGCAAATTCTGCTTTTTACTTTATTTTTCAACATTTATTGATTGCTCCATCAATGAACAATCAATGGCAAAAGTCATTTTTTAAGTATTGTGTAGAAGACTAAATGATATTAAATGTTGGCGCTTTTATTCAGATAAAAATATATCAGATTTTATTTACGTTTAGTAAGAAGAGGCCTTTGAAAAGCTCAGTTTTTTAGTGTGAGCGGGCCTAACCCCAGAGTCTTTTTAACATGAGCTTGTTAAAAAGACCACACACTGTCAGGGACATTCACCCTTTGTCCAGATGCACACTTATCCTTCCAAAACTTTATGGATTTAGTTAATATTCCAGAAAGGCCGTGCTGGTTCCCCTTTCATCAGCTCTCTCAGGATATTTTCTCACATGACTCACCAAACACCCAGGAACGTCTGCCAGGGTCTGCCCAGTGTTTGTTAATAAGGACTCTGTGATTCTTATAAAGAAAAAATCCTCATAATCACAGACAGTGGTAATTCAGCAGCTCAGCAGCGCTGCTTAGTGTGTGAGGGATCTGAGTCTTCTCACTGAGATGTTGTTGTGCAACCGTCTCTGTACATGCTTCTCATTCCAGGGTGGTGAGAGTCACATACTCCCCCTCGCAGTGATACTATTTTGAGTTAATGTCTCCGTAAAAATGAAGATGGCATGTCTGCTAAACATTACCGAAAATAGCTGCTACCTTAATCTTTGTCTTGGAAGTGTGTTTATGTGCTTTCTGTGCAAAGGCATGAAGAGTATGTTTTAACAGCGGAAAAAAAGGTTAAACGGAAAGGACCGTTGTGGGGTATCCAGAGGAAGTGTATTACTCATTTTAATTAGGTTAAGTCTTCATAGAGCTGCTCCAAAAGCACACAGGTTGGTTGAGGTAAATTTCAACAGGCCTGTAGATCACAATGGTTATTCGTTTCCAAGTTAAGAAATATGCTTAAAAGCATAAAAGAAACTGAGAACGAAGCAGCCAATAAGTTGACAAATAAAAATGACAATAACTCGTGAAGACTTCAAGCACAAATGTGAAGAATTATTTGGCGATTTGTCCAGAGGAGAGGAGGCGGTTAGTTGAAATGCTGTAAAACAGCCGCAGTTTGGAGATCCAACAGCTCGGCACCCTTCTGAGAAACATAAAGTCACCTGTATCCTCCAATAAATCTCACAATATTTTCCAACAAAGATTTGTAGGGAAAGTAAGAGTCATCGCTCCACCTTTCTGCTGATTCCTATAAGTTGCTACTCATCAATTCAGTGGATTATGAGAATAGATACTTTTTGTCAACAAAACTATTGTTGTTATATCTACAGTTAAAAGCACATCCGATCTGGTGGTGCACAATCTGACTTTGGCCTCAAAACTGTCTCACTTTTTGTTTTTGACAAAACAAGGGAAAGGTTGAGTTTATATTTAAGGATATAGGTTCTGAAATGTTCTATTTAAATCAGTTATGGGTTATTTCCAGTGATGTCAGTAACGCGTTACTGACATTGGATCACGTTTTTCAGTAACGAGTAACCTAATGCTTTGCTATTTCAAATCCAGTAATCAGACTACAGTTACTTATCAAAATCACTTTGCGTAACTATTTTCTTTTGTAATTTAATTTTATTTCCTCTATGCATCTTGGGGAGTGACCACCGTTTCTATGCAACAGTATCAGCAGTGACAGAAACATAAACAATGGAGGGAAGAAGGAGATGGGCACTTTGTTGAGGATAAAACAGGAAGTATTTTGAGTTTCGCTCGCCAAGTCCGATTATTATAAGCAGCTTTAGACTTGTGTTTTTCTTTTGTTTTGTTTTTCTAAAGTCGCTTGCAGATTTAATGAGTCGTGAGTTATGGTTTTTGGGCTTAATAAACAGACATAAAACCCAGAATTTGTTTGACATCCAGTTAGTTTGACTCAAACTCTCCCTGTCCATCATTTCCCAGATGATCTGTCCTGCAATGTCTTTAATGTCAGGATAATTTATTACCTGTGAGCTCAATGTAATTTTCACAGGTGGCGGAGTGCTGCAGCTACTGAAAGTAACTAAAAATGATACTTTTAATGGAACTTAATTACTTTATAAATCAAGTAATCAGTAATCTAACTAAGCTACTTTTTCTAGGAGTAATCAGTAATCCGATTAAAGTTAACTTTTTCAAAGTAACTATGCCATCACGGTTATTTCTATTGATTACGTTCTGATCTACCCATAGGAACCCCACAAATTATATAAAAAAATCACCTTAAACTTTTGCCTGACTTCCTGCCTACATTATAACTCCATCCTGGTGATATAATTGCACCTGCATCCTAGAGAAATTTAAACCATCCCACTAGATCTTTGGCTTGATATGTGGTTATGAGGAGTTGTAGTTTGATTACTGCTATAATATCAGAGAAAACATATTTGACAGCTACAAAGAACATGGGTGACAACTGAAGGAAGGTTTCAAACTTTCTACAGTCCAACTCTGTTAAACAAGATGTGTGTCTCATAAACAGCAATTTGTTTTCATGTAGTTTTAAGCCAGTCAGTAATAGCTTAATGTTTATCTATGTTTTTGACATAAAAAATGTCATCTGAATGAGATTAATTGAGTCTTTTTAGGAAGAAAGAATATTACATTATCTTTCAGCTTTTTGCAGCTGCTGCTTTACGTTTTGATTTGCTGTGAGAGGAGAAGCATGCCTTTAAAAATCAAAATTTCCTTTAGACATTTTGGTAATGCACTAACTACCACAGCTGTCCATCCCAAACCATCATGAGAACCATTATGGTGCATCATGATGACCATTTGAAACCGTTGAGATCATTTCTTCACAGCCAGCCCTGACTGCTTGTCTTGGGACGGCTGTTCTCGGACTCCTCTTCATATATTTAAGAGAAAGTGCAGACAATTTGTTCCAGATTTTCTAAACTGCAGTAGTTCACACATATACTTCAAAGCTGACTTAGTGCTGTCACAGCTGGAAACATGAGGGAAGGCATGCATCGTAAGATTAGGAGGCAAGACTAGATCTAGTGGAAATCCCTTTGCTTTACATACTGAAGAGAAATACAGCATGCATCTCAATGCACAATATCAGTCTAGTATAGTTTAACACATTGTAGCACAGTATAACATAACATAGCATAGCGTGGCACAGTATAGCAAGTACAGTATTGTATAGCATAGCATGGTATAGCATAGTGTAGCATAGAACAGTATAGTATAGTATAGTATAGTATAGTATAGTATAGTATAGCATGGTGCAGTGCAGTATGCTATAACATAGCTTACTGTAGTATGGTATACTATAGTACAGCATAGCGTTGCATGGTGTTGCACAGTACAGTATAGTACACCCTAGAATAGTGCAGTACAGTAATGTAGCACAGTGTAGCATAGCATAGTGTAGAATAGCACAATATGGCTCAGTATAGTATAGTATGGCATAGTATAATGTGGTGCAGTGTAGTACACTATAGTATAACATGGTATAGTGCAGCACGCCGTAGTATAATACGGCGTAGCATATTCTAGTGCAGTGTGCTGTAGTATAGTACAACGCAATATAGTATAGATAGTATTGTATGGTGTAGTATTGTAAAGAATAGTGTAGTATAGGTGGTATGGCATGGTGTACTGTAGTGGAATGTGGTGTAGCATGGTGTAGTGCAGCACACTTCAGCATAATATAGTGTAGCATGACATAGTATAGTATTGTACAGTATGGTATACTATAACATGGTATAGTATATTATACCATGCTATAATACAGTACAATATAATGCTGTATTGTATATTACAGCATAGCATACAATAGCATGGCATGGTATATCTTAGCATAGAATAGTGTAGCATAGCATGGCAGAGTATGCTATAATAAAATATAGAAACAGGATGGGTGGCTGAAATGATTGTGAATAGTTTATCCTGTAATCAGGAGTGGTCTTTCCTTTAAAGCAGAACTTTCAGATTTTCTGAAACTGCTGATGAGGAGCCGTTTGCTTGGCCTTCACCTGCAGTTTGAGAGAAATGTCAGACAGCATAAAACATTTTTAAGATAGAAACAGGGAGTCTACTTTCAGCGGGAAGTTAAAGTAAAAATGTGCTGCAAACATTTACATAAAATCCACTAACTTTCTCCCTCCTGAGAAATGTGAGGAGTGAATATCTTCAGATTTAATGGTGGCAGACAGAGTCAGGGTCAAGTGTTTGATTCAAAACGAGAGCCAGGCTTCAGCGAGGATCACATGATCTTAGAGAGAAGTCAGGTTTAAGCCTGATGAAGATCAGACCTGTTTCAGAGACTTCTCAGAAGTAAATATGCTCACTGCAGTGATGCAAGACATTCATTGTGGAATGCCGTCATGTCAACAAAGCAATAGTATGAGGGACATATAAAAATAAAAGTAATCGTGCAGGGAATCTATCAAAGCCAGATTCAGAAACAATCTCTTAAAAACACAAGCTTGTTGGTGCTGTGTCATGACTGCATCTATATGATTCATAAGTCACTAACACCTTTTGTTAAATCTATCTCATAAAACATATTTTGCCTTATGAAGTGATATCCTTAAAGACCGGTCAAGCCGTTATGGCATAGATAATGCATTAGATGATTTAAGCAAAGTCTTGGAATTACTCCAAGGTTAAGTGGTAATCCTATATCCATCAACTCTTGAATCCCAGTACAAATGACCTGGACTATGTATTTATTGGAAGGAGCACTTATGAAGCTTGATAAGTATCATTCACCTGCCATTACCCTATGCTCAGAAGGATGAGCTATGGGAGCCATTCGTATGCTAATCCCTCAGTCTGCTCATTAGCTTCAGAGGTTACATTTTGCTGCGCAGATTTCTCTGATTCAACCTGTGAGAAATAACTTTTTAAAGAAAAGAATTGCTCGGTGATCTATAGGTTATCCATGGTGTGCCAAATGTAATCTGGAACTATTGAATTTATTCATTTGTGCTGTCAGGACCTAAATGAGGCAGGGACACTGCAGCTATGACTGTCATCATAAAATATCAGCTCGATGCGTCTACAGTCAGGCTTGATGATATTTAAATGTGTGAAGAAAGGACACCTGCCTGACCGACTTGATGGAAGTTTCTTTTTAGCTGTGGAGGTTGGATTGATTTTGAAAAATGTTTCTAGGTATTAAGGTAAATATATTTTAAAGCTTCTTAGACAATTTGGAAAAGACGTTGATGTAGTGAAACCTCAAGCCAGTCTAATTTTCAAACATAAAAATAACACATTATGTGATAAATTATCTCAATGTTTTCTTCTGCAAGGTTTTTTGTTGTCATTTTGAAGGAAGTGGTAAACCCCCCCCCCCTAAAAACTAGTCATAATATATTTTCACCCATCATTTTTTAAATTAGAACAATGACATATTTAGCTTAATTAAATTTTCATTTGGTTTAATTAACGGAACGGAAAATTCAAGATGCTCCATCACTTATCAAGCAGAAGAATACATGCGATTTTTTTCACAGTTACAAAAGCTGCTCATTGTCTACAAATCTACATAAAATAAATTAATATAAATGACTACACTTAAATTATGAATGATTCACCTGAAACCTAATCATACAACTTCTTACAGGTCCATATCTATATGAATTGGACACCTGCATAATCAAATATTTGATGGTTCGTTCACACCAAATGCGTTTTGGGCGTCAGGCGTGTCTGGTGTACATTCAAAGTCTATGTTGATGTGCGTCGAGGGCCGTCAAGGCGCGTTTCAAGCGTCTGGCATGGTGAGATTTGAACCGTTTGGAGCGTTTTGAGCATTTGACACATCAAGAGCGTCCAACGGAAAACAACAGCTAGAGTCGGAGTGTCTGACGCACCCTCTACACGCCTCCACTTAGACTTTGAATGTAAACCAAATGCTCAAAATGCTAGGTGTAGAGCAAAATGTCCGGCGTCTGCATTCAAAGTCCAAAGGCGTCAAACTTGAAGCATTGGACACGTTTTTGACACGTGTAAAGCATGTGGTGTGAACGTACCATGCCATTCTGGAGGTTGAATCCGTGCTCTGCTGCCACGCTGCCCGGAATTACAAGCACCACTTCAGTCAAAGTTTTGAAATCAGGGAACATTTCCACGATTGAAGTCATCAGAAGATGGCAAGACTCTCTGAAGTAGAGGATTTCCTGATCTCACAGGGCCTCACTTCAGCTGGAGGAAATCCTGCAGCAGTGGTTCAGCTGCACCAGACGGCCTTCAAGACATCCATAACTCTTGAACGCGCTGTCAGCTCATGGACAGCAAGATGCACTGAGTTCAGTGTGCAGGTCAGAAGTGATACTCAGATGGTAATCTTTTATGTACTCTGTGCATAAAGTTAAAAAGTGGTCAGGCGTCAGAACTGCAATCTGTCAAAATGAGGGACGTCCTTCAGATTTTTCCCTCACCATTTTAAAAAATTAGTCAAATATGAAAAATATTCACATATTTCCCATCTTTCTATTAGTGCAGTGAGTTATATGTTTCAAATATTTTTTTTGACACATGCAACTAAACAAACTAGAACATCATTTATCTTTTAATTATTTAAACCAGTATATCCTTGCAGGGAACTGGTGCCTGTCTCCAGTGATTATTTGGTAAAAGAAACACCCCGGACTGGTCACCGGTCCATCAGAGGGAAACATAGAGGCACACAGGACATACAATCATGCAAACACACAGAGCTTTTAGCAATATAAGGTAAAATAATGTCACCTTAGCAAAAGCTTGATATTTTATCTTTAAAACAAAGAGTGTTTGCATGAAATTAAATCATAGGTTGCTCCTTATGCTGCATTTCTTTTACCAAAAGCCCCCATAGTAATCACAGTTAATGTGATCTTAACTAAACAAATATTATTACTTATCCACACGCTCGCAAACGTAAAACTGAAAGTCAAAACAGATCTGTCTTTTAAAGCTGTGTCTTATATTTCTTAAACTGGGAGTGTTTCAGCAGAAGTCCTGCTGTTTTTCTGGGATAATTTGCTGTTCTAAACAAAGAATTATTCATTAAAAACTTCAGTGTACATTTAACAAACACTTGTCCTGTGAGCTTTGTTGTTGGGGGAAAAAAATACACAGAAAGATATCTTTATAGTCATGTCAAAATTGTCAGCTGAACAGAAATAAATCTTTCATTTTTAGCTATTTAAATATATTAAAGTAAACAAACACTGAACTCTCTCCACTCTGCTTGAATGTTGCGACATACTGGATTTTTTCTGCTTGTATCACAATGCTTTGTGAGAGGCTTTAGTAAAGGGCAAATAGAAACTATTTGGAAATTTAAGTGATGCTGTCTTTAAAGAAAGATAGTTTGTCTAGAGTGATTTTGTTTATGTCTGGTTTTTAGTTGTCCAGTGAGGAAAATGATCCTTTGAAAAACATATCTTACTTCCCTTTTGCCTGAGGAGACAGAGCTGCACAAGAACAAGCTGCCATGATCCACAAGTATTTGTGTTTTGGTTTCCTTTTGTAAATGGGAAATGGCCTGTACTTGCACAGCGCTTTGTCTAGTCCAGAGGACTCCAAAGCGCTGTGCACACTCACTTATTCACCCATTCACATACTGATGCTGGTAAGCTACATAATAGCTACAGCTGCCCTGACAGAAGCGAGACTGCTATACAATCTGACCAACGCCAGCAGGTGAAGTGTTTTGCCCAAGGACACCGGGTGTTTCAACTGGCAACTCTCTGGTTACAGGACGAGCTCCTAAGCTGCTGAGTCACTGCCAGTTAGGTTCAGCTCATTCCTTTCTGCTTATTATTACTATTACAGTGCTGCTACATTAGTTAAATTTTTTCTGTTCAGTTTCTTCTTTCTTCTATGCATTTATTTATTTCTGGGTTCTCCTCTTTTAGTTTGTAGATAATTTTGAGTTAATTTCCCTTTGTGTTTATTAGTCTCCTTCCCTCAGTTTTCCTGTTCTTCTTCTGCCCCACATCCCTTAACTAGCTCACCTGGTTGTTTGTCATTTTCCACCTCTGCTTTAGTATTTAAGCTGCCTGGTTTGGATTGTTCAAAGCCATGTTCGGGTCATTGTCCTCTTCTTGTTTTGTAAGTCTTCACTTCATCTGATTCTGCCTCCTCTTGGGTCCAACTAAAATCAAACCAAGTACAAGCTGAGAATAATCACAGCTTTACACTAAATCATGTTACGAGGCTCTGCAGAGCCACAGAAAAGATCTGCAACTCCTGCACTTTATCATAACATTAATTACAGAAACAAAAAAAAAATTCTTTTTGGGAATGGATTCCCAAAACATGTTCTAAATCCACACTAAAACAGAGTAACATAAGTCACCTGTGAAAGGAAGTATTACTGCTTTCTCCAGCTGATATTGCGTTTCGAAAGCAGAGTTGCCTGTAATAAAAAAGAACCTTGTGTTGTAGAAACACGGCCAGCCTACACCTGGTTCTGTCAACAGTCCAGTCCTGGTTGTAAGAGCAAAAACACGCAGCCAATGCAACACAGCTGCTTCTCCTCGACTAAAGAGGAAAAACTTCTAACTGTCATAAATTACCTCCAAGGACACACATTCAGTCCCGTTTTTTATTTTCCATAGTTGCAAAGTTCATCAAACAAATGGGTTTTAGTACTTGTGGCTCGCTGAGAGAGTGAAGAAGTAACTTTTTATTTCATAAATTTACCCAAGAGTTTGTTTCTGTCGTCAAAAACAAACAAAAACAAACCTTTTCATTATTTTACAACAGAGATTAAAAAATGCCCTGCAAAAGCACGCAGACTTTAAAACCGTTTCACATTTTCAAGCAGTAATAGGTGTGTTTTATTGCAATTTTACGTCCCACCAGTCAGAACCGGAAGTAATCCGCGCAATAGTAACAGGCAAGCGCATGCGCAGTACAGCGCGGACCCATGGCAACAGAAAGAATGTACGAGAAAAAGATACGTGAACAAACTCGCTGCTGTCGGGATCGACAACAGATCTACAACATGGTTACCTCACTAGTGAACACCGTGGAGGAGTTTCACGGCCGGAAATCCACGGACGCATACAGTTAGCGGCTTTGTAAAGGACGCAGGAACTCGAACCATTCTGGTGAAGAGAACTGTTCTGGTGACTGAGCCGAGTACACGCATTAGCATACACGTAAGCTACGTGTCCGTATCTCAGTTTGTAGATAAAAACCACATTAGCTAAGCTAATTTTGCGAGTTGGGCAATAAGTGCTACAGTTAATATCACTAATATTTATCTTACTATCACACAGAGGCAGATAAAGGACTCAAAATCTAGTAATAGTTGTAATGTATGTATTGTTTATAAGTTAGGAAAGACGGGAGAGCTACTAACTACTTGTTGTCATAGCAACTGCCTGCCAAAGATGGCTTTCGTTACAAAGTTCGGTCTTGTGACGTCACACGTGGTAAAGACGTTTTTTCAAATAGAAGTGTGAAAAGTGTACTGTATATTTGTATTTAGCCCAACTAACGAATATTATGTAAAATTGCCTTTTGCTGGAAAGGGTTCGCAAAAGCTCAAGTCAGATAGTCCATTGTAGCTCATGAATATTAACCATTCTGTTAACTCTAGCTCTATGTTTATGGTCATTGTCCTCGAAAGTGAATCTCTTACCAGTCTGATGTCTCCATCGGTCTTCCCATTAACTCGTAGTGTCTTCCCTCTCCTTGTTGAAGATAAACATCCGCACATGCTTTGCCTTCACCACTGGAATAATGTGTTCAGGATGAAGTGTAATAGTGTTATTTTAATGTAACATAAGCTAAAGAGTTTAATGAATTTAGGTTTCATCTGACTTGAGTGCCTTCTTCACATGTTTGCTGCATCAATTGGCTTTCTGTCGTTTAATAATAGCTTTCTTTTTGAAACTCATCCATAAGGTAGCTTAAAGGCCTTTTAGTTGGCTTTTTGATAAATGTTCCTGCCTGAGCAAAATGCCAGTTTGTTATGTGCCATACTACAAAGAAACCGCACACCACACATATTTCTATTGAAATTATTTAATTTTTTCAAAATTGTATAATCATTTTAAAATTCTACAATCTCCTTCCACTTCATAAAATACACATATTTTTATTGGTATGAAATCTGACAAAGTTCAAAGGATATGAATACACTGCGTGTAATACAACTAATACAGTAGGTGTTATGAAAGCTCTTCTATTCAGGTGTGCCTGTTTCATTAAAGATTATGGATGAATCACTATCTTTACAATGTGAGAGGCTAAAAGTCTTTGTCGCAGGCTTTCTGTGATAAATTACCAGAGTTTGCTGCAGTGACATTTAACTAATTTCACTGTGGTAAATTCTTTCAGGTGCATTAAAGAGTCAGCTTTGATCCCTCGCTCCACTGGAGCCATAAAACAGGATCTATTGAAGGACACTTAATGATCTCTCTTTAATTGATTAGGCGGTGTTGATTATTCGTTACAGATGATTAAAAGCTCACATTGATGTAGCGGATGTACTCGTTTTTCCTGCTGAGCCTTTTGGGGGTTTTTTTTACGTTGATCCCATTTACAAAAGCGAGTTTTATCAACGCAGATGCCTTTCATTTATTAAAGACATCACTGCTCATAACCACATATGCCAAGGGAAGCAACGTCCTGTCCAGTCGAGGCGTTTGGATGGAGTGCGTATCTTTCTGAAGTCAGCAAAATGGAAAGAAAGAATAAGGAAAGTCTTTAAGCTGATCTGGGTCTCTGCCAGCCAGCTTCAAACCTTTCCTCCCTTGGTTTGGGAGTTTGCTAGTTTCCCTTTTCCTCTGACATCACTCTCCAGGATCTGCACAATGATAACACAGGCCCCAATTGCATGACATTACTGCTTCCTTAAACGCACATGGGAGAGCCGAGTTAAAAATCCCACATGGCTACAGGCTAACAGCAGTTTCCAGCGCGCACCAGCTGCACAGCTGGTGTCCATGGGAGAGACGAGCGGATACACAAATTCCAGACTGTTATGAGGCGGGGAAATATAATTCCTGGGGCAAGAGTTTTCTAATAGTATACTATGCTTTGAGCTGTAACCACAAATGTTATTTTCTTCTAAACCACCGACATGAAACCTGCACAACATCCATCAAAAGTCTGTATAACGTTGCAGCTCAGAACTTAACAAATACTCCGCAAATGTTTCGGGTCATAAAACTCACAGCGCTGCAGAAAGGTTTTTTGCTTTTATGTCACACTTGCATTTTAGATTGTGAACTAAAATGCAATTTTGTATTCAGATACGCAGAGTAAAAGCAAAATGCAGCTTTCAACTAATGATTCAGTTTATTCAGGGAAAAAATGACCCAAAGCAGCAGAAAAAAGCCCACTCCTATTAGCAGAAGGGGTGGGCAGGAAAAGCCTGCTTAAGCCATTTTGAAAGCTTAATTATGAGCCATTCAGACGTTGGGCTAGTTATTATCCTGCAGATTGTGTTTAAGCTCACAGAACCGATGGCGTTAAGTTCATCTTCATGGTTTTCTGGCAGAGCATCAATTACAGCAAGTCGCCCGTTTGCTAAAGCAGCACCAGATCATCACACTACCTCCTTAACTAGGAGGAAGTGTGTGTGAACCGGGGTTATAAGAGTTTTTTGGTTTTATTTCGTTGTCACTTTTTGTTTGTCGAATTCAGTTAGCCTTAATTAAGCCTTAATTACTTAAGGCTTAAGTTTTATTAAGCCTTAAGTTTAAGGCAAACACGAGAGTGTTTGCTTGTTTTTAATAGTTAAATATTGTTTAGTTTTTAGTTAGTTTCATAAACAAACAATATACTTCAAGTCAGTTGTAGGTAGAAACTTCATAAAAAAGCAAGATAACAAAAGAAATCTGTAAGGCGCCAAAAACGTTTCACTGAACTTTAAATCACAAGATTTAAATGATAGATGTGGGTTCCTTCTTGTACCAGTGCTAGCAGGTATAAATGCTCTCTGAGAAGCTGAAATAAAATCCACACAACCCGTGTTGTACTAGTTAACTTAATGTGAGAACAAGCAAGTAAAATTAAAGAAAGAATTATTATTGTAATCATAAAAGCTTTCTCATTTACAAAATAAAAGTTTTCTTTTAATTGAGAATTACAAATCGAGTTACTAAAACCACTAAAGCTTTTAAACGGTACCATATACTGAGTTAGATTTAAATTGGAGTACTTTTACCGATCCACAATGCAGATTACTCTGCCATCACATTGGCTGAGTCACTATTAACAGTGGTGCCTTGCCTTCAAAAGACGTTCAAATGTATAAAACTTTACTTAATTGTGACCTCAATGGATTCTTTAACAACCAATACTGGAAGATATCTTTGCCAGATTTGAGAGCTGAACTTTCTGTTATTGGTTTAAACTGCTTTTATTCTCCAGCAAACCTTACAAAGGCTTTAAACTCTTTTGTTTAAAACTACCGAAGCTCCAGAGATTTCTAAAATTGAAAGGCCAATTGCTGTTTTGTTTTTCACGTCTCATGACTTGGGGCTTAATTTGTCTATTTCTGAAATTCGAGCCAAATACTAAAGTTAAGGAAAGAAGAGAAAGAGAGAGAGAGAAAAATGCACCTTATGTAATTTTTTTTTTCTGTTGTAATGTAAGCCAGATGTGACTGGGACCGTGGAAACAGGTGATGATAGCATTACACTGGAATTGCAAACAGATGGAGAGAAGCTTGAACCTATTCTTGTGTCAATGATGGGGTCATAAATAAAGATTTTTTTCCCCCCTTGAGATGAAATAAATTCTCTTTAATTAAAACTACAGCAACTTTACATTTTGTGTAAAAAGAAAATCATCCAAACACGTTCTGAGTAACTTTGGACTCAGAAAGCGTTTGGAGGGTTTTTGTTGCGTTTATGATGTAATTTCAGGGTGGTTATCACTGATTGCTGATTCCAAAGTTTTGTTCAGCCATTTCAGCAAAGTGTGTTGCTGAATTTGACGGCGAAGCTTCTCCCCTAATTCTCCACGCCTCAGTGGAAGTGGAGGATGCAGGTCTGCTTCACATCAGGTGAATTTATGGCTGCATGGGAGAGGAATGTCTCCAGTAATCAGTCCTGATGAAGCAAACGCTGAAGACGTCCTGGGAGACGTGTACACTGTACATGTTGGCCTGCCCCGCGTGATGGAGAGGACGATGTGCAGGCCCGCACCGAGAGGCCGCTGATCCCCCATCAGAGACAGCTCACCAGAGAGCATTTATACCTACGAGCACTGGTACAAGAAGGAACCCACATCTATCAAAAAAACTAGCCTCTCCCCAATCTTACAGATATGATCACCCCTTGAAAAACCTGAAAATGCAGACAACTTGGGAGTTTTTCAAGAGGTGAAGTTTCCACACTCAAAACTGATCATTAAGGGGGCAGTATTTGTTTGCAGTGTCATTTTGTAGCACAATCAATAAAATATGTTAGCTTCACAGATGAAAATGATATCAAATGTGACCTAAAATAAAATTTACTTCCTTATTTAACATCTTAAAATTGGGCCTTTGTCTCTTTCTGAAAATCTGCCTTCAGGAAATCATCGCAGCATCGCTCTTTTATTAACCCTTTAATAACAGTTTTACCAGCGTTCCACCGAGAAGCAGCTCAGCAGATGTGCAGCTCCACCAGCTGTTTGCTAATTGCTGCTGGCTAGGCTGGAGGATCTGATTCGGGGAGGGCTGCTATGTGAGGCTGAAACTCTGAAGCTTGGAAACTGCAGCTCAGAGGAGGAGCTGCGCCTCGAAGGCGGAGGTAGGTCCATCCAGACGTCTTACACAAAAAGCGTGAATGTGAGTGTGATTGGAGGTATAAATACCATTTGGTATTTTATCTCATATAAAACAGTAGGGTTGTAAGCAGCAAACCTCTTGTGGATGCACAGGCAAGAACCCCCCACTCGAAAGAGTTGAAGCGAGAGTTGCCACAACAGGTTGTTTTAATTGCTGGCCTACTGAATCAGATCCCCAGTTTTTAGGACTCCCTAGGCGTCAACAAACTGGACCAAATTTAATAATAATAAAAGTAAAAAAAAAATAGGGAGAGGGATAAGTAAAAATAAGCCAATATTTAAATAAGCTAGTCGTTTCCAATCAAACGACTGGAAGTATGTCAAAGATCAGGATCCGCACAAAGTAAAACATTTAGATAAATGGATAACAAATTATAACTTTGACAGCCGTCTAAATTAATGTTTTGATTGTTTATTCTACGTTGCATGACTTTGTGTTTTTGTGTTTATGATGTAAAGCACTTTGAAATGCCTTGCTGCTGAAATGTGCTATACAAATAAAATGATTTGATTTGATTTGATTTGTACAACTGAATGGTTGCCGTGGGAGACTAAAAGATGAGCTAAGTATGCATGAATGAATCAAAGTAACTCTCCAGATACGTTTCTGATGAGGAAATAACATCACATGATGTAAAGCTCAAAAAAGTCAATTTTACGTAATGCTGCCCCTTTAAACTCATCTGAACACAAGTGATTAGAGTAAAAAGTGACCTAAATCCTGTTCTTATTACTGAGAATGAAATTGTTCAGTCAAACCCAAAAGAAATTGAAAGCTAGATTTCTTTCTGTTAATTAAGCAAACATGCAAAATGATTTTTGAGTTTTGGTTCTACGATGAATAACATCAGATTTCTTCAAAAGAAAATCAAACGACTTTATTTGCCAGATTGTTTATTTTCTTGGCCTGCAAGCACTTTTGACTCGATAATTTTGAATACATGACTAAATGTTTGGACACCCTCAGGTCACACTCTGTCCTCTTTTTCAAGTTTCCATTACACCAGTGCCTCTAAAAATACACCAAACAGACCAACATAAAGAAACGTCTGTTTGGAAAAACAATTAAAAAGCGGAGAAAGGAAGGCACATCGATTCAATGCTAAAAATAGACACTTAAGGTCCTGATTCACTAAAACCTTACATAACTTTTACACCCAGAAAACTGAAGCAAAGCAGAGATTTAGATTAAAAACTGCATTTCCGACAAGAGAGGATCTCCTGCTGATGTTGTTTTTGTTTTTCTTCCATTTTTGGCAAAGAAAAGTGTGCAATCAGATTAATACTTCTCTGATTGTTTTATAGAGGTTTTGGTTTTAAAACCACCACCACCGTAAACTGTGTGGAAATCTGTAGCTGGAATGGATATTTTTAAGAGTGAAAACGAAAGGAGCCCTGGTTTTGATTACGTCTTGCCATCTGAAAACAGAATTCACCACATTTCTGTGGCTGTAAAGTCGTGAAACTTAATTAGCATACTTCTTATTCAATATGCAAGATGTAATCCCTGAAAAATTATCCCTGGAGCTGCTTCATGTCTTAGCTTTAGCTGCAATAGTAAAGGGCTATTTCAGTGGGGTTTCTTTTAAACTTTGGGCTGAATTGGATCATCTGCAGCTCAAAATCATAAATATTTCAACTTTGCTGGAGTATTCAAAAAAGTTGTACATAATATTTTTGCTGAATTTCCTGGT
The DNA here is from genome assembly GCA_010277075.1 of Poeciliopsis retropinna. Lineage (NCBI taxonomy): Eukaryota > Metazoa > Chordata > Actinopteri > Cyprinodontiformes > Poeciliidae > Poeciliopsis > Poeciliopsis retropinna. The sequence goes on along the minus strand of VMRM01000006.1, from coordinate 14,875,006 downwards.
GAATCAGGGTCTAATTTTTTTTTCTTCTATTTTTTATCTTAGAAATACGTATTTAGCTTAGCAGCAGTGGATATTTAGTTGACTAGTTCACACATGAACAAACAGGGAATAAGAACCATGTTTATACTTTTACAGAGCATTGAGGACCAAAACAATTTAAGAAATTTTGAGGAGTTTTTATTGCACTCCAAAATATTTTCACGTCTTTCATTTGAGTCTATTTCTATAAGACCGTCAGCAGCTAACCGCAGTAAAAAGATCTATAAATCTATAAATAGCTGGTTAAATCCTTCCTGCCATTTTCCAGGCTATCCTCAGAGTTACCACAAGAGAGCACAGCTGGCCGATTCTCCCACTCGCTCCCGAACCTCCCCTGCGTCACACACAGGTGTAAAACCCAAAGCCTTCTCCACAGATTCACGCTGTCACGGCTTCTACCAGCCGCCCCAAATGGGGTCTCATGTTTAGCCATTTGGGAAAGTGGGCTTTAATGGACTCATGGGAGCCTGACACCTCATCCCGGCTTGGTGCCATATGACAGTGTGACAAATACTGAGCTCTTAAATCATTAAATTACTGTGTAAAATGATTTATTGTCCCCTGTAGTGGACAGCGCTATCCAGAGAGCGTTAAAGATGCTCTGCGTTTCCGATTTCACACGTCCTGTAATGTGTTTATGCAGCTGGATAGTTTTATTGGAGCAATTGAATTAAGCCATGATAAGTGATTTGAAGTGCCCTGCTCAAGGGTACACTAGAAATGCAGCACCTGCCAGTGCTGCGTGCTCTGGGAAACATTATATGTGTGTGGCAAGTAAATTATTTTACCAAAACATATAATCTACCCTCTGAGATTTCTATTCCTGTTTCCTGAATTAATTTCAGTTGAAAGATTCTGGGAGTTTTGTTTTGTTTTTTTTTCTTCCCAGACCCAACAAGTCCTGCAACACAAAATCCTGAGTCGTTGGTCATCCTGATGCTGTAGATTAAGAGCTACGATGTTCAAAAGCAAGGCTTAGCTGCAGACCACTGAGGAGGATCAGCTCATTTCCTTTAGCGCAGTATGCAGAGAGCAGAGCTTGTCTCAGAAGATCAATGTCTCCTCCTTTGTTGCATCAGTCATGCAGCGTCTTTTCTGCACAATAGCGCCGTGGAGGTTGGTGGGCTGGTGACCGGAGAGGACCGAGGACCACCTGACGGCCCGCTGGTGCTTGGGAACGCGTATACAAACTGCTGATTGTGTCTTTATCTGTCCTCTGACAGCAGGTTTGTTTGAAAGTTTCTTTACATCTCCTCCCCTCTCTATGGAGCAAGTTGACATGCTTTATTCCATTTTGACACACAAAACCACAAACACCATAATGTGTAACAGGCTGTAGTTTGTCACACCTCTCTGGTTCCTGCTCAGAGCATTATCTGAAACGTCTCCCTCGGTGCTGTTTCAAACATTCAATCTGTTAGCCACCATTAATTATGCAGATTTATTAAATCTACTTACTCTTTGGTTTGCAGGTCTTTCTGGTGTAATATTTTTATGCTCTTTAGTGCTCATAATTCACTGTGACTTTAAAAAGTATTTGCTTCAGTTTATGCTTTTTCTGCCACTTAAATGTGTCAGACAGTCACATTTAAGTGACAAGCATAACTCAAGTAAACAAAAACAGTTTTAAATGATACTTCTGTCTATTAAGGGAGAAAAAAGCAATTAAACTAACCTGGCTTTTTTTCTCAAATTAAGTTGTATTTACTAAGAATGTATTCAAACAAACATAGAAGGAAAGAAAGAATGGAAAAGAAATTAACAATGTCAACATTACATGTTTGAAAGAGAGTAGGATAAGCAAATTCTTACCTCCTTTTCTTTTTTAAGTAACTACCAACTAACTACAAATTACCTGTTGATTTCAGTATCCTGTCTCTTGAACAAACAACTAAAACCCCTTAAGAAAATTAATTATGCACTTGCTATGCTTCCTTGAACAGGCGAGGGTAGGTCTAAACAAAACATGTTCATTACATTTTTTTTTTGTTCAAAATCATTTTTAGATATTCAGTTCTGCCTATTTTGTTGTAGGGCATCTTCTCACTTTAAATCCAAAAAAGCTGCTGTTGGCCACGCCCCCAACTCAATGTTTACACTCGCACATAAAAATGGCTGCAAACAGATGCGCAATTATACACACGTACATCTTTGAAAAGCATTAGTAGAGCCTCCTGCAGCCAGTTTCTGGGCGGTAATTCAGCAGCAAAACACTTGTCTTTTCCAGGAGACATTGTACAGTGCATCCAGCATTAAAAACTAGCTGAGCAAATGTCCTGGAGTTCCACGAGGGTTGCTAGGTAACGGGTCTGGGCTTGGCTGGGGTTGCTAGGTGACGGTGCAGCGCCCACGGAACGTGACTTAACAATCAGGATGTTTTTGAAATGGCTCATTTTCAAAACACCAAAAAACATTAAGTTATTGCCAAAAAAGAGCTGGGTGGTGCTTTTAGGAGCAGTTCAGATCAAACTGGAAGAACAAAAATGTTACATAATAGGTACAGAGTTTCCCCCAGAAATCTTGTTCGGCCCGGTGCTCAGGGTGCTACGGCAGTCATGCAGCCATCCGCCGTGTTTTTGACTTAAAAAATGTTTAAAGTTGACTAGAAATTTGAAAATATCATTGGATAGTTCTGCATTTTTGGAAGACTAGAAGATTAATAACTAAAAGCCAACTATTAAGACTCTAAAATAAAAGGCAATCATTAAAAAAATAATAATAATAATAATAAATTAACTAAGCCTGGTGGCCCGCCAGGCTTATCATACACTGAGGTATGATGTGTTGCTGTTTCAGATACCTGGCTTAAGCCACTTCGTGTTGTCAAACAGGTTCCACATGTTGCATTAACTCTATGTTGTTTGATAATCTATAACATTTAAGTATGAAAAAAAAATCAAAAACAGATCAAAAACTATTTTCCCAGCACTCTGCGTCAGAGAAACGTATTGATTTGTTTACTCTGGGTATATTCATAGCTCACCATCTCTGCAGTCAAGAACAACATCAAAACTGCTTTTCAATCGCAATGAGTAGACCTTTAGACCGACGAACAAACTCAACTAATTTAATGAGTTTCTGCATCAGTTCGTTGTGCAAGATTCCCTGCTTGCCACGTTTATGCAGCTGTGGCGATACAACAAAATAAAAGTTGTCTGTGAAGAAGTTAGCAGGAAGCGAAAAGAGAGCAGACCTCAATGTGGAATTACTCCCTCTCATTAAAACGAGGTTGCTAAGACAAGATAGAAAACAAAATAAACAACTGTGAGTCGCGCCATTCTTCATCCAGAGGAAGAATGTGGGGGCCGCCGGGATCCAGGGGCCTGTTTGTGATGACACTTCTGCTCTACTTTCTCTACTCTTCAGGCTTGACAAAATCCAGCATCAGTGGAGTTCCCTCTTCCTCCCTGACACACACACGCTCACAAAAACACACAGTCGGCCCATTTGTTTTGTTAAGTACTTGCTAAATGCAACAAGCTGATTATCAGGAAAAGAGCCATCTCTGGTTTCTGCAAAGCCAGAGTGTTTAAAAGGAGGAAACTTCAGCTTGAACCGTTTCAAGGGCTGCAACAGATTAGTAGCAGCTCATTGCTTTTAACGAGCTAAACAGCAAGTCCCAAAACAGAGTCGATCTGTGTGATATCGATATGGACTTTAAAATTAATTAAAGAAATCATTTTATTCAACACTTCTTCGATATTAAAGGGCTAATTCAAAAGTTGTGCCTTAAACAGGTTAAAACCTGTTGATAATTTGCCAGAAGCAGATAATTCTCTTTCTTTTGAATAAATCCAGATTAGATCGCTGAAGCTAACGGCTAATCAGAGAGGAGACAATTTCAACATCAACTTCTGTTAACTTAGAAACATCCGGCCTGAAAAATGTCTGGTAATTTTTGTTTATGCTCTTATGTTAACTGTTAAAAACCTGTTGTCACTTTTACATTGAATGGTTATTTACAGAGAAGGAGGTGATTGCGCTAGGATCTAAGCATTTCCGATCTAATTTTTGTTTGATATAAAAGCAAAATGAGGTAAAAATGTATTTGTACACAGCTTTACATCTCTGTCAGCTGGAAACGCTTTACATGCTTTTAGTAAACGTTACAGAGATATTCAAATGACATTTTGAAACAAGTCAAGTCTCTAATGACTGAACGAATGACCATTTTCTCACTGGATTCCTGCTTTCTAATCTGCCTGAAGCACAGAAATGATGCAAAATCCGGTTCTGGTGGCTGAGTACTTCACCAAATGCCTTTTTTGTATAATATTTCCACTGAAGTCAAATTTTAATTTCCAATTCTTCTACATAAGCGACATTCCTTCCACAGCAGGTGGGAAATTCACATCTGATACTTCAAGAGTTGCTTCCATTGCCAAGCATGTTCAAAGACATTAGTAGTGCATGAGAGTCCAGAGTCCCAAACAGAACCCTCTCCTTCTGTTTTCAAACTGCATTTATTCAGAATTGCAAGCGTTGCTCTTTCTCCAGGTCTCCAAAGGACTGGTTTTACACTGTCTGCACGCATTACTGCCATAGTCTGCTGAAGGCTGATCCTGTCACCCACATCTTTCCTGCAGCCGGGCCACCCAGCCTGGATCTGCCTCCAACATGTCATCCCTCTGTGTGGTCCTAAACAAAACAGAAACAGGGAAACGGAGGAAAGCGTACCGATGCCAGCCGAGAGAGAAAGAAAGAGATGTTTCAAAATATGACAGTGTCATCCCTGGGAATGGAGCTCAGAGGAGAGAAAAGGCAGACAAAAACGTTTGGATGGAAGCCGAATGTCTGTTTTATGACGCCGTAAGGTGTTTTATTAAGCCTCTCTGTTCTCACTGCACAATAAATGCTATGGATTACACTTTCCTTATGCATTTTGAACAGATTCAATCATTATTGTTCCTCTCTTTCGCTTTAGCAGAGCTCTGAATAAACGAGATGATGAAGACAATCACGCACTGCCGAGATAAATCCCCCAATTTTGCTTTTAAACAAAACAAGAGAAACAGAAAAGTTATGTGGCAATAAAAATTTCAAATGACTTGTTGCTAAATGCCAAAAACAGCAACCAGTTGCTTAAGCATTTGTTATTAATCCTGACTTTACTGGGATCCAGAGCCTCAGAATAACCATGAATCATCTAAAAGTTTACAGTGAAGCCATAAAACTTCTATCCAAGAATAAATAGAATATGTTACAACAGATTTATGATCATTGATTGCCTCAAAAAGCAGAAGTTTTCGCCGGGATCCAACGTATGTTCTGCTCTTTATAGATGCCTCGGCTTGATTTAGGACTCAGTTGATGGATATTAAATAACCTGCTCATGTGGAATCTGAGAGATAAAGATCTGGAGGTCACATGGTGGGTATCCGATGTCCTCAGCATGTTTTGCGTTAGGGGAAGTGCGTTGGGTGGCTCAGCCAGTCCGCCTCCGTGATTTACGCAACACTACATGAAATAATGGAAAGTGGAGAAAATAAATGATCTGCAGGGCATGTTGATTGTTTGGCTCTGCATCTGAGCTGCAGCGTTGTGATGAAAAGCTGTTCTCTCATTACCGCAGCTGAGGTACGCTCGGCCTGTTGGGACGGCTGCCCACACAACAACACAAACCATCAGCAGTCAGAGGAATACTGCAATCATAAACGCATTTGATGCAACCTTCATATGCGGGGCGAAGACGCTGTTATACAATGAAAAACACTCAGCACAACTTGGATGTTTTACCCTTCTTGTTGCTTTGACAAGTCAATCACGATGAATAAAATGTAGCTTTTTTTAAGAGGAAAAAGTATAAACTAACTTCTACAAAATACTGAATACTTAAAATACTTAATATGAATATGAAACCTCTTTAAAGCTGCAGTATGTAACTCTTATAAAAAAATAAGTGTTGTTACATATTTGGTAAAACTCACCATGTCATGACAGTATAACATGAGACAAGTAATCTGTGAAAATATCAATCTCCTCCATCTCCTTCCTGTTGCTGTCTGAAGGAACACAGCGCGCCCGACCAAACACAACCAATCAGAGCCAAGGGGAGGGTCTTTGTGCTGTCAATCAACCTCGTGAATGTGCTGCTGAATGTGTTAAAGCCAGAGAAAAATGTTTATCCGCTACAAGGAATGTACAAGTCTCTCATGCAAATACGATCTTGGATCTCAATAAGGCAACCCGTATAAATAAAGGTCAAAAAAGATATGTGTTGCGTTTGACTCATTGACTCATCTGGTGCAAAAGGTCAGAGGAAGAAACAGAAAAGGTCACAGCGTGAGCAACACACATAGATAACGCTGAGACATATGACACACTATGATGAGCTGAAAAGTCCAGATCTGGATAATATTGGTGTCATTTTCCTTCCAACATAACGTACTGCACCACTTTGCTTAAAGAGAAAAGTTTCATTATGCAACTAAATGTCAACTCAGCTCTCCTCCCATCTCTGAACTCTGAATTTATTTTTCCAGCAAATATAGAAAGTGTCAAAATGATTGCATACATCAGATCGACTTTTGGAGAATTGTATCATTTTAATAAAGTATAGATTTATCATTTAGAGCAGCTCACCTAAAGAGTCTTTTTCTGTACCTTTGTGAAGTTTCCCAATGAGCTTTCAATGAAGATTTGCAACCAGTGAACAAGAATTTCCAGTTAAACTTTACAAAAATCTGACTGCTTTAATGGAAAGTTTGATGAGTGATAAGACAGTTCCACTGGGGCATTTAAGGTTGAATTGGGAAGCCAGATATATTTTTAAAAATCTTCAATAAAATGTAAGGATATTTAAGAACTGTTACATATTGTAAAAAAAAAAAAAGAAGAAAAAACTCATTTCTAATTGGGAAAATGGTTTTGCAAAAAGATCGGTTGTTGTTTGTTCTCTTTGTAAACTTTTGTTCGTATTTTATTTATTTAAGGTTTTAACTTTTGGACAATTATTCCCTCTGGTTTTGAAAGCTGTGCAGCTGGAAGGATTTTTGCTCTTATTTTTTATTTTTTGACAGTTGCTATGATGCAGAACCGTGGCAACAAGGTATTGTTTTTACAACTGAGAGCAGCTGATGATCAGCATCTAAAAAGATCAAATAATAGCTGAACTCTGACCCCGAATCCCAGAGGAGTTGAGATGGAGGCCTCGTGGACCAGAGAGAAGGAGGGAGTTCAAACAGTGTCTTCCATCGATCATGGTGGTCAAGGATCAAATCCCAAACTCTAGTGTCTCTCCGCTCGACTTTATAACCGTTCAGAGATTTAAAGAGGAGTAGCAAAAACAAATGGAGTGGATTAGCAGTGTTTCCCAGCAACTACCGGTATCATTTAGAACACGTCGCTGTCACATGTTATTGTGGTCTCTGCTGCCCAGAAACTGAGGCGTTGCCATGACAGCAACTGTCTTCAGTCAGAGGCCTCTTCGGATTTGTTGCAAGACTGACTGCTAACGGAGTTAATTTTTCATTAACATATTTTCTCAAAGTTAAACTAGTTTTAGACTTTTTTACTGTTGCTTTGAATCTTGACATGCACAGGTTTAGGTGAGTCGTTGTTTTTGTGTAGTTATTCCCTGATTTTTAAAAATTATGACATGCCTGCCGTACGTGAAAGATGTTTTTTGTATTTTGAAGAAAGACTAGAGAAATTGTCCTGTTTGTGAAGTCATTACCATCGCAACGCCAAATTAAATCTTACACATCACTTCAAATACATTAAATCAATAGGAACTCTTAGCAGTACTAGCAGTGATTATTTTTGTTAAACTCTGAAAAAACTCTGATTATTTTTGTTAAACTCTGAAAAAAGCAGTGATTATTTTTGTTAAACTCTGAAAATGTATTCAAACTAAGAATAAAAGAGGGGTTTGCTTCATATTCAGTGATGTTATACAACTAAAATAAAGGATTCATTCATTTTAAGAGTTTTTGCACATCTTTACCAGGAGTTTTATGATTTCAACTTGTTGGACATGGTCCCCTTTTATAGCATACATTTTCTTTACACTTTATTTTTCAGTTACACTACAGCACTTTTATTATTTACCATTACTGGATAAATCCTAAGCCCTGTGCTTTCGCCACAGAAGAGGAGACAGAGGTAGAGTCCAGTTTTCAAATGGCAAAAAAAAAAGCACGTTTAGTTTCCCAGAACAGGCAGGAAGTTTAAATTTAAAGAGACGCCACTGCAGTGTGATTTCTCGTGTAAAAATTGAAAGGACAAAGTAAACCAGGTTTTAAAGTGATTTTTCCTTATGCTCTGTTTCCAGACACTTCAGGTTTCAAAAAATCTGTAGCTGACTGTTTTTAATCCAACGTTTTGATCATTTTGCTCGCTGAAATGAAAAGTTACACTTCTCAGAAGGTCTTGCTAATTGCAGCAGGCAGCGATTTGATTTCTCAGCTAAACCGAATGTGGTGTTTTTGGAGCTGAATAAGTGCGTTTTTGGAGCAGAGGAGTTTGAGAAATCTGATAAGAAAAACACGTCAGAACCAGAAAATTCAACTCATTCTTGGCTTCAGCGTCTAAATGAAACATAACAAAAAAAGAAAAAAAAAGCATTCATTCAGAATTGAAGACATGAGTTCATTTTGAATTCATTTTTTTGTTTGTTTTGAATTGTGATCTCCAGTGTCATCCCTATAATTTGCACTGTAACTGTAAGATGCGCTTAAAAAAACAACAAACTCACCAACTCAGATCCAGCTGCACCACAAACGAGGACTGTTTGACACAGATAATTACAGCTGCTACATGACACACAGAAACAGATTCGGTAGGTCCAAGCCCAAAGTAATCCAGCATGTGGTGAACTCACACACACACACAAGTAATGATGCACGAGGCGGTGAATGGATGAGAACAACAGCGCAGCATCAAGGCGTGATGGCTGAGCAGCTGAGCGACTTTAAACTGGCCTTCAGAGATCCCGCTAATGATCATTTAAGTGAACTCCCTATCCTGTCCCAAAACCTCCGGCCAATTTATCTTCAGCTGGTTTCACGCAGACACAAAAACATTCATTCATTCATCCCCTCTTCTGCTCTCTCAGACCACTTGTCTGTAAATCAGAGCAGGACTTTCTATCAAAGCTTTCCTTCTCAAATTAAGTTCAGCATGTTATCGTTCTGCACAACAAACTACAAATCCCTGGCCAGAGCAGTGCTGCGTTTTTCATCAATTGTTGTGAAAACAGTTCCTCTGGTCGCCCCCGTTGTCCCCAGCCAGCATCCTCCCCCCCACTGTAAATCATGATAAAATGGCTTGCAGGTGTCAGGATTAAAGAATACTCTCCAAGGACTTTGGGCCACAGACGCAGCCGCAGCTGCTGCTCTCCTTTTGCCAGGTCCTTTATGGCTACAGTATTTGTTTTCTGTTTAGTGTGAAGGCCTTGTAGTACCAGTGCCGGCCGGACCAAAACTCATCCTCTGGAGGGCTGAAACAAAAGTACGGGGAGTTTTGCCATAACTTTTCTAAAATGATGCGCATAGTTTCAGGTTGTCAAAGGTTTCATAGTAATTTACATTGTGCATGTTTTTTGTCCTTTCATTTGGGTCTAAAAACAGCACAAGTGCTTTAAAAGAAACAGACAACTTATGGCAATAATACTTTCTAGTGTATAAAAATGAGCCCTTTCCAAAATCTCTGGAATGTAACAAATTAGCAGGCGCTGCCTCGTTACCTAGCAACCCCAGCAAAGCCCAGTCCCGTTACCTAGCAACCCCAGCAAAGCCCAGCCCCGTTACTTGCAACTCAAGCAGAAGCTTCTGGAAAAGACAAGATTTTTGTGGTTGACTTACCATTCAGAAACCAGTTGCTGCAGGAGGCGCCACTAATGCTTTTCAAAGATGTATGGTTGTATAATTGCAGCCGCTGTCATGTGCGAATGTTTAGTTGGAGCAGCTTATTTAGATTTAAAGTGACAAGAGGCCCTAAAATAGGAAGAACTGACGGATTTTGTTCAAAAAATGAAAAATGAAAAATAATAGGTTACACTTAAATCCACTTTCCTTATATACAACAGTATTTCAATGATACAAAAAGAAAATTAAAAGCTGTATTTATGAATGGATGAATATTTAGTTTCTCTTCTCTCTGTAGCAATTTAATGTTTTTTTAACCCTCCTGTTATGTTGCGGGTCAAATTGACCAGTTTTAAAATTTAAAATTTTTTTTTTAAATAGTTGGAAGTATTTTTTTTTGCATGAAACTTTTTCTATTTGTCTATTTGCAGAGATGCACTCTGCAAATAAATTGAAAATTAAATCATTTTACACATTTGTAACCCCCTCTGCGTCTACTTTTTACATAAATACTGTTCCGGTCAATTTGACCCGGCAGTCAAGTTGAAGTGCAAAAAAAAGATTAAAAAATATCCAATTCTGTATGTTTCCTTCAGCTATGGACCATATTTCACCACACAAACACCACACACATACATGCACACATGGACACACGCAAACCCACTTTCTCACTATTCTCTTTACTTCACTAGGAAGCTGCGAGAAAGCAGGTGTTCATACAACTTTTGACGGGAACCTTTCCTGTTCCTGTGGGCAAACTCCACCCACACTGAGTGGACACTCAGCAGAAGTGGAGGAGAAACATAAATACTCTCTGCATGACTCATTTGTCTTGAGTTTAATCAGCGGGTCAATCTGACCCTGAACAGTATGTGTGTCTCAAGTTCAATTATAAAGATCACCCATCAAAAAAGATTATTGTTTTTTGTGTCTAGGTTTTTTTCAGTAAATTCCATTTTTTATGTCCAAATGAGTAAATTGTCGTCACTGATACTTAATTTCTCAGAAATAAAAAAACATTGTACAAATATTGATTGTACAAATATTGAAATGGTTAGTATTGGAGTTAATAATAAGATACAAAAATGTTTTGGCGGAATTTCTGACACTATTGCGTGTTTAAACACTACCCAGTTCAAACTGACCCACGAACATTATTGCTGTAACTGAGAAACGAACACCACAGGAGGTTAATAAAATACATTTTTCTATCTTTACATTTTACCTGGGTTGAATTTTTTTCCTTGGATTCAGTCAAACTGTTCGTCAACATGGTTATAAAATTCTAATAAATATGTTTGTCTGTGTTGCACGATGATTGATGATGGATCAGCGTTTGTTATCCGCCCAACAAATTATTCCTAAGTGCTCTACGCTGCGTCCAATACTTCGGTAGGTTAAAGCTCCAAATGGAAAATGGGAAAATTGCATCCACCAATCATTTGGTTTTAATTTGACTTCAGTACAATTCAAAGCGTGATGTCATTACTTTGATCTGTACATTTCCTGCAGTTTGCCAACAAACCTTCATAGTTTTTTTTACACAGGTATCACATCGAGATCAGAGGCCTCTGAGACAAAACTCCATCGCTGACGAGGAAACTTTAGGTTCGGATTAGAGTTTTCTGAATGCAGGGATGTGTTACTGAGGCTAGATATCCTATCTGTCTTATAAATACTTTGTTTTATGGATTTTTGTCTCAAGGTCTGAGTAACTGACCAAATTATCGGTCATTTAATCTTTAAAAATGACATCCTCAGATGGATCAAAACATGAAGTTAGTGGAAATTTTGGCATTTTAAGGACGAAATTGACAATAATTATAATAAAAGGCAAATGAAAATGTTTCCAAATTAGTTTCATTCAATAAAAAAAACTTGTGAAACTTTAACAAAAACTGCAGATATGTGTCTGTGTCTGGAGAATTTTTGATTAAAAAATGTTTCCTAAAATCCTAAAAGTAAATTTTCTCAAAAATGTTACTCAAGTATATATAATTGTAATTAGTTACTACTCCACTCTGCAGTGACATGTCAATTAAATGACTTTTATTTGAAGCATCTATTAGTTTTTTCAACATGTTGTCTCTTAATGATGAGCGGATCTCTTCCTGGCTTTTTCATTTAATTATTGAAGCACATCTTCTAATATAGATGTTTCCCACAGCAGTAAGTTTGACCTGTCAGGTGTAACTAATAACGTTAATGATGGCTCTGTTCCATTTCGGTGGCCCAGTAAGCCATGACAGGGAGCCAAACATGCACAATAGCAGAGGCCTGAGCCTGGCAGAGGAGCGACCACATGAAAAACAGCCAACATTAATGTTCTGGCCGCTCGAAACGCTGTGAGAAACATCTTCTGAATAGTAAGAGAATGATGAATGTTTCCATGTTGCATCAGGATAATGGATAAAATTACTCACTGCAATATATCCCATTTATCTGTCAAAAAGATAACTCTGAGGAACAATCTGACAGCTCAGAAATCTTTTCCATAGTAAACAATATCACTCTCTTACTTAATAACCACAAAGGTGTGTTCCTATTTTAAATTTCCACCAAGGCAGGAAAGGGAATATAATTGCTTCAGACACTCTGGTGTGCTGTCGAAATGAAACTGCAGATTGCTGGATCTCTTGTTTATAGTGCAGAGCCGTTCCAAGCACGTACCAGCCTCACTTAAAATGCAAGTCTGACGTAAAATGAGAGTTCAGACGGCCTGGCCTGCTTTCATCCCACTTAGACAACGTAGTTAAAATTACCTTGCAGCCTGAGTCCAAACCCACTGCGAGGTGTTATATGAGGTATGGCAGACTGGTGGTGAGCACAAATCCTGCTTGGCCAAACGGTAACCAGACCCCCACAGCAATTAAACAAGGTAAGTCTGAGGTTTAATTTAATTTGATTTGAAGCAAACCTTCTGGACACGATTATGCTATGAATTACACTCAGGTATTAACAACACAACAATAACCACATTAATCTAATCAGTGAAAAGATGACAGTTTTTAGAAAGTGGATATTTTTGGCCCTTGTAAGATGTGATTGAAAGTGACCAAAAATGCTGACGACATATTTAATTTTAGCCCTTTTGACTGAAACTTTCCGAACAGAAAACAAAAACAGCTGTTTTCAGCTTCCAAAAGAAAAAAAAATCTCTTAAGAAATAATTTTAAATGAACAGTTTCTGGTTATTGACAGATTTAATTAGCAAAAGCTCTTCTGTGTTTTTACCAAATGTTAAAATGTGATGAGCTTGATTTTGCAAATATTTGTGGGAAAAATTAAAATGCATCCCTATAGGCACAAAACCCCTGGTTGGCCACGAAGTTGCACTAAATTATCTTAATGTTCACAAATAAATTAGTCTCCTGATCTGTCAAAAATCTGTTTGAAGGAGGATTTGTTTTACATTCCTTGAGAGAGCTCAGTCATTTATGTATTCTTCTAAAGATCAGACTTATTCAGGATGAACTCCAGACTAATTGTCCTTGAATTAGGTTAATTAAGGTACAAACATACACAAAAAAATGAGCACAAAACCTGAACGGGTAAAACTGAAAATAAAATATATAAAATAAATTGATCAAAAATCAAACCATTCATCACAAGGGTGCTGGTCTCCCAGTTTAAATACAGAGGCTTTGCTGAGTGCCGATACTGTGAGGGTAAATTAAAAACATTCATCTGTCCGTTTCCAGCACCAGAACTGCCAAAACAGCACAATGGTTCATACTCTGATTTGGTGGTTTCTCACTTTCAGAGCTGGGTTGGTGTCCACGGTGTGGACAGAAAACAAAACAAAGAATCTCTTACCTGCACTCCAGTCAAATGTAGGGTAGTGTCTTAACTGTGTCAGCAGGAGCCACCAGGATTGTTCTTTGGGTTCTGACAGTTGGTGTCGTATGTCCTTTAATGAACGCCGTACTTTGGCTTCTGCTACGGTGAGCCGGCGGCGTAACGGTCAGCGTTTGGTTCGTAAGGTTAGCAACGCTGACCTCACTATAGCCAAATATTAGGTTCACTAATTGAGTATTTAGTTTTGTACAGTTTTTCTTAAAAAAAAAAAAAAAATCTGTACTGTATTTGGAAAAATGAATGGGCGTTATGTTAACACGTAGTGTTGGTTTGTGGTCCCGAAGGCGAACTGGGCCGAATAAACGTAACGGTCGAAACCACGACTTTAACCGCCGTTTGTCTTCAAACGTCATTCCAACAACAGCAGTCAAAACACAAAGTGAGGCGCCATCTCACACGGACAGGGTTACACGTAAGTGGACTTCTGATGACGTACAATCTCATTTGTAGTGGTGTTACTGCATGGACGGGTAACACCTTCCTTCTGCCATTACTCCCACAACTATTATCTTCCTTTCATGGTTGCTTGCATAATACAAACATGCACAGAAATGTTCGCAGTTTGTGGATACACAATTCCTTCAAACTTGCTAGTTGAGCATAACTAGAGGCATTGCTCAGTCACGCTAGCCAAAGAAAAAGAAGAATTCACAGAGTAAGTTGTGCCTTACTTCCTGTGGGACAACAAACACGCCTTTATCTCGCTATAATCAGCAGTGTATTTGAAATACATGGAGTGCCAACTTTCCGTTGCCCTGCACATGAATAAAAGCACCAGAAAACTTGTTCAGGAAACAAGTAACACGACAAAAAACAAGTTTAATCATTGATTGGTTTGTTCCACCCCTTTCAAATGCCATCCTGGGCAACCACCCTACATTTTATATCAAAATCCACTGCAGGCTCCGTCCCAAAGCGGCACCAAAGAAAAATGTTTGGCTGCCACTGTATTCTATCATTAACTCCAGGGGTGTCCAAAGTGCAGCCCGGGGGCTTTTTGCAGCCCCTCAAATGATTCGGTGCGGCCATTGTCCATGATTCAAAAGTATCGCAAATTTATTTCATCAGACTGTTGATGGTGAAACGCTTAAAACAAACTAAAATTACATTTACTCTGAATAAAAGGAAAAGAAAGAATTAAAACAATATTTAAAAAGAAAACACAAGCAAAAGTTAGAAACAGCCACATTTTTTCCTTTCATTTAAATTTGACACTAAAAGCATCAAGTAACTTTTACTTGAAAGTAAAATCTATTAAAAAAGACCAAAAAACATTTTAAAAAGAGTCTCATGTGTTATTTGTAGCCTACAATACATCTAAAATAATTCATCAGGCTAATACATTTCATTACGATTTTGCATATTTAATTTGTTTTTACAAAATAATTGTTTTTCTATTTCTAATAACAAAAGAGATACAAATTTTGTGACCCACAGCTACTTTTAACTTGTTGCTCCAGAAAGTTTGAACAGCTCTGATTTACTTCAAACCAAATTCTTTAGGCCAAAAATATCAAAAATACAATATTTTGTTCATGACACAACATCTCAAGCTTTCAGTTATTCCATTGAACAAAAAGCCAAAATCATTTTCAGGGTTTGGAGTAATCATAAATTACTTCAAAGCTTCCTGAACTTTGAAATGAACCAAAATAAGATAATTCACAAGAGAGAACTTTAACAAATAGTGTAATACATAGTTTGGCAGGATTTCTGACAAAACTTGAGTTGAACATAAAACGTTGAGGTCATAAAAACCATCACATCCTGCAGTTTCCACCAGTGGGAAAAAGAAGCTGCTTTGTCTGCATCTAAAACACATGCGTCAAACTCAAGGCGCAGGGGCCAAATCTGGCCCGCCAGAGCTTTTTATGTGGCCCTTGAGACTCCAAATCAATAAGTCCCTCCAGTTTTTCACAAAGACAACAAATCTCCATATTTTGTCAGATTTTACTGCAAATTTGTTAACACTTTATTTGACAGGCCGTGCATAGGATTCACATAACGCCTGTCATGAACATGAACATTTATGAATATTATCATGAAGTGTCATTCAGTAAATAATGAAACTTTGATGCAAAGTTGGCACTTTTAATGGATTTTCAATGCAACTTTTAGAGCAACTTTGCATTAAAAGTGTCATTATTTACCAAATGACACGTCATAGACATTCATAAAGACTCCTTCATGTTCATAACAGATATTATGTCATGTTTATGACAGTGTAATGTCCGTATTATTATTATTATGCACACACCCTGTCAAGTAAAGTGTTGCCACAAATTTTTCTGAAAATTGGTGAAAAACCTTGAGTTTAATTGACGGCTGCCTCAGCCTCACTTGATGTCAAGTCATAGTCCGTGATCAATACGGCAATTAGTAAAAAGTCACTTTTACCATCACACGTTAGCACAAAATTAGCATCCGAAAATCTGGGATTTTGATTACAAAAACCATAAAAACAATCACAAAATCCTGGAAGCACTGCTATTAATTGATATTTTAACAGTTAAGTGGGTTTTATTAAAACATTCTGGCACCACCGGCCCTTTAAGAACATTCAGATTTTTGATACGACCCAAAATGAGTTTGACATTCCTGAGCTAAAAGTTACGGCAAGCTCACTTTGAAATGAGCAGTTCCTGCAGGTGAAGTTTCAAATTGAAGGCGTTTTGTACGCTCAATAGTAATAAAAATTAACATCTGAACATATTATGAATTTTTAAATTAATTGCTGATTTTTTAATTCTAGCTTAATCCAAAGAAATACTTGAAATTTGTGCTTTAATTTATAAGCTTTCTCATCAGTTTTCTATAAGTCTTTGCTCCTCCAAAGCATAGATGGTATCAAACCTGGATATAATCAGCAGGAGGGCAGTTTAACACACAACACTGCATCTTTCCCTTTAAAAAAAGTTATTTTGTTTTTTTACCTCCCTTGAGGTCCTTAAAAACCGCGCTTAAGAGAAATTACACTGTAGACGTTTCTGTAAGTTACAGAGAAGCAAAATAATAAGAACGCCACATCAAAAAGAGTCCTGGCTTTGTAGTGGTTATTTCAAAACAACAAAGAGAATTACGCAGCTGAGTCACGTTATGTTCACTGCTTTTTCCCAGCATGCGTCAGACCTTAAATACATCACTTTGACCATGTGCACAGGTGAAAGGCTGCGGCGCATCAATGCATCTGTCGGGAGATTAATGCAGAGAGCGCTTGCAGATTCAGCTGAATAAACACACCAGTCATGGACTCTTATGTACGACTGTCACTTCATTCAGGGAGGCACTTTGTGTCATAAATATTAGACACACTAAAACACACTCCTTTATTAAATCTATTGCTACTAAATCCTTGAAATGATTGTGACTTCCTTAACATGAGGTTAGGAAAATATCTGATTGAGAAATATATTAGTTGTCATTATTTTTGTAGAAATCAGCTTTTAGTTTAACATTAAAGAGAGTTTTTGTTTTTTTTTATTTGCAATTTCTTTTGATCACAATTGATTTGTAAAAGTAATAAAAGGGTAAAACCTCCAAGGGGATTAGTACTTTTATAGGCGCTGTATTTCCCCTGGAATACTTTGTTCTCATTAATAATAAGCTTTGAAAGGAATTATGGTAGATGCCGCGGTTGCACAGCCGTCATCGTCTTACTATTATCTACGGAGAACATGCAGGAGGCCGACGTGAGCGCGCTCTCTTTATCCGGACTGCGGTGCATCCAGAACTGGCCTGTTAGCCAGCGCAGTGGCACCTGCAGGGGCTGACACAGAGATGTATACACACGAGAATCAGGACCAGATGCAGCTTGTAAATGCTTGTCAGAGTTTAATAAATTCTTCATTGGTCATGACCATCTTTGTCATGTTGTTATGCTCTGTGCTGACAGCTAAGAAAGAACAGGAAGACAGCTTTTATGAGTTTAGCTTAGGGACTACGGAGATGACAGTACACACACTGCAGGAATTAGACTCCACTGTCAGATCCTGGAAATACATTACTCTTGTTATGGCTAAGGGAAACTTAAGCTGGGTGTAGATGTTTTGTTATTTGACAGCAACGTGATCAGATATGTGGAAAGCGCATTTTATTTTTTGTTTCGTTTAAAGGCCACTCCTGCCTGTCAGTATGTTAGGTTGTTTTACTCCCATGTGTAACAGCATCCTATCATCGTCCGGCTTTAATGCGTTCCTTCTTCTCTTGTTTTCAACTCCAAATGGTCAACATCAAAGATGTCGCTTGTGCTGCGTTCAAGTTCTACTCTGAAATGGCAAGTTGAATTTGACTTGCAAATTCAACTTGCAAGTCACATTCACCAATGAAAAACTGGGAGCAACTCAGATCTACAAGACAACAACAATTGGTTAAAGGCTCCAGAAAAATTACGTATTTCCCCTGACGTATTCGGTGGCTTGTTTACGAAATAAAAACCAGAGGTTATGACCTTTTTAGCTTATTCAGCTGTAACTAAAAATCATCTTTACAGCAGCTGAGACTCACATTTTTATCACTGAAGTTTACATACAGCTCTAGAAAAAATTAAGAGACCGCTTAAAATGACCGGTTTCTCTTATTTTACTTTTTGTAGATATGTTTGAGTAAAATGAACATTGTTCCTTTATTCTACAAACTATTGACAACATGTCTCCGAAATTCCAAGCAAAAATGCAGGATTTATTTGCAGAACATAACGATAAAGAAGGAGTGCTTTCAGACCCCAAATAATGCAGAGAAAACAAGTTCGTATTCATGTAGAAACAACAATACTGATGTTTTAACTCAGGAAGAGTTCAAAGGTCAGTATTTGGTGGAGCAACAACAAGGTTTTCACTGGAGCTCAGTGCAGTGGATCTCTTAATGTTTTCCAAAGCTGAATATATTCACAAATGTCAATATTTTGTTGTATTTCTGTGTTATGAAAGTTTCCTTTCAAGACCCTGAATGTCTCAGGAACAGCTGCAGAACCTCCGCAACAAGAAAGGTTTGATGGAATAAAAGTGAAGTAATTGTCTCTTTTTCTTCCACACTCACTCGTTGCCTCTTCAAACTATGAAATCTGTCTGTGTCCGTAGGTGTTTACCCCAAAAACACTTTGCTCACTGAAATGTTGTATATCAGCTGGAATGTAATTACTCAGCAAAGGAAGTCATCTAAAAAGAGGGTGTAGCTGCCTGTCTCTGTCTCTGAGAAAACAGAACATTAATGAATAAATAAGGGCCTCCCACTCCCACTCAGTCTCATCTGGTTTATCAGAAACCCAGAGCTGTTCTGCAGAGTGTGCACTCCAACATGCTATATTGCAATCAAAAACACCTGGCCTCAGGGCTTGGAATGGTCACAACATTACAGCTCAGGAACGAGCCAGCCGCTCCATATAGCCCCCATAATTGTTGGACAGAGGAGGATTTCAGATTGTTGTGTTTTTATTGCATAGTTTTACTGTTGTTGTAGCACATTAGACCTCGGGCCAATTTGAAACGCCCAATGCAGGCTTTATGATCATAATTTTGCAAAACACATAGTAAGTTCCTTCTCAAAGATCTGCAGAGCACTGACACTCCACAGATGTGAAACGCTTGTATGGGAAACAAAGTATGACTGGAGCAGGTTTTTAGTGAGCAGATTGAAGCATGAGCAGGATTTGGCCAGTGTGTTTTCAGGAAAACAAAAGCGAAATACTGAATTAAAAGCAAACTTGTAATGTTTTGTAATTGGGACGCTCCCACGCAAGGATGCCTTAACTTTAATTGTGATTCTCCCTGGACAACATCAAACCTAGCTGAGTGCAAACACACTGGTACGCTGCTTAAATCCAATAAGAGACGTAAAGTGAAGTGAAACTCGTCCAAATCCAGAGACTAAAACCTGAAAAGCATAAAACAGGGAAGGTTTGCTTTACTCTGAAAGTTTACGTTGAAAGTCTTGCTCTCTCTCGCTCTCTTGCAGCCTACATGTTTCAACTTGTCCTGGTGTGTCGTTTTCTGTATAATTGCCGACACAGTTCAGTTTGAGTCTTTCTCTCAGTATAACTTTGAGGTGAGTGTCATTACTGCAGCCTGTTGGGTTCACTGGCTGAAAAAAACATCACATTTTGGAGTTTCTGACAGCTTTGTCTGGGCAGATTGAAATAAAAATAATCCAATTCTGGACAGCAATATGCACCTCTGGGTGCATATTAAGAAAAAATTACATTATTTATTGATCCACAGACATTTATAGTGTGAAACATTTTCCTTAGGATGTTTGCAAATGGTGCGTTCGCAGACCTGCTCTCTGTAAATCTGAGCGCTCTCCACGTTTTCTTACACTTTGAGCTGGCTCACGTTGGACAGTATTAAAACATAAAAGCATGCAGAAAAGGATTGTGAGCTGTTGTGTAGGCCTGTCGCAATAATCAACAGATCAATTAATGGCATGATAGATTAAAACAAACTCAGGAATTTTCATTTGCATGATTTATCGTTTTTCTCATTTTCTACCACAAACTGGACAACAGAAATCTTAAGTCTGCCCAAAGACTTCACGACTCTTTTTATTTGTTGTTTTCTGTTGGTTTGTTTATTTATTTTAGATATTTAAAATGTCTTCCACCTCCAGCGTTAAATGTTAAATAAAATGTAAAGTTTGTTGATCTGTGAGAATGTGTTCTTGCACTCTTATACCATAACCAATGCATTACTCGAAAATTGTCTCAAAACAACAATACTACAACTTATCATCCAGTAGAATTTGTTATTGCAACAGGCTTGGTGTTTTACTGGATTTTATAGAGGAGATTCTTCCAGAGCATTAAAAAGGCCTCGTCACTTACAGACCACAAAATTCAAGATGAAGAGAGCACATAAACCCAAAGAGGAGTGTAAAAAATATTTAAAAGAAGTTGGATGTGAGTTTATTGTTGTTGTAACATTAATGAGAGTACAAGAATAAGAGTGATCCTGGTCCGTATGACCAGGCTGCCAGGCCGGCTCTCTGGTTTCTGCCCCCTGCCAGGCCCTGGCACCCCCGCCTCCCCCCCACAGAGACGGCTTCCTCGCCATGATGAGCTTTTGACAGGCCCCAAAACAGCCTGCTTAATACTGTGCCAGGGCAGACATGGAGCGGCTGGGATCCTGGCAGCTTCTTGGCCCACGCTCCGCATCACGGGCCTCAACCCATTTCACCCCCCCTCCTCCTCCTCCTCCTCACTTTCTCCATCCTTTCTTCCTCGGGCCTCAGGATTGTTATGCAAAGCTGGCCAAGCAGAGAGTGTGGGAGGGCTGTCAAGCACACATGTGTCCGGATCATATTTGTACGATCTCCCGTCATGGTGAGAGACACGGGTCCAGACTGTGAGCTCTTATCTGCTCTGTGACGGATGGGAAGGCTGGAGCCCGAACTGGGGAAGGATCCCCATCTCTGAGGCTCATTACCTGGAATCAAGAGGTGAATTTGGCTCAAACAGATGTTGATGAATCCCCAAAAGGTTCTGGCCTCACATTTGCCCCTCGAAGCCAGTCGACCTTGATAAAAATGTGTTACTACTTAGTTAATTCTCAAAACTGGTGGTTTTTTTAAAAGCAAATCATGGAGTAAACACGACAAACAAAAAGCAGACAGAAGATCCACCACTGCCATCCTGTGGTGACCTGTGAGTACTGCGCCTGCAGAGCAGCAACATGGATAACTCATTACAGCCACACCATGCCTTTTCCATTTGTGGTGAGTTTTATGGCTTCTCCACTATAAACATTATTCCAAGAAAAAAGAAACATAACGCATGTGTTGTGACATTCGAGTCCTACAGAAATACTGTGGGTTGTTTCACTACTTTTACATTAAACCTGCTAATTATTTGGCAAAAATAAAAAACTCTAATGTGGAAAAAACAGTCCAACATTATAAAGAAAAACTAGCAGCACATGTATAGTAAAATAACGTGTGTATTTCATCACTCTATTAGAAGCAGATGTGTTTATCTGAAACACAAAAGTCTCACTAAAATAATAATTTATTGATCACACTTATTAAATCATGATTACGATAAGGAGGTGGAGATGAACAGAAGGATTTAAAACATTTGCTGCATTATTAATGGCAGAAAACTGGCTCTGTACTGTTAAAATAGCATTTGAAATGATAAAAATATAATGTAAAAGAAGCAACTAAACCCAGAACTACAACCAAAATCCGGACATTTTAAAGCACTTACAGGTAAAAGGAACTGGTTAGAAATCACCACAAGCTCAAATGGACCAGAGACAAAAGTTTAAATGTGATAAAATAAGAAACACGGGTGAAAATATTACTTGATTATTTTTAAATGCTTCATTTTTCTCCTCAGAGGAAATCTTTGTCCATTGCAACACTTGCCACCTCCAACATTTGTAATGTTTTTATAATGTCAGTAACCTGCTTCAACGTCTCCATATTTATAAAACAGACGTGAAGCAAAAAGGTGTTTCAGTTTTTAGTTTTTGACAGATTGTATATTGATGTTCTGTAATCAGATGGATCCACATTTCTGCTGTCTTTTTGGAAAACTGATGTTAGTTTCCACATGATAAGAAAGATCATGTTATCAGGAAGAGATGCATAAATCACACACAGAAATACTGCTTTCCTAGGAGGACTAAACCTGAAATCAATGATTATGCTTGTGAAAAGAGATTAATGAAGAAATATTAGAGCTTTATAGTTGTACATAATATTATCTTTACTCCTGGTTTATGGTGCAGTGGATTTAAGTTATTCTTAACTAAAAATGCCTTTTCTTACACTTTTTTAAAACCTTTATATGTTAAAAACACATTTAAAGTTGCTTACATAAAACCACCAAAGTCATTTTGTTCAAAGTATTTAGTAAAAAACAAAACATTAATGGCAGATGTTGCATTAGTGATGGTATCTTTTAGTTAGAATGTATTTTGAATTATTGCTTTTTTCTCTGATTTTGTCTTTTCATTTCAGGGATGTGAAGTTAATAGTTGATTAATTAATTTCAGGAAATCAGAGGCATGAAAAGTGGGACTGAGACTTGAAATATTTGGCAAATAATATATTACACTGTAAAATAACAAATAAAATAAACTGAAACTTTAAGATAATATCTCACCATTTCTAATCAATGTACGTACTGAGCTTCATGTTGGTGATATCTTGTGAATCAATGGTGAATATCCTCTGCATCAACACTTAAACTGTGGAGATAATACACAGATCAGAAACAATGTCCTCATCAATATGTGAATCCACTTCAATCAGTGCTAAACTCAAAACATTAAGATCAGATTCCAGCTTGATTTCAGCATCTGTGAGCCACATTTAACAAAAACATTCACAGGAAAAGCCCTGAGCAGATTCTCATTGAACAGTCTAGCCTTCTTATGGAAGCTAAAAACATCTTGAGAATGTAAAATTGCAATAAATCATCCCTCTGACTATTTTTACAACCAACACTCACTTCCAAACACCATCTTCTTCTTCTTCTTCTACTTAACAGATCAACCCAGGCATTATTTTCCCGTCCACATTCTCTATGAGACAGCTGCAGGACCCTCGCGAGTGCTGCGGCCACATATCATGCTTCCTGAGGCAGCCAACAAACATGACATGAACTATGAGCTGGCTCACACACACACACACACACACACACACACACACACACACACACACACACACACACACACACACACTCGTTTCACGGTGAGATAACTGGAGCGCCCGGCACCTCCGTCCTGTCAGGAAAGTATTTGCTTCCCTCGTGTCAAGAGAACACAGACACCTACCAGCACAAAGTCACAGATGTTTGCTTCTCATTTGCATATGAATCGTTTCTTTCTTCATTTTGCATGAGTTAAAACCGACAAGCTCTTTATTTTTTGCTTCCCGTCAACAAATTCAGCAGTTTAATGCTGAAGCAAACGAGTTTCTTTCAATTCTTCGTTGCTTTGTTTTGCGTTTATTGAGGAACATACACGTCCAACTAACTTAGTTTATAAAATGTCTACACACAGTCAGAGTGAATATTTGACATGTAAAAAAGTGATTTTTGTTTTTTAAAAATTGTGTTAATAAACTGAAAACCAAACAAAAACATGTTCCAGGAAACCGATAAAAAACAAAGTCTTTACTGAACCACGCAGCTGCTCTGGTTCATCTTACCCTAAAGACATGGCTGAAAGAGAAGTTACAAGAATTAAAATGATTTAATTGGACCAAAACGCATCATCAGGAGAAGAGCATAAAAACATCACTGCATGTGTACCCTGTCATCCATAATTATAGAAAACAACATTTAAACGACTAAAGACGGATGTTTCTCCAGAGTCAGACTCACACTAAACCAAGTTCAGAAATGTTTGATTAATACATCTTGTTTTCTATATGTGACAACACAAAGCAAAGTCTGACACAAAGACAGCACCTGCTCTCTCTATTTATTATCTATTTGTATTGGTACAAACAAAGTATAAACCAACACTGAACACTGTCATATTTAAGGGTTTAGCTAGTTTTCATTGCATGTCCCAGGTGCAACAATTGCAGTTTTCTGGCCGATTTCTGTTCACCAATCTTGAAAAAGCCAAAACTACCGATGTTAGTTATGGCAGGTAGCAATATTTTTGTCTGAATAATTGCTAAACATAGCAAGAAAGTCATCGGCTGGTCGATACATTGGAGCACCTTTAGGTAAAACAATGTAAAAGACAATAAAACAACATTGTTAAACCAAAATAACATCACATTCACAGTGAAGCACGGTGGTGGCAGCATCATGATCTGGAATAAACTAGTAAAAAGCTCCAAATGCGAATCAGTTTAGATTAAAATTGTCATGTTTCTGCTAAGAAGCTGAAGATAAAGAGGGAAGTTATTTGTCAGCATCCCTGTAAATCCAAACCACATTTATTATATTATTATTAACATCAAATGTTTCGACTCACAAAAGTCTGATGATTTAACCTGGGTGTGCAGACGCTGGGTTTGGTGGAGATCGGCTGTAATCATCTCTGCAGAAAGCTGCTGTGCGTTGCATTATTTAATCTCCTTATATGCCCTGAAAAAAATGACACAAACATCAGAGAATGGAAAAAGAATGAGCTCAGACTCCGCAACCTGGCAGACGTAATCAAATCATTGTGCTGAGGGTCTAACTCGCATTAAACGCCAGTCTATACATCATACTGTATATCTAATTTAGGGCTGAACAGACGGCGCTTTGAAGACAAAGTTTTGAAATCACATTCCAGTTTTCCCTCCCAAACAGCAAATTATTTCTACTCCCGCAGGACGTGTGATTTCGGACCCTGAGTTGGAGCAAATCACTTGCAGACTACTTCATGAGGAGCTTATTAATCTGAGTCAAGGGGTCTGGGATCTGAGTTGAAGTATAAACAACCTAGAAAAAAAAAAAAAAGCTTTCTGCTAAGTTCCACCTCACAACCTCTAGAGATATTTAGAAACCAGTGCCATGCCAGAGAAGGGCTGCAGCAGAAATATGCGCCATAATTGAGAACAGTCTGCAAGTGTATGTAAGCAAGGTATGGTGTAATTAATCCCAGCGCAGAGAGGATCCTCTGCAGAGCGTGATCACGTATTAGTTATCTAACGTCATCGTGGGCCCATCAGATACAGTTTCTAAATACCCAGCCATTACATGTTTCCTTTCTCTCCTCAAAACATCTTCCGCCCTTCCTTCAGCCACAATTACTAAAGGTTATCAAGGCGCATCTGTCACCAAACTGTGACCTGCAGAAACCCACCCTCACTTCCCCTCCAAAGGTGCCTCAGCGCCTTGTTTCCTCCTTATTACACCCCCATTTCAGGCCCTTTAAATATGGAAAGTTAGCAGAGCTGCGAGACAGATGACGGGAAAGGAAAGGCAGATTGGAAAGATGCTGGCACTTCTTATCTACCATATATTAGCAGCTGAGAAATGGGGTTTGCCATATTCCATTAGCCTGCTGCCGTCCCGTCATCGCCTGCCATTCCCAGCGAAAACATGATCCAAATGCAGTCCAGATGTCTCAGCCATCAAGCCTTAATAACTCACTACCCCACATTAATCTTATCAAGCGTGTGATGGATTCCTGTCTGATAACATCTCACAGCGCTTCAAAATATAAGTTCCTGCCGCTGACCACAGCTCTACTGATTGGTAGCCACCTCCCTCCCCCGCCTCCTCACTCCTGAATGAGCTCAAAACTATTTGATATTTTTAAATTTATTTAAATAAAAAACCCTTCTTCTATTATTTGACCACTTAAGATTTCCATCTCAGTGCTGTTTATTTATAGAAATGCTGGGATTACAGACTGAAGGTGATAAATGAGGAGGATTTTTTATATATTTTCCTTGACGTTTCCTTATCTACATCTAGGAAATATTCCACATAACTCAAGTGTGGTAGTTAATCACATCTCTATGCTGTATGAGGTCTGTGTTTTCTTTAGACGGGACTTTCTGCAGGTCATAACATGCATTCAATTATAAAAGAAATAGGCCAGAAAATCATTTTGCTAGCGTTCTCAGGTTGAATATATAAGTAATAGAAGGTGAAATAAAATAAATCTGAGTGATATTTACATCAAAGTGTATTTTCCCACTTTTAAAAAAACACCAACTGTACACAACCAGCTGGGCTTCCTTATAAATAACATTTTACTAACTGAATGAATTTGCAAATTTTACGTAAAAATTTACTTCTTTAGAAAAAAAGATTAAAAACAAACTGAAATCTTATCAACATAGTAAATATTCATCTTTAAATATTTATCAGTTTTTAAAAACTGTTTTTATTAACATCTGACAAGTTTTTTGAAAGAAAATGCAGTTTATATATATATATATATGTATATATATATATATAGGTGTGTGTGTATATATATATATATACATATATATATATATGTGTATATATATATATATATATATATGTGTGTGTATATATATATATATATATACTGCTCAAAAAAATAAAGGGAACACTTAAACAACACAATATAACTCCAAGTAAATGAAATTTCTGTGAAATCAAACTGTCCATCTAGGATGTGTTATTTGAGTGTTCCCTTTATTTTTTTGAGCAGTGTATATATACATAAACTGCATTTTCTTTTTCAAAGTTTTGTATTCATGTTGTGATGGAGTGGATAACGGAGCAGGAAACATTACTGATGGACAAAAATTGTAATTGTAACTGCTCTACAAATGTCTGTAAAGGCCGCACACAAATGTTGATTAACAGGATTAAACAAGTCTACTTGGCGCTGACTTTAAGAACCCCACAATGGAGCAAATGTGTTTTCATAAAGATATGAAATAAAGAAAAAAACAAAAACGCAGCAAAACGTGTCTGATTCATGTCTTGTACTTGTAGATCAGCAAAGACAAAGCCAGTGAGAAGCTCAAAATGAAGCTTTTATTAAGTTTTGTTTGACATCTTGTAGCCCTCAGGTCTGAGAAAAACATGTAACGGTGTGAATTAATTGTTGCATAGTGTCTGCAGCTGAAGCTTCACATAAACCACACCAGACTCAGAATGTTATAATATTACTGATCACTTTAAGACTCATCGTCACTTCAATGCACTTTTATACTGGCAAGACTTTGCAACGACCGGTCCAAACATAAATTTAGTGACAATCAGCTTTTATCAGTGTTTAATGGTTAAAAGCTATTCACAGTGAGGAAGGACTGATTTTCTCTTTGGTCTTGAAATGGAAAACCCTGAACCATGAGGTCCAAAGCCTCTTCCCGTCAGAGGCCAAGGTTGCACTGTTTTCCCAAGCTGTCCATCCAAAATCAGTCCTCCTCAGACGAGAGGTGGGATCCTTCATCGTGAACCTCTCTGTAGGCGGCCAGGGGGCCACCGTCAGGAGTGTAGCTCCCCATAGAGATCTTCAGTCCTTCAGACAGTTTCTGGGCGGCCAGTTTGGCCTGCAGCTCCTGAAAATAAACCCCAAGACAGAAAGACGGCTGACATGAAAAGGTTGGTAAACAGAGAACCAGCAGTAAAGCTAGTGGTGCTAAAACCTTTAATTATGAATGATAAAGAGCTCCACTTGGAGACAGAAGCAGCAGCAGCAGCAGCAGCAGCACAAGGAGTTTGGCTCAGGAGTCTGGCTGTGACAACCAGCGACTGGATGCTGCCCTCTAGTGGTGATGGAAAAGAACTAAAGCCGACTATTATTATAAACGGCAAAAAATGTGAATTAGCCACTGCAGTGCTTTGCAAAAGTATTCACACCCCTTGAACATTTCACAATTTTGTTTCAAACCAACTCAGAGAGGAATAGTCAAAATATTCAAAGCAAATTGATACATGTATGGGTTTTTTTGTGTTTTTTTTTACAAATATAAATCTGAAAAGTTTGGCATGATTCTATTCAGCCTTTTTACTTTGATGCTCCCAAATAAAACTGAGCTCAACCAATTGCCTTTGGAAGTTGTAAAATTTATGAAAAGAATACAACTCTGGACTCTTCTTCAAATATCTGAGAGGTTTGTCAGAGAACAAGTGAAGAAATAGCATCATAAAAACCAGAAAACACAGCAGACAACAAACAGATGAAGTTGTGGAGTTGTAGTCATTGAGAGAAAGACATAGGCTGCACCGACCTGCTGTTTCTTTGTCTGTTCTCTGACGAGAGCGGCCGACTCTTCTAAAGACAGAAGCTGTGCTGGACTGTGATGAAGAGGAGGGAGTTTGGCTGCAGTGATGTCATCCAGGTGTTTCCTGTCACGCTTCTTTCTGTCCAGAGCGGAGAGCGGCGACGCAGTTCCAGAGGAACGCCCAGGAGACAAAGATCCTGATGGAGAGCCGTCATTTCTGTGGGGAAGTCTGGATAATATGGAGGAGAAGATGGTATTCATTAACAAAGTGAGAGAGCATCGAAACAAGAAAATGATACTCACGAAACAATGTGCTCTTACTGATTTGGTTTGAATTTTTGCTTCTTGGGAGCTGCAGACCTCTCGGTTTTTTCTAGGACAGTCATAAAGTGAGGCTGTTTCGCTGGCTGCTTTACAAGAAAGTAGTTATCTTTTGCTTTGCTGTTTAATTGTTCATTAAATTCATCAGCTCTCGCTTCAGACAGAGTAACTCTGTCCAAGGCAACCACAAGTTCACTTTCTTTGGTGTGATCAGAGTTCACTGCAGCCATCTCTGCTGTGGAGACACGCTGGTCCTGTTGCTTGTCCAAAGAGGTGTCCTGTGTGCCATCACCTGCAGCACCCTCATTCTCTTCATTCAGGCGTGGAGCTGCTGATGTGAGGGGTGCAGCAAGGTGCTGGGAAGAGAAAGCTTTGTGATACTTGGACTGTAACTCTGCTCTGGCAGCAGACATCAAGCTCTGCCTCCTCTCCTCCTCACTGCATTGCTCAATGGCGAGATGCACTTTCTCTGCAAAGTCTTGGATTTTCTTCCCTTTGTCAGGAAGAGTCTGCAAGAACCGCCTGCATAACAAGAAAAATCTGTTATGCTTTATCTTAATCAAACAATATATGCACATTGGTAACATATGTCACAGATGCCACTATGCAGCAATTTCTGTTTTGCCTGCATTTTCAACACAAAATACAACTCATACACAAATATACAATCAACAATGTCTTGAGTGCTTGCAATGAAAGAAAATTAATCCTGCACAAATAAAATAGAGAAAAAAATTCAGTTTTCTTTTTAACAAAAGATAAATAAAAAGACAATATAAAAAAGGTATTTACAAAAAGAAAACTTTGAAATTTTAAAAAATCAGAGAAAAGCATTATGTTCACTGATAACGGTGAATATGAACAGCAGTTACGAACGTTACGGCATTTACGAACGTTACGGCATTTACGAACGTCACGGCAGTTACGAACGTCACGGCAGTTACGAACGTCACGGCATTTACGAACGTCACGGCATTTACGAACGTCACGGCAGTTACGAACGTTACGGCAGTTACGAACGTCACGGCATTTACGAACGTTACGGCATTTACGAACGTCACGGCAGTTACGAACGTCACGGCATTTACGAACGTCACGGCAGTTACGAACGTCACGGCAGTTACGAACGTCACGGCATTTACGAACGTTACGGCATTTACGAACGTTACGGCATTTACGAACGTCACGGCAGTTACGAACGTCACGGCAGTTACGAACGTCACGGCATTTACGAACGTCACGGCATTTACGAACGTCACGGCAGTTACGAACGTCGCGGCAGTTACGAACGAAGCGGAAGGTGCAGCTAAAAACACATTCATGACTAATATTAACACAAAATATACTTAGATGCTAACAGTGTAATGATATTTGAATACAGTCGTAAGAGCTGTGACTGAATATGTCAGTTAAATACAGCTATAATAACAATGGCGAACACACGACGGAAACATGCAATCTACCGAATACGGACAAAAGCTAACTACATAATAACTGTCCGAATTACACCAGTCGAATATCACCAGTAGCTTGGAATACTACAAAAATAATGTCAATATATATACATATCATTGCAAATAATTTTTAGGTTTTAAGAGTTGCCTTTTATTGTACTTGTGAATCACAGAGGTGACAACTACTACCATTATGCCACGTTTATTCTGAACTGCGCATGCCCAGAGCCAGAAACTACAACCTCTCCAGTGGACCAACAGTGGCACGATAGTGGCGGGCCCTCTACTTATAAAAAGTTGCCTGTGCAATATATAAAACAAGTATAAGTTAAACCTGAAGTATGTGCCTTTAAAATAATTTTTTTATTACATATTATTTTATTACATAAAACTGTCGTTTTATATATTTTTGGTAAAAGACAAATAATCTGTGGAAAAATAAAATCGAGCTCCTCTGCCTTCTCCCAATGCAAATACACAACACACAGCTCAGTCAAAAACAACCAATCAGAGTCAGGAGGGGGGACTTAGTGTCAATAACTCCTGTGTATGCCACTCATGCCAACAGCTGAGCCTGTCATGACTGCATAGGCTAATTAGCAAAGCCACCAATCACAGGTTATCTGATTGGAAAAACAATGTTACATTAGTGGAGAATGCTAGATATTGAGCTAGCTGCACAGCTAGCACACTGAGCAGCATGTACAAGAGCGTGATTGACAGTGCTAAGGCCATACCCCTGCGTCGAATCTATTAGTAACCTGCAGGCCTAATCACACTTTTAGAACATATGCTGCATCAGCAGGTTGATATGGTTGTCCTGCCTCACTTCAGCTTCAGCTTGATCCCATTGCTTCAGGCCTGCATACATCTTCAACACACACAGCCAACTACACATTAAGTCTTACACATTTTATGTCTTTAAAGGCTTTAATTTCCAGAGTTGTCAATCCTTGTAACCTTTTATGAGGTATAAATAAACATGAGATTTTGTGTGTACAATGAATAAACTTTAAATATAGAACCTGTAAAAACAAACAAACAGATAAATTGATAATGTAATGATGGATGGATGGATACATAAGCACATTTTTTTCCACATCTGGAAAGTATACTTTACTTTACCAAAATGAGACGAAACCCTGAACATAATAAAATAACTTTTTCCAAGTGGAGCTCAACAAAAACATGCTACAAAAGCATTATTAACATTTATTCATCCCTCTGATATCTAAAAAACACACCTGTCTGAGTTCAGTAACCCATATTTAGCTAATCTGAGAGTAAACACAAAAGCTACAATAGGAGGGAGAAAGCGAATATCATCACAGCTGTCACTGTGTTTTATTGTACTTACTTGTTAGACAGGATCTTTTCCTGACGGAGCAGCAGCTCCTGGAGCTCCTCCAGGCTGTGGCTCCTCAGGTCTCCAACCTGTCCCTGCCGCTCCGTCCACGGTGAGGACATCGCTGCTTTTAGCTACTGACAGCCATTCGCTAACAGAGGCAGCGCCGGTTGAAAAGTCAACGTGTACCGAATCTAAAAAGAAACAGCTACTAGAATACAGATTATTTATTAAAAAGACGTAAAAGCTGCCTGAGAAGGAGGCTTCACTCCAAACCACACATTGTCACCACAGTGTTTGAAAGTAGAGTCCGTTTTCTTCTTCGTTTGAGGAAGCGAAATGTCACAAACTGCGCTCTATCGCCCCCACCGTTCGACATAAATACGTCGTTTCCATGGAAGCAAAAAGAAGCGTATTTGCTGCCCTCTTCCGGCCTTTGGTTAGCAGTACCACAATTGAGATTTTATGGATGATTTTATGCAATATTAGCGGGGTTTTTTCCAGACACAGAGGCACTGATATACAAGTACTTTATCTTATTGCCCTGAAAATGATGAGCTCCATTGTTTCAAATGGTCTACTTTATTTCTTCATTATACTTATATTTTTGAAAAACAACAACAACAAAAACTTTTTGAACTGGTCTATTTTTTTTCTCTATAAAAATTAGACGTTTTTCTTTATTCAAAATATTATGATAGTTAAATATTTATTGTCTCTTATTTCCAAAAGTGGAACTCATACATTATATCAATTTATTACAGTCAGTGAAATATTTTATTTATTTATTTATTTATTTATTACTGCGGCATACAGATGTCGTGGGCTCCACAATCATTGGGAAGACTGGTGACTGGACAGATGTCCTGAAGATTGTCATTAAGACTGAAGAAATGCCAAAAAAAAAAAAAAAACCAATTTAAAAAGTCAACAGGATTCAATCATAAAAATGTGTCATGTACTTAAACATCTCACAGAGCAATTATTATCTCTCATCCAAAAATGATACTTAGTAAAGTATGCTCTGATTTGGTGACACCAAATTGGTCCTGCAAAAAACAGGACTTTCTGTCCTACATTCAAACCAGCTCATCCAGCTGAGCAAATCACTCGGTGAAACATGGCGGTGGAGAAACAATGCTGTGAGGATGTTTTTGTGAAGAGTTAATGGGAAGATGACTGGAGCAAAAAACAGGACAATCTGGGAAGAAAATCTTTTCAAAATTTTAAAAGGGTCTGTGGTGAAGGTTGTACTTCTAACAGGAAAATGAAAATAAACATAAAGCCTGAGCTACAATGAATACAGCAGATCAGAGGATATTATGAAAACTATCCTATTAAAACTACAATGATTTTTTTTTCACTGTTATACTTTGTGTTTGTCTATCGCACAAAGTCCTGGTAGAACAATGAGGTTTGTTGATATGTGATAAAATGTAATCCTTTTGCAGGTTGTAAATATCTCCTATGTTCAGAGGGATGTTGGTGTTTAGATATGTCTTGTTGGCTGACCACCAGTGAAACCAGTCTGAACTTTTCCAGCTTTGCAGCCTCAGACTTTCCACAGCTGCATTTCCTGTCCGGATGTTTTCCAACCATTGAACCAAACCATTTCTCATTTAGCTCAGCAGACAATGGCCCACACTTTAGCCGAGAAGTTACAGCTGTGTCCCTCACAGCCTGTGTCAAAGGTCAAAATCTGTTGAGGGTTGGTTCTTTTCTTGCTTTCTCACACTGCTGCAAAGTTTAAAAAGAAACCCAGCAGACTTTATTTCTATTACGGATTTACAAAATACATTATCAATATTTATTAATGAACTTATAAATGGGTAGTTTAAAACTTTGATGCTTCCCCATCCAGTCAACCAAATTTTGATTAAAATTTTTCTCAGGTTATTTGGATTGTTTTTGATGAAATCTTGAAGTTTGAATGTATTATTAAGAATTTATTTACACACACATCTTTCCTGTAAGAACCATACAATTGGTTTATTTGTGTAAATGATCATTTAAATCACTTCCAAAATGTTCTTTTCTGTCCACATTTAGCATTAGCATTTATGTATTTCCGACACAATCTTTCTGTCTTTTTTAAATCATCTATAAGAGTACACTCAGTCACAGTCAGTCTGTTATGGCACAGAAGGTGGAAAGCAATGCTTGTGGCTCAGTAATGGCAGTCACTTTATTACAAACAAAAGCACAACTGCAAAGTCTTAGTACTCAAAATATCCGATAACCCACCACCAATACGAGACAGTAGGATTTGTACACAAAGGCATAATGCAAGTTAATAAATATTATTTACAGGGCATGAACAATAGCAAAATATATCATTTAATATATACAAATAAAAAACACTTAGAAATACAACCAGTAACCATATCAATCCTTAACCAGGACAGATATTTTTAGCTCAATAAATGTGGAAAATGGGCTACATATAAAAACACATTAAAAATTAATTCAGTTTATTACATCCCAGCAACATGTGTTATTACAAAGCTGCTGACTTTATACATCACCAATAACACTTTTCCATCATGCCTGGCAGAGACAATAAGATGTATTATGATTTTAACTTTCACCATTGTGATTAAAAAACAGAAAAAGTGAAAAAAAAGTTCACCAGTGGTCACAAAGATTCATTAACGTGTTTCATAAACTTCATTTTTACTTGTGCAGTTTTTAAAAGCTTTATCCACGGTGAGAACAATAAGCAGTACATTTTCATTTTAAATCCAAATGAGTTACAGTTAAGCCCACAGGTATCCATACTCCAGACGGATTTAGATTTAAAGTTAATTTAATTTGAACCAGAAGTTTGTTTCCAGTTGGAAAACACTTTAAGAAGAGTGTTAATTTAAAAATAAAAGTTTCTATTACGTTTATTTGAAAAGCGGCCCACTGAAAATGATCAATACCATGTCCAATAATTAATAGAAAAACTTTTTATGACAACAGAAATTTTTTTATAATTACTGAGCAGGTTTGGGCTTATTTTCACTGGTATTTTGACAATTTATATTTTTAAGGTTGCAAGTCCCACACTCAGGTTAAAGCTGGGACTTTGACTGGGCCACTGCAAAACATTCCTTATTGTCAGAAGAAACATGATGAAACATGATTAAGTGACAATTAAAGGTCACTTCAAATATAAATCTGCCACTGAGGTAGAGCTAGATACTAAATCAATAGCAATATGAATCACGGCCCACATGGTCAATATCAGTAGATAATACCTCTGATATTCCATAAATAAAATATTCACTGAACTCAGAGCCAGAACCGCACAGCATTCTGGGAGACGTATTTAGAGGAAAGGTTTTAGCCACTCTTTGGTTACCTAGCAACTCATTCCTTCTTTGGTCACCTAGCAACGACCTGTTGAGTAACTTAAGCAGCAGCAGTTTAAGGTTTCACCACTCACAACTGCTGAAAAAAAATAATAATAATAATAATAACAAAAAAACAACAACATGGAATGAAAACTGAGAATAAAACAGGAAAAGGTCCTGCAACCAATTTGGCAATAAAACGGTTAGGTTTTTCAGTCGCAATCGTCCAGCCCCACAGTGAGGGATATGAACAACTTTGGGCCTAACTGTAAATGACTCGACTCAGAAAGTTGCATATTTTCTCCTGAAAGTGTCCACAAGATCTGATAAACCAGAAAAATTAAAAGTCACACAATAAAAAAAGAGCAAAATAAATGTAATTATTATTTAGAATTTCCTAAATTTTGAACCCTTTAAATCAATCAGTGCTTCTCCTTCAGGTTGTGCCCCATCAGTTTCATGAAGGGTGAGGAAACCTGTAGCCTGGACCTGGGCCGAGGAGACGAGGTGGAAGACGTGACCGTCTGTGGTTTGGTTTGTGTAGCAGTGTCCGTTTTCGGCTCTGCATCCACCTCGTCTCTTCTGGACGGGACCGGACTCACAACGGGGTCAGACTCAGAGGACACGCCGTTCATCGCCAGGTTGCTGGACTGCAGGTACTGACTGTACTGACCAGGAGAGTACTTTAACAAACTGGTCTCCAGCCTGCTGGGTGGAGGGTTAGTCGAACTGTATGCCTGGATGGGCGTTGTTAGTCTGAACGATGGGTACTGAAGGGATGACAGGTAGGAAGGCCGTGAAGAAGATGGAGCCCAAGGTGTGGGCGATGAAGCTTCTGTCGGTGACAGAGGTTGAGTGGGTGATGTAGCGTTAGCTGGTGATGAAGGTTGGAGAGGTGATGAAGGTGGGGTGGAATGAAGATGGACAGATTCGACATCGTGCCTCTGCACTTCATGTCTGTAGTTTACATGAAGTAACGTGAGAATTAAAAACCAGTTTGAAACAAAGCACCAAATATAATCCCGTCGCCAACCCAGTGACCGACTCCTACCTGGGGAGCAGATCGCAGCCTACTCCTGCGTCTCGTCTTTCCAAAATCTCTTGAGGCTTATTCTGTGTGGACATAAAATACTTCAGCTTGTCTTCTAATTCATTATTCTAGGAAAAGGGAAACAGGAAACAGCACCATCAGGTCATCATCATGCAAAGGACGGCAGTCACTTTACATGGAAAAGAGGCCATTTGACAGGAGAAGTGGAAAACACACACGTCGCTGGAAGACCAGGATATCCTGCGCTCATCAGGTCAACCAATCATCTGCAGCCATGCAGAAGGAAGCCACACCTTAATTTAAACACATTTTATTCCTCACAGTCTTACCTCACACTCCACTATTGCGATTCTGTCAAGAAGCTCTGAAATGAACATGTCCTTCTGAGCAACCTGAGCTCGCAGAGATTCAACCTGCACAAAACAGCACAGTTACACACTTACAAATGCTTGGCAGGGGTTTCTAAAGTTCAAAGAAAATGTAAATTTGGCATAAATTTCTGACAGTTTTAACCTCTGACCTCTGGCTATAGTTGACCTTGTGACATTGTTTGAATAATTAATCTCACTTGTCCGGAAATGCTTGTTTTATTTCTTGATGAAAAAAAAAAATAATTTTTTTATTTTAATAAGATTTTAAGAGACTTGTGTCTCATTAAAACCAAAATATTTCCTCTTTTGAGTAAGAGGTCAAAAAAAGCAACTCCTCCAGTCCTAATCTGTCAGAGAAGCATATTTTATCTGTTGTTAGAATGAAATATAAAACTTATCTTGTTTTTATAATGAGATGCTGCTCCTGAATTTATTTCAAAGCATTTAAGCACATTTCCAGTGCTCTGGAAGGCAACTAATAACCTTAAAAGTAGAAAGTACTTTCTATTTTCTTCACAGGAGGTTGAATTAAGGTGCAGATTTTCTGATGAACAAAAGCTCATCAGGCTGCCGCAGATGAGATCAGGGTTGGATTCTCTCGGATTTAATACTACGTCAAACTTTTTGGCACAGATTAGCAAACTGAAACTGAACCTAATAAAGTGTCAGGTAAGTGTTTTTGTTTTCTGTGCCATCAGAAAGAGGATCAGGATGCATTTTTATGCGGCTGGAATGTAAATAAAGTGACAAGAGGTCTTCCTCACCTCCTCGATCATCCCCTTGACTTTCCTCTGCTGGCAGAACACCATGTCGTTCAAGTGCTTGATTCGCTCACGCAGATCCACGGCTTCTTCCTGCAGCTGCTTTGACCTAAAACAAGCATTAAGGATCTGTGAGCATCTTTTCCAGGTTTGAAAGTTTGTTGTTTGGAGAAAAATCAGAAAAATGCTGAAATGGTTGATACTGAAGAAGAGGAGGAATTTAATTTGTACTTTTGTGCTGCGGCTGCGTCTGTTTTGTCCATCAGCTCTAACAAACGGATACGCTGTTCGCACTCCTGCAGCTTCTGCTGGAGCTGGCTCTTCTCCTGTAAAATATTTTAGGTTTCATGTTGAAAAAGATTTCAAATGGAAACCAAAACCAAGACAGCGTCTCGCCAGAAAGCCGCCTTACCATCCCCATGCAGCTCAGGAGACGCTCTACTTCAACGATCCGCTGGTCTCGCTCAGCAATCTTGGCCTCTGCGGTCCTGAGGTTCCTCTCTGCTTCCTCCAGCCGCCTGATGTATTCATCCAGCTGGGCCTGTGTGAGCAGAAACATGCTGATGCTCTGCTCATGTGACCGATTCTGTTTGATCATCAGCAAAATGTGATAAAAATCAAAACATCTGAATCGTTTGGACTAAGCATCATGTACTCCTGTCCTCGTGGTAAAGGGTTTTTCCTCCTGTTATCTCTGAAAACAGACTTTGGTGAGCATAAGCAGCAAAGAATGCAAACCTGTAGGTTTTCTATCTCTTCTCTGTGTTTCTGTTGTTCGCTCTGCAGTTTTTCCTCGTACTCTCTCTGGAGCTTCGCGGTGAGATCCTGCACGGCGCGGATGTTTGCCTCCTGTGAAGACTCCACCTGGGCAACCCAAAGCACAGCACATTTAAGACCGCCCTCAGCAGATGGGAACATATTGAAACTGCACTGGGAGAAGCAGGTGTAGCTGAAATCTCAGCTCTGTTGTGCAGAAAAATACTGCTGGCCGAGGTTTGGGGAGCTATTTTGATGATGGGCTTGATTTTCTGTAAACTCCACATGTGAAGCATCTGTGTGTTTGGCAGCTGGCATGCACCCTCTCATCAGGGTGCCAGCTTCGCACATCAGCTGCAGCAGATGTTTGAAGATCTTTGGACATGCGTGGATTTGCAGGATCACCTGAAGTCTGAGCGTTTGGTTCTCAGCCTGCGCTGCGGCGAGCTCCCGCTCCTTGTCCCTGAGCTTTTCTTGAGTTTTCTCGTAGGTGCTCCGCAAACTCTTCACCTGGTCTTTCATGTCCACTCTGTTCTGACAATTCTCCAAGAGGGATTTCTGTGAAGGGGGAAAAGACACATGTGGTTTCTGTACCAGCATGCAGGAGTCAAATGAATAAAAATCCTGATTTGTTACCTGCAGGCTGATGTTTGCAGACATAAGGGAGCTGTTCATCTGATCAAAGTTCTCCATGGCTGCAGTACGAACCTTCACCTCAGACTCCAACGTTTTCCGGTGCGCGTTGGCAGCCTGGAGAGACGCAGGCTTTTTTTTAATTACTGTTCAAGAGTTTGATGAATCAGTTTAATAACGCGTTTCTTTTACGATCCTCTACCCTGATTTCTCGTGAAAGCTTCTCCATGGATTGCTGCATTCCTCCAAACTGCCCGTACATCCGTTCCCTCACTTTTTCCAGAGAGTCCCTCACCTGTTTGCAGGAACCAAGGACATACAAATGTTACCAGCACAGAAACCTCATGAAGTGGAAGCCGCTCTGCTTCTGTCCACTCACCTCCCGGATGTACTTCATCTCATCATGAAGGTGGTCGACGGTCCACTCGCGTGCCATCAGCTCCTGCCGTCTGTCCGTGCTCGTCCTCTGCACTACGCCGTACACCTTGGGCCCATGATGCTGCGCCGAGGTTGCCGGCGCCCCATTGGTTGTGTCTCTGAGGTGCTGAGGGAGACAGGATCACACCGGTCAGGTTTCTGCCCCCGACCTCCACTCAGGCTGACTTCTACCGTCTTTGAACTCTGGGTTTAATGTGTGGACATGCACACTTTCAGGTTTATGTGTCTGCATTTGGATGCGCATGTGTGTATGTTTGATTAGGCGTTTGCAGCACTGCTGCTGGTGAGAAACAGGAGGCTGGTAACAAGCTGCTAAAAGGGGTGCAGAGCAGAGTGCACAGACGGTGTCGGGTTTCTGCAACCCAGAACATGAGCTTCTGCCGTTTCTGCCTATTGTCCCTCGATCAGCCAATGAAAACAGACGCACAGGCACAGCATGGCACTGGGACGTCGACATAACTAAATAACAATAGTGATCGGTGCAGATAAATTACCAAACTGTGAGTCAGATCACGTTTCAATGAATATTTTATAGGTTTTTTGAAAGAGAAATTGGTTTGGGACTCCTAGTCCTTTAAACAGAGTGAAGTCCAAAGTACAAAAAAATAAAAAATAAATAAATAAATGACAGTAGAGAGCAATTAAACATTCTTACTTAAATGCAATATTCTACTGCAAGTTATTTGCTCTTATTGAATGTAGTGCAGTCAGATTCATGAACATTCATACTGTAACACTTGCAGATTTTGTAGAGCAACAACATCACTGCACAGAAGAAAAAGATCATCAGAAATGTCTTTGTGCTGAAATAAAAGGTCCTAAATACATGAGGCACTCATTGAAGCATGTTTACAACTAATCTAAGTAATAAAAATTATTGTTTGATTAAAAAATGGCCACAAACCAAAGATCAGAACTCAATTCCTCCAAAAGAATGAATGGTCAAAGAAATCTCGACCATCTTCCAATGTAAACACAAATGAACTGCTGCTGTTGTCTATTGTTCCTGAGAGTCGCCAATATCCTGCCAGGATATTAGCGACATCCTGAGAGTCATGCAGAGAAAGAAATGTGTTTGTAGGGCATCAGGAACTTGAGTCACGGTGGCTTTTGTTGCGTCTACCTGCTGAGGCGACTCCATGCCAGCCGGCCGCTCTCTGTGGATCAGCCCGTTCTTCTTCTTCCATGTTTCCTTGATAGGATTCTCTGCCTCGGCCTACAGACAGAAAACATTTTAATTAAAGACTGACTCTGTGGGTGATTTTTCATAGGCGTGGTGAACAAGTTGGGGTCAAATACAGTGCCATGAAAACATAAAGGTTGCACAAATGTACTTTTGTCATGACTCTTTTACAGGAAACAAATGTTTGTGCTGTCATTAAATGTCAGCCCTAGTTTATGTTTGCTGTTATGTTTATTGCTTAGATTGCATCAAGAGATATAATATGCTGAAACTATGTCATAATATTCTTATAATTTGAAGCAAAATAACACACAATAATCTCAATCATTCGATCATGACTGATCGTAATCTTGGTCTTCTCTGCATAATCTGAACGTTCAGAGCGTCATTACACAACACAGCCTGAGAAAGATGTTTTCACAACCAGACCACAAGCAAATAAACTCTTGGACTCAATGATGCAGGATGTAAATATCAAGTTTTATTTGTCCTGATGGTCTGTAATAAGGTCTGCATGTGTTTGTTTCCGTAGAGGAGCCGTTATTGTCCCTGCGGTTTAAATTGGATAAATATTTGGAGCTCTGTTTGCAGCTTTAGATCAGAGGTGGAACAAAAAGATCATCTCTGTTCATGAATCACGTTCGTAAAACGCCTGAACCCAATAATCTGACCACCACTCTGGGGTAGTTCTTCACCAAAACCCTGGATCAGCGTTAATCTCTTTTCACAGACACTCAAAATGTTGAACATACTTTCTGTCGTATTCATTTCATGCCTTAATGACGGGAATGTCTCCTTCTGTCCAGATTCCAGTAAGGCTGCAGACCAGTGAGCAAATCTGCACCAGTTATTTCTTCACTTCAGTAACTGATCTGTCCATCTATTGGGATTAGATTTTTAAGGAAATAAATCTGAAAGTCCAAAGAAAAGGGACATTCAGTGACTGAAATTGGTCAAAAATACAATTACTCTTTTCTTAATTTAGCTTTTATATGTAAAAAGAAGATTTTATGATCAGTTTATGTTTGAATTCACTTTATTTTAAAATAATTTTGTACATTTATTGTCCTTGGATTCAATCTAATCCCTACAGGCTTTGACCTCTGCATGTTTCTTCTTTTGTTACACATTGACACAATAAAGCCTGTATTTCATTTCTATTTGGTTTTACTTAGACATTTATCAGCAAATGTTTTCACTCAACCCAAAGCAGCAACTTCCAGAGAAACTCCTATTAGTTAATCTAGAGAAACATTTATCATTAAGCTTTTAATATCGGAATAAGACCTGGAGGAACTCAGAAAGTACCATCTAGTTTTATCAGAACAAGAATCCAGAGAAACCCCTGATAGTTTATAAATTACAGATTACTTATTCTTAAACACGGGGAACTAATTTGTAATTTTACACTTTTTTGTTTTCTTTTGCTCTTTCCTTTGGTTTGTTGTTTTGTTGTATTTCCTTCTAACGCATGTAAAGCACTTTGAACTGCCTTGTTGCTGAAAATGTGCTGTATAAATAAAATTACTGAATTTAAAAGAGTTAATGCATTTTTTTTAGTGATGAGCAATACATTTTTTAGGGATTTTAGGTTTAAGATGTGACCAGTCAACATTCACTGCCCTTTGAAAAGTGGGGAGAATACAAAGCCTGGCTTTTTGACATTTTAAAGATAAATATCCAAATACAACATTCCCACAATGAAACATGAGGGTGGAGTGTCACGATGAAACTAACGATGAAACTAACTGCAGTGAAACTTGATAATGAATGAGATAATTGTTGTCCAGAGACTTTTCATCCAGTCTGATTGAGCTTTAGCAATTTTGTTTTGAAGAACCGATGTAATTTTTTCTCTGGATGTGCAAAACTGCTAGTGACACCAAAAGATTTGAGGATCTAATTGCAAAGTGAACAAACAGACACCACAGATCAGGGTTTTATTTGTAATTTTAAAAAGTGCCAAGATATGAAAAAGTAGAATGGGATGTGAATACTTTTGGAAAACTCTGAATTAAAGAAATTCGGGTTCAGAAGTGGGAGCAAAATGACTGATTAAAGTTCGGAAAAGCTCCTGCCATCTAAAAACATGTACAACATATTCCTTTATTACACAACGTTTAATCTTTTGTTTCAGGACGAGCCGAATTAATAAAACTTACAAAGTAGTTGGAGAAGACGGCGACAGTTTCGCAGAGATAAGAATGAGGAGGAAACAAGGACAAAGATGCCAGTGTTGCCTCTTGGACGGCACAGGGCCTCACATTTCATCACTACTTCATCTACAAAAGACGCGGCGGCGTTGAGAAACGCGCGCTGATTGGTGGGGATGTGAATTCCAGCAGATGTGAGGGAGGAAAAGCTGCATTTTTATGCGTTGGTAGCATAAAGATGGCTTTGAACTTGACAGTGTTTGTCCACATAGCGGGGTAATGTTTACCCGGGTTTTATAGCTGCATCCATACAGTTCAGGTGGTGAACAGGTTTCCTTTGTTTCCACGCCTGGAGAAACCGAGGCTGACCTGAATTACACCAACGCCGTTGTGAACTACTCATAGTTAAACACCTAAATCTGGCTGAGCTGAGAATCACATGGCTGCTTTCTGAAGGAGAAAGCTGCTGATTTCCAGCACAAACAACAAAGTCTCATTTAACTTCACAACACAAAGACCTGAGATGAAGCAGAATCGTTTGGAGACGCTGCGAGCCATGAAGGAGGCGAACCCTAACTCTGCAGGTTTAGCAACATTTTTGTGGAGCTACTTTAGTCTGTGCGCTACAATGATGATGCATTAGAGTCACAGTTCTGGATTGCGTTCATAATGAGTCAAGCTGCGGGCCACACACTTTCTAATTTTACAATGTAAAGCTGCTTCAGTGTGTGTTTCTGTCCAAACATGCATCTCCCCCTCTCAGAGTATTTTGGTAATTTCCTTCCTCCTTGATTAACTTCATAACTTCCTTTTATCACAGCTGGACAGACTTGAACTGTGTGGTGATTATGCCAAAGATCACTGATAGTAAAGAGGTTTGTAGCACCGTCAGCCTTCAAGGTTCAGATAAAACCTGTGCAGGTAAAGACACTCCTTCAGCTTTCATTCCTGTCTGCAGAAACCTAAGAGTTATTTTTATGAAGTCGTGGCCTGATGACCTCATTCTTCTCAAGATGAAGCAGATTTTTGCTCAGAACACTCTTCTGATCTTTATCTCCTAAACAAAAAGAAACTGCAATCAGGAGGAACACTTTGCTTGTTTTAGCCAGGGGCGATGAGCAGACTTTGGGAGGTTTTTTACACTTTTTAGCGATATGAAAACTGTGCAAACAGATGTCGCAACTTCCACAAGTCAACACTGTTCCAACTTCCAGTGATGAAATTATTTCAAGCATTTTGACTATGGCATCCTGTAACATTTTCAGATTGTTCCCTTCAGTCTAAAAGTCTTTGTTGTGTCAGAGGCGCCTCACAAAAGGATTGTTAAACTGTCAG
Organism: Poeciliopsis retropinna; assembly: GCA_010277075.1. NCBI lineage: Eukaryota > Metazoa > Chordata > Actinopteri > Cyprinodontiformes > Poeciliidae > Poeciliopsis > Poeciliopsis retropinna. Next base: position 14,831,566 of record VMRM01000006.1, on the reverse strand, counting down.
GCATCTTCTTTTTAACCAACAAATCATTTGTCAGTCTCTTGTTAGCAAATGGATGCTGACAACAAGACCATGGAAGTCTTGTTCTTTCATGGACTTTAAGTTTTTAATTTAAATGTACTATTTTATTAATTCGACAGGTTTCTTCCACTCTTTCAGACAATCCTCAGAGAGATCGCAGGTGAAAGCAAATGCCCTCAGGCCTGCTGGTGTTTGTCAAGTTGGCTGAACACTGGTTGGCGTTTCAGAGCTGCAGCAAACACACCGAGGTGCAGCTCAGTCTCCTTCACAGGCCTGTCGCAATAAATCAATTTATAGTGTGATAAATTAAAACATGCCCAACATTTTCCATTATCATTTTCTCCTTTCTGTCTCGTTCTACCAAAAATTAAATGACAAAAATCTTCAGTCTGGTGCTTCGGTCTCAACTGGCTCCGTCCTTTGATGGAAATTGTAGTTTACAGAGACATTATGCCTCTTATTTGTTGTTTTGGTTACCGGTATGTGTTCTCTAAATCTAAAATGTGTCCCAGTTCCATTGCTAAATGCTCATTAAAATGCAAAGTTTATTTATCTGAGAATGTGCTCTTGCATTATTACATTACTCTAAAATTGTCTGAAAACAACAAAGTTGTCGTTTATTGCAATAACTTCAGGCACAATTTATCATCCAGCTAAATTTGTTACCGTTACAAGTCGTGTGATTCCCTCCAGTTTGTGTTTCCTGGAGTCAGTCTGATCTGTCTTCTCATTTTGCACTCTTAAGAACTTAAAATACAAGAAAAGTCCGTTTTTTGGGACTTTTCTTGTATACGGATGTGACTGCTTCATCTCTCGATGTGTTTCCCTACACAGCAAGAAGCAGAGGTACGTCTCTAACTTCTGTTTTTTGTTCTCAAAAGACTAACCTGAAATACTATAAATGTGCATTTATACCCACTCATCCCAGTTATTTGGATAGTAGGACAAATAAATGAGGTAAAATATTTAGGCTGTAGAGATTCACTACGACACAAAAAAGAAGCCAAAAGGCATGTAACATGATTTACTACATGCTGGTAGCAACATACATTCATGCATTTTATCACCTTTTTCTCTTTATACTTTGCTTTAGAAACACAGCTCTGTGTGTAAAAAACATTCACCTTAAAACTTTTCTCAGAAATGACCAGGCTGAGATTTGCCTGAAATCTAAACACCACATCTGCAGCCCAAATACGACTCTTCATGTGGAGTTTAGCCAATATGTTTGATCTATTAGTAGTTTTTTACACTCCCGTGTGTGGAGTGAAAACTAGAAAACTGAAAAAAGTTTTTTGTCAGTTGTACCTCGAATGAGTTTTCTAATGTTACATGTCTGAGCTTTTGAAGGTTGCATTTTACTTTGCAGTTAGCATTTAAATGATATTTTACTATTTATTTGAATTTAAACTGCCGTTAGTTGAACATCTCAACTTCAACTCCTTCATTAGAGAGAGACTCTTTAAAACACATTTGGAGATTTGACAAAATTTGAGAAAAACAACAAAATAATGAGATTCTCACTTTTCTCATAAGTTAAAATCTCTTGTTTCATCTAATGAACCCCATAATATGATACAGGCACTGCATCTCGAATCTGGTGTCCGTTGTCTTGTAAACAGAATAAATGGATCTTTTCTGTCAGGGAATCCCATAGCTGCTTCCTGCAAACCACAGAAGAAGAAGAAACTACTGACAATGCTGGTGTTACTACAATTTGTGTTTCCCCATCAGATCCGGTTCCCCAATCGTCTCTTTCAGCCCAGATGGCAAAATACACGTGTGGTTGTTCAGCGCTCTTATCTAGAGAACTACGGACACCGTGAAAACTCAAACAAAGCGTTTCAGCGAAGTTATCCCACTTTTTTCCAACTGCACCCTAATCAGACACACATAGTGCCTGTTTTCCCCCAATATCTGGGGGAACTGATGGGGAAACGCGAATCGACGTGCCTTCAAGTAGAACGCTTTTTTTTAAAACACTTGCGTACTTAGTTTCAAATAACCTAGCACCAACTAGTGGCTCAGCGAGAGCATTACACCTTCTCGATGTGTACTGTTACTGTGTAAACAAAGATTGCAATTAGAACGTCTTCATGTAAATATGTTAACAGAAATGGAACAAAATCTCCATTTTGTTGTAACAGAGTCAGTCCTCCAGTTTTTAGCTGTTCCTTGGTTTAGATCATGAAGAGGATCTAAACCAAGAGTTTGCAGAGTTTCGTTGGGTTTCCAGGGCTAAGCAGCTGTACTCAAGCCTTACGTCACTAAGTGTTGTAAATGATGTCACCGCTGGACTGCAGCCTTCTCTGGAGGAACAAATCACATTTCTGTCTGATGATCAAACTGACAAGTCTGGATGTTGCAGCTGCCAGAAGAAGATCAGCTTTTTTCTGACTGCATTTACATTTAGCTGGCTGCAGATGGAGTCATGATTTTGCGCTCTCCTCCTGAATCTCAGTTATAGTTACACAAATTACTAATATTTCAACAGCTATTTTCCACTCATTTTGCAACATGACCAGCGCACAAAACAAGGTCCGTAAAACTTTAATAAAACTGAAAAGTGTGCCAATTTTTAAGATAATTTAGGGCAGAAATGATGATCCAAGCCTTCTGATCCAACATCAGTGTCTGACCTCAGAAATAAGGAATGACCTTTGCTTTCTGGTAGAATGGTCAAACATTTCCTTGCAGAGGTGAAGCTGGTGACTCAATATGTTTGCAGTATAGTGTGTATGTAAACATGGTTTTCTTGTAAAAGGAGGGGCAAGAACTGCCACAGTTGACCACAGCTCAATAAATATATAAAAATTACACTTATGTGCACAATAAAGGTTGCATTAAAAGTACAAATGATCCAATATGTGCAATATGCACTACAGTGATGCTATTAGATTTGGCTTTGCTGCCAAGAAAACTTTACTGTGACCAGAACTGGAGCCATAAAAACATATCAAAGCTTAACTTTATCAGATTTACATTAAAGAGGGTTTTTTATGGACATTTGGTAACAAATAAACTTTCTTCACATTGTTCTGCGGTAAATATTTTATGCAAACAGTTCTGCAGGTTCTGCCCTGCTGCCTTTCCTGTTTATGTTGAGCAACAAAACCAGAAAAACAGAAAACAAGCTCTGGTTGGTTTAAAACTAGGTAGAGGCCATTAGCTTTACATTACTGAGACATTTTCCATATTTATTAATAAGCTTATTTGCAGAAATGTAAAATTCTCTATTGCCAAAGGGCACTGTTTTATTGTTTTTATTGATTAAAAGGTTGAAAATGATGGCTCCAAACAGAAATAAACACCTTCCTTTGTGTGGACCGTCACGGTCCCACCCTCCCAAACCAAAGCACGCTCAGAGATTACTCCAACTTATCAGTGCAGAGGTGTGGCAGCGAGATGACCACTCCGCTCTCTGGCCAAGGTTCACTCAAAGCATGCCACAGTAATGCAGTCAGGCTGCTGCACAGCGAAAGCACGCGCAAACCTCTTGAGAGGCAAAAAGCAAGTTCTCTGTTCTCACGCTCTCACTGTCGGACTTAGGACCAGATCCACAACACAAACAAAGCCTGTGTGAGAGCCACCTACAGCAAACACCCACACAGCCTGCAGCGACCGCAATTCACACTGTCACCTTTAAAAATGTCTGCCGCCTTTCAGCGAGCTAATAATTTTATGGGCTTTTGTTAGCGGCAGTGTGTCTCCACTCAGCTGGTGTGTGTTTCTGAGTATTTTCTCCTGGATCGGCCGAACTAGCAGAAGGCTCTGACGTTATCTTTAAAGCAAATGTGAAGCAGATGTTTGTGTATTATTAAATCCACACGCCCTTCGGTCATGATTGCATAACTGGACCTGATGATAAAAGGCATAAATCTCAGAGTCTTCATCTTGCAGCTAAAGAATCAAAATGTGGGAAGTTTGAAGGGGCTTCCCAGTTTTCTTGAGTTAAAGCTTTAACTTAACTTGATTTAATAAAGCCTGAGCTGCCTGAATCGGACCGGGGCGGCTTATTGTGGAAAGTCACTGTGAGAAACTTCAGACTTACTGTGTCTGCAGTTTTTTCCTCCTTTTTTCCATCATTTCCTGCGAGCAGAGTCAACCTGAGGACCCTCCTCTGGAAAAAAAAAGACATTCAGAAACACACTGCAGTGAGAAAATGGTAGCTTGAAACAATCCAGAGTCACCAACATCTCTGCAGTTTATTTACAGATGATGAACAGCAAACAAAGTTTATGTAAATGATGTGAAACTGTGAAAAAAGTAACATCTGTCATGCCATGTACAGCACAGTAAATGCTCTGTTATGGTTAATTTCCAAGCTAAATGTTTAGCAGTTAATCCTGGTTACTTTTGCAATGATAAAAAAAAACATGCAGCATTTAGGTTACACTGCAGAAACATAAACTCTTACCAAGAATTTTACTGAAAATGTAGTTCACTTGAAACAAGACAAAACTAACTGATAAGTAATATTTCAGCAAGATATGGGAGCTTGTTTTAAGCCAACAACACCTTAATATTGATCAAAAGGTATAAAATTATTTCACTTATAATAAGATATTTTTCTCATGTTTTAAGCAAAACAATAATAAAATACTTGTTGATCAATATCAAGGAATTACTGACTTAAAACTGGTGCCAAACTGTACTTGTAAACTAGTTTTGTCTTATTTCAAGTGTGCTGAGCTATTTGTACTGCAAACTAGACAGAGTAGGATTTAGTGCTTTTGCAGTGTAGAAGTTAAAAACTGGCTTATTTCATCCAAGAGGCGTTGAAATAAACATGACATCCCAGCCTCCTGCCCACTGGGCTCCCATTACAGGCTTGTGCAACTGAGCACATAAACCATAAACCCATCAACCCTGAGAGGCAGGGGGCTGCAGATGTCAGCTGAGACGGACTCAAACAGGAGGAAGGAGAAAAGAAAACATCTTTCCTACCTCGCTGGAAGGAGCTGCAGGGTCCTCTGTGGTGGTGGTGGAGGTGGTAGCCCTCGGTCTGGAGCCGTAGCGGAGCATGTCTCCTCTGCTCTCCGGTCCTCGCCTGTCTCCGTCTCCCTCTCTCCAGCCCCCTTCCTCTCACTCCTTCCTGAGTTCCGCTCAGGCTCTCAGTTCGACCATTTGCCCCCGGCTCCAGGCAGCGGAGAGGAGAGGAGGGAAATCCCCCTCAGTCAAGCCTGCAGCTGGGAGTCCACGGGTCCACTACCTCCACGCCAGATCCACGCTGAGCTGGTAAACTGTTGTGCCTTCACCTCGGCCACCTCCCTTGCCTCTGTTCCCATCAGACCTGTCGGGCCACATTTCACCTGCCTCCCTCTGCTGGACTGTCACAGGGCGGGTCCTCCTGCCCCGGGGCAGGGGCAGGTGGAGCGGCGCCTACCAGACACGAGTGGCCAGCAGGGGGCGCTGAAGTGGCGCTGGAGCCTTTCAAAGGTAATAATAGAAAATTGAGTCAAACATATTCTATGACAAAAACTAACAACATATTTTCAGTTTATTCCAGTTGTGTTTGTTCTGTTCAATATGTATATTGAATAAAATCCTGAGGCCGCACAGAAACACGCGTGGGACGTCTCCATCTGAGCAGGTGCTCTTTTATTCCGTTCCCCCAAATACAACACAGCACGAAGGTTCCTATCCACCGATAGCCTGATACTGCAGTGTTCATCTAAATAGCAGCAACAAACCTAACATTACCTCCCTTTCTGAGTGGAAGAGACCCAGAAGAACATCAGATCAGTCTGATGCAGTAAATATGTAAATATACTCGCATTAGCGCTGGACAATAAACCAACAACAACAATACATATCGCGACAGACACGCGATCAACATCAATAGATAGTAGAATACAGATAAAATATTCAATAATTTCACTTAACTTCGAACCAACAGCGTGAATATGGATAAACCTGTCCGAAGTCACAGCTTCTCTCTTCCGGCCGTTGATATTCGCGGTCTCCGAAGGACCCGGATGCAGACCCTGAATTCGGACACAGCTTTTAACGTAAGTCTAGAAAACGTGACGTATTACGTACGTGAGAACATAGAATTCGGCGGGTTTATGCCTGTGACGTGTGAACGGACGTCATAAACGTAAGAGTCTTTCATTCCTTCTTTTGCTCCAGCCCTCATTTTGCACTCGCTTGTCGCAAAGCTCGGATCAGTAGTTGTTCTTCTTGCTATTTTAGCAGAAAACTTGAATTTTATCCCCAACCAGTGAAGTTTAGAGCGATCATGCCTCGTGGAATGGATTCTTCAACGCAGAGCGTCACCGTCGGCTCCCTGAGGGGTATAATCCATCCACTTTTCATCCGATTGACCTGGATGGAGTGGATGCGTTTGGCCAAAGGAAACCCATCTTGCTCCAACACCTTCGTTCTGGTCAAGATCTTAGAAAATGTCCTGGAGCTCTTTGTAACCTATGCTCTGGATAATTTTCAACAGGACAATTGCACCACAGAAGCCATTGAAGAAATAGTTGGAAACAAAGTGCCAGAAGCCTTTGCCAGAGTTGTAAAGGTCCGTGGAGATGTGCAAACTGAACACACTGTCACTTTAAACAAGCTGATTGTCACCTATGTTTTGGAAAGAGTCAAGTTCAGATCAGACTCTGACAGCAATTCAAGCGGTCACACTCAAGTGTTCAGTGGGATGGTTGACGAAACCAAAATAATGATAAAGGATCTTTTTGTGAGACTGCATGCAGGGAATCCAAGACACCTGTCGTCAACCCTGTTCAGCCAAAATCTTTCTTCAATCGTGTGAGAGGGAGGATAAACGGGGTTTTCACGAGATTCACTAGGAGGCATTCAGCTAAGGTTGTTCCAGTGAATCTACCTGAGGAACCCCAAATGTTTTTCACTGTTGTGACGACCTTCATTCCTTCCAACACATTGCCAAGAAAACTCCCACCGTGTGGAGGCCTGCAGTGCTGTTGATGATGTGTCAGACATCATATGTCTAGATCAGGGGTGCTCATACTTTTTGAGACCAACATCTACTTTTTCTCTCACCAGTCGGCTGAGATCTACCTCATGAGACGAAGACATAAAAATTGTAAATTAAACTCTATTGACTTATTTTATATGCAAATATGTATCAGGTATAGCAGAAATAATAAAGTGATAGAAAACCTAATGCAGTTTCTTCCTCAGTGAGATTCTGACACTGGGAGCAGGTTACTGGTTTCTCAGTCAGAAGCTGGTTGCAAACCTGAGGCCAGCAGTTCTGGTAGATCTGAAATTTGGATTGATGACGTCAATATGAGAAACTACAGGGTGATAGGAGGAAGCAAAGAGCTCTGCAAAGGTAAAGGTAAATCTTCTGAAGTTGGGATATAATTAATTTCATTTCACATAATTATCTCGGTAGAAGCCATTTGTTAAAACTTAATGAAATATACACTCAACAAAATTATAAACGCAACACTTTTGTTTTTGCTCCCATTTTTCATGAGATGGACTCAAAGATCTAAAAATCATTCAGATAAACAATATTACCATTTCTTTCAAATATCGTCCACAAATCTGTTTAAATGTTTGATAGTGAGCACTTCTGCTTTGCTGAGATAATCCATCCCACCTCACAGGTGTGCCACATCAAGATGCTGATCTGACATCATGATTAGTGCACAGGTGTACCTTATACTGCCCACAATAAAAGGCCACTCTGAAATGTGCGTTTTTGCTTTATTGGGGGTTTGGGGACTCAGAGCCAGTCAGTAGCTGATGTGACCACCATTTGCCTCATGCAGTGGTGAGGCAAATGCATGCATCTATTCTTCGCATAGAGTTTATCAGATTGTCAATTGTGGTCTGTGGAATGTTGGTCCACTCCTCTTCAATGGCTGTGCGAAGTTGCTGGATATTAGTGGGAACTGGTACATGCTTTCATATACGCCGGTCAAGCACATCGCAAACATGCTCAATGGGTGACATGTCCGGTGAGTATGCTGGCCATGCAAGAACTGGGACATTTTCAGCTTCCAATAATTGTGTATAGGTCCTTGCAACATGGGGCCGTGCATTATCTTGCTGAAACATGAGGTGATGTTCATGGATGAATGGCACAACAATGGGTCTCAGGATCTCATCACTGTATCTCTGTGCATTCAAATGCCATCGATAAAATGCACCTGTGTTTTTCGTCCACAACAGATGCCTGCCCATACCATCATCCCACCACCACCATGGGCCACTCGATCCACAACATTAGCATCAGCAAAGCGCTCACCCACACGACACCACACACGCTGTCTGCTATCTGCCCTGAACAATGTAAACCAAGATTCATCCGTGAAGAGAACACCTCTCCAACGTGCCAGACGCCAGCGAATGTGAGCATTTGCCCACTTAAGTCTGTTACGGCAACGATCTGGAGTCAGGTTAAGACCCCGATGAGGATGATGAGCATGCAGTTGAGCTTCCCTGAGACGGTTTCTGACAGTTTGTGCAGAAATTCTTTGGTTATGCAAACCAATTGTTTCAGCAGCTGTCTGAGTGGCTGGTCTCAGACGATCTTGGAGGTGAACCTGCAGGATGTGGAGGTCCTGGGCTGGTGTGGTTACACGTGGTCTGCGGTTGTGAGGCCGGTTGGATGTACTGCCATATTCTCTGAAACGCCTTTGGAGACGGCTTATGGTGGAGAAATGAACATTCAATGCACGAGCAACAGATCTGGTTGACATTCCTGCTGTCAGCATACCAATTGCACGCTCCCTCAATGCTTGCGGAATCTGTGGCATTTTGCTGTGAGACAAAACTGCGCATGTCAGAGTGGCCTTTTATTGTGGGCAGTATAAGGTACACCTGTGCACTAATCATGATGTCAGATCAGAATCTTGATGTGGCACACCTGTGAGGTGGGATGGATTATCTCAGCAAAGCAGAAGTGCTCACCATCAAACATTTAGACAGATTTTTTTTTTTTGTTAATGGAACCGAAACGCACTCAATTGCACAACACCTTGTTGAAACAAAATGACTAAGATTATTCATTTTAACACGTTTTGTTGATTTTATTATTATTTAATGAAGCTGCAAACGTTTAGAACCTTAGTGAATATTTCTGATAAGCCTGTCAGAAGAGGGAGTTCTGGTCTCAGCGTCTTGGTGGATGAGATCGCGATCGACGTTATGAGCACCCCTGGTCTAGATGATGTCGAGCAACAGGAAGGAGAACCCAGGTTTAAAATTACACAGAGGGAGGCCTGGGTACAACCAGAGAATCAGCAAGAGGAGGAATTAGAAGTTGAGCCCAGGTATGATGAAGTCACACCTGTTGAGGTCGATCCTCTTGAATCATTTGATATTTATGTCACACCAATTAAATCGTTTTAAACTTGTTGTTTAGTCGTTACTTAGGCCATTTTACAATTGTTCTTGGTCGTTTTAAAATTGTTTGTTTGTTAACTAGTAGTTAGGTCATTTTACAATTGTTTAGTACACTGCTCAAAAAAATAAAGGGAACACTCAAATAACACATCCTAGATGGACAGTTTGATTTCACAGAAGTTTGATTTACTTGGAGTTATATTGTGTTGTTTAAGTGTTCCCTTTATTTTTTTGAGCAGTATAGTTATTTAGGTCTTTTGAATAATCTTTGTTGTTTGTATAACTACAAAGGTTGTTGTGACAACAAAGATTGTTGTCACAACAACAGCAAATTAATTAATTAATTACTTAATTAATTAATTAACATTAACTAATTAATTGTTAATTATTAGCAATTAATTACAACTTTGTTAATTGTTGTATTCAATTAATTAAGTCTTAATTGAATCGACTATTTAAGTCGATTCAATTAAGTCTATCGAATAGACTTAATTTATTCAGTATGATCAACACTTCTAATAAATGAAAAATGAGCAAAAATGCTTATTTTAAATAAAGGGCTAATGTTAGCACGAGGGTTATAATTAGTATATTGAGTCACTAGCATGTTGATACTACCATATGGATGAGGGTTATTGCGAGCATGTTAAGTGACATGAAATTCCTCCATTCAGTATGCTAACATTAGTGTATAAACTAACATGCTAAATTTAGCTTAAGTGACTTCAGTAGCACCTATGATGTCACCAGCATGTTTATTTACATTGACTTAATCCATTGGGTGTGATAAATATTGCTAAAAAATATGAAATTATGTCACATGTTTATTTTAGGTACAAGGCTAATGTTAGCATGAAGGTTATCATTAGCATATTGAGTCACTGGCCTGTAGATTCTACCAGTAGGACACAGGTTATCGCTAGCATGTTGACAAACACATACAATTAGTCCATTCATGCTAACATTAGTGTACAAATTAAAATTATACTAAGTCCTAAGTTTAGCTTAATTGATGCAAGTAATATCGACATGTTAGTGACTCTATATGCTAAATGATAGCCATCATGCTATCATTAGCCTTGTACCTAAGTAAGCCTTTTACATAATTTCATATTCATTAGCAATATTTACCATACTGAATGGATTAAGTCAATGTAAGTAAACATGCTGGTGACATCACACATGCTACTGACATCATTCAGTATGCTAATATTGGTGTATAAATGAAAATGATCCAAAATGCTAAGGTTAGCTTAAATGCTGTCTGTAATGTGTGGCACCAGCATGTTAATTTACAGTGACTTAATCTATTCAGTGTGATAAATATAGCTAATACACATAAAATCATGTAAAATGCCTTGTATTTTAGATACCAGGCTAATGTTAGCAGGAGGGCATGGTGTTGCCACCCGTCCCCTAAAATATGGAATCGTATTTGGCTGTTAAATGTTGGGTGAACCGATACGATTTGTTCTGTATTTCTATAAGTGTCCGACACACACGCCTATCACACACATATCAACACTAAGTGAAACAATATTGACCAAAATAAAACACAGGAAATATTAAGGTTAGCTAAATTGTAGAACCGTATTCATGTCTATGCTTTAGCCGCTAAGCCTATCGGGGCTAGCTAAGCAGAGGTGGTGGAATAAGCTAACTCACGTGCTCTTTGGTTACCTAGCAACTCACTTGTTCTTTGGTTACCTAGCAACTCACTCATTCTTTGGTTACAGAGCACCAACCTGTTGAGTAGCTACTTGTGCAGCAGTTTAAAGTCTAAAAAACAACATGGAGTAAAAACTGGCTAACAGGTTGAATCCCAAAATATTCAGTAGCCATCTAATTTTACCAACATATTTCTTTGGTAAGCAAAGATTCTTTATTGAATCTATGCTGATTAATGACTTGTTTGATGACAGTGTGACCTTCACTGTTATCAAGCTTTTAAGCGCATCGTTTACACATAAAAACATCAAGAATGAAAATCTAATCAATCAATATTCATTTTGAAAGTGAATCCCTTTAATCCTTTTAATGCATCTCCTTTTTAAACTTTAATTTGTGGTCAAATATTTTCCCATTGCAGTTACTTGAACTGGAAATGACTTGAAATCTCGAGTCGAAGCTTCAGAAATGAGTTTCCATCACGGACACAGTTGGTTCAGGGAATAAATAATTGAAACGGCTGACAATGGATATTGATGAAAAGGATCCCAGCCATTATTTTTTAATGCTAACTCTACCTGGGCCCTTACCACCAACAGATAGATCCCCGGGTGTTTCACATGCTGTTATGGCAGCAGAGCGGAAGGACGATCATCCTGTGAGTGACTGCAGTTTCTTCCTTTTCAGAGAAACAGGAGAGAAGAGACTCAGGTTGCCCAACAAAACCAGCTGAATGTCAAAGCTGCCAACAAAAAAACCCAGTAAAAGTGAGAGAGAAGAAAATCTGTTCATTGGCTGGTTAATCAGTAACCACACAGCAAACAAATACATTTTTCTCTTTTTTTACATCTGCAATCAGTCCAAACTCGGTCCAGGTCCATGTGGGCCTTTTTTTTTTTCTACCGTTTTCACTTCTCGTCATGTTCACACTCTCACTGTTTGTGACATCAGCGCAGGCCTGGAGCGTTTACGCCGCTACGCCCATAAACTCCACTGCTGCAGGAGTCGAGCCAAAAAGCAGAGAGATGTGTTGACGTTTTCTGGAATGCCTCACATGTTTACCTCACACAGCTTCGCACTTTACCCACTCAAAGAGAGAAAGTTTTGTTTCTAAACTCCACAGCAGCATATGTCCACTTTTTAGAAAAACATAAAACATTTTGAGCAGTCTTAAAAGTCTTGTTTTAGCTTCCCTTTTTGTCGTCATTGATCGTCACCTGAGTGATTTACGATCTGGAGAAGCTGGGAAACAGGAAACCATTGTTTATTCTTCCTTAATCTCCGGTAATTTACAGGTTGATCAGGTCGGTAGGGAGAGAAATGAGTCACGAGTCAAACATTAAAATCCTGTTCCCATATAGAGAACCAGCTTCTCCAGGTTTAAGGAAAGGACTGAGTGCTCTGCTGCTTTTTGGCAGAGCTTTCCCAGTGTTTTTGCAACAAACAGAAGTTTTCTTCTGCACAAACTTTGCAGCATCGACATTATTAGATCTTCAAAGATTCAAATTGCTTTTATTGAGAAATGTTTCAAGTTCAAGAAAACCGTCAGAGTTTCTTGCGTCAACTTTTCTTTAAGTTGCACCCTGTCCTGCTGGACATCAGGCTCTGGGACTAATCCCAAGTGTTGGTGCAAGTCTAATCCCAGATATTTTGTGTCCATTCACTGCTCTGGGATTATCCTCTGGAGATCTTGTGGTCCCGTCACACTACCAACATTTTCATAAGATAACCCTTTTCTTGAAGACTTTATTAGTTTAAAACTCCTTTTGTCTCATTAACTCAAAATATTTAGAAATTTAAGGCAAATTTCTTCATTTTTCTTCATTTTGTTTAGAAATAGTTTCCTAACAACAACAACAACAAAACCATGTCTAGTTATGCTAACCTCATTGGTTAGCAAGTTTCTTTGAGGCAGGACTAAAATCAGGTTTCATTTTACTAAAATGAATTGTATTTAATCAGAGCCAGTTTCAAAGCTCTTCCTCACATGAGCGTCGACACACAGAGGAAATGTTCTGGACACTGTTACAATTCGCTCACGTTGAAATGAATGAAATGTTTTCTAATGTAACAGATACTTCTGGAGTTGTAGCCAAATATTGAGTTGAAGTGATTTAATTATATACTTCTGAAAAGACTTTCTTATGTTTTGTAACTTTTGTAAATTAAATCTGCTGGCTCTATATATGTATCACATGGAAATAAAAGAAGCTTTAAATTCAGATGGCTTTTAATCCTGTTTTTATATGGTGCAATTTAAAATAAATAAATCTTTTTTTTTTTACCCAAATATTGTGGTATAATACTCCTTGTGTTGGGTTATGAGTTTCAACCCAATTTTGTGTCAATTTAACCAAGTCAATTTAACCTTTGGTTAGCTGCCATGACCCGCTGTGTGGGGTCAAACCATCAACCCAGTTCAGTCATAACTCCCTGGCGTTGGGTCGGTTCATATTTGACCCAGCTCTGGGTTACTTTTAACCCAGCAGGTTTTACTGAGTACAAAAGCCTTTTCCAGTTTGAACATGAGACAAAAGAGATAAACCCGGTGGCTACGGTGAGTCTGTTGTTGGCCGCCGCCTGCAGGTCACAGAGCCGCCGTTTGATCCCGTCTCCTGCGAGGGTCTGTCTGTTTGTTTGGGGTGGATTTTGTTGTTGAAACTGGAAACAACAGTTTGCCTGTGCAGAAAAAAACTGCTACAGAAAAACTCCCACAGATAAATTTGTTACACATGCAGTAGAGGAAAAAAAATGAAATAAGAAATAACTGCAGAGTGTTTTATTTCTGGGACATTAAAACTCAAACTGGGAGCTTGTGTTTCTTTGTGTCCCACATCAAAGTTCAGTGAGTACTGGGCGACCGAATGTTACATGGTTTCCATTTCTTCAAGGTTTCGCCTTTTGGAAACTTTTAGAAGTCGGGATGTTAGGAAAAGTGTTTTATTCTAATACTTTTAAATAAAAATGCTAAGTTTAGAATATAACATCAGTGCTAACAACATGCAGGGGCTTAAAAAGTATTCCTATTCTTTTGACCTTTTCTGTGTTGTGATATTATTATTCATATCGATTTTAATAATCACGTATAATCGAATGTCCACTTCACAGTTAGTCAGTTACTGACCTGATTGAACGCAGAGTAATAAATGAATAAACAAAGTAAAATACAAACAAAATACATTTAAAACAAAAGAACAGCAGCAAAGTATAGAGCTGAAGTGATTTGCTTCTTAAGTTGGTTTATCATTAAAATTCTTAACAAATGTTGCAAAATAAGAGTAAAAAAAGTCAAAATGTTGGCAAAGCAGGCAGGAAAATATGCCAAAGTTATTCCCACAGTGATGTTTTTATTTCCTGTATCAATAAATATAAGCTATTCATGTAAAAAATAAAATGATTGATTGTTCTTTGTTTTAATGGAAAAGCTCAGTGCCAACTTAAAGGTCAAGATGACAACTCCATAAATTGATAACAGACTGATTAAGCATCTAATCCGTCATCTACCTGACCTGTAAGATCAATGCTGTTATCTCACACCACTGCTAATCTGGATTAATCCACAGATCAATTTGTTTTCCTGAGCTTTAATTTCTGACATCGAGGTTCAGAGCTGAAATGAGCATTTCTTATTTTATAGCTTCTTCCTGCATCAGTTCAGATGTTTTAAGCTAATTTAGCCTCTATTAGAAACATTTAAAGATTAAAATATTCAGTTGTTTTTTACCTGGACTTTATTAACACAGGTGAATCTGCAATAATTAACATGTAGAGAGGCGACTTCTCTCTATTACAATTATAAATTATATAAAGCTCAACTTTGAGGGTTTACTTTTCAGTAAATTAGTGTTATTTGTTATAAACATTTGTTTTTAATTGGGATTTACATTGACATCAGTTTTCATGGTGTCATGATTGCAGCATTTTATCAATGTATGATCAATTATATTCACTCAGTAGAGTGATGTATCATCACAAAGGTAATATTTTTTCTTTATTCATTTTTATATGTTTATTATGCTGTTTTGTGTGTAAATGTGCATTAATATAGATGATTGATTGATGCTTTATTGCTTTTTTTCCTTCCAACTACTCATTTTCATTCATAACCTTTATTAACAAGTTACAAGTTAATTTAAAAATGTAAATAAACAAACAAACAAACAAATACATAAATTTTAAAAAGGAGAATTTCCACTAATACCACAGCAGTTGCAAACCTTTGCGTGTCCCTTGAAACTAAATCATGTTCTTGGTGCTTCAGCAGGTTGATGTTGAGCAGGTTGGTCCTGCTGCAGGTTGGTCATGTGTTCAGGAGCCGAGGCGTTCACCGGATGTTTGAGCTCTGATCCCGAGCCACAACATCACAGATGCGTCACAGAAAAACACAAAACACCCTGGGTGTTGTTCACAGACAGGTCAGACTGCTAAATATGTGTCTGAGAGAAAACAAAGAAATGTGTCTCAGTTACTTTTAGCTGTCCTCGATGAGTTCATAAATTATAACCTGTGAAAACTTTTAATTGTCGTGGGAGCAGATTTGAATGGAGCAAATGGAGGACATGGAGATAAGTTTAAAATATATTAAAAATAAACAGCCTGTTTTAAAAGCTCATTGCTGAAGTACAGGAAGATTTTGTAAGAAATCTTTTTTGCACCAATTTACACAAAAAATGTAAATATTTTCTTTGATACAGATGTTATTTTTATTTATTAATTTAATGAATTAAAGACATGCAGGTGCCCATGCTTGAGCCTCCGCTAGGGGGCAGTGTGGCACCATGAATGTTCACAAACCTCCCTTAAACTTGGAAAAACCTGAATTCCTACGAAGTAAAGAAAGTTTTAGCGCTGATTTCTCTGAGAATCGGCCAAGTCCTCCTTAAATCTCCGACCTCACGTTATAAATTAGCCGCAGTTTCCCCTCTGGGTCACATCTGTGTCCCTTTGTGTCCCTGTGGCTGAAGCCTCTCAGGCAGGAATCCCAGGAATGATCACCTTCTTGGGTTTACGCAACTCTTTCCTCCTAATCCTGCGGCCTCATTCGTTCACTGCTCGGCTTGATGCGGGGGAGGCAGAGATAAGGCCTCGGTACCGGACGGGTCGGACTGTTTGTTCCCCTCAGAAAGGCAGCAAACAAAGGTCATGACCTGACAAAAAGCAGCCATTCCTGGAACATAAGGGAAGCTCCAGATGATGCTTCCTGCCACAAACGTGGAGATTAAGGTTCAATCTTCTTTTAAATTAATCAGTTTACTGATATCAGCAGCACCTTTGTTTTTGCATTAATGTTCTTTACTCCACATGTGTCAAACTCGAGGCCCGGGGGCCAAATCTGATCCGCCGTGGCTTTTTATTTGGCCCTCCAGACTCCAAATTACATCAATAAGTTCCTCCACTCTTTCACAAATCTGCAAAATTCACACAAAATCAACACTGAGTTGAAGTGACTTTTTGTCAAGTTATCGTCTGTGAGCAATACGCCAAGTGATAAAGGTACATTTAGCATCTTACATTATCGCAAATATCTAAAAAATTCCTTGCAAATCTTTCCAAATTATCACAAAAGCTGTAATTTTGATTGCAAAAAAGCACTAAAACAATCACAAAGTCCTGGAGGAGCCGCTATTTATTGATATTTTAACAGTTTAATTGGTTTTATCAATGTATTCTGGCACAACCGGCCCTTTAAGAAGATTCAGATTATTGATGTGGCCCAAAATGAAAGAGAGTTTGACGCCCCAGATTCACTCTGACTGCTGGAGTTTTGATTAAAATGCTGTCAGTGTCGATCTAATCAAGTTATTCCTTTACACAGATCATAACCATGTTTTCAACAAGCTAATTAAATTAGCTTACAGTAGCTTCATAAAGATTTGTTTTGATTTTTAACTAACAAACATATGCTGACAATGAAAACGCTGACATTTATTAAAGTGTAGATTTTCACGACAGAAGTTCAAAGAATAGAAAACTTTAAAAAACTATTTGTGTGCTTTGTGTGTATTTTGCTTGATGACGTCACAAAAGGTAAAATAACGGAGCTTAAAACCTGAAGAACGACAGCAATTCACAGATTTTATTTTTGGTTCTGAAGCGTCAAAGTGGGACTTAACTTCCCAGAGAATGAATAAACTTATAGGAATATTTATATTTTAGTTCACATCGAGTCAAATTGTCTGATTTTCTCTTTTCTGTTTAGCTCGTATTTCCAGCAGGACTCATCATTTACTCATATTCAGACACTGTTCTTAGAACAAAAAAGCAAAATGAAGTAGCAGAAAGTAACTTTATTTTGTGGCAGCAGGACTTATGGACATACAGTTGCGTACAGAGAGGTAGCGGCAGGAATCTGCTTCCCTCCACAGGCGTCAGAAATCAGCATTTTCAGCAAACAGAGTGCAAATCATCACAGTGTAGGAAAACATTTGATTGTCAGTTCGTCACATCTGAAGAAAGTCACTCGTCCAGGTAAAACTGAGAATTAAAAAAGTCTCACACATCTTAGCGCCAACACTCGGATCTGACAGGAAACGAGAATTAAATCAAAGGTTTGTACAGATTACTAATAATATCTCATTTAGTATAAAAACTAACATTTCCAGAAGGCTTATAAACAATACTGTGATTATTATACAAAAGCTGATTAATTAATAACACAGAAAGTGTTAATAACATATAAATGAAAGCAATTGTGTTACAAAATTGGTCATGAAAGGACACAACACTGTAAAAAAAAGAGGCATAAAAAGTCCCTCATTTCCCTAAAACCAACCCTCAATAAGCCAAGAATGAATAAATTAAAGAAGCATCCTGGCAAAATTCACTTCATATTAGGTTTATATTCATTAAAAAAGGAAAAGTTTGTATATTTCATATACCTGGGTGACAGAAAAGAGAATATAAAAGGTTGCTGATAAAGGCAGTACTGGTTGTTTGGGTCACAGTAGCTGGTTTTCAAGTTTACCACTGGTGGGTCGATCAACAATAAGCAAAGAAACATTCAGGAGGGAATGTAAATTATTTACACGTTTCATTTCTTCAAATTAAACCTTTTAAACGTCATCCTTCAGAAAGCTGCTCCAATAATACTGAGTGAGTTTACAGACGTCGGGATGGCGCCCAGGATCAGCCGCCGCTGCTGACAGGCAGGTGAAAGCAAAAAGTCCCAGTATTCACACGGATAATTCAGTGTGACATCAACAGTAGCACATGACAGAAATCGAACATCCTGCTGTTTGGTTCTCAGTGGCACTTTTAAAGAGCATTTCCGCTCATACGCCGAAGCCTGACAAGCTGTTTTCCTGACTGGTGGAGCGTTTGTAGCCCGACGAGCTGAAGTACATCTCTCCGTCGGTGCTGACGTCGTCGTCGTCGTCGTCGTCCAAGTTGTTGAGCAAAGGGGCCGACGTGCTCTTGCGTCTGCATTGGGTAAAAGAAAGTTACTCCTTGAGCTTTTTCACCTTAAAACATCAACAGGGGATTTTATCTGATGGTCAAGTGGCAAAAATGGTTTTCAATTAAAACAAAAACATGGAAAGTATCATCGTCTTTACTCTGATACCACTAAATAAATCTGGATGCATCCTGTGTGTAATTTAGCCTCAGAGTAAATCCATCTGTTCTGTGAAATTAGTGAACAGCTCAGAGGGCAACAAGGCTTTTATAGAAAATGTGTTAAATTGTTGAAAGAAAACTGTAAGGAATTTGTTTTCCACAAACTTTGTAAAAACAATGAGCAACTATACAGGGCTGCAGCTAACGATTATTTTAGTTATCAATTAAATCCATTGGTTATTCTGACAATTTTTCATTTAAGCATGTTTTATAAATTAGAAAATAATGACTTTTAATGCAAAGTTGACTCTTAATGCAACTTGGCATTAAAAGTGTCATTATTTACCAAATGACGCTTCGTGACAACAGATATAAACCTTCATAAAGACTCCTTCATGTTTATAACATATAATCAGTCTTATAATAAACACCCAGCAAATAAAATGTTACACAGATTTTTTTTATGTTAAATGTAAAATATATAAACTCTTCTTGCAGTTTTGGCTTAATTACAGCTCTGAATATGTTGTTCTATCAGAAAGTGGCCACTTTTCAGTCTATATGATCCAGTTAACAATTAATCGATTACTAAATTAGTTGATAAATATTTCCATAATCAGTTAATCGCTGAGCATCAACATGCAGAAAGGCTACATGTGGAGAAAAACCTAACACTACACAGTCTACTGAATACACCATCCACTCAGTGAAACATGGTGGTGGCTGCATCATCCTGTGGGATGTTTTTCTTTTTTAGCTGGAAGCTTTTCAGATGATTAGTTACTGAAGAAGACTTGACGCTGGGCTGGATGTTCACATTCCAGTACAACAAAAACCAGAAACAGGTGGAAGGAATGGCCCAGTCAAAGTCCTGATATAAATAGAGTTGACAAACTATGGCAAGGCTGAAACATTATACCTGCTACACATCGTTTTCCTTCAATGTCAACACTTCTTTTCATGTAAAATCCAAATAAAAACCCCGCAGTGCATCTGCGTTGTTTCACCTCATCTCGCTGCGCAGAGCTTTGAGTTGACTGTTGAGTTGCTCGTTGGCTTCCTGTTGCTCGTCCAGCTCTCTGTGCAGCTTCTTCTTGTTGTGCTCCAGCCGGTCGATCGTCTCCTCCGCCTCATCCATCTGCCGCTTCAAAGCCTTCAGACGCAGATTCAGCTGCAAGAGAGGGGGGAAAAAAAATCACATCCTGAGCTTAGAAAGGCGGCAGGAAGTTGAGTAGACAAAGATCCGACCTCACCGTCATTATTTAAGATTAAAACTTAAATATGGATCTTATGGGGAGAGAAGGATTGAAAGAAGTAAGCATAAACAAAAAACTAAACAAAAGGGAATAAAAATAAGGTGGGGAAAGTAAAGGCTATGAAAGCAATTATTAGTACAATTCAGTAATTTCTTATCTTACAGTCAGATGTGAAGGAAAAGAAACTTTAAATATGATTAAAACATTAAAACTGAAAGAGTTTAAGGACTTGCTTCTTTCAAACCACAGAACAACACGGCTGATTTAAAAAAAACAGGTTTCAGATTCATGAGATTTATTTTCTGAATTCAGGAACAGAAAGAAGAAACTTTGCAGGATTTTGCTAGCTGTCACTTTCAGATGTCAGCTGAGGAGACAATGCTGCGCAGAGCTGGAAATGTCAAGAAAATAATTTATATCACGAACAATGCATAACATTAAAACAATTAAAACTAACCAAAACTGAAAAAACATATATTTTAAGATAAAACCCCCCATCTTTGTCTGTAAATGTACCCAATATCTCATCAAATGAAACAAGTTTAATTCAATTTCTGTATAAAGAAGCAAAAAAAAATCCTCCTATTAAACATATTTTGGTTAATTATTAATCAGTAAATATAAAAAAATAATCAACTGATCAGTCCAACAATGTATTGACGTAAAGTCAAGCAGAAAGTTTTTTATATGTAAAAACTTTCTGAATTATTATTTTAACTGAAAATACATCATTAGCTCCAAATAGTCAAGAGAAACCAATTGTTTCGTTTTCTCATTTTAAAAATGCATTTCATCATTTATTTTCCATTATTGGATAAAAAAACTTAAGTAGTTAGTTTTTTAATCTAGTGAATTGATTAGTTGACAGAATAATCAATAGATTGATCCAGCGGTGTCCAAATGTTTTGCGCAGAGTTGAAGTCTCGCTGGAGTCCGGCTTAAACCATTCACAAGTCGTGTCCAGTGGCCACACAAAACTACTCCAAAGGCCACAAATGGCCCCCGGACCACACTTTGAACACCCCTGAGTGAATCTACCACTAAAGTAATAATTAGTTAAAACATTATTACTGCGTGTGATACGTACTTGGTCCTTCTGATCTTGCATTGTGTGATGTTCCTCTTCGATTTGCATCATCATCTCTTTCACTCTCCTCTCCAGCCTGCGGTTGGCCAGCGACAGGTTGGACTTCTCCCTATAATCAATCAATCAATCAATCAATCAATCAATCAATCAATCAATCAATCAATCAATCAATCAATCAATCAATCAATCAATCAATCAATCAATCAATCAATTCAGCAACAAGGCATTTCAAAGTGCTTCACATCATAAAAACACAAAGTCATGCAACATAGAATCACCAATTGAAACAAGCGGCATCGTTAAACTCTTAATTGATTATTAGTCCTGTCACGATTACTGTTTTTGGACGATCAATTGTCCCAGAATATTATCGCGATAAACAATAATATTGTTGTTTTTTGAGACCATTTTCAAGGTCTATGATAGTAATAATGGGTCAAAATGCAAGAACACATTCTCAAAGATCAATAAACTTTAAAGGCTAATGACCATTCAAACACTGAAACTGGAAGACATTTTAAATATCCAAGATAAATAAAAAAACAACAGAAATAAATAAAATAAAATATGACGTCTCTGTAAACAAAAAGATAATTTCCTCCTTTTGCTGAAGATTTTTATCCTTCAGTTTTT
The DNA here is from genome assembly GCA_010277075.1 of Poeciliopsis retropinna. NCBI lineage: Eukaryota > Metazoa > Chordata > Actinopteri > Cyprinodontiformes > Poeciliidae > Poeciliopsis > Poeciliopsis retropinna. Next base: position 14,810,011 of record VMRM01000006.1, on the reverse strand, counting down.
AGTAAAAGAGAAAAACAATAAATCAAGCAAATAAAAATTTTGTTGTTTTTTATTTATTTATCATGCGATTAATTGATTAATTGATTAATTGTGGCAGGCCTATCGATTATGCTTCAACTCCAAACAGGTGTGTTATAAAACAACCATCACCCTGTATTAAATATAAAGCAAACCTCATCTTTATTGTACTATTTACATCAGTCTGGTAATATCTAGTTATGGTGTCATTAAAGACACAGCTGAAAGTCGCTCTTGGTTGTTTTTTGGCTCACCGCTCCTCTTCCTCCAGCTTCTCCTCCAGCTCTTGAACTCGAGCCTCCAGCTCGTTCACCAGGCTGCCCTTGTTGGACTGGTGGGAGCCTTCGAGATGAGCCACTCTGGACTTCAGATCTTTATTCTAGAAACCACACAGAACCAGTGAGCAGCTCCCCAAACCCACCACCAGACTCTCCACACACACTGAACAAACAGTGATAACGACGATGGATGTGATGAGAAAATGAATGAGGTGATTGTTGCTGTGTTGTCGTCTCGCCAGGAGAGTGTACCTGTCTCTCCAGAGCCAACTTGTCACACTCCAGGTCCTGTCTGCTAGACCTCTCCTGCAGGAGTTCATTCCTCATCTGCTCCACCTGTCAAGCCGAGTCCAGACACGTCATCACTGCAGTCCCACAACAATCACCCTCGCGCTCCGCCTGCGGCTCACCCACAGCAGAAACCGCCGTGGCAGCTGCCGAGTCAAAGCGCCGAACAATGGAGGTGCTAAACGTTCTGCCTAATTGGTGAGCTGGATTTTCCTCCTGGACTGCATTCCAACACTCGTTTCGATTATTGTGCCAGCTCTCAGAGAAACAAGGTTGGGATTAAGACTGGCTTCCTTTTGCAAAGTGCAGAACAATACAGATGCTAATGCAACACATATTTAAAAAAAGACTCAAAATTAAAGATTTTTATGGCCTTTTTAGTCGAGTTTCACCAAGTCTGCTCTTTAAATCCTAAAAACAGAACAGTAAAGGTTCATCCTTGTGTCTGATTAAGCTTAGGTCAAGGTATTTAAAACATAACTTTACACAAATTGCAGGTTCATTGAAGAATACTTTGTAATCAGAGTTATTATTTCTGTTTTTTTCAGAGTTTCAGAGCTTTGTTTGGATCAACAACAACAGGTCCAGTTTGAAAACGTGATGCAAGATGTGGGTCCATTTATCTGTGGGTTCTGTCAAAGCATCTTTAAAAACACAAAACGAATAAAGAGCATGTTTGATTTTTCATCATCTTAACTCAAAAACTATTTTTTTATTTAATATGATGACAATTTCTAATTTGAATCTTTTTCAGCATGTTATTTGGAGGAATCTAAAGAGAGAGATTTAAAATAATTGTGATTTTGCCTGGAAAACAAATAAAAAGCTTAAGTTGGTAAAGATGTGAAATTCGCTGCAAAAGCAGATGCTTCATTTTTTTTGTTTTCACTTTATAGTAATATGGCTGCAAAATGATGAATAATAATTATTCTCTCATCTCTCAAAAGCTGCTCATTCATTTTTACACAATAAATTTACATGAAAAAGAACAACTGAGGTATTTAAAATCTTTAAGTTAAATTGAAAGGTTTAAAATTGTTAACCAACCATTTAGTTTCTGAAATAATTTATTTTTAAACCAAATCGTTTTTACTCTGCTGAGAACAAATCCTAAAAAAATTTTTTTAAGAAAACTAATCCACCTAATATTTTTCAAAGATTCATTTATGAGGAAAAATTTCTTTAAATAAAAAGATTTTTTTTGTATTGATTCAAAGGTTAAATAACATTTAATTAGTCTTAATTATAAATCAAGATATGCTCTTTAATTATAGATAAATGGACAATAAATCCAAAACAAATTGGAAATGATCGATTTTACTGTAAAGTGTCTTTGAAAGTGTTTAAAAGCGACATTAAATTTTGATGTCATCTCATTCAAATGCATAAAAATCACAGAGTGTAACAGCATAAATACAGAATATGTGAATGCAATGAGGTTTAAATACACCAGAGGAGGCCTCAGCTATTAATCTATATCTGTAACACTCATCAGATTTAAGTAGATCAGCGCAGAAAGGTGAGAGAGCCTGACTGCTCAGTGACAGCAGTGAAAAGTGATCAATACGGCAGTGATGGCTGTTTCTGTGGAGAATCGGTGATATTTTATGCCAATTAGCGGGTGACAGTGGGCCGCTCTGATGAACGATGGGCCCCATAACTGGTGCAGCCAGCGCGGTGCTAGAGGGAGCTGAATCAGCAGACTGGAACATGCAGCGAAACTAATCTGCTTTGTGAGAGACGGCAGGAGAGGAGAGAGGAGATTACTCTCATTTAGACAGGAGAGGAGCACCTGGTGCCAGGAGAGACGCAGGTGTTCGTCCTGCTGCAACCCCCCCACCGCCGCTCAACCCCCCTCCAGACATCAGAGCACACAACACACACACACAGACACATACCAGCAGCAGCACTCAGGCTGCACAAAGCTCGGGTGTTGCCTTGACTACAGACCTCAGCCTCATGCTGAACCAGTGGCACTTTGTCACAATGCCACTCTCTTCTCTGTGCCAGGACCTTTCCTCTTCAGGGAGAGCAGCGTTTTAAGACTCCGCTCTGCCACTTTACTGGGTTTTTTATTCATGCCTTGGTCACAACTTTTGAATCCGCGTTGAGACTCACACCGAGAGGAGTATGTGACGATGCTAAATCTCTGAACTTCAGCTATTCAAGGCGAGAAACCCCAAATAAAAACGTTCATATTTTTATATAAATACTATTTCTTAAAGCTGCAGTAACTTTTATGAAAACATTTCTTTACATATTAGTTGAAACTGTCAGCATGTCATGACAGTAACAAAGTCAAGTTCCTCTAGAAACAACCAATCAGAGCCAGGAGGCGGGTCTTAGCTGTCAATCACCCTGCAGGTGGCGCTGTTCATCTCCCCTCTGTTGTTTCTCCACCATTAGCACATTTAGCAGCGAGTACATGAGGTTAATTGGCAGCGCTAAGACCCTCCTCCTGGCTCTGATTGGTTGCTTTTGCCAGGGAGCGGTCCATTTCTTCAGACAGCAGTAGTAGCTCAGAGGGGAGGTGGAGGACGTCGATCTTTTTGCAGATTATCTGTCTCAAACTTTACAGTGACACTTTAAGCAACTGCAGCTTTAATAAAAGTAACATGATAAAAATCTCCAGGTACAAATTCCTCTAGAGAAATGCTGAAAGCGTGTTCACTTCATCTAAACCAAACTCCACAGCGCCTCCATCAGCAGCTTTATCATAAAGGAAGGATAAGTTCTTCTTAACAAGCATGTAGAATCAGACTGATGTAACTCTGCAACCTGAAAACCTGAGAAGTTTGGCAGCTTTAATATTCTGGCTCCGGTGGGGCATTAAGACGGGTCTTTTTGCGACGGATCCATGAAAACCGGAGCTGGCTGGCCCGACTACAACATTATAATAGATCATCTTACAGAGCAAAAAACCTAAAGTGGACACTATGAACTGTGGGTTGTGGACATGGAGACACAGACAGGTGAGACACAGACTCACTGAGGACATATTTGGGACATGTGACGTTTTCTTAGTGGCTGAAATAATGATGTTAGAAGTGGAGGACGAAGCAACAGGAGATCATTTACAGGCAGAGATGGAACAGCGACACGTCTCAGTGAAGACGGACAACGTCTCCCTGAGACAGGTGAGCACTGATAATGAGAGTGTGTTGAGGGTGTGTGTGTGTACCTGTTCTCTCCCTCGGTCTATCCTGTCCATCAGCTGGTCTCCACTTTGGCGCTCCTCGTCCAGGTCCAGCTCCAGCTGAGCAATCCTGTTCTGAAAATGAGAGGCGATGCATCTGCGCTGTGAGTTATCGCTGAAAACCTTCGTCAGTCGCATCAGTTGTTCTCAGAGATGGCAAAGAAATAATACGGCGTAAAGCCCACAGTTAAAACTTAAATAATGTAGAGTGCAACCTGTGGATCCAGAGCCACAACGGATCAAAACAATAAAAACCTAATGAACGCACTAAATAATGTTTTTAAACATGCATATACATATGCATATATTAATATATATATATATATATATATATATATATATATATATATATATATATATATATATATATATATATATATATATATATATATATATATAAAACACAGCCCACGTCTCTGAACCTCCTGTTTTTTCCACCAGATATTGATTTCTGAACTCTTTTCCTGAGTTAAAACATTAGTTTTGTTGTTTCTAAATCAACATGAATTTGTTGATTTCTTTGCATTATTTGAGGTCTGACAGCACTGCATCGTTTTCATTATTTCCTGCAAATAAATACTAAATTTTTGCTTCAACATGTTGGCAGTAGTTCACAGAATAGCAGAACAATTTTCATTTTACTCAAACATTTACCCATAGAGAGTAAAATCAGAGAAAATGACCATTTTAAGTGGTCTCTTAATTTTTTCCAGAGCTGCATATAATGTATAGATTATTTTTAGATGCCCATATTTGCATATGCTGTTGGTTTTTATAAACTTTATCTGTTATGATTATATTTACTCAGATGGAGTAGCTTGTCAATTAACAAATAATTTTCCCTTGGGAATAAATAAATAAAGTATATTATATTCTATTGTAATAAATGCATGTTTTAGAAGTTATTCCAGTTCTTTCAAGGGATAATTACATTGAACTACAACAAGATGGCTCTAAAAGTAGCTGTTTTCCTGGTCATTAGATTGGAGAGTATATGATACTTTTAGTTTTATCAAAATGTATCCACCTGTCTTTGTAAAGGTTTTCAAGTTTTTAAAATTACAGTAGATATTTATCAGAAGTCAAAGTTGCATTTTGTTTTAGGTATTTTCTTTGTTTTTTAGGTTCTAAATGAATATTGTTTAGCTGGATAAATGTCTCTTTGGGCAGTTAATGTTGCAGACGCCTGTAGATTTAGATCATCGCTTACCTCCATCAGTTTCATCTGCCTGGTTTTGTCATCTTTGGTCTGCTTGTTTTTCTCAGCCTCCATCTCCAGATCACGGACTTTTTTCTCCAGCGTCTGCTCCTGGAGAACAGCTTCGTCTCTTTCCGTCTTGCACCGTCGCAGCTCGTCCTCCCGCAGCGACAGCTGAAAACAGAAATAAAGACTGTTCCAGACATCTGATCGGACCATGGCTACAAAACAGTGACTTCATCTTAACGTTAATTTACAAGAAACACTCAATTAATTAGCTAATTTAAATGTACCTGTTCGTTGAAAAGAGAAAATATAATTTAAAAATGTTAAATCCATTAAACTGGTTTGATAAAGACTCAGTGAGATTATTGTGGAAAGATCACAGGTGGAGTTCCTCAGGGTTGCTTCAACACTCACTCAGATTATTAAAAAATACATACATGATGAAGCAGTGATGACTCGCAACCATCTGACCGTCCCTTCTACGGAAAATACTCCTAATATCTCTGAGTGAAAGAACAACTCCTACTTCTGTCTCTGAAGCTGTTATTTTTGGTCAGTGGGTGTAGTAATGGCCACGTCCTTAAAAATCCACAAAGTGTATTAATAAATCCTCCTCCTGTGATCTTAAATACTTTTACTGGATTTCTGCAACAAAACAAAAATAAGAGGCAGCTCATCGCCAAAGCTCTGACCAGCAATATTATCTTTAACCCTCTGAGTCCTAAGTTTCAAATCTCTACCTGGATATTTGTGATTATTTTAACCGAACGTAGTTCTTTAAATGTTCTGTGAGTAAATATACATTTGTCCATTTATCCATAACAACTGGAACTTTCGATATCTAGCAAGTTATTTTCTCAATTTACCACCTACTAAAAAAGTGACTTAGATTAATTTCACTCCCCGCTACAACAGGGTGAAATTACCGTAATAACCCGATATTGGCTGGAAATCGCAATATAAAGTTGCACCAGCTGAAAATTTTCAGATGGGGGAATTACGGTACTGAAATTTGGCTGGATCGCCGCCGATTCGTTCAGTCAGGAAGGATTTATTTACCCTACTCGACATAGGGTAAATAAAAAAAATACTTCTAAAAGCAACATTTGTATTTTACAGGCTTTTGTTCTGTTAAAACCCTTTCATACTTTCTACTGATTTGTGTTGATTGTTGCTACTGTAGCAGTAAACAATCATTTAAACTTCAGTGGAATAATTTCAAGGCTTATCATTTTCCTTCACCGGTAAAAAGCCCCACCCCCACTGCTTGCTGCCCAGACAAGAGAAATTCATCATTTACCCAAATATTTTTACAGGTTATTGTATGTTATTTTCCATACACATATCAATAATGGTTTCCTGTGAATGTACAATGACAGTCATGAATCTTCACTACAAAAATGATCAGTTTTTATTCTTTAAATCTCCATTCATCATCCTAAAACTGCAGTGTTTCTGGTAGTTTTAGTGGTGATCTGCCTGGTAAAGTAGACAAACATCTGAAATCAGCTCAACCAGAGGACAGACTGGACCAGCCATCAGTTCCTCAGTAGTGGCGGAGGATGTGAAAGAGCCAGCACAGCGATCTGCCAGGACAGACATCCTCCTCTTCCTGAACGCCAGCTGAACAAAGATTCATCAGCAGGGATGCAGGCAGGAAGAACATACACACTGACCCATTTGCTCCTTGCACTCTACGCAGATGAAACCTCATCTGAGAAAAATCTAGAGCAGTCAGAAAGGGAGTGGTGGTCTGTTTTTGCAGCAGAATGTGCAACTGGAAGAAAACAGCGAGAAAATCTGCAAAGCCAGAACATTTTGTGTTCAGTGAAGCCTTTAAAGCCTGAAATGACTGCAGGACCTGCAAAACCTCCGTCCTTAAATGGCATCCAGCTGAGCTTTTATTGTTTTGTTTACAAAGTTAGTCATCGAACATGTAAATAATGTTTTTCCCCATCTCATAAAGCTCTTTAAAAGCCCCATCAAATGCATGTTTACAAAAAGGAAAAACTGCAGCAGGAAATATAAAACCTTTAAGTAAGACTTAAAATAAAGCAGTATTTTTTAAAGTGGTTGTACAACACAGAAGTTATTACTTGTTTTGCATTTGAAACATTAATTTTACACAGAGTTCTGGCTTCACTTTGCAGTGTGGCATAAAACCATAAAAACTGTCAACCGCTCAATCTTCAGTAAATGTTTGGTGTATAAATAATCATCTAATCCAGGTTGCAACAAAAAAAACATTCTGCACATTCCATAATGCCAAATAGGAAAGAGTTTCTGACTGTTAATAATGCGCAGGTCATGTGTTAAGTTTTATGTTTTTCACCTTTATCCAAGAATCAGTGGGGTATAAAAGAGAGAACAATGTCTTTCTTTTAGCTGAAAAACAGAGTCAAGCGTTCATAAAGAACAGCCTGTGCTCCAGCCGCTCACTTTAAGACCATGTTTGAGGTTGCAGAGGGCAGGGGGAGGCAGAAATACCTAAAAGGTGACATCACTGTTTTAACAGAGGCCATGATTTTGAAGGAGGATTGATTACAAAGCTGCTCCGCATGAGCCGGTCTGACTAATGATGACCTACATCTGACCATCATCTTATCGTAAAAGCAGAGATCGCTCCGTCCTTAAGCTTTACCTCCTCTTGCAGGGTTCTGGTGGTCAGCACCAATTTCTCCAGCTCCTGTCCTTTCTCCTTTAGGAGCCGCTGCAGCTCTGCCAGCTCCCGCCGGTTCTTCTCCTTGTAAATGTCGATCTGCTCCTGCAGCTCGCGGGTGGACGACTGAGACGCCTCGACGATGTCGCTCATCTGCAGGCCAGGTGACGCAGGAAGAAGCAGCAGCAGAAAGTGAAGTGGAGAAATTACTAACTGTTTATGGCCTTTAATTTCTTTTTCACTTTGTGACATTACAACCAAACTGCAACTAATAATTGATTAATCTGGCACTATTTTCAAATTTTTCAACCAATCACTTAAACCTTTTTATACAATATTAAAAATACATTAAAAGATGCAAAAGAACAAATCAGATGCAAATCAGTTCCTTTTTAAAATAAGAAAATAAACATTTTACTGCCTCAAATGAATTCCTTTAGTGAATTTGGACCAAGTGAAGCTAAAGTTAAGCTGCTTGAAAAGTTTTGGGTAAAACATGTTTACAGACAATTGTGTTTTTATCTTTGATGCAAAATTTATCAGTTTAATATTTGCTCTGATAGTGTTCTTTCAGCAAGTGGAGTTTTTTTTAAAATCAAGTCTGCACATTCCAGTTAACAATTAATCAATTACTGAATTAGCTGATGGTTATTTAAACGACTGATTATTCCGATTAATATTTGGAGTCCTAAACCAAACCAAATAGAAGCTCAAAGCAGACAGAGACAAACCCCATCAAGGTGGTTCGACAATCTATTGAGTACAACAATTTTATACATTTTTATTCACCAAAAATTAGACTTTTTGTTTGAATCAAATAAAATTCTTGTAAGTGGGACGCTTACTCCAAAAACATGCTATTTTGAATAATGCAGAATTATCAAAGAGCATCAAATATTTGGTTAAATATAAAAATAAACCTGTTTTGTTGGATTAGTTTACATATTATAATATATATATAATATTTATAATCTTTCAGTTTCTCCTCCCATTAAAGTACCTCATATACTTACAGTTTCTCCATCTTTTGAACAAAAATCCAATTAACTAATGTGGATCTTAATTTCATTTGGCTAAAAGTTTAATGACGGCCAACCTGAGGTTGACCATGTGAGATAAGCTCCTTCTTAAGCTTGACTGCTCTCATTGAAGCGCCCTCACCTCCCTCTGCAGTTTTTCCACCGTGCGGTCCAGCAGATGTCTCTCATCTTCAATGTTGTTCTTCATGCTTTTAAATTGCTCCTTCTGAGACTTTTCCTCCTGCAGCCTGTCCTCCAGCTCCTTGTTCTCAAAGTCGAGCTTGGCCAGGTTCTTCTACAAGAAGTAAAACAGAAAAGAAGTTTATTTATCTACCTTCAAGCGGAGTCACCACTCTTAGGGTGTTTTCACATCTGATAATTCAGTTTCAAAACAGCAACATTTGTAACGTTTTCATCTGGGTTGGTTCTCTTTCACACTGCATTGTGTCAAATGATCCAAACCCTTTAAAAAACCTGTTCCCCTCCTCGCCTGTGGTGGCGCTGCACCAAGAACCACAGAAGGAAACAACACAAAAACCTCAGAAGAGAACATGCGTGCAACTTCCTTCTTCACAAAAGAAAATGGAGTGGCCTCAAATTTTATTGTTTGTAGGATTTCTCTTTGTCTTTGGTAAAAGACTACAATCTATTCCTAAACTCTTGTGTTTGCTTAGGTTGCATTTACCCAGAATGCCCTGTTTTTGTAGCGGCCTCTGATTGGCTTGCACCCACATGTGCATTCAAACTGCGCCAGAGATCACTTTAATTGAATCAGGATGTCGGTTTTTAGGCGAGCACTGTCCAAACGAACCAGAGTTTGATTGAAGTGGACCAAACTGGTGTGAATGTCTTCTTACCTGCACATCTTCCAGTCGGATGTTCAGCATTCGGTTAGCACGAGACATCTCCTCCTCCTGCTCCCTGATCTCAGCCAGAGACTCTTCCAACTGCCTTTTCTCCCTCTGTTTTTGCACATTACACCATTAAAACATTTGAATACTGAATAGGTAGATCAGAAACCAGATTTGACTTGTATCGAGTCTTTGCACCTCCAGGCGGCCAGCTTTGTCTCCCAGCCTGCTCTCCAGCAGCTTGGCCTCGTCGATAATCCTGTTGAGTTTAGCCACCTCATTTTCCAGCTCATTCGTCCGCCTGCGCAGTCGCTCGATCTCCTGGTTCAGTCGCCCGGCTTGGCCCTCCGCTTGCCCTTTGGCTGCCTCCACCTCGGCCTTCTCTCGGACCGCCGCTGCGCTGTTCTGCAGAAGGCAAAGAGGAAAGGCGCTTCAGTTCAAAGGAACCATGAGTGTGTGACGCTCAGACGGAAAGCAGAGCTACGATGCATGAAAAAGCAACTCAAATGCCTCTTAACAAAAGGTATCTGTCGAGCTCACTTTCTCTCCGCAGCCGGTGGGACGCTGAAGGACAGAGCCTTCCTGTAAGTCTCTCACACTTCACAATAAGCCATGTCTGAAGGCTGCAAAGTGAGAATTTATAGCTGCCTGATGACTGACGGCCACTAAAAGTCAGAAGAGGGTGACAATGTGACCGCTAATAAACTCTAAGTACTTGTGATTTAAAGGTGCTAAACAAAACTTGTGACAGGAAAGTAAGCAAAGCACATTTTAAGATGGAAACATCTTGGGTAATAGTTCTACTTTCATTCATTTTATGCTTTTAATGATTCATCTAATCCATTTTGTTCTCCTTCAGGGGAAACAGGTCTGGACAATAAATCAATAAAAACATTTACTGGACAGACACATGATCAAAGTCAATAGATAATACATGTTATAGAATCTCTCACAGTGAGCAAAGCAAGGTTGGTGGAATCAACTACTCTCTCTTTGGTTACCTAGCAACTCGCTCGCTCGCTCTCTGGTTACCTAGCAACAACTTGTTGAGTAACTGCCGCAGCAGCAGTTTAATTTTTCGCCGCAGATGGTCAAAGCTGCTTCAAAACAAACAACAGAGTGGAGTGAAAACTGAGGACAAAACAGGAAAGGTCACAGTATTTAAGATATTTAAAACATTAAACTAATCAATAATTATCCACAGAAACAATTATTGATACGAAATGCTTAAATCGTGATTAGTTTCTCAGCTCTATCGTCCGGACCTGGGGTCAAATAAACATTTAAAAACAAGGATTACCCAGAAAGTTGGAATTTATTGCAGATTTTCTCTAATACAAATATACAAGTGTGTATACTGTGTGTATATAACTTTGTGACCTGAACAGGTCTTGGCTTCCGGACAGCCATTGTAGATTATGGATTACACTTAAAAACATGGGTATAAGACAACAAACTTACATCAACTATATGAATTATATAAAGACCTTGTTGGAGGATTATTACTGGCTAATAGCAATCCGATATTTTTATCTACATACTACATGACTGCCGGTAATAACTTTAATTTGAATGCTTAAGTTACTGTAGTAGATCGTATCCATTGTGGATTCACCAGCAACACACAGCCTCAAGTATATACAAATACGGCCACTAATGGATAAAAGGCAACTGTACGTATTTATGGGAAAGGCAGCAACTACAGATAAAAAAGAAAGATCAGAGAAGTGATGAAACAAAGAAATGACTCCCTTATCAACGTCACCGAGGAACAAGCTTTCAAATGTTTGTTTTCTGTGGCGAGGAATGTCAGATAACTGGTTTGACAGCTCCTTGTCATTTCAGCGAGGTTGGTACACACACACCTGCATAACCAAAATTACAGATAAAAACAGTACAAATCTATTGCTACCGTTTTACATTTCGACATTAGCTTCTATAGAGTAAAATATTTTCGGGCTTGAGGTCATCTTTGTGCACATGGAGGCTCCTCTTTGTGGTGCTGCTCATGCAGACCGTCACTGAATGTGTGTGTGTTCACACAAATGCATGACCGAACACACACACACACACACACACACACACACACGCCGTCGCTGTCAGCTGTTCTTAACCAGGTGACACAAGTTTGTTTTAGCAAAAAGACCAACAACTTTGCTAGAAAACAGTGAATCACACAAAAATCTTGCAGCTGAATTATATTTAATGTTTTATCTAAAAGGTCTTTGTGCAACTTGCACTTTGTGAAACTTTATAACCACAACCTGAGCTAATCTGATAAATCTTATCATGACAGCTTTTCTTTATTATCTTATCTTATCTGTGACAGGTGTTAAAAAAACAGAAAAGATATGGCCAGTTTATCTTGTTTTTGTTCTGCAAGAGCAGGGAAACATTCTAGAAGAAGAAAAGTTGCCTCACTGCTTCAGAGCGTCCAGGCGAGTCAGACCAGTTCCTGCCGCGGCTTCAGAGCCGCCCTCATCGCTGCTTCTTTGATTTGAAGAGATGACAACATCCCCAGCTCAACATGTATCAGTTTCAAGTCTTTGGGTCATCAAATAAGAATTTATATAAGGCAGAAACAAAGTGAGGCCTTCATATCACATAAATACAGTTTCTGTCATTCTTGTGTTTCAACAACTTCCTTCAAGGTTATTGTTACAAAAAGCATTTGCGCCTTTCAGACTTATTATGTTTTTGTTTCTTTGTCAAACCTGCATATTTTAGATGATCAAACTAATATTAACATCAGACAAACTGAGAAAAATGCAAAAAAAACTTTTAAGGCAAAGCAAACCTGACTCACTGAGCAAGTAGGACTGGACAGTAAATCAATAACAACATATATATTGCGATAGACAAATCAATAGACAATATGTCTGATTGAATTTTCAATAATTTAACCAAACTTTGACCCAGAACCGCTTGGCATTCTGGGAGATATAGGCAGAGAAAAGGCTCTAGCTGCTCAACTTTTCCGGCCAGCTAAGCAAGGTTAGTGGAATCAACTAATTCACTCACTCTTTGGTTACCTAGCAACTCACTCACTCTTTGGTTACCTAGCGACAGTCTGTTGAGTAACTGGCACAGCAGCAGTTTAAGGTTTCACCACTGTGCCCCAGAACTGCTTATAAATAAAAAAACAACTCTGTGGAGTTGAACAGCTCAAGAGGAAATTATGGTTAAGAGGAAAGATCACGTTACCAGTTTGATAGTATTTCAAATGTTTAAAACAAAAAACGAAATAATTATCAGTATCAACTGATGTGAAACCGTTATGTACCGATACATAACGGTATCATATCGCACAAATAAAGTATGAATCACTTCAAAATGGAACCTGACAACATGAAGGGATCTCAAAAAGAAACGCATCACGTCCCGATTTAAAGACATTCAAGGGCAGATGAAAGCCAAAGTTTTTGACATCAATCTGCCTGGAAAGGGCAACAAAGTCCTTGATAATAATTCAGCGAACTGCAGTCAGAACCATTATCGTAAATCAGTGGAGAACAGAGAGATCATCATCACAAAACTGGAAGTCGCCTAAAGCCACACAGGCCAAGTTGATTTGAATAAAAATAATTTCCAGACAGAAGAAAACTGACGACTCTTATGTATTCACAAAGGTTGTCTGTTCCAGACATTATAATTAACTTTAAACATGTAAAGTTTAAAGTTTACATGTTTAAACATGTAAAACATGTGCTCTGTTAAAGAAATCTTTAACAGAGCACGTATTTCTTCAGAGCACATTGACTTTAGGAAATATCTGCATCCAAACTACTGTTTTGTCCCCTTCGAAGCCCTTTGGCTCGTTTCAGAATTATGCTGACTGCCGTAATTGAGGTGAAGCTAAAAATAAACAAAGGGGGTAAGAGAGTATGAGGAGATTAACACAGTGTTCACTGACATAACAAAAGCACTGAATAACAACAAACAGCAAACCCAATACTTTCTTTCTGCCTGTCCCACTTCCCACATTAGCCTGCATGTGTTTAAACTGTGAACAAGGACGATGACAGGAAGCAGGATGGAGATGAAACAACATTAACCTCCTTTGTTTTGAGACTCTCCCTTGCAATGTTATTTTTAATTTGAGTCAGTGCTGCAGGCCTGTAAGATAATCAGGTTTATTTCTAACTGAAACATAAGTGCTTGTATGGAAAGATCCACTTTCTACACAAGAATACACTTTAAATTTTTTACTTATCTTTGAAATAATACTAAAGCTCAGTCAAAGTAACCAGAAGATTCAGCAAAACATGACTTGGTTAGATATTACAGATCGATTCCTTTATAATGATGCCGCATAGTCACTGTGTACATGAGTTAATGCTGATCTATTTTCTGCATTTTCTACCCTAAACTCTGAGTTTGACTTGTGTACTTAAACTGTTTAATCAGAGTTGCACATTAACTAACTTTGTGCCGTCTTTGAAGCGCAGAGCAAACGTGGCGGTGAAGTGCATGTTCCAGGTCGTGTGCTGCGCTCACATCGCCTCTCTTTCTTCTGGACGGGCCGGCCTCTTTTCTTTTCAAAAACCACCAAGGGTTGAGTTTCAAAATTACAATAGAAATTGATTTGTAGATAAGCTGACCCTGATGTTTAAATAACATCTACAAACAGGCTGATCCAAACCAGGCCAACAGAATCAGAGCAATAAATTGTCATTTTACTGTTTCATATTAACATAACTTCCAACATTATGAACCCACAATGTTTCCACCATTTCCCCTCAGCTTTCTGATCTTGAGCTCAAAATTATTCATACATCTGGCAGATTTTTATTGAAATTTCCATTTATTTTTTCAATCAAGACATCTTCATATTGGAGGTTCATAAATGTGCAAGGTTGGGTGTAACTTTTAATAAATAAATGCATTTTTCAGGTAGTTAGCAATAGAGGCCAGCTCACTCTTGGAGTGAAGGTGATCAACAGCAGGAATAGTCAGTGTGTGATTCTTAGGTCCAAACACCTCACTGTCATGGCGCTTAGACAGAAATATTTAATAAAAATGTTTTACATAATCTATGTTTTTTTAATCATATTTAAAACTGAATACTAGTGTGAATTTGATTTTGATACACAAACAAGAAAAACTAGAGGATAAACACCCACTAAAGGTAGTTTAAAAGATAAATATTACTCTAAACTTTATAAAGTAATATGAGTCCAACAAGCTGTATTAGCTAAGCTATCAGTATTCCCGTCTAACAAATGTAGTTTTAAAACAGATTTACTTAAAATTTATTCCATTTCGAACCACGACTGTCCATGTTTATCATGATCAGATGTACTCTTTACACACACTGGTGTTTGGACTCAGGTGTTTAACGATACACTCTTTATTGGGCTCTAGATACATCCTGTATTAATTACAACTCTGTAAATTTCAGTGTTGTTATTGTGATATATGCACATATTTTGTCATTGTGGTTACTCAGTTCCCTGTTTTGTTTTCTCTTGTTCTGCAGGTGTAGAAGCATATTTCTTTATCCTTTAAACTTTTCCTCCATCCTGTCTTCCTTTCTCCTCTCTCTCTTTTTCTGTCATTGCAACTGAAATAAACCCAAAGTAATTTCTAATAGAGTTATTTAGATGCGCACCAAGTGCAGCATTACAGCAAAAGCCTTAATGCTCCAGTAAATCTGTTGGGCTTCATCTTGGCACTCAGACAACATTTCTGCCATTTTGGAAAGATTTTACAAAGACTTATATGGGAAAAGTGTAGCACTATTTTAGCCAGCTGACTGGCAGATTTCAGCAATAGATATGTGATGGACAAAACTCTACTACTCTATGCCATGGACAACCAAAAACAACTCAGTTCAGTCTTACATTTTATTAAAAACACTAACTATTTAGGGACAGAATAAAAGTTTGTCACCATGAAAAGTAACCCAGTTAATTGCATAATGAATGAAAACTTTCCATTTGGATGATTAATTGTTTTTCTCTTTCTACCACAGACTGGACAACAAACAGCTTCAGTCTGGTGTTTTGGTCTCAATTATCCCCTTTTTGTGAAGGACAATTGTGTTTACAGACTTCAGTATCCATTTTACTCGTTTTGTTTATTTATTTTTGATATTTGACATATCTTTCAGTCCCAGTGTTAGATGTTGATTAGAAATGAAAGACTATTTGTCTTTGAGAGGACAGACTTGCGTCATATTTTTAGTGACTCTGAATCTGCGAGTTTTAAAAAACCTTCGACAAAAAGAAAGAAAATGCTTTTATTTGGAGCCTGTGCCTGTTTGAATTTATCCACAACTTTCAAGGTAAAGAGGCTTCAATAACCCTTTCAAAATGTGAAAAAGGGCTGATTGATTTCCTCAGCTACATACGTACATTAAAGACACAGAACCTCTGAACACGATGAACCGTCCAAGCAAAAGGTTAGAATATCTCAGACTGAAAGGACGGATTGAAGAAGAACTGGACGTTTTGGCATCTCTTTGGTCAAGGGAGAAGGTAAATCGTGTCTCGTCTCAGAAAAACAGAAAAAGCTGCCAGCTTTTAGAAGGATCTCTGTGCGAAGTCATGCTGCACATTTACTGAAGCATTACAGTAACCATGGTAACCTGCGGCCGTTCAGAACCTCTGCAAGATCATTTACCCCGACATGGCGACACCTGAGGCTACGACTGCAATAAACACTGAAGCCAGAACGATTTTCAGGGAAATATTTTTGATGGATTTTCATCTCAGAACAAACTAAGAGGGAAAAAGTGAACAAGAACATTAAAGATATTATTATTTCATGTTGGACGAGTTGTTTTCTGGATCAACTCTCGGTGACTTCATTAGTTGATGCACACAGAAACCATGAACAGTTAAAGAAGAAATTAATCATCCAACTCAAAAGCTGGCACTGTGACAACAGTCACCAAAACTACAGGACATTCATTGTTGCAAAAATATTGCGTCACTTTCAGACGCCATTCAGACAAGAAGCACCGTCCTGTCTAACGTACGGAGACATGTTCCAGTTCGACGGCCAAGGGACACAAGAGATAAATGAAGGACGACTCACAAGACAGAGAGGAAACACCCAAAACACACAACACAAAGATTAACAACTCAA
Organism: Poeciliopsis retropinna; assembly: GCA_010277075.1. Classification (NCBI taxonomy): domain Eukaryota; kingdom Metazoa; phylum Chordata; class Actinopteri; order Cyprinodontiformes; family Poeciliidae; genus Poeciliopsis; species Poeciliopsis retropinna. The sequence continues at coordinate 14,793,406 of VMRM01000006.1, read as the reverse complement.
ACACAGAGGCCTCTGTCTGTGCACCAGCTAACAATCAAGCTAAAGCAACTCCAGTCAAGAGCAACAACCTAGAAAGAGACAACAGAGAGGCAAAAAGAGAGGATTTAACCAATTCTGCCAAGACAATGAAGCAAAAGATAATTGACCATTACCACAGCTGTGAAGATAAATTTAAAAAGCTCTGATGAATGTGAAGCTACTGAATTTTAATCACCGTTTCCATTTGTTTAGTTACCCGCAGCAATGCATGGCAAGGTGTTTATGAGGTCACCACATAGAGAAGAAACAAACCAAAACACACAGACTGAGAACTGGGACTTTTAGTACATTTCAGAAATCTGAATCTAAACATTTCAGTGGAAGATCCACTCATCTCTGCATGCTGAAAGCTTGAAGTGGCTCCAACTGATGGCATCCAATCTTAGGCTTGGAGATAAAACAAAAACAACATATATGTAGATATAATGTGATTGATATGTGATCAATATTACCAGAAAATATGTCTAGTAGAAAGTTGATAGTTTCACAGAAGAAAGAGGAACGTCTTTAGCCGCTCAACTTCTAGCTGCCAGCTAAATAAGGTTGCTGAAATCAACTAACACACTCCTCGTTGGTTACCTAGCAACAACCTGTTGAGTAGCTTGAGCAGCAACAGTTTAAGGTTTTTCCGCATTACCTCAAAATAAAAAAAGATAAAGGAAGATTGAAGGGAGAAAATGACAGCAACAGCTCAAGAGGAAACATCACATCACCAGTTTGGCAGCATTTTGAATATTTGAGACAAAAAACTAATAATTATCCATATTGACTGATACGTTTATAGCCATATCACCCAGACATAATCCCAAACTGTTTTCTCAATAATTAGGCTTCTTAGAGAGCATTAAACCTTCATCCCGAGATGGTGAAGAGAATATTAAACATTAAAAAGGGAGTTTATGTTACATCCTTTATTCTAACACCTACGTGCTATTTAAAACAGGGTCACATTGGAAGCAAAATGCCATAATTCATAGACCTCATTTATAGACGGATCTTGACCTTTGAGGAAGAGCCTTTCTTTTGTCATGTTCAGGTCCAGCTATGGCGACAAACAATGCAAAAAGAACCAAAACAAAAAACCGTGTTACAGCAATTTCAGCATTAATTTAACTAGATATTCAAGTTATCCTTGATGTTAGACCTGATTCCTAGAATAGAGTGGCAACTTCATCTAAACCACATAAAGTTGCCAAACAGCATTTCTGAGCCAAACACCTTGTGGCAAAAAGCCCCTGAGTATTTAGTTCCTGTTCCTGAGATGGTTCAAAGCCATCAGACTACAGTCACTATGACTATTTGAAAACTCAGAGGAAGTCATATTTCACGTGGGATAAACTGTTAATTCCTCGCCGTCTGTGTGGAGATCACCATTTCCTCCCTGCCTGGCCGTCCTGCGTTTCATTCCTCTTCTTTCCAGCCGTCTGGTAAATCGTCTCCCAGAGCTTTGCTGGGGAATTCGGCGCTATCATCAAATATACAGACTCGAACTGCAGTCTTTGCCTCCACAACAAGCCTGAGGGGAACTCTTCTCCGGGCTGTGTAAGTTTGATGATCAGACAGCGAGGCTCGAGTTCACACGCTGGTAGAGATTAGTGGAGAGGCGTTCTGGGTTAGGAGCGAGGCCGGGAAATAAACTGCGTTCAGGTGAGCAGGAGACACTGCGGCGTTTTGAAATTAAAAACTACAGCGTTGGAGATTGAGGTTACAGATGAGGGCTTGATAACAATGGTTTAGGTCAGCTGGTGAAACATAACAAGAGCTGGAAATGATGCGATAAGCACAAGACTCCATCTCTAAAGTTTGAAAGGGCTGGGACCTATTAAAGCCTCCATCACTGGGAATCTGGAGCGCTGCAGAGACGGGGATACAACGACTGCGCCCCGAGGAGGCCGAAGTGAAAAGATATGAGCCTCTCCCGCAGTGGGAGCGGGTACAGTGTAACGATGAAGGCCTACAGGGTGCACATTCTCCAATCTGACCCCGACATTCCTGAAAGAGAAACCTCATCTCCTCCAGCCCAACATCATCCTTCTGCACCTCTCACGCGCCGCCACAAAGCAGCGAGCCCGCTTCCAAACGAGCAGATGGCTTTTGTTAACGCCGATCGCCGAGTAATACTTGTGAAAATAAGCAAAGCCTAATCGGTGCGGCCAAGATTTTTCAACCCAGATAAAATTCCACAGATTTCAGCCCATCAAAAACACAATACAGCTTTCAAGTTAAGACACAAAACAGGCCCCCCGATTCCTTTCACGGGGGTCGGCCTCGCGCCCCCGTTCCTCCAGCACACTGACCCACTTACTCAGCATGTCCCAACCCCCGCTGCTTTTATTGTGTGAAACAAACTCATCATTCATTATTGACCGAGGTCCACAATTGCCACCCACTTTTTTTTTTTCCGGGGCTCAGACAGAAGAAGGGGCACGGCGCGCCCGGGGGAACTGCAGCTCATTAGATTGGTGATGGGTCGCCTCTACAATTAGCATGCATACAGAGCAATTTAGTGCTCCACTTTCCAGCATTCCTACACGGCCACATAAATACGACGGAGCATTAGAGCCGTCGTATTTATTTGAAAGCAAAAGAGTACATTTCTACCAAAAATTGCAGAAATTCTAAGATTAATCTCAAATATGTTCCAGACAAAAATGTGGAAATTTCTGCGTTTGAGAAATTTAACGAGAATTTACCCAGCAATTTTTATTTTACTTTTCAGACTTAAATGTTTCCAGGAAATTTTCCAAGCTTAATCAGACATTAACTTGAATAATTACTCCTTAATTACACCTTTTTTTTAATCTGCAATGTCTCCAATACTAAAGCATCAGGGCCATGAAAAAAGGAAGATAATACTTTGGATCTAGATGAGCTCAGGAATAAAAGTAATCAATCTAGAAATGTTACTTCTTGGAAAATATAATGCTGCACACGGTGGTGGGAGCATCATGCTGTGGGGAAGTTGCCTTAAAACTCAAATGAAGATGAACAAAGCGAAAGCACAAGGCTGGGCGATATGGCTTAAAAGTAAAATCTGTCCACAATTTATCGATTTATTTACACTCTTTTCTTAAAATTAAATTAGAAATATTTTTCAAAAGCTTTTATTTCAACTCTCTTCTGTGAGTTGACCTGATCAGAGTTAAAATAATTAAAAGCTTTAAAACACGCTTGACAAAGAAGAAGGCACCGATTATGGAAATCAAAGGTGTGCATTGGAAAAAGAAATTCCTAATTTTCCCAAAATTAAATATTTAAAAATCCCAAAATTTGACTAATTGATCAGATTGATTTATCCTCCAGCCTTGAGAATAACAGAGTCATATTTCAACATTGGAACTAAGGAGAACAACACATGTGACTTTAGAACAATCGTGCATTGAATCAGAGGGGAAAAACTTCAGTGAGTGACTCATTTATGCTCCAAAAGCGAAACAATGACTTTATCTGACCAGGTGTTTACAAAGCGGTGAGGGTAAAACGCCCCCATGACAAACTCCCTGGAGAAGCAGGACCTCTGTTCAACAAAAGAAAATTTCCTCATGGATCTTTTTTGTAAAGCGTCGCTGAGGACCCCCTGCGGCCCACAGGAAGCCCAGAACAACGACGACTTCCACTTTATGAGGCAAACAGGACGCACATGAGCCACACGGAAAAATTGATGCTCAAACTGTGCACCCGGTTAAAGACGAATAAACGTCCAGTTTTGGTTCAACTTTACCCAAGTACACCTGCAGCAAACAGAAAGGGGCGGGACGGACCGCTGTCAGTCTCACACCTTATTTGGAAATGGGACCATTGCACTCCGGAAGTGAAGGGGGCGCTGTTTCCTATATCATCCGCCGACTCCCATTTTTATTTTCTTTTGAAATCTGTGATTCACTTTTAGTAAGGATTTTCACTCTGTGTTTTTGAACTTCTCTCTCTTATTTACTTCAGCGCAACTCACGGTTTTTAACAAATTCTGTAGTTTTCTAAATCTGCTCCTTAATTGCATCTTTTTGGCCCTGCTACTGCCTCTAGTGGCGTGGGGTTGGTAGCACAACTAATTTAATTACATAACTAAATCAGAATAGCACAAAGTCTTTATTATTTATTATTAATTCTGGCATTACTGGAACCGTAAAACATAAATTCACTCACAAAAATACATACCTTTTCGTTTTCTTAAGGAAGTAGAGCTAATTAAATGAGATAAACAAGACCTGAAAGTTTCAACCTGTTGAAACTCTGGCAAATTTTACATTCCTTGTGTCACTTCAACTCAAGCTAAAACAACATCTTAAGACAAGTTTTAACTTTTCATCTCCTCGGCTGGTTTGGTCACACGAGCTGCAGATTAACAGACAGTCTTAAGAAAACTTTGAATGGCAGGTATAACAGCATAGAGGTGAAACCAAAACAACTCTGTCTCAACTGCTTGCTGAAAGAATGGAAGATGGCAAGAAATATTTTAGCAGAGAGCATCCATCCTTTTTATTGATCAGCTCGAACCTCATGAAGGCGTTATTGTGTTATTAGGTTACAGATGTCTGTTTTAGCTTTAAAGGAGCGCATTGGCTGTTTTAACGTCCGTCATGGCGGAGATCAGGAGAGCGTGACGTCACAGGCGAAGGGTCAAGAAAAGTGTCCATATGCAGAAACTAATACATTCATTTTCAATTTCTTGTTACATTTTCAAGAGATGTCTTCCTGTAAAAATGTTTATATGAAAAGTAACAGGCTCAGATAAGAGATAAAAGTTTTATCACTTTCCCATGCAAAATGATAAGCTACATTTAGATTGCAGTTTGTTGTGCTTATGCAGCTCTGAAAGAAACTGAAAGAAACAAAATTCCTGGCTGTAGATAAATATAGTTTTCATTACTGCCCACTCTGCATAATTCACGTTGGCCGAAGTGATTTAAACCATTACAAAATGAAAAACCGAAGCTCTTTTGCATTCCTTTGCAAACATGCAAACCATCTGCTCATCACTTTAAGACATCTACGCTGCTACGGTTGGAATTTAAAGGTTAATTAATGTCAGCTGCCGCTTTTCCAGCAAGGCGTAAAGCTGCCACTGTGGTAACAAGATATTATTTACCAACATCAACTACAACGCCTTGCAGATTTATTCACATTGCCTGAACTTTGTCAGATTACAACCACAAACCTCCAGGCGTTTTGTTGGGATTTTATGCGACCGACTAAATGTGTTTGTGGAAAGAGAGGATGAATGAGCTTTTCTTTTTCAACAAATAAAAATCTGTCTAATATGTCACCCCTGAACAAAACTCAGTGTAACCAATCAGAAGTTACTGAAATCGTAAACAGAGTCCACCTGTTGTAATTACAGTTTGTTGGACAAAAACAGGAAGAACAGAAAGATGTCAAATACGGGAATAAAGGGACCAGATTTAAATAATCAGATATTTATATTAGTTTATAATACTTTCATGGTTTGGCATCTACACCAATGAATCCTTCCATGAAGAGAAAATCCCACAAAGTGCTTTGTTAGCTTGTAACAAGCTGTTTATTTAAACTGTTCCCACTGAATTAATTAGTTACATCTTATAAGAAGTTTCTCCATAAAAACGTTGATGTTGACTCATAAAACCTGCAATCAAATGTAGATTTACTTTTGTTTAGTCTTTGAAATGTCACGTGATTTAATGGTTTATTTCCTGATTCATATAATCAGACTGCCAAAGATCAATGGATATGAATGAACCTTCAGGTGTAAATCTGCTTAAATCAGGGTTGTTCAAATTGGGGTTCAGGGGCTGTTTTTGTGAACTGATTTTGTGTGGCCCTCTGACCACAACTCAAGAATAACTTAAATAGATTAGGACAAAGCTGTGACTTTTAAATTAAAGATCCATGAATAAAAATGTTAGATGCAACACAAAATTATCATCACTTACAGGTTTTCAGGTTTCCTTCTGTTGTCATGGTAACTAGGATTACATGTACTCATTGACTTAAACTTTTAATTAAACATTGGTGCATCTAAATCTGCTTTTAATTGCTGTGTTAAAACTTGCCTCAATATAGAAGGTGTTTTCAAATGAAGACTGATCGAGATTTTGTTTTTATACTTGAGAACAGAAGAAATATTTTTTTCTTAGTTTTCTTCAAATCAAGCCCAAAATAATAAGCGATCTGGATTCATTTAACAAGGAATGGTTCAAAAACCATTCGAGGTTTTGGATCTATCATCCCACTGCAAAATTATGTTTTTAGAAACTGTGCAAACAAAAACTTTGGACACCTCTGGTTTAAACAAATGGCTAAAGCGCTCAAAAATGATAATTTCTGTAAATTATTAATCAAGATAGTCCACATAGGGGGACAGCAAACATGTAGAAGGTGGTGGTCTAGTTTAAGGAGACCAGTGAAGCATGGTGGTGGCAGCATCATAATGTGGGGACGTCTTTTCCTACAGACAGTGAATCTGGTCAGAAGTCCCTCTGTGTGTAATTTAACTTCATTGAAGCTGTTTGGTGATTATTGTTGGACTGTTTTTGTGCGGATCTTTCTCCAACATCCCAATAAAACAGGCAGCAAACTGATGAAGTAAAAAACGTATCACCGGCTCCGTTATTCTGTAAACGACGAGCCGGCCACTGACTTTAACAAACCCTGCTAATCTACAAACCCCTGCTGTCTGTCAAAATGGTGACCAGATCAAACTGTGCTGCTTTAAAGCGTAACGCCGAGGCCTGACGGCAAACACATGGCGGCGCTATCAGCTCCCCTCAAGGCGCGCTTATCTTCACGCCGCTCTGAGACAGGCTGCGCTTCTAAAGGAGGAGCAGGAGAGCAAAGGGAGGATGATTACCTGCTTGGCCTCCTCCAAAGACGTCTGCAGCCTGCTTATTTCCTTCTCGTACTGCTCCTTCATCTTGTCCACCTCCTGATCGTGAGCGGCCACTTCGTCCTTCAAAGCTCCTTTGAGGGCTGCCAGCTCCCTCTCTCGCCTCCTCAACAGTTCTTCCTGCTCCTCTTTGGCCGTGACCACTTCCTGCATCTGCACCTTCAGCTGTATCATGTCCTGAAGCAAAGGAAGCCAAGCTGCTAACGTTATCTCAGACAAGAGTTCAGCTGCAGAGTTCAACCAACGTCCTGACGTTCGTCTCATTAAAACCGTTTGTTTTCATGCCTACCATCTGTGAAAGCGCAGCAGAATCTGGAGGTTTTGTGATCAATCTAATTATCAATTAGATAACAGATGTTTATAATCTAGAGCCGTGTGCATCACGTCTAACACTGCAAAATCACACAATCTTACTAAAGAAGCAAATACCTTAGTTTAATCTTATTTCTAATGCACTAACGAGTAACTTTTCAGCAAGATAGGAGCTTGTTTTAAATCAATAATCCATTAATATTGATGGAAAATTACTAGTTCTACTGGCAGATTATTTAACTTATAACAATACTTTTTCCCATGCTACAAAGAAATAATCTACCAATAGAGAAAGTATGTTTTCTTTAATATAAGCTAATATTTCCTACTGAAGTTTTGTCACTAGTATATTTGTACTAGAAACTGGACCAAAAACACTAAAATAAAACCTTTTAACCTCTAAATATTTTTTAAATCTTCATTAAAAATAGTTTCTCACAAATAATCTTGGTCAATTTGTCATTTCCATACGCTGTTTAGGTGTTTTTGTAACAAACTTTTACAGATGTGGGACGTTTGTACCAATGAAGCCTCAATTCACACCGTTTTGTTTCCAGCCTGCTGTTACAACTGATCATTTAATGTCATTTTCTATAATTTACTGGGAGAAAATCTACCACCAGCAGGTATCTCGTGATTCTTTTAGTCTGATCACGGAGGCTGTAATGTAAATTGTTCAGAGGATATTATGTAATTAAATTAAGCCATACATTAGCTCAAAGCAAATTAACAATACTTATGTAAATAATTAATCAGAAACACTTAAAAAACTGCCACAGTGTGAAATAAACTCTGTGGCAGTCTGGAAATAATCAGACCAGGATGAAGAGAACAAATTAAAATCAATCATAAAGTTGCACAGTAGCTACATTTATAATCATATTTCTAATTTTTTGGTATTTATTGATATTCTAATTGAAAAACAGTGGAGAAACCCAGACAATATGAACAGCTCTGGGTTTTTTAAACATCATTAATTTGAATTTCTCATGACAAAGATAAATCAAAATTCTTTCCATGACATGAAATTAATCACAATAAACGATGCAACAAACGCCCGTCCCTCCTGCTTCTGTCCTGCCAGCTCAGCCTGATAACAACATGGCGGCTCACCGCCATCAGGGCGTCATTCTCCTCGCTGTCCGCGGCGGCCCTCTTGGCGGCGTCCAGCTCATCGTGCATCTCTGACAGCTGGTCCTGCAGGTCCCTGATCTCCGTCTGGTGCTGCTCCCGCTCCATCTTCACCTGGAAAAGCCTGACAAAGCACAGGACACGTCAGCTCCGGAGAGCCGCTCTCCACGCACCTGTAACTCACACACACGACTGGGAACACCTGTGGCGAGCTGAATGGGAGCCCTGGGAGGTTACCTGCAACCTGCCTTCCTGGGATTACTGCTGGTAGTTAATGTGAAACACCTTTATTAAAGTCCGGTTGATACTGTTCCCACCACGCTAACAAACCAGTAATTATTTCAATAAATGATAATATCGTTACTTTGAGACTCTTTTCAAGCAATATATTGATAATTAGGCCTGTCACAATGAGCAATAAATTAAGTAATCGCATGATAAATTAAAACAAACTCAATCATTTCCATTTGCATAATTTATCGATTTTCTCTTTTCTGTCTTTTTTTTAACGAAAAACTGAATGACAAAAGTCTTCAGTCTCAACCAGACACTTTTGTTTACAGAGACATCAGTATCCATTTTATTTGTTGTTTTCTTTATTTATTTTGGATATTTAAAATGTTTTCCAGCTCCACTGTTAAAAGTTCCTTAGAATTTAATGTTTATTCATTTTTCAGAATGCATGAAGCCATTCCCATCTAAAAACAACATTATTTATCGCAATAACTTCTGGGACAATTCATCGTCCAGCAAAATTTGTTATTGTCACAGGCCTATTGATAATAAATATTAATAAAACCGAAAAACTTTAATTCTGTAAAGAACACTTCACACTGGAACTGGAAGAAATTATAAATATCCAGAATAAAACAACCAAAAACAAGAAATAAACCGGAGAAAAAAACCCACTTACAAGGAAAATCAAGAAAAAAATAAATAAATTATGAACCCTCAAAATAAAAATTCCCTTCAAAAAAGCATTACTCAACATAATTAAAATGATCAATGTTTTTGCGACGGGCTTAATCGTTGCATAAATTTAACCGCAAACTTTATTTCCACTAAAATATGAATCAGCCTGAACTGGAAAGTCTAGAAAGCAACAAAAACACCTGAACCAACTTCTCAACGCAACTCATCGCACTTTTTGCTAAAAAAACATTATCTACAGGTTGCTTAACTATTGACACATTTTAAAGTTTAGCAGAAGTAAATCACTTGCACTGACAAGACAGTTTCCCCAGAAAAGACAAAGCAGGTTAATGATTTGTGCGGCCGGCGCTCACTCTTCCACCGAGGAGTTGAGCTCAGCCTCGGTTTTAGCCAGTTTCTCCTTCAGCTGCCTGCACTCATCCAGACTCCGCTGCAGCTGGTGCTGCAGCTCCTTCAGGCCCGCCGCCACCCGTCGGTCCGCCTGACTCTTCTGCTGGTAACAACACAACGCAGCAGGTCATTTATCCATCGTTTGCTCTTAAAAATGGTCTTTCAATTAAACTGATCTGAGCACATTTTTACTTGTATTTTTTGGCTCCATTTACATTTCTTCTTATTATTTTTTTGGGGGGGATTAATTGAAACAACTTGTTTTTCTTTTAAAAAAGGAAAAATCTAAATATCTGCTTCATTTTTTTATAACCACAAAGTAAAATGGAAACACTTTTCTCATACATGCACAAAGTCCAACTTAAAGGCAGTATGAAGATGAATTAAAATTAAACTTATGTATGTTTTACAATAAATAAGTTTTATTGTAAGTTTTATTTATTGACAAAAGCCTGACTATATTTTGGTAAATATGATGATACTGAAGTGAGGGAAAAAAATATAAATAGTTCTGAGTTCAGTTAAAATTAAACCCCAAATGAAAAACAATCTATTAATCCCTTTACCTGACATATTTACTTCATATCATTCATGAGTTTTTCTGGTTATAATTTGACTTTATTGACACACTCAGAGTTAATTAGTAATTAATGCAGGTCGTGGTTTTTATCTTTTATAAAGCTGACCTTGCTGGATAGAAAACTAAAACCCAACTAACTGCTTCACTGCTGTTGCTTTTTTCCAGAAAAATGTACTTTCCGCATTAAGTTTGACACTTTAGATCTAAACAAAAGCCTTAAAACAAATCCTTAAATTGTTATCCCTTAAAGCTCTTCAGACAGCAAAGCCATGTTTTAAGGATATTCTAAAATAACTAGTTCAGCGTTAAAGGGATATGTCAGCACAAACAGCCTGGCATCAGCATTACAGCTGCAGTTCCCATCATGTTACCTTCATTTGTTCCTCCAGCTGTCTCTTCAGCTCAGTAATCTCTTTCTCAAGTTCAGCGTTTTGCTCCTGCAGAGCTTTGGTCTGTGCAGCCAGGTCCACCGACTGCGAGGGCAAATCAGATATTTATCATTTACAGACGGTTATTTATTTATCTATCAAATAGACAAAAATATAAAACTAATCATCATGCCGATTGACAGGCAGTTTTCAAAAAGGAGCAGGTTTGTATTTATATTTAAGTCGTGTCACCAAACAGAAAGCTTAGTCATTATTTAACTTTGAAGAGTGAAACAAAACTATCATTAAGTCTGCCTTTAAGCCACGATACTGCAGCTGTGTGTAAAAACACCCACAATGCAACAGGAGACTCACTTTGTTGTCGCCTTGCGCGCTGGCTGTGGCCCTGGACTTCAGCGTCTGTATTTTCTCAAAAACCAGGTTCACCTTCCTGTTCGTCACGTCGTCGTTATCGTTGCTTCTGCGCGAGGAAAAAGGCGAAGCGTTTCAGTTAACAAAAACATTTCTATGCGTTTACGGTGAATCACGACTCAAGGCCGTTTGGGCAGCAAAGCAGCTCCGTACCAGCCGAGCAGGCGACAGGGAGGTTTTATGATGCTCTGATCACAGAACAAACATCTTCATTTCAACACTAAATGAACATAAATGTCTCTCGTTTTTGTTCAATATGGGAATTGAAACTGCAAACAATTTCCCTAATATTGTAAAATGTAGATTTGATTTCCTCAGTTTCAGCTTCCCTGCAGTTTAAAATTGACGAAAGAAAAAGCTTTACAATTTCTTAGAGTTTAGCCACAAAAAAAAAAAAAAATTAAATGTGGGAGTTTTCATTTCATCATCCAGCTTTTGACTCAGCAAAACCAAAGTTTCATAACTCGAAACGACAGCAAATCAATCTTTTTATTATTAAAATGTGAAAGAGAAAACCCAAATCCCTCATCACCATCCTCCGCTCTGACAGATGATTTTCATTAGAGCGCTATAGCCATGTCGGTGGGTGTTTGTCTTCGGAGCCTGGGGAATGCAGCTCAGTTTCAGCCCCTGAACTTCCATCTGTGTTTCCTTTCCTTCCCTTTGTCCTGCGACTCCTGACCTGCGCTCCGACACACCCAAGCAGCTTCCTGAGCTTTCTGCAACACTCAAAGCCTGCAGCGAATGGAGGAACTGTACTGTGCAGAAATGCAACAAGTCTTTCCAAAACTGCTTTACTGTACAAATGTTAGAGTCAAGTTAAAATATTTCTCTTGCACATGTTTGTGATTTCTGACAGAAAACTCACACTGGTTTCTTCTCAGTTGTGTCAGAAATTTATAATTCATTTCCCTCTGGCTGCCTTTGGGCCGTCAGTCAAGCATGCATCAAACGAACAACAAAAGCTGCAAAGGCAGCAGGGAACGCCGAGAAAAGTTTCTCTTGTTTTTTTTTTCCTTTTCAGGCGCCGTGGAAAAAATGATTTGGATTTCAACACAGATAGGAAATTTGATCAGCTGCTTAGATATTCATTAAACACTAGCATTGCTGACATGCCAGACTAACATTCACATCTTGCACTCACTTCTCCGTCAATGTGGCTCTGTCCACTTCAGTTTTGTGCTTCAGCAAAAACCATTTTTAGATTCTCAAGTTAGCCATTCCAGTCAATATCTCATCAAAAAGTAGCAAATGTTTCCATAAAGTAATAAAGTTCACGACTAATCTAACACATAAAAGCAACATTTCTTCATAAATGTGACAAAAATAATGTTGCACATTGGTTATTGCAGCTGTTGGATTGTCTAACTTTCTACTGATAAGTGCTATTTTGATTCTGACATGCCAAATTTTGGAGTAAGCACTTATTCCTGTCTACCAAGCAAATGCTAGCGAATTAGCTAGCTAGCCAAGCTAGCTGCAGCCACCGCTACGCGCAGCTTAGCTACTGTAGTTTTAAAATAGGGTTACCTAACATTGTCATCTGATTTGAAATATTCAGAATACTTGTCTTTTAAAGCAGCAGTAAAACCAGCTGTCCAAATGTGTCGGACTGCCGCTTGGTTGCTAGGTGACAGGGCTGGGCTTTGCTGGGGGTTACTAGGTAACAGCGCAGTGCCCCTGGAATGCGACTGGATCAGGAACTTTGTGAAACGGCTCGATTTCAAGACACCAAAAAAACGTTAACTTGAAGGCCTGAGGCTGTCTTTAGAAGAGAATGTATAGAAATGTGCGAAGTGTTTGTTTTGCATAATAAGCGTTTTATTAAAGATAAATCTGTGCCAGATGATGACTTGCATGTAAACAAATCCTACAATTCATGACAGTCAGGATGGGAGAGAGAAATTAGCACATTCACACTATAACTATTTACCAATCATTCAAAATATGTTGGTTACATCAGGTGACTTTTCATGAATGCTTACAGTTAAATAAAAGTCTAGTAAACTCACCCTTCTTTGAGGTAACTGAACAAAATCTGTTTGGCCGTCTCCTCGTGTGTTTGTTGTGAAAGCTCCTGCTGACCTTTCAGGAGATCTGGCGTGGCCTGGATGTGGAGGGAAAGACAAAAGGTCAGAGTTAAATAAGTTAAACCATATGTGCATTAGCACAGAGGCGTATTAGGGCCATTGCAGAAAGGGATGAGTACATTTTCACCAAATAATCTCAAGTAGAAACATGGGAATTTATAAGTTTGAAAAGTAGAAAATTTGCAAGAAAATTAATCTTGCAAATTTTTGCGAAACAAACTGACATTTTTAAGTTTCAAAAGTCAACAATCTTTTATTTTTGGAAATTTTCAGAGATGGAAAGCCAAAAATATTTTATTTGAAACTCAAAATTTTCCCATTTTTTCTAGAAAATCTGAGATTTTTTTTAGCAAATGTTGAACTTTTGAAACTCAGAATTGAGTTCTTTTCTTGAAAAGTTCAGAGATTTTTTGGCAGAAATTTAGAATGAAATTTTCTCATCCTAATGCGCCGTTATAAGCCTGGTTGTGGAGTTTCACCTGGACGTCTGCCCCGGCGCCGGTCTTACTGTCGGCGGTGGGCGGGAGTTTGGACAGGGACGTTGTTGAGACTTTTCCGACAGAAGAGGGAGTTTCTTCACCGCTCTTGAAGGACGGGATGGCGGGGCGTGACTGCAGCTTTGTGTAACCCCGGAGGGAGCCGGTGTATTTGGAGATGGAGCTCTGGGGGGATCCTGGTGCACTAATGGCCTGGGATGAAGGCCCGTCTACAGCCATAGACCAGGGGTCTGGACCGCTGGCCGTCCTCTGCAGCCGCAGCTGCGACGGCCGTAGGACGTGCTCCTTTGACGTGCCTCGAGGTCGACCAAACTCATCCATGAAGCTGGAGTCAGACCTCGACCCAAAGGCGCTGTCCACACTGCGTGACCGTTTCCTGTCCTCCGGGTTGATCCTGTTTCTGCGCCCCGCCCTGCCCCTCCGTTGATGGCCGCCGTCCTTGCCATCAAACTTCTCAATCAGCTCATCGACGCCAGGGATGGACCCTGTGTCTATGTCTCTGCCTGAACCAGGCTGGAAGGGGATGTAGCGGCGATTCTCGTGGCGGTTTATGGCATCCGTGTAGAGAGCCTCCATCTGCTCGTCTATCAGAGACTTACTGGTGGACGATAAGGAGGAGTGGCGGGACCGGGGGGAGGACTGAGTGGGCTCGCCGGAGTCAGTCTGGCGTAGGGGAAGGACGTCAGGGTCGCGGTGGGTGCGCTCCAGACTGGAGTTGGCACTACGAGTGGAAGTAGGAGACGCTTTCCTCTGGTCGCTTGATGGACTCGACACGGGAGACGGCTGAGGCTGCGCTGCCGGTACTGGGGGAGTTTTAGAGGTCGGCTTGGGCTGAGATGGATTCAGACTGGTGAGGTACGGTTTAATCTGAGGCTGGGTCGGCTGTGCCGGCTGGGTCGGATGGGACGGCGCTCTGCTTTGAGGCTGAGGCACCTGGGCTGAAGGTACTGATGGAGTCTTCATTTTGGGGGTGTTGAGGTCCGTTTGAGGAGGCTGCCTGTTCTCCTGCTGTGTGTGATCTCGGTGACGATCAAGGCTTGAGGACCTCAAACGGGAGGGAACTCGTACTTCGGATTTGGGGTAGGGGTTCTGGTACTCTATCCTGGTGTCGGCTTGTGGTGCAGGCCTGGACGGGAGGCTGTGGAAGGCTTCCAGGTTTAGGGAGTTGGTCCGGGGATCGTACGGCTGCAGGAGCTCGGGGTGCCTCTGAAAGTTCAGAAGCGTGGACGGTTTCTTTGCCTGAGATTCAGGAAGCCCATTCTGAGGCCCGGAGTAATGCCTCATCTTCTGTGTCCTGTACTCCATGAAGGGGTCGCTGGATCCAGCTTCCTTATCCCCTCTGAAATCATACTCCTGGTAATCCTCAATAAAAGAGCCTTCTGTGTCCGGGTAGCCGTTGCTGTCAGGGTGGTGACCCCTGTCCTGGTTGTTCAGCACCACGTAGGGGTGTCCATCTATACCCTGGACACGAATACTGAGGCCATAAGACCCGGCTCCATTACTACTAGGCCTGGAAAGACGGGATGGCTGCGTGTATCCGCGCTGCGACCCGCTGTTAGGAATGCCAGTCGCTCTGTAGGACTCCATCAGGAATGTCGAAGGAAAATAAATCCCTCTACCTGGATCAGGTGGCCCACCTATGAGAGCAAAGAATCAGACCGGCTGGATTAGTCAGAGATCAGCCTGCATAATTCAGACGCTTTATCTCTTCCACTTTCATTCTCTTGCATTCTTACATGTTTGTTACTCATCTCACATGTTTGTTTTCGGTGAGACTTTCCAGTTAAAGTGCTTCGGCTAAATGATTCAGGAGACAAAACTCTCCCTCTGTTGCAGGTAAACCTCTGAATCCACAATCGTCCTGAAGACGTGACTCAAACCGTGACGCCGGTCCATGACAGACAACAATTATCATAACACTCACCTGCGTCTGCAGGTGAGTGTTATGATAAAAATGGAACCGTGTGAGAAATAATACTTAAAAATGAGTCAGGTATGTTAGAGAAAAAGCTCACATTTCTACAGCACTAAGGGCGTTTGTCGAAATGTTTCTGAGACTATATGAAACTATTTCAAAAGTTTCTCAGTCTTTATCTGACTTGGATGAAGCATCTGATTTAGTTTCAGTCTTTTGTCTTCTGAAGTTCACACCTCAATACTGAAACACCGAAAGTCAGGAGAAAAAATTAGGGACAGGAATTTATCGTATCGCTTATCGTGATACATTTCTTATCATGGTAAGATTTTAATTCATCATTGTCAC
This sequence comes from Poeciliopsis retropinna, assembly GCA_010277075.1. NCBI lineage: Eukaryota > Metazoa > Chordata > Actinopteri > Cyprinodontiformes > Poeciliidae > Poeciliopsis > Poeciliopsis retropinna. The sequence continues at coordinate 14,777,509 of VMRM01000006.1, read as the reverse complement.
AATAAATCCCATAATAATAATAATAATAATACTCCTGATGTTTAAGGACACCTAAAACTGTTATTTTTACTATTTATCTCCAAAGCCTGTTTAACAACAGAACCAAGTAATTTGCTCTGGTTTCTAGAGAAAATATCATAGTACACTTGAAATAAGACAAAATTAATTTATACATAACAGCAAGATATAAAAGCTTGTTTTAAGTCAATAATTCTTTACTACAGATGAAAAAGTTTCTTTTATTTTAGCTAATCTGGATCTCGGCGAGTCCAAGCGCAGCTCAAAATGAACTGAAGAGTCCAGATCTCTAAGTTTCACAGAAAATGTATAGAATCACCTGAAGGTTGTGGACAAAACATTTTCTCTCAATCTGATAGATCTGGAGAACCTTTGCAAGGAAATTACTGAAAATACAGGAAGTGGACGGGATGCTGATCAACTTCCACCAAAGAAAGTTGAATCTCAGTTACTGAAGCCAGGATTTCATTGCTTCCTGCTAAATATGGATGATTATTATCGTTGTGTATTTTTCACCATTTTTCTGACTCATGCATTTGTGAATGATTATTTAATTCTCTGCAAGATGTGGCTTCAACCAAAAAATGCAAAGAGTCAGACGTCAGAAAAACTCTGCACCTTATTTACCGTTGAATCAGATCTACTATAATTTTTAAAGGTGCCTTTTTTTAAAGACACGATGCTGAAATTAAATGAAACAAAGCGTTATTATAAGGGTGTGCAAACTGCACCTTTTTCTTTGTTTTCCACAAACTTGTTTTTCAGGTCAAAATGTGACATTACAGGTGGAAACATTTTGAAATGATTCATCATAATCCCAGTCTTCAAGTCTTTCAAACTCACAACTTTTGGACTGCAAAACAACTATCCTCCCCACTGCAGCACAAACGTCCAAGTCACACACTTTAGAGAGCCAGAGTAGAAAGTAAAATAGTGCTGCAAGGGAACAAAAGGGCCAGCAGGAAGTTATTCAGCTCAAAATTCATAATTAGCACTTGTTTTCTGACAGATGGTGGAGAAAAAAGCAGCTCAGCTGGCAACAAAATTACTACTGCTTACGAATATCAAAGTAAGCAGCTCAGGCTTACTTTTCCTGGGGAACCATTAGAGGCACCATGTGTTTCAGCAGACAATGAGGTTTGAGCAGATTCCTGTTTGCCTTGCTAGAGAGCGGCCCTCTCTACCTGATGTTACAATGCGAGGACGGAACGAGACGAGCCCAGAGGAAGGACGCTGATAAGGCCGAGAACAAAGGCCAAGGCAGGATATGGAGCATCAGCAGGAGACGATAAGTCAGGACTAAACAACTGGGAAGTGATGCAGCGAAGCAGGAGGAGGGGGAGGAGGCTGGACCAAATAAATACCGATCTGAGCTGCAAACACTGCAAAAACACAAAACCCTACCAAGTATTGTTGCTCTAGTTTGTATTACAAATGTCTTCATACACTTGAAATTAAACAAATTTGACTTACAAGTAACTTTCAAGGAAGATATAAGAGTTTGTTTCAAGTCAATACAGTAATTACTCAGTTACCATTTTCACTCCCTATAAAAAGTAAAGAATTAATGTTAAAACAATCCTGCAGGAAAGTTAATTTTAAGCTGGTTTTGTCTTATTTCAATACAGACAACATGGCTGACAAAATATATCATGATGTAACCGTTTCCTATCAATAATTATTGATTAGTTTTATCTGGTGGCGTGAGATTTTCTGTTTTCACTCCACGATTATGTTTTTATTTTTATTTTTAAGCAGCTATGTGGCGCAGAGGTGAAACTTTCAACTGCTGCCGCCAAGTAACTCAAAGGGGCGTTGCTAGGCAACCAAAGAGCGAGTGAGTTGCTAGGCAACCAAAGAGCGAGTGAGTTGGTTGATTCCACCAAATTTTCTTAGCTGGCCATGAGACGTTGAGCACCTACAAAAACACGACGACTACAGAGTATTTCTGGTCTAGTTGTTAATACAAATACCTTAGTATACTTTAAATAAGAATAAAAACTAAACTATAGGTAACTTTTCAGCAAGAAATAAAAGCTTGTTTAAGTCAATAATCCCTCAATATTGATGAAAAGGTGATTTACTAATAGCTAATCCTTTTTTTAAAAATCAATATTAAGAAATTATTGGCATAAAACAAGCTTTTATTTCTTGCTTAAAAGTTACTTGTAAGTTAGTTTTGTCTTATTTACACTAAGATATTTGTACCAGAAACTAAACCAAAAATACTTGGTGAGATTTTGTGTTTTTGTGAAATAAAGTCTTTCCTTTGCTAATATCCCCCATGATGCAGTGCAGTTCTGGATCAGAGTTCAGTAACATCCCATCAGACGTGTTATCCATCATATATAGTTATTAATTTATTGTCCAGCCTTAGTAATATACTGACTAAGTATAGTCAGTATATTGACTAAGTATAGTCAGTATATTACTAATACTGACTATTACTAATAGTCAGTATTACTAATACTGACTATTCAGTATTAGTAATACTGACTATTAGTAATAGTCAGTATTAGTACACAAGCTAAATCCTTAGCTTGTGTTTCCGCAGTAATATAAATGGACATGAGTTGTTTTGTTTAATCAAATGTTGAGTCAACATATTCCAAGCCTCCTCCGTCAACCAACTTGTTTCAGCACAGTCATGTTATCTGGCAGAGCGCGTCCAATAAAGAAAGATGTTGAATGTGAAGCCGGAAGCTGGAAGGACACCACAACCCTGCTGCTTCGTGAGATAGATTCCTTTATACGAGGCACACCCACTGAAAATAAGACCGCTTCGTGTTTTTCATTCCAGGCTGACATTCAGCTCATAAAGCTGTAAATTTTCTTCTGCTCGCAGTCATAAACCACAACCAAGCTTCATTTTCATTACATCTCCATAAGTTAGAGAGCGACTCCGGCTTCGCTCAGCTGGAGAATTTCTGCGTCAAACACTTTAGAAAAAAACACAGGAACGAGGAGAAAAAGGTTCCCTGAACTGGACAGCAGATTAAGGCGACACAAAGGAGCTTTTCATGTTTGCTGTTAGCGACGCTTGATACGCAAAGGTTCAGCTAAATGTGCAAGACATTTTCCTCTCGTTGTGTTTTTCCACCAGAAGAAGAAGAAACATCCCTGAGTCACGGCAGTGCTGCCTTCGCTGACCTCAGGGCTGCAGACGCAGCCATAACCTGAACTTTTTCACATTTTCACACATAAAAACCACAAAATGATTTAAATCATTTCATGTGAAGTAAATAACCTTGACATGAATATGTATTTTGGTCACTTTACTCAAATACCCTTCAATAAAATCCTGTGCACAGATACAGAGTTTGGTAGGAACTAAATTATATTTATATAAAAACTATGACAATGCGCCATGGAGTCCAGATTCTGACGGTGAAAGTCGAAGCTTCTGCAAATTAAGCAAAATTCATCTCAAACAGTAAATGATTTAGTTTCTGCCACTATTATTTTACAGACATTAACAAATGTTTCCAGAGGTCATCAAAGGTCAACAGCTTCCCCCACATTTACTAAATTAATCACATGTGGTGTCAGTCAACTCTGCAGAATTGAATTTATCTTAATACCATCTGATTTGCTAATGTGGATGAGGTCGGGGTTCTGGTTGACCTCTGGAAACTTTATTTTTAAAATCTTAAAAATTATAACGGGACCAATCGAAACGTAGCACAGATGTTTGACACCAATTTTGTTAAATTTGGAGAAGATGGATGAAGAAATGTCACTCTGGTGACCACCAGCGACAGAAAAACCTTTTAAAAACCATTGCTTTTTTAAAGTGTAAACCAGTAAACCAGACTCACCTGATGGGCTGTGGCTCATTAACCCAGTGGTAAACAGTGCTGCACAGTATCTACATGTGTTTTATATTTCAGGACAAAAATACCCAGTTGTTCAGATTATTGCAATCAGACCAAAACAAACATCAAACCGGAGCGACACTGGGATGGTTAGAATCAAGTCCAGAATGGTCTAGTCAAAGTCCAGGCCTTAATCCAATTGCATTTTAAGGTTTGAACATTTAAGTCCACAAATTCTCAATCTCAAGAGATTTTTCCAAACGACTTGAAGCTGCACTGAACACTGGCGAACTGTTTAGATTCTGTTAAAACAACAAAGTTTGAAAACTGAACAATCATTTTTCTTCAACCCTCAGACTTCTGCTCTGCTTTTTGATGGTCTATATTAAAGATAAGGTAAATGGGAAGTACATGAGAACCCTGGTATGTCTGCAAAAACTTTAACTTTAATTTATTCTTGCTTTTCTCGTCCACCGGTTTCACCTTTGCACCTTTGTGGAGACAAAATGACAACCCAACCTCCTCAAACTGATGAAATGAAAGAGAAAAAAAGTCAAGCAAACAAAACACACCAAACAGGAAACTCAACATTTTCCAGTTTCTTCTGAAACTCAAAATGATTTTCGCCCTAAAGGTCACCGCGGGTCAGAGCGGAGGGAGAGACAAGTGAAGCAGTTCCAAGATTTACACTGTGGGAAAATACGGAAAAGTTACGTAACGAGAGTCAGAGCGTCAGGTTGTGTGGGTCCAGCAGCAACAGTAAACACTGACTGGTGAAATCCCAGCGCAACAGCGACAGACCAGAGGCTCTTTTAACTGGGATTCTGCTGGTTTCACTGGGGAAACACTGGACCGGTTCGGAGGAGTTTAGATGCTCGGAGCAACAGGTGGAGAAAGCTCCGCTTCATCACTTTTCTCCAGCCTGCAGCAGGTTAATAATCTGTTATGCTTGGAGTTAAAAGTTAATTTTCTGTCTCTTGTCGCGTCGCTGCGACTCACCAGGATCGAGTCTCCGTCTGGATCCTCCTCTGCGCAGGTTGGAAGCGTCTCTCCGGAGTTTCCCCTCTGAGGAAGAAACTCTTGCCGCACTTTGCAAACTTATTCGCTCCGGTAAAGTCCGCTGAGTGTGAGGAGGGAGCGGGACGTCCCGCCCCGCATCCTGCCCCTCCGGGAGGATCCGGCCGCTCCGCCCCCACAGAGGAGCGCAGGAAACCCCCCCTCCCGCCCGGGCGCACCGCGGCGCGCCGGTCCTGGAACAGGTTTGTTTGTTTCCACGGACTTGGACAGACCTGCATGCATGAAGTGAGGGTGACTCAGTTTGGACCGGGTCGACATTCCACACGCCCTGAAACCAGAACAACCCACAACCTGCTGGATGAAAAACCAGACCAAAAATAAATGCAATTAATTTAAAATAACATCTAAAAGTACTGTTTTCATCTAAAAATAGCATCTACATGCAGGTTTTTATTATTTTTAATTAAATAGTGACATGTTATATTTACTTTATGAATCTCATAATTAAAACCTAATTTTGTAAAAACATTTTCTTCTTGTTTGAATATTACTTGCTTTCTAAATATATTTGTTTATTAACTATTTTATGAGGATTACACACAATTGTGATCGCATAAAACTCCTAATTATTACTTATTAGCACTTTGCATAAATGTAATTTATAATGCATGTCTTTAAAAACCTGCAGCGTCATCTAGTGGCCAGAAGAAGAAGAGAGATTAGGAACACATTACTGCTATATACTGTATATCAGGCATGAAGCTCAGTTTTCACTGCAGCTTCATTTCTGGGTAAAAATACCTTATTTATTAGTCAGATGTAATATTTTAATTTGTTCTGTTTTTATTAACTATAAGAAGAAAATCATCATCATTAATAGAAAGAAAGGCTTGAAAACAACGTTAATCTTATTAATGTGGTCCAATTAGTGATACAAATTACTTTTCAATAATAATGTATTTCACTGAATGGGTCTGGATTTATCCCCATTACATTACATATTTAATTCATTCTGATTCATTTGTATTTGATTTTTTCATAACTTTTTAATTAAATGAGATAAATATAGATTTTCTTCTCCCCAAAGCTAGATTTTTATGTTTACATCTCAGGATTATGGATAAAATCACATTTAACATTCAGAAATGATCCAACTTACACCTATTATTTATTATTTACTTTTATTTTGGACATTATAGTTTATCCTATTACTGAGCGCTACAACACTTTTTGTATTAATAATGGAAAACACATGCATCATAAACCTGCATCATATTTTTATTAAACCATTAAATGTTTATACCGTCACTCAAAACTACAAAACTTCATAATAGTGAAATTCTCTGACTTTTGTTTAGATTTCAAGTGTTAGTAAAATTATGAAAAAAACTATGTATTAAACCAGAGTAATGTATTTTGTTTTTTAATCAATCCACTCAATAAAATGGATTGATTCATAGTTTGATTTATAATTTGAATGATAAACACTCATTAAAATGCATGTTACTGTAGATTAAGACGGAAAAACGTGAATCTTGATGAGGTTTGATCCAATCATAACCAGGTTTTATAAACAAACTAAAGAAAAAAGGGAAATCTGAGTTGAAAAAAGAAACCAAAGCAGTAAAAAGTAATTTTTGATTTCATAAAGAGAAACTTTTGTATGTTTATATAAAAATGATGTAATCAAAATTTGTTACTTTTGATTATGTCCGTTTTGGTCCTCCATACATTTGACCTAAAATCAGGTAAAAAGTTAAAAATCAAGGAATAAATCAACCAGAGTTTATTTTGGAGAGACGTGTAAAAAGGGAGCGTGCAGTAATTTCATTTCTCGCAGATATAAAACTTAAATCTCAATTTGTTTCATTCTGGTCTTTTCATTCATGAGTAAGAAAATCAGATGTTGATGTCAAATGCAGCTCTGGTAAAAAAATTAGAGTCCAAACCGCTTTGAAAGCCTTCTGATTATTTCTCCAAATAGTGATTCCTGAGCTAAAACATCAGTATTGTTGTTTCTAAATCAATATGAACTTGTTTTCTTTGTACTATTTGAGCTCTGAGAGCGCTGCAGCTGGTTTGATATTTTGACCATTTCTCACTTTCTGCAAATAAATAAAACATGTTTGCTTGTAATTTCGGAAACATGTTATCAGAAGTTTATAGAATAAAAGAACAAAGTTAATTTTACTCAAACATTTATCAATAAAGAGTAAAATCAGAGAACCTGATCATTTTAATTTGTCTCTTCATTCTTTGACGCGTAGTAAAGTTCTGCAGCCCAGCTGACTCTTCTCCTTGTATTGTTGTTTATTTGTGTCTGCAGTCGCTGCAGCTCCACAGTATTTACTCCTCCTAACCTCTGGGTTTGCAGCAGCGGGACACAATAGGATCTCTGTTCTGCCACAGCTGGGCTTTCTGAGCATGCTCAGAGCGTCGACGGTCCGGTTCTGATTACGGAGTGAGGAGAAGTCCAGCCACGTTCCTTCAGCTACTGCAGATGTTCAGGACTAGTTTCTCTCCACTGAACTCACATGAGCCGAATATATCAGATCAATTTCTGCCAATATTGATTTTAAGGTGGTTTTAAGGAAGTCCGATGAAGTTGTGCAAAACATTCAGCACCAGTACGGGACCCAGTTCTGACACAAAGCCTTCCTGAATCCATTTATTACTGAGATAAATACATATTTCATGTATCTGTACTCAAGTAGATTTAATCCTGAATATTTTCGACTTTTACTCCACCACATTTCTATCATGCGTTGCGTTACATTCATGTCACAAATGCACTTTTTTCATTCATCAGTTTGAAAGTAATTAATCTGTCATCTTTATTTTTATATGACATTCCAGCAACGAGGCGTTTCAAGCTGCTTACATCATAAAAACGCAAAATTACAGAAAACAATTAATGATTTTAGTCGAGTTCATAAAATGACCCTGCTTTCAAAATGACGTCAGAAAATTAAACATTGTTCACAACTGACCCATTACAAGGTCAATTATAACGTATTTGTTCGCTGTGGTGTTCATGACAAACTGTTTATGTCTCTTTTTCCAGGCAGATAACTTAAATTTGAATGTTTACTGCAGTTAAAATCAAACTTTGACTTTGCTTTGTGCTAAATAAAAATGTAAAAACACTAAAAAGCATCTAAAAGTGTTTTTTATTTTTGATTTAACTCTGATATTTAGAATCTGTGACAAAGCTAAGCACAACAAAAATGTTCATTATCTGCAGCAATGTTCCTTAAGATGGCACAACAATCTTTATTTATTTAAAAAAATAAACACATAGAGGCTCACTGAATGACATTCTAGACCAGGAATATCTAGAATATATTCCAGGGGTGTCAAACTCATTTTCGTTTTGGGCCAAATTAAGCTCTTAAAGGGCCGGATGTGCCAGAATGTATTGATAAAACCTGCTCACAAACCATTAAGATGTCAACAAATTCTCAAAATGAAATATTACGGAACATATTTCAGTCCCTCCAGGACTAATTTGGAAATATTTGCAATATTTGAGCTTATTTATGATGTCAGTTAAGGGTGAGGCAGCTGTTTAGGACAAGTTAGAAAGTTTTTGACAATTTTTGAGAAAAATCTGGAATAAACTCCCAACTATAAGTGAAGAAAAGTGTTGATTTTGCATGAATTTCCACAATAATTCTCAAGGAACTGGAGGGACTGATTAATATAATCAGTCCTTATTTAGTGTTTAGTCTGGAATCTCGAGGGCCACATGAAAAGCTGTGGCGGGCCGGATTTGGCCCACGAGCCTTGAGTTTGACACCTATGATCTAGACCATTACAGAATACAATCAACAAGTACTTTTACTTTCAAGCACTTACTTTCTGTCTGTTAATTTGTGAATTGTTCTTACATACAGTGTTTGAGTATTTTCTCCACCACTAACTGGGATTTACTTTTCAGCCCATTTCTCCCATGAGCTCCAGTTTTAAATGCTGCCTGGCGACAGCCTGCAGGGGGCAGTAGAGGGAGCATCACAATCAGATGTTCACTGGAGATTTAATATAGCACAAGAGACGGTACAAACCTCTCTGATTTAAAAAAGACAAAGAAGAATAAACTGGTGAAAAGTTTTTATTATTATCCCAAAAACAGAAGATAGTTTCTGAAACACAACGGAGGAACTGATACACTGTAAAAACACAAAAACCTACCAGCAGATTATTGGAAAAGTCTTGTTAAAGGTAAAATAATCAGCCAGTGCAACTTGTATTTTTTAAAATCAATATTCAAGAATTATTGACCTAAAAACAAGCTGATATGTGCAGCTGAAAAATTACTTTTGCGTGGCAACACACTGCAAAAACACAACATCTCGCCAAGTATTTTTGGTCTAATTTATCATTTCAAAGATGTTGATCAATGTTTCTAGAGGTCATCAAAGGTCAACCAGCACCACGTGACACCAAATCAAACTAATTTGGTGTCAAACTAATGTGCTACAAAAACATTAGCACCCAAAGAAAACAATTAATTTATATCGGTTTAGTTTGATTTTGATTTAGTGGGCATGAGGGCTGGTTGGCCTCTGGAAATATCTGATTGGCAGAGTTGATTGGCACCATGTTTTATTTGATTTTGTAAATATACGATCTCTGTAAACATTTTCTAATAGTTTAAAATGATAGCAACGCGAACAAAAGCCCCACAAATGTTTGATAGCGATTTTATTTGAATAAGATGGGAAGGCAATGTAGGTGCTATTTCTCTATTTTCAGTTAAATCTTAGATTATTTAGTTAATTTTTATTTGCTTATATTCTAGTTGATTTATAATTAGAATTTTTGTTTAATTTTAGTTATTTAGGACAGGATTTGGGCCAGTAATTCACTTATTCTAAATAATTAAATTAAACAAAAATTCTAATAATAAATCATCTAGAATATAAGCAAATAAAAGGCATCGTTTGTTGCCAGTCACGTGGTTTTCATCTGACACGTCCCCTTTTCCTCCGCCTCGCAGACTGGTTCCGAAGGCCCAATTCCACTACCTGTAACTTGTTCTGCCTGAACTGTGGAATGAAGCAACACAGATTTTTGGTACTTCTGGAACCCCGTAAGCTAGAAACCCAGAAACCCAGAATGCATCAAGTGGCTGTTTGAGTTGAACACACCTTTGGTTTTGATCACTTTGAAATCTTGACTTTATTTTAGTTTTGGACAAACAGTCACTAAATGCAACTTTAGGGAATAATTAGCATCTGGACACCAAGTGTTATTCACTCTAATGTGTTTCCACGATCAGACAGAAGTAGAAGTTTGTGTCTTGATTTCTGCAGCAACAACGCAGAGTGGAGGTTAAAAAGATAATGATCCATAAATGAGAGGCTCCAGCAGAAAGAGGGAGGCTCCCGCAGAACCAGAGAGGCTCCAGCAGAACCAGAGAGGCTCCAGCAGAACCAGAGAGGCTCCAGCAGAACCAGGGAGGCTCCAGCAGAACCAGGGAGGCTCCAGCAGAACCAGAGAGGCTCCAGCAGAACCAGGGAGGCTCCAGCAGAACCAGGGAGGCTCCAGCAGAACCAGGGAGGCTCCAGCAGAACCAGAGAGGCTGGTCTGGTGCAGCTTTGCCTCCTGAACGTTGGATGATCCCACCGTGCGCGCAGGAGGAGCAGCCGGCTCCTTGGTCCACTTTCAAGGACCGGAGCCAAGGACCTTCTGTCAGCTGCCTCCGCCAGCAGCCGCGACAGGAAGTCAGCCTTCAGACACGGTGGTCCCACTCCCACTGACAACGTGCACGCCCACCACTCTCACACGCTCTGCCACGGATTTCATCTGAAGGCAGCTCTGCGATTTACGGCTCATCTCGGAGCCGCAGACAGAATCAGCAGTCAGCGTTTTTCCCCCTGTGAGCGTCTCACCTCAGACCCACGCTGATGTCTGCGTGGAGATAACGCCGCGCAGATGTGGAGTCACGGCGTCTGTGGAGCAGAGACACCAGAGCAGCAGAAACAAGAGAGAAACGAGACCAAACTGTTAAAAAATGGACAAATACAAACATTTTAATATTTACTGGTTCACTTTATGACGTAAAGCCTTTTAGCTGCCTAAATAACAAACTTTATTTATGTTTAACAAAAACATTAATTGGATAAACTTGTAATAAATTAACCCTTTAATACACAGCGGTCACTGATTGGACAGCGAGCGAAAAGACATTTTCTTCTGGATTTTTATGCACGCAGAATAGGACACTAGTGCGTCATACGGTACACTGCCAACTACTGGTCATCCACTGCAAGTGCAAGAAAAGTTTTGTTAGATCCAATATGGCCGACAGATGAAAAACCAACTCAGGAATATCCAGTTCCTACTGAAACTAATCCATAAAGACCAATAGTACTTACAAACAACGACTTTGTATTTGGGGAAAATTACAACTGATCACATAGAAAATGAATAAATAAATAAAAAAATGTCTCCCCCAACCTTTTTTATGTCTTAAAAAAAATCAAAACCCTTTTGAAAAAATAAATATTCTGACATAAAAGATCATAATTCATGCATGAAAGAGTTAACTAATTTTAAAAAGTTAAATAAACTGTTTTCTTTTTTTAATGTGGTTTTTAAATGGCTGCTGTTTGATTTAAGGCCATAAACAGAAAACAGTGAAGCTATTTCTCAGTAAAACATCATAAAAGTTTATTTATTTCAATAATTAACCAAAAAAACTAAAACTCATTTATATTTATCGCACACAAAATTATATTTCTCCAACCTTTATCTCTGAATTAAAGCTTTATTTTTCAGCTTCTCTAAAAGTCCAGTTCAGGCTGCGACTAGTGATTATTTTAAATATTGATTATTCTGATAATTTAATCGATTAAAAGTTGGCACATTTTACAGATTTTTAATTTAGCCACTTAAGTTAACCAACCAATAGCCTGAAGCCCCTCATTATCAAGAGAAATGGATAAGTGAAAAACTGTTCAGGAAAATAAGGACATTTAAAAAAAAAAAAAGCAAATTTAGTCTTAATACATTTTCTCCAGAAACTAGATAAGAATATTTGATGTTGTGTTTTTGCTCCTGAACCAGAGACGATGTCGGAAGTTTCTTACCTGATGGTGAAGGTCACCGGATCGTTGATCCACAGCAGAAATATCATATTTTATTTAAAAATGAATCGTCTAAAGAGAATTAGTGGAGCAAAGAACACAAGTTACTTCAGGTGAACATATAAATCCTTTTGTTTTGGTGTTATGCTACAAAACAAAAGTGTTTTTATCAAAGTCAGCAGGAAAAAAAAAAGCTTCAGATATGTCAGCGAGTGTCTCACCTTTTGAATTCAATACATTTTTTAATAATATTTTATTATATTGAGGTGTAGTTGTACATCGAATCAGCAACGGCTGCCACTGTAGCGAAACACTGAGGCATTCAAGGACGACAGCACATCACGCTGCTATCACACTTTATTAAAAATAGAAACATATATATTCATATTACTTTTCATACAGACTACAATGGTCCACTGGTAAAAAGAAGTTACATACTATAAAACACTCATTTGGCCTAAATCCACTGTAGAAACGTCTCCAAAAGCAAAAACAGAAACAATAATAAAGTCTAATAATCGACTCTTTCTTCTGACCTTTGTTTTTTCTTCTTCTTTCTGTTGTTTTACAGGAAAATGTTGCTGCGTTGGGGAAAAAGGTAAAATCTGAGAGGGCAGTAAAAACAAAAACCTCTTTGCTCAGAGGGAAATGAATGCACATACAATCCAGTTTAAAAAAAGATGGCACATTTATTGCAACATAAATGTTATATACATGTTTTCCTGCTGTAAAAGACAGAAAATTCAAATTCCCGCTGCCACAGTTGTTTTATTTTTTTCCTTTGTCTTTTTTTTTTTAATGCGGATCGACACCTTTTCTTATTTGACACAAGATGAAATGTTTTATCAGCGAACAGCGGAGACCAAAGAGGAAGACGAAAGTCTCTGTTTCAGGAACCTGCAGCTCAATCGACGCCTTTTAAAGAACGACGAGCTGCAGCTCTGCTGTCTTCTGTCGCTTGTAAATCTCTTGTAATAATCGACAAGTTGTGGTAAATAACCGTACATTTTACTATCTAACATAGTAAAATAAAGTAAGAAACTTTTTACTCAAAACTTTTGCTTTCAAAAATCTAGAAAGAGTAATATTTAGAATTCAAGAAATATTCTTACAGTATTATTATTGTATAAAAGACTAACTACAGTGAAAAATAAGCCAAATGTTTTTTTTTCTTTTGATTTTCTGTTTTTTTCTCATATATTATACAAGGGAAAGCATCTGGGAATACAGCAAAGTCTAACTTGGCAAACAGAGGAGCAAAAAAACAAACAAACAAAAAAACAAAGGAAGAACAGCAAACGAAATGAAGGAAATAAGAACTGGAAGTGACACAGATTACACCCTCAGTCTGTCAACATGAAATACTGAAGGAAGAAGAAGAAAAACAGGAAGGAGAAGAAGAAGAAGGCCACATTCAGTCAGAGGATACACATTATTTTACTGTTTTCGTCATAATAACAAAAATATGCTGAATGTAAACTCCTGCTGCGAATCGTTGATTCTGGAAGAAAACTCGTCGTGAACGTGGCCGCCTCGCTTCGAATGGAGGAAATCACATAATATACAAAGAAATATATGGAATATAAAGCAAGTCTTAAGACCAAAGATACAAAAAAAGGGGAGATGTAAAGCATGCACACTGATGGGGAAAACAAAAACATGATCAATGTCTTGAGGTGTAAAAGGAAAACCTTGCTGACCGTGTTTGTTCAAACTAACCTCGATCCGAACTGGAGAATAACTTAGACGGCTGGAAATCGAAACGAAGAACGGACTCACAGATAAGCATAACTCTGAATAACTGGAAGTTTAGTGAAATATCAACAAAAAGAAAACTGATATGTTCGTCGGGCCAGGAGATAGCATGGTCGTCGTTCTCTTCTTTTCTTTTTTTTTCTTTTTGTGAAATTCTTACTTTCACTTTTACTCTCTCACTACATCTCATTAAGCATTTTGATTCGCTGGGCGTGACAAAGCCAAAAACAAAACAAAAGACAACAATAATAGGAAGAAAATGTCAGGCGGCTAAATGCTGACAGGAATCTGTAAAACCATCGAAATGCTTTTTGTTTAACACTATATGGCAAAGGGACGACTGAGTCCTGTTTTTATTTTAGTTAAGACACTAGCTATGCTGGGAATGCTAACCAGTTTGCTTCTTACTGTCCAAACGGAGGGAAAACAAAAACAAAACTACATCTGAGCTTTCAGTGAAACTACAGTTTGCTATCACCTTTAGAAAATACACATTAGGTAGTTTTGGTTTCACACGTGGCCAGCGGCAAAATCAAGCAAATAAATATAAATAATATATCTTCTTTTACAAAAAAAACCCAAAACATTGGACAATTCTGTTGTTCGCATCTAAAAGCTAGTATTTCTTTTGTTGTTGCAGGGTATAAATATTAGTCTAAACTGGCCAATAAATTAATCTTCTCAAATGTTTCCCCTGGTCTCAGCAGGGGGCTCTGCTTTAACGGTGACGCAGCAAACTATAGCTGGACTGAAAAGCCGCTCACTTCTCTGGGATTTTACCAAATCTTCCCTTTCGGCAGACACCTTACAGCTCAATAAATAGAAAAAAAAAACAGACAGACAGAAAAAAAAATTGCTGTTACAATGCATTCGTCAATTCAGTTTAGGCACAAGGCAACTTCCACGTACGGTTGGCGGAGGTTGCGTAGGTCTCTGATTGTTCAGGAGCAACACGCTTCTTCTTCTTGCAGACACTGATATGTGGTTTCGGTTTTTCTTTGTGGGGAGAAATTTGCAGATGGAAACTGGTCGGTGGAAGGAGCTGGACGCTTGGCTCGCTTCAATCTGAGGGCTGGATCGTGTTGGACTCTTAGTTTCGCTTCAAGTGGTCTGACTCCTGCGATCGGTGTGGGAACCACGAGTCCAGTCTGTCACTGGGAAGCAGGCTCACCAGCTCACACAGGAGTGAGCCGCGTCGCATCGATCTGCGGAGAAGACGCAGCGATCCAAAATCAACAAAAACGAAAACGTAACTGGCATATTTATCTAGTGATAATAACAACCTATTGAGGCCACTGCAGACAGAAAAAAACACAAAAGAACTGCCAGAAAGTTCTGGTTTGAAAAGCAGAAAGTTTGGTAGAAATTTGTTTTGGATTAATCTCAGAATTTTTTATCGAAAAAAACAAAGATTTTGAGGTTGAAAATTTGCTAGAAAAATTCAGAATTTTTCAATTTAATAGCAGAAATCTTTGGGAAAAAAAGTTTAAATTTCTGAGTTTGAAAAGTAGAAAAAATTTTAGATTAAGCTCAGAAATTCTATAGAAAAAACAAGGAAATTTCAGAGGTTCAAAAGTCGAACATTTGCTATAAAAAACTTAGAACTTCCTGATTAATTGCAGAAATCTTGGAAGAAAAAAACACAAATTTCTGAGTTAGAAAAGTAAAGAATTTGCTGAAAATTTTTCTAAATTAATCTCAGAAATTTTGGAGAAAAAAACAAGAACATTTCTGAGTTTCAAAAGTCAAAAATTTGCCATAAAAACTCCAGTTCTTTTAGATTAGTCGCAGCAATCTTAGAAATTTCAGAGTTTGAAAAATAAAATATTTGTTAGAAAACATTTTTGATTAATCTTAAACATTTTGAGGTGAAAAACATAGAAGTTTGCGATTTACTTTCTTTAAATGTTCTTTATTTTGAAAATTTTCGAGTTTGAAAGGTCAAAACTTTTAGAATATTGAAACTCTGAAATGTTCTTGTTTTTTTCAACAAATTTTCCAACATTAATCTGAAAACTATTCTATCAAATTTCCTACTTTTCAAACTCAGAAAGTTTTATGGTGGAAATGTACTCTTCCTTTTTTCTCTTTTTACAATGGGCCTTATATGTTGTTGTAAATTATTCCTCTCTTGCTTTATGCAAATAAAATTAACAGGTTAATTACAAAATTAACCAGCTGTGTTTTTCTATTTCTTTCTTGGTATTCTGGTTGTTTGGAGTTTGGAGAATCAGGGAAATTGTTATGCTAAACAAATGTAAAACGTGGGGGCTGGTGTACCTGCCTCCTGCTCACAGGTGACCCAGCGGGTTGGACGTGTCGGTCAGGCCTGGATGGACTCCAGTGTGCCCCTGCTGGGCGTCACTGGAACTGCCGGAGACCTTCTCCTCCTCTCGTCTCTTAAGGCAGGCTGCTTTGGGGTTCAGATTCCTCTCTGCAGATTCAGACGCACAGAAAACAAACTTTTATTCCACATGGTGAAGATTCAGAATCAAACAAATATACAAGGAAAACGAACATATTAAAAATGAATAATTTCAAGAATAAGCTTTGACTAAAAGCATAAAGGATAAAACTGTCATAAAAACTGAACATAAAGATGAAAAAATATGATGATAAAAATATTTGATGTCAACATGTGAAGCTCCTAATACATATATAATATGAAAACGTGCACTGAAAAAAATGTTTCTTTGAACCAAATTAGAAAACTTTATTTGTTGCAGCTATAATTCTGGTTTCAGAACAATTCAAATAAAATTAGCTGTAACAAAATCAGAGTATTTCTGTATGAATCTAATTTACAATGTGAATATTAGTTATATATCTTATCTGAAAAACATGTTATGAATGTTGCTTTGCAACTTTTTACAGCCATCAGTGAGGCTTGTTTTTATTTTATGCTTCTCAAACTATTTATATTTCTGCATTTAGTCCAGTTATTTTCCTAATTTTAACCCACCTTATTTATATAAAAGCCTTTAGACTGCATAAATGTCATAAATATTTATTTTCTGCTCTAAAGATTTCTGATGAAAAGGAAGAAAAATCATTTATGTTGTCTAAAATAAAGACCAACTCAAGTATCTATTCACATTTAAACCTTTAAATCTTATTTCATGATTAAATCAGTTTAACAATGACTCCACGAATAAATAAAAGCGTCTTACACACTGATTATCTGCTTGTGTATTCTAAAAGAAAAGCCCAAGGTTGACGTGATGTGAGGCAGCGTTGACATTTCATCTGCAGCAGCGCTGCAGCACTGACCTCTGACCTGCTGCTCCAAGCTAAGAATGACGGCCACCGCCTGATGCAGGATGAGTAGTTTAGTCTGGGGCTTCTCGCTTTTCAAGTGCAGCTGGCACATGCGGCCCAGCTCCTTGAAGGCCTCGTTGATGTCTCGGACCCTCAGGCGCTCGCGGGCGTTGTTCGCCATCCTCCTCTCGCGCTCGCGCTCGGCCTTCTGCTCCGGATTCAGATCCTCGTCCTCAGTGATGCTGCGAGGAGAGAGAGAGAGGAGAGTCGAGATCAACACAAAACTGAGTCGTAAAGCAGAGGGAGAAAATATTTTTAGCCATATAAAACAAGATTAGATGTTTATTCACGAATAAAGTGCAAGACATTTATTATCAAACTATTATTAGTTCAAAATCATAACCTTGCATTTCATAAATTATTTAGTATTCATAAAAAAATCTTTAAATAAGTTAACAGCTTATATTAAGTATATTAAATATGCCCAATAATAATCCAGCATCTAACATACGGATCCTTCGTTTTCTTGGATTAGGTGAATTCAGTTCAATTTCAAGCTTTTTCTGTTTTCAAATCAATCAATTGATTGTTCTGACAATTAATCACATAAAAAATTGACACATTTTACATATTCTTCATTTAGCCATTTAGCTCTTTAACGCAACATTAGAAATAAGTTAAAATATGCAGATAAACAACAAATTAAATTCTTTTTTAGACAGAAAAACTCAAACATTTTATTGCCTAACGTATCATATCAGTGATAACGTTTCACTCCTTTAATAAACCTGAAGATAAATCGATTCCACTTGATGAGTTTTGGCTGAAACATGTTTAAAAAGCGTTTTTATCCTGAACGGAAAACGCACAAATATGTCTATTTATATAATTAACATAAGTGGTTTTGGCTTATTTACTGCTCTGAATGTTTTGGTTTTTCAGTACATTTTTTTGTCTATCTTCTTCAGTTAATAATTAATAGATAATTAAATTAGTTGACGATTATTTCAGTAAACGATGAATCGTGATTAATCGTTTCCCACCTCGTGCGTTGGCCTGTCCTGGGCGTCTTCATGTCTCTCCTGTCGCTCTCGTCGTCTGATTTATTATCAGACAGGCTGTCGTGCATGTCGTCCTTTTCCTGCTTCTCAATCTTCAGCTCCAGGGTGGCAGGAATCTGACCGGACAGCGCTGAGGTAAGACCTGCGGCGGGAGAAAAACACGCAGCGGTGAGACATCACAGAGCTGCGGATCTGTGTGAGGAACACGAAGGGTGACCTCTGACCTCTGAAGGCCTCCACCTGGTGGTTGAGCTCTGTGCTGGACGTGGAGCCGCTGCTGGCGAGGCCTCCGTGGCTGTTGGTGAGGCCGACGGCGTCGTCGCCGCCCTGCTGGAGCGCAGACAGGAAGTGGATGAACAGAAAGGAAACAGAAGAGCTTAAAATACACGACAGGAGAAAACGGCCTGGAAAACAGAAAACCTCGTTACTGTGTGCAGGAATATGAATATAAAACACTGATTTATTTTAAGACAGATGAGCTGCTTTTCACAGGATTCACTTAATCCAAGTTAATAAGGAGTTGGGATTATTCAATTATTTTATTTATTTTGAACAGAAAAAAAAAGTAAAAACATGAAAAAACTAATTATCATGTCCATTTGATCAAAAAGGAGCAGGTAGAAGGGACATGATATTATAATCGATTATTGAAATAATAACTATATTAGTAATCAAATAATAGCTAACTAGAGTGTGAAGACTGAAATAACAACAGTAATTAAGCCAAAACTATATAAAAATATATACATTTTGCATTTAAGATGGAAAAACTTTTATTTTTCTGCAAGTATTTTCTACCCAAAATTCCTCAAATGGGATAATTTTAGCTTCACTTGGTTCAAATTGTGTAAAAAAATTAAAATAATAATAAAAATCTCCTATGAAACATTAACTACTTGGTCAAAAATAGTGAACAGCTCATCCCTTCACTGTATTGAGATTTATCAAAGCAGAAAATCTTTGTAGCTGCAGATCCAGGCATTTTTCATATTATATAACTTTATTATGTTTTTATTGTGTCTTTGTTATACTTGTTTTAATTCTGTATGCGATGCATAAAGTTTGCTCTTCTCTTGTGATGAAACGTTTAATTTCTAATCGAGTTTTTTGGAACCACAAATAAATAAAACGTCTCTTTAGCGAGTCTTCAACTCCCCAGAGTTTCTTTTCAAGAAATGTTCAATGCTCTGAGTCCAAGTTCCTAAACTAAATCCCTTATTCTTTACAGATTGTTGCTATAAAATAATCAGCTGCTCCAGGATCCTTCCTTCATCACGAAACGACTCCCAGTGGAGAAGCTGGGAGAAGAGTTTCTCCGTCTTTCCTTCAGGAATGTGATCCCCAGTCACTGCTGGCCTCTGTTCACCCTGCTGCTCCGAGATCCTCCCCTTCCTCGGCGCTACGCTAATCTTTGCTGCGCTCTCAACAGGTGTCCAAGCAACTCTTTGTCTGTGGGAGGATGAGGAGGGTGGAGGAAGGCCGGGGTCTCTGGTGAGAAAAGACTGCTGCCATTTTCACGGCCGGGCCTGATTACCATACAGCTGAGGTTCTCTGTTTGGGTTCAGACACACGTTTCCAGCCATTCACATTTCCTGGGTTGTTAAAAAGCGGCGATGAAAAGGGGAGCGAGGGGGCAGAGGGCGGGGAGTCGGCCCGCGGATCCCCCTCTGAAGGGACCTCTCCCCACACAGGAAGTGCTGTGTTAGCGGAGACACAGTATGTTCTATCTCACAGTCGCGGTCGGTCAGCATCAAAGCCACAAGCCAGCCTCCTGCAACAAATACGCCACACTGAGCTCCTCTGACCAGCACAGAAACATTTCTGTTCAGGGACACGGCGGCGGCGGCGGCATCAGGCCTGGAAACACCCACCGACACAAAACACGGCGTCTTCAAACAACACGAACGGCATCTAAGAATAAACCTCTGTTCACTACTGACAACACTGCTGGTTTCACATGTACAGAATGTTGGTTTTGTTATGCTTTCCTTCATTTTGAGTCACAAGTTACACATTTTGAAACACTGAAAGAAAGGAGAACATTTGGTCAAATTTAATCAACATACAGAGGTGGGCAGAGCACATTAAGAAGTAAAAGTAGCACTACTTCATCATATCTTTATTCAAGCAAAAGTACAAAGTAGCTGTCCAAGAAATGAAATAAGTATGTGGTACAAAGTCCTCAGTAACTGATTAAAATATCAATTACCAATTATTGACCAAAAAATTATCAGTTTTTGGTCAATTTTGAGAAAGATTTGTGGTAAAATTAGAAAAATAATGTGGAGATTTGTTGATTTTGTGTGAATTTTGCTGATTTGTGAAAAACTGGAGCAACTTATTGATGCAACTTGGAGTCTATAGAGGGCCACGTAAAAAGCTATGGCGGGCCAGATTTGGCCCCCGGGCCTCGAGTTTGACACATGAGAGCTAGACCCTCATTTCTTCAGGGTTATGTTAATTAAACGGAGGCATACTTTAGTTTCTATACTTGTTAACTTTGGAGAAAACTCTATTCTTAAAAACCAAGAATAGACAGAAACAATGGTCTCCTCTAAATCAGGAACAATAATGTTTCCTATAAAAATAAAATATTACGGTCTGACTTAAACTATTTATATGTTAGTGACTAGTTTGGAAATAAGGGTTTAACTTTTCTCAGTTCATGCTCCTAATGTAATTGTTTATTTAATTCTTTATGTTTTCTTGTTAAATAACTTTGAATTACCCTTTAATTGCACAGATAAACCTGCGTTGCTTTGTCGTTACAATTACAACGAGTAATCTGGATTTGCATCCATAATAAAACTGACTTTGCACGGCTTTTTTTCATAGTTTTTGAGTGACCCAAATTATCTCCAAACACCTCCGGATTACAACAAGATGAGCTGTCCCGTTTTGATTTCCCCTGCAGATGTGTTCAAATCTCTTGGCTGCAGAAAATGAAATACCTCAGATTGGATGAACACATCCTGATTTATTCCGGATCGTGCATTCTCCGTCTCCTCAAGAGGCTTCGACTTTAAGAGGAAAAGAAACACAAACAAGTCCTACGGAGAAGTGCAGCCTCTCTTTACTGCGGCTGCTTTTCTCATTCCTCCTTCACCCCAGCCGCTCTCCGGAGGAGGGTGAGCTTTAGGCCAGCCATTACGCTTATGGAAAATATGCCGGTATAAATTCAACTATTCATGTGTGGAAAACGTCTAGTTTTCACTCGTGGCGGCGCACCAGCTTTGAGCAGGTGGTCGAGCCTCTGATGGGGGAGTTTTAATGAAAACCATACATGAAAACGTCAAAGCGTTCATCGTACCATCGCCGCAGTCCGACTTGGAACGAGTGCAGAGGTGGGAAAGTTTGGTCCAATGGTTGTTATTGGCCCATTCTGCGCCTGTCCCAGCAGGCTGTGAATGTCGCTGGGCAGGCTGGCGGTGGAGCCCACTGCATGGTTCCTCAAAACAAGGATTGCATCATCCAATCTGTCCAGGCGATCTTCCATCCGAGACTGGAAGGACCGGGGGGGGATTGTGGAAACAAAGATTTAGGGAAAGAGGAGAAGAGAAAAGGAAAACAGAGCAGCTTAGTATAAGCACATTAGGGTGAAAACTGAAAACACTGATTGTATGGTGAGGACTTGGAGGGGCGGGGATGAAACAGACGATAAAGAAGGCCGTTCAAACTCAAGATAAACTCAGCCATTTCAGCTTGAGCTGCAAAGACAAACTGTGTCCTCTTTTGTTCTCTATTAATCATCTGATCAAACAATCATTTAGAAATCTGCACCAAACATAATTACTGCAAGCTGGAATGACTGCAAAAGACAACATGACATGGAAAATAAAGGCAACTTGGGAAAAAATAAATTATATTCTTAAAACCAATAATGTGTTTGTGCAATAAAAGAAAAACGTGAAGATGCGTGGAGGATGCATAGATGTAGACTATCGGAGTAGTACCTCGCAGACATCCTTTAAGAAAGACATGGCATCCTGGAGATGCTCATGTAACTGCTGATGGACTCTGTTTTTCTGGCAAAGTCAAATAAGAATAAAAAGAATTATAAGAAGAGATCAGGGTCTATAAATACCACAAACACACTCAAGATAAAGATTGCTTTTCTGAAGAAGTAAGGGATTTGGAGAGAAGCACGCAGCTGCTGACCATCCACTTTGAAAAGATGAAAATGTTTCCACGTTTGCACATTTAACAGCCCAAACTACGCCACTGCTCATGGGTTTTATTCTTTAAATTTATTATTTATATCTTATTTCACTCTTCTGAACACTTTATATGGATGAAAAACTGAATGTTTTAATTAAGATGTATTTCCACGAGCCTTAATAAAATGACGTTTGGGAGTAAAATGACTCGTCCCTGCTTTAATTCAATCTCTGACTCTGTTCATCGCCTCCTGAACCTGATGGGACTTTTTCATTTTCCTGGTAGCTCTGACTCAACAAGCAGGGAAATTTAGCTTTTATTTCAACACTTTTAATCAAATCCTCATCTTGAAAGCGTTCCTTCATTGCGTGCCAGTAGAAATATTTGTCACTCACAGGAAAACAGTGCACAGAATGCATGTCTGCTGCATTCCAGACTGAATAAAAATCCAGCCTCTCTTAGGTTAGTCTTCTATTACAGAATTAATGTACTGCTTAGACTTATAACATGAGAAATGTGTCTTATCAATCAATCAGTCAATCAAGTTTATTTGTATAGCACATTTCAGCAGTTCAAAGTGATTCACATAATAAAAACACAAAATTACACAATTATGAAGAAAATACAATACAGTCAATAATTGAAGGAACATTATATTTTGATGAGAACCATCAAATATGTTGGTGAATGTTTCATTTATTATAGTTCAAAAGGGACTTAAACAAGTTTTTAGTCTTTATTTTATTATTAGTGAAATAATCTGCCTGTGGAAGTTAGCTTTGTCTTACTTCCAATCTGCTAAGAAACTAAGATTTTGTGTTTTTGCAGTGTGGTGATTATTTTACATTACATGTTCCTGCACCTCTAGTTATCAGGTGGTTTGTGTTTAAATGCATGCAGGCTTGCAGCAGGTAATGCAAATGAATGTCAACAGGTAGCTGGGCCGGGTGAAATGTGATCATCGGCTCTGGTCGCATGGCAGCGGAGGAATTCAGGAGAAGTGGCTCAGCAAACAGCTGCCATCCCTCCACACCCGCTCACACCAGCCTGCTTAACTCAGCCCATCCCCCCCAACTGTCATCCACGCCCGGGAGTGGGCCCTCAGAGCCAGGGACAGATGGCAGGCCCCGAGGGACGAGTATTGTTCAGTTTGGTTATCCCTCGACCCCCGTCTTCCTCAGCAGAACATTTGTCAGACAGGAATCTCCGTGTAATGCTAGCTCATGGATAACGTATCTAAAGTGAATCGCAGGGTTGAGTCACTTACCAGCGAGTGGAGGGAGTTCTCGTAGTTTGGAGAAGAGGGAGTCTGTCCGCTGGTGCGGGGCCACTGGTTGGCACCTGGGAGGAAAGGAAATGATGCGGAGAGGGTCGTAGTTAGCGATGCTGCGGCTGAGTTTCATATCAGCACAACCAGAAGCCGTGAGGAGCCCTGCTGAATCATCCACACATCGCAAAAGGTAGCTGACAAACACAATAACATGCAGTCATAACACACAGACATCCTGATTTTCTGGCCTCTTCTTGTTCTATTTAAGATATTTTTATCTTTTAAAGACCCAACTGCATCACTTCCTGCCGGCTGGACTGCATCCTGAAATGTGAGCCAGCAAAGGGTTCGACTAACTCCCACTTCCACCCTGAGACGTCCACGGCATCGGGGCATCCAGAAACTAAGATATGAGCAGCGCCCCGAAAACTCACACTATTGTTTTTAAAGTCTGTCTCTCAGCACATTTAACACGTTTTGACACAGCTGAGGCTCTTTGTTCTCTAACAGCTGGAGTATAGAGACAGTATGTTCTCCATTAGGTGCTGTAATTAACCAATATGGGAGAAAAATTGACATTTGCTGAACAGAACAACACAGTCAGAACATTAATGCAGCTAAATAAGTACAAAAAACACATGCATTTTAAAAGATGGGGAAAAAAAACATTTTTTGTCTTGTAAATATATTCTACCCTGAGTTTTAGCTTCATCAGGTTAAAATTGAACAAAATTCTCCAATTAAGTAACTTTTGTTATCCAATTATTAACGTAATCCAAAAAACAATCAGCAAATTAGTGTTAAGTAATGTTAAATCAAACAGAAAAAGTTTTTCCACAAGTTCATGTTAGGATTTTAACTACATGCAAAGATCTAAGCACTCACTAAAGGAATTTAATTATTTGTATATTTGCGTCCCGTAATGTATAAAGTGAAAAATCTGCAGAATATACTTTTTTTATTATTTATCTGAGTTGCAGTTCTAAATATTTGCAAACATTTATTACACAAAGTTGGACAGAAGTTCAAAATAAAGCAAACTATTGCATTTGAAACAGATTATCTTGGTGTAAAGTAGTCCAGCTTTTTCTTCACTAGGGGTTACGATTTCCAGCTTGGCTTGTTCACTCTGGATTCAATGAGCGTGCGAGAGCCAAGAAGCTGAGCTACAGGCCAGCACCGGAAGACAAATCAAGCTGATTTGATCTGGTGTAAATTAAAGAAAAGGAATCCACATCTGCTCATCACATTTGAAGCTACACAACGTTTCTTCCCTTTATTTTCTTCAGCATGACTGTCCAACTAACTTGTCTTGCATGTGTAACATGAGACAATGCGTTATAGTACATTTAAATAACCTCAATGGGTTTTGACAATACTGAAGCTTTTCAGGTTATTTCCTGGGTGGGGTGTCTCTGGCAGGTCCAGCCCGCTCTCCTCTGGATGGACGCCAAACTCAACCTACACGGTTGTAAATTATGTCTGCTATTGCACAATTCACAGATGGAGGCTTTCATCCTGTTTTAATTAGTGTAAATCCTGAAATGCATTTAAGAAGAGAGCTATGTGCTTCTTACAACAGAAATGTATTTTTAAGCGCATTATTAGAAAGATATAGAAAACCTTTGGTTTCAAAACGCCTAGAAGCTTTTTGGATGTTTTCACCCCTTAAATATGGTAAAACTGCAACATTTGTTACATCTTCAGCTGGTGTGGTTTGCTTTCACACTGCATTGTGTCAAATGAAGCAAATTCTTTGAAAAACTTGTTTCCCTCCTCGCCTGTGGTGGCGCTGCCTCAACAACCACTGACAGAAACAACATGAAAACCTCAGAAGACGTGAACGCAACTTTCTTCACAAAATGTAAACAGAAATGGAGTGGCGTCAAATTTTAGCTGTTGTAGGATTTAGTAAGAAACCATGAGCTATCTCTCCGCTAGCATTAGACTCTTGTGTTTGTTTTGGTTGTCTTTACCCAGAATGCCTTGCACTATAGTTGACTTACTGCTTTTGGACTGAGACTTTTTAGGGGGACCAGAGTTTAATTTATTGGTCCGTATCAGAATTTGATTACACATGCACCCCTCCCCAAACAGAGTCTGATTAAAGCGGACTAAAGATGGCTGGTGTGAATGCACTCTTTGTCAAAATGTCCCTGTGATTTAAATGGTTTATGGACTGAACTTATATAGAGCTTCTCCAGTTATTTTGACCACTCAAAGCGCTTTGCATTCACCCATTCGGTGGGCACTTTGGGGTTAAGTGCCTTGCCCAGGTGCACGTTAACATGTGACTGGAAGAAAGCTGGAATCGAACCTACAACATTCCCATCAAAATTCAACTTCTCTACCCACAGAGCCAGAGTCGGCCCTATCATTTCAATAAGAAATAAGAGAAACTACTGGAATGATCAGAGTTTTCTACAGCTGTATAGCACATATAGTAGCTGTGCTGCCCCTCCCCCACATGTTTCTGCACAGTTCTGCTCAACCACCCAAAAGAAGGCTCCAATTTTCCATTGTTTACAATTGGCTGTCTGGAAATAGTTTAGGTTGTAAAAGCCCTGGAGAGGCATGGTGTGGAGACTAAGACCTCCATCACAAAGGCTGCATTTCAAGGGTGTAGGAAAGAATTAACTCATTGGAAAATCACCTTTCTCTGTAGCAAGCACAAATAAAACACCAGACTGCCACACATGTTTATTGGCATCCGATCTGCATTTGTGTAATGTAGATCGTGCAAATGTGCACCTCTAAATCGCACACCTCGTCAAACTGATGCAATTTTAGCTTAAATTTGAGATAAAGCAGAGTTTAAAAAGACCGAATTCCTCAAGTTTCAGCCTCATAAACATGCACTATTCAGAAAAGCTCATTAAAAACAACAAACTTCAAAACATGACAGGGTTTTATGTTTAAATGATACATTAGCGATGGGCATTTATTGTATCGCTTCTCGTTATCATGAATAAGAACTGACTAAAATGTTATTTTTACTATTTTGTTCTTTATTTTTTTCCATGAGGGCATCAGTAAATATGGTAAATTCGAGAATATGCTTAAATGAAGTCTCGATATGCAGACTAATTGTATATAATGTTTTAGAAGCGCAGCACCATGAATGCTGTGACATGCAGTTACCTAAAAAAGAAGTGAGGAATAGTTTTTATTTATCATTATCACAATAGTACTACAAAATATTGCGATAAAACCCCGTCTATATCACTCTACACAATAGCAAGAGAAACAGAATTATTTCTTCACTACAAACAGGGTAATGTATTTTTTTAGCTGATGAAGAATCACAAAAAAAAAAGAAAGCTACACCTCCCTCCCCTCAGGAAACCGTTCCCAGCATTTTCCATTAATTAATTCCACTGAAATGTCTAACTGAAACTCTAAAGTCTTTTGTCCTCGGGTTTTTATGTTCCCTCACACTCTGCCTTTGAAAAAGCAGACTTTAATTAACAGACTATTAAAAGTGAAGGAAATGAAAGTCTGCTCTGCCTCAGCTCCCTCCCAGGTGAGTGAGAAAAGTACTTCGCCTGAGTATTCGCTGGCTGGCGGCTGTGAAAAATTAGCCTGAGGCTCAGTTCCCCACATGCACTGGAGAGGGCTAATTGAACAAAACAGTCTTGAGTAATGTGCTGTATATTGGTGTAATCCCGGTGATGAATGGATTTTGCAACTAACGTTAACAGAGAGCCAAATTTTGGGCCAATTTGGAAGACTTCCTCTTTTTCTAGCCCTATAAGAGCAAATAACTAAAGAGACAATATCCCTTTCCTGCAATCTAACATGAATGTATTCCATATTATTAGTTTAAGAATTCAATTAATCATCGTTGTTACGATTCTGTAATGCAAATAGATTAAGAAAGTCATCAGAGTTCAGATCAGCTGAGTCAGAGGCACCTTCCATCACACAAAGGCAAATGAAAAGTCTTTTCCAGTCTGCTCTGTGTGTGTGTGTGTGTGTGGGTGTGTGCGTGTGTGTGTGTGGGTGTGTGCGTGTGTGTGTCTGTGTTGGGAGAACAGCTGTCCATGGGGCAGGGTAACAGCTGAGGACGAGTGGGGCATACGTGGAGACAGCTGTCGCAACTCCATTACGTACATGACACAACTGCCCGCTAAAACAACACACCGGGCTTTCCCTCGCCGTTCCCCTTCGTTCTCTTTCCATTACTCTCCCACCTCTGTCAACACCTCTGACAGTCCTGATTACTGTAACGCACATCTCTTTTGTCTGTACTTAAACAACCGGCGCGCTACAAACGAGGACGAGTTTTTGCTGCTCTCTCAAGCGCGAAAAGACGCGCCGAGCTGTTTTCTTTTTCTCTGTCTTTGTTCTCTGTGTTCGCTGCAGAAAATAATTACAATTTAGAGGGAAACATGCATGTCCGTCCTCAAGAATCATAAAGTACCACAAAGCCCTTGCCGTGGAAAGCAGGATTACATTACAACAAATCCACTCTCTAAATTCTCTCTCATTACAAAGGAGGGTGAATGCCAAGAGCTGCTATTATGAGTCAATAAAACAGTTTTGAACGAATAAAAAGCTTTTCAAGAATAGTAATCCTGGACCCACCTCAAAGACTTTAAATGTAAGATTTGGTATCCTTCACCACTCTAAAATTTTCTTTTGTAAGAGCTTGTCCCAGAGATGGTTTGAAAATTGGTTAAAATTGAAAAGTCCCAGATAAGTCAAAGAATGAATGTTGTTCTGTCGGGTGGGATGTAAATTAACAAAACTGAAAGAAAATGTCTCAATGTCTGCGGGGATTAGCTCTGTAAAACCAAAATACGCGGAGAAGAATGGACCAACACAGCGCCGATCTCATGATTTTAATGCAAATCTCATTATTATTCTTCTCATATAGTACAGATAAGAAAAGGCCAACTTTCTTATTTGAGGTTAATGTTGTATTTGTTCACTTAAA
Source organism: Poeciliopsis retropinna (assembly GCA_010277075.1). Taxonomy (NCBI): domain Eukaryota; kingdom Metazoa; phylum Chordata; class Actinopteri; order Cyprinodontiformes; family Poeciliidae; genus Poeciliopsis; species Poeciliopsis retropinna. The sequence continues at coordinate 14,749,127 of VMRM01000006.1, read as the reverse complement.
AAGATTAAATTTCAAATATCATCAAAGTTGTTAACTGCACTGCTTAGAGGATGAGAGGCGAAGCTGGATGGATTCCTTAGAAACTGTTCACACATGGCTTAAAGAGCAAGTATGAAATGATTAGACTTACTCTAAAGCTAAAAGTGGTATTTAATTAAGTTTTGGAAGAACTTTCAACTAGCCATTCTGCTCAGCCTTTGATTAATCAAAGCAGAATGTAGCACGCAGTAAAAGTCATTAAATTAATTAAAGTCATAGGGGCCTCGTATTTGTGGCGGTGCGGCGGCAAGTGCAAGGAAATCTGACAGTTTGGCAAATGCCAGACCTTGAAATTCACTTCATCTGTTTGGTGTTTTGGTGCCAAGCACAGAGTGCACAGCACATACAGTGGGTGGGAGGCGCACTCGAACGAGGCAGCATGAAGCCACTTGTTGGCTGTTTGGTGGAAAATATAAACATGAAAAATTTTTATGGATCTACAAAAAAATGTTTGATATGTTGTCCTGAGCTTGAAATCACTGCAGCCCCTGAAGAAACCACTCCCTTTGATTTGAGAATTGCCAAACCAAACATCGGGCACAACAGTGCGCTGTGTTTACTTTAATTAAATCGCATGCAAATGATACCGGGCTGCTCCAAAGTCGCTCAATTCAATTCTACAGGCAACAGAGCATTCTGTTGTGAACAAGACTTGAGCTCTTATGAAGGAAAGGGAGATTACAGCAGCTCATCCATCATATATGTCACCGCCTCGTTTCAAACCTTCCTTTTAGGTAAAGTACTTTTGTTTTGACGCATAACGAGACACATTCAGTCCAAACTTTTACCATTCCCAATAGATAACTACACACCTTACAAATTTTAGTTTGCTCTGCATTATTCTGGATGCTGTAGTTCAAGGTCAGGGAAATAATCTATGTTCATCCGGTCGTTTTCAAAGTTTATATGGTTGATGAATGGAAACAGCAGGTTTCTTATGAGCTTGCTATTATTCTTCTGCAGTTAAAACTGGATCCCCATTAATTAAATCCTTTTAATTGGGTCAAAGCAAAACACAAACACAATGTATGAACTGTTTAAACAGGGATACAAGAAGTAATTGTCAGATTTGCTTTTAGTAAAACCAGGACTTGTTTTTCTAAAATAAAAACATTGTTTTTTCTATTTTAACATCCTAACTGATATATAAGACTTTTAGGATTATAAAAACAACATATAGCAACATAATGACTTGATACATCATGTTCTTGAGGAAAGCACAAGCTTTGTTAGAGAGGAAGAGATTTGGAAAGACTTGCATCAAAAAAAGATACATTTGGCTCAGATCCTGAAGCTGTAAAGAAGCTTTTTCATCCTTGTATAGAATCCATTTATTTCATCTTCCTGCTGGTATTTAGAGGTTAAGATGTGTGTGTGAGAGAGAGAGATTAAAATCTGAAGGCTGGAGCTGTACCTGGCCTTGCGGAAGGGGTCCCTGCGCCGCTCACGACGGTCCCCGCCGAAGCAGTTCCTGCTGTGGCCGTCAGAGGTGAGGGGGATCCCACAGGTGTGGATGGATTGGACGGGAAGCTACTGCTAGTGTGGTCAGGTGAGTAAATCTGGAAACACGAAGAAAGACAGCCGAGAGTCAGCCCTGCTGCAAACGAAGCAAGAACGAGACATAAGCAGGTCAGTTTATGTGATGTTGGTGGGGAAAACACCAAGGAACAAATAATTTGAGAGATTACATGAGATGTTTCTCATTTAATCTCAGCTGTTTTCTTTTGTTTCTTGAGCAGCTTTTCAAATAAAGACAAATTCTCAGCTTGTTTTGCCCTTGTATGAAGACAGTTGTGTTCGATCGAGTCACTCTGCTTATTATTCCACTGTGGTTTCTGGAGGTGCAGACGCCCAACCTGGAAACCCCGTTAAGCCAAACACAGAAAATCTCCAGGGCCATGTTTTAGTCTGCAGCCAGAGATTGTGCTGTGGTCCATACATCAACATCTACAAGGATCCAACTGTTGTTTATTTTTGCATCTGTTTGAAACTTTGCCGCTCCTACAAAGAGGACAACTAGGACAAAAGTTTTCCATGAGACGCCACGATTATTAGTCATGTCGGTTTCAGCGTATCTTTTTGTTTCAGTGCTGCTCTATTTGGTAGGTGAGGCAGAGTTCATCGGGTTCTGCTTTGACTGGAGATTGAGGAGATTAGATCTTCATTTATTTAACCAAGCACTAGATTAAAATATAAACACATTCCTGTTTTTTTTCCCCTTTTAATCATAGAATGTTTATGCCATAAAGGAACATGTCTCAGCACTGAATCCTGACTAATTAGCAAGGGGAAAAAAACAGATTTCTGGGACAAATTAAGATCTAGTCAAACTTGAAAGCAACTGTTTCAGTTGTGCAGGAATGACAGAAAGACCTCAACTTTCTTGTTCAATCTTGAACTTTTGGTTTTTCAGTCATCTTGGAGAATCAAGGTGGAGGTTCCTCAGCCTGACTTGATATCAAGTTATTGTTCGTAATCGATACGGCAAATATCGTAAAAAATCCATACAAACATTTCTAAATTGGCACCATAAAATCTGTGATTTTGATTGCAAAAAACCCACTAAAACAATCACAAATGTTGAAGGAGCAGCTGTTTATTGATATTTTAACAGCTTAATTGGTTTTATCAATACATTCTGGCACAGCCGGCCCTTTAAGAGCACTTTTGAAAATTAAAATGAGTTTGACACCCCAGCTCTAAAGTTGTCACTGTTTGAGGTGAAGAGTCGCTCACAGTATCATTTATGCTTTTTTCCACTGTTTGGACACACAGCAGGCAAAAACCAATAAAACTCTCCAAATATCTTCCCAGTGTCTAAAAATCAAGCCGCTTATAACCGTGACTCCTGACCAGACGATATATTGGCTTTCTCTTCTTTTCACTGCATTGAAAGTAAAGCGCGGCTCATTTTCCTGGAATAAATGAAGCCCCGCCTCATCATCAGTTACACTCCCGCAGGCGGCATGGGGCCAATAAGCACGGCCAATTTAAAAGGGCGGAGAACAAAAGCTCCACAGAGGCGGGGGGGCCGTGGAGTTGAGCCACAGCAGTTATAAACTCCCATGTGTCCCGTGATTCGCACCCCCGCCCCCACCCGGGTCCAACCGTGTCCGTTTCACTCCAGCTTTGTCATGCTAATAGAATTGAGTCTGCAAATATAAAAGACTTAATTTGTTATTACCGTCCCAGAACTCTCATTATGTGAAGTCGCAGAGGTTAGGAAATATTCTTCCTGAAGGAACAGCTTGTGCTTCAAGTTTTAGTTTTACCGAAATATTACAGATCGCACTGGGGGACATCAAGACACTTTGTTCAGATCAACCACGCATTTGAATCTTATCTTGCTCCAGACACAGACTGCGCATATTCAAGTATGTTACAGGGTATGACAAAAACCTCTCACAGATGGCAATACTTTCTTCAGTAATACTGCTTTTATTCTTGAGAAACGTTTCTTAAGCCTAAATGTGCAGACAAAACTTTTATGATATGATGAGATGACAGAGTCCTGCAGGAACGTGGGACTAAAACAAAGCTTACAATACAATAAATGAGCCTCCTACATGGAGTCCAGCTGATTTTAAAATGAAATGGTTTAACCCTTTAAAGCCTGATACAAAAAATTACATTCAGGAACTGAAGCTTTTTATTTAATCTCATTATCAACAAATAGTTTTTTAAAACATTGATTTTTTTGTATTGTAATTAAATAAAAGGCTTCAAATGTTGCATTATAAAACCTTTACATTTATCTTTAACAACATATGTACATGATCCAGCAGGTTTTAAAGATATATTTTAAAGATAACCGTAAATGCCTAACGTGTCAAATATAACACAGAAAGAAAAAGAATATAAAAACAAGTCTATATCACATTAAAAAATATTAAATGAATTGTATCTTAAGGCTTTATTTTAAAAATCAGCAGCAATCAGATAATGTCAGTGAGGTTAATTTCTGTCACAGTGTATTGGATGGTTTTTCTTAGAAGAATCAACATAAATTAAGCTTTTTTTATCCAATACTTAATAATTTCTACCTTCGTGTTTGGCTCTATCATCTTATGATAACGTAAAAGTTGTCATGTTATTTCAAAAGTTTATTTATCTTAAATCATTGAATCAGTTTGATCACAAACCCTTTAAAGCCAAAATGTTGTTTGATTGTTATAATGCATATAAAATTCACCTTTGGTTATAATAACATGACCAAAATGACGAGAAGCAGGTGATGTTGCAAAAGACGGGATGTTTTTGTCTTTGTTTTAGTCTTTGTTAAGTAAACTGTTTCAAGTAAATAGATTAATTTTTTCTTAAATTTAGTGTTTTTAGATGTTTCTTCTGTCAACTGGTGAATGAAACACCTGAGCAACTTTGACACTTTCCTTTGTCATGACAACATTTCATTTAGCAGGGTGATTTAGAAGTTTGAAAAAGCTTCTATCAAACTTACATTTGGGGCTTCAGGGTTATTTGGATCGTAGAGCGGGTTTCTAACTCACCGAGGCCAGAGCCTTGCCCAGTGCATCTCCAGTCTGCGAGCTTCCAGTAGTCGTCCCCCGATTGGCAGCGACTGGGAGAACACAGAGTGCCGCCTTGTTAGTACAAACTCCGACAGATCGGTCATGATATACACAGAAGCTGTTCAACTGACTCACACTGAAGGTCAGCGGATTAGTCATTTTGGAGAAAACGTGCCAAGCCGTACGTACCCATAACCCCATCGACGGAGTTGACCGATGAAGTGTGTGCTGCGGTGACGAACGGTGAAGTGCTGGTGTTGCTCCGGTGGAAGCTTGACATGGGAGGAAGACTGGCGTTGATGTCCGGAGAGACTGAATGTGCGGGGTAATTCTGAGGGATTAAACACAAATAAATAAGCAGAAGCAGTTTGTCTTCAAACGTGAATGTGTGTGCGTGCGTCAGGACAAAAACAGAGCTTTTTGTTCTCTAAATTGTAATTGTCCTTTGACATCTCCCAGGAAAAGTTAATGGGGGTGGAGGGATGGAGATAAAGAGAGGGCAGGCAGCATCTGCAGGCTCCCTGTGATGCTCTGCCAGCTGAAGCAGGCAGGCAGACGAGGCCAGATCAAACACTGACAAAAACCGGGTCAATAGTGTCTTCTCTGATAATAACCAGACAACGACTTAATGCACACACACACACACACCACACCCACACCACACACACACACACTACAGGAGTGGAAGCAGCGCTAAAGAAAAACAAGGAGGAGGCAGAAATTAGAAGCAACACAATTCACCCACTTTTAGCAAAAGAAGAAGAAGAGAAAAAAAGTAATTAACATTAATTTATGACCAGTTTATCCGAGTAGGTCTTGTGCAGACTGCTTACCAAACGGTCATGTGAGTGCAGGCTGCTGTAGTTTCCCGTCTGGGCCATGTGAGATGACGATCCTGCCAGCATTCCCCCGTAGCCGGGCTGACTGATCCCGCTGGACGAATTCCAGGGGTCAGACGAACTGTGGGTACCGTCTACCAGAAACACACAATGTTTCACTTTATAATCCAACGCAACAACATGTTTTCACACAGCAAGACACTAATAACCCACTTTATAACTTTGGGCTCAATAAAGAAGCGCTTTTAAAGCTGGTAGGGTTTTTTTTTTCTTTCTGGGACTTAAACATAACAGCTGAGATAACAAAGGAGTTTACGCCTGAAAGTCACATTAAGGCTTAAAAAAAGAGAGAAAATATAATGACTAGATTTTTGTTCCGATCTTTCAAATCTTTAAACTTGACTTCAATAAAGCATATGAAAATCCAGATTTTTTTGTTTGACAAAATAAGTAGAAACTAATATTGCCTGATCCAGCAGGTCCTCTCTTTATAAAAGTATATCAAAAAGAACACCTCTGGCCGATTAGAGTTGGAAAAATAACTCCATTGCTTTGAACTTACCAAAGAAAGTGCTTGCAAACATACTGCTGGAAGGTTTGGGCGAGGAGTACGAGGGGGAATCTCTGTTGAAGTCGTCTGAGTTTGGAGACGGTGCGTACACCTGTCAAAACAACACAGATTTACAACAACAACTGGCCAAACAAACAGTAAAACACTCCAGCATCTATTTGTGCGTTTAGACAGAAAATTACAGTACAGTGTTAATAAAAAGATGAAAGGCACTCTTTCTGCCTTAAATGTTTTCTTCCAGAAAGAAATGCACGACCACACAGACATAAAACCACTTAATCTCGCAACTAAAACCAAGTCCTGCAGATGCAGCCCAAAGCCAACAAATACACACGCAGGCACACACTTTAATGACTAGCGAGCAATCAAGCTCATGAAGAGAGGAGTGGATTATCAGGAGTATTTGCATTTCAGGTCAACTCAGTCTCTAATGGAAGTATAATGATACCGCTTACGCTCAAAGACTAAAAGCCTGGCAAATTAAAGCATTCCCACAGAGGCAAAAATCAAATAAGTGCTACAAGAAGGGCCTGTTTAGCATTCCTCATATATGTACCTGTGTGTTGGGGTTGGGAAAAGGGAGGCTCAATGGGCAGGCTGTTGTACAGCTGCGTGTTTGTGCCAAGCTGGGTGGCGGGGATCAAAGGGCCTGAAGGCCAAACACCAGTGATGTGGTCTGCAGCTTCACATGGTGGGAGCGAGTGTGAGGGTGGATTCTTCCTCCCACAGACAGAACTGGATGACCTTCGTCATCATGTAGCACTAATCAGAGCCAGACCTGCCAGATACATGCACCTGCACAATCCCAGCTTGCACACACACTCACTCACACACACACACTTCACATGTTTAATCCCTCGTTTAATAGCCTCATTTCACCCTGATGCTGACAGCTCACTCATCAAAACTGCTTCCTACGGCACATGAAAGAGATGACATGTTGTTTATCTGCGTTGTTCTTGTCCCACACAACGCATTGCCCAAGTAAATAAATTCAAATAAAATACTCAATTAATCAGATTAATTGTTATCAATCAATTATTGCAGTGATCGTCAACTAATTTAGTTCTTGATAAGCCGATACCTGGAGTACACAGACTCAAACATGACACACTCAGAGCAGTAATTAAGCCAAAACTTTATAAAAGGCATTTTACCCCAAGTTTCAAATCTCCGCCTGGATATTTTTGCTTATTTTAATTGAACGCAGTTCTTTAAATGTCCTGTGAGTAAATATATTTACCAATTTATCTATAACAACTGGAACCTTCAATGTCTAGCTAGTTATTTTTGTAATTTACCATCTATTACAAGAGTGTCTTGTCAGATTAATTTCACTCCCTGCTTCGGCTGGGGTGAAATTACCGTAATAACCCGATATTGGCTGGGAAACGCAACGTCTCTCCTTTCAGAAACCGTAGCAATTTTTCAGATAGTGTGGCAGAATTACGGTACTGTAAATTTGGCTTCATCGTCGGCGCTACGTTTGTTCTGGAAAGGTTAAGATATAAAAAACCCTTGTCTGTAAATATACTCAAAAACTCATCAAGTTGCTTCACCTGGTCTAAATTCTGTAAAAATAAAACTCTCCTGCTATTCTCCTGTTGCTATTGAACTATTAATCAGTTAATCATTTCATCCGATTAATCGATGAATCATCAGACTAATCGATAGCCTATAATCAGGGTTAGCTGCTGCCTTGTTCCCAGCCGAGGGCGTGTTGTGGAGGCAGAATGTGAGTGTGTGCTGAGTGAGCAGGACTCCGGCGTTCTGCTGTCTGGATGTGTAATTAAAGTGCTCTGGGAGGGGCGGAGCTCTCCTGGGCCTTCTGGCTTACACATGTGACCCAGGTTGATCGTACTCCACAGAGATCTCAGGTTAGCCAGGGCTTTGTCTTTTCCCTGTGTCAGACGCTCCGCGGGCAGCATATGGCGGTGGATAATGCTAATTGTCCTTTTTACCCTGGGCTAACCAGTCCAAGCATTAATAAACCATCCCAAACACCGGGTGCCTCATTCCGTCGGCCTATGGAAGAGAGAGCCCGCCTGGGTTTCCTTTTACAAGGCCATTAATTAAAAGCCGTCACTCACACGGATCAGCACACCAACACAGGCTTACACCGGCTATTAGAGCAGCAGCCGGTAAAGCTTAAATAAAATGACCCGTAACAGTGACACCGGAGTTCAAAGCATTCATTCAGGCAAGATATTTTCTAAAACTTTTAACAAAACATGAGTCCCCCCCCCTTTTTTTTTTATGTTACATTACTAGAAACCACAAGCAAGATAAATGCAAGACAAAAACTTCTGGAGGAAGAAAGTAAAGACACTTATTGTGCCCTGTTGACACCGAATGCCTCGGTTGAGTGAATATTACACCTCTACACATGCCTCAGAGCGAACCAGCCCGCCTTTGAAGCTCACGCCACACCAATCACAACATCACATGTTAAAACACAATCTGTCAACCATCACAAAGGACGAAGCACGACGACATGAAGGGGAATCTAAAGCGATAAAAGTAAGGTAAAAACAGGCTCATGGCCAAAAAGCTCAAAGGGAAGAACTTCAAACAAACTCTTAGCAGCGTGTCCTGTTTTTCTTTTCCTTCATTGAAGAGCATGTCATTACTTGGATTCAAACCAAATCACTTGGGGGCATTTTCAAGTCCAAATCTTACACACTGACAAGACTTAGTTTGCCTTTTCAAACAACTACTAAGCTTAGCCTACTTTTCATAATAACGGTTTAGGTAAACAAAAACACTCAAAATAAAGGAATGTTTAAGCTTAACTTAACGTGTAGCAAGTGATTAAAAAGTACATAACATGTTGAATCGTTTTAATATAACTGAGATGTATAGCTCTGGAAAAATTAAGAAACCACTTAAAATGATCAGTTCTTTGATTTTACTCTTTTTAGGTAAATGTTTGAGTAAAATGAACATTATTATTTTACTCTATGAACTGCTGGCAACATGTTAATGAAATTCCAAGCAGAAATTTAGTATTTATTTGCAGAAAATAACAAAAAAAAAGGTGCAGTGCTGTCAGACCTCAGATAATGCAAAGAAAACAAGTTCATATTCATTTAGAAACAACAATACCAATGTTTTACCTTAGGAAGAGTTTGGAAATCAATGTTTGGTGGAACAACCAGGAGGTTTTCAATGGGGTTCAGAGCAGTGGACTCTTAGTTTTTACTAGAGCTGTATAGAGTTAAAAATGCCCAAAAATACTTCAAAATCCAAATAAGCAATTAAAACATTTTGCAGACTTAAGTCCAAGGACATCAGTAAAAATATAAACTATAACAATAATAATCTACTTTAACAAAATTTATTGAGTCAAGGATGTCAAAATATCAAAATAAAATAAGGCGTGACTCAGACTAATGAGATCAGTCAAAGTAAACAGTCTATGTGTTTCATGGACACGATGGGTCAAAACACACACCCCCACACCCCCACACCCCCCCCCCCCCACCCACACACACACAGACTTTGTTTTGGACATGCAGTGAAGCGTGCATGTTTAAGTGCAGCAGCACACCATGGAGGTGGGGGATTAGCTTTAGAAAGAGTGATGTAATCTGTTGCACCGCATAAACAACAACAGATAAATAACACTTGACAGAAAAAGTTGTCATAATATTCCCTTTTTATAGGATCGAATCCAACGGCGCGCCACTTTGGAAGAAGCGTATTTGGGGGGAAAAAATGTCGACAAACCGGTGCAGCATCAGATTTAATTTGTTCCTTTTTTGCTAAGAGGCAGTGGAAGATAGATCAGCGAAATGCTCCATTTGTATTGGTGCCATGCCACCAGTTCACAAGCCAATGGCCCACTGTGAATTCTCCCAGTGCTCCAGATGGTGAGCCTGCTATGCAACTTTGCACTGCAACAAATTAATGTGGATCAAGTAGTTTTGCAGAATGAGCACCATCTTTTTTTTTTTTTTCCTTGCATGAAAATCAGAGGGGGGAAGAAAAAAAAAAGTTCGAGGTTGTTTAGCAAAAGCTTTTGATCAGAAAGTTTGCCCGTTCTGTCCATATGCTATCAATTTTCCCCCATCACTAACTGTAACACAAGCCTGTTAATGCTTAATATAAAAGGAGATCAAAGTCATTTTTTCCCAGAGGGAATAAAAGGGGAAATGCTTTAATAGGCTTTAAGAAAAATTTTAACTGAATCCAGAGAGAGATGACCTTTTGAATAGAAATCTATAAAAAGTTTTCCTCTTCCTTCAAATCTTCCTTTGTAAAATATTAAAAGTACAAGAAATGACAGGTGCAAATCTACTTGTGTAACCGACTGATAACAGGACCAATAGTTTAGGATTTTACCGACACAATGTGGAGCAAATTACTTTAGTGGCTCTGCCGTGAAAATAACAGAAGAAAAAAATCAGGCACAAAAAGCACTTAAACACTGTCAAACACCTTCATCACGCATGTATACACAAAAAGAAGCACTTACAACACAGAGAATTTTCAGAGCAACAAAAATCAAAGAGGTGATTACAGAGAAGTTCAGAAATCACATTAGGCTCCCTGTGGCATCCAGAATGCCAAAGTGATTAAAAACAGATGGAATAACAGCAACACTGGTGCTTGGAGCTCAATCTGCAAACAGAAAAGTCTAACCTCAACAGGCAGTCTCTTTGCCTTAATCATTCCCAGACTCCCACTTGTTATTATTTCAACCAGGTCTTAGAGCTGAAGGAACCAGCCAGTAAAAATAAATTCAAGACTTGCAAGAAACGCTTCGTTCTGTGCATGAGAAACTTGTCCTGAGCTATAAAGTCGAATTGGACCAACATAAAGTTTAGAGCACTTTTTACACACTCAAACCCACTGGATGGTAATTACACAGAAACAGTGGAACTGATGTCATGGAAAATCAGCCGGAGTAGCCCTGTGCACAACCATCCACACGTTGAATCCTGTGTTTTCACCTGAAACGACTAAAACACAAAACTTAGGCGTGCTTAGAAACGCAGGCAGACCGAAGCTGAGAAGGAAACACACACTTCTCACAGCTCGTCTCTGCGTCTCTCTCTCTCACACACACACACACACACACACACTCACACACACATTCCCAAAGAAACTACTCACCGATTTCCCGTTGTAGTAATACATTAAAGAGTTACTGCCCATTCCAGGGACTGGGTAGGCGCAATACATTATAGCTTCAACTATTTAGGTGAAAATGGTGTTATAACAGCAGCGCACTAGCTTTCTCTCTACACATACATCCAAACCGTTCAAAAGGGACTAATAATTCTTTCAGTACTGGCCTCCACACAAGACCCACTCAGAGGAAACTTATGCAAAGCAGGATCGTACCACTGCACGCTGTGGGAAAGGGGGGGGAGGCTGCAAGAAGGGAGTGGCTCGCGTGGTACATCCCTCGCTTAAGCCTCTAAATGCTGAGGCCAAGAGGAAGAGAGGATGGGGGGAAGGGAAGCGAAGGGGAGGTGGGTCGAGAGAAGATAAAGGGAAGTGGGTGGGACGGAAAACAAACGTGTGAGCGGATTTAGAGAGGGAAAGAAAGAAAACGTTTAATTCCAGGCATAAAAAAATGCAGAGGAAAAAAAAAATCCAGCTTTTCTGCAGGGTAACCCCTGACAAACTGGAACTAAAATAATAGCTTTCTAAGCAGGATTTCATTAATATGTGTGGCGATCAAATGAATGCTTAAATAAGCACAGAGAGCCTGTTCTCATCCCAACATTTTAATCCCGAGTGTCTAATCTTTTTGTTTTTGTGATGATGAAATGAGTCTGCAGGCAGCGGAGCAAATTATTTGTAAAGATACAACAACCTGGAAACCGATTTTTACCTGCTCCCACACATAGATCAGTTCCCAATTAGGAGTTATTAGAGGGAGGAAGTGAAACCTACACATGTAAGAAAGGGAAACCCCATTCAAAACCATTGGAAACAGAGGGAGACAGGGAAGGAAAACAGAAGGAAAGTTGAGTCTTTTCAGTTTGGTATGTTGAATATGAGCGCTGTGGTGTTATTTGACAGGAACCTTTTGCTGAAGTGGCTGCAAAGAGAGTTTTAAAGCATGCAACAGCTGCAGAGGGGTTTGGCTTGTGACGTCGAACAGGAAAATAATGCTCCGTCTTCTAAACGCTGGGGGCCTCAGACTGGGGAGAGAGCTGGGGAGGACACTGGGGGGGAATGAAACACTGACAGCCATTTTACCATGGTTTACTGTCACACAGCTCCCTATTACCTTTATAAGGTGGAGGGGAGCAGAAGAGAGGAGAAGAAAAGAGAGGATGGATACCATATTCCAGTGAGAGCCCAGTCTGCCTGGAGTCTTTCATGTGCGCCACTTGAAACCTGCTGGACTAAACCCAGGCCTGTAGACTCATTGAGAACATTACAGTCATAGAAAGATGAAAGCCTCCACTTCCCTAACAAAACTAGGCCCTTATTATGCTTTTCCTTTTAGCACTGTTATTATTTATCCCCCTTTCTTCTCAGAATCTCTTTTAAACTCATCCAAAACACTGGCTCTACATGTTGTTGCCGTTTTATATTTGGCTCCGTTTCAAGTTGATCCTTTAAGGAAAAATTGCTCACGATGGAAACGTTTGAAGAGGTCTAAAGCAAGTCCAGACGCAGAGCACGGAGCTGCACAAAGGGGGGGGAAACAGGGAACAGAAAGGCAAAAACGTAGGAAATAAGATCACACAACACAACCAGACAATTTAGGACAAAACAACCTCAATTTAATTCAGCTTTAACAAGCATTTCACACAATCCAAAGCTTTGTTTTAATGGGAAGTGAGTGCTAAAAGAGACGCAGGTTCAACTCTCTGCACCTGTTCACGTCAAACACTACAAGGTGCTTTTCAGGAGATTTGTTTGGAGGGTTCAAGACAAATCCACGATCTGAGCTCACTTCGATCTCACGAATGGATTTAGCGGTGATGTCATCAGGCAGGAAGATTGTTTCCGGTAAGAAGATCTGGTTCTAATTAGGGAAGGTCGACTCAGAGAGCAAAGGGACGTTTCAGGACTCAGACCCTCGCCCATCCAAACCTCCTGACTGCAATATTCTGAATGACTTTAACAGATTTCAGATTTTTGGTAGAAAAACAGGAAAGACAAGACGCATGAAGGGAGATTTCTCATTTTCAACCTGTTCAACCAAATGAGAAATGATTCAACTAATATTATGTTCATACCAAGTTCTAACAGGCTGAGGAAAAACAGATTTATATTAATGAAACAAAATAGAAAACTACACAGTTGTATGAAAAAAGTATTCTCATCTTTACAGATTTCTGAGTAAATGTTTATTACGGGAAAAACCTTTTTTAAAAATGTAATTTTTGTTATTTCATAATAACAAAATCAACTGCCATTTCACTACACAAAAGCAAAAACAAGAAAATTTATAAAGATGCAAATAGTTTTTCATTCTCGTGTAAATGGAGTTATTTATTATTCACTATTTATTTATTTTTTGCTCAATTTTTATTTTGGCACATTACCTTCCATTTTAGTTATTTTTATACACGCACATTGCCTATTTTGCATTTAAAGGTGTATTTATATGAATGGTTGATTGTTTAGTTGTTTATGGTTTAGTGACTTTTGAGAGAAAGCATATTCTACAAAAGATGTTTTTCTTCAAACTATTCATTTACATTCAAGTCAATTATGTCAACATGTGGCATGTTCATTTTAAACTGTAAATAAATTAAATAAACAAATAAAAATCCTTTTAAAGCTTAATGGTGTAATCCACATGGTAAAGCCATTTTTTGGTGAGCAAAACTAAAAAACAAAGAATTACAGAGATAAAAAAAAAGTTTCCAAAGTGGAGATTCAAAAAAATTAACATTACAGCTGCCTTCTTTGTACCCAAAACTGTTTTGTACACTGGAATCAAGAGTTTTATATTGGTTTTCCTTATTGTTTGGTCTTTTTTAGCTGTGCATCTTGTTGTTTAATACAGTTATAACTAGCAAAGTATGGCAGCTCATAATGATTCACTAATCAGGGCTTTTCTGCAGTAAATGTACACAAACATCTAAAACTGCATACATATTAAAATAAATAATTTCTGTTAAGATCTTTAAAATACTTTTAGATGAAATTCATTGACTACCTAATTAATTTTAACTACTACTTAATAAAACTACAAAAACCTCTAAAACATAACTTTAAAACAACAACAACAACAAAAGATTACATATCCTGACAAAGATCTTGTTTAAGCTGCATGATCTTTTTCAGCATTTTGGAAAATGTCTAAAACTGTAATTCAGGATAAAATGGGAGCTGATCATGTAAAAGACAAGGAGAAGATACGCTTCAGCAGGGAGAAAGAGACGTTGTAAGTCTCTGAAAGATTAGACTAATCTGATTTCAGATGATAAGGGGGAGATTGTTTTGTTCTGGCAGGACCAGGGAAGCTTCTGCATCACAGGGGAGACAGATATGACCAGGCTGAGCAGAGAAATGTCAAACTGATTCAAACAAACACCTAAAAACTGCACAACATCACCGTTTGAAAATGAGTATGATTTTATCTGGGTAAACAAGCTCTCCTTTCTTTTGTGCTAAATAAATTACAGCTTTCTTTCAAAAACGTGGCTTTTACGTCTCCAGCACAGATGGAGACAGCGTGACCACAAGCTTATTCATGGTATCTACGAATCTGTAGACTTGGCAGCCCAGACGCTGCTGCGTACTGTACTGTACTTGTACCGCACATGCAGAAATACTTTGAAGTAAATTTTCACTGACATTTTTACAATGTTGTCCTGTGTAATTGACAGGCCGTGTCAGACTGTAAACTAACAACAGATGAGCTTTTAACAGTGTGAGGTATAAATTGTAAAAACTAATAAGCTCAAAGGCATTTTATTACTATCCTGCACCAGTTGGTTCGAGAAACTGAGCTTATATCTTCTGCTCATACTATCCTAAAATATTATGATGATGCTCTGGTTTACAAAGCTGAAATGTTTAAGTGCAGCAGCAGTTTAAACATTTATACGGCAGACTGATACTTGGTTTTCTTTCTCTACCGCTTCTAATGTCCAGAACGAACACAAATGCCAAATAGTCTGGTAGACTTGGTTCGATTGGGGGCCAACATTGCAACATTTGTTACACTTTGAGCTCCAGCGATTCACTTTCACACTGCGCTGTCAAGGGAACCAAATGCTTTGAGAAACCTGTTCTCCTCCTCGCCTGTGGTGGCGCTGCACTAAGAACCACTGAAGTAAACAACATGAAAACCTCAGAAGAAGACATAAGCACAACTCCCTTATTCAGTAAATGTAAACCAAAATGGAGTGGCGTCCAAAAGACCTTGAGTCATTTCTCCTAGTAGCGTTTACTAGCGCTTTAGTCCACTTCCTGTTTTTGGAGCATTCTCCAGTCCACTTAGCATTTGAACCACACCAAAGTTCACTTCAACTGAACACAGATTTTTAAGTGGACCAGAGTTCACATTTTTGCTCCGCATCAGAGTTTGATTGCGCGTTCACACCTACTTTCTAAAGTACTCGTGCTGACGTACAGACGGCATGAGTGCAATCAGTCGGAGTCCTGATTATCTTTGTCAGCTGTTAACCAAATATTCTGCTGCTCTTGGCCTTCGTTCTCAATTTTTAAATCTCTTGGTTGTTCCATGTACATTGTTAAAAAGTAAAGGGGACCAGACCTTTCACTCGGTAGAACATTTTGCCCTTGCAGCTCTGTTTTGCTGATTCTGTGGAGGTTTTTAAAAACCAACTAAAAACATTTTTATTTTCAGAGGCTTTTATCTCTTGATTTTTCTTTTGTACATTGCTTTGTGATTTTATGTCTGTGAAAAGTGCTTTATAAATAAACTTTACTTAGTTGTGCAAACGAACTGGATTTCAGTTAAAGCGGACTAAACATCGTGAATGCACCTTAAGTGTCAGAGAACTGGCTGTCAGCACTTTACAACCTGCTTCATTAAATCCAACCAGGTTAATGGAAACTAGTCTGTAAGGCAAACTTCAAAACAGCCTCTAACTTTTTGGAAGCAGCTCTGTGATAAACCAGCCACTTGTCCTCGGTGTTCCCATTCCCTCAACTCATTGTAGCTGGGCTTGGCCCCACCCAATCTGACCAGTATAAAACCACTACACACACAGGATGGATGCCAATGTTTGAACTCAACTGTGGGAAGGAAAGAACAAAAAGACAGCACTGAATGGCATATGTATTTCTAATAACACACTTATTTATTGCTCACCATCTGTGAATTATGTACCTTTTGACACAACCAGTGACTCTGAGCTTCCTTCTGCATTGCCATGTATTTACTGGGTTGCAGCAGCAAGACTCAGGCAGTCTCTAAAAAACAAACACTACCTTGGTGATTGCTGACAGGCTGTGTTCCTGTTTCTGCCAGCGATCTGAAATCAGGGTTTGCATTAATGCTGCAGACTCACGCAAGGCCAACATGAATAATTTACAACAGCGGTGAATGCGCGTAATGACTTTAATGTGTGCATTATTTTCATTCTCTGTCCGTTTAACTCCTTGCTCTCCTCGCAGATGAAAGAGGCCTGGTCTCTGGCTTGTTTGCCTGCTCCATTATCTCAAGCCTCTAATGCATGTGGTAAATTTCAACAACCCAAACAAAGATAAACGCAAAGCCCAGAGGTCCCAGAGGTGGCTGCGACTGTTTAGCATCACCACGTCAAACCAAGTGTGTCTATCTAATCAGCCATCTGATGAGGGCATCTCCAGGGAGCGTACTAACTGGGTTTGGGTCACAGACTAAAATACTGCCCCCTGCCAGATGTATGGATGTATTTCATCTCCTGCAGCAAAAATGCAGCAAAATGTAATATCTCGGAGATAAACTAACTACCTGTCTGCATGCGCAGACAGTGCGGAGAGGGTGCAGTGAGATCTTACACATCAGCTCCTGATTCATAATGGTTTCTAGTTCAACAAAGTTGAAAGTAGCACAAAGTTCAACCTGAGTGTCAGGCTTTGTGGGGGGTTTTGTGTTGCACTTCTTTTATGCATCATGCATCAGCACATCAGTTTCTTAGTGATGATGATAGTTTTGAATCATATTACCACAAGTTTGACGTCTAACTGGTGATAGGATTGAAAAAGTTTCTGCAGATCACTTTAAACAACTCATCCAAAACCATTTTCAAACTTAAGAGAATCATTTCCAAGCTAAGACGGCAGGTGGCAGAAGAAGATTATCAGATTGGCATTCATACATGAAATAATTTTGACTTCCTGACTTTAACTTGCATAGCGCTGCTTGTGAAGCTTGTTCCTATAATCTAACTCCAGGGCTAAACGATTCAAATAAAAATATTTTAGTATCTAATAGGGCCAGATGTAAAATCTGAGAATGTGAGTGGATGTCTTTTGCTTTTACGTTGTGACTCATAAAAACCAGCTCAGTCTGTTGTGTGGATTGTTCAGATTTAGCAGCGAGTGGCGTAACATTATAATGGCCATAAAATCTTTCTAAGGATCATTACATTACAATAATTCTGCAAATATGAATAAAATTAAAGGAATGTCGACACAGACACAGACAGTGTCTATAAATCTGCAATAAAAGAACATAAATAACAACAAATATTTGAATTAAACTTAATACAATTAATGAAAGTAATATATTTAAACTTGGATATCGAGATCAGACTCCCAAAATTTAAGATGCACCTCTACACCTCGTTTCCTCAAAGAACTTAAACAATTCTCTAAAACAAGTAAGAAAAATGTGAATCTGTGATTGATTTGTTTAAGTGTTTAAAGTTTAGATGTATGGTTCAATTTGAATTTTAACTTTGTTCCTGGGTGTGTTGATCAGCAAACTAACTTACCTCCTTCTTGCATGCACACTCAAAAATATTACCAACAGGTGATAAATACAAATTGCAGGTTTCATGATTACATTTTAAATTAAGAGTATAATAAGAACAGATTTTTTCCCCCTTTAACATCTCAATCGTAACTGAACTGAGGCCGATTTTATCCAGTTGAGTTTCATCAACTGGATAAATACAATAATATATTTTTACTGAATTTCATTTTTAAGTATAACTTGATGTATGCTGTGGAATGCAGTAGAAAGTTGATTGTAAAAACAAATGCAAGTAAAATAAACATTTTCCTGGAGATAATTAATGGTTTAGGTTAAACAATTAATCAAAAAATGATTAATAATGTTAAGGGTTAATAATAAAGCATGACAGCTCAACATGTTGCAAAATAAATCAAAGGTTTCAGATTAATTGATCTAACTTTTCTGAAAAACTTAAATCATTCAGGAAAATAAAGTGAGCATAAAAAAGAAGATACCTGATTTTATCTTAAATCTTTTATTAATATTGCTTGTGTTAGTATTATTATTATGCTAATGTTTCATTTAATATCCTGAACTTGTTTTCTCGGTTTCTCAGTCAAATCAGTGTTTCTGAAAACAGACCAGTTCTTTTTATTTAGGCCATGTGTGTGGCTTTACAGTTAAATTACATCTAATTTAACACCAAGCTGCTCTTTTACAGTCCCACCCTGCTGTACTTCAAACCAGAAACCAAAAAAACATCCTCCCTTTCTTTCCGAAACAGATAAATTAGGTTTCTTCTGCCGTGTGTTGTTATCTCTTGTTTTTCAGCTGTTAAAGACAAACTGATGGAAAGGCAGGCAAACTGTTTGAATGTCATGCAGAAGACAGCACTGCGAGGAACATTTCTAGGTCTTAAGATTCAGAGCCTTGAGCACACTTCCTTTCTTACAGCTCACACAGTACAAATCTCTGAGAAACAAGGGTGTCTGAGTGATCTGTCAAAAGCAAATGTCAATCTTTTTTGTCATTCACACTGAGGGTTCTCGCTTGCAAAACTCCCCGAGGGCAGAGGAATCTCAACCCACCACTTTCTTTTTCCTATCCCAGAGCTATAGCGTCACCAAAGCCAGGGAGGAAGTGTCACATCAAAACGCTACGCCTCTGACAAGGGGGAGAAGAAAAAAAATACACTGTTTACACAAACAAGCTGACACATAGACGAACACACACATACAGATCGTGCCCTTGCAGATTCCCATAAATATCCTACAAGATGCAACTTTCCCCCACGAGCTACAAAACGCTTTCTCTCCTCCTCTTCCTTCAGTCCTGTCAAGACAGGTGCCCACGCAGCTGCCCGTCAGCATCCTTCAGCGCAGCCTCTCATCTGTCCAACGACAGCAAGCTGTCCTTCGCTCCTGGTGCTCAGTTTATGCAGCCCAACAATTTCAGGGAGCCAATTATAGCTGAGTAATCTTGAGTAATAAAAACGAAAGGATTTGTGCTTTGTATAGCTTTTTCACATAAACAAATTGATCTCAGAATTAAAGCCACTGCTACATCCAAAGTTTCCAAGCAACATCAGACCACAGAGGAAAGTATGTGTGCAGCTTGAAGAGCAGACTGTCTGCATATATGATGAAAAAACCCCATAAACATTTAACTGTTTGCAATCACCAG
This sequence comes from Poeciliopsis retropinna, assembly GCA_010277075.1. Taxonomy (NCBI): domain Eukaryota; kingdom Metazoa; phylum Chordata; class Actinopteri; order Cyprinodontiformes; family Poeciliidae; genus Poeciliopsis; species Poeciliopsis retropinna. The sequence goes on along the minus strand of VMRM01000006.1, from coordinate 14,729,633 downwards.
CTGGCCTGTCTAGATAGTCTTCACAACCCGGTGAGCTGCAGTGTCAAAAACTAAATGCACAGAGGATGTGCTCCTGTAAATATTTTGATTCAGCTTCATCATGGAGTGTACACACACACACACACACACCCACACACACCACACACACACACACCCACCACTCGAGCAGATGCACAAACACACATGAAGCCTCGGCTTGCAACTTGCAAACGCTCATCTGATTTAAACTCTGAAAATTATTTTTAGACTTGAGGAGCAAGAATACAAGCCAGATAAAAAAAAGAAGGTTTGTGGGGGGATTTGAGGATGAAATAAATAAATAGGAAAATTCCCAGCAGCAGACATAATGATAGGAAGCACTGTGTTGATCTTCTTCTTCTTCTTTTTTTTTTTTTTTTTTTTTAAATCACCCCAGCTATTCAGGTCTCTGCTGGGGCCCTTGAGTTTGCTTACACCAGCAGAAGCTTTCAGCGGCATGTGCAGCTGCATTCATGCTTTACAGGTACGCTGCAGGCTCCTCGCACAGCTGCCTCTGGCACAGCAGATCAGGCTCCAGGTGCGCTTTCCCCTTCACACTTCTTCAACATCACCTTCGCTGCTCCGCGTATCGCTGCCGGCAGTACAAACACAGATTACGGCTGATAAACCAACCCTCCACATACAGCTTGCACTCAAACGCCTCACCTTTGCTTCCAGTGACGGCAACAGCAAAAACGCAACCAGAAAACCTCTGGCTTAGACGCTTCCCACTTTTGCCATCTACAGAAAACAGATTGAAGTTTTGCCTTCTCTGTCGACAGCCTATAAGGCATCTATAGCGGGTTATTCAACAGTGCAATCTTTATTCTTTCAAATGGGATCAAAGACTAACTGGGATTATTCCTCCAAGCTCCTGGCTTTATCTTCTGAGCGGTGCAGAGTGACAAGAAGGAGCTGTATTTTATCCCATGCTCTGTCACTGTTTCTCCCCATCCAGCATTGTGCTGCTTGATTGTACTCTTATGAGTCACAGAACCGCACCTGCGCCCATGTGTTAAGTACTGACAAATAAAAGCCTGGCGTCCATTTACACAACAAAGAGATGTAACCCATGAGGCAGCCATTCTTTACCTCCCTCCCTCCGCCTGACAAGGCCTCAAATATATCACTTAGTTAAGAAGGCGGCAGCTCACGTTCCTGCCTCTGCCGGGGACCGGGACGCTCCCTCATGCTCCGACAAACTTCTTTTCAAACACAAATCCAGAAACAAAACACAAGCCACCCCTTTATGCTCGGTGCCCTGTTCCATATTTAATTTCAGACGAACAGCGGCAGAAGAAGTGACGATTATCAGAGCCCTGAAAGGCAAATCCAATCTCAGACTCCTTCATCCCAAAAAAAAAAAAAAAAAAAATCAGAAAGGAAAAGAAAGTCTGTCATTGTTTAAGGAGATGAAAAAAGAGGATTTTGGAGAAGTACTTGCTTCTTATTAAATATGAAAAAAAAATCTCATTCTCCTGTGTAAGTTCTAGAAAATTTAAGAAAATGTTTAATAAAATTCTTCACCAAACCACCAGGGTTTTAACAATGAACATCTGACTTACTGATTTATGCATATTAATGAACTCCAACACCCCCTGTCTGAGCGAATACAAGCTGAGCTCCACACTTCTCTGCATCCTAATGGTTTCTGCTCCACCGGGATCATTACCAATAGAAATTTCAGATATTCTGTGCTATTAATCTCTGTCTGTCCTCCTGTTCAGCCACGTAATGACTAATTAAACATCAAAAGAGCAGAGCTGGGGATCCGCACTGACAGCCTCTCCTTCTCCCAGGAGAGGCTGTGAGGAAGCTAGCCTGTGACAGGTCAGCACTGAAAATCAATCACCCCGAGGTCCACACACACACACGAACACATTGATGCATGTAAGCCTGCACAAAAATAGCTAAATAAATACCGAAAAGGGTGTTTCCAACAGAGACCTTTGCATGTTAAGATTAAACAACAAGAATGCAAACAACAAACATCCCTGAGGTGTCACAGTCAAACAAAGCGAACAAACAAGACAAAATTTCCTGAAGTGTAGAGCGGATGTCAAGTCGGCTCTTTGTGTACATGCGTGGAAAGGGAGAGCAGTAAAAGAAGTGTGTGTGTTTGCTCAGGTAGGCTCACTGTGAAATCTATTTATATGAGAGGTAGACGATCTTCCACTCACAGATGAAGGCAGGCCAGGAGGGACCTTGCGAACCTTTTTTGTTTGTAGTGGATCTGTGAAAAGATGAAAGCGCACGGATTCATTTAAAAGCAAAAAGAAAAAGAAGTAAAAAACAACTCAAAAACAAAACTTGTTTTGAGGAGGAAACTATGGATGCATTATGACTGTAACAAGAACAAACAAAAGATGCATTAGATACAACAGTAACATGGAGCAGGGATGATTGATGATTGATTTATTTACATGTTCTGATCTCCGTCCAATAGAAAAATGAGGGTAGAGCTTATGCTAAGCTAACAACATGCATATAATGTTCAGTTTTTAAACATTTTGAAACTAATCTTTCGTTCTCTTTATTCTGGAAATTGGCAAATAGACATTTTCTGGCCATATTAAGTATCCTGAAACATTTTATTTACATAGCTTTCTCTGTAATTTGAAGGGCCTATCTTTGTAATTTTCTTAAGATTTTTCTCTGTATGTTTTATAAGCCTCAACACTAATTTATCAATAACTGCAGCTATAAAAGGTAGCAGTGCTTTTTACTGCTTTACACAGCTGCCTGCTTGTAAACCAGGGCACTGAGATTTACTGTACATGCACACTGAGCGCAGTGTGTTGATAAACACTTCTCTAGACCAGTAGTGGAATAAATAAGAAACATTTTAAAACCTTCAGACTTCAAGATTGTATACATTAAAACCTACGCTGCCTCGGAAACTTTAAATATTATTGTAAAATCTTCTTTATATTTTTCTACGAGACATTTCAGAGGTTTCTTTGAAGTCGTTATGACTAACCGATGGGTGGAGCGTCTTGCAGAGAACGTCTTCTGGGATTGGCTGCATTGAAGGAGTAAAACGGAGCAGTGGATTTCCCCGACGTAGTCACAGAACTGGGACTAGTCAAAGCTGCATCTGGCCTGAGAGACGCCTGAAAAAAGGTTAAAAAAAAACCATAATGACAATAACATAAGTAACGCAAAAATATAGATACTTTTAAAATTACAAACACCAAAACAAATTCAATTGTAACGGTGCAGCAGCTCTTAAAGCATCTCTACGTCATGTTGCCGCGAATATATTTGACCCCCTACAGCCTCAACAAATTGGGTTAAGCGGCCATTTAAGGGACATTTAAGGGCTTGGTCTAATCAGACTAATCTGCTGTAGAGAGTAAGGATCATGGGAATAAGTACTATTCAGAGTGATGTGTAGTAGTTGGCTTGAAAACAGGCTAAGTTTGCCGAGTCGGCTGAGGACTGATACGGTGATCACACGCACTTCAAAGAAAAGGCTTTTAATTTGACTAACTTTTAAATAGAAAGTGTCTTGCAAGGGCATTCATATGTAATTCACAAGTTGTCATATTACAACAAGCTTCATTGAATTTTATTGGGATAATACAGCCCTGGAAAAAATTAAGAGACCACTAGAGAGACCAGTTTCTTACTGTATAAAGGTAAATGTTTGAGTAAAATGAACTTTGTTCTTTTATTCTACGAACTACTGATAACAGGTCTCTGAAACTCCAAGCAACAATTTTTTATTTATTTGCAGAAAATGAGAAATGGTCAAAATAACAAAAAAGATGCAATGCTTTCAGACCTCAAATAAAGCAAAGAAAACAAGTTCATATTCATTTATTAACAACAATACTAATGTTTTAACTCAGGAAGAGTTCAGAAATCAACATGGTAATGGCAGCATCATGCTTTGGGGCCACAATTTACAAGAATATGAATGCAGATAAATACAGGCCAGACCAGGAAGAAAACCTGTCAGATGAAGAAACTTGTGACTGAGTCGGCGGTTCAGATTCCAACAGGGAGATTTGTATAAAATCACATAATCATGTCAGAAAGGTTCAGAGCAAAATCACACTTTTATTTTGTGGCAACACCTGAGACATCGATGCTAACAGGCTTCCAGTCTGGTTCATCCTGAGAAATTTTGCAAAGAACAATGGGGGAAACCTTGCAGCTGTAATTTTAGAAGCGATTCAAAAAGTATTTACTCTGGTGGGTTGAAAAAAATGGAGATAAAATCCCATCCATTTTCTGTACACTCTTGTCCCTAGTGGGATCGGGAGGTGCTGATGCGTATCTCCAGCTAGCGTACCAGGAGAGAGGCGGGGTTCACCCTGGACAGGTCGCCAGTCTGTCGCAGGGCAACACAGAAACAAACAGGACAAACAACCATGCACACACACACACACACACCTAGGGAGAATTTAGAGAGACCAATTAACTTTCTCAGGGAGAAGAGAAAGGCCTTCTGGCTGCAAGGCAACAGTGCTACCAACTGCACCACTGTGCAGCCCTGCCATAAAATCCAAATAAATATAATACAGTTTGTAGTTGAAACATGACAAAATGGGATCAGGATTAGGAGGTTTGCAAACACAACATGGTGAGAAAAAATAGGAATGAAAAACAACAACAACAAAAAACAGGTTTCAACAAAATCTTTGTTTCAAGGATAGTGAGGAATCTCCTGATTTGCTATTCTGGACTTCCAGCTGAACAAAATGTAAATCCTGAGGAATATCTTTCTCCAAATTCCTGTGAATTAAAATTTTATACAATTATCAGCAAATTGTTCACCTCGTAGAGAGAGACAGACGACAGAAGAGGAGAAACCAGGAGTCAAATTTTCACAGCTTGGACGAGTGTAAACATGAAAACGCTGAGTTTTGTGTGGAAAAAAAATTCTCAGATGTATCATAGAAAACCCGATGTGGAAAGAAGCCAAACAGAAACAGTTTTAGAGAATTGATATACGACAGATTAGGACAGCACTCTCTTCTTCCAGCTCTGCCAAGAACCCAGCAGATATATGAGTTTTATTATGGTAGGAGAAAACAACACAAACCAAATAAAAAAAGAATAAATCAAACAAAAAAGAAAAAACAAGTTCAAGAGAGCCTGATTAAATTTGTGTTTACTGTTCATCCATCTGGACCAAACAAACTCACAGAAGAAGTACAAACAAATTATGTATTACTTCAACTGTAGCAAGCAAATGTTTAAATACAACTCATGTTGCTGTGAGCCGTTAGGTCAACACAAGTTATCTTAAGTTATAAAAACAAAAACTTTCTTCAGTGACAAATTGAAATGAAGGTCAAACATTTTAATTTCTGTCAAAAGCAAAACCTTTAGCGAATTTTAGATCACTAGAGCTATGTTCCTATTCATGCTTTGAGTTAATTAATTCTTCTTTAGTTCATATTATCAATTGTATTCAACTATATCAAGCAAGGCGACTTAACTAACAGCAAGAAGATTGTAAAGATCACACATAGCCGGCAGCTTGAGGGAGTTTATAGCTGATTTAAAGCTATGATGAATATCTTGTAACTTTCTTTTCACATTTTTGTCTACAAATAGTATTTACCTGTTGGTGTCCAGAAAACTAGGTTTGATTGAAATCAATATCGTTATCACAATGAGTTTGCAGATTAAGCTAATTTGATTTTACTTTCAAGGCCGTTTTTGGGATTCTGAACAGATTGCCCATCACCTGTTTCACAAAACGCTACAAATTATTTACCTGAAATTTATTTTCTAAATTCTTCTACTAAATTTTATTTATTATTTATTATAACTTCCAGTTTGCAGCAGTAACATCAGAGCAGCGCCTTTTCACCAAACCGCTCAGTTTCTATTAGAGGAGCTGCAACAATATCTGACTCATCGCTGAGTTTGTTTACAACACACTTTATTGTTCTGAGATTTACCACTTTCAGTTGTTTTCTCTGAATAGACAACCCACAAGAGCTAAGAGTAAAAATCTCACTTGATCTAAAGAGGCTTCACTGTAATAGTATAATGTTTTTGTCTATAAAACCTACCTGGCAACCAGATGCTCCAGGATCTCTCCCATAGCCAAGAAACGAAGCCCTCTCAGTTTTACCTGTAACAACACAAAGGATGGAAATAAAATCCGAATGGGGTTTTGCACAATAGCAGCATTGTTGTCAAGCTTGGTCTTCAGTACTTCTGGCAGTGGGGGCAGGTATTGGGTCCTGCTGGTTCTCTATAAAAGTTTTCAGAAGGGATTATGAAGTGCTCTGAAATGTCCTGGTACGCAGCGGCGCTGGCCTTGGACTTACAAAGTGAAACAACATCAGCTGGGCTCTGATCAACAACCGTCTCAAGGCTGCAGTTATCTCTGTCGCTTGTGAACATTTCCCTCATTCTCCTTGGATAAAAACTCTTTTCTGGCATGTTTTGCCAATGGCTTTTACTGGACAGCCTATAATTGTGTTGTTGTCACAATAACAAATTTTACTGGGGGATAAATTGTCCCAGTAATTATCCCAATAAACTATAATATTGTTGTTTTTTTGAGACCATTTTCAAGTGATTTATTGATAATAGCATAAAAATGCAACCACACTCTGTCAAAGACCAATAAACTTTAATTTTGTAAAGAACACTCAGCATTGGAATTGGAAGATTTTTAAAACATCCAAAAATAAAAGACAATAAACCAAAAATAAAATGGAAATAAAAAGAAACACTTACCACCAAAACCGTAAACAAAATGGATTATAAAAACTCCTTCAAAAACATTAATCATCAAAATGGGGCAGTTATTGAGCTCAATTTAATGCTAATAACTAATTAATTTATTTTTAACATAATCTTTCTGTTGCATATTTTGTGTGGTATTCTACTTTTTGAGAAACAAAATAAATGCAGCTTAATTTAGTATAAAAATTTACATAAATGAAGGCAAAATATTTCACTCTGCAATCCAAATAGTAGCTAAATGAGTTTCACTATTTAAATTATTGAAACAGTTCCAGTGCAGAATTGTGACATTACTCCCATATATTAGAGTTTTAGCTGATAAAAACTGAAAAGAAGGAAGAAGATGCCAATCTGGATTTAATAATACATTTCTGTTCTTTACTTTGGAGACAAATGTCCCAGTCTGACGGAAATGTTTCCTGCCAAATGTATAAATCACATTAAAGTAAACTCAGCTTTTTTTCCTTTACCTCTCACATATATATATATATATATATAGCATAAATATACTAAAAATAATCTAATGCATGCAAAAAAAATCTCATCCTTCAGCAGAAGTGCAATGACTCATGGCGATGTCAGCATGCAAAAAATGTTTTCAGTGAATTAATTAAGAGAGTAACAATTGTCAGAGTCCTTCGATCAGTGTCACATCCAGTCTGCACGGCTTAACGGAAAGCTAGCAAGCAGCCATCAGGGAATAAAAATCTGAGCACAGAATATACATGAATCACACACATCACAACATCCAAACTCAGCAGTTTTACTCCCCTAGTAGAACAAACAAATAAACAAATGAGAGCTCCTCAGGGAGAATGATGAATAACTTTAACACCATCATGCATTATTTTTTGTCAGACTTCCAAATATTACAAGCACAGACACAAACCCTGGAACTAAACTGTGTACTCTGGGAACACATTAAATATATAAATTTTTTGTGCGTTAAAAAACATGCATAGCCTGGATCTTTTGTTCCACAGTGACTGATCTGAGCCCTGTTTCCACCAGCGCAGGTGAACACAGGTACATCTAAGAGAATCCACTTGTGCTTATCTGAGCGCTCCTGGAGGAGACAGTTGTTCTGCATCTGTGCACACCGTCTCTGGGGACGCAGGAAGCTGAGGAAATCAGGGAAGATGGTTTAACTGGCAAAGCTGCTTCTCCTCTAACAATAATGCGATACTGTTCTGAGCCATTGCTCTTGCGAAAGGAAATAGGATTAAGTTGTCGGTAACCACCAACGTTCGCTATAATGGCAGGATGATGAAACATCTCCTGTGACGAGAATTTCAATTTCTTTACTTTCCGTCTGATATGTAAAAGTGGTCCAGTAAGGATAATTTTTCATTCTTTGGAAACAAGGTCTGCTCAAGTGCAAGAGTTAAATATTCATTGCCAGCATGTGTTTTGTCACACACACTGGTTTTGATATGAATAATTGATGCACACTGTTGTAATTCAGGCCCAGCAAGCAGACAGATGTGAAAACACAGACATCGACTACAAGCTAATGCAATAAAGCAGTAGTTCAGATCTCAACTTAAAAAAATGCCTTGTTGAAGAAGAACAAGCTTGGCTGTATAAAATTTGGGAAGTTAGTTTGACACAGTTTAAGTCTAAATTAAAGAGATGACCTCATATTCTAAAAAATGTTCATGAGTGGTTAGTATTTTCCTGGCTTTAGACAGAAGTATGAATCTGTTTAGGGAATTAGCAGAAGTTTTTATGAAAGAGTTGACCTAACCAAATAGCCAAAAACACCTGTCAACATGCGAAAAGCTGTTCAGAAAAGATAACGAGGATTTCATTGATTATTGAGAAACATATTATTTGGTATCCTTAAATCAGTACACAAACATTTTTAAAACTGATTCTCACATAAATATATTGTTTTACGAACTTTTGCAAAATGCCTGTTTCATTTCAGGACAGAAACAAACTTACTGCTTGATTGAAAATCATTTTAAATCTAAATGTCATTGGCATAAATTAGTGTAGGCTTAACTGTAAGACTCAACTTTTTCCTTTGGACTTCCATCACAGCAGAGATGGACCTTATATTTTAATGTAAGGCTATCAGTAAACAACAACAAAAAAAAACATATCCATTGCTAATTTCCACAAATGGCTAATTTTAACAGTTGACCCGGGTAAGAAGTTTAGCTTTTCAGATAATCTAATCTCATCCTTTGGCTTTAGCATTGGAGCTCATCACTTCAGATGGAGCTGAGCGAACGCTACAGCAGCGCCATGTTTCCTTTCAGCTCAGATTAGAGCCAGCTGGGTGTGACCTCCGTCTTCACTACAACAGCATTCTTGTACAAAATAATTTACATTTTTTACTTATTTCAAACAGCCTTTTAAAAACAAAAAAACAAACAGGACAGAAAAAACATGTGCATGCATAACCAAGAACAAAATAAGAAAGCAGAAGAAGTTAATTTTTTATTATTTTTTCGGCTTTCTTTATACTTGAGGAGTTCTTTATCAAGCAAGCTCAAGTGTTTTAACATTACATCTTTCAAGAACTTAATACCTGCAGTGATGCAAAACTTTTAAATCTGGCAACCATCTGTTCAACTGTATGACCTTAAATAATCAAAAAATAAAAATCATAAAGCCTTTGTTTAGTTAACTTTAATTCTGTTATTAATAGAAGGCTTTTCAGCAGTTTTCTCAAATGAAATAAATCACATAAAATCGTTTCTTTTAACAGCTGCTTTAGATTAGTGCAGATCTTTGTAATAAATACCAGGGTGGGGGAAAAAGGGCATGGCAAACAGACTGCTGAATCTCACAACTCTGAGTCTGTTCATGCTAAATTTCTCATGAATCAACCACTAAAAAAACTGATTTATCAGCGCTCCGATCCCCAAAACATTTACAGAGATCACCAAAGAAAATAAGTACTGAAGGAAAAAAACAAAAACCCGGTAAGGTTTCTCTCCACTTTTCACGCCAGGTTCTTGTAATTTGATGTTTAAATCTGTCTGCTTCATCTGCCTGCTTACGGAAATCTGCACACAAATTTCAGGAAAATATATGTTCATGCTGCAGGGGTAAAGTAGAACAAAGTGATACATCAAGTGGAGCATACTGCTGGCTTGGTCACTTCCAAAGCAGAGAGCCCAAATTAGCTGAATAAAATATCTTGCAGTGACACAGTCTCCTGTCTGATGCTCAGCTGCTGTAACTCACGGTGAGCAAAATAGGTCACTATGATAAACGGCGTTTGGCAAAAACAAAATGTTTGAAGTTAAATGTTAAACAATTTAAATGTTCAGGCTTGAATCGGCTCATTAAGAGTAGGTTGTTTATGTTGTAAGGGAAGAGGAGCTAAAAGCAGAATGTGTCTGTTCTGTTTTCCCTCCTCTGAACGGGCCAGTGAGATTACAGCATCACAACAAGAGCAACACTAATATTGTTATTATTACGTCTCATAGAGGCCTATTTGTTCTGTGCACCCCTACAAGGAACCAAGCATGTGTTTTTCTTTTTCTGCCACACAACTATTAATTAAACTGCGAGCGGGCGCTGACGGGAAGTAAAATTCACCGTCGTCCTTAAAACATCAGGAATGGGCAGATAATACAGAAACTACCATGATTAAAACGCTTTAATTACTGCAGTCGTAATCAATCAAACAAATCGTACGAAGCCTACCATCACTTAGCATGTCTGTGTTCAAATGAAATGTAATCTCATGAGGGGAGAAGATTTCATGAGTTCAGATGAAAACGCTCTGTGAGCCTGATAATTAGCATATCACTCAAAGGTGTGAAGGTGTGAGCATGCTTGCGAGGCATCTCACTGCAGAACGGAGTCTATGTTCACCACCGTGTCATAGTGATGTGAACAGCACTTTATTATGAGCTAAATATAATGTGTAGCATTATAGAACTGGGTGGGAAACAACTCTGTTAACAGCAAAACCGAATGAAAAATAAATTACCATGCTACATGACAAACAAGAAAGTTGTGTTTATAATTAATAATAATCTTTTTGGTGTTTATAACCCAGTATAAATGCCGATAGATCTTATTTTCTGGATCTGTGCCACTTTATCTTATTTGAAATAAGATTTTTTTTTTTTTTTTTAATAAAATTTGAGTCAAATGCAATCAAAAAATGGTTCTGCGGCATCAAAAATGACATTGACTGTTGCATATTTTATTCAGTATCAAGCTTATATTTTCGCACTGTGTCAACCCGCTATCACACATGTGTCAAACTGCCGAAGCGTTTTATGTGGCCCTTCGGACAAATTGCATCAATAAGTCCTTCCAATTTTTCCACAAATCTGCAAAATTCACAAAAAAAAAAAAAAATCAACAGATCCCCACATCTTTCTTTTGATTTTACTGAAATATTTTTCTCAAAATTGGCCAGAAATATTGAGTTTAAGTGACAGGTGGCTCAGCCTTGCTTGATGTTGAGCTGCAGTCCATGATTCATGCAGTGTTTAATAAAAACTCATACATTAGCAAAAAAATTCTAAAATATTCTTACAAATATTTTTAAATTAGCACCACAAAATCAGTGTGAAAAGATGTTCAATATTATTTCATTTTAAGAAACGCTTACTGAATGCTGAAACAATTATAGATATTTTAACAATTTAATGGGTTCTCTAAATACATTCTGACACAACCGGCCCTTTAAGAACATTCAGATTGTTGATTTGGCCCAAAATCAAACTGAGTTTGACGCCCCTGCTCGATCAAATCACCTCTCATTAATATCATCTGTGATCATCAAAAGCTTTTGGTCTGATTTGAATTTGATTTCACATAAAACAGAGGACAGATGCTAAGATTGGACAATCTTGTGTCCAGAAAAGCCTCGTTGACCATCAGCATTGAATTAACAACAATAGCTTTAGATGAAATCCGTCCGGATAAAAAGCCAAGCTGGCCAGTTCCTTATAGATCACATCCTTACTGATCAAAGAGCAGCAGAACAGCACAGCATGATGCTCTGTTTAGCTCTTTATTTTGATAACGTGAGCGGCGGTGACCTCACCGTCCGCCGGGATCAATTCAAGACCATTGCCACAAAACTTTGCCAATTATTGAGCGTGCTTCACTGCCTCTCAGATGCATTCCAAGGGCCTATTTTTCCATCCAAAAGAAATGAGCGTATTTTCCTTGCTCCAAGGAAAGCCAAGACCGTGACAACAAACACAAGATACTGAATGGCTGTGTGCTGTTAATGTAGAAACCAAATGTACTTCACCATGCACCAGCTCACTTGTTTCTTCTGATTAACTATGTGTTTGGTGTCGATGTCTGGAGCTTATGTTCCAGTCTGATGAGATTCATGGCACATTACTGCAAAACATTATTCCTGTAATTAGATCATTAAGGGACGCAAAACATAAACAAGAGAAAAGTTTTTAGCACTTAATCATATGGAGCTATGAATCCATGGAAAAGATTGGAATATGAAGACCAGGGAGATCTCCACTGCGTAAAGTTCAGGATTTGGCGTGTCTGGCTGCGTTGGAAGTAAAATTAGACAGGCTCCATGGTTACTAATACATTCCTCTGGCAACCAAAGACGACACAGGAACACATCAGATGTACACTCATTCATTCGCCTTTTCATCACACCTTTTAACATGCCTCCTTTTGTTTCCCTTTTAAGACTTTGTGTACATCCATTCTGTCAAAGCCGTTTGATGCTTCCCCTCGGGTTTTCTTTTTTTTCTCCACTGTAAGTAAAAGCTGGCTGGGTTAGAGGTTAGGTCAGCGGCGCGGATGAGGAAATAAGGGGGCGGAGGGGCACTGTATCATATCAGCTTCCTCCCTGCCTGTCGGAAGAATGTTTGCAGCTCGGTATTAGGAACAACAGTAGGCTAGAGGAGCACGACGGCGCAACAAAACACCAAGGAAACATGGCTCTCCTGCCCTGAGCTCGACATCAATTTCTGCGTACAGCCCTCTCAGCATGTGACATTATTCAAAGCAGCAAGAGCAAATGTTAATGAGTTCTTATTTGCATATTTATTTATTTTTCTTTGTTGAAATGTCACTGATTATTACGTACTCAGATGATGAATGTATCTGCTCATGCAGCTTGATGTGTAATTAGCCATTAGGTGAAATGAATAGATCAATTAAAGGCAAGGGACTGGGATTAAGAGAAATCAAACTGGGAAGAACACAGGAATAAGAAAGAGGATAACACATTAGGCTCATGGGGAAATAAACGCCACCGCTTTTATAAATCAGGCTACTAATCAAAACAAGATGGCGCAATCAGCAAAATCACATACATCCAACATTTTGGTAAATATGGTTTTCAGTATCTGGAGCTAAACTGTTTATTTTCTCCTAAAATCCATCGCAACACAGGAGAGAGAAAGAAAGAGCGAGCGAGAGAGAGAGGAAAAGTGGATTTCCTGATTGTGTTCATCCCCTCCCAGGATTATCAGGTGCCACGGCTCGGTCTATTTGAATTTTTTCTAACTCTGTAAAAAGAAGGAGGGGAAGAAACGGGGGAGGTGGACAGGGGAAAATGTTTTCGCTTGGCCTTTGCCGTTTTCCGATCCCAACCGCTCTCCCGCCGGTGCTTGTTATTCACAAACGAGGAAAAAAATGCATTACTGCGGACCAGATGGGAACATTCCACATGACCAAACCAATCAATCACTTCGGTGGGACGCAGGTGTGACACAGCCGTGCAGCAACACACCATTTCACAGTCTATCAGGCACAAACACATGGTCACCAATCAATGGCACCCCGAGGACCCGCGAGGAGGGGTGCTCCTCTGTAGCCACACTGGTTCAAAGCTGATGACTTCATAATCACGCATCCATTCTCTCAGAGGAGAAAGGCAATGAGCTCCCTAATAACGTCTCCCAACATGCGAGCGTCAGCTCTGTAACGGATGCTGCCGCCGTAATACGCTCTCCTGCATCTCAGTGCCATCGTCCCTGTCAAGTTGTGAGATTGCTTTAAAGGAAGAAAAAGAGAGAGAAAAAAAAAGAAACAGAGCGTGTTTAACAAGCTGCAGAAATGTCTCCCTGTTGGCTGTTAGAATCAGGACGGCATGCAACATCAAAGAATGACTCAATGTTTGGTATTAGATGCCAAACAACTGTTGAGCAGCAAAACAACGGAGAGCTAAAGAGAGGTGAAGGACGAGGAAGGATGCACACATGGGTTAGGAATGCTGATTCAACTCACAGCACTGTGGGCATATTTTCTTACACGAAATCCCCCACAAACCCTGAGCGGTCTGGAGTTTAAGAGCACAAGGCTGCACTAAATAAAACATCCAACCAGCCAGAAGGGGAAAACTTTTGATGATCTCTCTATGTGGGGATGGCATAGCGGGAGAGTAAAAACTAGAGCAACCATTGAAGACAGTCTTGTTGGTTTTAAGTTGATAAAAAAAATAAAAATCTACCTAACCACCCCCATATCCTTGGCATTAAAGTCTCACAGAGACGTGCTTCTCTCTTCACTTCCCACACTTTACACTGTCGGGGCTGTGCCAGCGTAGGAGAAAATGTCAGGCATTGTCAAGTGGGAGTAAAGGCGAAACAAATGTTTGCATTTCATTATCCAATCACAATCCACTACAGAGCAAAAAGAGGGGAGGGGAACATTATCTAGTATTTTGCTTGCCAGTACACCCAGCATGTACACAGGAGGACAAGCAGTGGTGGCTGTGGGAGTCAGAGAGTACTGAGAAAGAAAGTTCACCAACACTACCGGACTAAAGTGGTGACAACCGAGGCTTTGTATCACAGAGTAAGCTTCACAAAATTTATCCTGTCCAAGTTTTCCATTGATTGATGTGAGGACGTCATTCCCACCTTTTAAAGGTGGAGCTTCAACCCTGTTTAAAAAATATTTATTGCATAAATTAACCACCCCACTTTGTCTGAGCTGGAATTGTCTTAGAGCTGGGTGACATAAAAATAAAAACTGATTTTCTTCATAACAGATACATTTCTGACTTTAATTTAGTAAAAATGAATGCTTTCTTTTCTAAAAAAAAAAAAAGAAATTACACACAGAAACATTTTTAAAAAGTGGCTTTTACTTTTTTTACTTTAGTCATTCTTTCAAGTGTGAATAAGATGAATAATAAAGTCAAAATATGACAAGGATAAAGTTTTAATATTGCCAGGATAAAGTCATAATACTAGCAGAAAAAAGATGCAATTTTACTAGAAGAACATCTTAAAACAATGAGAAAAATGTAGTTTTAATAAGAAAAGGGTTTGGAATCTTGATTTGTGTGTGTGTGTGTGTGTTGGTGTTCTTACAAAATATTCTCCTAATATTACAACTTTATTCTGGTAATATTAAAACTTTGTTCCTGTATCACTTTGACTTTATTGTCCTATGATTTTATTCTCGTACTACAACAGTATTCTAGTTATGGCTTTATACTTGTCGTGTAAAGAGAAAACCTGACCATTATATTTGGTGGTAAAGTTGACCTCAATTCAAAGTCTGAATAAATAGAAGCTATAAAACATGTTTGTCAAACAAGATGGCAGCCTAGATTTCTCTGTAGGTTACCTGTTTATTTATCATTTCTGTGTTGTACCAACCCCATCATGACAGCACCAGACTTTTTCCTTCCACTCAACTTTCCATTAATATGCCTGGACTCTAAACAACCAGAGTTTAGTAATTACCTTTTATGACTTGTGGAGCATATCGATGACTATCTGCTGAGCCTTCCCCATGTTTGTGCAGACCAAATTAGGCTTTGTGTATTAAAGACCATCTTGTATTGGTCTCATGTAATCAAATTTTCTGACAAACAAAATTAAAAGTAATGAATACTTGAAATAGATTGCTCTCTTTTAGATTCAAAACTGAAACTACAGAACACTTCAATAATAATATGATTTAATCAGAAAGACTAACTTTAATTATCTGTGGATACCAGACGTATTCAAGTATTTTTAAAAAATCTTTTAAACTATATGCAAAATAAACTGCTAATATGGGAAGAGCATCCAAAAATGTTAGACTAAATTTAAAAATACAGAATCCACTGTAAATCTGAGCTATAAATAATTCCCTGTTAGTATTGAACTTGCATTATATGAGCTCCAGCAGTAACACAGCTGCAGGCAGCATGAAGAGAGGGAGGAAACAGGGAGGGTAAGATGAAGAAAGGAGTAGCTTTTGGAGGTAGAAGCACAGCCTGTCTCTGAAGCAGATATTAGGTTTAACTGAACTTTTTTATAAGCCCCATCAGCAGAAAAGTTCTTTGAAAAAAGAAATTAAACTCTTCTTCTAACATCTTCAGACATATATAGGCAACTACCTACAAAAATCTAACAAAGATGGCTGACCTTTCCCTAGGAATGCAACTTTCCTTTAGAAAAGTTTAAAGGTATATTGAGAAGAAACTCAAACAAACTGCATTTTCCAATTATTATAATACTTTATAGAGTATGGTTCTCTGATCCTTGCAGCTGCTTCCTGAAAGACTGGTTATGTCATCATAACTTGGCTATACCACTGCTGCTCCTCCATCCTCTTTAGAAAGGCGGCCCTTGGGGTATTACTCAGTATACAGCTGATCCTCTACAGCTGGTCAGCCTCGCCAGCCTCACGCTGGGGGCCAGGACCTGAGGATGGGAGGCAGGGGCGGGGCGGGGCCGAGACGGGCTGAGGGAAGCATGGAGGCGGTGTGGGGTGTGGGAAACATGGGCAGCAAGGGGAAGGAGAAATGGGATTTTCGCCCTTTCAGCTCATCTTCAGCTCTTCACGCTTCACTGACCACAGTAACAGATAAGCACACCCAGCAGCTCTGCATAATGAACGGCTACAGCAACTAAACAGTGCTGCATACATCTCATTTGCTCAGCACACATCCCATCTTACACTGCGCCTGTCTGCACACTATAAATACACACACACACATATATATTTAATTATTTTAGTTATCCATTATTCTATTGATTATTTTGACCATTTAATCAGACAGAAATAATGGGTACTTAGGCCTGTCACAATAAACAAGCTCAATAATTATCATTTGCATGATTTATTGTTTTTCTCTTTTCTGTCTTCCCACCAAAAACTGGACTGGAAAAATCTTCAGGAACTAATTGTTCCAGAGAATTGGAGCAGCAACGGAGAAAGTCCAATCTCCTTTACTCTTAAATCGAGTCCAAAGGATTTTCAGCAACTGATTTATTTAACCGGTTAACTTATTTGGATTAATCAATTAATAACAGGATAGCAAAAGGTTGTTAGTAAGAGATTTTTGCTACCAAATCTGAAACTGGTGAAGCACTGAGCCCTATGCCACTAGATGAGGTCCGGGAAGAGCATATTTTTTTATCGTAAATGCAAAACATATATACTTTTTGTACAGTTTGTGCTTGTATGTTTTAGATTCCACATAATCCAATTGATTACTAAATTAGTTGGCAATTATTTCAATAATGGATCCATTGTGATTAATCCAACTAATGCTTTCAGCCGTGATAAATGTGTATATATCTGCAGACTCACATCATCAGCATGTGTTGCCACTACATTATGTCCTGAAGGCCTGCAGAGTGTACGTGTGTGTGGGTATGAACAGCAGCGAGGTAAAAGGATGCAGCGCTGGCAGCACCTGTGACCCACGCTGCTCTGCAAACTGAGTGCACACCTGAACAGCACCTGGCCACAATCACAGCCTGGGTCTGGGGATGTTCTCCCATGAGACAAAGCATTAGCAGATGACACCTGCCCCAGTAAAAACACACTGGGGATGCCAGTATGATGTGGGATTTGACACCTCGTGCAGAGCTTTGGGGATCAATTAAGTGGAAAAGAAAAAGGAGAGAGGGGAATCTGCAAAGGGCTAGCCTGTGCACAATGCAGAATCAATGTCTTTTTTTATTACTTTTAAAAGAAAATGCCACAGATAAAATTGTTTCATATAAATAAATCCCATTTTTGCTAACACAAAATGTAGGGTAGGTAGGCTTTCCTATAAATAAATGTAAATATATCTATAGGAATTGGTGCAAATCTTTGAGACCAGACAGGACACAGCTACACCGTACTGTGCTTTATAATACAATTAAAAAGCGCAGCTGTCAGTTCACTATTTGAAGATAAGATACTTCAGCTGACCTTTTTTCTACACATTAAATTTCAAGCATAAAAACAGTCTAAACTTAGATTTACTATTTCTGTCCTAATGTTCCCAGTGCTTTTCTGTACACTCAGTTTATTGTTTACATGAACCAGCACACATTGGAAGTATTTGATAAATAGCAGTCAAAAATAAATCAGCTCAGTAAAGCAGCACCATCAGCTGAGGAATCCTGCTGCACTGTACTG
Organism: Poeciliopsis retropinna; assembly: GCA_010277075.1. Lineage (NCBI taxonomy): Eukaryota > Metazoa > Chordata > Actinopteri > Cyprinodontiformes > Poeciliidae > Poeciliopsis > Poeciliopsis retropinna. Next base: position 14,711,567 of record VMRM01000006.1, on the reverse strand, counting down.
CACTGTACTGAAGTGCCTCGGGAAGCAAAAACCCTTTGTGTTTATGCATGATTTGCAGTTATTGCCCTAAAATAATTATTATTTGGAGACAGAAAAGGCTTACTACATGCAGTGGTTCCTGTTGTTAATTATCATTGGCGTAATAAACTAAAACATGGGCTCTTTGAAACTACAAATACAGTCACAGTTTGTAAGGTCCAAAGTAAATCAGTGGCTATGACAAACTTTAATGAGTCAGCTTCTAAATTAAGCCATGCCAGTCAGGTAGTCTTCTTAAGGTCACACGTGTTTGTCTACAGGGCATCCGCATGTGGCTGTATGCATGCGTTGATGACACCGCTATAAGCTGATTAGCTTTTATGCAAGACTAAAGCCGTATGAACCGTAGATATGAAGCAGGACAGAGAAACGTGAGCATTAAACAACGACTCAGCAGTTATGATGTCACGTCCTGAGGCACATGGCAGGAGAGGACGGATGTGAAAAACTCTCGAGCTAAGCAGCGAGTGTCCAATGAGAACTAGTTTTACAACGACAGAGGATAAAGTTGTTGATTTGAATTTATAAAAGAAAAAGAAGGGATTGTTCGGATCTTATTGGAGAACATTTTGAGCATGCATAGCCTGCATGTTGCAATCATAGAAAATAGAACTGTTCGATACGGATTACAAATAAAATCTCAGATCTTTTCGTAAAGGAACTGTTGTCTAATTTTAACTGGGTTTTTTCTTTTCTTGCTTTCTTTTCTAAAAAAAATTTAATTACAAATGACAGAAAAGGTAGCTTTTATTTTTGTGGGATGCCGTCCCACAAAATCTTCTGTGGATTTTTCTTCAACCACCAGGGGGCTCTTTAGCAGGAAGTGGCTCAATGGAAGTCAAAATTGGAAAGCAAAGAAGAAAGTTCTGATTTTCATGTAGAACATGCTAGCAGCAGGCTCAATGGAGAAACGCTTTCAAACTCTCCCCCTCATCAAGGAAACAACACGAACAAGTTCATATGATGCATCTTTTAAGTTGAGGGCTAAAGATCTGGCAGTCAGGAGACAGGTTAATGATTTATTAACCTTGTGAAAAACCGAAAGTGGCGGCTTATATATGTACATTTCCATTTAAAAAAAATAAAAATGTTGTAGATGTCGCTTATAATATGGTCTGAAAAATACGGTACAAAAACATAATGGGTCCATTGGAGGAAAAAATCCAGATTTCCAAAAATCCATCCTTCAAAGCCAAACAATTGGATTAATCGCTAAAATCAATTACCTAAAGAGACAGTTGTAGGAAATGCAGATGTTGAATTGAAAAGTTAACTCTTATTTTAGACTTGGAGAGTCTTAGGGACTCTAGCCAATTTACTGTCTTCTTATTTTCTATTCAATCTAATCGAACCTGTAACTAACGATAACTTAGAGCCACTTCAGTCCTACATAACAACTTTAAAATCAAATTGTCTCTGTTCTTGAGTAAAAACAGAAATCTAATGGCATAAGCTACAAGCAGTGGGTTACGCTCACAATATAAATGAGTTAAACGAGGAGCTCTGTCAGGTGTAGCTCATTGCCTGAGGTAATTGCCCAGATTGCCTGAAATGAGCCTTCCCCACTGACTTCCCCATTTCAAGCTGACACCACCAGAAAAAACTCTCAGCGGGTAATCAGATGTAACCATTTCTTGTCAGTACTACGAACACTTGGCCATCCCTGTGGCTAAATAATTAGAACAAGGAAATCGAGGCCAAACGCCCACAAGGACCTATAGAAGACCTCAAGTGAAACACTGATAAAACTACTTTTATAATTTTCTGTCCTATGACTTTTAAAATACAACACAGGCAATGACTATATTCAAATTAAATCTTGTGCTTTTGTTGCACTTAACTGGGGCAAACTCAAGGTTTATATAGAAGAGAACTGATTGACAAAACAAAAGAAGAATTGTTCTCAGTTGGGAATTGGCTGTTTGTCTGTCAATTTATGCGCCAGAGCAGTAAATGCTAACTTATTTTGACAGGATAAATGTCCTTACCACATATTAATATTAATAATTACTAGATATCATCAATTAATCAGTTAGAGAGCTAATTATCCCCTGATTTGTCCTCGTCTGTGATCAGTAGGTCAAGACATTTTATTCCAAAAGCGTCAAAAAGAAAAACTCATAATTTTCAGCCTTTCTAAGCTAAATAAAAATCAGATAAAAGAATGAGACAAATGTTTTGATGTATAAATGGACATAATCTTGAAATTCCTTACTTTTCTGCTGGATCCAAAAATATTATTTCTAGCACAACTTCACCATTCTGCGAGTTACAGTCCTTAGAAATGTCCCAGTCCTTTAAGAAGAACAACTGGTGAATCATTTACAATTAGAAAATGTGAGTACATGTGTGATGACTGACTATAAATATACAAAATCTGTTCCAAATCCCCTTGAGAATAGCTCTAATGCATCAAGAGTAGCATGTTTATCATTGTTACGACCAGCTGAGTCACAGAGTTTTATGTGGCGGTGACTAAGACTGCTTGTGACGTTCTGTGTACATGGACATTGCGGCTGCCACCTACCAGGTAGTTTATAGTGTACACAGAGCAAACCAGTAAGAGGCTTGTCACAAATGTAGGTGGAGAAAAAACTCAGAATTTGTTCTAACTTCCAGGCCTGCTGAATTAAGAACAATGGGTACCCAGCCCTGAATTAAAAGAATCTCTCCTTATAAGCTTTTAATGCACACTATGCATAACATGATGCAAAAATAAGCCCTTTATTTTGGAACTCCACAGATCCCTATAAGCTAATTATCCACTGCCTGTAACTTCTATGTAGTGAGCAAGAAGTAAGAAATAGCCAAAACAATTACAAAATCACATCAGGTTGTTTTTGGATTTTTCCAGTGGGATTTTCCATTTAGAGTTGCATTTTTAAAAACAAAGGCCATTTATGATCTAGCAGGATGATAAACTTCACATTACGTAGACCAGTCTTTTAGGTTTGTATAGGGGACTTCCAATCAGGAAGGATACTCTGAATAAGAGGCAGGAAGTATGAAGTATCCCTAAGAGGTTTGCGTCACCAGCCTCAGTTTTGCCTGTCAGTGGACATTTTCCAAAGCGCCTTTATTTTTTCCTGAATAATTGATCCTGGATGTGGTAAGCGGGCTGACAAACATCTGAGTCAACAGCTCTCTCCAGTACACACACAGATGCTTTCAGATTTGAAGCAATTACTTTAAAAGTTTAAAAAGGACCCACTAAATGAATGTTTCACTTCTTCTGTGGTAACAAAAACTGTTGCTTGAAACACAACCTACCAACCAGAATAATGGCATCTTGATACTGCATGGCTGTGCTGCCAGAAGCACTGCTGAGAAATAACCTTTCAGGCTTAATTTAATGAGAACACAGGGAGAAAAAAAAAAGTGATTTATGCAAGTCTCGGATCTTACTCTGGAAAACAATTCAATAAGACTGCAGACTTCTGAGCCTGAGATAAGAAACGGCAATACAAAGTTTACAATCATGCTGTCGAGAACTGACATATCGCAGCAACAGATCGCATCTACAACCTGCTGTTGTCGAGCATATTAGAGGCGCAGCTGAAGCAGCCACATGATCAATTACAAGAGAGATAACATTTTAGTTCAATTCAGCAGCAGCCATTTGTGAACTAATCACTGTGCTTGGAAACCAGTCTTTAGGGGCATCATATAATGAGCTGAGACATAGTTAGCCATAAAAGTGTCAAGTGGTTACACATCACAGTGATGCTGGACGCCCAGAAACATACAGCTTTTAATTGCTGTAATGTCAGCGCATGTTGCCACTCAGTAACAAAGTGCAAGGACGGGGAGAAGCTGGCTAATGATTTTGATCAGAGCTAAAAAAAGAAAATATGTTGAGATTGAAAAAGTGCATTATCCAGAGCCTGGTGAATGGAACAAGATGGCCGTTTTGATCAATGGTTTGGCAGCATCAAACGGAAACAATGTTAAAACTCCATAAAAAGAAAAGAAAATCTAATTTATAATCGCATTTATAAAATAAAATTAGATGCAGCATTTAAACCTGAAATCTTAACTGAATATCACATAAAAATCATGATGTAAAATGAAGGTGCTTAAATCAACTATTAACCCTACACACAGCGGAAGCTGATGGCAAATTTCATGTTTCGGACAGAGCTTGGTCTGACGGAAAGTTATACTGATGGTGTGACTCCCACCCTGGGGGAGGGTCATCACAGAAGGAGGGAGAGGGAGAGGGAGAAAAGAGAGAGAGGGGCAAATACTGTCTAGTACCCAAGCAAGGCTTTCAGCATTTCAACCTCCAGGTGCATCGTGCGTCTTGCACATCAGTCAGAGAAATTTTTTTACAGTCTAACACCAAAGGGCATATGACGGCTGATTTAAGAGGAGTTGCTTACTTACCAATTATGTTTGAGTTCATAAAAGGTGTTGGGGACAATTCTTCATGGGACACTAATCGGCTGTCACTCATATGATCGCCGTAATGAGGGCTGTCTGCAAAACCCTGGGGGAGGAGATCAGAGTATTATTCACAATATTGAGCAACTTCAGTGAGCAGCAAAAGGAGAACACATCTGGTCATTAATGTCAATAAGTAATCTGGATAATCCTCCAGAAAAAATACAAATATTAGGATTAGCTGGTTACAGCTCATTTTAGTGACATTCAACACTTTTATTTTATGCATTTTATTTGAGATTATTTAATCTAAAGAAACGATAATAAACATAATAAAACAATCAACACTAAAGATTAAGTTTTTACCTTTGTATGTCTGGCATATTTACTGTGACTTTAGTTTTCTATTAGAAAACCTACATGTTAAAGGATGTCAAATATATTTTATTGGTGCATTTCATATGCTCTGATTGCATATTATCACTTTTCTGTAGGGCTGAAATGACTAATTGGATTAATTGTGATGAATCAGTTATTGAAATAATCATCAGATAATTCAATAACCCTAGCTTCAATTGGGTCAGATTATCTGAAAAATCTCCAATTAAGCACCTTTTGCTATCCTGTTATTAATTGATTAATCCAAAAACAATCAACAGATTAGCACAAAAGACTGAGATTTTCACATTGTTGAAGGAGTTTTACCTGCAGATGCATCCTTTGCTACAAATGATCAACACTAAGGAAAAGCTGCTATCGTTTTTCATGCAATATAATGTTTACATTTTCATTTTAAAAAATAATCGAATTATTTGCATCTTTTGTACTGCCACAGTTGTATAAAAATGACACATGCAGAATGTGTCATTTTTTTTATGTCTGATTAATCGTCAGAAGAACTGACTATTAAAATAATCTTTCTACTTTTTTGGTGCAAGATATGCATGTATTTTCATTAAGACCTATTTAATGAAAACCTTGTTTTACTGCTTTACTGTTTCTTCTTCATCTAACCTTTATCCATCAATAAGAGCAAAACAATCCCCATTACCCAAACCTGTATTTGAGCCCTTCGTATTTGTGCTGCCTTCTATGGGGATCATGAGACGCTGTTGTTTACTGTTAGGGGGAAAACACAGACGATGTTCCCTGACACCTGCAGCTTATAAAAATTGCCTTTTTCTCCTGCAGTTTCACGCAGCCTTTTCATGACAGTTATCAGCATCTGGGGCTTAGGTCTAAATATCGGTCACAGTGTGGTCTTGGAGAACTTGGGGTCCCATGCAATAAAAGATGCTTCGTTACAGAGTTAATCCCACACCCTGTGAAAATCCTCCAGTCGAACGCATCTTCCAAAACTACATTAACTTTCACCAGACGGACCGAGCTGCACTACACTTGCATTTCTATAGAGCTCTTTTTTGTCACCAACTCGTAGTCTTTGCATTCAACATAGGGTAAAAAAAAAGAGAGAAGTAAATCTTATTATCTATTTTTTTTTGTGAGTGGATGGTGATGGAGTAATTTCAAAGGCAGCGAAGTGTTGTGCTGCGTCGAGGGATTCCCTATTGTGCTCCTGCCAGCCTGCACACTCTGTTAATCACACCATGAACCGACTCAATAACAACAACAGCCCCGTGAGAAGCTCAACCAAACTAATACACACACATGCACAAAGACTCGCACACACACCACTGAAAGAAGGAAGTGAAAAACATTTCATCTTTTCAACTGCAAAACAACAGGCGACTTTTGTGAATTAAATTAGACGGCGAACCCCTATTTCATTTTCCTTCAGAGGAATCAGATTTTATTACCAGAAGGATGGGTTTCATGGAAATAAGCCCAGTTGGTCAAGTAAATTTGTAAAATCGCACTTCAGATAAGACTGATATACTGAGCGACTATACTTGAGATTGGCTCACCAAGGATTCATCAACGGGAGTCAACAAGGAAAGTGTTGCATGTTTTGGTTCAAAATATACTTTAAGCTTCACTGATGAGAAGGTTTTCTCCTCTTGAGGAAGAACCAACGGGTCGACATGTGAGCGTTTAGAAATATTTTGTTTTCAGTTCAGCACAAATTATTAATTGGCCAAGGACACTATGTACATTACAGACCAGAAGTTTGTAGTTTGGCTTTAGTTGCCTTCCAATTAACCTCAAAATTAACTTCTTTTTTTTTCTGATAAACTCTCAAAATAGGTTTCTTAGGGTTCTATCTTTATGTTTCTGGGAGAGTTTTAACATTTTTTATGGTTTGGGGCAAAATATTACAGAACTAAAAGAAATTTACAGTAAAACATCAAAATTTACACAGAAACATGAGGAATGAAACCTAAAAAAATCTATTTTCTATATCTAAAGTAAAAATCAGGGGTGTCAAACTCCAGTCCTCAAGGGCCAGTGTCCTGCAACTTTTAGATGTGGCTCTGTTGCACCACACCTGAATACAATAATTAGGTCATTAGCAAGACTCTGGAGAACTGATCTACACTAGGAGGTAATTAAGCCATTTCATTCCAGCGTTTTTTTTGTACCTGTGGCACATCTAAAAACTGCAGGACACGGCCCTGGAGAACTGGAGTTTGACACCTGTGATTTAGGGGTTAGTTGCTCTTTAAAGTTAGAGATAATTATAGAAAACAAAATACAGACAAGTGACTCGACATAATAATCTTGTTTATTTTCTTCTAAAGTATACCAGTTAAATTATTATCATTTTTGATTTTTAGGCTGTTTTTGGGGCGGGGGGTTTTGAAGCATTTAATTGATTACCAACAATCCAAACTAGATTATCTTAATGTTAATTAAAACCTAACAAGAGAACTGGACAGCTCTGAGTACGGCATCCAGACGGTTTCTGGTTTGCATGTAAAGCCAGTAGCAAACATTAGCTTTACACTCTGCAATAAGAGATGAGGACATACAAAAACTAAAATGTAATATTTTTAAAATATGACAAACACGAGGAGCCATATCACATGGTTCACCCTGAGGCAGAAGAAAAAAGCTAGTCTGCCATCAGACAACCATAGAGCAAGAAGTGTGTAAGTTCATTTTTAAAGGAAATGTCAAGCTAATTACAAAATCCATAGCAACAAAGTTATGACATCTGTTAGGACAGCTACTAAATAAGTGGAGTATAATGTTTATTAAACCTCATTTTTGCTTTTTTCTTGCTGTATTGTTTGGTGGATCTTATTGTTGGCCTGTTCAGAAGAAGCATTGAATATGTTATTGTACTTTGACATTAAATACTTTATTTTCATTACACTATTCTTTCTTTCCCTCTTTTTGTAAAAACAGGCAATGTTAAAAATAACATGGATTAAATTTAATTGCGGATTACAGTTCAGTGCCTTTTTTATGTCTGTTTAACCAGCTTGAGCTTCACATGTGAGCTTCAATTATTACATTGATTAAATCAAAGCTTTGTTATCATCACCATCATTTATAAATTCTGTGATATCTAATAGCAAAAACTGATTAATGCTGATAATTTAAGGTAAAATTCTCCTGGTATTTAACATAAAAACAAATACCCAGAGAGTATCAGCATGAAACACAAAGACTCTGTGTTTTTTCTACATTAACAGTCTTACTGCTCTGTGTTTGCTGCTTTGAGTCAGTTAGATCATCAATCACAGGTCCCTCATCATTCCCAAACTCTGGTGGCCTACATTTATCTAAGACACTAACGCATCCTGTCATGGCAGCCACGGGGCTGCGTTTGCACTACTGGCTAAATAACTGTCAGATAACTATGGCAGCAAGCAGGCCAGAGCTCACGCCTTGCTCCCTGATCACTCACCACACTGTTTAAACAGTCATTTCTTCACACTCTGGGCAGCATCCCAGGTGAACGTGTGGCTGCATGTGGCTCCTTGGGAAGTCATGATATGGTCGTGATGGATGCGCGTGGGGTCGGGTATCAATTGGGGCAGGGCACGTGGGAGAAGGGGGGTTGTCGTGCGGTGGCAGCGGGCACAGCCCTGCCTGTCAGAGCGCCAGTCTGCAGCCACGGCTACCCAGGAAACAGCGGCTGGCTGTGAGCCAAGGTCAGAGCGGCAGGTCTCTGGACTGTTCACAGTCGACTGATCACACATTCATAGCGCACCAGCAAACAAGCTCAGGGACAAGACTGAATTCCCTTTGTAGCAGACTGAAGGATGAGGCACACAGAATTTCTTCCACAAGCCTTGGACACATTTAGTGAATAAGCCATAAATTGATTTTCTTTAAAGTTTTTGATTCTTTCTGGGGTTTTTTAGTAAACAGAAAAAGAGTAATAGGCACGTCTTCACTTTATCGAGCAAAATAGTGACTTTTTTTTCACAATTTTTGGTGAAAAAAAGTCATTATGACCTCTTCTTCTACAATGAAAGAAAGAAGAAAATGTGAAGTATTTCTTAAGAAAAATCTTAAGAACTTAATAATCTCTGAAAACATTCAGAAATATGCAATTTAAGCATTGACTCAAACTAGCTGAATAAAATGCCATGTCCTCAAAATACCTGAAAAAATAAGGCAAGCAAATGCAGCAATCAAACGACTGGAAGTATGTCAAAGATCAGGATTCGCACAAAGTAAAACATTTAGATAAATGGATAAGTTATAAATTTGACGGCCGTCTAAATTAATGTTTTGATTGTTTATTCTGTGTTACATAACTTTGTGTTTTTATGTTTGTTATGATGTAAAGCACTTTGAAATGCTTTGCTGCTGAAATCTGCTATACAAATAAAATTTGATTGATTGATTGATTTAACACAACCTGTTGTAAACAAAGTATGAGATGTTCAAAGTAGAGGGGTTTGGTTTGGAAACATCAATAAATAAAATCTAATTATTCACACAAATCTTTTGCAACTGGGATGTTTCTAGCCTTTCATTTAATCATTTTTATTTACATTATTGATCTTGTATTATGCTAGGTAAGTTCTCAGGGTAAACTGCAAAGGTAATTCAAGCAATTCTTTACCTTAATAATATCTAATGACTTTAGTCAAGTCAAGAAGGTAATCATAACCTTGAAACAGAAATGTTAATGTTAACATTTGCTTTTTAAAACACTAGTTGGCAAAATTTACACTAAAATTCTTTAACTCAAGATAATGAATTCCCATCCATATTTTGGAGTGAAATGAGATGATGTGGCTTGATCTTAAACCCTCCAATCTGACTCAAGCAACATAAAGACTTATTCATCCATGGATGTATGGCTGGATGGTAAGGGTGGGCAATGTGATTATGATAATGATAAATGTGGAGATAAAAGTTATTTGTATCACTAAACTTCACGCAGAAGCTGTATTAATCATGTCTTTGAATTTTTTGATGCTTTCATTTAACAAAAATTGGAGAACCTTGTTAGTAAAGCTAACAATCCCAACAATATGGACAATTTGGGGGTTTTAAACATTAATTGTAATTTATCATTACAACAATAAATCAAAATTCTTATCATTATAAGTACAATAACTAATAAACAATACAAAAAATGTCCATCCCGAATGGATGGACAAGATCATGTTAAATAAAATAGTAAAAAATAGTTTTATATTCAAGTCAGTGTGAGGATAAGGATGTGCAGCTGTTTCAGAGAGTGCATGCAGGCCTTATGGATGTGCAAACAGCTGTCTGCTGGCTGACGCCGTGCCTTGTAATGTCAGAATCACTCATTTATATGCACCTGGAGCGAAGATATCTCAAGCTTCTCTGTCTTCTAATTCAAATCAAGCCGCCTATGTTACCATAGCCTGTAGATGTTCATTCGGGAAGGGCACCGAGAAATAAACAAGGTAACGCAGGCCGAGTGGCTGTGACATTTAGCTGAGTTCTAATAGAAAGTGACAGGAGATTGACATTAACTGGAATTCATACAGGGCATCGGGAACAGCCAACGTGTGAGAGACAAACAAACAGGCAGAGCTGTTTCACACTTGCTCATACAAACACTCAGAGCTTCTTATTTAGACGCAAGAAAGACATCCACTTCCAACGATGTTTTGATTTACAGCGAACCTCTATGTAAAAGTTGTTATAATCTCACAAATATGAGCTGTGCAATGTTTTAATAGGATGTTTTAAGCTGGATAATGTAAAGGTTTACACTGAGAAAGGTAACACAGTTTCAAAAGATAAAAACTGGATAAATGATAGTTTATTCAAAATAAAAGCTGCATAAAAATCTGAAGCACTTCCTCAGGTGCTCAGAAGGTAAAAAGCTTGTTTTGACTAGAAGACGTAGAACATCTTTCCCTATAAATGTATATATTTTTTGTGTTTTCTTTATTGTGGTGTCAAAAACACAGCCCTTCACACAAGTTCCTTTGACGGCAGCAAATTAAAAGCAGTGACCTTCAGTAATACAACTATAACCGATTTTTTTATCTCAGTGATTACATTTTGTAACTTAGGTACAGTAACAATTCTCTATTTTTAAGAACAATGAGAGGATAAGCCAAAACTTGTGAATCTATTCACTTGAAACTGAATCAAAGTCTCTTCGAAGTTAGAGGAAGCTTGTGAATGTAGCGTTCACATTTTTTATAATTAAAGCCTTAAAATACAAGCAGAATTAACCACACATATACACGCAAAAATATATAAACAATCCAGGAGGGCTTGTGATTGTTTTCATTTATAAGTCAAACAGTTTGAAATCCTGAACTCTGAATGAAAGGGTTACTCAGTTTTTCTCTGCTCATAACTGTAAGACATTGTTTAAAAACAATAACAATTGAAGTTAACAGAAAATATGAGGTGAAGATGAGTTTATAGAGACACAACTGAATTTAAAGTTGAGAAAAATCCAACCAGTTTGAAATGTTTTGCACCTCATTTCAACAAAACTCCATCCAATAGTCTCTGATAAATAAAAAGAAGTAGCTAATTATTAGTGCCATTTTCTGCAGTAAATATTAAACCCTGGACATTTATGTAGACTCTGGTAAAAACAGTGAAAACAGAAAGTGGTAAAGAATTAACCCAGAACGCTACACTAATCTCACCTTAACATTATTCAGACCAAAGGAGCAAAGTGCAAGATAATTGCTGTTAAAAGTCTAATATGGTTAGTAATTTAGTAAAAACACCTGATCATTTTGACGTTTAAACAAATGGACTTAAAGCTGTTATCGGAAAACTGAAATTAGGAAGAGCTAAAAATGAAATTTTAGGTGTTACATGAAGACCACTGATCACCTACCAAGAACTGTAATTCAAACATTTTTCTATGTGCTATAAAAGAGGAAAATAACACATTTTCTTTTAAATAAAAATAACTTAAACATTTTAAAACTAATGAATTCACTCTGCCAAAAAGAAACATGTCTATAACAGGTCAAATAACACAACAGGCTCTGGGAAAAGGTGAGATAAAACATTGTGAATTCCCCACTTTGACGTAATGAGTGTTAAATGATGCGCCGTGGAGCAGAAAGGCCACTCAGAGGCATTAGATTGTGGGTCATCTTACCCGGGAGGATTCATAGGAAGGACTGGACTCGCCACCTGGGGCCCAAGACGCTTGGTTGGTCCGCTCATCCATACCTGTCAGAACAAGAGATGCACGATTCAGTCAGCAAGTCCCCTCAACTCTCACAGTTCAAACTACATTTACAAGTCACTGCTTCACACTTTAACTGAATGTATATGCAGAAAAACAAACCATTCTTCACAACAGGCAAGTTTTAGCATTGTACATTGTGTTTATAAGTGTAAACTATAGATTTAAAGACGAACCAAAGCATCTGACATAATAATAAGAAAAAAATAAGTTTACTTTTTAAATCCTCTTAAAGAAGATGTAGGTTGTTTTCATGTAACCTACAACACGAATAACTAGGGAATGTTTAATTTTAATATCGCAGAAAAATTAACGCACACTATTCTGTTTCATAACCTTAAAAATTAGACAGCCTTTTTTTATTTTTAATGATTGGTTGGACAAAAAATATCAGCATTTGTTTGCATCTTACAAGAAAAATTAAATAAACCTGGTGGAAAATCCTTGAAAAATGAATAGCAAGCTTTAAAAAGTGGCAATCCTCCAGGTTAGTAGATATTTACTAGGACTGCAACGATTCCCTGAGTTATTCGAGTACCTCGATTATTAACATTCCTTTGAGGAAAATGTATCTGCTTCGATGCTTTGTTAAATTATGTATTATTTAGCGCACCGTGTCCCAGCCGGATCATTATTTGTGTTGGGCAGCGCTCCCACTTCCGCCTATGAATTATTACTAATTGCTAGCAGCATAACGTCGAATTTTCCGGGTTTTCAACATTTTTGAAAATGTAAGGCTTGGAGTACGGGAGAGATATAGAGAGAGAAATCTGTTTACTCAATAAATTGTGAAAATAATCAATAGAGTACTCAATTACTAAAATATTCTTTTGCAACAGCCCTAATATCTGAAAAATACCAAAATGATGTATTCAAAAACATTACCCAGCTCTTATGCTTAGGTTATTTTATATAAATTACGTAATTTATTACATAAAAAATCTCCTGCTTTATGTAAGTAACTGGTATTAAACACTCGTCTCTTAATGGAAAGGTTGGCCCAGTTTTAGAGATGAACTGATAATGCTTTACCCATTTCTAGTTGTCTGAAATTAAACCTGTGGATTTTGTTTTGCCAATTCAGCTTTTTAAAGTTAATTTTAATTACATTTGACAATGTTGGTTGTTGTTCTTGCAGGCTGAAAATGATGGAAGTTCTTGATGCATTTTATGAAAATGGAAACAAATTCTGGATTTTTGTTTGGTTATCCCATCTGCCAGTAACCAGTTAGAGCTTATTAGTGGAGAATTGTTGTGACCTTGTTATTCTGTTATGTTACCATCAATACAGAAGAAAAGAAATGTGAAAATGTAATATCTTCAAATGTTCAAAAGTTATAAGATCTTGTTTATTTAACTTTAAATGCCTCGACGACTTTATTGCTCCATATGCTCCAAATGTACCAAAAGGCAACCAGCAACTGGATGATTTGATGCAGTCCAGGCTAAGCACCTGAGAACTGAAACATGATAAAATTAATTCTTCAGACGAACAAAAACCTCCATCTCATCTTTCAAAAGACAAACAGAAAAACGCAAAAATCAATAATGCCAACCAAACTGTCAACCAAGACCATCTGGCATATGTTGAAAAATATAATATCTGGTATTTACAATCTAATTTATGTGATATAGCCATTAAGAAATATTTGATGCCTCGTTTCTTCTTGCTGTTTAAAACAATATTGTGCTGTAGTATCAACAAAACCACAGAGTATCTACATTTATCATGTTATTGATTATCCCTCTTGTAATTCCATCTGTCTCTGTAGAAAGCAATATAATATGCTCTGCTTCAAGTTCAAATAAAGAAAATCAGATTTCAAAAAATGGGTGTATTTGAAAACAATAAAACTGAACGAAGCAAAATATTTTATTCTATTGTGTATTTTTCCAATTCAGGTTTCACATATTTTACTAAGACTCCCCAATGCAACAAGGATGACCTTGTTATGAAAGAGGTCAATCAATAATCATAGACTACAACGTGTCCACCTATTTTTAACTTAATGAGATTAGAGAACATTTTGAGGTTGATCTGTATGGTTACAGTAAACATACAGAAAAATTCAAATTTCATGCACAGAGGTCACGTAGGTTATTACTGTTAGTCATATTTTTATCCTCCTTGATGGAAATAAGTTCTCAAGAAATTTGTAAAGCTAATTATACACTTGTGCAGAAAGTTGGTGACATTTCACTACCCAGAAATCACGCTCCAGTGAGCAGAGCTGTAGATTTGAAGTTTCATCCTGACAAACAAGATGCCTTGCCGCTTGCACGCTGTAGATTCGTTTCCTCTTCTGCACCGCCTCTATGGAAAAACTACACATGTAATTTTATCTCACTTTCTGAATTTTGGTTGAGATGTTTTACATTTGTAGCTCTGATACTTCTGTAACTAATTCAAGCACTCCCATGGGTATTTGAGCCATTTCATTGTGATGCATTTCAGCCGAACTGAGAACTTTCACACAGCGGTCAGTGTTTCCAGTCTCACCTGACCCCTCTCTTCACAAACCCATGAGAATTAGAGCAAAACAATGAAAGCACTGGATTCAATGAAAGAACAAGGACTTCAGAAATCCAAGCTGCTGTTAGCAATCCTTAAATAGTAGGTGACTCTTTGAGAGCCTAATAATAAGAATAATCTCAGATGTGACCAAAAAGAAGAAGCTATCTCTATGTTTCCTTGTAAAGTGTATTTGAATGTTTTTATTTCTCAACATTTGTGGTGAGAGTCCTGTTTCATAAAGTAATTGTAAAGGGGAAATGACAGAGAAAGCCCATAGGTTGCCTCTCATAACTGATTGCTCTCTGCTGGACCATTAAGAAACAGCTGCACCCTCTCAAAACCCGGATTCAGCAAGAGCTTTTACAACAGGAAAACAGAGGCGAGTTTTGGCATGAAAGGGAACATTTCAAAAATATGAACTACAATACAACACTATGCGACAAGGCTGAAACTCCACAGAGCGTCAGCTTGGTCATCAGTGGAATAAATCCCCTCAGTGTCAACTATTTATTATTTAAACTGGGAATTTTCTCATTTGACATAATTGATTTTAGCAGATATGAAAACTGGGCCATGCAGTTCCAGTTGTTTTTTAATTGTCATTAATGCAAAAACTTCAAAAGGGCTGAAACAATTAATCGGATTAATGGTGATTAATTATCGATTATTGAAATGATTGTCAACTAATTTACTAATAAATCCATTGTTAACTGGAGTATACATACTTAAAAACAGTAATTTGAAGAAAGAACACATTCAGAGCTGTAATTTAAACAATATGTTTAAGACTAAAGCATCTTTATCTGTAGATATGTTTTAGCCAAAAGTCCTTAAGTGTTAGTTTCATCCTGTTCAGATTTAGTAAAGGAATTGTATTTTAGGCAAAAACATGTTTATTTTCTTGCTTAAGAAAGAAATTGAGCTTTTTGTTTCTTTTAATGTATTTCTAATTTGTAAAAAAAAAAAAAAAAAAAGGCCTTAAGTAGTTAAATGAAAAATAAGCACAATGTGCCTTTTTTTTTTATCAGATTATTTGATTAATCCTCAGACTAATGCACAGATTAATCCATTACTAAAATAATTGTTAGTTGCAGCCCTAAACTGTACTCCCAAAAAGAGATAAAATAAATGGACTTTTACATTTCAAATGTATTTTTTCTTCTCTTACATTAAGAGTGAGCATTGCAAGACATTAAAAAGCAGTGTTAAGTTTTTCTTTGTTAGCTGTTAGATTGAAAATTATTTTAAAAATGTAAACAAAACATAAATACTCCAGATGTTCATGAACCATCCAAAACTGCAGCAAGTATTATTCACACTTGTCAACAGTAACAACTCGTTAACAGAGGCATATCTGGACATTTATATTTTCTGCAGTGAAACGGATTACTGCTCTCAACTGAACCGATTCTGGCTACATCCCAGTCCAACCACTGAGTGAACATGCCCATCAGACAGTGTCTGAGTTTCTAACAGACACACGTTTCAGAAACATCCCAGAAGTAGAGCTGCCCTCCTCAAAAAATATTATATATTTCTGATTGATGCAGCATCGAGCTGCTCCGACGGACGAGCCGAGCAACGAGCGAGGCATGGGAGCAGGACGGAGAAACCAATCAAGTTTAGGAACCAAGCACCAAGGCCAAACTCACAACTCTCTGTCACATACATTGATAAGCAAAACCCATTGAACTCTGTCCATCAATGCTTGATGACACAGTGGGTGCAGCATAAGTAGGTTTGATTTTGGCGCCTAAATCTTGTTTGAATTTCACTTGGATTACACACATTAGTAGTTGAAAACTGATGTGCCACCACCAACGGTCCAGGCTAAAATAAATAAATAAAATGTCTCAGTGGACTAAGGCAAAAAAATAAAACTTTCTATGTCCATCCACAGCCACACAATGGTTCAAATCAATGCCAACAAATTTATGATAAATCTCACACTGGAACACTGTTGTTCTACTGACCTTTAGCCATCCGATCTACTTACTTAACACTAAATATAACCTTTTTTGAAAAATGTCAATAACCCATGTCAAGTGTGGTTTAGTTATTTTCTAAGACTTCTGAAACTGCGGGTACATCTGATTTGCCTGTGAAGCCTGATCTTTAACACAGACTGTCAGCACTGTTAGTTGCAAGTAATCAGATTTTTAAGTAAGCTGATTTGTGAAATCTAATCTGAATGGCAATTCAAACTACCTCCACATGTGATTTTCATCTGAATTACATTTTGTGGATGAGTGCTGCAGCAAGAGGACGACTTTTGGATTATTGAGGATTTGTTTATTTGATCAACTCTGTAAATAGAAATGAGAAGAGAAACTAAAAGTGTCTCTGATATTTACATTCCAATGTATTTGTGGATTTTACTTCTAGTGGTGAAAGTGCAATAGTTAATTATGATCTTTTTATTTTTCATATTCTGATACACAAAGCTGCACATGAAGTGAGGCAGGAGTGAGGATCTGTAGGACTGCGGTCAGGAATGAGTTACACACAACCAACCAATGCATCACTATGCCACGCTGAAAGAAAATTAGCTACTTCACAATAGGCTCATCAGGTCTGTATCATCAACACAGCTGGAAAGGAGAAGCGATGAATCTCTGTTAGAGCCATTTTCCCAATCCATCTTCTCCAGCATAATTTTCAAGGGTCTTTGCCCGTCCCACTCTGGTTCAATTATCAGGCTATGCCCAGCTGAGATGCAATAATCCAAACCTTCATTCCCAGCAATTTCCACACTCGTGTCTGCACACTCACTTGCCTTAAGTTCACTAGCACTTATATAGGTGCTTCTTCCCTAACCTTGAAGATCTGAGAGACAGGCGCTCTGACTGTAGTCTGTAGGGGGGATTTACCCTACACAGGCCCTCAGTACTGGAATATTCAAATGAAAATGTGTGCAGATGCAATCTAATTTTAGCCTCCTGAAATTAGAATCCACTCCAGAGGTAAAGTCGTGTAGAGGCCTGTTTGTTGAAATCTGAAATACTAGACAAGGATGTAAAAAGTCCAGCCTGATTCCAGACTCAGCTAGTACTTATCCATAAAACATGACACTAGGGTCATCTTTTAAATGCAAATCTGCATCCCAGAATTTCTATAACGCACTAAATTTTCTTCTCCTTGATGGAAAAATGCTTTTCTATTTTAAAATTGATTACAGGTGTACCACTTTATGCCAAACTGTCAGAATATGAGGCACTGGTTCAAAAGGTTTCAATGCAAAACAGTATATAACATAGTGCTTCCATTATCCCCAGTGTGTGTTATGCAACAATTCAGCCGCATGTAGCCAATTGGAAACCTTTTGTTGCCTGGTGTAGTCTGTTGCTGGATCTAGAAATGTACAACAAACCTGTTTTGGCTGTAGCTGAAAGCCGTATATTAACTATGAATGCCAAGACTCTGCTCAGATGACAGGATTTTGAGGTCAGTTCAGTCGACTTTGAAGTCGTTTCAGGAAGAAAAAAAAAACAGACATTTGGTGCCGTATGCCAAAGAAAGACCATTCAGACAGTTACTGTAAAAAGATGCAAAAGCAACCATCTGTGGCGGTATGGAGTGCATATTTGTGAAGGCACCGCTGATGGAGAGGCATTTATTTTGAATTTTAAAGGGACTCCAGCTAGCATGAAGGCAACACCTTTTCCAATAAGGGTTGCAGACATTTCAACAGGGCAATGCCAAACCTCATTCTGCCCCACTTACAAAAGCATGACTTCATAGACACACAATGTGCTCAACTGACCTGTAAGCAGTCCAGATCACACTCCTCTTGTAAATGTGTGGCAAAGAGGCCTCTTGCAAAACAGCACAAAGAAGGTTCAAAGTTAACATTTGTGTAGTTTTTAATGTTTTGGAACATGAGTTTCCCTCTTACATGTTCTATTTAAGATGCCAGGCCTGTATTGTTTCTATTCTACTTCCAGAATGGAAGTAGACCAACTTTCAGACAATTAAATCTATAAACAGATTTGCACTGACCAGGCTTCTGCTGCCCAGTACCGATTACTGGTTTCTTTGAGGTCTAATTTGCCAATTTTAGTCATGTTTTTAAAGAACTCTCAAAACGTAAGACTTAAAAGAGATTAAATGCTTTTTTTTGAATCACACTGAAAAAAAGAATCAACAATTGTTCTGATGTTTATTAAACTCAAAAAGTCAATGAAATCACATCCTGGGAATTAAGGCGGTTATAGACCAAATAATTAGTAAGTAAGGGAAAATACGTTTTCAGTACTTAATCTGCGGATTGCAAATTTTGTTTTAAATATAACTGGCCAACTAATTTTAGCACATCTATTGATAAGGCAAGAGAAACAATGAGCCAAAACTATGAAGACATTATCAAGTGTCCACGCCTGTGTCATAAAATACCCTTTAATCTTCTACTATCCTGTCATGTATAATAAAATGTAGCACAAGAACTGAAGAACATTTGTCATGTAGATCTAAAATGATGTATCAAACCAGGTTTTATGGAACATCAAGTCTTTTCGTGTCTTTCAAACAAGAGTTTTAATTTTGATCCCCTCCCGTTCTGAATAGGGCATCTGCACTGGGACCAAAGGTGTAGACTGTTGGAAATAATACCAGGTTTCAGGACATTCTGTCACCCTCTCATTTATGTTCTCATGTCTAATGATCAACTGAATCTCTGGGAATTAAATTGCAAAGCTCTGTGAGAGCCCTCGACTTGTCAAGTAATTATCAGCTGAAGTAATTAGAAAGTAGGTCAAGACATCAGTTTCGCTTTCAGCTTTAAACATCCTGCATGCCACACTCAGCCATTAGTGCAGACAGAGTATCTTCATAGTCCTGTATGAGATTAAGCAAAGTCATTATTGGGTCACTCACCCAATATTCGTCTTTTAATTTTTTAACATGTCCAAAAAACCTGCCTAGCTTACAAAATGTGTATGTTAAATTATGTGTGCTGCTTAGGAAAGTGATGCTGGAGCTTATTTACCTAAGGTAGAGTATCTTACTACACTACAGATAGGAAAGTCAGATATCCAATGGTGTGATAAGGGAAAAACCAATAAAGTTACAATAGTAGTTAGAAGCTGTATCCTAGCAACGCTGGGATAGCATGTACAATATTCAATTATCAAAAATGTGCAGAAAAATATTCAAACAACCCTTTTGCAGAAATGACCAAGGCATTTGTAGACTGAAACAGAACTTATTTGAACAGTCAGGAAAATTGTGTTTTTACTCTCATGACAGTGGCTGACCTCGTCAGATTTTACTCAATTTTACTCAGATGAAATTATAAAAAGTTAAAGCAAAAATACTCTGTTTTAGAGGCCAAAAAGCAGACAATCCAGCCTGCTCATTTGATGTCTACACATGTCACTGCATTCATTTATCAAACACAACGCTACGCCCCTTTCTGTGAGAACACACACATTTTGATGATTCAGTCCAGTTTTACATAACCTGCATGTTGCTTTGAGCACAAGTTGATCTTTACACATTTGCTCTGAGACATTAAGGTAGAAAACAATAAAAAATAATTATTATTAAAATAAATATGGACAAAGATGTATTACTTACAGGTTTCTTAAAAAATTCATAGTCATTTTGCTGTCAGGCAGAAGATAATAGTCAGAAATAGCTGCATTTCTGTAACGCTTTATGTAAACCAGGATAATGTCACATTTCAAATCTTAAACCAGACTCTTTGTCATTTGTTTTACTGAAGAGAACCCACAAACATAATCCTTCTCAGCTGAATGATTAGGTATCACAAAAGCCATCGTCACAGCTCCACAGGTCATGTGTGACAGCTCTGTTCTTGTTTCTTTGTCATTTCTCCTCAATGTGTGTCTTTCGCTTCACAGATAACCCACTACAACGACGGCCTTTGTGGATTCACACAAGACACGCTTTCAGGAAACATAATGCTTGATTGTTGACTTTCTCTAGTGGCACATGAGACAATAGACGTGCTTCAGATTAATGTCCTGTAGTGTTTATTTCTAGAGGAAGCGATCCAGAAGAAGAGGGGCCTGAACTCTTGCTAGTGCAACTAAGCCATTCACAAACACTCAAGGGGAATTAAGATGCTCGTATATGTATAGAAAATAAGGTAGGTCATTGTGTGGGAGATTTCTTTAATGGAAGGAGCAATTATCAGTGTGAGTTCCTCACTAACGGGGAAAAAAGCTCAACAAGATGTTTCACCACCTATTCACGCTACACAGTATAAGCAGCTCCAGCACTCACATATACTGAAACTAATTTCCTCTAAAACACCTCACTGCAAATCCTTTGTAATAACAGCCTCTGCAAGCATCACAGCACCTGATCATTCAAGCCTAAACACGGCTGATTTATGCATTATTTATTCATCGGACAGTAATGCAAAACATGATTAACATTCACAGCGGTGTGCTATAATTGCACACAGATCAATAAAACATGTCTATGGTCTAAACTGTGCTTTGTTCAACTTCTTTACTGCAGCACTGCTCCACAACCCCAGGTGGGGGGCTCAGGTTTCAAGCGCCAGATGTGAGGAGAACACACAGAGGAATTACATCCAAGACTGAAGGCTGAGACACTTTTCCTACAGACTCCATTCATAAATAACTCTGGGAGCAATGCGTACAAAAGCAAAAGACGTCCAGAAACTGATACTTGTGTGCAGACTTTAAGCAGGAATAAACCCGGAGCTCGAATCAAAAGGTTTGCAGAAAATGGAAAAGGTTTAAGGGATCAGTTCCTACCTGATGCACTGAACTGACTGCTTCCAAGTGTGGTGGGCCTATTTTTCCCTCCGCCTACAGGTGGAGAGAACATCTGAAAGCACAAATACAGACACGGATCTAAAAACACAGGGAGGACTCGGCTATGTGGAGCAGAGATGCACAGTTCAGGCTTTTCCTGTCTGATACTGATTTGCGTTTTTCATTGAGGACTGAGACGCTGATTCCAATTTCGACAGATTCAGATTTTTTTCATCAGTATAATAAGACAAAACAGAAACAAATGTGCAGAAGCCCCCTAAGCAGAAATGTCATATTTGTCATTTAACTGAAAACTAAGGCATTAAAAGATCATCTCATTTATGTCAGCTGGAGCTTCATCTGGTTTTTAGTAAATGCAACAAAGAGCATCAGACAGTGTGTGGTTGATTTAAGGAAGAGGAAATCGGAAAAAAAAAATGCCTAATTTTACCTGCCAACTAAAGGAAGAAGAGACTAAAGTAACTCCTTGGCTTAACTCAAACTCTCCAGATTCGTTATTTTTTATCTTAAATAACTTGGATCATTACATTTACTATTTCACAATTACTTTATTGTGATTTTTTTTTCAAACCCTGATCATTTCCAGACCTACATTTCCCCTTCATTTAGCTAAAAACAAATAGATATAATTTATATCCATCACCATTTTCAACACCAGACACTTTTACTGTTTGACTGATGCTGTTGAGGTTAAAAATGTGCTGACTGTGAGGATATGGATTCCCCTGCAGAGCCAAACAGAACTAGATAACTGTGGGAACATTTCAGAAATAAATCACGTAAAAAACGGGGGTGGACCAGCAACTTGCAGGGGAGCTGGCTGCTAGATTTGTGACGAATGGATGCATACAACTTTGATAGTTCAAATTTAAAACACAAAGAACAGCGCAGTTCAGGAACACAAGCTAAGACTAACAGTGAAATAAAATAAAAATAAAAAAAAACTATACATCTGTAATAACTTTTTAACCCTCAAACTTGAGATGATTCACACCAACAGGTAATATAACAAGGAGTCCTACCGCACTAAAATCCAGCAGGTCACTCAATTCCTTATCAGTTCCGAGAGCGGCAATCCGCTGCTGAGGATTCATCCTGACGATCTAGAAACCTGGGCGTAAAAACAGAAAAAAACAACAAACACAGAGTCTATCAGATCGCAGCTTTCTCTGCAGCTTTATTTAACAGCGGGGACTAGTTCCACAGGAAATCATCTCCACGGGAGGCATTTCTTATGGATGCAGAGTAAAAAAAAAAAGAAAAGACCATCACCGTGAAGTAAACTTGGCTCCGTCGTTGCCGTCCTTATCATCACCACAGAGATGAAGGCAACTTAAACACATTGTAATTGATGAAACTGTGCTAAAGCGTGTCATAAGCACATTTGGTTTGTCTTTTATTCGCTGGTAGAGAGCAGAAGGAGCGCTCTGAATGGATGCGTTAAACCCAGGACCTGCAGCAGCGCAGGAACAATATCACTCCAGTAACAACACCGCATGCTGATTGTTACACATGTATACGATCCGCTGATGATGCTGCAACACGCCTGGTTAGTGTCAGTGCTTTCTGGAGCCCGGTGTGGAAGCAGGGAGCTGGTTTTCCCTGCGCTGGAGCGCCTAACGTTTCTGGGCTAACCGCGGCTAACGCTAGCTGCAGTTACTCGTTCATATGGGCAGATGCAGCCTCTTACTACTGGCTTTGTTGGCTGTACAACGAGGAAGACAGTGTCGTTTCGGCGGCCAAAACCTAAATTAAAGACGGGGTGAAGACGGGCGACACAGACAAACAAACACTGGACGTGACAGCGTCAGTGTCCAGCTCCAGAAAACAAAACGCAATGATGGTCTATATCTCTCTCAACTCCCAACTTCTTTCACGGGTCCGAAAGCTTCTGGCAAACTCCCCTTGATATTTTACCTGTTTCTCGATTAAAATCCGGACTAGGGTGATCTGGTGAAGAGTCGCTTTCTTCCGACGCGCCTCGCAAAGGCAGAAATCGGGTTCAAACGGCAATACGTGGGGAAATATCCTCTATATATCAGTTACGAGTTTCCCTTAGGCAGACATTTTTGCTTTGCAAAAAGCCTCAGCACCACGATGACAGCGGCTGTTGTATCCCTCCGCCGAGGGTCCCACACAGCGGGAGATGCTGTGGGAGTCACTGATGAACTGCAGCTTTATCACGGCATCATTACCACTGTCCAAACATGTGAGGGCTGTATGCACAGCAGCGGCCACAATATCATCCCAAAGTTTCAACAGCTAACCTGCTGGAGCTTATGGATCAGTGTTATAAGGTTAAACTACAACTACAGGTCAATAAATTGTAAATGTGTCTGAAAGCTGTTGTAGTTTACAGCTTTGCTGACTTTGATAGGAAGAAGCACAGAGGACCATCGATCCTCACAAGGCTGTAGTCATTGTTGTTGCTTTTGTCTTATTTTATATCCCAGTTTTTTCTTCCACTCAACTTTCCATCAGTGTAACAGCACATTGTGACCAGCCTCTTCTTTAGCAATGGCCTTTGGCTTACCCTGCTTGTAGAAGGCGTCGTTGTCTGTCTGCTTGATAACTGTCAAGTCGGCAGTCTTAACCATAATTGTGACTCATAACTCAGCTCTGTTTATGTTTTATAAGTTCTTTCTTATTTGTCTTGTGTAATATTCCATTTTTTGAGAACCAGAAGTTGCGGGACTATAAAGCATCTAGCATTATTCTGTTTGTGTATTGAATCTTAACATCACGTTATGAATAATCTTTCAGAAATAAATTACATTTTCAATGCTATTCTTACTTACTGAGATGTGCCATATTTTTCTGTAATATTATCTATTTTATAAAGTCTCATTTAAACAGCAAACTTACAAAATACCTTGTAAATAACATGTTCAAATAAAGACAAATATCTTTACAAAACATTGCCCATCCCTTTGTTTGTTTTTTTGTTTGTTTCGGTCAGATTTGCTATCTATTTTTCATCAAAAACATCACTATGTAAACTGGATTACCTTGCAGATTTCAGTCTTTAACTCTACATTTGCTTGTCATATCTTGTAAAACTTTAATTGTATTAACTTTTTTTGCTCTTTGCTAAGGCCTGCTGTTTGTTTATATATGTTTTCTACAATGTATTTTGTTAAAAAAGTATTTTCATCAATGTATAGTCCTATTCATTTGTATTTTGTTGGAGGGATTTCTTTACAACTTGGAAAAATACTTCAGCTTTTTTTTCAAAAATTTTGTGTCTTCTTACTCACATAGAGTAAGTACTTCTTACTCTATGTGAGAGTAATTTCTAGCAGAATGTTTCTTAAAATTTGTCTTTTTCTGACACTGTGCTTTAGAAGCTCTAAGAATACTGGGAGAATTCACTTATTTTGTATTTTGGTCTAAATAGTAATACAACTATTTCTTGTTTGGGTGCATTCGTCACTACAGCTAAATATACTGGCATTTTATGGTACAACCAGGAAACTATGCTACCTTCAGGTGTTATAAAAACACTGTAAATATCAAACATACCTTAAAAGAAATATGACTTCACAACCTAACTTCTTGAAATTGAACTCTGTTTCTTTAAGAAGCTCCTGCCCCTTTCCGACACTCAGCATGTCATCACAACAATGCTTCTCCATTATGCCTTGTACTTTTCTTAGGAGTGTTGGACTGAAAAATATTTGTATGATGAGCTTAGCTCATCATACAAATATTTGATGATATTTGTCTGGATGAACTTGCAGTTCCACCAGGTATTTGCTAATAGCTGCTGCTGCTAGTTTGTAGGAGTGGAGAGGGAGAAGTACAGACAAGGGCTCCTCTGTGAGGCACAAGCTCAACTGGAGACTACAACTCCAAGTCGGAGCTTTGGGTAAATAGACGGAGCTTTGGGTAAATAGAGCTTTTTGAGATCAAACATTTAGGCAGAAAACATAAATTAACTGTAGAAACTTTACAATAACCCTATTTCCATATCTTAAAGGCAAATGAAGAAGAAATGTCCAGGGATTAAACTGCATTTAGGCAAGATTAAAACTTGTTTTCTTGTTGCTATGTTCAGAAGCTTTACATTACATAATTAAGATCAACATTTAATCATAAATCCCAAAATCCTGTTTGAGTGGGAATCATAAAAACCAATAGAAAATCAACTGATGGATATTTCAAGTGCTTGTGTCACCCCCAGACTGAATGACGCCCTGGGCGGTGAACCATTTTGAACACATTTCAAAAAACTGATTCATGTTAAAAAGACTAAAAGTATTATATATATCCAGGTCTTGAAAAAATTAAGAGACTGTTGCAAAATGATCAGTTTCTCTAATTTTACTCTTTATAGGTTTATGTTTGAGTAAAATGAACATTGTTCTTTTATTCTATGAACTACTGACAACATGTCTCTGAAATTACAAGCAAATATTTGGTATTTATTAGCAGAAAATAATGAAAAGCTATAGTGCTTTCAGGCCTCGAATAATACAAAGAAAACAAGTTCATATTCATTTAGAAACAAAACTAATGTTTCTCTCAGGAAGAGTTTAGAAATCAGTGTTTGGTGGAATAACCAGGAGGTTTTCAATGGGGTTCAATGCGGTGGGCTCTTCATATTTTCCACAGCTGTACATAAAACTACCAGTGAAAACATAATCTTCTACAGAAAGGAAGCGGAAGTCTGTCTCCCTTAAACCAGATAAAAGGATCACCAGATTTTAACGTAAGAACTTGTCTTTTCCACCTATTTCCACAATATTCCTGCATTTCCATGGTGGAACAATGTTTGAGCTAACCAAATCCCTGCCTTCTTATGGTTTTATTATTAAACTACAACAATTTAACCCATAATGTGCAACTTTCACCTGTCTCAGGTCTGCATTGCTGTTATTTTTTGGCAAACAAACACCACAAATACACATACAAATGTCCTGGGATTTCATAAGGACCTAAAAAGACTTGCTGTTCCCACCACTAGCAGGAAAAATGACTCAGTAGAGGAAAATTGTTCTTGAAAAGTTGCTGTTCCAGCATTGGGAGCAACTGCTTACACAGCAAAGTAACCCTCTATATGCAGTATGAAGAGGGGTGTGCATACTAAACAGATTACCACAAACTGTAAACATGTTCAAAGGACGTCTTTTAAAAAGGTTCATAACCACAGTAGAGCTTTTGCGCTGTCATCATGTAGGGAAGCAGAGCTAAATATGCCTCCTTTTTTTCATAAAGATGCAACAACAACAGATGGAAATGATTAAACAGACACAAAGAAAGCACAAAAATAGTCAAATATGAAGATAAACTAAATATGCCTTCATCTGCTTCATTCGTGGCATGTTTACCATATTACAAACCACAACTTGATGATTTTTGGACATTATCTCAGCTGAGTGTTGATCATGTTCAGATGAAAAATACCTGCTGTGGTCCATTTCAGAGTTCTTAGTTCTTAGTTTTTATTTAAACTAGAAGTTATGCTTGTGTTTACTGATGCATGTCAGTTTTTCTTTAACTTAATGTCAATTTGCAAATAGTTTAGTTTGCTTTACTGTTATTCTACATAGGATCTAATTGGACCCAGAAGTGGGCTTATGTAATCATTTTCTTCTTTAAAGCTCTCTATTTAGTCTCCGTCTACCAAAGAGCTAACTAAAGAGAGAAATACAACTGCTGCCTACCTGGTCGCTGCCTAATGAATCTCAGATGTAATTTAAGTCTTGAATGTATGAACCCTACATATTGGGGCATCACAGTTTATCTTTATGATGATAAGTCATACATTTATAGTTTACTTTTTGGAGTACTTGTAATATTGTATCTTTAATCTGTACTTTCTGTGGTTTATCTTAGGGTTAAATAATGTTCATTTGTAATTTGTAATTATACTACCTACTTTTTGGAAGATAAAAAAATTACTTTGGATTGTGTTCTTTGCTCTGCTTCAAATGTGTTAGTGAAAAGATATTTAGATTCGCAGCTGTGGAAAACATTAAGAGCCACTGCATTGAACTCCATTGAAAGCCTCCTGGTTTTTCCACCAAATACTGATCTCTGAACTCTTCCTAAGTTAAAATATTAGTATTGTTGTTTCTAAATGAATATTAACTTGTTTTCTTTGCTTCATTTGAGGTCAGAAAGGACTGCTTATTTTTGTTATTTTGACCATTTCTCATTTTCTGCAAATAAATACTAAATTTTTTATTTGAATTTTAGAGACATGTCAGTAGTTCATAGAATAAAAGAACAATGTTAATTTTACTCAAAGATTTACCTATAGAGAGTAAAATGAGAGAAACTGATCATTTTTGCAGCAGTCTCTTAATTTTTTCCAGAGCTGCATGTGCCTCCAGCTTCTGCCAATAGTGCCACTAGCAAAATTTGCGAGAAAACATGTTTTAGCATATCAAATCAGCTGATGTGTGAACTTGTAAGTTGGAAACCAGACTGTTGGGATTGCTAAAAAAAATCATAAAGGTTCAAGTATTTGTTTTTTCTACCCTGCATTATAAATTCCAGCAATGTATTCATTAAACCTCTTGCAGTTCTGTTCTGGTTTTAGGTTTCATGTGTAGAGCAAATAATCAGTGGTCCAAACTGTGGATAGTTGTGAAACCGACTGAATGTGCCCCATGCAGGTTTGTTTGGGGGATTTTCTGAGGGAAGAAAGCTTTAAGCTGAATTCTGCTTGTGTCATAATGTTCTTAAACTTTAAAGTGTTTGACTTTAAATGATGGTAAATGTTTGTACTTTGTTGAATTTATGCTGTTGTTTTGGATTGCACGCAAGCAGTGATGTTGCTTCAATAGAGAGGAGGGAAATCGATCCAGGTTTGTCTGATCATCATCACATCCTTTGTGATCTGTCATTAGTCCATTTTTTGTACATAAGAAAATATACTTTTATTTCTATAAAAGGAATTTGGATCACCGAGCAGTCCAGGCTTCTCATCACATGTAAAAAGCTTCAGGCACTTTCTCTGTTTCAATAGTGTCTTAAAACAGTAGACCACTGCTTCAACAAGACGAGTGGTTAGTAGCGGTTAGGTAAAATAAATATTATTTGTAATCGTTCATTTTTCCTTGTTGTCTCTGGGTGTTGGTTCATCACCAGAGGTTTCCCCTCCAATCAGATCCAGATGTTTCACTGACAGAGGCCTGTTCTTTCCACACCTTTATCAGCGCTAATGCCAGAACCACCAACACATTTGGCTCCGTCCTCAACAAATTATCAAACGTGGGAGAAAAATGTTTGTTCTTTAACACAATGGATCCTACAATAGGAGAGAAGATGTTTTTTTGTGTGTGAACTGAATGAACTCAGGTTGACTTGAGCCACACATTTTTTAAATCCATCAAATCACCCAACATATCTTCTCTCATCATGATGTTTTTGGGGGTCTTTATAAATTGAGCTCTTCTCCATTTCCAAGACATTCTCAACATTTGCATGTGTGGGAATTTCCAAGATTAAGGCAAAACTTAACAGACATTGATTTGGTTTAGTTTTCTTTTTTGTTACTGATCTCTTTTTCTGGAAATAACTAAAAAAGAAATCCTTCTTAAATGTTTCCTGAAACGCCACGACTTTATTTTACCCTCCAGCGCCAAACACTTTATTTCTGACACAAATATTTCTAAGGCCTTTATTGCCTCTATTCCTCAGAGATCCCGTGTCCAGTGAAAGTGGTGAATTGTATCTTATAATAGCTCTGTAAAAATGAAGTCTAGTGTATCATTGTGATGGAAAAAAGGTGAGAAAAAGAATACTAAGAAAGTGTGATAAAACTAGATAATGTTTAAAAAATGGTTTATTAAAACATTACAATAAAATCTTTTGTATCTGACTTTAAATAGTTACATTTCCCCATAAAACTGTAAAATCTTTATCATATATAGATTCAAAACAATCCAAACACTTTTTTATACATAAGAACTTTTTGTTTGGTGACAAAGCATTCAACTGTTTTTTCTTTATCATTTCTCAGAACAGAAGAACAATTTTTTGCATGAATTTGAGCATAATGCACTAAAATACCGGCAGCTTTTGAAGAACAAAAATGCTGATTTACAGAGTCAAGATATAAAAAAATAAATTAATTAAAAAAATGCACCAAAAAACACAGATTTAAAGTTTTATCCTTGTTTTTAAAAGAAAGTGTGTGAGGGTCCTTTACTGTGATTACTAATTCCAGACTGCCACCTGTTGGACAGATCTGTCAAACTTCTCCAGCAGCTGCTCTATCAGAAAGTTAACCCACATTTAGTTATATTTATTGGATTTTATTACTCCACACTAATCTTCATGGTGCAATATTGAACATTTTAAGATTTAGAATATACTTTTACAATTATTTTGTAAGCATAGTTTGTTTTACTTACCCAGGAAATACTGGAAACACTGCACTGCGTTTTATTTTCTGTTATGTGTAAGCATAAAACATGAAATTTAACATACTTTATATTGTTCTGTACACTTACAATCACCCTGCATTCGTTCTGGTGTCGCTTAATAAACCAAAGTTGACGCTTCAGAGCTGATTTGCTTCTTGAGAATCTTGGAACCTGGTCAAAATACGTCCCTCTGAAACAGCATCTTTCCTTTCCTTGCAAAATGCAAACTAATGCAAAATGAATAGTTAAAATTAAAACTGCACAGGCGGAGCTTTTCCAGACTTTTTACAGTCTATACATTACGATTCACATACACGGTGCTCTAGTTTCTACAATGTGCCAGATGTTGACTCAATATTAGTACTTCAGCATAAATCATGGAATAAAGACTCTTATCCTTAAATGTCTTAGTTTAAGGATAAACTAAGACATTTTTTAGTTTAAAGGACTAGATTTTAAGAACATCTAGTCCTTAAATGTCTAGTGTAAGGACATTTACACTAGACATTTTAAATTTTTGTTTTTCAATTAAAAAAGAAAAAAAACCAGAGCATTTTCAGGCTTGCTCTCAGCATATTAAGTGACATACAGCCGGTTGTAAGTCCTCTAAAGGAAAGGTTTACTTTCCATCTTTTCATTGGTACTATGTAATTATAAAACGCCCAGCTTTACCCTGTAATTATTGCATGGATTAAGATGGATGGACTTGGTTTTTCTTCACTCATATCATTGGAAGTTCATGTAGTCTTTTTATGTCCACACAACTTCTTCATTTTATATGTTTATTATAAAATGTACCTTTTCCACATTGTGCACAGGTATGGACGGATTTTAATTGTTGTTAACAACATACTACTACTACTAATAATAATGACTATTATTATTCTTATTTTCTCTTCATTCCTTTTTTGTGTTAATAGCCCCAGATCTTTGTAAGAAGAAATGCAAACTAAACAGCTACTAAAATGATGTAATAAGCCCCTAAAGCACTATTACAAATTATTCATATTTACATAACTACAGCTCCTAATGTTTACACAGTAGTGGAAAGGAAGAGTCAACTTTCTGTTACAATAGACAGGAAGATGGATTTTATGCAACTCGCTGCATTAAAGAGAAATGAAACATTTGTGTAACCAAACAGCAAAACACCTTTTGTTAGAGAAGATTAATAAATATAAAGAGTACATTTTTGTCTTAGTTTTTCTTAATCTTTTACTTTAACTGTAAAAAAAGTTAGATATTTGTACTATTTTTGTTTTATGTGCCCTGAAAAGCAAAGGCAGGTGACTCACCAGGGGAGGTGGCAGTGCCTCTTCAACATATATTTACTGCAGTAAAAGTAAAATCAACAAAGTTTTCTCAGATCAATTTCTTTCAACATAAAATATTTTTGTTTTTTTAAGATCAAAATGAAAATAATTCACATACTTACAAAATAAAGTCAAGCAAAAGAAAAAAAAAAGATCAAAACTAATTTCTTAATGTGAAACTTCTGAAACTTTAACAACACACAGGAGTGCATATCTGGTGATTTTTTTGTTTAAAAAACCTGTACCAGGAATTTTACTCAAGTGAAAGTAGTGATACAAGTAAAAGTAAAAAAGTACAGTCAAGTTCAAGTGTTGCTGGGTGGAGGATGACGTAATGCCGACGTCACGCAACGCGCTTGAGGGTCACGGAGTAAATGCACCCAATTGACTTCTGTTAACCCAGCTGCAAAATGCCTGGAATATGTGTCGTGTACGGCTGTTTCAACCGATCAAACAGGGAGCAAGACAAACGTTATTTTCGTGTTCCGAAAGTGGTTGGTCACAAAGGAGATCATTTTAAAGAACTTACCGAAAAAAGACGAGAAGCGTGGATCAACAATCTGCGGCTAAATCCAAGAGCTGCGCAAAGTGTACATGCCAGAGTTTGCAGCGACCACTTTTTAACAGGTAAGCTTCGCATCGTATAAATTGTGTTTTCAGACATTTTATTGGACAGATACTTAGATAAACATTCACACGTAAGGTGTGATATGTTATTTTTACGCCCTAGCTTGGTTAAAACAAAGTGTTTGAGTGCTAATGTTGTTAGCAGCTAGCTCAGGGCTCACATTGGCATTTCACGTCTTACTTTACTGTTTTTTAGGTTGTCCGAGCGCAGCAGGTGATGTAGATTCCCAGGACTGGGCCCCTACTGTTCACCTGGGATACCAAAGAATTAACAAGAGGCCACAAACAGAAGCATCAAAACAGCAGAGGAAAGAGCTAAGGCACGGAAACTTCCCTGCACCCTGTTAGCATAGACTAACTGCTTAAAAACTCACTACCCACTCGAGCAGAAACAAATAGACAACCATTTAATGCTTCTTTAAACTAAAACTAAATAATCCTATGCTTCCAGACTTTTGAAAGCTTTCATCTGGCTCGTTGAGTTATACGAGGTCTGCAGCAGCAGACAGCTATAGGAGTCGTTTCGACACCGGGTAAATCCTCAAGATTACCTGACAAGTCTTTTTTTAGCGCGATAATATGGATCATATCCTAAATATACGTGCATTTTTTCGCGATACCTCGTCTGTGTCAGCCGATTTAGGGCTTTAGCGTACTCGCTGTGGTCCGTTTTGAACCGGAGACATCCACTTCCTGAAAAACCATCTGAATTTCGCGCGTCATCCGGGTCACATGTCTGCGACCCAACAGGTGTTATTTTTACTTAAGTAAATGTAACTAGTTATTTCCTAGCTTTGCTCACGAGTATCCTACAACAGCATACTATTTTTATATTGATTTACCAAATGTTTATGCTATTCTCTAGTGAAAACATACTGTGTCCGGGTCGGCGTGGACCCCCGGAGTTTTTCAAAAGCTTTAAAATTACTGGTTCAATCGGGTCTGATACAGTTCGAGATGTGCTCACGGTAATTAAATCGGAGTGTAATTGTTAGCAAACACGTTGTCAGATTGAATTGGAGGCTTCTTGGATTTTATATTTTCACTTTGTTGAAGCCAAAGGAGTACATAACACAGGCTCTGGAAGTATTTAAAGTCGTATAGAGCAAATTAAAACCCCGCCAGAGGGACTGGGAAGCAGTCTGTTTCCTGGAATGTGATTGGTCCAGACGCTCCGAGTATTTCCGCTGCCTGGGACTAGCTAACCGAGCATCTCTAGACCCCCCCTCTCCTCTGTGTGATGTACAGCGGTAAAATAAAAAGGCGTACTCACCGCTTTTAGGACTCTTGCTAAACTGTAAACCGCATGTAGAAAGTTTCGTCTCCTGAACCCAGGGAGTGGGAGTAAAAAAGGTGAGCTGACAAACAAATCCTATTCAGCAGGTCTTTGTGCCAGATCCCTCCTGCTAATGCTAGCTAGCCAATGCTGCTGTTATGGAGCAGCATTGGCTGGCATCGATAATCAATAGCTGTTACGACGTGGTGCGAAGCTGGGTTGGGGAGAAGATTTTAAAATGTAAAAGTAATTTCTGCCTTTGTGCTGGAGCTAAAAGCAGACGCATCAGCGTGGAGAACAAAAGCTCTGCAAAAGCCCAACATTAGCATTAGCTTGTCTGCAGAAAGGGCTGGAGGTGCCAGACTGTAGCTTATAATGTCTGCTGCTCGGGCTCGTACATGCATTAAGAAGTGATAATAGTAGGTAGGTTGTTGCAACAAGCTATGCTTTTGTTAATTCTCGTGTTTTTTTGTCTTTTTGTTTACTCAACAATGATTTCCTACAGTCAAATTACAATGCTTTGTGTATATTAGCCCTCTGACTGGTCGATATTTATTAGCTTATAATTAATAAATTACTGTTAAGAAAGAAAAACCTTTATAGACGGGTTTTATCTGGGTACTGCTGTGACGAATTTTATAGAAATCTATTTTATTGTCCCTCAGTGGGGATATTCAGGTGGATTCAAAGCAAGTAGATTGACACAAAAATGAACTGCCATGTCTTCCTCTTGACAACAATCCATAGATACTCTAGTATGCTAAGCCAAGGTGAGCAGGGTTATTTAAAAATGTGCATAAGAAACGGCAGCAGGTTGTTTATAAGAAGTGCAAACAACAACAGTGAAAGTGCTACTGGGAGGAAGGATCTCCTGTAATGCTCATATGTGCACCTAGGATGCAGCAGTTTGTCTTCAGGAGCTTTTCAGATCTGTAACAGGCTAATGTTTGGAGTGGGTGACATTATCAAACAGTGCATCATGTGGAGGGGTCATCCTACAACACAGCTGGCCTTCCTGAATTGATGATGAATTGATAATGAATACTGTTAACTTTAAATCAACTTGTTTAAATTTACTCCTGTGGTGGCAGTTCACAACAGAAATCACCCAAAAGAGCTAGGGATGCACCGATTTCCCTCATTTTGGGAAAACCTTTTGTAGGAGAAAAGAAACTAATCCATGAACCAATCCATGTCATACAGAATATTCTCATGTCAATCCAATTCTAAAGAGATACTGAAATTCCATAAAATCAAGTTTAACTGTAATTATATTACAATACTGTTATATAAGTATTGTAATATAATATTTGCCAAGTGGCAAAAAGTTACTTGCTCATTTGAGAACCCCCACCAATTGCATCGACTTCCTCAGCAAATCCGCTTGAGCAAGCATATGGCGACTTGACAGACGATTGCATCAAATTGAGTTAAAAGCAATCTTTTTCTGAGCAAACATGTGGCAACAGTCCAAAAGACAGACTCCATTTTAACCGCAACAAACCTGCAGTCAGGTAAAGGTAGCTTTCTGCCTTTTTAAAGGCAGTTAAACAACCTGCTATAAGTAAGACTTTATGGTGGATTTTGTTTCCATGCTGAAGTTGGAATTCTTTCTTGGAAAGTCAGGGTTCTCAAAAACTCTGGTTACAAATCCAATATGGCTGCCATTTGTTTAAAACCTTGTGAAAATTCCAGAAATATAAATTTTTATTTTGGCTGTTTGCTCCACTCTGCTCTGAAATCAGTACTCAGACCTGGGAATGTAATGTTGTGTTTGATTGGACCTGAGGATCAGGTTTTCTTTCATCATCGTCAAGGTCTGGAAAAATATGAAAAAAATGAAAGTTGCTTGTGAAATATATTGGATATTTCCATCGTTTTCACGTCCAAGCATAAAAACATGCAGTTTTACTACATGTTTGTATCTAAATAGATTGCACTTATGATTCTTAAACTAGGGGAAGATGTAAGTATTAATATGTAAAAGTGACCAATTATGCTTCTTTGAACAGCTTAGGAAAAGGTCCATGGGCTAAACAAAACATCTTCATCACATTTTTTCCACAAAGTTGTAATTACATCATGAGATTTTAGTCTGTTCAGTTCTGCCTTTTTTTTTTTTTTTGACTCTGCTTCTTTAAGAATAAGCTGCGTGTTTTAGGCCCTCTTCCTACCTTAAATCAAGATGTTTATGAAATGTAAAATTGGCTGTGAACAAATGTGCAATTACAACTGTCTTTGAACATGGTACAAACACCTTTTCTAAGTCAACAAACAAAGCACTTAGGTTGTTTTTTTTCAGCTGCCATTTTGTAGCTCATACAGCAGTAAGACCAGCAGATTGAACATGCTCAAATTCCATTTGGGTTGCTAGGCGAGGGACTGGGGTTTGGCTGGCGTTGCTAGGTAACGGGCTGGGGTTGCTAAGTAACAGTGCAGTGTCAGTTGACTCTGATTTAGCAGTTGGGAGGTTTTTGAAACGGCTTCTTCTTCAGACACCAAAAAGCGTTAACGTGTTGCCAAAAAAAAAAAACACCGACTGGGTGGGTTTTTTTTAAGAGCTTAGGCTGTTTTTAGAGAAGCAGTTGAGACCAAAATGGAAGTATAAAAATGTGAATTTTGTTGTATTTTTTATTGTCTGTTTCAGGTCCACCATGTCTGAGCTTTTCATGGAGTGTGTAGAGGAGGAGCTGGAACCGTGGCAGAAACAAGTTCCTCAAGTTCATCTCATCGATGATGACGATGACGATGAACCCATCTTCGTTGGAGTTCTCTGTGTGTAAAAGTGTATTCTCTATATGCTCAACATTTCTCAGTAAATTGAAATATCATAAATTTAGTTTAAAACTAATTTAAAAAACTGAAACTCGTCTTACAGAGTTATACATTTTAAGTGCTTATATTCTGTTATTTTTGATGACTTTGAGTTGTAGATAATGAAAACCCAAACTCCAGTTTCACAGTACATTTTATTATATAACATCAGTAAATGTCTGAAAAGGTTGTAATACTGAAATGCTAGCTTATTAAAAAGTGCATTCATGTACTGCACATTATAAAGACTCGAAGTTTGGTTGCTTTTTCATGAATTATTGCATCAATGCGGCATGACATGGATGAGATTAGGCTGACTAATACTGGCCTTCCGCTCATCTGGATTGTTGGTTCTGTTGTCTCTCATCTTCCTCATCACAGTCCGTAGATACTCTTGTATGCTAAGGCAAGACGAGTTCAGTGAGTTTATTCATTAATATGCTCTGATGCAGTACTCTGAACTGGCAGAGTTTTGCAGTTGTTTTTTATTCTGTTGCTTACTTTTGTTGACATTCTGCCTGTCACGATAGTGCAGGCTTTCACTGGGGAAAAACCTAAACATTTCCGTATTAAAAATAGTTTCTCATGTATTTATTTTTTTTATAAACTAAATGTTCAGTTTTATTTAAAATGAGTAATATTTTAGCTTTGGAATTGAATTGACTACACAAATTAACTTTTGACAATATTCCAATTCACTGAGATGCACCTGTATAGCAGCTCAGAAATTAAGTATATATGTTTCTGGTGAAAGTTGGAGTTACATCTTACCTCCTGCAGCAACATGTGATCACCTCTTTGTATTTTCTTACAGCTGGTAACCAGAAGGACAGTAAGCCCAGCCCCGCTCCTCCTCAGAGGACCAGTGCAGGAACACAACAGAAGAAAGTTACTCCACTTCAGGCCCCTGCAGGCCCCTCACCTATAGTGCTGCCACTTAATATACCTGTGACCACAGTCAAAACCGTATCCCCCTCCCTGACAACAGTGGCTCCTCAACCTGTTATAGTTAATAATCAGGTATTTTCAATGAGATTTAATAGTCAATAGGAATTAAAAAAAAAAGACATTTCATGTTGATTTTCTTTTCTTCTTTAAGGGGTTTATTGTCACTTCTCCACAATTAGCAAACAGCAATGACCTTATTGCCACTCTTGGAACCCAGTATCCCCCTGGAACATCATTTACAATTGTTCCAGGTAAATCCTGGTTAGCTGTGCTTGTTAGCCGATTTGAAATCAACAGGTTACAGCTAATATTTTTTTGCTTCTGTTTCTCAGCCCCTCGGCAGCAGGTTTTTCAGCAGGTCTCTTCAGCCACGGGTTTGCCTGGTGTGGTCCACCGGCCTCAGGTTCAGCAGATCAGAAACAACGTGGTGACTCTGGCGAATGTCCAGAGCCCTGCCGTATATTCAGCTCAGTCTAATCAGCTGCAGCCCCAAAGGTCCAACATGCCGTCCCTTCAAAACGTTACTGGGAAGGACTTGAGTGGTATTTAGCTTTATGTGCTGTACAAACTTTACTTTAGCATCAGCTGGAAGTGATTGAGACCACAAATGTTTCTGTTTGACCACATTCAGATCAGAGCTCAGTCAAGCGGGGATTGATGGCATCGGAGGTTGACAGAGTAGTAAAAAGAGTCAAAATTGATTCTGGTAGGTTTTCACCCCAAAATTATCATACATTTAGGATTTTCTCGTTGTTAAAATAGTGCAAATTGTCATTTGTAATATTTCTCACTTTTCTGTGCAAAAGTAACCATCCAAGTGGAAAATGGCGTTTTAAAGAGAACCTGTTCCAAATGTCATGAAGACTTTCCTTCAGAGGAGGCTGTGAACTTTCATATGGTGGTGAGTAAACTTGCAAAATCATGCAAGAGTCAATCTTTAAGAAAATAGGCTTGTTTATTTTTAAGTCTATGTACAGTTGTCTGGCTGATAATCGATCTTTTATAAAGCCTAACTTAACGATTCCGATTTTGGCTGATACCAGTTTTTTGTCGGAGATGTTACTTAATATATCAAGAAAGTTGCTGAATTGGAAACAGTGGCGTGGTTATTAACTGTAAATGTGCAGACATGACTAGGTCTGCAGGCTTGTCAGTAAAACCTCTCACAGGAGAAAAGAAAAGCACAGTGGTTGATTTTTAGACCTTTTAGACGCCGATCCACCGACGTTGATAACGTCGGCTTCAAATTGGCCGATCAACGATCTCCCAAAATTAAGGAAATAGGCACCAATAAATCGGCTGGCCGATAAATCTGGTCACCCCATCTATATGCCCCTTATTACCGTACAGTACGACAAATGTGCGCTGTGGAACTAAAGCTTGTCTTTATATTTCAGCGTTGTTGTGCGACTGCAGGAGGTGCAGCTGCGTCAGCTCCGAGCATCACCAACGCTAACAAACTCATCATGCTAGTCGCAGATTTCTACTATGGAAACTTTGAAGGAGATGCAGAAAAACAGGAGGCACAGAAGACCAACACAACCTTCAAGTGCCAAAGCTGTTTGAAAGTTCTCAAGAACAACATTAGGTAAGTTTGTTGTTTTATAAATGGGTGCACTTTAATTTATATCCAGAGATCAAACATGCGTCATCAGTAATTCTAGCTCAATACTTAACTTCAAAACAAGAATGTTTTGTGTTTTAGTTTTTAGTAAACTAATCAGCATGGAATATCTAACACTTTACTAACGGTTGTAGAGGTAAAGAAAATCCATAATAATGTCAGTTAATGTCTAACTATTTCTTATAGTTAGATATCATTAATCATTAACCTTTAAGAAAATGACTACATACTATTTAGAGAAGAAGAATCAATAAAAAACACTTTTTCAATATATTGGTAAAAATGGGTTACAGATGTTAAAGTTATCAGGAAGAGAATAGAAGATGTAAGATTTTGTGGCTTTTTAATTATTAAATGAGAACTTTTAGGGGTCAAAAAAAGCAATCTAATTATTTAAAAAGTCACTGGAGATTTAAGCCACATTAAAGACTTAAGATGGTCCTAATGAGCTTTACTCAAAAATAGTCAGCATAGGAAATGATACATATAAATAATTTGAATGCCTTGTAACAGTGTGATATTTTTCCCGTTGTGACTTATTCCTTTAATGAACAAAAGTTTCTCTTTGAGAATTTGATTCTTTACGTGTTTCTGGAATAGGGGTCATCATATGACATTGATCAGCCAATCACTGTTACCATGGCAACGTATCAACAGTGTCCTTAATGTGGGTTACAGAAGCAAAACTGCACAAGTGTAGAAGCACTTGTGCAAAACTGTTAGAAAAACAGTCATTATTTTTAGAAACTAAGACTCTTTAAGGGTGAAAGTTTTTTTTTTATTTTTTAGATTAATTATATAATCCAACTG
Organism: Poeciliopsis retropinna; assembly: GCA_010277075.1. NCBI lineage: Eukaryota > Metazoa > Chordata > Actinopteri > Cyprinodontiformes > Poeciliidae > Poeciliopsis > Poeciliopsis retropinna. The sequence continues at coordinate 14,672,497 of VMRM01000006.1, read as the reverse complement.
AAATGGAGGGAGAAGCTTGTAGGTGAAAGGTACATTTTTAAAGGTGAGCTTCATGTGGATAAATCTGTTTTTTGCATCTTAATATCTTGTCTGTGCTTGGAATCGCAGTATATTTCTTTTTTGTCTTGTTCATTAACATTTTTGAGTCAGACCTTTTCCATCGGTGAGTGGTTTGTGAAATCTCCATCACACAGTGATGAGCATGTTCTCAAACAGCACCTGAGGACTTTAAGGAGTTCCTCTGAAATATATCTGTCTTGTGCAAACGCCGGAACAGTGCACATCCTTGTCTGCCCTAACTTTCCTCTCAGATGGATGACTGCATCACACCGTTTTCCCTCCTGGGCCTAAAGATGAAAAATGACTTCTAGTTTACTTGGCGTAAAAACTGCCCCTTTGATTAAATAACTTTGCTTCAGAACATTGCAAAAAAAGCTTCTGTAAGCTGCTTTTAATGGGGAAGCACATTTGTACTGGTACGGCACTCTTCACAGTCGGGGGTCATAGTTCATCCACAAGAAAATTTCTGTTGGGGGAGCTGAGGCTGCAGAATGCTGAGGCTGAAAAATGGGCTGCGCCTTGTCAGGGCAGCGGAGGCAGGTAGCTGCAGAGGTGCTGAAAGCTGCCATAAAGCACTGCATCATTAGGAAGAACAAAAGCATTCCCATATAATTGCTGATATTATAACGCCCATTATACATACTTAGAAAGTGAGTTGTGGGGAGATTTCTTCATTTATCTTAAAACCCCCAAGGATCGGGACTAATGTACACAAGTCATGAATAATTAATTATCTCTCCACATCCTAATGACGTTTATTTTCTTTGAGAAACTAATATGCCAAAAAATGTAATGAAAACCGAATTTCTTTGCGTTTTAATGAACTTGATGTATTTAGCACAACATATTTGTTCATTGGTTTTGAAGTTGTCTTCAATTTTATTTTTAAATCAAATGTTTAAAGGGAACTTATTAAGCATTTAAACATACACCTAGCCATTTTTTTCTTCAATAATTTATATTTTTTGGTGTCTGGAAAATTAGCTGTTTCAAACACTTCTTAAGTCACAATTTGCACTGCACCATTACCTAGCAACCCCAGCAAAGCCCAGCCTATCACGTAGCAACCCAAGTGGCGCTCTATCATGTTTGGTCCGCTGATTTTATTGTTGTATGCGATGTATAATGGCTACTGGAAAAGACAAGTGTTTTGTTGTTAGCTTACTGTTCAGAAACCCCCGTGTTGCATTTTTGTTGGCTGTGCAGGAGGCTCCACTTCTGCTTTTCAAAGATGTACAGTTCTATAATTGTTTTTAGGCAGATCTAACCAGACTAAATTCTCATTATCTAAGAATAATTTTGTGTAAAAACAATGTAATGAACATGTTTTGTATATACTTATCCTAACTTGTTCCAGAAGCATAACAGGTCACCTTTAAGCTTCTTTTTACCTCAATGTGTAAAATACATCTTTGTATTTTAAGAACTATAGCTTCTCCAGACTCAGTATCACCTCCACCTCTTCTTGATGGTAATAAATAGTATGTTTAACTGATGGTATGAAGTCAGCTTTAATGCAAATCTTTAAGGTTGTTCTTGTTTCAGCTCCACTTTCGTTCCCACTGACACCAACACCAACGTCAAACTAAAACTTAAATGAGATGACTACAATAATGAGATAAAAATGTTATAAGACATATAAACATACTTCGCTGGCTGGCTCTTCTTTCAAAGTAGAAATGAGGTTTTCAATAAATTCTTTAAACTTAAACAGCTTTTCTACAGCCACTTGCTTAAGTTTTCATATGTCATGGATCTTTTTTCTGGTGTCCCAGCGAACATGCTGGATTGCACTTCCTACTGAAATCTTTCAAAATAAATGTCACAATAACAAAAAATATGCATAATACAAAATGGTATAATACTGTCTGTATAAACTAAAATTATGGCAGTAAAACTCAGGCTGTGTCTGTCTTCCTGTGCAGGTTCATGAACCACATGAAGCACCACCTGGAGCTGGAGAAGCAGAACAGTGAGAGCTGGGAAAGCCACACGACCTGCCACCACTGCTACAGGCAGTACATGACTCCCTTCCAGCTGCAGTGCCACATCGAGAGCGCGCACAGCCCAATTGAATCTTCAAGTAAAATAGCATGATCCAAACACCCCAGATGTTTTGATTTAATGTCGGGGCGTTGATGACGTTTGTTTGTTCTCACTTTGCAGCCAACTGCAAGATATGCGAGCTGGCGTTTGAATCGGAGCAGGTGCTCCTGGAGCACATGAAGGCCAACCACAAACCCGGTGAAATGCCTTATGTCTGCCAGGTCTACTGCTTGTCATTATTGTTCAGCTATTGCTTACCTAATGTTTCCTGAAAAGTGGAAGCCAGACGCTAACGTTGTGTCCAACTGACTCCACAGGTTTGCGATTACAGGTCTTCCTTCTTCTCAGACTTGGAGGCACATTTCCGAAGTGTCCACGAGAATACAAAAGACCTGCTCTGTCCGTTCTGCCTCAAAGTGCTGAGAACGAGTCACATATACATGCAGCACTACATGAAGCATCAGGTATGACGCTAATAGAAATTAGCAGCAAAAACATAATAATAGTGGTGGGACTTGATTAAAATTTTTCATTGACTTAATCACAGGATAAATTGCACTTTAAATGAAAACCATATGCTGACAAAATAAGCAAAATTTTTAATTCAAAAACTGTTTTTGCTGCTAACTTATTGAATAAATAGACATATAAGCTCAACAATAAAGACATTTATTGCTTAACTTCTTTGAAAACATACTTATTTAGGAATGTGGACTATAAGTGTTGGGGATAGCTCATATTCTTATATACAGTATATTTGATATTTTAGGCCTGAATAGCTTAACATTGGCCAACTCATTTTTGTTAATATTTTTAAGCGTCCCATAAACAGATGTCTTTTTTTATTATAAATATTATTATTCAAAACTGAACCCCTAGGTGGGACAAGGGAAGCGGCTTTATTGTCTGTGACCTTTGCTTCCAGATGTCGCTTGTGCGACACACTTAAGGCTGTACTAGAGACGCAATACAAAGGTTCCTGCTCAGGACTTCTATATCTTAAAAAAAAAGAAAAGTGTTTTACATTTTAACGCATTTAAATCTTTGAATTTATTTATTTTTTTTAGTTCCAGGTTAAAGTCCTGGCCATAAATTAATTATATTGGAACAATAAGAGGAACAAATGTTTGGTAGAGGTAAAGATGTGAGTTAAAAACCTTGCTAAAGCTTCCTAAAATGTCTCTTGGAGGTGAAATTAGATTTGACCCAAAGCTTCCGCTCTTTCGGACTCTTCTACTGCAGTAACCCTCTTTGGGGTTGTCTAACAAGGTAAATGTAATAAACATTGTTCTATTTCAGAAAAAAGGGATCCACCGATGTGGAAAATGCAGACTACATTTCCTCACCTACAAGGAAAAAGCGGAGCACCGGACTCACGTCCACAAGACTTTTAGGAAGCCTAAAGCGTTGGAGGGTCTTCCTCCGGGTACAAAGGTCTGAATCGGTCAACAATATCAATTCGGACGTTTTACTTTAGTTCAACTGGCTGAATCCATGTTCTGTCGTTGCTGCAGGTCACAATCCGGGCCTCGCTGACAGGAAAGGGACCGATAATGCCACACGGCTCCAATCGATCAGCCGTTACTGTGACTCCAGAGCCGACGGGTTTTCCAAACTTCAAAGTGAAGGCTCCGGTAAACCTATCCAGGTCTAAAATAAAAGACCCTAGGTTGGGAAAGGCCAAGTCTACGTATAGCAGAAAGCAAGAACGTCGACCTTCCAAGCACAACCTGGCACTCAAGAATCTCAGGTTCGTTAAGGATTCACTGCATGGTTCTCTAAATTCACAGACAGCTTCAGCTGAAACACACAAGACGAAGCAGGAAGCTGAAAAGCTTATATAATGTTTTATATAGTGTTAAAGAGCTAACCTGATAGAAAACACTCTGAGAATGAAGTAGAAACATGAAGTTCCACATTCCATGTTTTCTTGACAGACAAAATTAATTAGGGTTTGCAATCCACAGACTCTCATTATGGTTTAAGTTAATTTTATGGCCAGCCTATATTGGGGTTCCTAAGTATAATATAGCAAAATGTCCTGGTGTAAAATGGTGTTATATTTAGATATTTTGGCTAAGATTTAACTTTGCTGACTTTAAACCTGAAGATAATCTTAAAGGAATGACTGATATTTTTTGTCCTGTGTTTTCAGTGCCGGTGACGGGTGCTACACATGCATCGAGTGTAACAGCGAGGTCGATGACTTCTTTTCTCATTTTCCAATGCTCTCAAACTGCGGCGCATGCACGTACCGAACAGGGTGTAAAGTGTCTTTCGGGAATCACATGATAAAGTAAGGAACAAGTTGTTGGTTTTTGCTTTTAGCCACTTTCTGTACCGTGACCATCACAAGCAATCTGACTTTGCCTCTTCACCCCCTTTTATTAGATTTCATAGCACCATCAGCAAACAGAGGATTTTAAAAATGGATCGCAGAAAGACTTCACCTGGAATAAAGTAAGGAAGCTTTTTCTCATCTCTAAAGGCAAAAGATCTGAGGCGGAAAATGACGGGAGATTTCTTGTTTTTGTTCAGATTAACCCTCATCTGTCTCAACTGCGATCTACTTGTTGATGCGTCCGGTGGAGACCTAATGTCCAAGCATTTAACTGATCAGCCGCATCACACATGTAGAGTCATTCAAGAAAAAGGTTTGTATTTTTTAATTCTGAGGCCTGATACAAGCTTTCTTATAATTGTGAATAAAGAAAGATTTGTTTCTTTCTTGGTTTAACTGAACAGACATCAGACCTGAAGACAAAGACCAGGACAAAGTGTGAGTAGAAACTCTTACTGGCATTAAATCTTACAGTACTGCTGTTCTACTTAAAGGGACTTACTGGTGGCCCACATGAGCAGCCATTAGCTGTTTTTAATTTACAAATTTAAGAAAAAGTAAGAAAGTTGCTTCATCTAGCAGAGAAACACAGCCAAACATTACTGATGTGAGTCAGTAATCAAATTATAACAAGTTCATCACATCTTTTGCACAAAATCGTTCTTGGATAATAAGATTTTAGCCTGCCTATTTTGAGCTCCTTTCAAAGTGAGCTGTTTTAAGGTCTCTTGTCACTTTAAGTCAAAATAAATAAATCAGGTCGCATTATGTCAAATAAAAAAAAATAAAAAAATATATAAATTGGAATTGGGTCGCTTCAGGCTGCAGTGTGAACGCAGCCTAAGTCAGCAGCAAAGTACATTTGTTTTTTCCAGCAGCCAAACCAGTGAGTGAAAACCAACTGGCCAAATGTAAGGTAGTTCCTTTGGGTTGCTAGGTAACCGTCTAGGTTTGGCTGGGGTTGCTAGGGTAACGGTGCAGTGCCCCTTGAAATGTGGCTTTAGAATTTTTCCAGACATTAAAAAAGACATTACTGCCAAAAAATGACAAGATGTTTTCTTTCTTGTTTGTTTTAAGGGCTTGGGTTGTTTTTAGTAGTACAGACCCAAATGGAAGAACAAAAATGTGAATTTTAATATCCTTTTTTATTTAATTTGACACAGACATATCCAGCAGTCAGCAGATGACAAAGAGACGGTGACCCCCTCGCCAACAACAACAGCTTTAGAGCCAGAAGAAACGGACTCGCAGCCATCTGATAACGACATATCTGCGAGTGAGACACCTGATGATGCCGACTGGCCCGAAGTAGAGCAGAAACTACCAGCAGAGGAGCAGAAAACCAACTCGCCAAATCCCAGATCGGAGGAAGGCTTTGAATTAAAACAGCTGTGTTCGGACGCCGCTTCGCCGTCTTCATCAGATGTGCTTCTGATTCCCTCTGAGGAGCCTGAGGGTCACACAGAGAGCCTGCACGTCAAGGAGCAGCTGTCCGTCTCAGACGGTTTGCTGGATCCAGTGACTGGAGAAAAAACACCTTAAATTATCTAACAACAGCTGAAGAAAGCAGATGATTCTCTAAAGATCTGTACGTTGTTTTCAAAGTGCGATGAAAATATAAATTTTTTTTTGTCCTGCTTTGGCTGTTCTGGACTTTGGTTTACCAACAAGAACAATCATTTAAAATATAGTTCAAAGGTTTTTCACCACATGTCTTTTTAATAAAAAAACGATTAAATGCATCCCTGCTGATTCCAGGGTACTGTCTGTTTGCCACTAGACTTGAATGTTTTAGGCTAATTCTGTGTTTCTTAAATGCTGATGTAGTTTTTGCAGCACAAAGGTTAACATCGTTTATGAAACTAGATAATTGTGCTCTTCTTTTTTTTTTTTTAAAAAAAAAAAAAAACATTGGAAATTAAATTTATTTTAATTGCTTTTATTTTAATGACTTAATTGAAATATATCTTTAAAATGGTTTTATTTTGAGAGAAAGATTTTCTGTTACGCTTGTGCATGTAGTCATCCTCTATCCATGCATTAAACAAATAACACAGTTGGTTTGGGAGATTGTTTTAGCAGTGTGTGAACCTTTGCAGAAAAATCCATTTTTAATTTAGACTTTTTATTTATTTTTTTTTAAATGATCTGAATTAGGTTTTACTCTAACATCAGTCTTAAACCTAGTTTTAATTTGTAGTTTGGTCATTGTGTGATTTTTTTTATTATTATTATTTTGTGATCTTCCATCTGCTGAAGCAAACTTTTTTTTTTACTAAAATGTTCAATTGTTTACATAAAAGTCCTGAGCGTGAGTAGGTTAAAGTATCGCCTTTCATTCAGTATTGACTGATAGTTTGCAACATCCCAGACTCGCGTATTCTTCACTCTGCTAATTTTTAACCATGATTGAAATCATGAGCAGAAAATCATCTGGGATCTCATAGGAAATGTTTCTGGTGCAGCTTTGTGAACGACGTGGCTCAGACGAGCACAGTGGGAAAATATTTATGTACGTTTTCTGTCTTAACCAGGCTGAAAGTCCCTCGTAAAAGAGATGTTAAGATGTTCCCTTCAGAAAAAGGTGAAAATGACAAAAGTCATTTCCTTGTTTTTAATTCTTTTTACATGTAAAAAAAAAAAAAAACTACCCTGTAAATACATTTACTTCTATGTATAAATGTTTTTGATGATATCCCTGCTATATTCTCTATATACATCACATTATGCCGGAATCTGCATTGTGGATTATAGCAAGTTTTCTCAGTTTTTTCTTTTTTCCTGTAAATAAACATTGAATAGAAGACTTGTGTGTTAATCTTACTTTAAATCAATTGGTGTATTACACCTGCAACTTGTTAAATATATCAAATAATAAATCAAAAATCAGTTAATTGAATCTCCTTTGGACCAATTCTGAGTCAGTGAAGTCACTTTTCTTTTGTTGAAAATGGAAATTTGTTTTCAACTTACCTGGTTAAATAATTTTTTTTTAAAAATCGAAACTTTTTGAACTGGTTTAGTTCCTAGTGTAAATATGTACACTTTAAGACAAAACAATTTCCCAGCAAGATATAGAACCTTGTTTTAAATAAATAAATCTTTAATATTAAAAAAAGTACTAATTCCACTGGCAGAAGTAGTATTTTTTCCATCATTAATAAAAAAATTACTTAAAACAAATTCCTAATTCCAATATGTGGCTGAAAAGTTGCTTGTTGATTTTGTCTTGAAATTTTAAGTATACTAAGATAGTTGCCTGAGAAACTTGACCAAAGCTACAAGGTGTTTCTTTGCTTTGGGGTTAACATAATAGAACGTCATTTTGTCAGAATCGAATCACAGCAGCTTCTAAAATTTAATGTATTAGCTATGGCTTGAGGTCACCATTAAGCATTTTTGATCCACTAAAGACTCAACAAAAACATCCATAGTTGAGTCCAGTGTTTGAGGCGTTAAAAATGAGGCTCTGGTTTATTGTCAGGAGTTTTGATGGCATGTTGCAGCAGACGGAGTGCCGGGTATGGCTGAATATACGTAATTTATGCAGCTTCACATGTGTTTCTAAAACAGATTTAAGCAGACGGCTTCCTCTGCAATGAAACACCTTCAATACAGGTGAAGACTTCAGAAAACAATGGTTCTCCTATTGACCACTAGATGGCGGTATTGTTGTGGTGAATTTTGTAGGTTTGATTAAAAACACTTTTGGTTTAACTTTTTTTTTTTTTTTTTTTAAAGTTTATTAGTTTTTATTTAGACTGTTAACATATATTCAACTCGTAAAATACAACTTAATAGGAAACAAGTTACAGTGAACTAATCAAATCCAAACAGTTCACAATACAAAACATCTCTAAAAGGAGCATGTTGAAGTATTTTTCTTAAAACAAAAAACATAGGAATACTTAAATAAATTGTGTATATCTCCATGTTCATGACTTCCCCCAGTCCAGAGCTTTTATGAATTCCTCTTCTGCGAAGGACAGCAGCTTTGCAGCTTCAAAGTGCATCTGCAACACAAAGTCATATTACGTTTTCAAAGAGAAAACACGAACACAGCGCGGGTGTAAAGTAAAGATCCTCACCCTTTGTCTTTTGAGAATGTCGATCAACTTCAGTTGTTTCTTGAAACCGGCAATAAGTTCAGTTTTCTGCTTCTTAAGAATCTGGTTTTCAGCCAGAAGATTTTCTTTACTTTGTTGTTCTTCACTGATTTTGTCCTTGTTTAACACACAATAATTAAGAAGTTATATTTCAGCATAGAACAACTTTTCATGCAAGACTTTAGGTGTCATATCACATGAAATTAGGAATATATAAAATAATTTAAGAACAACATTTTACCTTCCATAAAATAAACTTGAATTATTAGCTACTAAAATCGTAGCTAGTAAGCATTTGGTCACTGGTGTCATATTTTAAATTATTTTGTTAAAAGCTAGAAGCAAGTCTGGGCTACTAAAGTTTTTATTCACACACATAAACCTTAAACTATAAATCATATTTCTAAATATGATCTCTGACCAAATTCACAAACTTCTGACACCACAACTAAAATGATTCTAAGGTCTCTAAGATTTTTCTCATGCAAAGAAAAATACTCTTGGATAACCACTAGTTTTTGTTAAAGACATGTGGCATGATGAGTACAATTACTCACATGATGCAAATAATGATAACACAGATTTCTGGTGTTTAGTATTAATCCACTATGAAAAACAGTCAGGTTCTTACCTTGTTTACTTGTTTTGTCTTAGCGAGCTGAGTCTTCAGTTTCTCCACCTCCTCCACAGCTCTGTTCAGACGAACCTCCACGGTGCTGTGGATGAGCGCCGCTTGCTTTTGGGATCTCGTCAGAGTTTCTACTTCCTGTTCAAAGCACAGCAGACATCACTGTTATGAGTTCTGATCAGATTGCACGAGCAATGAAGGCCGCTGTCATTTCTGACAGACTTGTCTAAGCCGTTCCGTAGACACAAACCTTGCTTAACGCAGACACTTGCAGCTGGAGATCGTCACATTTTCTGGCCGACTCTTCAGCTAAGGCTTTCTGCTTCTCAGTCTGTGTTTGCTGGATGTTGATGGTCCTCTGCAGCCGGACTCTGTCCTCCTCGAGCTCTTTAATTTTTGCAGCCAGCTTTGAATTTTCGTCTTCCTGAAAGGTGAGGAACATTTTCTAAATACCAGTAGTCTGTTTATTTTTGGAGCCTGAAGTTATAAATAGTGCAGGATTTGTATTTTAGCCTCTTCTTTACATTTATGGTGATAGATAAGATTACATTGAAGCAAAATGAATTACTGGAATGTGTTTTATTTATTTATTTATTTATTTATTTACCTTCTTATGATAATCACAAGAAAGCACGTCGATTTCTTCTTGCATAATTCGAAGCTTTGCCTTCAACACTCGTGTTTGAACATCAGAAACGGCTGCAAAGGAAAATAAAGTGATCACAGCAAATAATTACTCATTCTACAACAATCAATAAATATCAAATACTAGACACACTGATCAATAATTTTCTAACAGTACTTTTTAAATTTAAAACAGCAAACTAACAATAATGTGCATCTCTACATCTAGCGCTTTCAGAATAAGAGCACAAAAGTTTGGGTCCTTCCAAGCTGAATAATGAAATGTTTTCTAATTTGTTCAAATCATTTGTATCAACAAATAAATGTGACTTCATTCTACTTTTGTCATCCCCTGATCCTCCGTGGTCTTCAGTAGTGTTCACTACGTTGTCCTCGACAGACGCCATCTCCTCCAGGCCTAGAATAGTCTTTGCTAAGAACAGATCAGTTTCATCCAATGCAGCATCATCATCGTGAGAGTCCTTCGATGTTCTAGAATAAACAATATTCCCTTTTTAAGCCATCACAATAAACAAGGATGTAACTGATAATGCAAATAAAAGTCAAACTCACACTGTTTTACTTTGTGGCTTCTTTCCTTGTTTCCCAGCATTCTTACTCTGTGTTGCTGGTGTGACCCCTTTTCTGCTCACCTTTTAAGGAATACACAAATCACATTGAGCAACAATATTATTAGATTTTTTTTATTATTACATTGTTCAGCTAGAAGGAAAAGCTGCCCAAGATTAAAAAGCAAACATCTGACCAAGAACCAAAGTTTTCTTTCTGGACTAATACCTTCATTCCAGGATCCTGCACAGCTCTTGGTTGAGATTTTGAGTTTCTGTTGCAGAGGAGTCGGACACACACATACACACATAGCACCTGCTTTGTTAGTTATATTATTTTCATGAACAACAAAGATCTGAATGTATGTGCCTGCACAGTGGATCTCCCTACGCACATTGTTCAGCGTGCTCTGCCCTCTTGCAACAGCTCTTACCTGAAACCATCTCCAGCCTCCATTTCCAAGGTGAATTCATTAGAGAGAGGATATGACAGAACTTCATTTTGCTCTCTCTAAAATCCCACAAACAGAAAATTTTTACTTTGATTGCTACAAGAAATAAATGCATGACATTTTCCCTTTTAGGTGTTGAAATTTGCTTGATTAGATTTCAAATCTGTATTCAAGACTCACCACGAGTTGCTCTGCTTGTCTCACCAGCTCCGATGTTTTGGCTTCAAGCTCAGCATTTAACAGCCTGACGGAAACAAGAGGATGCATAAAACAGTTTGAACACAAGTCGTGAAACTTTTGATTATTTATTTGTTTTATTATTATTGGAGCCTTGCAACAAAATTTCACTAAATATGTAGATTTTAAATGAAGACCTGAATGACTAAAGTATGTTTATGGTGAGTGTATTTTACCATTCATTGGGAGGAATAATTACCTACTTGCTTTTTAAAAAAATAAAATAAAATAAAATAAAAGGGGGTGGGGGTAATATTTTACTTGTACTGCTCCTCCTTGGCAAAAATGTCATCAGTATGTTTTTCTGTTGGACTGGAGTTACAGCTTTCCATTGGTTTAGCTTCTACCTTCTTGCAGCTATCAGCTGTACTGGATGATGGAAGCTTCTTGGTCTGTAACACAAAAACAAACTACAGAACTGAGTCACAGAGAGATTTAGTATTTAACCCCTGGCTTTAGAAGCACTGTGATTGAATTTTATTTTTGTCTAAACTCGGCATTTTGTAAATAGTTTGACATTATCCACTTCGAGCACAATCACAAAACGGGGGTAAAATTATCTTTAAGGAGATTTAAAATATTTAAAAAAATGTTCTTTAAGCATTCTCTCAGCTTAAAGAACTCGAACTTTTCTAACACCCAAAGTTCAATCTGGTCATTACATACCTGCGAAATAACAGCTTTAGCATTTTTCTTTCCACTTTTGTCCGTCATTATTGTGGCTAACTCCGGGTTGCCTGGCAACAACTGTTCAATGGCCGAAAGTACGGAAGCTCCTGAAAGACATTTGGGTGGAATTTCAGCGTTTAGCAACAAACGTGAGATTACTGCAAAGTCTTCTTGAACGAAGACACATGCCCGCTATTTTGATCAAATAAATACCGAATACGGTGATTTACTGAGGTCATATTTCTTCGGGAACAGTAATTAAATTAATTACAACAACATTTAATTTCCCTTTGGGGTCAGTAAAAAAATTTTGAATTGAATTTAATTGAATATAACAGTTTAGACATGAAACATTGACTGGGGAGAGGTGTTGTGATAACTCTTATGGACCTAAGAGATAAGATAATAATAACAATATGTATTCCTTTTCTCCACATCCTTCACATTTGATGTTGTTTTTTCTTCTTCCCCCATTTGGTGTATTGCAAAAAATGTGTGCTGCATAACACAAACGACTGTACAGGAATTACCTGGTGTCATTACATATCAACCATATGAGATATTACTTGGAGGGCCAATCTGGTGTCATAGTGGGGAGACACTGTTTTCACTCACAGTAGGAGATATTCAATTCTATTTTTTTAATTTCACTAATGTTTTGAATTCAACCAAGAGACAAAAAATAAATCTGCTGAATCACATGAAGACAACTTTGGACATCTGTAGTCTTAAAAAAAAACCTTTTACATGGTACACATATGCTAACAGGCTACTAACAATAAAAAATGGATGCTGAAATTGCATCTAAAAGCTGTTTCAACAATGTGAGTACATTTGTGCAACTAGGTTATTTTTTCATTTTTGTACATTTCTCCCCATTACTTGTTCAGGTGAATTGTACAGGATAAAAGCCACATTTAAGGTAGACAAAGTTTGTCAATTATTTATTGTTGTTTTGTTTATTGTGTGCAAATTTCTTCTCAAAACTTTACAGCCTAAACTGGTGTGAACATTTCACAGTGAAAACCAGAGCACAACAAAAGAAGTCGCTTAAATTAAGACCAGATTATTGACATTGCACATTTCAGCAACAAGCCTGTTCAAAGTATGAAAGCAAACAATAAACAGTAAATTTCTCAAATGTCATCAAAAGTTTATTACTAATCAAAGTAAGCTCTAAACATGCTTTAGAGCTTAAGTTCCTTTGACCTAAAGCAACTCAGTGTTTCAGCTGTAGTGGAGCATAAAAACTTAATGCTACTTTATATGTTTCAAAAAAACTTCGGAGTGAATAAGTGAACAAAATATTAATCAATGCAAGTTCAAACTGAGGTTGTTTAAGACAGGATTATATTTACAGTGTAGCCCCATAACATGAAGAAATGACTTTTTAAGAAGTCAGAAGGACAGTGAGGATCATGTTTATTCTGTCTCCAGCATGGCCTTGATGAACTCCTCCTCCGTGAAGGACAGCAGCTTTGATGCCTCAAGGTGCATCTGCACACAAAAAGTGGCGTAATGTTTTTAAATACGAAACAAACCACACTGATTACAACAGTCACATTAAAATACTTACTATCTGTCTCTTCAGAATGTCGATCAGCTTGGTTTGCTTCTTGAAACCCAAAATAAGATCATATTTTTGCTTCTTAAGGTTTTTGTTCTCAGCCAGCAGATTTTCTATCGTTAGATTTTCTTCATTGCTCAGGATCTGGATTAACACAAGAAATCAAAATGATTAAATTAAGTTCAGTTGAGTTCAGTTTATTTGCATTGATCTAAGTCACAATAAATGTGGTCTTGTGACTTTACAAAAAAAAACATTGCATATACAGAAATATAGAGTAAATTCAATCACTCCCCCCTGATCATTAGTTTCTAGCTGTTAGGTGAAGCTGTTCTGCTGGTTTTTGATCTCTTTAAATCCTAAGATAAAGACTTCTGATTTGTATTAAAACATCACTCAGATGGGTTCAGAGTCACCCGCTGGTAATGTAATGTAGAGCCGTGTATCATCTGCATAGTTATTGCAGTTAATTATTAATTCTTATAATCTGAGCTAGTGTAACAATTGTCCACAGTTCTCAATTGGATTCAGTTCAGGTGAGGAAGTTTTTCATCTGGCGAGTATGTAATGGAGCTCAGACTTATTCCTGCACCTCTGCTTGAATAGTCTCGTCTAATAATTGGCAGCATGTCTGGGAGTTGATTTTGAGCCCAAAAGGTTCAACCAGCTCATACCAGAACCCCCATCTCCTCCTAGCAGGTGTCTGACTCAAAGTGGAGCTCTTTGCCCGTTACTGATCCACCCATAGATCCATCCATCTGGTCCACCAGAGTCACTCTTGTGTCATCAATAAAACCTTAGAAAAATCTGTCTACAGATATTTCTTGGCCCAATCTAGACGCGTCAGTTCATGCGCCTTGTTCAATACGGGTCAGGTTTCTATTTTCACAACACATTTCTGTTGAATATATGCAGCAAAATGTTTGATGGATCTATGATCATACCCCAATATCTCAGCAATTTCAAGAGTGCTGCCTCCATCTGATAGATTTTTGGTAATTTTTGACTTGTCAGATCAGCTAAATCTCTTTTTTGGCCCATTTTGCCTAAAGAAAAGAACCTGCCTAATAATTATGCACACCTTGATACCAGGTGTTGACCTCCTGAAACCCAATCTTACACAGATACTCATCACCTGCTAAACTGAAATAGTCTGAACAGATTACACTTTTTTCAGCTTGGAGTTCAAAAAAGACCAAAAATTAGGATCTGGTTAAAACACTCACTTGCCTAATAATTGTGCACACAGTGTAGAAGTATTATTATTAAACTGAACTCCCCATATTGGAGATTGGATAAACAATCTCCACTAGAGTCTGGAAACCTTTATTCTCTCTACTTTTAAAATACTATCTTCAATGTATTTTAGTTCCCTGTTGACAACTAATCAACTTTCTAATGCAATTTTATGTATTTCTACTAATTCCAAGTTTCTGTTTTTCTATCTCTAGTCTGCTGTATTTAATATAAAGTATTGAAATAAATTCAACAGACCTTCTTCTTCTTTGCCAGATTGGCTGCAGTCAGTTGACAGTTCATCTTCTCCACTTCCTCATCATAACCTCTTAGCAGCTTAGAGAAACAATGAAGGTTACTGTTCTTTATTATGGTAAATAGGGAACCATTCAACATTATTGTCAGAATTTAGACATTAAACTTAAAACAAAAGCTTCAAGCTCATGCTTCAGTTGCCACTGACACAAACCTTGCTTAACTCATACACTTGCAGATGAAGATTATGACATTTTTGGGCAAGATCTTTAATGGAAGCTTTCTGCTCCTCAATTTGTATTTTCTGGACATTAATGGTCTTCTGCAGTCTGGCTCGATCGCTGCCCAGCTTCCTATTTGTTTCAAAAAGCTTGTCAAATTCATCATTCTGAAAGAGGAGAATGTACATGTGTAAAGTCAGGCCAAAACCATTCAGACTCCAAGAAGATTTAGATTTAAACTTTTTTTAAAATCATTGTATTTACATTTTTATATTTATTATCTTGATATTTAGATACATTTAAAATTAAAATTATGTTGCATAAACAGGCTAAGAGACTGTTGTTGGTATATTTTGGGGAATTATAGGGCTTTTAAAATGAGGAATGAAAACATGCTGATAGTTCTAATAAAGTAAAGCTCCACAAAAGCAAAATAGGTTTGAACTACATGGGAGTTTTAGATTTATAACTCTACCTTACTATGATATTCATTGCAAAGCAGATCAAGTTCTTCTTGCACAATATGTAGTTTGGTTCTTAAAGTCCGTGTTTCGTGGTCAGAAAGAGCTGTAAAGAAAACTTTCAATAAATCACAAACATTAAGTTTATTGTGGATTTCAAAACAAACTGTGTTTTATACATATATACATATATGGGTGTGTGTGTGTATATGTGTGTGAATCAAACCATTTATTAATTAATATTAATAAATAAATCAAGGGTTTATGAGTTTTTTTGTTTTTTTTATTAAGTTGACTCAAACATTCAGCATTTAGTAAATTACCTGCAGCCTTTTTCTGAACATAATCACTAATTTTCTCCTCCTTTTCTTGGTCAGAATCCATGTATTTTGCTGTTACTGACACCCTTCTATTGGCCAAATTCTAAGGATTACAAAAATAAATCACATTTTTGGCCTCAACAAAAGGCATCTCCAGAATACTCACAATTTTATCCAGGAAAATATCTGGACTGATACCTTCTTTCCAGGGTCCTGCATGGTTCTTGCTTTGGACTTTGAAATCCTGCAGCAGAGAAGTTGGGCACAAACACATTTATCTTTGAATGAACAAAGATGTGTATCTGTCTACTAGGACGGCCTTTTCTGACGGTTCTTAACCGGAACTGTTTATCTTCCATATTCAAGAGCAGCATGTTGAATAGAGGTTGTGACTGGACTTCAATCTCCTCCATCTAAAACCCATAAGAATCTGTTTGCCTTTGAAAGAAAGCCTGATTGATTTCACATTTTCTCCCTCCATCAACAGGCTAACTTAGGTCTATAAGTTTCAATAAATTTGCCACATGAGTAAAAGCAAATATATATTTATAACCATAATTCACTCTGCTTGTTTTAGTAGCTCTGCTGTTTTGCCTGACTGGCACAGCAGAAAGCAAAACATGTTGCTTATGGATACAGTTCACAATTTATAGCAAGTACCAGCAGGAAAAAAATGTATTATTAATTTGTTAAAGAGAGATTTGTAAGTTAATCAGTCTTTTAATTTATTTCCGGTTGGAAGTGCAGCTTTAAAAACGAATGCTAATTTAATTTAAATTGTTGGTATATTTAATTTTGTAAGACGGGATACAATCAACACATAACAAAAACTGACAGGAACAAAACTGACATTTCAGGCCCTCTCTGGCCAGTACTGATTATTTTTGTGGCCAATTTTTTTTCTTTTTTCAATGACATACAAAAGCGGAACAGAACACTGATAGAAATAATACTTTTAGGTCCAACAAAAAAATGAAGAAATTGCAAGATTATTATGAATGAAAAAGCTGTCACTCACCTTCAGCTAAGGGTGAGTTGAAAGTTTTAATGCCTCGAGTGAATGTATCGCTTCACCAGGAGCCTGTCGAAACAAACTTGGCTAATTCTGATCTTAAGCTGATCGATTATCCACATTTTATTAGAACTGCAGTTGTAGGCGACGATTAAAACTAACAAAAACATCTCTCCTGAAAAGTCTTATTAAGAACATAGCAGTAAAAACTAGGCACACTAGCGGGTTTAAATCACAACGACTGAGTCGGTCCACTTCCAAACACTATTTATAAAACTTTAATTCAAGCTAACATATGTTTCTCCCGGCATTAACATAACAATCCAAGCATCACGTACCCGCTAAACGACGGCGTTATTGTTTTAATTACAACTTCTAACCCTGCTGTTTAACACCTCCGAAGACGCAGTTCCGGTTGCTTAGCAACGACTCCCAAAGTACGGAAGCTTCTGAAGGGCATTTGGCGAAATGCAAACCGCAAACAGACAGACATGTTTGGATGAATGTTTATGCTTCTTTGATGAAGTGAAATAAAACTGCTGAAGTTATTGAGGTCATATTGAGTTAATCTTGAAACAGGTGTTTCTATCCGTCATCAAGATCATTCGAAGTTCAAAAGTACATAAAATCTTGAGAATAACATGTATGAACTAGAAAATTCCTGGAGAAATTTAACCGGGGCCTGCCAAAGTGTGCCCGTCGGATTCTGATGCTAAACATTAGCATCAATGATAAAACAATGCAATGTAGCATGTGGACAATCACAAGAATGTTCACTAACATGTACTTGCACCATTCAGTATGTTAAAATGAGTGAATGAGCTAAAATTAGCCAAAATGCTAATGTTAGCATTAGCAAATGCTAATGTCAGTAGCATGTGTGGCATCACTAGCATGTTGTCTGTATTTGACTTACTCCATTCAATGTTAACCTGAGAGAAAATTATACTGCAGGATAATCTTATTGCACTGCCTATGGCAGTGCACTAGTGGGGGACAGTGAAATGCTAATGTTTGTGCTAAAGTTGATGCACCGTCTTGCTGCGCAAGACCTGAGAGAAAAAGATGATGTAAGATAATATCATTGCAGCGCCGCAGACGAATGTTAAGGCTTTTATTTTGAAATTTTCATTAAGCTTAATTTTAAATGTCCAAAGTAATCCCATGATTAACATTCATTGGGTCAAATGAGTTATAAAATGGCCAAAACAAAAATAAACTGATGTAAAAGTTTCAGGGCTTTTATTTTGAAATTTTCAGTAATCATCATTTCAAGGGGCCCAACTACTCCCATGTGTAACAGTGATTGGGTTTAATCAGTTATATTTTGCTCCAAAGAGCAATTATGTGATTTTAAAATTTTCAGGTCTTTTATTTTGAAATTTTCAGTACGCTTCATTTTAAAGGGATACACTAATCCTATGAGTAACAGTGTTTGGGATAAATCAGTTATCTATTGGTCAAAACAGCAAGTAGTTCTACATGTCAGTTCTGCCCTCTGTTTTAACTGATTTTTATTTAAAACTACAAATATGGAGAATTTGTAGTCCTAATCAGCTGTTTTAGCTGATTTTTATTTAAAACTACAAATATGGAGAATTTGTAGTCCTAATCAGCTGCTCGGCCCTGCTGTGTTCATAAATCAGGTATCTATTGGTCAAAACAGCAAGTAGTTCTACATGTCAGTTCTGCCCTCTGTTTTAACTGATTTTGATTTAAAACTACAAATATGGAGTATTTGTAGTCCTAATCTGTCGTCCTAATCAGCTGCTCGGCCCTGCTGTGTTCCGTTGCTATGGGAATGGATCCTCTGCCAACTGCCATGTGTGTGAGACAGAAAGGTGGAGAAAGAATTCTATCTTTGTGAGACACCCAGTCAGTTTGAATGGAAAAACCATTCCGAACAACTCCTTCCCGTTCGGGAACCGTGGCACGTATCGGAAAACGGTTTGAAGCGTATGAGAGGGCTATCTTTCGTCTCCGATAGTACCGCGAATCATATCTGTACATCACTCACAGTAATAACAGCGACGAGATAGAAATGGTTGTGCGCTGAGGTTTGACATTTTTGAGAAATACATGGAAGTCAATGAGGCCGAGGGTGTGAAAATCCTGTCGCATGACTTCGCTCTAAAGCACCTTGACAGAAATCCGTAAGCCCTAGGAAAATTTCGAAAACATTTTACCGGAGCAGACACTCGTATCGATGTTTTGACCGAGTTTGATACCGATAGGGCGATATTTGTGGGCGTGACGGCAATTTCAAAATTTATTTGGGGGTCAAAATCTCTCTGCTTCCCACACTCTAACGAGACGCCGGCTACACTCTAGTTCCCGCCGTTTCAAACCGACAAAAATTTTAAATCGTTTTTTGCTTTTTACTTCGCCATCGTAAGTCCGAATCCCCATAAAAGTAATAGCTCCAATGCCGGCGCCGAGCCGCACGTTTCGATACCACTTTTGTGGGTGGGCACGCAGCGGTATGAGCCGCATTAACGGTCACGGAAGAAGAAGTTATAATAATAATAATAACTAGAAAATTCCTGGAGAAATTTAACCGGGGCCTGCCAAAGTGTGCCCGTCGGATTGGACCCAGCTTGCTGATGCTAAACATTAGCGTCAATGCTAAGCTTGGCTAAAAAAATCACAGGAATGTTTACTAACATGGATTTGCACCATTCAGTCTCTTAAAATAAGTGTATATGCTAAAATTAGCCAAAATGCTAATGTTAGCATTAGCAAATGCTAATGTCAGTAGCATGTGGGGCATCACTAGCATGTTGTCTGTAATTGACTTACTCCATTTAGTACACGAAACATGGCTAATAAGCTTTAGACATAGCTAATACCTTATTTAAGGTAAAATGCTAATGCTAATTAGCTGCGCAAGACAGAGCCCTAACCTGAGAGAAAAAGATAATGAAAAATAATATCATTGCAGCGCCTGCGGCGCTGCCTTAGCCACAGACGAATGTTAAGGCTTTTATTTTGAAATTTTCAGTAAGCTTCATTTTAAATGTCCAAACTAATCCCATGATTAATATTCATTGAGTTGAATGAGTCATAAAATGCCCAAAACAAAAATAAACTGATGTAAAAGTTTCAGGGCTTTTATTTTGAAATTTTCAGTAATCATCATCTCACAGGGCCCAACTAATCCCATGTGTAACAGTGATTCGGTGAAATCAGTTATATTTTGCTCCAAAGAGCAATTATCTGATGTAAAAATTTTCAGGTCTTTTATTTTGAAATTTTCAGGAAGTTTGATTTTAAAGGGCTACACTAATCCTATGAGTAACAGTGTTTGGGATAAATCAGTTATCTATTGGTCAAAACTGCAAGTAGTTCTACATGTCAGTTCTGCCCTGTTTTAAAAGATTTTGATTTAAAACTACAAATATGGAGAATTTGTAGTCCTAATCAGCTGCTTGACCAAGTTATCTATTGGTCAAAACAGCAAGTAGTTCTAAATGTCAGTTCTGCCCTCTGTTTTAGCTGATTTTTGTTTAAAACTACAAATATGGAGTATTTGTAGTCCTAATCTGTATTCCTAATCAGCTGCTCGGCCCTGCTGTGTTCATAAATCAGTTATCTATTGGTCAAAACAGCAAGTAGTTCTACATGTCAGTTCTGTTTTAACTGATTTTGATTTAAAACTACAAATATGGAGAATTTGTAGTCCTAATCAGCTGCTCGGCCCTGCTGTGTTCATAAATGAGTTATCTATTGGTCAAAACAGCAAGTAGTTCTACATGTCAGTTCTGCCCTCTGTTTTAACTGATTTTGATTTAAAACTACAAATATGGAGTATTTGTAGTCCTAATCAGCTGCTCGGCCCTGCTGTGTTCATAAATCAGTTATCTATTGGTCAAAACAGCAAGTAACAGCAAGTAGTTCTACATGTCAGTTCTGCCCTCTGTTTTAACTGATTTTGATTTAAAACTACAAATATGGAGAATTTGTAGTCCTAATCTGTAGTCCTAATGAGCTGCTCGGCCCTGCTGTGTTCCGTTGCTATGGGAATGGCTCCTCTGCCAACTGCCATGTGTGTGAGACAGAATGGTGGAGAAAGAATTCTATCTTTGTGAGACACCCAGTCAGTTTTAATGGGAAAACCATTCCGAACAACTCCTTCCCGTTCGGGAACCGTGACACGTATCGGAAAACGGTTTGAAGCGTATGAGAGGGCTATCTTTCGTCTCCGATAGTACCGCCATTCATATCTGTACATCACTCACAGTAATAACAGCGACGAGTTAGAAATGGTTGTGCGCTGAGGTTTGACATTTTTGAGAAATACATGGAAGTCAATGAGGCTGAGGGTGTGAAAATCCTGTCGCATGACTTCGCTCTAAAGCACCTTGACAGAAATCCATAAGCCCTAGGAAATTTTCGAAAACATTTTACCGGAGCAGACACTCGTATCGATGTTTTGACCGAGTTTGATACCAATAGGGCGATATTTGTGGGCGTGACGGCAATTTCAAAATTTATTTGGGGGTCAAAATCTCTCTGCTTCCCACACTCTAACGAGACGCCGGCTACACTCTAGTTCCCGCCGTTTCAAACCGACAAAAATTTTTGATCGTTTTTTGCTTTTTACGTCGCCATCGTAAGTCCGAATCCCCATAAAAGTAATAGCTCCAATGCCGGGATCGAGCCGCACGTTTCGATACCACTTTTGTGGGTGGGCTCGCAGCGGTACGAGCCGCATTAACGGTCACGGAAGAAGAAGTTATAATAATAAAGAAACGTTCTATTGGGTGAAGAACAATATGTGCCTGCCATGCAATGCATGACAGTGACTTTGTCACTGTCTACTATGCATTGCTATGGGCAGGCCCCAATAATAATAAAGAGGCGTTCTATTGGGTGAAGAACAATAGGTGCCTGCCATGCAATGCATGAGGCTGTGACTTTGTCACTGCCTCCTATGCATTGCTATGGGCATGCCCCAATTATTGAAAATCTACATCATCACCTAAAATGTTTTTTCAATTATGATAAAGTAAATGTTAACGATAAAATTCTACCTTTTCCAAATGTTGTTTGACTAAATGTTGATATTGTGCCTTTGTTCTATTGACATTTGTCTATTGAACAACTTATAATAGACAAATGTCAAACTTTGATAAAAGCATTCATTTAATTGTACAGTTTTTAAAATGGTTTGTTACATCTGACACTGACCAAACACAGTACTTAAACTCTCCACCAGAGGGCATGGCACACGATTCAATACAGAAGGTTTTACAATGACCAGAAACCCCAAAATAAGATACTTTTCAAGGACACAGCTTTCATTTAACTACAAGAATGTCAATGTGTTCTCATCTGACAAATATCTGAAGGCAGAATGATGTATTTAGTGTCTTTAGTGTATTCTAATCAGCTACTAATGAGCAAATAATAGTCAAAGTAACATATTTCACAATGTAAACATTTTATCATCACTCCAACCATTGTTATGTGTAAGTTAAGGCAGACTTATGTGTTTCTGTGTAAGGTAATTCTCAAGTTTTATTAAAACAAGCCTTATCAATAACACATCATATTTTGTTTAAGGCATGTTCAGATGTATTTTCATTTGGCATCATGGTTTTTTTTTTGTGTGTTTGTAAGTGTTTCTGCAGGACTGATATAATTGAAGGGAACCCAAATTGGGACATTAAATCCTACTGAGAATCAGTGGAAACTGAGGTTGTTTCCAAGTAACGAGTCTTTCTTGAAGGAAAGTCTCGTTTCTAAGAGGAATGTTTTAACCACAAACAAACAAGATCTGTGAACATGAATAATTAAATGTTTTCAATGAGTAATAATATTTAGATCTTATTTAGTGTTAGTTGTGGTACATTTTGTTCCGATCATAAACTGTCCAAGAAAGCAGTCAAAGCCATAAAATTGGGTGATTTGGGCCTCTTGTAATCAGTAGCACAACAAACGTGCACGAGCATTTCTATAATTTCAACTGAATGTCAGAAGAATAAGTAATCATTCGGCTGACAGTCCAGCTTGTTTTTGATGCTGGCTTCGCCGCCGCGCATGCGCGTCCCCAGCCTCTACTACTCTCCATGCACATGCGGACAAATCCCACAACGTGCGGGGCAGAGCAGGGCTCACCGGAGGGAGTGATTAGTTTGTTTTCCAGCTGTCTGCGCTCCCTTTTTTTTTTTTTTTTTTTTTTTAATTTATTTATATCCACGCATCAGCCAGGCTCCGGGCAGCGGCGCCTGTTTCGGCTGCGCAGCATCCAGACGGACCGACCGGCCGGCCGGCGGGTGTCCGGAGTCTGAAGCGAGCGATGTCGAAGGAGGAGCCCTGGGTGGCCACCAACAACAACAACAACAAAACAGGGCGCGCTGCTGTCCCGCCGCAACGTGTCCCGGTCCATGTCCGCTAACCCGACTCCGCCCGTCTCCGTCCAGTCCCGTCTATTCCAGGCCGGTCCCGCTCAGAGGCGCACCCCGATGGCCGATGAGGATCCCCAGCATGCGGACACCGGGGCGGGGAGTCCGCCCGGCCTGCTGCCCGGGCTGCAGGGAGCCGAGACCAGCGCTCTGCAGCTCAGGATCAAGAACTCCATCTGGTGAGGTTTCACACCTGACTGTTTGGATAAGACGCCTCATCACTACCCGTAGTTTTTGTTTCTGAGCAACACACGAGATAAAATCAGTAGAACATGTAGTAACAGTAAGTACACGCTGTAGTAGTGTCTTTGGCAAGTCTCTGTGAAAATGGAAATGCAAAACCGTTCTCAAGTATGAGTACTTCTGGAGCTCAAGCGAAGGTAAAAAGTCACCATAACATAGAGCAATAAATAAATATTCAAATAAAAAGGGGTTATAAAAATTGCAGCCGAATACGGCTGCAATTACTGATTATTTTAATAATCGACCATTCTGTCGATTAATTGAAAAAAATGCGCACATTCTAGAGACTATTTAACTACTTAAGCCGTTTTTATACAGCATTATAAAAACATTAAAAGATGCAAATAAAGAAATTGTTAAGTTCTTTTTTAAAATAAGAAAGTAAACATTTCATTGCCTAAAAGTAATAAGAACATTTTCTTTTTTTAAAAGAGTATGAGGGTAAAACTAGGCCACCACAGACAAAAAGTTTCATCACCACAGACAAAAAGTTTAATCATCTTACATTCAAAATATTTATATATCTTTTGTATAGCTGTGGCTTTGAGTAAGTTGTTCTTTCAGCAAAAACGATAAATTACTAAATTAGTGGTTCGTTATTTCATCACCATTAATCCGATTAATTGCTTCGGCCTGATAGCTGATCATAATATCTGATAAGATTATTCAGCAATTATGAGATCAGACAAAAAATATGAAAGTAAATGCAAATTGTAGTTTTTCAAATATCAGTGTATGTAGCACTGATTGACCAACAAATTGAACAGCAGATAAAGTTAATAAAAAATAACATTAGAACATTAGGTTGTTCTAATTCCTGCTGTGGGTTGAGTGAAGTATATAAACTAGATGCTCCTCTTCCGGGTTGCCAGATAAGTTTAAGTGCTCTGTAATTAAAGTGTAGTATAACCAAGAAGTCTCACTTTAACATAAAATTTGTCTGGTGTTTTCAGTTTGTTTGTCATTCAGTGAAGTAACTCTTGATAGGTAGAGTAGCCAGACATTGACTCAAACTACGGCGCAATAAAACTACTCCTATAAGAACATTTTGTTCAAAAAGTTACTCAAGTAAAAGTAACTGAGTAAATATACCAAGTTATAACTCACCTCTGGTTGCACTTTAGTACAGTGGAGTGTCATAATATGTTCCTTGCCTAAACTCACAGGAGTTTGTGTTTGTCAATGTAGTTTATCACTGTTGATATTATAGAAAACACTTTAGCAGCAACTTTGTATCCCAGACAGTAACTTTAAGCTCATTTGAGCTTTTTATTGGCATAACCCAGTTGAATCTGCAAACATCACTAGATCCACCAATCAGCGTCGTCTATTATTTTACAAATTGTATCTTTTTTATTTTTAAAAGAATATGGGAATAAGTTTGAAAAAAATGTATGTTTTTGATTGAACTTGTTGTTTTGAATCAAGCAGAAACTGAAAGAAATCACCCCCATTTATTCATCAAAACGTGTGTTTTAGTTCTATTAAACACAACCTGCTGTTGATTTGTGTGTCTCAAAAGAACAAAAATGGTGGGAGTTCTTAGTTTTGATGTATTTATTGAATAGGAGGAAAACAATCAGATTTCTTAGCATTTGATCGGCCTATTGTCAATCAGAGCTGATAAAAATGTCTTTATTCTGCTCTCTGGTTAACAAAAGCATCTCTACAGTCCTGATTTATTTATTCTTCCATTAAGATGTTCAAGCAGCATTAATGAAATTATTATTCTGTGTTCATTGTCAACGTTCCTCCGCTGTCCTCGTTAGCCTCCAAATGTTTAATCATGTGTCGTTTCAAATGTTAGAGTCCTTATATCAGCATGTTGTCTGGCTCTGTTAACATTAGTGTTTTTAAATCTACACTTTAAGAGTTTTGTGTAAATAAAAGGTCACGACCTTCTGTTCTGCAGCAAGCTCTTCATGTTTATTAATCAAGTTTAAGCTGATTTGTTGGAATGAAGGAGTTTTGAATATTCAATTATTTTTTAGTTTTGATTTCCAAGAAATTATTGAACTAATTATATTTTAGCCTTTTGATACAGCAAACATTGATCCACAGGGTTTGAATTCACTCTATTATTATTATTATTACATGTCACATTTGTAAAAGTGTGTGTACGTGTGTGCGTGTGTGGGTGCACGTATGTGTATGCTACCAATCAATTTCTTCCAGAGTGTGGAATAAGCTTCATTCACAATCCTCTCTAGGCTTTAGTTATCCTGCTGGATTCCAACCAAACATTTTTCCTTCCACTCAACTTTCCATGTTTACAGCCAGCTTCTTTAACAATGACTTGCCTTGTGAATGACTGTCACCTGGAAATCTGGCAACTCAGTCGTAGTTTTCTCCACGACTGAGTAGACCATAACAAAACGTAGCATCTATTTTCAAAAAATGTTTTTATTCGTCTTAATATTAACATTTCCTGAAAAGCAGAATTTGGGGTTTTCACTCGTTGTTAGTCATAATTATCAAAAGTAACAGAAAAAATGCTTGAAACAGAAATATGTGTGATTAATGAATCTGTAAATGAGCATCACTGTTTCAAATTTATACTTGATATACTAATTTATTGAGATGCTCCTGAATATGGCATCGATTTTACTACTTTTAATGAAGGTTTATAGCTAGAAAACTTCAGAGTTTCAGAAAAAGAAGACATTTTTAAGAAGGCAAAGGCCCAATGTCAAGGTGTTAAATTACAAAGTCAAAATATGTAATTAAAATATTTGATATACAGCTCTGGAAAAAATTAAGAGAGACCACTTAACATGTTCAGTTTCTCTGATTTTACTCCATAAAATATATATGTTTGAGTAAAATGAACATTGTTCTTTTATTCTATGAACTATTGACAACATGTCTCTGAAATTATAAGCAAGAATCTAGTATTTATTTGCAGAAAATAACAAAAAAGCTGCAGTGTTTTCAGACCTCAAATAATACAAAGAAAACAGTTCATATTCATTTAGAAACAACAATACTAACATTTTAACTCAGGAAGAGTTCAGAAATCAGTGTTTGTTGGAATAACCAGGTTTTCAATGGGGTTTAGTGCAATGGACTCATATTTTACAAAATTGTATATTACTGATATTTTTATAACAAATGTAGGTAAAATAATTGATTGTACTATAAAATACATAATACTGCCCCTTTAAGATACACAGCTGTTGAATTCAGATAATTTTTCTAATACTTTTAGAAACATTAAATATATTCCAATAAAACCAATTAAGCTTGACTCAACTGCCTGTTTTCTGGTTGTGTTAAATTACGGAGCGGAGTTAAACCCTAAAACAGAGAAATGTAGGTGTTTTGCATCATGTAAACAGTGACGGCATACGGTGTTGGTTTTTACTCAAGCCTGTTCTCTGACCTTTTATTTCTGAATGAAACCAAGGAGCCATAAAATGCCAAAAAGGCTGAGTGACCAGGAACAGCTCAGGGTTCAACTGTCTGCAGAAACGTCACTTATCTGGTGTCCTAGACGTTTTCTGCTCTAAAAAGGATGAAACTCACAGAGGTCAGAGTTCATTTTCTGCAATTTTTCTCATTCATTCCTCACTGAATGAACTGCAGCCGTTGCATCAGTTCTTTATTTCTGCAGCTGAACCCTTGCTAAACATTGCATCAGGTGTCATTCAGCCTACCTGCCTCACAAAGAGCTTAATGACGGGCTTTCAGCAGCAGGAAATCCTCGGCCCCCTGGTAACAGCGAATTAAAGAGAGCCGCTCATGTCATGGCTTAGAACATCTTGGTTCTGACCCGCCCAGCGCCGCCAAGTAAGAGACTTTACCCATCGCCCCCTTCGGCGATGGGGGCGATGGGTTGATTCGGAGTCAACAACTGCCTGACTCACCTAAACATGAGAGCTGCAGCTCATTTAAATACATTAAAGTGAATAAAGAATTTAAAATACTTTTCTGTTAGTTTTATTATTTAGTTGTTTTTTTTTTACTGATCCTGTTGTATTTATTGTTATATATTCTATGAAGGTAGAATGAAGTATATTGATTCAGTTGAGAGATTTCTCATTACAAAGGCAATAATAATGATGAAGAAAATGGAATACGTATAAATATGTACATGATTTTATTTATATATAACAGACATTTTTTTCTCTATCATTATTAACAAATAAAATAATTGATAATTCTAGATACAATTATATATATATATATATGTTTAAAAAAATATTTTCTTATTATTTTTATGTACATATTAAATTTTTTGTGTTGAAAGATGTATTTATATGGATGGTTTATTTATGCTTAGTTGTTTATATTACTGCAAATTAATTTGAGTGAGACAAGATTTTTTTTTCCTCAAATCTTTCTTTATGTTCATTTTAAACTGTAAATTCAATAAGTAAACAAATAAAATAAAAACATTTGTGGAGCGTACCATAGGCTTACTAGCAAACAAGAGGTAAACATTTATCTCTGGTAATTAGGTTTAGAATTTTTTAAAGTTAAATGTAAAATATTGTACAAATAGTGCTGTTAAAAAGCATTTTCTCCATTGCAGATTTCTTTTGTTTTTGCTTTTTTTGTTAGATCAGGAAAAAGTATTTTCATATTTGTCAAAGCTGACTTGAGTAAATACAGAATGCAGTTTTCAGTTAATGATTATTTTAATAATTTTCCAGCCATATGTGATAAATATAATTCCAGACAAAACATCACCACTTTGTGACAGTTGATGTTTTCTACGTCACTGTGGAGGATTCTGGCCCTAAATTGTTTAATTTTGCCCCTCTGGAGGTTTTTAGAGTATGATCAGCCCGCTTAAAGCCACAGTATTTAACTTCTACAGCAAACTGTTTTTTCCATATTTGTTATAACTCAGATTTTAACAACATGAGGCAGATAATCTGAAAAAATAAGTTTCTCCACTTCCTCCCAGTGATAACATTGCAGTCTATAGAAATGCTCCACTCCCAGTCAAAAACAACCAATCAGAACCAGGAGGAGGGTCTTAGCGCTGACAATCATCCTCGGATAGACGCTGCTTAATGTGGTAATGGTGGGAAACTGTTTATCCGTCATTATCGGTGGCCATGCTAACTAGCTTTAACCTTCCTGTAGCGTAGCAGAGAGAAAACCCTCTTCCTGGCTCTGATTGGTTGTTTCTGACTGAGTGATGTATTTCTGCAAATTGTACTGGGAGCACTGGGAGAAGGCAGAGGAGAACCAGTTTTTCTATTTCTCTTACATTATACTGTCACAATATAGTGATAACTTTAACAAGTCTGTAATGAACATGTTTTTTGTATAAAACCTGCTTTATGGGGTTTTTATGGGTGGGTTGAAGCATCGTCTGTTCAGCTTGAGGTCACAACCTGACCGACATTCTCCTTTTGGTAGAGAGCAGAATGATTTCATTTTTTATCAATTATGACAATTAGTTCAGGTCTGAATCTCGAAAACAGCCTCAGACCATCACACATTTTTATTCTGAGAACGCTGTGATAAGTGTTAGTTTTACTGTTGTAGTTTTACCTGAAGTTTAGTCAGACAGACAGAATGTGGTTTTCTCAGCGACGATGAGTTTAATTTCCTGATTGATGGAGCGTCTTCCGTCTTAGAGAACGTGTTTTTCTGGTGGTTTTGACGTGTCGCTCCAGTAGTAGACCTGCGAGATGCTGCAGGGAGGGTCTTCACATACCAAACATTCCTCTGCTTTATAAATAAATACTGTTTAGGAACAAGCGCTCATGTTACACCAGCTTCATGCTAATTTATATTTTGTGTCTGTTTTACAGCAAATCTGTCCAGTCAAAAGTGGAAAGCATCCTGGTGAGTTCTCAGTCTACAAAGTACGACTAAAATCTTTTGGTTAATCTGATGTTTGTAGAAATGAAGATAATCAGGATGTTCAACTTTTTAAAAAAAAAATATTTTCCAATAAAGAGACGATCATTTTCATTTGTTGGGAGTTTGATCCTCTTCTGTCCCTGATGGTCTCTCAGAAAGACTTATTTCCTCACAGGGGTTTCAATTAATTGATTCAATATTATTTCAGTCATTTATGTTTCAGATTCACAAGGCAGCTTCTAACAGGTTGTTTTATTATGAAAATCCAGGACAGTACTTCCTGCTGGAAAAGAATCAAAATGTAAAAATAATTGAATGATTTGGCCGACTCCAGGAAACTGAATTTATAAACATGAGTTACGACATCCAACAAACCATCCATCCATCCATCCATCCATCCATCCATCCATCCATCCATCCATCCATCCATCCATCCAACCATCCATCCATCCATCCATCCATCCATCCAACAAACCATCCATCCATCCATCCACCACCATCCATCCACCATCCATCCACCATCCATCCATCCATCCATCCATCCATCCACCATCCATCCACAACCATCCCATCCATCCAACCATCCATCCATCCATCCATCCATCCATCCATCCATCCATCCATCCATCCATCCATCCATCCATCCATCCAACCATCCATCCATCCATCCATCTAACCATCCATCCATCCATCCATCCATCCATCCATCCATCCATCCATCTAACCATCCATCCATCCATCCATCCAACCATCCATCCAATCCATCCATCCACATCCATCTACCATCCATCCAACCATCCATCCATCATCCATCCACATCCACCACCCTCCACTCCATCTATCCAACTGTCCATCCATCCATCCATCACCATCCATCCAACCATCCATCCATCCATCCATCCATCCAACCACCAACCACCAACCACCCATCTATCCAATCGTCCATCCATCCACCATCCATCCATCCATCCATCCATCCATCCACCACCACCATCCATCCATCACATCCATCCAACCGTCCATCCATCCATCCATCATCCACCAACCATCCATCCGTACTCGATCCATCCAACCAATCCAACCATCCATTCATCCAACATCCATCCAACCGTCCATCCATCCATCATCCATCCAACCAACCACCATACCATCTCATCCCCATCCATCCATCCACCACCATCCATCATCATCCATCTCATCCACATCCAATCACCACCCAACTAAACATCCATCCATCCATCCATCCATCCATTCATCCACCCATCCAACTAACCATCCATCCATCCATCCATCCATTCATCCATCCATTAGTTAATTTATCCATCATACTGAACCACTAATTCATTGGAAGTTTTATTATTTTGTCTAAATTATTATAACTTTTTCTCTTTTTGAAAATGTGACACTAAGTAAAAACCTAGAAAACATGTTGAATTTTTAAAATAAAAATAAAAAGTAACTCATTTGATAAATGTCTGTGAGTTAGACTCTGATAAACCAATAAGAAAACGATCAGCATTAATATTCATTAGAGCTGAGACTTCACTCTAACGGGTCACATTACGTCACTTCAGCTACACAAGTACCAACTCTGCGCTGGGACTGATGACCTCTAACTTTACACTTGATGTCCGACCTTAATTATTTTTGTTTCATTGTGTGAAAGCTGCAGACAACCTTTGACCTTAAGCCAGGGGGTGAACTCAGAGGATCAGTGGAGCTGTGCTGGGAGACGTGTTAACAGCAGAAGACTTAGGTTCAGTCTGCAGACCGTCCTGCCCCACAGGAGCCGGCCTGTCTGTCTGTCCGTCCACAGCGTCTTACTAAACTGAGTGTGTGCACAGTGTTGTGTAGCACACACAGCAGATACATGAATCCCTCAGAGCTCATTCAGCTGCTGTCACCACTATCTGCCAAACCTAAGACTCTGAAACATTTAACCTCTTATTAAGATGTAGGCACAATATAACCACATGACAATACAGCAAGACTGCAGAAACTGCACCAGATAAACCTCAGACAGATCGCCCTCCATCACACATCAACACACACACGTCTGAAACTTTTAGAGCAATCTTTACCTTAGCTAATGTTTTAATTTGAGTGTCAATTATTAATAATAATAATGCTGAGTCACTTCATAATACATGCGTGTCAGAAACTAGCACAGCATGTCAAGCTGAACACCAGCATAGTGAAAAATGGTGGTGGCCGTCTCGTGCTGCGGCGGCCATGTTTTATCCTCATTTCGGCGAAGATCCTTAGAGTTGATGGGAAAAAACCTGTTAGAGGCTCTAAAAGAAGAGGATCACTTTATTATTACAATGAATATAAAACCAGAGGTACAAGAGAATTGTTTTTGAGTTAGAAAGACCTAGTCAAAGTCCGGACCCAGAGGGTTCCAAAGTACCATGATACACTCCTTTGTGTTGGTCTGTCATATAAAATACCAGTGAAGTACACTCAAGTTTTTGGTTACAAGTGAAAGATGCCACAGTTTCTGATTTTTTTAACTCCAGGTGAAATGATGAATGTATGTGTTGTTGCTTGAACAGAGGTATAAAAACTTTTCGTCACAAACTTTTTGTCATATGGGCCAAAAATCGAGTCTAAAGGATTCACTGGCCAAGAAAAAAACTAAAATAAAACCAAGCAAATAGAGTCCTCCAATTGTATTTTGTTGTGTTTTGTTATTTATCGTACAACACATAAACAGAATTTTTAACATTTGCATTTAATTTAAAAATTATTTTGGGCTCAGTTGAACAAATTTACTCTAAAAACAGGATTTGGGTCATTTTACTTCAAAATGTTTGCAGTGTTGAGTTGAGTTCAATAAATAAAAAAAACTGATTTAGATGCAGCAAAGTTTTCTTTTCAGTAAAAATCCCTGGATGAAAATGTTTCTACTTGTCATACAAGCTTAGTTGTAAAAAATAATACTTTGTGTTGTACTTAAGATTCACCCCAATTAAAAATATCAACTTTTATCCTCTTTCTTTTACGTCTGCAGCAAGATGTGGAGAAGTTCTCAGACATTGAAAAACTCTACCTCTACCTCAAGTTGCCTACTGGTCCCAGCAGCAGCACTGAGAAAAGGTAAAACCTCGCAGAGCAATAAATTGACTTTTTTAATTAGTCAAATTTTTGGTTTTTGAAGATTAAATTGTTGGAAAATTTGGATTTTTCCCCCCATAGTTCAGTGACGTCAGGGTGCGTAGATGGCGGCTTCTATTTATCTGAACTTTAAATTCAGAATATTAAGAGTCTGGCTACAATTTTTTCTTTTAAATTGCAAGAGTAAAGTCATAATATTACAAGAAAAATATATGACAATGAGTCAAAATAACACAAGAATACAGTTGCAATAGTTGGAATTTTATATTTTAAAATAAAAAATTAAAATGAGAAATTTTAAGACTTGTGAATTTATATTTTGGTATAAGTTTTACAGATAATATTCAATCTTTTAGCACATTCAGATTGCAGCATTTTTAAACAATTGCTCAAACAATTACATCTATTTTGAAGAAACCTTAACCTTTTTTTCTCCTAAAAACAACTTGTGTTCTCATAATTTTGAGACATTTTCCCGATAAAAATCAGTTGTTTCTAAGCTAAGCTAATTTTAGCTTAATATCGGCTGGCTCTAACACTCTCTCATTTCTTTTTAAGAAAATCAGATCTGGTATGAAATCTGATTTTACCTTAAGCCGTGTCACCCAGCGCTGACCTCACCTGCATGATAAATAAACACCTGAGCAATAACAACGATCCACGATCAATCCACAGGATATGTTTGCGATAAACTGTTCGTATTGACGGCTTTGAGGAGGTTTTTGTGTTGTTGAACCGGTTTCTGTGCGGTCAGTGACTCTGCTCTTTTCTCAGTGACCAGAGCGCCCTGTCGTCCAGCCGCACTCAGCAGATGCACGCGTTCGGCTGGATCCGCGATCACCTGGAGGAATACCCGGAGACCTCGCTTCCCAAGCAGGAGGTCTACGACGAGTACAAGTAGGGACAAACGGAGCAAAGCTTTGCTGCAGAACTTATTTTAGCCACAACTTCAGAGTTTTGCTCTCAGCATACAGCTGCTAAATCAGACATTTTTCAGAAGTTGCTTTTGTTTTTAATTTGTCTTTGTGCGAACACCTTTCAGTGTTTGTGCCGCGTCCTGCCCTACATTACAGCAGGCTAAAGTGTCGGTATAAATAGATGCAGCAGGCATGAGAATCACAGAGCAGCATGTGTTGGTAATATTAGAATGGAAAATCTGAGACAGCCATTGAAAAGCTCTGACACTCTTATATAACTTTTTTTTTTTATCTATTTAACTCCACCAGAACAAAAATACTGCAGCCTCCAGAAACATTGGCGCCTTCGGGACCGGCTACTAAAAAAAGACCAAAAACATGCAGCAGGCTTAGCGTTTGTTTGATGCCTGCAAGGTTTATCTAAGTGAATGGGAACTACAGCTGATAATCAATCAATAATAACCAGGGCAGAGTTTTTGGTGAACTTTACATGTATATTTTGGGAGCCGTATTGATTCATTCAACCTGATAGATCTGTAGTGTCAACAGGTGAAGGTTGTTCCTGCACAATCTGGAAAAGTCTGGGATTTGATTCAGCATTTGGAAAATAATAAATTAGCTTCTAAAAATTATTTGCAATTCCAGATTTTAATTCCATCACTCCAAAAACACCAAATCGTGCCGAGGATTTCTGGTCTGGTTTTTAGTGCAAATATCTTAGTACGACAAAACTAACTAAAAGTAACTTTTCAGTATAGGAGCTTGTCGAATGTCAATAATTCCTCAAGAAATACTAGCAGATTATTTCACTGATAAGACAAAATGTCTTCACCCCAGTGGAACTAAAACTTTAAAAAAAATCAATGTTGAGGAATTATTGACTTAAAACAAGCTCCTGCAATTTGCTGAAAAGTTACTTGTAATTTATTTTTTGTCTTATTTAAGGTATTTTCCCAAGAAACTAGGGATCTTCCTTCCTTCCTTCCTTCCTTCCTTCCTTCCTTCCTTCCTTCCTTCCTTCCTTCCTTCCTTCCTTCCTTCCTTCCTTCCTTCCTTCCTTCCTTCCTTCCTTCCTTCCTTCCTTCCTTCCTTCCTTCCTTCCTTCCTTCTCTCCGTCCATCCTTCCTTCCTTCCTTCTCCCCATCCATCCTTAATTCCTCATGTCCTCAGCTCATTCCTTCCTTCCTCTCGTCTTTCTGTCTTTCCTGGTATCATTTATTTCAAATTTCTTATTGTCCTTCTTTTGTCCCTTTCTGCCTTTTTCATCCCCCTTTCCTCCTTCTTGTACTAATATTTTTTTTATTTGTTTCCTTCCCATCAGTCCACCTATCATCTCTGTCTTACTTTAAATGTGTCAAAAAGTTATAGTGAAGTTCTGCTTAAAGACCACAAAACACTTAAGTCACATCAGTCTATTCATTATTCATAAAGTGCTGAAATTCAGCCCATTGCAAAAATATTCACTCCCTTTTCATACCAGTGCCAATATCTCCACATTTTATCACATTACAACAATAAACTTAACTGTACTTTGTTGGTATTTTTTGTGATACACCAAAACAAATAAATGTAGTTTTTTTTTAATATAAGGAAAATGACTTTCATTTTTATTCAACTAAAATTTTGAAAATTGACTCCAGTTTCAGGCTGTCTCTCAATCAGCTGAGTGAAGTTTAGAGGCTGCGTGTTTTGTTTTTGTTGCCAATCCTTTCACAATAACTTCAGTGAAATTTCATAAAGATCAACAATTTTGGGTTTTGGGGATGCTCATTTTTTAGGACATAACATAAAAAAAACAGAGTTTTAATCTTAAGTCAGAGAAAGTTATAAAATAAACATGTATTGTTGTGGAAATTCAGTGCAAAATCCATTTATAGAAAAGTAAAACTACTAAAAACCTGCATTTGTTATTAGAGCTACACTTAAAAACATTACTTGATCCTATGTCGTCTGTTTAAGCAAAGATATGAAGTAAAGTTCAAGAGAACCTTGTTGCTCCGCAGCCTAAAATTATATAGTTTTAAGCAAAAGTCTGACATAAAAATGCTTCTGAAAGGCATTTCACAGTAAAACTCTGAGCCGAGCCGTCATGTGACCGCTCTCTCACTCTTTGCTGCTATTATTCGCTAATTTATTCTCTCTCTTGTGATTCAGGAGCTTCTGTGACAATCTGAACTATCATCCACTGAGTGCCGCAGACTTTGGAAAGATGATGAAGAACGTCTTCCCGAACATGAAGGCGCGTCGGCTCGGCATGAGAGGGAAATCTAAATATCCTTTACTGGAATGGACCGTACTGTACCAGTCTGGTCCGTGTCTGTCTGAGTGTGTGTGTGTGTGTGTGTGTATGGTCTCAGACCATCTGCTGCAGCAGTTCATAAGCTCTCTAAATATAGATGTGAAATGAAATGAAGCCCCCTTCTACTCAAAGGCTGCAGCAGAATACAGAGACCCTCGGGGGGCGTCTTTGTGATCTTGACCTTCATGTGTAGCCGTGCCTGTTGAGCTTGTGACGTCAAGCTGCTGTTTGGTTTGTGTTCATGACCTTCACTGAGGTTAATGTCATTATCTCAGAGGAAGGTGGGGTCAGATATCTTCAATTTCGTCAAGTGGTTAAAAAAGACATCTTGGTTAGATGAAGGGAGGCTGGTTTTTAGATAAAAGCTTCAGAAAAACGTTTTTTTTTTATTAACATTAAGTTGAATTAAAAAGCTAAAACAGACTCTAGATTTACTGTGTAGGTCGTCAAGGTGAAATACTGCATATTTCAGTAACAATGCAGTTTAAAGTACTTAAAACATAATAAATAAAAAAGAAACATTACACCTCTGTGGTAAAATAAAGTGAAGTAATAAAACTAGATGTTCAGTCAGTGTGCCAGTTCTAAACAAATTGGTTTCTATCTTAAACAAACTCAATGTTTCAGCATTTTTGCTGTTTTCTAGAAGATTGTTTCTTGATTCTGGTTCTGAGGATCTCCAGCATGTTTGGTCAGCTAGTTTTACTGCTGTACAATGGCTGCTGGATAAGACAAAAGTTTTGTCGTTGACTTATCATCCAGAAACTATTTCCTGCATTCTTGTTGGTCGTGCAGGAGGCTCTACTTCTGCTTTTCAAAGATGTAGTTGCCAGCAGCAGCTTATTTGAATTTAAAGAGGCCCTACACTGCAAAAATACAAAATCTTACAAAGTAATTTTGGTCTAGTTTCCAGCACAAATATCTTAGCAAACTTGAAATAAGACAAAACAAGTACAAGTAGCTTTTAGCAAGATATAGAGGCTTGCTTTAAGTAAACAAGCCTCTATATTCCTTAATATTGATGGAAAAAGTACTCGTTCCATTGGCAGATAAATTAACTTATAACAAGACATTTTTCCCATGTTATAAGTTAATTAGAGCAAGTATTTTTTCATCAATATTAAGGATTTATTTACTTAAAACAAGCCTCTATATCATGCTGAAAAGTTACTTTTAAGTTAGTTTTGTCTTATTTCATGTGCAATAAGATGTTTGCACTGGAAACTAGACCAAAATAACTTGGTAAGATATTGTGTTTTTGCAGTGTAAGCAGCTTGTTATGAAAGAAGCTCATAATAGAATAAAATCTCACTATTTAAGAATGCTTTTGTGTAAAAAAGAATGTAATGAACATGTTTTGTTTAGCCCATAGGCCGTTCCCAACCTGTTTAAATACTTCCTAAAATGTTCTAGTACAAATTCACTATTTTGGCCTTAACTCTGACTTACATATTGCTACAGTGGACTAAGAAAGAGACCGTTTGTCCACATGCCGTCTTTACCCTCTTTGGACCTCCACAAGTCAGCAGATGGAGTAAGCAAACCGGACTTTTTTAAAACCACTTTTAGTGCTGGAGAACCTTTTCTTAACTCCCCTGTTATGTTAATTTCTGAGGTACAGCAATAATGTTTGTGGATCAATTTACCCGGGGAGTTTTTAATCCTGCAATAGCGTCAGAAACCAAAAAAATCCCCCAAAACATTTTTGTATTTCATTATTAACTCCAATACTAACCATTTCAATCAATATCTGTACAATTATGTTTTTTTATTTCTCAGAAATTAAGGACCAATGATGACATTTTACTCATTTATTCAAATGGAATTTGGATTTTTTATGTCCACTGAAAAAGACCTAGACACAAAAAACAATAATTTTTTTGAAATTGATCTTTTGTGAATTTTTTTATATATATTTTTTTTTT
Organism: Poeciliopsis retropinna; assembly: GCA_010277075.1. Taxonomy (NCBI): domain Eukaryota; kingdom Metazoa; phylum Chordata; class Actinopteri; order Cyprinodontiformes; family Poeciliidae; genus Poeciliopsis; species Poeciliopsis retropinna. The sequence continues at coordinate 14,634,962 of VMRM01000006.1, read as the reverse complement.
CAATGGGTGATCTTTATAATTGAACTTGAGACCTGTGTAGTGTTCAGGGGCAAATTGACCCGCTGATTAAAATCAAGATAAATGAGTCATGCAGAGAGTATCCATGTTTTCCTCCACTTCTGCTGAGTGTCCACTCAGTGTGGGTGGAGTTTATACAGGGGAACAGAAAAGATTCCTGTCAAACGTTGTATAAGCACCTGCTTTTTTGCAGTTTCCCAATGAAGTAAAGAGAACAGTGAGAAAGTGTCACTATAAGAAAAAAATTAAACTTTAAAACGGGTCAATTTGACTCGCAACATAACTGGAGGGTTGATCTGTTCTTGCCTGCATGACTCCATGGAGCAGCTTCAGTGTGACGCCCTGGAGCCGCCCTGCCATGTGAGCGGCATCAAGGAGGAGGTGCGATTTGCAGCCTGTGACCTTGTGTGTGAGTGGGCCCAGAAGGTTCTGAAGCGCCAGTTCGATGCCGTGGAAGACCTGGCCCGCTTTCTGATCGACAGTCATTACATCAGCAACAAGTCTCTGGCGGCTCTCACGCTAATGACCGGCGCAGCAGCAGCAGCAGGTGAGCAAGCTGCAGAAAGGTGGGGGAGACATCTAGGGACAGCTACGTGTTACTGCACTCTCTATGGAGGACCAAAACTGACATAATTAAGAATAAAAGCAGAAATGCATATTTTTTTTGTTTTGTTTTTCCTTTTCCTTAAACATGTGTTTTTGTCAAGAAATGAAAATATTTTCTTTTGCCTTTTTCTTACAAGTGCGTTTTTGTCAAAACAAATTGCATATATTTTCTTTTTTGTTTTCCTTAAACATGCATTTCATCCAGAAACGTATATGTTTTGTATTCTCTTTTTCTTATACAAGCGTTTGTTCTTTTGTCATTGCCTTGTCTCCTTTTTGTAGTGTGCGTCGCTTTAAATTGGATTAATTTTGTTAAATCAATTTTTGACTTGAAATATTTTTACGAAAATGATCAAATGTTTTTTAGAGTGCACATATTTTTTATATGACGAAAACTTTTATTCTGAAATACATTTGGGTAGTAGCTAGCTACATTTATTTGGGTGACAGTTTGGGAAAAACATTACTTTTAGGAGTACTTTTACTACTTTGTACTTTTACTTTTACAAGTATCGGTACTTGTACTCGAGTAAAATTCCTGGATACTCTGTCCACTGTGAGTATCTTCAATTAATGAAAAACAAACTTGTTTTTACCAAAAAAAATCACCAGACAAACGCCTGAAGTTTTTGTTGAAGTTCCTTAAGTTTTATAATGAAAGAAATTGATTTGGTAAAATGTTTATTTTGCCTAATTTTGTTATTTATATAAGTTATTTTCATTGTGGTCTTACCAAATAAAATTTCCACAGTTTTATATTTTGGTCCTTCTGGTTATGTATTTTTAAAATATTGATTGATGTTTTCATCAGTTACTCAGTACTTGAGTACTGAGTAACTCAAGTACTGAGTTACTTGAGTTACTCAAGTAACTCAAGTAACTAAATACTTCTTTCCTCGTACTTAAGTAATTTCTTACTTTCTACTTTTTCTTGAGTAAAAATAAATTGAAGCATTGTTATGCTCTTATTTGTATACAGTTTTGAGTACTCTACCCACCACAAAACAATGCAAAATATTTTTTCATTGTGAACAACAGTAAACTGTATAAATAACGTTGTTGTTGCAGTGTGTCTTTAAGTCCCTCTGTTTGTCTCCAGAGGTCAAACCTCAGCAGACCGTCTCAGCCTTTGCACCCACAGCCGAGGCTCAGCCTTTCCAGCCTCAAGGCAAAATGTTCTCGTCGCCGTCTGTAGACGCAAAGCAGCAGCTGCAGAGAAAGATCCAGAGGAAGCAGCAGGAGCAGAAGATGCTGTCTCCGGTTCTGGGAGAGGAACAGGCGAAGCGGATGCTGGACAGCGTGACTTGTGGCAGCCCCAGCCCCGCCTCGCCGCAGCCGACCATCGGCATCGTGGTGGCAGCTGTGCCGAGTCCAGTCACAGTAAGAAATGAGGATTATGTCTTTTAATTTCAGCCAGGCGGGTAATCTTGGGTTATTACCATAATAACACAAGATTGGATGGAAAGCACAACATCTCCCCTTTCAGAAACCACTGGAATATTTCTTATAGCGCAAAGTGTGGCGGAATTACGGTACTGCAAATTTGACTGAATCTACGCCAGGAGTCTCAAACTCCAGTCCTCAAGGACCGCTGTCCTGCAGTTTTTAGATGTGCCACGGGTACAAAACGCTGGAACGAAGTGGCTTAATTACATTCTTCTTGTGTAGATAAATTCTCCAGAGCCTTGCTAGTGACCCAATTATTTTATTCAGGTGTGGTGCAGCAGAGGCACATCTAAAAGTTGCAGGACACCTTGAGGACTGGCGTTTGATACCCCTGATCTACGCCCATCCGTTCAGTCTGGAAGGGTTCATCTCAGGGCTGAAACGATTCCTCCAATGATTCCGAGAGGAACATTTATCTGCCTCAAAGCTTCGTTAAATTATGTTTTATTATTTAGTGCACCGTGTTCCGCCCGGATCGTTATTTGTGGTGGGCAATGCTCTCACTTCCGCCTATGAGTTGTTGCTAAGCGCTAGCAGCATGACGTTGAATTGTCTGGCGTTTTAGCAGGATTTGGAGACAAATAAGCATTGTTGCATTGTGTGGCGCGATTATCTACTGTCGGAACCGCGTCGTCACCGTGTGTGTGAGAGAGAGAGAGGAACAAGATACTCGATTAATCGTAAAAATATTCTATAGAATACTCGATTACTAAAATATTATTTTACAACAGCCTTAGTTCATCTGATGTGTTTATAATTGCTTTTTGTGTTTAGGTGCAGAAGAGCGGGCAGCTGATGTCACCGAGTCCTGTGGCAGCAGTGGAGAGCAAAGTTCTGCCGATCAACTTCCAGATGGTTTCCCAGACGGTTCAGGTAGTGAAGCAGAGCCCCAAACCTGCCCAGAATATCCTGACCAGTCCAGCGGGGGAGCGCCCAGTTCGCCAGCGCTACGCTCAAATCCTGCCCAAGCCCTCTGCCACCTCCGGCATCGCCATGCGTTCGCCCTCCACCATGATCATCGCCAACAGCCCCATTAAGACGGTGATGACCACATGTCAGGTCAGCCCCGTCAGCCTGGTCAAGATGACCGCCATTTCTCTGGCGCCTACCAGCGGGGAGACGACGTCCCTCACAAACACCATGCTGCGGCCGGCGTCTGCAGGCGTCGCTTCTGCAGACACCGGCTCCAACCAGAATGCACGGAGCGCTTCCGCCGTGGCCATCCTGGCCCCGATAACCGGGGCAGACACTCAGAGCATGGATGTGGAAATGGAAGTTGAAGCAATACATATGAACAGCCAAATGCAAAATCCCAGCAGTCAGGCTTTGACCCAGGAGGGAGCAGCAAACAGAGCTGGAGGTCCAGTTCAGAGAGCGGCTAGTGTGCCCATTCCTCACTCCAAAGGCTTCCTGGGTCTGGAGGAAACATCGGCCAACACAAGCAGTGGAAACTCCTCATCTGTGGTCAACAGTAGCAGTAATACTGCCAATAAAGCCGGCTCTTTCCTCTTAACCTCTTCTAATCTGAACACCAGCACTCTTTCTTTAGCAAACACCAGCAGATTATCGTCCTGTGGAGAATCCGCACAAGCAGAAGACGGGTTCTTATCAACAAAGAGCTTCAGGAAACGCTCGGGCCTCACTTCAGACCTGTCGCCAGTTAAACGGGTTTTTATGCCCCAGCAGCCAGCAGAGGGCGCTGGTTATGTCCAAGGCCATGGCAGCTCAGGTAGACCAGAGAGTGCACCAGCCTCCAGGGAGCTAGAGATGAAAATGAGCAGCGTCTTCTCCTCTCAGGTCCATGTACAAAGTTCTTCCTCTCTCTTCAACTCTGTTGCCAAACCACAATGCAGCTCAATGCAGAGGAAAAACACTCCCAGTGTTATGGAAACTGGTGACACCTTGATGCAGGAGCAGCGGGGGCACGCAGTGGGTAACATGCATGGCATACCGGCTAACCCCAGCTACCAGAATCATGCAGGCGTGTCTTCAAACTCAGCTTATCAGTGCAGTTCTGCTGCAAACTCCCTTCAATTTGTGAATCAAGCAGCTCCTAATCAGCTCCCGATGCAGGAGCACATGGATTACTTCTCCTTCGATGATGATGTGACGCAGGACAGCATCGTGGAGGAACTGGTCCAGATGGAGGAGCAGATGAAACTGAAACGGCTGCAGGAGCTGGGAAGCTGCGGCCCGCTGCAGGGCCACGCCATCCTAACGCCAAACAGCATCACATCCGCCAACCAGAGCATGAGTGGCTTCTATCGGGCCCCCAGCAGCCTCATCCACACCCCCACTCCCACCTCAGAGGTGATGGGTGGAGCCCAGGCCCTGACCGGGGACAGTCCCTGCTCTCGGATCGCCTCCACCACCCCGGTGGACAGCGCCCTGGGCAGCAGCCGCCACACCCCCATCGGGACACCTCACTCCAACTGCAGCAGCACCGTCCCTCCCAGTCCGGTGGAGTGCAGGAACCCGTTCGCGTTCACGCCCATCAACTCCAGCATGACGTGTTTCCACGACAGCAGCCCCGTCTCCAGCAGCCCCGTCAAGCCCATGCAGCGGCCCACGGCGACCCACCCCGACAAGGCCAGGCTGGATTGGATGAACAGCAGCTACTGCAGCAGCAGCTCAAACAAATCAAACAGCGGGATGGGAATCCTCACCGGCTACAGAGGCCTGACAGATGAGCCGTTTCAGAAACCCCACGCCTTCGCCGTTCCTCATGCGCGTCACCATGACAGCCACTGTGGCCGCTTGACCCCCATCTCCCCGGTTCAGCAGCAGGTCGCCAGCATGAGCAGGCAGGAGGGCTTCGCCGTGCCGGCTCCTCTGGATAACAAAACTACCAGTACGACGTTTCGTTGTCGCAGCGTTAGCCCAGCCGTGCATCAGAGGAACCTCAGCGCTCTTCCCAACGTCCCGCGCTCTGTGGTGTCCCCCTTCAACTCTCCTGTAACGCCCGAGGTGCTGAACATCTTTGCCAACACTGAGGCTAACCTCATGGTCAGCAGCTTGGCTCAGAGGAGCCGTTCCGTGCCGCTGAACATCATGATGCAAAACGAAGTGCAGCAATGCAGCAGCATCAGCAGCATTCTTCTGAGCAAGCTGGAAGGGGATCACGATGACGCGCTGCACGGTTTAGGCATGCACGGCATTCCTTCCACCTACACTGCTCGGATGAACCTGACCCAGATGCTGGAGTCCAACTCCAGCTGCCCCGGTGGCGATGACAGCCTGAGCCTGATGGCGTGCGAGTCCAGCGGCAGCTCACAGCAGCCAGGCTACCTCATAGAAAACACTGTTGGCGAACAAATGAGTCTCTCAGCAGGCAACAACCAAACTCAGCCAGCCTCTGCAGAGCAGCAGCAGGCTCAGTCTGCAATGCTCGCTTTGAGCTCGCAGCAGCAGCAGCATTTGGACTTCAGGAACACGCCGCACCACCACCTCCTGACGGGGCCGCTCATGGAGCAGGTGTCGGAGCTCACCGCGGGCGGGGCAGACTTCCCCTGTGAAATCAGGATGACATCAGAGCTCTCTGGCAGCATCAACGACCTGAACTCGCTGGACACAAACCTGCTGTTTGACCCCAGCCAGCAGCAGAGCCGGTTCCACAGCACCGCAGCCGAGGAGCTGAACGACCATCTGTTCCACCAAATCGGCGACACGCCTCACTCAGGCGGACTGGACTGGCTGGAGAGCAAAGATCACCCAACTGTTGGGCTGATGGGCTGAAAAGTTAGACTTCTTCTATTTAAAACTGATGTAGCTGTGTGTTTTTAAATGTATTTATCAGGTATTTACACCGTAACTCTAATGTACTAACAAAACTGACTGGAGGTTTGTCCAGTTTAAGTGCCAGGCTGAACTGATATAATGCTGCAACACTAAAACGTCCCTTTAATTATACAATAAAAAAAAATCACCACCTGTTTTATCAAAAACAACTCCAGCAAACAGATGGAGCAAAAAGATAAACACCAGCCTAAACTCACTTTTATGTATTTCTCTAAATATACAGTTACATCCTGGTATTTAACATTTAAAAACGACATCAATGTTTAACTAAACATAATATAAATGAAACTATAATCTATTCTTAACTATTAATATATATTACCACAGATCTGTGTGTCGTAGACTTTAATGTAGGAATAAAACTCAAGTTTACTTAGGTATTAATAAAAACTAACCTGTGTGAAAGTGCTCACCTGTGGTGCCACAACATCCAATATCCTCAAGTTTCAAGACACACAAATTTAATTTTTTACATACACACACAAAAATTAATTTCTTGTGACATATTTTCTCATTATCTACTTGATAACAAACTAAACTTACTTAAGCTAACAAAGTATTCAGATTGTAAAGGGTCAGGAATAGTTTAATACATTTTTGGATTTCATTTTTGGTTTAGCTAAAGTATAAAAAGTATAAAGGTGTTTGTGGTTCTATTTACTACAAAGTTGAGATGAATACAAAAACCTGGTTAAGAATGCAAAGTAACCTAAGTTTTTTTTTTTTTAAATATTTAGATTATTTTTAGACTGAAAAGATAAAAAATTATCCATCTAAACCAGCTGCCTGTGCTTCCACTGTCAACAAGACATTTTGATCCAAACTCATCCATGTAACTCTAACCCTATATACAAATATATTTATGGTAATGCTTTAGCTGTCTAATCATATACAAATATAACCAGCCATATTTATTTTCAACCCTGGTAAAGAAAAAAAAAATCACACAGAAATATTATAAAAAATCCAGTGTTTAGAAATAATTACGTCTACAAAATCACCACTGGTGCAAATGTTGGTCAAATTCTTTGAAATTAATGTAGCTGGAGCCTTTTTTATGTATTCTTTATTTATGTCTACTATTAATTTATTTATATCTTACACAGAGGTTTGTTTCCTTTAGCCACCGGTGCATAATGATGCATATTTATTATCGTTATGTCCTTCTTTAAAAGAAGGGATTCAAACAGGAAGGGAGACCAATAACTGCCACTGTTGATCCAGTGTAATGCAGTTATTCCCTAACTTTGATTATTTACGTTATTTTCTTGGAAGGGACAAGAAAATAATAAATGATTTGAGTTTTTCTTTACAAAATGTGTGTAAAAGTTACCTTTACAGAACCTTAAAAGGAAGGGGAAAATATTCCTAAAGATTTTCACGCTTTAAAAACATTTCTGATGTTTGTTTTATGCTTTCATGTAATAGAAACATCGTCTATCTGGGCAGATTTAGTGCTAATAATTCCCTTAAAACTACATGATTTATGCAATTTCAATCAAAAAAGATGTTATGAGATGTTTAATTTTCTCAAAAATAGCTTTAAATAAAATATGTCGCACAAGCAGGTCCATAAAAGAAAATGTTTATCATAAAACCACTTTACTAACAAAACCCATTGAATGGGTTGCTCTTGCACTGTTTTTATTAATAATGAACATGAAAAGCAATTGAATTCTCTCGTTTTCTCTTTTGTGGCTTCATGAATAGTTATTTTAAACCACTGCATGCTAGAAACAAATTGCCTGGATTTTATTTTGTAAATCGAGCCAGGTGCTGTAAAATCTCTGCTGTGTTTAAACTGGCAGGACAATTAAACGGCGGGTCAGACTTTACCTGAGACGTGGTGAAGAAAACTTCACCTTTACGTCAACAGAAACTCTCGCAGAGGAATAAAAGCAGAATACGGTTTAATCCTCATTAATACGCAACGTCAGACTCAACACTTGTCGTAACGAAAGCAGTGCTTTTATTTTATTGGCTGGGCTGTGTAATAAACCTGTGGCTACAGCGCTGACAATCTGTTGTGCTTTACAATAAAAACTAGAATAATCACTGTGTTCCAGCTGCCATGTGAAGCTTCTCTTCCTACCCAGCGGAGCTTCACGCTAAACAAAAGATGCACCTGAGGATCTCTGGTTCCTGAGCCTTATGTCCATGCCAAAGATGTCTCCTCCAGAAACTTGCACTGTGCAATGAGTGTAATGTTAAATAGTGCTGTGTGTTAGCAGCTAAAAGCCATGTGACTGCACTTTGAAGGTACGACAAGAAGTGGAAACCTTGTGACGTTTACAGCACTGGAAAGACGTTTGTCTCTAAAATTTAGTAATCTCTCTGTTTACTATCTTTGATGCTTTTGTTTAAGCAGCAGGAACATGTTTTATATAGGAAAACTGATTCTAGAGGCGACGTATTGATCTACTGTTTGTAATTTTTATTGGTGATTTTCTGATCTGACTCTGCACTGCTGTGTTTTTGAAGTGTGGTCAGTTCTGGTTGCTTCACTGCTGTTCATTTACGCCGGGTTGTTGTTTGTACAGAAAAACTAAGACATGTAATGTTGAATAATCATAATAACTCAACTAGTGTTTTATATTATCAACATATACTACCACTATAAGGTACATCTCTTCTTGTTTTATTGAATTTCCTTTTAGATGCGTCCTGGCTCCTTAGATTCAGGATGGAGCTCCAAAAACGTTTGCACTTGTTTCTGTGGAAGTGGCACTATGTGTAATGGTTATCTGCTCAAAGAATAATGTCTGGATACATTAAAAATGCAGCCATTTGAACCTTGCTGATTATATTTGACTGCTAAAGAGTAGACTTTATATTTGTTGTGTGCATTTTTCCGCCCCGGGTTTCCATTGTTTTACTGTGTGTTCATTAGCACTAACGTTTCACTAAGACTTTACCCTTCCTCTTGTAAGTGGTGCCGAGATGTAGAGCTTCTCTCCACTGTAATCACTTTGCTGTGACGTTTTTTTTGTTGTTGTTTTTTTTTTTTTTGTATTTTAGACATTGCTTTTATGAGAGGAAGTGCTTGTTGATACATTTTTTAAAAAACATTTTTAAAACTAATAAACATTTTTACGTACAAGAGACTGTCGGATTTTTATATCCGTGCGAAGGAAGATGAAGCAGGAGGTTTACCTCAGCAAGATCCTGTCTGAGAAATTACATTAGACATGAATGTTTTTGGCACGTGAGAATAGTACGGAACGGGATTAGGCCCACTGGAAAGAAAGAAGAATTAGGACTTTTTTTCTCAGAATTTGAGATTAAAGTCAGAATTCTGAGAAAAATAATCAGAGATTAAAGTCAGAATTCTGAGATTAAAGTTCTTTTCCAGTGGCCCTACTCCTTTTCCGTGAAAGATGCATGTCTCGTTGAGGAATATTGCAAGATGTCTGAGTTTCCATAGCAACAACTGTCCTCTCTGTATAGTGCCAAGGGAGAATATTTTCTTGTAATGATTATTCATAGTTTTTCACACTTTCTAAGTGTCATGCTTTCCTTTCAACTTCCAGTAACTGATCAAGCTCAGGAGGTTTTATGTTAACAAAAGAGGAGACTCCACTGCATGTCCTTATTTGCCCAATTACTTTAATACTTTAATAAATAAAGAAATAACTAAATGTGAGATGAGTAATGTTACAGATCGGATTTTTAATGTGATTTTTATTTATCTAAGGCCAAATGAGGATGGGAATCAAAGGTAACTAAAGCAGTGAAACCAGGCCATCACATTCTTTGTTAAGTCACTTAAATCTAGCATAATTATTTTGGTATAGAAAGGATGCTAAACTCAAACATAAGCTAATGTTGTGTCCACAAATAGGAGATAAATAATTTTAAATTGAATGTTTAGTTGAACGTATAGAAAATAAGCAAGATAATGCATATTGACTAGCATAACATACTATTTCAGCACCAAGAAAATGATACAACTTGACAAGCCAGCACCTTGTAAGTTGTATTAAATATCATGTTTCCCTCGCTTAGTGAAACACGGTGGTGGCAGCATCATGCTGTAGGGATGTTTCCTTCTTTTTGCCATTTCTCTCAGCATCAGAGTGGAGAATGATTGGACTAACCCATGCATGCAGTCAGGGGATTTAGATGAAATTGTATTCATGTGTTGCAAAGCTCCAGTCAAAAAGAAAATCAAAATCCAATTTATAGCAAAATAATAAAATCTGATGTTCACAGCAGACATTCTCCATCTAGTCTGACTGAGACTGAAATGTTTTGCGAAGTAGAAATGAAAAACATTCAGACTTCAGAGCTGATGTCTGTCCCAAAAGACTTTCAGACGAAGCAGGAGGAGGGTCTATAAATTGCAGACTCGGGGGAAGTTGTTAGAGGCTGAAAAACACCTGAGACTGGTTTGGTACTAGCAAAATGATTAAACATAAAGCAATGGAATTACTGAGGTCGAAGCACACTGTGTTTACATGTCAGATTGGCCTAGTCAAAGTCAAAATCATAAATACCTGCATAAAAGCTCAATTCTGATCATAAAACTGTCAGGCAGTTAAAGAAAAATTTCATGTGACTAGTCTCTAGTTTATGAAATGTGTGTTTGTTTTATAACTTCAATACAACTCTTCCCTACATCAAAACCAAAATGTAGATTTACAAAATTATTCTAGGTGCAGATTTTTATACCCACTTCATTGTTGCCACAGTAGGTTTTCGAACCAGGGACTTTTTTTATTGCAAGGCAGCAGAGATAATATTAGAGCTGAGATCAAATAATGGAAAACTCCTATAGCCATAAATAAGTAACAGGCTTTTCATTTTCTCACAGTTAGTACTTGTTCAGAACTGTAGTAGCATAAAAAACATAGAAAATAGGTCTCCTCACACTGCTTGGGGAAAAAAATTCAAGAAAAAGTTTTTGAACCTGCTTATTTTGTTAGTAATATGTATAATGTCTTTCAGGAGAGAACAGATAGTGTGAAACTACGCCAAAAGAGGTTTTCACCAGACGTGAACATAGAGTTTAATGCATTACAGTAATATTAAAATAATTTATATCTTTGCCTTTTACAATAATAACTTGATTTAAAATGATTAAATCTGTTATTTTCACAGAATTTAAGAATGAAAACATGAAATCTCTAAATTTAACAAGTCTAGATCTTCTTGTTATTCAGGGGGAAACTTTAAAATTAAGCCATGTCTGACAGATTAACTAAAAATGTACAACATACTCATTTGTATTTTATACAAACACCACTGTTGTTGCAAGTGAATACTTTTGGCCTTTTGTGATTTGAGTTTTATGGAAAAATGTGTGTTTTCTAAACAACAGTACTTGAGTAGACCTTTTACCAAATACTTCTACTTTTACTTGAGTAAAAATAAGTTACTCAAGTAAGAATTTTGGCAAATAGAAATTTGCCAAAATTGATTTAGTAGATTGATTTAATGTCAAAACGGCCTACCATACTGGGTTGTAGCAGGAAACATGGAAAAACAAGGAGGAGGAAGAAGGAGGAGAAAGAGGATGGGTATTACCAATGACGACAAACCCACAACTATCCACTAGGTCTGGTTCACGGTAGTTACCTGTCAGCGTAAACAGTCGGAAGGACTAGCAGAGACGGCACACCTGAGCACATAAGGGCTGACTGTTGTTCGTGTCGCCCTCCGTGAAGAAGAAGAAGGACCTCGTGATGGCTGCTATCCCTGCCTCTCAGATCAGAGGGCTCCAGGCTGACGAGGTAAACCAAACTTAACGAAACGTTAGTGACCGGGTAGCTCGCGCGCGCCGACCGTTTGACATCTCTGACGCCTACTGTTCTCCGCGAAATAAACTTTTTTTTAAAAACAGGAAAAAGTCGTGGATAGCTATCTCAAATATATATAAATTTACTCTCGATAAGTGTAATTTTGTGTCAGCTAAGTGAGAGAAAACGAGGGTAAGATAAGAGGGGGGGAAATCGATATGACTACTGAAGAGCTAGCTCGAGTTAGTCGGGGAGGAAGCCAACTGTCAACGCCTGGGTTCCTGCTTCTCAGCACGCAAACACCAAACTGGGATAACACAGACCGTGTTTTCGGCTTCACGGCCCCGGCTAGACTCACCACAGTGGGTCAGAGTGGTGACACTGGTTGCGATATCTCTCTATGATTCATAAACTTAATTTGCAAGACTGGATTTATCAGGAGGAAAGGTCCTCAAGTGCCAAGCGCTGTCAGGAAATGACGTCACCCACAGACTAAACAATACTTATATGGGAGGAGAGGAAAGCCTGATAGGATTCATGTGGAACTTGGACGACTTTAGATGATTTTATTTTCTAGAACTTTGTTACTGGTCTCTGCTGCAGACCTGCATGCACAGCCAGCCCAAGGCATAGGTGAGCTAAGCAGCAGCTAAAGGTCTGAATTGTCACATAATTGATGAGAAAACAAATAAAGCTAGTTACCATCGATCAGTAAAATGTACTGAATTTCCCCAAAAATAACCAGGATTAACTTTTCAAAAGAAGACTGCTGAGAATTACTTCCTTCATACCGACCGAAAGCTGTAAATGAAGTCCACAAATCGCCATATTCTTTACAACACTTACATACTGATGTATAGAAGCAACTATCCATCCAGGGGACAAAAATTAATAAATAAAGATGCTGGTCTGCTCATAAACATTGAATCATCTTGTAAGCAGCTTCCTAAATTGTATGTCTTGTTTTATTCATCTTTAATTATTGTTATTTGTTAAATATTACGCACCTAGCTTATTTTGGTCTGTATTTGTTCATGCCACATTTTGTAAGACATCTTACGCCAAGCCCCTCTCAGGTTTGGGGTTTGGAGTAAGCCCTGTTCTTAATTTGACATTTAGAAGCCACTTTTGTGTCATTATTAACTTAGCTTGTTAAAATTGAATTTCTTTGGTGTTTCATGAATGAAAAAAAACAAAGAACTTAGAAATTAGTTGAAAATATCTTAATTTGTTTTATACCAGCAATAACAAATTCATTGAGATTATGTAACTTTACAAAATGATGACTGCTCTGGATTAAACATCAATCCAGTCATTGTTACATGCTTTAACTTTTGCTTTGATTTTATTTCCTTGTTGTCTTTTTATTATTGTTGTTCATTTAGGAGGCATCCAGAATCCTTAAAGTGAAAGTCATTGCTGGAATTGGACTGGCCAAGAAAGATATACTGGGTGCGAGGTAAGTTGTTTTTTGTTTTTTTTACAATGTCATTGCTTAAATGTAATATTTAAGCAAATGGAAGTTAGCTTACGATTAAATAAACAATAAGTTTCAGTCATGACACAATAATGGCAGGGGGAGAAAACACACAGCGAACACATGAATGATGCAAACTCCAAAAAACACAAATGCACCAGAAAAACACTGCAAACAAAAACTATTGTCATCACAGAAACCTGCAATTAATAAAACATTTATTTCCATCTCTGCACAGTCACAAGGTGTCCTCTACCAGTAGAGATGAAACAGAGGTTGTTTTTTGTTCTGTAGTTTAGTCCAAAAATATTTTTAAACGCATCAGAAAGCTAGAAGACCTGCCACCAGCGTCCCGCTCATGGCTCGTCGGCTGCTTTTGCAAAACATTGCGGCGTAAACAACAAGTGTCTTTGTAATTCTGTTGGAGAATATTTATTCTTGTGAAATGATTGATGCAAAGGTTTTTACCAGTCAGTAACCACAATAGGTACAGTCAAATCACTCAACAATTAAAACAAAACAACATGGTAGTGACTCACCTACACTTTCTTTTTTATTGACAAGGAGTCAAGAGACCAGTTCAGTATATCAGTAAGTACTTTTTCTAATATATTGCTATAGACTGCTGTTACATTAACATTTAGCCAACTACTGGGCCTACTTTGTCACTTATTCACTATTACCTACTATTTACCAGAATAAGGTCAAACCCAGATCAAGTCAGTGTCCAAACCCTTTGTGTCTTTTCTCCAGACTTTAAGAGCCAACAAGACTTGTTAAAAAGTGCAGAAACACACCTTTAAAAAAATCCTCTGATTTATTTTCAATTGTGTTTTTAAAATATTGGAACGTAACAGCAAAAAAAATTAAGGAATCAGAAATAGATAATTGATTTGTTATGTGTAAACATCATGCCTCAGGAACACTGACATAGACTGACTGTCGTTTTTGGGAAGATACTTCTGGTAAAACTTTGGTGGGTTGCTAACATATTTCCATCTCTTTTATTGGTTTTATGTTGATAAAATATAATTTACACCTCTTCAAGACTTACAGATACAATGGTGATTTCTTTTTTTGTTGTTATTCTGGGACTTTTCTTCCTTCTTTTGACTGCAACCTATGTTGCCTTTCAAAAGTATTTATTTAACTCTTCAATGGATTTTATGTAAAAGACCTACATGAAGTAGTGGATTACTGTGATGTAGATGAAAATTATACTCTACAAGCAAAAAGAGAAACATTTTTGCATGCATTTGTGTTTACTCAAATCAAATCTAGGGCAATCTAGTGAACTTATGCAGTCAGGTAAAAAAAAGTTGCTGTCACCTCTCTTTTATACAGAACCGTTACACAGTAGATGTCAACTTATAACATCTTTTACAAAACAATTTACATCCACAAGTAAGGAGTCAATGCAATAGACTAAGCCAGTAATTGTTCATATAAAACCAAAAAGTATTTAATTACTTTGATCTGATTTAATTTATGAAAATAATGTAACCAAAAAAACTAAATAAAAAGTGATGTGCAGGTTTTGGTCTGGTTTCAAAGTAATGAAACAAACACACAAAAAAGTAACATCATTATTACAAAATAACAAATTTGGGCAGAAAAAAAAACACCAGCACTTTGCAGTAATGTATCCATGTTAAAATGGTGCAAAGTACTTCCAGTAACAACAACTACTGTTTATTATATGATCTACAAATAGCACAATGGACACAATATCCTTCAGATAGCAAATAACATGAAGTTTGTTTACAAACTGGTGCATTTTCAGTTAAAACTTCTAGGCCTGTCACAATAACCAATGTTTCTGGATGGTTAGTCATCCAGAAGTTATTGCGATAACCAATAATGTTGTTGCTTTGAGACAATTTACTAGTAATATAAGAATATAAGGGTAATAATGGAATAATAATACAGGAACGCCTTCTCGAAGATCAATAAGCTTTAAATTCCAATGAACATGTAGACAATGGAAGTGGAAGACATTTTGAATATCCAAAGTAAATAAAAAAAACTAATAACATGAATTATGAAGTCTTAGGAAACAAATTTATCCTTCAAAAAAAAAAGGATAAATTAAATCAGGAGTTTTAGTTGAAACCAAAACTCCAGACTGAAGACTGGAAAAATTATAAATCTTGAAATTAGAAAATATTGAGTTTTATTTCAATTTATCATATGATTAATTGATTTATTGAGTATTGTGACCCTTAAAACTTCATGATTTAGTGAAGTATGTTGAGAAATTGTACTAAAGAAGTAGTCGCATTTCTTGAAAGTGAGATTACATGAACAGAAGTGCAAAGTATGAAGCACTTCTACACATTCATTTCAAAATGTGGTTCTACTGGTTGACTCAAACATATTTTCCAGATTTTTTTATTTGCAAAAGCATTGCATGTATGGATTACTTTGTGTTGGTCTATCACATTAAATCCCAACATTAAATATTGTGGTTGTAACAAAATGTGAAATAGTTCAAGATGTATCAATGGTTTTGCCATATGCAATACCAAAACACTTCAGCAGATAGGCTTGGGCAATGAATAATGTAATGTGCAAGATGGATGTGGTTTCAATGAACTCTAACACGAATCATTACCGCAGGAACTGCAGTCATTATGTGAGCAGTTGAGTCACCACAACTAATGTGACGGTGTTTTTTCCTGTTAGAAGTCAAGCAAATTATGTTTTGCTTCCACCAGAGATAAATAAAAAATGCTACAGAAAAAATGAAGAACCAAAGCAAATCATCTTGATTTCTAAATTTGATAACATGCTTCTCTCTGCTTTTCTGTTGCAGTGATCCATACACCAGACTGTCTCTTTATGATCCCGTCAATGGAGAAATCACAAGTCTGCAGACTAAAACCATTAAAAAGGTGAGTAGGTTCAAACAGCACCTGACCTGCTTCATTTTATGGTATTTGTATAAATGTGTATTTTTTTCTTATTTCATGTTACTTGAAGACTCTGGATCCAAAATGGAACGAAGAATTCTATTTCCGAGTAAGTTAAAATAAATCAACAACCAGATTCATGCATTCATTTTCTCACACCCTTGTCTCTATTGGGGTCGGGAGTTGCTGGTGCTTATCTCCAGCTAACGTTTTGGGCGAGAGGCGGGGTCACCCTGGACAGGTCGCCAGTCTGTCACAGGGCAACACAGAGACAGACAGGAAAACAAACATGCACACACACTCACACCCAGGGAGAATCTAGAGAGACCAATTAATCTGACAGTCATGTTTTTGGACTGTGGGAGGACCCAGAGAGAACCCAAGGACCTTCCTGCTGCAAGGCAACAGTGTTACCAACTGCGCCACTGTGCAGCCCCTAATGAAAGATAAACTGCATAATTTGGATTATGTTTGAAAGCATGTTAAAAATGTGAACAGCCCAGTATCCCTAGAGCTGTAACCATTCTGATCTCCTACTTTGTGTTTCAGGTGAATCCCAGAAAGCATCGGCTGCTGTTTGAGGTGTTTGATGAGAACAGACTGGTAAGCTGTTCAGCTTATAAGGATTCAGTATAGGCTGAACTTATTTATTAAGTCAGTTTGTGAAATGAAAACCTAGTCTTGAACTGCCCATCTTGGACTCTTGTGGATGCAGCATAGGAATATAGTTAGTTGTTCTTGATTCATAGTAGCTGCTGGGGTGATATTATGTTCTGTGTTTGGACACCATAAATGCCAAACAGGAGAATGTGTCATATTTCCATAGATGCGGGTATCCTCCAGTCAGTGCAAGAATGACTTTGCTTTGTCTGCCTGTCAAAGATGCAGGAGGCCCTTATTTTGCCATATTATGCTGGATATTGCTGGAAACTTATCATAGCTTACTACTCTGAGTTGTAAATAAGGGTAAATCTGGCTTCCGTTAGAACATCCTAATGTCTGTGAGGGTGGTGATTAAGAGCTGTGGATCAAATCTGGAGCTTAGTGGTTTAGTTTTGATTCTTAGGCAGAATGTATTGAATGCACACTGTGTTAGTGTGCATTCAATAGACAGGATACAATCGTCACATTTGGTTGTATTTTTAAACGTATTGATATTTATTGATGCTGTCATGGAACTAGCAGGTTAAGATGAGAAAAAGCGATGGGAAAAATCAGCTGTTGGTTAGCAAACATCAGCAATAAGAGTTTAGTGCTATTACCATGAATAAAAGATGTTATCACAATATTTCCTTCCAAGTCTTTGCTTTAGTTTGGTAACCTTGAGATCAATGTTACCATCAAACATGGTTAACATTAAAAAAAAGAAAACCTGTACATGCGATTCACGGATCAGAGATCCTCAACCTTTACTAGCCAAGGAACCGCCAATCAAATTCAGGTTGTTTAGAGCTGCAAAATTTGTACAATTTCTTTCACTAACGACCTGCTACATAAAAATACTTTGTAATTTAATTTAAGCAGCAGTTGGTGTTTTAGGGCAAAGAATAATATCTAACTTTTACATAAAATTGAGAATGAAAACACCTTCTTCACAGAACATTTTAGAAAACATTATAATTTTCAGTCTAATTAGTACAATTTATTTAAAAATTCTGTGCAAATGCTACTGAAATTAGACTTTTAAAATTACCTTCATATTTAACACTGTCCTGTCATTTCTGTCCGAAATCATTAAGAGTCACTGTGGACGTCTTAAAGAGCTTTATTCACCTCGATGAGTTTGTGGTGCAGAGTAACAGAATTTTGTTGTAGCAGGTTATCACAGCTCAGCCCAGGTTCATCCTATGGCACAAAAACAGTCAGACCCCTCGAATGCCAGCTCTTCTATGAGACTTCCTCCTGACCATGTCTCTGTGTGGATAATGGAAACATTGTAAAGCAGTTAGTCAAGATGAACAGCTCAGAAGTCCTGAGTTTCACCCCATCAAATATCGCCTTACTTCTCCTATCTGCATCACTTAGTTTAATTAAATTGTACATTTTCTTTTCTTTATTTCTTTGCAGTCGTGATGTAATCTGTTATAAATATGTACTGAATATGTACTGACTTTTAAGAAAAAACATGACTTATTTTACATAAGCTTTTGATATGCCAAAGCTTTCATAAACAATTATTACTGCTTTTTCAGAAGTAGTATTGAATGCAGCCCCATCAGTGATATATACAGATATAAAATTAACTGGTTATGCTGGTAGCATCTGCTCAGCAATTGCCAAGAAATGGCTCTTTTGGTTCCTAGAAGAGCAAGTCAGGGCAGAGCCATCTGTGCTCTTTTTTTCCCTTGAATATCCAGTTAGATACAAACTGCATGTGAATAAATGGGAAACTTTCTGAACAGAGCAATTACAGCTTCAGAATAAGAAGTTATTAGCTCTACTTTTTTTTTTTTTTTCTTTTTAGCTCTTTGGGTTTTTGCATTAATTGCACAGTATTTGTCTCAAAGTGTTCGCCATTTTGGCATTATACTAAATTATTCATAGAACACAACAAATGCTTCCAGCTGTTATTGTGCTGCATGTGGTTATTGTTTGTCGACTGAGAGGTTTCTGGAATGCGTCACAACATCACATGTTTACAGTCACATGAGAACATGAACTTAGGCGTGGCTGACTCAGATCTGCCTCGTCACACTCCAGGTAGATTTCATTGAGGGGCGTGTCGGTGCTGTAAATGCGCTTCTGAGTGTATGTGTTTGTCACTGCTTGCCCAGCATACAAGGAACTTGAAGCAAAATTCCTGTAACTTCATTTTTTACACTGCAGCCTCACTATCTCCAAAGGCATAAAAATATGGTATGTGCATACCATCTGTGTTTCTATAGAGACTCCATCTTGAATTTATTACCACTGCCTGCATAAACAAATTCAGAAAACGTCCTGTGTTTGCAGGTGAGAAATAAATTAGGCGAACAAAATTCACTGAAGTATTTACAAAATTGTTGAATCACACGAAGTACTCCTTGTTCCTGTGAAAATCACCCTCATTCTGCTTATGCTGATATTTACATTGCCAGTTTCTGGAAGGTAAATGTTTTGTTAGAATGTATGCAGGACCCCAGGTGGTAGTTTTATTTGCACACAAACACGCTAAAAGAGTATTTTGTTATTAAATAATGCTAAATTAAGGGAATAACCTACAACCTCCAGACACGGATACCGCTCTCTTATCTTCCCACATTCTCAGTTTCTGTACCTGCTGCAGGACTTCAATGGAAAGTTAAATTAAAATCTGCATCATTCATTGGCTACACCCTCCCCCTGGAAAATGAAAAAAATGATTAAATACCAGCTTTCCGAGTCATAAACTGCCTTAACCACTCAATGTCTAGCAGAGCATTTCTTCACCACAAACTAATGTTGAAACAGACAGCACATCCTGTTTCTGTTGCCGATGGAGGATTTGAAAGTTATAGGACTTTATTTGTTTCTTTATCAGAACCAGTCCCTGAACTCCTTTTAGAATGATGACATTTAATATCTTCTTGTAATGTAGATTTATAGGAGTTTTGTTGTTATTGCCAGTTGTAAAATACATAGAGAATCAAGATGTGGAAAGTAAAGGAGTTTCCAAGCTTTGAACTGGCAGCATCTCTGTAAAGCAACCAAGTGCAGGCTGGCTACCTGAGCAGATAGCCTGACTAATGCACCAGCTTGTTTCTCCATAAAGAACAGAACAGCAGAAAGATTAGTATACTTATAAACTACTGCGTGTAATCTTATTCTGAATCTGATAAAGGTAATAATGAATTAAAATTCCATGAAAATGAACAAATGAAAGTCAGGCATTGCTTTTCAAACATGCTTCAACAGAATTACTTTAAAAAATAAACCATTGTGGGTTTTTGTTTCATCAACCGAGGAATACCAACAATTTTGTCTGTGTGTACATATGGTGAATATCATTTGTACTTTCTACCAAATATCATCATCCAGAGAAAGCTGGCAAAAGCCCACTTCTTTCAGTGGTAGGGTGGTTGATATGCATATTATCAGGAAATAAATCAACCCATTAGGCGTAATTCTTATTAAATAAAATGGCCCCAATGTTTACTTTGTTCTTATTGATTCCAAGCTCTTGATGTTATTGTAAACTACTTTGTATTGTCAATATATATTATAGTTAATATCCATATTTGGGCTCCTGTCTTATCATACAGTTGCCACATCACAATCACCATCATGTTTGGAAAATGGGTTATGACTTTCCTTGCTTCCTCCAGTGACTCATGTCCTTATCCTGGCTGTGACTCCTACTATTAAACATTAACCTGAAGCTGATTTGGAAGCAGAGTAATGGCCTAAAATAAGTCAGCCACTGTCCACAATAGACTGCCATTAATAAGTCGGACTGTCAACATCTATGAAGAAGAAATAAGACCAGCATAGACTGTTACATGAGGTGTCATATAACCAGTGTCATACCACTTTAATGTCGCAATGATCACATTTCTTTCGTCCCTCTGTCTTCTGTTTTCCAAACGGTCATACCTAATTCTTGCATAGGGTGTTTGACTACGTTTGTGTGCTTGTGTTGTGTATCTTTTCCAACTTGAACCTCGCTGTGATGCAGAATTACAGTTATTCATTCTGTTTGATTTCCTGTAATTCAATAGCGGCGGGTAAAACTATTTGTGGGGGGCACAGAGCGGCAGAAACATTAGTGGCATAGCAGCAGCAGGACTCTCAAGTTAGCGGCCAGAGCTTCAATCTAGGATTCAGTGTGGAGGACTGCCATGGTTTTGTTTGGCTGGCTTTTTCGTTTTTAAGTTTTAGTTTAGCATTGCTTTCTGTGTAGGGCAGAGGCTCCTTCAAGAGGGTCGACTCAGCTTCAAGGGTCGCCTGTTTGGGTCATCTCTTCAAACCGAACCAACGGCCTGCTAAAAGCTGAGATCAGCCTGCAAAGGAATGTGGCTTGTCACTGGAGCTATTTTGGCAATGCACAGCCACTAATGATTGAGATCACAGAGTGCGGAACAGTTGCTTTCGTCCACTTTTTTTTCCTACCAGCAAGTTTGATCATGCACCTCACACCGGCGCTGCAGGGATTAGAGAGTTAAACAAATGGCACGTCAGCTCCGCTTGCATTTCGCGTCAAGACGAAGCAACACGGACCCCCTCTCTGAAAGCCTCAGCTGCCATGGTGAGGAGAGCAGAGTCAGTGTGTCAGCGCACGGCCCCGCAGAGAATCTGGCGCACAGCTCAGTCCACTTGAAGGTGACTCCTCTGTCACCAGAGTTTGCCAGCAGTCAAAGCTCTTCAGTCTTCATATCCAGGGTTAACCCCGGAGGCTGCAACAAGAAGAGCGTTCTGCAAATCTCGCTGCAGCCGTGCGGAAAACCAAGCGGCGAGTTGGAAGGGAGCGTGGAGGATGGAGAGGCCGGCGTTGGTGTTGGTTCTGACGGAGGATCGTGCAACAGCAGCATGGCCAGCGACGCCGGGTACTGCAGCAGCAACAGCATCTTTGAGCCAGAGCTTCCAGAAAAGCACAGGAGCAGCCAGGAGAGGCCCCAGGTCTGCCGCAGGTCCAAGGTCCCATTGCGCCGGTGCTCCTCCCTAGTCATTATTCCAAGGAGCCCTTGCAGCACGCCGCCTGCGTCTCCCGTTGGCTGCACGGCTCTGTTTGCTCTGCCTCCGTTACGGGGATCTCATCAGCCGGTTCTCCAGGCACCTGCCAGTGAATTCCTCCAAGCAGACGAAGAAGTGACGAGTAAAGAACCCAGCGGCCCCTTACAGCCAAAAGGAAACTACTCATCCGAGTTTAGGGACTCAAAACACACGGTGCACTTTAACATCCCGCTAGAGGACGAACCAAAATGCAAACTGGAGGACAAGACTGCAGTTATGGAGCAGTCATCTAATCTTCATTCTAGCAGCGTGATGCTACGCTTTGCCCACCAGAGACCAATGGCATCGGCAAAACGAGCCGCATCTGTGGCTTCGGGCGGTTTACAACTCCCCGATGCTCATTACCGGGCTGGACTCTCTGAGAGACAAGGTGAAGCCCACAAAAAACTCTATCGGAGTACTTCTGCTTGCTTGTTTTCCTCATCTAAGCAACTTGAGAAAAACAGTAGGGTCTGTTCATCAGGGAAAGGTCAAGGGAAATATTGTCATCGTGCCATTCAGAGGAGCTTTTCCCTTGAGGTGCCTTACGCTAACACCGGGATTTCATGTCATGTTTCAAACCCAAAGCTCAGCAGCCCTCTTTCTCCACATGTACACATTCATTTGTCTCCTTGCTGCCCTGCAAAGGTTCCCGCTTACCCCGACAACTTCAAAAAGAGTCTCAAAGGAAACAGGGAGGTGAGTGTTTAGATTCGCTGAGGTTTCCTGACTGTAGAAACACTCATGGCAGTTGTTTTTTTCTTTGAAGAGGCAGTCACATAATGGCTCTTTGACAGAGCTCTGTGGCTGTGATGACAAATGTTGTTAAACTAGTCCAAGCGGATTCCACACGGTTTGGGTTTGACTTCTCACAATACCTTCCTGACTGCTGCTTTTACATACAGAACCAAAGAACACCAGGCTTTTACGAGTAGAAATAACAAATGCAGATATGTTATCCAAGCGTTAATTTTTCTTTACTTTCTCCTTGTAGAGTTTATGAAACTCAGTGTTACCCTTTATGCTGCTTATAAGAGTAACGGAGAGCGTCTTTAACTCTAAGTCATGTATTTAACAAGCTCTGTGTGGACAAACATTCACAGGTGTTCAGTTACATTACACTAAATCCATCAGGACATTAGTTTCCAAGAACCGTTGAAATAAGAGAGACCAGCTCCCCTCCATCTTGGAGGTCTCATTCACGTCCGTGCAAACTCAACTTCAGAATAATATTCCTTTTTCTCCTCATTAATCTGATAACCCTATGAGTGATCAACGTATTTACCGTGGTTATTTTAAGCGTTGGGGAAACGCGGTGCCCCCTTTGCCGATATAAATAAGGCGGCTCTGAAATATCCCCTCCGACTCCAGATAGTCTGGTGGTTTGAAGCACGGCCGGCTCCTGTGGATTCAAATTTAACAGCATGATACGAGAGCAGCCATGCCAGCCATCTGTGGACACGTGTGTGTGTGTGTGTGTGTGTGTGCATGTGTGTGTGGGGGCAAAGAGTGTTGGCCTTTCCCAGTAAACGATCGGTGGTGTGTTGGCTTCCCTGTGGGTCCTCTCTACCCCACTAAGCAGTGTTTGTGAAATATCAGATGTCGGTCTCCCCCTACATTTAGCAAGCTGTCAAGAAAGAAGGCCTACCTGAGTAATTTGTCTTTTCCTGAGACGTTTTTTGGACTTACACATCGAATTCTGTCTCATTATTACCTCTGATGACTATTAAAGTAACAGTAATACTTGGTTGGTTAGCAACACATCACTCATACGTTTTGTTAAACATCAGTTTGTATTTTGTACATCTTTACCTGTTCTGAAGATTAAATCACACTTTCTTTAGGTTTATTCGTAGGTATTACTCTTTTGAGATTTACTCTACGTCAGTGTTTCAGTTAAATCGTATATTTTCTCCAGTCTATTTGTCACAAAACAAAGCATTTTCAAAAACCACTAAAATGTTCCATCATACCATTCTTATATTTTCAAATCAGTTGAATACAGTGCCAAAGAGAGAATTGGAGAAACGGTAGATTTCTCTGATTAAAAGGAAATGAAAGCAATGCTGCGCACTGCCGATCAGCTATCTGAAAGGAGCTTAGTGTCTTTTCCCTTTAGAAGAAATGCAAATGGTAAATATTTTCAGACACAATATCTGTAATGCAGCCAACTGCAGACCTGCTGCACAATTACTAATTAACCAGATGAAATAAACTTTTTATACTCTGAGCATGGAATAAAAACTGGTGCTGCCCTGCCTCAACTTGTTGCTGCTCGCTGTTTGATATTTTCCCTTCCTTAAAATAAAATAGACTCTCGTGAAGATATTAGTCAACCTAAATTAACTTGTTATTCTACAGAGAAAGCTTCTGTCTGAAATGTTTTCTTCGGTCTGTGCATCACATTTATAATAACAAATGAGTCTTACACAAAACATCATACCTGTAATAATCAGTGTTTGTGTATTTAGGCTGCAGTATTAATCATAGTTGGTTTTCTCTTTTACATAGAAGCTGTTACATAATGTTGAAGATTTTAATTTTTACTCTCGATAATCATGCCATGATTACAGTGACATCTAACAAATGTAACTAATAGTTCAAATATACAAGAGGCGGGAAAAGGGAACAAAAAGTATGTCAGGCTTCAATTCTCTAATTACAAAATGTCTAAATTAGCACTTTGTTAAACATTTCTACTTTTTTTATATAATAATTCATAGATTAATTATTGTTTAACATGGTGTTCATACAAAAAATAGTAAAATGGTCACTTTGTTGCTGACTTACAGCACCATTTAGAAAAACATCAAGTTCAAATACTTTCCCCTTCAGGTTGCCTTTAATTACACTTGCAGTGCTGCAGCTCGCTGTGAGGTTTAAATAAATCTTAAGCTTTGCTCCTCTTATTTGATTTACCCTCATAACCACATATGAAAAGTTAACGAACAACCAGATGTGGCTGTTACACAAGGGAGGTGGAAAGCATGAATGCCATTTCTGCTGTATTTTTTGGACGAATCTTTGTCATAATTTTGAACAACATCTTTAAGCAATTATAGATCAGTTTACATTGTCTAATCGGCTCTAATCTCATCATACAAATAAATAATCTTGAGGAATTTAGCTTTTATGGCACTGGATAGTGGATTTACTGAGGACCTTTTTAGGAGGATATGGTTTTGTTACGTCATTTGGTACAAATTCCTGCAGAAATATTCTTTAAAGACGTCGCAGCCCTATTAGGAAAAATGCTCTCCTCAACTCCAACATATTATTTTCCAGCCACCATTGTGGAAAAGTGTGACCTTTCCTTCCTATTGGACTTGAACTAATTATGTTTATATGACACATTTTCCATGAGAAAATTAAGGTTGAAGTCGAATGAACAAGTGGATCTCAAACAGTGACACACGAATCTGACGACATTCAGGATGGATCGTCGCCACACAGTTTAGTTTCCCCGCTCTCATAACATTTAACTGGGCAGCTCTTTCTCCCACCTGTCAAAGCAGTTTGTCACTGCACATGTAAGACATATTTCTGAGCATGCAGGTTGCCTCCAGCTTATACGGTTTATGATCTGGTCCTAATGTCTCCCTGTAATTGAGCAGCATTTAGTGTCACCTGAATCTTCAGGGATGCCCTGAATGGAAATTCATCTGTCATTATAATTTTAATTTAAGCGCTTGGTATGCATCCAGAGCTTCTGTCTCGTCTTGTTGATGTTTTCAAATCTGCTTCACCAGGGAAGCTTCCAAGAAAAGGATAAGAAGAGTTAAATGATGGGTAGCAGATGGTAAGCACTATTGTTAGTGACATTTTACTAAATTAGCCAGCAAAGTATTTAGTCCAAGCATGTGTGGCAGATTTTAATGCGCTAACATCTTTTTTTCTTTTTTTATTGATTTATTAAGCAATATATCAGTTGTCCTGTCACAATAATCAATGAATCAGTTAATCAGACGATAAATTAAAACAAACTCAATTATTTCCATTGGTCTGATTTATCATTTATCTTTTTTTTCTCTTTCTACCAAAAACTGGATGAAAAAAGTCTCCAGTTTGGTGCGTTGGTCTCAACTTAGCCCATTTTTTCATCACCAAGACTTCAAAATTAATTTTATTTGTTGTTTTATTTATTTATTTTGAATATTTAAAATGTCTTCCAGTTCCAGTGTTAAATGTTCATGAGAGTTTAATCTTTTAGAATGTGCTCTTGCATTATTATTTTGCCATTACCATTACTTAAAAATGATCTCAAATCAACAATATTATCGCAATAATCTCTGGAACAATTTATTGTCCAGCAAAATTTGTGAGGCCTATATGTGAGACGGTTATATGTACAAAACAATTAGGACAAAATGTCAAATTATTTGTAAAGCATTTTAAAAATGGCTTTAACTACACCATCGTGTTGTATAGTAGCTTTAAAATTACAGACTTAGTAGTAGAGTAAATAATTATCTAAAATCTGAAAATGGAAAGCATTCGATGTGTAAAAATTAAAGCGAGAGCAAAGACATGGCTTAATAAGGCCATAAGAGCAGCTTCATTGCTCACTGTTTTTTTTTTGTTTGTTTGTTGTTGTTTTTTTCCAGTCTTTACTGGAAAGAATAAACGCCACTTCCTCAAAAGTTGCTGCTTTAATGGTTGAGTTACGTTGAGGCTCAATCAGGTTTATAATCTCTGCTCACAGATTTCTGCAGCCCTTCTGTGTAATCTGGTTTCCCTAATTTTATATGTGTTTGAGATTTGTTTTGTGCCACAAACGACTGAGAATATTTCCCCCAAATTACACAAAAAAAATATACTCATTTTGAGTTTATTAGCATAAAATGAAAATGTAAACAAGTTCTTATGTTTAGGGAAACGCAGGCTTGGGTTCAGGTAGAAGGGTGTGTGTGAAGGATGTTTTTCCTCAAGCTGTATGAATTAGCTCAAGCCAGTTACATAATTAAGCATCCATTAAGTGACCACTTCCTGCCTTCTTGGAAGATACTTCCATTTCAGTATGGAAGCTCATGTTTTAAACCAGGCATCCATTATGCTGCCACTAATTCTCAGTCCAGGACCTTCAGGTCCAAAACAGAGTTTCAGACATTTTTCGGGCAACCGCAATGTCCTAAAAAATGTTTAAAATGTTAAAAATGTCACTGACTCACCTGTCCATCCTGTAAGTAGCTGTAAGTTATGAGACGTTTATTGACAAAACAAATATTTGAGTGGTTTCTGCTCCAGGATTCAACATATGAATGGATGTTAAACTGTGTGAGGAACAGATTGAGCTCTCTGTCTTTATACTAAATATTATTTATATAGGTGTTTAGGGTCCTCTTGATAAAGCGCTATACAGGCCATTTGTCATCTAACATACACTACTGATCCACGGTCAGTACAAAATGTTTCACTGCAAAAACAAAATAACCAAGTATAGTTTCTGGTGCACATAACTTACTACACTTAAAATAAGACAAAACTAAGTTCCAAGTAATTCTTCAGCAAGATAAAGGAAAATTTTAATAATCCTGTATTCAGTACTTCTTAACTGAATACAGGCAGGAAGAACCAGGTGTGTCTATTTCCCCTGTTTTTTCACTTAAATCAGGGTAAATGTCTTGTTACAAGTGGAAAAAAATCTGCCAGTGCAATAAGTATTGATATCAAGAAACTGCTTAAAAGTTACTTATAAGTTAGTTTTGTTTTACTTCAAGTGAAACAAAAATACTTAATTTTGTCCTTTTGCAGTGTTCATGGTGGTTCTTTTTCGTTTTAGTAAAATAAGAGTGCAAAATGACTAAAACTGCAAAACAACAAAATGTGTAAAAAAGTGGAAAAGTGACTTGCTTCATGTTTTTCACATTTAAAATCTGCTCATTAAAACCTTAACAATTGTTGATTTATGCTATTATATATATATATATATATATATATATATATATATATATATATATATATATATATATATATATATATATATATATATATATATATATATTTTACAGGCTAATCCAGAACAAATCCAGTCCATTTAAAAATAATTAAGATGTTTGTGTCTGATTGTATTTCAGGAAGCGTTTGTTTTCCATCAAGCCTTGTAAACATAAACATTATGTTCTATATGCTGCTACAGCCACAGTAAACACTGTAAACAACACAATCTAGTAAATTGCAGGGTGTGCCTGAAGAGAGCTGGATGAGAATGACTGTAAATAAACTCGGTCCGAACGGCACGACTCTCAGTCCTGATTAAGCTCCTGAATATTCGTCTTTCAATATGGAAAGGTTCCTGAAAGAAATGTCACGGTTGTTGAAAGGCAATAAACCACATTCCTCTGTAAAACGTGCAATATAAAACTTCAAATAAATGTGTTGTAAGAGGTAAGTAGTATGTAGTAAAAGTAGTAGTAAAAGAGTAAGTAATATGACGCTAAACAGGGTTCACATGAGTGCTTGAAATACTTGAAAATGTTTGACAATTTTGGAAAATGCTTGATATTCAAACTGCACAGTTTTGTAATGAAGTACAATCTACTTTATTTTCATTGGAAACGTTATTTACAGCTGAAACCAGAGATTGTCATACACATAGTAACATTTCTTTTTGTTAAATTTAACTAAACTTTTCTTGTATTAAAGTCATTTAGAATCACCAAAATTATTTCTATTTTCTAAATGCTAGAAACTTAGCGAGAAAATGTTTGGGGTTTTTTTAGATTTTTTTGCATGTTGTGTTTTTAGCATTAATTTGAGCAGGAAGGCAGTTTATCTTAACATTATTTGTTTGGCTTGTTTCACTGTCAATAACGTTTTGATTTCTGTCACTGAAATGAAATTTATCTTGTGTTTTATTTGCCAAACAAAGTTACTGAAATGAGAGGATTTTTAGTGTTTTGTTCTCAGACCAATCGGGCGTGTGAGAAAGACATTTCAAAACGCAACGTTTTGCTAAGTTTTAGTTTACTTTCTCCCTGCTGCAGAATGTAGAAGACATTATTAACAGCAGTAGTAAATTATATTATACACTAGTGAGATGAAACTGTCTTTTTTTCTTTTAGTTCATTTTGAAAAACTTTTGCAAGGAAGAGTTTGAAAGCTTCCCTTGATGATGCCTGAAAAGTGTTCGAACCCTGATAATGAGTCTAAAACAATACTCATGTCGTTTTAAAGTCACTTTCTGAGTTTTCAGTAAGATGAGCGGGAGCGTCTTCCTCTTCACCCGTTTCTCTCTGGTGGTAATTAAAGGCAGGAAGAACCAGGTGTGTCTATTTCCGTACATGTAACCAGTTGTCCCACAGTTTGACCTGTCGGGGGTGTTGACTCCCGCTGTGCATTGTGCTCCCCTTCCAGGCTGCAGGACCACCAGGCGGTAAACATATCCCGTGTTTAAAGCGGTAACACGGCATCTGGCCTATGCTACAGCATTTGATGCTGGGCTCTCTTATAATAACACGGACCAGTTATTTATTGGGAACCGATAAACACATTCCTGTTAGATGAAGTGGAGATATATACAGAAATGCATTGGATCAAGTGTTTGTGGTTGTTCAATAATGAGCGATGGTGTGTTTGAGCTACTTCTCTGTTTACTGTAACATGAGGCAGCTGCTGAGAGGGAGAAAGATGTTTAGAAAAGTGGCAGAAAGCTTTCCGATCAATTGCTGCCTGCCAACTCCGTTCTTACCACGCATTTGACTGCGTTAAACTTCGAAGTGGTTTGAGTAGAACGATTTGGTTGATGGTCTTGTTGATGTTTGTTTTGGAGATGAATCTCATGTGTCCCCTTGTCTCTCCTTTTCAGACACGTGATGACTTTCTTGGACAGGTGGACGTTCCTTTAAATCAGATACCGGTGAGTTCTTGTCTTTAACGAGGTGTAATAACTCCTGTGGCTGGTTTAATTTCACTTACACTCCAGATCATAATTGTAAAACCAAGTGAGCTGCATTCACATTTTTCACTGCCAAGTTTTAAGAAAATGCAACAGGAGCAGATGACAAAACATAGACTGGATGAATTATTGTAGACAAGATTTAAACTCAGACAGGCTTGATCTAAGTTACAGATGGTTTTATTTGAGTCGCCCCGCTGTTATGATTTCACTGCAAAGCTCAAAGTCTTATGAAGTATTTTTAATGCAAATATCTTCGTACACTTGAAATGAAAAAATAACTTCAAAGTAACTTTTCAGGAAGAAATATGAGCTTGTTTTAGGTTAAAAGTTTCTTCATGCCTTCAAAAGTACTAGTTCAAATTTATACACAGATTTTAACATTTTCAATCATATGAACAGAAACTTTAGATAAATTGACTAATTTTGCCTCATGGATTTCGAAGCTCTTCTTAAGATTTGTTAGCTTCATGTATTGGGTGTTACATGTTTTTTTGAGGAATTGTTTACTCAGTGTTTTTTGTTTCGTTAACTCTTGCACTTAATATGTCAATTATGGCTTCTGCTTGTTCAAATTGATTTTGTAAGAACATCCCCTGAAAGGCAAAGCAGCAGTTCAATAACAGTACTGCCAAGAACACGATGTACGTGTGAAAGATGTGTAATAAATATTATTTACAGAAAAAACAAAATAACTTAAAGTGACACATAAAGCAGCAGAATAAAGCATCAGGACAGGGACACCAAGTGTTCATATATCCTGACTGTTCCTGTTTTTAAGATATTTTTTTAAAGATGAGCAGAGCAGCATGTGTTTTGTTTTAACTGTACGGTCTCACCCGTGTCTCCGCGTAAACATAAACATGTGTGCCCTTATTCTGGTGTCTGTTCCACATCGTTTTCTTCAGTTTTGAAAACACGGCCCGCTGTGTTTATGCTACGTCTCTGCTAATGTTTAATTGTAAATACAAATTAGCCATCATTATCCAATGCCACCGTCATTCCACGTTGCCATGTCTTTAAAAATACTGGTGTTATAATGCCACGTTAAGCAGTGGGTTAAAGCTCTATGCTTTATTTTTGTTGCTTTTGTTTCCTTTAGACAGAAAATCCTAACGCACAAAGACCATACACATTCAAGGATTTTCTGCTCCACCCACGAAGGTTTGCATTTCATCACCCTTTCATTTTGCTTTAGAGCATTTCCCCGTTGACGTTTCTCGGCTTCATCTAAACACGTTTTCTGTCTTTCGTTTCCTTTCCTGGCCAGCCATAAGTCCAGGGTCAAAGGTCATCTGCGTCTCAAAATGACCTACCTGCCAAAGAACTTGGGCTCAGAGGAGGAGACGGCAGATCAGACAGAGGACTCAGATGTAAGCTAGTGCTTCGTTTAGTTTTTCTCTGCAGTGATTGGACAAAATCATCATTAAATAGATTCGACTTGAGAGTATCATAGGTTATTCTGAATATTTTATTAATTTTTTCTTTTTGTTTTTTAGCTGAATTTTAGTTTTATTTTGTACCCAGATTGTTGATTGTGGTTTGCCAGTGTTTATGTCTGTTTTCATATAAGCAAAAACTCAATAAATATATATTTAAAAAAAATAAAAAGTAGTGCCTAAGTGGAGATGCACATTTTGCAGAGTTTTATTTGTAAAAACTTAAACCATGAATAATTTCCAACCTCTTGACTAATATGACATAGAAATAAAAACCGTAGTTTTCCACCGAGTGATTTAAATGCCCCTCTGTGTCGTTGTGCAGCCGGGCTGGGAGCTTCTGGATCAGGACATGTCGGGCCCCAGGCAGAGTCAGCTGCTGCCTCCTCTTCCTCCTGGCTGGGAGGAGCGGCAAGACAACCTCGGCAGGATCTACTTCGTCAACCACGTGACCAGAACCACGCAGTGGCACCGGCCCACCATGCAGTAGGATATCCTCTGGGCCTCCATGAGTGACATCGCTTCCTCAGATTTATTCCCGATAGATGAGAGTTTTTGTTTCTGTTGAACTAAGGCAGAGCAACGGGGAGAGTCACCAGCCGCAGAACAATAACACAGATGTGGAACCTGCCTTCATTACACGCAGACAGATCTCAGACCACAATGAGAACGCCATGCCGCAGGAGTCTCCAGAGGTAACACCATTCTGCTTCCTGGCCACTCCCACAGTGTTGCTTTTTAAACAAACTCTTAGTTTTTATTCTGCAAAACATGCAAACTTTTATTGCTTTTTGACAGAACCGAAAACTCAATTAGAGAATTAGAGCTACAACAGTGATGAAGAGGAGACTTGAACTAGACTCCATCCTCTGGATCATTTCAAATGAGGTTATAGGGACACCAGCCACTATGATGCTTTATTCATAGAAGAAGGATCACCTGCGTGAAAAGAATATTACTGATTAGGGCTGGGCGATAAATCATTTTTATCAATTAACTGAATTTTTTGAGTCTTTAATTTGTGGTAAGTCAGGAGGTTTTTCACCAAACGGCTCCTTTGGTTTCCACAAATCAGAGTGATTTATTTTGTTTGGCAGTATTGTTTTACAGCTTCTTTTTATTTGGACTTTGAATTCAGGTCAACTCAGGTCAACAGGATATTAAAACCTTAAGGTCTTTCTTTTATTATTATGAGATTAAAGTAATAATCTCATAATAATAAAATTGTAATTAAGTAGTAATTTTATCAAAACACCAACATGAAAAGTTACACAAAAAATTAAATGTTGAGCATCTTGTGAAGTTATAATTTATCAGTTTTACAGATAATAAAATAATTGATCTTTTATTACAGCTGTATCAAGTTATTATCAGTATTAGGACTTTGAAGCGAATGCGCAAACGACTGAGTCTGTTTCGAAGAAACCACAAAGGCTGAGATGGTTATGTTGATATCTAGAAGCTTTTTTTTCTCATTAAAACAAATTTTAAGACATTCTGGTAAAATTGCATCTTTATTTTTCTAATATTATGACTGTATTCTTATAATTAAACAAAAGTTCTCATAGCCTGACCCTAATACTCCATCATAAAACTCACAGAATGAATAAAAGCCACTTTTTGAAAATATTCCCCATTGTTTGTAATTTCTATTTTAGAAAAGGAAGATATAAATCAGATCTGATATGACAAAGATTTTATTTTTAAGCCGTGCTGCCCAGTCCTATTGCTGATCCATTAAGCTACATGACGACTTGCTAATGCAGTGGGAA
Organism: Poeciliopsis retropinna; assembly: GCA_010277075.1. Lineage (NCBI taxonomy): Eukaryota > Metazoa > Chordata > Actinopteri > Cyprinodontiformes > Poeciliidae > Poeciliopsis > Poeciliopsis retropinna. Next base: position 14,602,195 of record VMRM01000006.1, on the reverse strand, counting down.
TTTAATTGACTCTGCCAACACATAACGTTCTGTAATGAAAATGTTTGTCTCTCAGCACATTTATCGTATTACTGCAACTCACAGTCGTGCAAGTTAAGAAAAGTTAACAGATATCAGTGACTCTGCCTCGCTGCTGTCGTAGTAATAAATAAAAACGCACGTTTAATATTATTTAAGAGCTTTTAACTAAATAACATGAGTCATTTAGTTGTTTTTCTTCTAGCATCTGAATGTTTTTTACCCTTAGGGCTCAATTGTTTTCTGGATGATTTAATGAAGGTTTTAACTCTGGGTGTAGTTAGCTCCACCTTAATGAAACCGATGACTTTCAGCTCATCGTAAGCCTTTAATCTTGATACATGGTATAACCCTTTGGTCTAATGCTTAAAAATAACACAAAGGCTCTTCCTTATGTAATACTTTTCATACCCGTTTATGACACTTGATTGAATTTATTTCCAGAAGTCACACATTCCCTCATGAAAACTTAAACTTTATTTCTTGTAAAGCCTTATGTTGCCTCCAGATTTGTCAGTAGATGTGCAAAAAGCTCCAAGATAAGTTATCAGTTATTATGCTTTATGAGTATAAGCTGCAATCCCCTCACGTCAGCATGTCAGACAAAAAGCTGATGACAACAGATAACAACCTGGTGGAAACGACATACTCCACATATTTAACTCCAGACTGTACAGGTTTTAAGAAAGAACAAATACTAAAAAGAAGAGACTTATTCTTCGACTTGTTTGGACCTGAACTAGTCTTCCAGTCTGTGGGATTAATTGTTTAAATGGGTTCCCACTTAACAAACCATCTTTTTTATCAATAACAGTATAATGCTGTGTTGAAAAAGTGTTATTCAAACTGGATTAAAAATGTTACATTTTTAACAAAACCGCAAAAAAAGCTAAATTAACTTTGAGCTGCTGCATTGATGTGGTGCTTTAAAAATATTTAAATGAACGATTCCTTGTTTTGAAGGGTGTTTTGATTAAACTCCTGTCAGTTTAGACGCCTCAATAATAAGTAGTTGGGGGCCCACGTCTTACATGGCATTATTGACTGGGATCAATAGAAACACAGTCGATTACCAGATTTGTTTGTTTTTGAGGAAGACGCTGTATTCCGGTCAGATTTTTAACTGGACCACATCAGTGATGTGTTGGTAAAAGTTGCAGACGACATATTGTGTTACTGATGCATCTGACACTTTTAAATGTGAGGCATGATTATCTGGTGAACTTGTTTAGGTGTTCGGTGTTTTGGGTTTTCCAGATCTCAGAGGTTTTGTGTTGCAGAGCGGCATCACTCCATGGAGTTCCTCAAGGCTCCATTCCCGAGCCTCAGCTCAACAATATCTATATGCTTTCTCCACAAACGTATATTTCTGTTTCCACATGGACTTGGTACCTTACTCTCTCTAAGTTTGCCTGTAATTAAATAATGAATGAGTAGAGAATAGTTTCCAATACCAAGAAAGTTCAGAGCTCAATCAGGCTTTTTTTGTTTTGAGATCTTGTGACACTTGTGGCCTTTTGGTCAGTCGCTCAGTTAGTAGCTCGGTTGTCTTGTAGCAAGAAGGTTTTTGGTTTGAGTCCTTTCTGCATGGTGTTTGCATGTTCTCCCTGTGCTTGTGTGGGTTTTTTCTGGGTACTCTGCGTCCTTCCAAAGTCCAAAACAGTCCAACAAAGTTTGTCCTGTTTGACTTTGTGTGTGTTGAAGCATTGAATTTAAAATCTCTTTATTGGTCTGCTTAAAGGCCTTGTACCTACTACACTCTGCAGATGACTTCCTGAAACTACAAAACTGTTGGCTCCTTTAAATCAGAAAACACGACAGTGTCAAAATACAAGAACATTTTACGAGTTTATCTGCATTTTATCAGTGTTACTTCTTATCTAGATCATATTTTTCTTACAGTTCTTTTGTTTTTAAAGTATTTTTCTGTATTCCTTTATTTTTTACTAAGCACTACTTTGTGTATGAATCCTTTGCTTTTCAACCTCACAGTTTCTGTTTCTTATGCTCCAGAGCTGGGAGATCATCACAGAGGACGAATCCACTGTGCACCCCAGAAACCATCAGCTCACATCAACCTCACCCAGTGAGCCGCCGGCGTTCTCGTCGTTCAGCAACGAGAACAGGAACCTTCGCGTTTCCCGATCCACAACTAGAGAGTTGCGCAGTTCACAGAATGTGAGAAGCACGAGGTTCCTCTTACTGAAAGTCATAAACAGACTAATGGGAGCCATCCGCTTCCACTGAGAAAGGAAGGGAGGGATCTGCATTGTCTGATAACAGATTTCATGTCTTCTGCTGCAGAATCACATGAGTAATTCAAACCATTCCAGCCTCAGAGAAAGTTCTCAGACTTCTCCAAGAGAGGAACAACCCATCAGTCCTGTGGTGGGTATTTCCTGCCTCCTCAAAAGGTTGACTAATCTGGTTTCACTTCATCACACGCTAAACTATCAGTGCCTCAGCTCTCACAGCTGATGCTTCTTCTTTCCCTGCTATATAGTGGGACTCAATGTCTGTCCAGATGGGAGGACTTTACTGATCAGTGTTGTTTATTTATATTGTTCAATAGTTACTTCCCTCATCACCTCAGTTACCTCCAGGCTGGGAGGAGAAGCGTGACAATAAAGGAAGACGCTACTACGTCAACCACAACACCCGATCCACCACATGGGTGCGTCCAGTCATTCAGGTACAAAGCTTTCTTATTTATACTCTGATACTGCTCACTTACCGTATTTTATTTTGCTCTAGAATACAAAATAAGTGGAGATTTACACCCTTAAGTGAAGAAAACGTCATACAGTAACTAATAGAAGAGGTTTATTTTTTTGTCAACCACGTGACCAACATCTGCAAACAGTAGATCCTCTCTTGGCCCTCTGGTGGTAAATTTTTGCTTTAAAAGATGTTCTGATGGGACCCTGGAAAATACTAGTGTTGTGTGCAAGTTCTGCGAAAAGGAGTTGCCCTATCAGCGAATCTCTCCAAGCCTAAAATGTCATCTGAATGCTAAACATGTTGCAGCACGCGCAGACGTCCCACATTGTTTCCTGAAACGCTTGGAAGCTGAATGGCTATAATAACGCTTCTCACAAACTGATGGTTAAATAACAGGTTAAAAACAAATATCTTCACTGTTGAACTCGTTTGTCTATTTATTGAATAATTTAGCAATAAAATAGGTTTTTGAATGGAAAATATTTATTTTTGTCCATGTATGTTTTTCTTTTAAAATGCTTCCCACTACTGAACAAAAACAACCCAAATTTTTATTTTAAAATAAATAGAGAATAAATAAATGTAGAATCAATTACACCAAAAACCAATCCCATCCAACCGGCTTGTACTGGGTTTAGGACATCATTAACAGGGCAACGCCAGTTAAATGAACTCGGTTAACAAAGCAGCTGGAAGTGTGGCCTTCTCTATAAGAGCAGACGTTTTACAGTTTGCTTTATGGGGAACTTTTGGGTTTTCTGTTAGCACAATGCAGATGTCAGCCTGGTCCCAACCAGGTCATGCAACAAGATATTAATATTAAAGCTGCACCACAGTGGTTGAACAAAGACAGAATGAAGGTGTTGCAATGATTCGGCCGAATTTCCCTCAGTGAGGAGAACAATGTTAGAAATGATGGAGGAAACTTGCCTGACCTGAAGCTCTTGAGCTGGAATGTTTTTAAATAACAATGTAAGAGAGTGGAAAATAAACTAAAGCTTGTTTAAAACCGTTATAATTTATTTATTTTTATTCTTATTCCAGTTTTTTTTAATCCCTCTGTAGTAAAAAAAAAAACAAAACAAAAAAACACACAAAATGCCAAAAACAACAACAACAAAAAACCTACACAGAAATATATAAATAATATTTTAATTTCCGTCAGTGACAGCAGACCCAAAACATATAGGTGGAATGATAAGCTCATCATACCGTCACTTTTTTTATTTTTATTTTATATATAAAAATATAAACATTACACAGAGGTGTAATGTTTTAATATATGAAATATTAAAACAGCTGAGTCTTTCCTGTGTATTTATTTAAAATATATCTCTAAGGACTTTTAACTGAGTCTGTAGACAAACTCATAAAAGGAAATTAACATAATCAAACCTATTTGTTTAACAAATTGTATGAATACCATTTTTAAAATTTAGAGTAGAAAAAGCGTTTTAACTTGTCACAACAATCACTCTACACATTAATCTCACAAACTGAAATACTATTGTTTATTAATATTTGTTTGACATTTAGTTTTTTAAACAAACCGTTCTCTACTTTGATTTTATACTCTAATAATCTATAAAATATACATTCATGTAATTTCACAGGAAAACAATTGCTATGCTAAGCTTTACGTAAACTTTTTAACTTCATTTTTTATTACTCATTGAAAGCATTAAAATAAAACTAACTAAAACAAATACATTCACATGGGGAATATGATGTTATAAGAAAATAAAAACGCAGGTCACAATTAATAAATTCACAGGAAGGGCGAGAGAAAATAATCATCTTATCTTTAGATTCATTTTAAACTTTGATTAAATTTGGTTTCACAAAAGCTGCCCTGCTTATAAAATAATTGATTCTATTTCTTCCAATTCTCATAATAAACTTTATTGGTTTATTTGTTGGACAGAAACCTGCAGACGCACCAGCAGTACCAGTAGCGCCAGCAGCACCAGTAGCAGCACCAGTAGCAGCCAGCAGCACCAGTAGCGCCAGCAGCGGCGGTGGCGGTACCACAGAGTGGATCTGCTCCACCTCAGAACTCCAGCCCGCCGTCTCAGCCCAGACCGAGCGCAGAGACCTCCACTGAGTTCGGCTCCTTGCCGCAGGGCTGGGAGGTGCGCAGCGCTCCAAACGGAAGACCTTTTTTTATCGATCACAACACAAAGACGACCACCTGGGTAAGAGCAGAAACGGCTTGTATTCTCTGTCACTGACTGGCGTTATTTATTTGTGACTGAAGCACAACCTGTTTGTGCTCCTCAGGACGATCCCAGGCTCAGGATTCCTGTGCAGATGAGGAGGACCGGCTCACTCGACCCCAATGACCTCGGCCCGCTGCCGGTAAGCTCTTTGGTTACAGACACTCAGTAACAACATGGGTGGGACGGATATATATATATATATATATATATATATATATTTTTTTTTTTTTGGTGGAAATGAAGTTCTGTGACATGTTTCTGCTGTTTTCTTTGTTTGCAGCCTGGATGGGAGGAGCGGATCCACAGTGATGGCAGGATCTTCTACATAGATCACAGTTCGTCCGCTTTTATATAATCACAAACTGAATTCATGCAGTATTCATATTTTCCTATTGTCTGTGGATGACATTTGAAAAATATTTCATTTGATAGACACCAAAGTCACACAGTGGGAAGATCCCAGATTGCAGAACTCGGCTATAACTGGTCCAGTGAGTATAAAAAGAAATATTTTGCCATAAAAGCACTGAAAAAACACAAATGTTGTTGGATTTATTTCTATTGTACACTTAAAATTAGACAAAACTAATTTACATGTAACTCTTCAGACTCTTTACAAATCAACTAGTACTTTTTTTTAATCAAAATTGAGGAATTATTTACTTAAAACAAGCTTATGTTTCCTGCTGAAAGTTATTTGTTAGTTTTGTCTAATTTATTGCATTTATACAGATATTTTCTCTAGAAACAAGACAAAAATACTTAAGATTTGGTGTTTTTGCAGTGAGTAAAAAGCTGCAGTGCTTTTTGTCCCTTAATGCCGTTGTTTCATCGCAGGCCGTGCCTTACTCTCGAGATTACAAGCAGAAGTACGAGTATTTCAGAAAGAAGCTGATCAAACCGGTGAGTCTCGTCAGACAGCAGCAGAGATTTCAGATCTGCAGGCAACAGCTGAACACCGTTTGTTCCCAACAAAGGCCGACATCCCCAACCGCTTTGAGCTGAAGCTGAAACGAAACTCGGTGCTGGAGGATTCCTACAGACGCATCCTGGCGGTGAAGCGGCCGGAGCTGCTGAAGGGTCGACTCTGGGTGGAGTTCGAGGGAGAAAAGGGCCTGGACTACGGCGGCTTGGCCAGAGAGTGGTTCTTCCTCATGTCCAAGGAGATGTTCAACCCGTACTATGGACTGTTCGAGTATTCTGCCACGTATGTTTAGAACTTTATTATCTTATTTGATTTTGCCTTTGTTTAGTCATAAATCTAAAATCAGCTTCTCTCTTTTTACCTGAGCTGAGATAACTGTTTGTTTTATAGGAAGGTAGCATCAGAGTAGAAGTTGTTACAACTGTTGTAGTTTTCTGTCCCGTCGCTGATTGAAAAAGCCTGACCTGCTGATTCTCATTTTATCCGGTACCGATTCTTTTTGTCTGAAATGTTGCTAAATATGGCAAGAAAGTCGATGAGTTGGCAACAGCTGTTAACCGTTAATATGCAGACATGATCTGGTGATTCTGTCCTTCAGTCAAAGCTCTCTCACAGGAAGGCCACTGATTTTTAGACTTTTACTCAGGTAGAAAAGATCAACTTCACATGTAAGCATCGGCCGATCACCAATCTCCCAAAATGAAGGAAATCAGCACCGATAAATCAGTGCACCCGTTAAAAAAACATAAAAAAACATTAACTATGTCCAGCTAAGGCATGTTGAAAAGCTGCCGTCCTTCAAAGTGTTGAAGATTATCTTAAACAGAAATATTTTAACACTGGAACGGCTATTATAAATGTTTATATTGTCTGATTAAAGGTCTAACTTAAATACTTTACAAATGTGAAATTTTATTTTGCCCCTTTTGCAACGTAGAGACGTAAACAACCCTTTCTGTTGCTGACTTGTTAGTTTTCAGGTCAGAGGGATTCAATTAGGCCGAGCTTCAGTCTCCGTGAGAGAGAGCGTTGCTGTTATTTTGTTGCTGATAGAGAAAACGTCTTGTCTGTTCTTCCATCTGGTTTCATCTGGTTAAAGTCGGTTCTTTATCATCCAACACTCTAGAACGACCTCTGTAACTAAACCCAGTGCATCGCATTACCTCAGACAAGCATCAGTCAGAGTATTGGTGTTGCTTCTGACACTTTTCCTCCTAGAAACAAACAGAAACAGAGAAACAGAATTTGTTTTAGTTCATTTTTTGTTCCTTTCAGAGACAATTACACGCTGCAGATCAACCCTAACTCCGGTCTGTGTAATGAAGACCACCTGACCTACTTCAAGTTCATTGGTCGTGTGGCTGGCATGGCGGTGTTTCACGGCAAACTCCTTGATGGTAAGCACTTCCTGTCTGAACAGGAAGCATTTCAGACTCGATAAAACACCTCCTGCTCTGACAACGGATGTTTTGTGAGCCTTTTCTCTCGGTTTATCTCTCCAGCATTCTTCATCCGGCCGTTCTACAAGATGATGCTGCAGAAGCCGATCACTCTGCAGGACATGGAGTCTGTCGTGAGTTTCGCCACGTTTGAAGACGATGAACTGAAAACTGTCTGGAACATTTTAACTGTTTTCAACCTGCATTTGCTTCAATTTAGGACAGCGAGTACTTTAACTCCTTGAAGTGGATTTTGGAGAACGACCCGGAGGATTTGGACCTGAGGTTCACCATTGATGAGGAGCTGTTTGGAGAGGTTTGTTCAGCATCTCTGACACTTTCTTCTGATGTTTAATTTAAATTACTCGTAATAAATAATAAATATCATCCTGCAGACTCACCAGCATGACCTGAAACCGGACGGCTCTGAGATCGTTGTCACTAATGAAAACAAGAGGGAATACATCGAGTACGAATGACTCAGATACGTTTATTATTGCTCTAAAAGCTTAAATGACGGGTTTATCATCATGTCATGTTTTGTGTGTGGCAGCCTGGTGATGCAGTGGAGATTTGTGAACAGAATACAGAAACAGATGACGCTTTCAAAGAGGTATCTAAATGTTTCTGAGGCAGCAAAGCGATAAAAATGGAGGAAAAGAAAAAGAAAAGTAAATTTCTTTGTGTTTCAGGGATTCTTTGAGCTGATACCGAAGGATCTGATCAGGATTTTTGATGAGAATGAGCTTGAGGTGAGATTTTATTTAGCTGATTTGGTGTTAAAATGTTTAGTAAAATCTGTGAGAAAACCTAGATTATAATCTGCTCTCCTTGTTGTTATTTTTTTCCAGCTGCTCATGTGCGGCCTGGGAGACGTGGACGTGAACGACTGGAGGCAGAACACCAAGTACAAGAACAGTTACTGTGGCGACCACATGGTCATCCAGTGGTTCTGGAAAGTAAGAGCACTTTCCTCACCTTAGGTTAGATTTACTTATTTGGCCGGGATGTGATTGTTTATTGATTACTGTTTATTGATTTGTGTAGACGGTGTTGCTGATGGATGCAGAAAAGAGAATCCGGCTCCTGCAGTTTGTGACGGGGACGTCCAGAGTCCCGATGAACGGGTTCGCAGAACTTTATGGTGAGACAAATAACTGTTAGCTGCAGCATTGATTTAAATAATCAATTACTCTACCAATTCATTTATTAATCTGATGAAAAAATGGGACATTCTCTAGATTCTTTAACCACATAATTAGAAATCCATTAAAATAAATAATTCAATTCCCTTAATTAAGAAAATGAACATTTTATTGCAACGTCATTCATTTGGTGAACACTTGATTTTTTTTTTTTGTAGCAGATAAAAAATACTTATTTAAAAGTTTTAGAAATTGGATTAAGTCAGTAATAATTAGACGGCAAAAGGTTTTCTGCAGAATTTGAAACGGGTGAAGCTAAAACTGCACTGAGTTCTGGTTTGAACATATTTACAGAGAAAGAAGGATTTTTTTATTAAATTAAATTCAAAATGTAAATGTTTTTGTCTAATTTTGCGTGTTGTTCTTTCAGCAAATAGTTATTTATTTTTACTCTAGTTAACAATTAATGAATTACTAAATTGTTTGTTATTTCAATAATCGATTAATTACAATTAAACCAATTAATCACTTCAACCCTAAACAATCATTTCTTCTGTTACACTTAAAAATAAGCATTGTCACATTTAATTTGCTCAAACAAATACAGATTTTGCTTTAATTCTCTGTCTGTATTACTTTGTTTTTATTGTTTTTCTGAACCGATGTTTCTGTCGTTACTCTCAGGCTCTAACGGACCGCAGCTGTTTACCATCGAGCAATGGGGAACCAGTGATAAACTTCCCAGAGCCCACACATGGTGAGCGCCTCCCATTAAAAACAACTTGATCAAATTAAAGTGGGTTAAAAACTTCTGTAAACATGAACCCCAAAAACTAGAATATCTCTTTTAAGAGAAAATACAGGTCTATCATGATTTTTTTATTAAATTTTTCTTAAACATGTTAATGTATTTGTTTAAAAGAAACCAAAAAGATTCATAATTTAGCTTCACTTTTATGATTGACTCTCAGTGAGTCCTTTAATGCACAGAAGCAGTCAAAGCATCTCAGCTTATGAAAGTAAAATAGAGTTTTAAATGCACTTCAACTACACTTTTTCCTTCCACTCAACTTTCCATTCTGTGTGATCAGTCGGCTTCTTTACTGGACTTTGACTTAACACTGAATTTCAAAATATGTAGCATCCAAACAGCTGTGAAAAGATTTTGTATCACAGTGGCTGGAGTCAAACAATGAAATGAGTATGGAGCTAAAACAATGTCGAAACATCAACCAGTTTAAAAATAAATACAAAGCTATGATACTCACACTGGACAGGGAAGATGGGAATTAAAACATACATGAGATTTTCCCTTCCTTTTTCTGTGTTAATAGTTGCTTATTTTGTTATTTTACTGTCATTACTATCATTAGGGCGTTTTCTCTGTTTTTTTTATTTTTTATTTTATTTATTGTTACATAACAGATTAAGAAGAATTTGGTAATTATTCTGATGCTGTATGTCCAGTTGTTTATTATTATTATTATTATTATTATTATTACTATCTGTAGATTTTCTTGTCTTGTTGGTTTGTAACCATTTTGTCTATAATATAATTTATTTGTTGTCTGTTTAACACAGTATATTGAACAGGCACATAAATATTATAACATGGTTTAATTTCAAATTATTGATAACTGTTGAGTCAATAAGTTGTATATTTCATTAGATTTGAGATGAGGGGTGGGATTATTTTCAAACATAAAAGTGTAAACAGATTATTTTGTTCTTGGTTACATTATCAGATGTTTTCTCTGTCCTGCTGGTTGCTTGGTTTTGAAAACCTGTTTGAAAAACATAAAACAAATAAAATGAGGCATATTTTATGATAATCTAATTTATTCCTCTTAGAGATTCTCCTCAAATACAGATTTGATCCTGATTATTCTCCTCTTCTTCTCCTAAAGCTTCAACCGTCTGGACCTCCCTCCTTACGAGTCGTTCGAGGAGCTCAGGGAGAAGCTCAACATCGCCATCGAGAACGCCCAGGGCTTCGACGGCGTCGACTAGCAGCCGCCATGATTGGACGAGGGGAGCGGACGCCGCTGCAGTCAGAGCGAACCCGGCCAGGACCGCGACCTGCCAGCACAGGGTCAGATGAAGGAAAACCTCAGAGCCGGCGCTTGGTCCACTGACGGAGGAAAAACGAGACAAATACTGTCTTTATCTGGGCCTTTCAACGTTTACAAATCAGATTCTTTATCGGGAGCCGCTCAGAGGTGTATGCATTTACTGCCACTTGTTCTGCTTAAATGCTGTGATGTGTTAAACATAGGTTGATTTTTTTGTTTGTTTTTTGTGAGCCAATATGCATAAATACTGTGAATTAATGAATTCATGCCTCCCTGAACATATCTGAGACACTGGTGTGGAAGAGTCCAGCTTCATCCAGCTGCAAAAAGCTACGAGGTTTTACTGACATTCAGCAGCTGAGGAGAGATTATCTCTTGCTTTTCATTCAGCAAAAGTAACATTTATTACCATTTAGTTTGCTTTAGTTCAATCAACAGGAAAATAATGTTTATTTTATTCACTTTTCACAACAGAGCAGAAACACATCAGGCGCTACCAGCAGTAAAGATGATCTGTTAACCAGTCGCCATCTGAGCTCAGACATCTTCATTTTCTACCGCTTTGTAAAATAAAAAACTAAATTTGTCACTATTTTAAAACACCAAACCGTTTTGATTTAGTTTGAAAATCATTTTGAACAGCTTTTCTTCTTTTTCTCTGATCAGTTTATTTCCTGTATTTTACATTTTTCATTCCAGTATTTCAGATATTTGGCTGCATGGCCCTTAAAGCCATTTACAACGTCACGTACACGTTTGAGCGACTCGTTAATCTAAATGTGTTGGTGATTAATAGGTAGTGATGAACCTGGACCAGTGAAAAGCTTCAGTAATTATTGTTTCTGTGTCGTCCATGGAGAAGGAGAACTGGCTACAGCATACAATGTTGGATACTATGCACTCCTGTATATATCGATGTAAAATAGCCAAATTAACTAAAGTTTTTAGTTTATTTCACGTTGCGTTAACGTACCTGCAGACACACCTGTGCCTTTTACATCTACCTTTAGCGTCTTTCTCCACTTTTAATCTGTGTAAATTCACCTTTTATCTCTGGGGTTTAGTTTAAACCTTTGCCAGCTGGCCTTAACATGTTAAATAGTTTTACTGATGTTTTGTTTTGTCCTGTGACATCATCGTTTTTATCTCATCAGGGGGTGTCTGATTGCAGCTCCGTTTTTGAGAGCGCATCTTCAACGTTTTTTTGGGTTTTTTTGTGTACAGATTGTTCTTCTCAAAGTGAGAACTAATTTGTGATACCTTTGTATGAAACGGCTGTACTTGAGCAGCAGTTTTAACATTTTCTGCCAGGTGAAATGTGTTTACTCTCGCTGCCATGTTTACGGATCGGTGAGGGTGGGAGACGACGCGGCCCGCTTCCTGTCTGACATTTTTCTTACTCCTGCTTTTATAAAGTGAAGCACTTTGTTGACGAGTCTTACTTCTGAACCTTTGCCAAACTGCAGACTGTCTGAATCACTCATGATCTTTTGCTTCATGTGTTTAAATGTTTACATGTGAACCTTGCTTAAAACGAGCACTTTCTCTTCTTTCACATTCATTTAAAAGAGAAATACAAAGGCCTTCATTTGTGATGCGTTGTGTAGACTTTGGAGGTGTTATACCTCTGTGTATGCTAGAGATGACATTACAGCAGAAAAAAGGGCAGAATTATTTTTGTTTTTCATTCATTTTAACTACCTATAGCATATCTATTGACTGAATGTAAATGTTTGCAAAATAAACACATGAAACCCGGGATGCAAAGACTTTATGTCAAGTTATTTGCTTACAGTTGGGAACATCTCACCATGGGTATAAATATGTTAAATTTTTCTATATTTTGATGTTTTTGTCATGCTTGAATGATTTTTGGGTTTTTTTGTTTGTTTTTTTTTAACTGTAGTGAATTTTAAAAACTACAAGCATGTTCATAATTGTTTACATGCTGAAATATTTCCATAAAATGCTGTAGAAAAGTACCTCATAACAGATCGCTTCTGTTTTTACTTTTTTTTTAATCACACAGCTCTTGTTTTTTTTAATTCATTAAAGTTGTTGTATGGTAAAGTCATCATGAAAATCAAAGGAAAGGAAATCAGAAACATAAACACAAAAAATCTGCCTAGCAACAGGAAATGTCATAGAGATGATCCGTCAAAATAAAAGTAACATTTTTTTGTGTATTAGTGTGGCGTTAATTTTCCAGACACACAGAGTATTAAATATTTTTCTCCATGTATTGTCATGTAAACTTGGTGTAAATGTAAAGTTTCTCTCTAGCTTTAATACTTCCTCTTATTTAAGAATCTGATCATAAAATAATTTCCTTTAGCATCTATTTTAATGTTTTTAAATAAACTTATCTAATCTCCATTGAGTGTCATTACTCTGCAGCACAAGGTGATGTTTTTGTTTTTGTTTTTGTTTTTTTGTTTTGTCGTGGTTTGATGCTGAATTGATCCAGCAGGGGGCGCTCAGGCTCACGTTGCGAGTCACATATTTGCAGAGTCATGATGCTGTGGGATCTGCTGGTCAGTGCAAAAACACAAAGTGTTTTTGATCAAGGAGGTTCTGGTGTAAATATCTTAGTTCACTTGAAATAAGATAAACTAACTTATTAGTAACTTTTTTACCAAGATATAGAAGCTTGTTTTGAGTCAATAACTTCTTCGCATTGATGAAAAAAAAAGTTACACTGGCAGATTTTTTTCACTTAAAATGTGTGAAAAATTGTCTTGTTATAAGAGAAATAATCTGCAAGTGGAGCTAATACTTTTTAGAATCAATATTATGGATTGATGATATCAATCCATATAATAAGGTTTGAATTATTCACTAATAATAAGCTGCTGAAAAGTTGTTAGTTTTGCCTTATTTCAAGTGTGCCAAGATATTAACAGTGGAAACTCGACCAAAGACAAATCAATATTCTCAATAAGTTCTGTAACATTTTGCAAACAAATAATTCTGGTAATTCTGAGTGACATAAAACGAGAAACCTTTGGACTGATTTAACTTCAGACAGTGAGAAAAAAATCATGTTTCTTTATTTTTGCTGTGTTTCTCACTGTAACCGATGAGCTTTCATGACTAAAAAACCAGTTAAATCATTGATCAGTAAAACATGATTGGCTATAAAATGGGCCTGCTCCTTCTCCTCTGAAGCCTGCTGATCCTCGGCTGCAGAGCCTCAGTCCTATTGTCTCTTTCTGCCTCCTGCATTGAGGCAGTAAAGCCCCTTCCCTCCATGGGGGTCAGCGGAAAGGTCACGCACAATTCAGGCCAGCCTTTCGGACTCTTCTGGAGGTCAGCGGGGATGGGCGCAGGCGGGGAGACACCACACTGACCCAACGGCAGATGGTACTGAGAAAGCTGGTTCCTTTGGACCAACACGCTCACAGAAGAAGCAGAACCTGATCATGAGTGATAGGACATTGATCGGGCCGCAGCGGAGCCTGACCCGAGCCCAGAGCTGCACTCCACCCCCCCTCCGCCTGCAGCCTGCTGGTTGGCTGGGGTCCAAACCCAGGACCCGACCGACTGAACGGAGACAGGAAGTGACCAGGAGCGGCTCGCTTTCCCACGTTATGGAAGAGAACCGAACCGATCCGTTCAAAAACACTGCAAAAACACTGCGCACTGTAAAACCTCTCAGCCGCTTTTAGTCGTGTCGACCATCTCCTACTCTTGGAGTCAAATAAATGTTACGTTTGTGAAAGATAAACTTACAGTAATGAGTTTTATTAATTCAGTCAAACCTCCAACAGATGAATAAACTAGAGTTTTTAGGTTAGCACTTAAAAAACTGAAAGAAGAAAAAAAACAGGAGTGGGAACTATTTAAATTGCATTTCAAGGCAGCAGGTGGACTTTCATTTTCAAGTTAAACCACCTTAAGATGTTTTATAGTGTACCAAATATTTATGGTCTAACTTCTAGAGCAAAGATGGATGGATGGATGGATGGATGGATGGATGGATGGATGGATGGATGGATGGATGGATGGATGGATGGATGGATGGATGGATGGATGGATGGATGGATGGATGGATGGATGGATGGATGGATGGATTGGTGGTTTTTTCTATCAGCTGGTTCTTGCTGCTGAATGACACATGAGGCAGTGTGTGTGTGTGCGCGTGTGTGTGGGTGTGTGTGCGCGTGTGTGTGTGTGTGTTTCCGGCCTCCATCAGTGACGGACGGCGGGTCGATGCAGCAGCTGTCCGGCTCCATCGATGCTTCCTGGTAATTGCGGGTCACACTTTGAGGGGACAAACTCATTTTCATCAACATTTCTCTTTCTTTCTCAGGGTCTGCAGAGACCATTTGATGAGCAGCCTGACTCTGATCCTGATGGATCTGCTCTCATCGATGTGACGTATTGATGAGGGGACGCATCCTGGTGGGGAAAGCCATGGTTTCACTGGTTTCACTGGTTTCACTGGAGCATCACAGCTTCTTGTTTAACAGTTTTCAGGGGTTTTTTGATTCTGAGGAAATCTTATTTATAAATTAGATGCAACTTGTTGGAAATTACTGCTTTTACACAAACATAGTACTAACATAGAGCATGCACATAAAGCTCACTAAGGAGGAACAATCGTTCTCTTTTATAGTTTTAATTTAATTGTGGTGCAAACTTTTTGCCATGAGGGACAAAACTGACGAGACGAAAACAAAAAAGATTCAAATGAATTTGTTGTGCCTCTGTTATCGCATCTTCTCAGTAAACTGAACTAAATGTGCATGATTTTATTGAAAGGAGACTTTTACACAAGGAGGAGCTGTAAATAACTGTAGATCTGAATCAAACTAAGGTTCCTTAATAACTGTTTCCCAGTTTTTTGGGTAGTTTTCAGCAACAATATATGTTAATCTGTGGCTCTTTCTGAATGCAGAAGCCTTGTTAATAAATCAGAAATTATTTTTGTTGCTCTTGCAGGCCAGATTTGAGTCACTTTGACCACGCCTGCTTTAATCCGCTGTGATTCCTGTAATTTAAATAAATCTCATTACATTAAAAAGGCCTGTATGAATCAAACCTTGGTTTCATCTGTGAACCGGAGTGTGCGCGTCCTGCCTGCAGGGGGCGCTGGACCACACGCCGACTCAGTGTGGGTGATTAATTGCCTCCGTCCATCCCAGAGGAGGGAAACTGCCCCTGTGCATCTCTGTCCTCAGCTCGTCAGTGTCGGTGCGGCTCGTGTGGAGGAAACAGCCATGAGAGAGTAGCTGGCATGCGGGGACAATTACCGTAAATGGCTCCGCTGAACGGGAAACGACTCCAGCGGCTGCTGCTTCTCGCCTTTTTCCTCCCGGTCTCAGGTGAGAAACGCTCCGGTCTGTTGGGTTTAGAGCAGCGAAAGCGGAGCAGGAGGGACGAGATGAGGCCAACAGCTTTAATCTGTCTGAACTGGAGTTATTTAACGACATGAGAGAAACTCAGACTGCTGTCGCTTTTTATCATTTCCTCTGTAATGAGACGCTGTCCAGACTTTCTCACAAAATAGAGAATCCAGTTGAAAGAAAATTGGTCTGAAGTACCCGCATTCAGTTTAGTGATTTACCTTCAAAACTTAATAAACAAACCTGGACAAACTTTATTTGTTTTAAAAGTTGCATTCTACTTTTTTTCCCCCAGTGTACATATAAATAAAATAGAGATTAAGAGGTAAATGTAAGTTTCATATAAACGGTTTTTAGGGTATACTTACTTTAATTTGTGGTGTGTTAGATTTAAATATGTTTAAACATTTTAACAGAGATTTATTTCTTGTGTTCTTTTTATAAAAGCTAAATAAAAGTAACAGGAGCTTTTGCTAGTGATGCTGTTTTATCTGATCATTTATTGGAATCAATTACTCATGAAAATAATAAATAGTGATACTTATTGTACCAAAGTTTATTACAGTGAGGTTTATATTGTTCTGTTTCCACAGTTTGTCCCTTGGCATTAGAAAAATACTTGATTGTGATGCTATTGTAGAAAATTGTGGTAGCAATATTGATTATATGAATAAAATGAGCCTATAAAATCTATCATGAATATAATGTGATGCAGGCATTGAAGTTGAAGTCTGTCCATATTTATTATTCCTGATTCTGCAGATATTAAATGTAATCAAACCTTATTTTGTTTAAACCAATATTGCAATAACAGTATATATTGTGCAGCTCTTCACCCCTTTGCACTTAATTCAGGTTGTTTAACTAAAATGGGACTCTAAAATGTTAAGGATTTGGTTTTTCTTATCATTTATAAATCCTATTATACATTCTTATGATTGTGAAGGAAAATTTTTAATCCTAAAGAACTAATCTAGACTTTAAATTTGATTTTATGTTAAGACAATGTTAGTTTTTCTAGCTTTTTATTTATTTTCCATGTTGAAAATGATATAAAATTATTTTTTAAATGAAACTCTTTTGGTTTTGATACTAGCACTTTTGTCAAAATATGTAATTTGGTCATATTTGAATGTTTATAAATGACATTTAATAAGCATTAAATGCTTAATATACTGCTACACCTCCATTAAAAACATGTTTTACTGTTTTCAGGACTAAAAAGCCTTTACCCTCCCCTTCCCTATTGGGACTTAGAAACACAGAGTTAGGAATGAAAGCGTAACTCTAAAACCACAAGAAGCATCCCAGCTGGCAAACCAGAATTCAAAGTGCTTCTGGTGATGGTGCATCAATGTTTTCATGTAGAGATGGAGCAGCAGGGTCATTTGTTTCAGCAGGTGACTTTAAAGTAAATGGAGCAGAAATGCTGTTTGGTGCAGCTGCTGCATTGGACAATAAACCTCCATTTGGCCGCCCTCCAACCTTTAAATGTGAGGAGCAAGTATTTGTTTCCACTTTCACTGGTCGTACCTATTTAAAGTTTACCAAACCTCTTTAACTCGCGTAATTGCTGCCACTATGAGCTGTAAGTGTTGAGATTCTTAAGAAGCTCCTGTCTCTCTTTGTTTCTCTTCCACAGGTGTTTTTAGCTTTAGCGAATTATTTTTCGTCAAAGAGCCCCATGACATCACCGTCATGCGGAAGGAGGCAGTTATTCTGGACTGCCAGGCGCACGGAGAGGCATCGATCGACGTCAGGTGGCTCAGGAACGGAGTGAAAGTCGTGGAAAATGAACGGGTGTACCTGCTTTCCAATGGCTCCCTTTTTATTTCTGAGGTGGAAAGCAGAAGAGGAGACAAATCAGACGAAGGCTGCTATCAGTGCCTTGCTCAAAACAAGTACGGAACAATCCTGAGCCAGAAAGCCCATCTCACAATCGCAAGTGAGTACAGGAAGTGCTTCGGTTAGGAGATATTAGTGGACAATATTGACTTTTATTGCAATATTTTGTTGAATTTCATATAACTGCCTGTCACATCATCCATAGAGACAAGTACTGCTCTTGAAATTAAAATCTTCAAGACGCTGTTTACTTACTGGGTGACTTATATCATGATTATTTATATCATTTTAATGATAGTTATTATCTGCTTGTGGAAGAAACAGTGGGAAAAAATTGTAAAAATAACATTTTAAATGATAGTTAGTTTTTTTTAATACTATAAATCAAAATTGCAACATCTGTTACGTTTTCATCTGGTGCGGTTCACTTTCATATTGCACTTTGCAAAACCTGTTCCTCTCCTCGCCTGTGGTGGCGCTGCACCAGAAACCGCCGAAGGAAATGGCACAAAAACATCTGAAGAAGACACTGAATTCAATTTCCTTCTTCACAAAATGTAAACAAAAAATGGAGCAACACCAGATTTCAGCAAAAATAGGATTTCTCTTTTCTAATTGGTTTAAAATCATGACCGTTTATCCCACAAGCGTTCAACTCACACGTTTGTTTTGGTTGAATTTACCCAGAATGCCCTGTGCGGTAGTCCACTTCCTGCTTTTGGAGCGATGTCCGGTCTGCTTGCATTCAAATATGCATTCAAATCGCACCAGAGTTCACTGTAATTGAACTGAGGCCGAGGTGTTTAGGCGAACCATTTAGACTTTCTGGTCCGCAGCGTTGGATTAAACCGACCCAAACATGGCTGGTCTTTGGGTCGCTTTGGTGATTTGACAAAACTACATGTAACTTAGACGTTAAATGCTAGCTATTTTTGTCATAGGTTTTAACGTTAAGCATACTTTAACAGGAAATCGTACCATTGCTTATGTATCTGGTGCCTTCAGGGCTGCGTTGGCAGCAGCCTGGAAGCAGAACAAAGTGTTCAGAGTTTGAGTGGAGGAGCTGCTGGTTGGATTGGGAAAAGGCCCATTGGTGTGTTAATGAAGGGGCGGGAGATTTGAAAGGTTAGGAGCTGTCCAGGAAACTGGCCCTGCTCCGCTAAAGAGCAGATGACCCCTATTCACGGGCCGGGCTTTCATGTTGTTGCACCCTGATCACTTGAGGAATTGTTTCTTTAGGAATGCTCTCCCCCCAGCGCAGGCAGCGCCGGTCGTAGTTTAAGGGGGAGGAAGGTCAGAGATGTGTCCGCTGGGACCTTATGCCATCTCTACCTACCACACCAAACTTTGACCAACGCATTTCCATCAGAGTTAAAACGTTCACATGTCGCATTAAGTAATTAGCCAAATGAGCTCAATCAGTTTCATTCTGATTGATCCAGTCAGGCAGCTTAATCATGACGATTTGATTGCCAACTACTTTAACTCAAAAAACTATGTATTCAGTACAGTAATTATGCCAAAACTGTTCAAAAGTTACACAGAGTTTGTATTTATGATAAAACATGTTTATGATAAATATGTTTGACCTGAATCTCCACAAGTGAATCTGTAGTCAGTAAAGAATCCTGTATTATTGCATTTTCGGCAGTAAAATGTTTATTTTCCTGTTGACAAAAGGAATCAAACTGTTGGTTTATTTGTATCTCTTAACATATTTCAAAATTTGTATTAATATTAATCATCAGAATAATCAGTAGAGTAACTGATAACCAATATAATCATTAGTTGTAGAGACTTTTTGTGCTTTTACTTGTAGCTGGATTTTTTTTTTCCATTTTATTTTGAATGTTTAAAATCTCTTCCAGTTAAAGTGTGAAGTATTCTTTACATAACTAAAGTTTATTGGTCTTTAAAATCAATAAACTTGGTTTCAATGGCATATAATAATATATATTATTATATGCTATTGTCACTATATTACTTGAAAATGTTCTCAAAAGAACGATGTTATCGTTTATCGCAATTATTGCTGGGATAATTTACCAATTTATCATTTCAGGCTGCTTGTTGTGACTGAAATACTTGTTTTGATAAATCATTTGAAGGTTTTAAAGTGAACATTTCATTTAGATTTGGGTAAATTTAGCCTTAATTTTTATTATATGAAGAAAAACTTTATGAATGCTGACCAGTTCTTACATTTTTATCAATTAATCGATACTTTGCTGGCTCTGTACCTTGAAATAAAGTGGCGGTAAAAGCTGCCACCAAGCTTTTCCAGTTTGTTTTGGATGGACACATAGCCCTGCTTGAAGCTCTATCTGGAAGCTCATAAACTTTTCACATACCTGAGAAATGCTCAGTTGAAGGCCAGAGGATCATTGGGGGATGAGCCTCACACACACACACACACACACACAACAGCACACACCAATGTGAGCTGTTGTTTCCCGGCATTCTGGGAGCTTTACTCTGAGTGTCTAAATGACCAAACTTTATTGCAGGCCTTCCCAGGTCAGGAGGAATTGGAGGCTTTGCACACAATTGTTTTCTGCCTCACCACTCCCATGGATGACTGAAAGGCTTTTCTCTCCGGCCGGTTTTGTCCCCGCTGCCTTCACAAAAGAAACGGGACTCTTTGAGGGCAGTTGTCCTGAAATAGGTGGACAGATAAGCAGTGAGAAGTGTAATTACACTCATCGTAAAAGTTAATCATTGGTAAGTTTGTGTTTTGATTAAAACGTCAGGGCGGCCTGTTGTAGTTTATATATGACCAACGGGCTTGAAATAAATTATGTTTAGCAACTTTTGCGCCTGGAGGCCTTGTCATATGTTAGCGGCTGGGGTTGAAAGTGGAAGTCAGGACATGTGGCCGACTCTCCTGACATGCTTTATGTGTTTGGTGCAGGAGTTATGCTCTGTGGGAGCGTTTTAACCCTTTGCACACATGTCGAAGCCGCTGGCTGTCAGTGGAGGAACACGGCGTTGATGGAGGGTAACCTTAAACATTGGGTCGTAAACCACAAAGGTGGGTCAGGATTTGGCCTTGATGGGAAGGAATGTGACACCCGAGCTTCACTGCGTGACGTTTGTCAACAGACTTCAGATTGATGGCGATTTCCATTGAGAGAATGCCTCCTAATGTCAGCTCCATGTTTTTATCATGACCAGAAAACAGAAGATGCTGTCATATTTCTCTGCATTACTTCAGTCTAAATATTACACTCAGCTGACGATGTTTTTACCTGGTTTTACCACTTAATTGGCAAAAGGGCTCTGCAAATGCCGCGCTACTAAAACTTTTGGACGCTCCATCAAACCTCAACCAAATGAGTGGTAAATGAGCAGTCCTTTGAAAACTTGAAATATGGCAAAAATGTAAAAACACACAATCGTGCCTGGTAGTTTTGGTCTAATTTCTACTACAAATAACGTTAGAAATAAAACTAACTTACAGGCAACTGTTTTGAGATACAGGGACGTTTTTACATCAATAATTCCTTAATGTTGATTAAAGAGTACTAGTTTCACTGACAGATTATTTCACTTATAAC
The DNA here is from genome assembly GCA_010277075.1 of Poeciliopsis retropinna. Lineage (NCBI taxonomy): Eukaryota > Metazoa > Chordata > Actinopteri > Cyprinodontiformes > Poeciliidae > Poeciliopsis > Poeciliopsis retropinna. The sequence goes on along the minus strand of VMRM01000006.1, from coordinate 14,580,906 downwards.
AAGGGAAACAATCCGGAAGTGGAACAAAAACTTTCTCAAATAGCGTAAAATCGTAAAAAAATATGGCTGGACAATAAATCAATAACGATCAATAACAATAGACAACACTTCTGATTGAATATTCAACATAGGATATCCACTGAAGTCAGATCCAGAACCGCTCAACCGCTAACAGCTAGCTAATCAACTGGCTCCCCGAATCTTTGGTTTCCTAGCAACTCATTCCTTCTTTGGTTACCCAGCAACCTAACTGGCGCAGCAGCAGCTTCAGATTTCGCCACTGTGCCTCATAGCTGCTTAAAAATAAAAAGAAAGTAAAAACTGTGGATAAAACAGGAATTGTCACCAGTTTGGCATTGTTTCAGATATTTATAGCAAAATAATCAATAATTATCGACACTGAAACACTTATATTGTTGTTTTCAGCCGTATGTTAAAATGACAATATGGACAGTTTTTGAGGTCTTTCAACATCATTAATTGGAATTTATTGCCACAAATGATTAATTAAAATCTTACCGCCATAAGAAATGTATCACTCCTCCTTTTGGATCATCTCCGCCTCCTTTTGTGTTGGCTCTGTTTGCACTGTCCCGGCTGAATATTTGTAATTTCCTGTAGTTAATATGTTTAATGCTTGCTGCAGACCAAGCTGTAAAGACGTTACAGGCCACAAAGGAGCTGCTGCAGTTTATTTTTACCCCCCTGGTGTGTCCCATAGGATGTCAGCTCAGGAACATTTCTTCAGGTTGCTAAGGCATGCATCTGACTTGACACTATTAGAAACCCCCCTATAAGTCAAACACAAACCCTGCACAGTGTGAACAGCGAGGTGAACGAATGAAATGCCCTGAAGGGAGACAATTCAAAGCCTGGAATCTTGTTTTTCTCCTCTGCTGGAGACGAAAGGTTACCATGGTTCCCCTGAACAGCAGGCCCTGGGGTCAAAGGTTCCCTAAAACTGGTAAATAGATGGAAGGCAGCCGGACCGAGACTGGGATATAATCTTTAGTTCAATAGTGCTAGATGGGCATCTAACTTTATCTGCTGCTTCTATTTTTGTGCAATATTCTGTTATTTTACGTGAGTTCAAATAAGTTTATCTACAGTTTTATTTGTTGTCCACTCCAGAGTAGTGAATAAAACCATTTCCAAGCAAAGGTAGGTGTGCAGGTTGACTTTTAAAGTCTGATCTGATACAGGGATTAAAAACAATGAAGCCTCTGTTGTCAGAGGAGGGTCGCTGTTGACTGATTGGAAAACTTTGTGACAGAGATAAGGAGCTGGAGGAGGGGGATGAATGGCCTGCAGAGCTCCCCCACTGCAGCGTTTAGAGGTCACGCTGCTCATGGGAATAGGTCTTTGTTTGGCCAGGCCAATGGTCACTGGACTGTCCTGCACACTCTGCAACGCAGCAGCACATCTGCCAAACAGCCAGCCATTGATTTGTGGCCTTTTCCAGCTTTGCATTCGTCTCGCAGCTTATCATTTTTTTCATATTCTTAATAAAGTTCACAGGGGCCAGTGAACTTAAGGAAGAACTATCGCTTAATTGATTAGTTGGTGTTTTTTTTAGGGGAAGAGGTGAACTAAGCAAAAGAGTATCTGGTACACAACCGTGATGGAAACGTATCGGACTTGGAAAAGCAAATGTGTTGATTTAGTGAACTTATTGCCTTCAAGGTCTGACAAGGTTGATCAATATTAATATTATTTAATATCAATTTAAACTTTTAAGGCAACTGAGTAAATAGGCTTTTTATGTGTTTTTATACAAGATATGATTTTCCTTTTTGGTTTCTTTTCTAAAAATGAAATGACAAATGATAGAAAAAGTGGCTTTTATTTCAGTCATCCTGTGTGGCACAACAAAGTATTAGGACCAGGGTTTTGTTTAATTACATTTGAGCAGAATAAAGATGCAATTTTACCAAAAGAATCACCTTAAAATTACAAGGTAAAAGTTGTTTTACTGGGAGAAAAGTTTCTAGTGTTATCAGGATCAAAACTTAACAAGATGCTCAACATTCTCAGTTTTATTATTTTTTTTCTCATAAAATTATTACTTTATTCTTCTACAGCTTTATTCTGGTAAAATTGACATTTTATTCTCGCATTATTTGAACTTTATTTTCACATGTCTCGTGTTATTATGATTGTGCTCTTGTAACTTTATTCTTGTATACACACTTTATGTTTTTAATGGTAGCCTGGCGCTGATGTTTTGTGGTAGATTTTACCTGAATTAAAAGGCCAAATAGATAAAAGTGGTAAAACACGCTAGTTGAACAAGATGGCGGCCGTCGGGTGTGGTGACATCACTCTGAATGATACTTTCCCAAAGAATCTGTCAAAAAAAATCCAGATTTTCCCTAAATTCAGAAAATTTTGATTGATTGATTGATTGATTGATAAAGTCGATTTATCATCCAGCCCTTTGAGTAAACAAACCAAATTTCCCTTCAACACCAGAAAATTGTAATCAATTGGTTCAGAGCAAAACCGAAGCAAAAAAAGATGATAAATGTTTGTATTTATTCTGTAATAATAATTTGTATAAGTTGTGATGCTTCCTAATGAACGAACCACAGCGACTAGAGGAGAGAGGCTGAACTAATTCCTGCCATTTGCAGAGGATCTTTGTTTGGGCTTGACCTCTCCGCTGACCTTTAGTTTGTTGAGTCGCCACCATCTGAAGTATGAAGAGTTTTGTAGATACGTTTCACTTTGGTATTTTAGTTTAGACTGAAGGGTGATCAAGCTGTAAAACAATCCAGAAAGATTTTGTTTTGTATTTCTTTTGTCATTGAGGCATCTTTTTATTCCTAAAAATAGCACAAAGAACAGAGTTTCAGCTTTAAAACTGAATAATCTAATTTTGATATGATAATATTTTGTAGCTGGTTGATTCTTTTTGCGTCATAAAGCCCATTTTAAACCCTTTAATGAAAGGTTTAAGTGAAGCAGCAGTGAGCACCAGGACTGGTTTGGGGTGGTCAAACTGGGAGCTGCCTGAGCGAGTGTTAGTCGGGATTTGTGGAGGTCAGAGGTGAGAGGTGAGATTGCAGAGAGGGGCAGATGGTCAGAACTGTTTCTTCAGGCTTTTGAGGAAATGGTAGAGGTATTTATTTTCTGTTTGAGTGGGGCCGAGTTCAAAATGTTAAATCAAAACTTTTGTTTTTGCACATTTTAGTTAAGTTGTGCAAGTTTTAGAGACAGAAAAAGTAAAGAAAGAGAAAGGAAAACATAATATTTCTAAATGCTTTTAGATTAACTGAAGTAAACACATTTTGCAGACAGAAAATGGAAAAAAGTAGCAATTAATGTTTTTAAATTTACTAAAATAATAGGATAGAATAAAATATGTTGAAATATATGCAAAGAGATTCAAATTGTGTTGCTTTTTTTACACCTATCCTTAATAGTTTATCAATAATCAATACATGTCCCTGTGTTTTTATTTCTGTTTGGGTTGGGTTGAGTTCAAAATGTTTTGTTTATTTCTTTTTAGTAAAGTTAAGTAAGTTTTAGAGATAGAAAAAGCAAAAAAAAAGTTAATCGAAATAACAGCATTTAATGCCTTGAAATGGTTTTAAATTTACTGAAATAATAGAATAGACTAGAATTTGTTTAAAGAAATACAAAAAAGCTCCGATCCTATAGATTTCTTATCGATAGCCGTAAGAGGTCATCAATAATCAATAACCGTGCCTATGTTTTTATTTTTGTGTGGGTAGGATTGAGTTCAAAATGTTTTGTTTTTGTTTTAGTAAAGCTAAGCAAGTTTTACAGACTTAAAACGTAAAAGAAATAGCAGCACTTAATACCTTTAAATGCTTTTACATTAATAAAATAAGCGTGTTCTGCCGACAGAAAAGAAAAGAAAGCATAACTTAATGCCTCTAAATCCTTTAAAATTTACTGAAACAATAAAATAGAATTTGTTGAAATATACACAAAGTAGCTCAGATCGATTTCTTTCCATCTAGCCTTAATAGGTTACCAATAACCAATAACGGCCCCTGTGTTTGTCAATACTGTTCCCTGTAGAATAGGTAGAGAATAGGAAGAGCCCGTAACTTTGCCCTGCAGCCACGTCTCGTCAACACATGCTGGGACAGAAAGGCCTTTTCTCACCTCCATCGTCACATCAAACAGCCTCCGAGGAGCTAAAGCTAACGCGCTAACAGCTCAGGACTAATTTGATTAAACCGGACCAGAGTGAGGAGGACGTCTGATCCGGGCCTCAGTTTGCCTCCTGTCCAACCAGAACCAAATCAAACCTGTATAAAACGTTTATTGTTTGAACTGTGCCGTTCTTCCCTCCGTGGTTGTCAGCGTGATTTATAAGAAAGTTGCTGTCAGGCTTGTAAATGTCATAATTTATTGTTTTGTTTCCTTTGGAAGTCCGAGCTCTCCTGCTGTTTAGCACCATAACACCTGGCAGCGCTGCTTACACAGAGACATTCATCATCCCTCCGCGCTCACCACATTGCGTTTACTTTTATGCACAGCTTTCTCAAAAGCAGAGGTAGCGATGTGTCAGAAAAAAAAAAGCATTTATAAATTTTACTGTGTATTTTTTGTCCAGTTTATGGTGTAAATAAAAACTAACTTACAAGTAACTTTTCTGAAAGTTACCGGAGCTCATTTTAAGTCAGTAATTCTTTAATATCGATTAAAAAATACTAGTTTCACTTGCAGATTTCACTTACAAGACAAAAACCTATCACGTATTTTTACCTGACAAAGATTTTTAAATCAATGTTAAGTCATTATTGACTTAACATTTGCTTTGTCTTATTTCAAGTGTAGATATTTGCACTAGAAACTGTTACTGACGTGTAAGAAATGTAATTTGAACATAACATCGTGTCCATCTTCGTTTACTTGTTTGCTGTGTCTCTGATGCAGATTCTGAGAATAAAAGTTATATCCAAGTTATAGCTACATTTATAAAGACCTTTGGTGTTTTTCTGACAAAAATAGATAAAGCAACTGAAGCGTTTCTGTTAACGTTGCTTAGATCATTTTGTTCCTTTTGCTGTATTTTTTGTGTTTCTTTTCCCTTCATTTCTGTGGTTGCATAAAAGGCCTTGCTGATGGTTCCCAGTGGGTCTCATTTACTTGTGGGTCAGTTGGTTGTTGACCCAGGTTCAGTTTCAGGGAAACCTTATCCATGCAGGATGTAGCTGTTCTACTGCAGTCAACACCTTCCTGCAGAACCCGGCCCGTCTCTGGCTTTAGGTCTTAAGGCACGACGTCCTCTGACTGACTGACATGGACGGATGCTGCAAATCAATGCAGGGCCAGTTCACCTTAATAAGAACTAGTTTTATAATCAGTTCAGCCACCTTTAAATGACTTAGTTCATGTTCATAGTTCATCCTCTAAAAATTTTAATTCAATGAACACTAGCTGTCTTACATTTGACCGTCTTTTATAACGTTATTTTCTTGGTTGAGTCTTTCTTTACGTATGAAGTGAAGCTGAATGAATTCAACTTAAAAGCGACCGGTGATTCATACGCCTGCAGAACCAATATTGTTTCTCACAAATACTGCAAAATCTGCAGTATATGTTATTTTGCAGATCACATACTCTGCAAAATCAGTATATGTTTATGTTCCTGAAAGAACAGTGTAATTCTAGTATCCAAATAGAGCGCTCCCTTCACGTTCATCACGTAAAAAGCAGCATTGACCACTTCAAAGTTTGTGCACAAAACTGTTGTAAAAAGTTTTATTTATTCTGTTGAACGAAGTTTTAACTGAATCAAGGCAAGCAAGTAATCAATACTTTTTCTGTGTTGAAAGGTTTTGATAATTGTGATGTAGTTTGAGGTTAAAAAATGTTTTCTCATACAGTTTATGTTTTAAAAAAGGAACTAAAACAGTAATAACTACTGGAACCACTGCTAAAAGAACTGAAGTCAATGCAGAACCATCAAACCTTGTTTTTGTTTCCCTGAATTCAGTTGTGCTTGTTTGAAGACATCCTCAGTGAGATTTACAGATGCTTTTGTACAACACAGCTATAATGCAAAGGAAAACTTTGCAGCGTTAGAATGGATTTTCCTCCTTTTTTCTTCAACGTGCTACTAAAGCCTCTCCTTTCTAAGACTCAAATACAAGGGAAAATTTGATTTAATTATTACTTCTGTTTTGTGCAGGTATGTCATCTTTTGCACTCCAGCCGTCGTCCGTAGTGGTGGCTGAGGGCTCGGTTGCCAGGTTTTTCTGTAAAATCAGTTCCCACCCTCCTCCCATCATCACTTGGGAGTTCAACCGGGTCACGTTACCCCTCTCCACTGACAGGTATGCGACATCATCTACCGTTTAAAATCATGTACGTTATTTTTTAACACTTTTAGAACATAGAGAAAATAAGTGTGTTTGCAGACTGAACATAATTGGACTATTTGATTAGAAGGCATGTAAATAACAACAGATATATCAGTGTTTGACCCATCAACTGCCAATCAAAACCAGCTGAGGGAATATTAATTAGTTCCCCATCAGTTTTATTTGTCCATTTCTAGCTATCTGACATGTAGTTCTTTCCCTGCCATTCAGAATCACAGTCCTGCCCGGCGGCGTTCTTCAGATCCAAGGCGTGCAGCGAGGAGATGCTGGGCACTACCGCTGCATCGCCACCAACATCGCCAGCCGGCGGCGAAGCATCGAAGCCACTCTCACTGTAACCCCAGGTTTGTAAACCCACACAGATACAATTATTTGATGTAAATCTTGGTTATAGAGCATCGCTCTAAGTGAAAGGTGACTTATTATACTTCATTGAACAGGTTAGGATAAGTCTGTTGGCTATACGAAACACGTTCATTGGATTTTTGCACCAAATCATTCTCAGATTATGAGATTTTGGTCAGTTCTGCCTATTTTGATCTCCTTTCTACACCCCAACTCAACATTTGCACTCGCACCTGAAAATGGCTGCAAACCGATGTGCAATTATTTATAATATATATGTATATTATAGGCCTGTCACCACAACAACCTTTGCTGGACAATAAATTGTTCCAGAAGTTATTGTAATAAGCGATAATGTTGTTGTTTTGAGACCATTTTTAAGTAATAGAATGGTAATGGCAAAATAATAATGCAGGAGAACATGCTAAATGACCAGTAATAACATCTTAATGAACATTTAACACTGGAACTGGAAGACATTTTAAATATCCAAAATGAATAAACAAACTACAAATGAAATGAAGTTTGAAGTCTTTGTAAACAAAACTGCCCTTTGAAAGAAGGGCCAGTTGAGACCAGAGCACCGAAGTGAAAACTTTTATCATCCAGTTTTTGGTAGAAAGAGAGAAAAAACAAGATAAACAATACATCATGCCACTGGAAATTATTTAGGTTGTTTTAATTTATCACGCAATTAATTGATTTATTGATTATTGTGACAGGCCTATATCAATATAGTGAATCATAAGTGCACAACGAAACACTTGTCTTTTCCAGCAGCCTTTTGCCAGCTGACCAAACTTGTTGGACTCCCACTCGGTTGCTAGGTGATGGGCTGAGCTCGGCTTGGGTTGCTAGGTAACGGTGCAATGCCAGTTGATTGTGATCTAAAAACTGGGACGTGATTTTTTTTTCAGCGCTTGGGCTTCTTTTAAAAGCGGTAGACCTCAAATAGCAGAACAAAAACATGCAAAATGTGAGTTTTACATGTTTACTGAAACTCTTGATGAAATCACTGATTCTGTGTGTTTGTCTCCACCAAGCTCCTGGCCCCGTTCTTCCTCAGAGGCCGCGCATCATTGCTGGGCCTCAGAACGTCTCCGTATCGCTGCACCAGAGCGCCATCCTGGAGTGCCTGGCCACAGGAAATCCCCGACCCCTGATCTCCTGGAGCCGCGCAGACAGCAAGTCTATTGATGTTTACAACACCAAAGTGTTGGGCAATGGGAACCTCATCATCACTGACATCAAGCCCCAACATGGCGGAGTCTACATGTGCAGAGCCACCACTCCGGGCACACGCAATTTCACTGTTGCTTCAGCTAACGTCACAGTGCTCGGTAAAGATTCATATATTCAGTATATTAATTTCATTTGGATGATTTATAACTTGGCTTTTGTGCCGCTGTAAAGCGCCTCCATCCTTCGTGGAGTGGCCAGAGAGCCTGACCCGTCCGCGCGCTGGCACCGCTCGTTTTGTGTGCCAAGCCGAGGGAGCGCCAGCGCCTCAGATAACGTGGTTCAAGAACGGAGAGAAAGTTCACTCCAACGGGCGCATCAAGATGTACAACAGGTCTGTTCCTACCAGAGATTTACTTGGAGTTCGGTTTTTTAAATTTACTTCCCTGACAATTCAATTCGGTTTACATTGAATGCAAAAACAATCCTTTCAGATCGGCTGTAAACCAGTTCAAAGCTGCTTACATAAATAATTTACTCTTGTCTCTGCAGTAAAAAGGAAACTGAATAATTTACAGCAGTGTAGATTGGATTTTAGTTGGTTTTCCAATAATGTGTTCCTGCTCCTTATTTAACTGTCGCCGCTTGTTACAGTAATTATAGACCAACAACACCTTAGAAAAGACGTCTGCAACCTTTACAAACCAGAGAACAAACATAACTCTTTGAACTTAAAAATGTTTAACAAGTATCTGCAATAGGAAATTTGTGTTAATTTTTAAAGAACCACCATTTTATTTCTGCTTTTAGATTTTAAACAAAGCAAAACATAAAGCATTTACCAAAAGAAGATCAATACATTTTCTTTGATGATGATTGTGAAAAATGATTTAAACCAAATAAAGCATTTAGTTTCCAAAGTAATGATGGGAATAAATAACAAATATTACCAATACTCGTGTCATTCTGTTGTTGAAGGTTAATGCAGGATTTATTCAAAACAAAAATGCCCCTAAATAAATAGCTAAAATATGCAAAGGTTATTTGTATTTTAAAACATTTGTTGATTTTCCAATGTTTTAGTCAAATTATTATTAATTACTTCGATTACAAATGTATGCAAAACTTTTTTTGATATTATGCCGATGTCGCAAAAACACAATTGTGCGATTGTGGAGTTTCCATTAAATAAGAAATGGAGTTAAAATCAGACATGAACAGGCTTGTTCAAGTAAAAACAAAAAAAGTGATTCCATTCCAGTTTTGCACAAAAACCTTTTATCATAATAAAAAAAAAAAAAAAGGAGTTGAGACTTAGGTGAAGAGAAACTGGTTTTACGATCTTTATTTTGTATCTTCTAGCAAACTGGTCATCAACCAGATCATCCTGGAGGACGACGCCATTTATCAGTGCCAGGCAGAGAACGAGCTGGGCTCGGTCCTGTCCATGGCGAGGCTCATCGTGGTGATGTCAGAGGACCGGCCGAGCGCGCCCAGAAACATCCGAGCCGACACCGTGTCCAGCTCCGCCATCCTCTTGGCTTGGGACAGACCTCAGTACAACTCTGATAAAGTTATTGCATATTCTGTGCACTACATGAAAGCTGAAGGTAGATTATGTCTTGATACTTTGGATTTTGAGTCATTCTTTTCTTTCTTTTTTTTCTTCGAGGGATAGTCTTTTCCTTTGGCCGATAATTCACCCTGAAAAGCAACTGGAATGCATTGTAGCAGCACAAAAACCTTCAAGTATTCTAGATTTCCGCTGATAACAAAACTCACATTCAAACACTGCTACGTTTCAAAAAAAAAAAAAAAATACACACTACTTAACGACAAAGCTGCTGACTTTCCTTTGGAAAGGAAATGTACAGAATTCAACTTGAAGAAAGGACCACCTGCACGGTGTTGGATAAAGAGGTCAAAACAGGAGCTGAGCAAATTCCTCCTGTTTCATTCCTGAAACCCTGACATCTGTCAGGGATTTTCAGCTCTCAGTATAGATTTCTTTTCAACACAATCACGTTGGTCTCTTTCAGAAAGAATAGCCGTCCATTGACATTGACAGAGTATCAGACAGTGCACTCTGCACCTGAGGTTGTTGACAGAGAGGCTCTGCAGAAAGGAGGGACTAATTAGTCTTTGTGATGGAGTGCTCAAAACTGTGTATTCTGCGAGGCAACAAAACGGTGTGGATTTGACAGAAAGGAAAGCTTTGTTTCTTTTCATTGAAGCTTGCTGAGGCTTTCGGTCTATTTAGAGGGTCTTTTTGTTTACTCTCAAGTATTTTGTTTACCAGGTCAAGAATCAGTGCTGGTCTTTTTTTTTCTCCTGTGCCACTAATCTTAGTTGAGAATTTGCAGATTTTAGTCGGTAAGTGATTGTAGCTCTCAGGAAATTTTAACATCATTACACCTAATAAGACTAATTAATTGTATTAGATGTTAATTAAGGACTTGGTTTCCTTTTCTATCCAAGGTTTTTGAGTCTGATTGAAGACTTTGATAAAGTCTCTCCATCTCCTAATCTAATCTTCTGTCCAGGATTAAACAACGAGGAATATCAAGTGGTCATCGGAAACGATACGACTCGCTACATTATTGATGATCTGGAGCCGGCTCGTAACTACACCTTCTACGTGGTGGCCTACATGCCCATGGGAGCCAGCCGCATGTCGGACCACGTGTTCCAGCACACGCTGGAGGACGGTGAGGCGTTTTAATCCACAAATCAGTCAGCTTAATTGGTTTTTAAACACCAGCTCCGGATCATAACGTAAAATTAATTGCATCCAGTGGATGAATTGTATACCGTTAGTGACGGTTGCACTGAAAAGAAGAAGGAAAAACATCACATTAGGGCTTCTTTTCTGTTGTTTCAAAATTGTAGAACAAGTTGCCATTAAATATTTGGCAAATGTCTTCTGTTGCTGTTTTTGCTTTTGACAAAATGTGAATTGGTTTGTTGTTTTCCACTTTATAACACCTGTAGTTTTTTTACTATGTCTTGCTCCGCTTTTAATGTTTTGTTTTATTATTATTGTCTCTGTTTAGCTGTCCCTATTGTACAGCACTTTGGGTAAACATATCATGTTTAATAAATAAAAGCACAATATTCAATACAATGAATATTGAATAACTTACTATGAATCAACTAATAACTACTTTTATAACAAAAACGTAAAGTAATAAGATGACAAACCACTAAATAATCCACCAACAATCACACCAGAATCCTCCCAGGACAGTTATAAAGGTTGTTATCGATGTTTGGTTTCTTTACGCTCGTCTCTTTGCCTTAGTGAACACAGAGGAAACCTCGAGGGTCTCTTATTCCAGGTTTTTAATGTCTGCAGGTTCTTCAGATTCAGAAACACACTTGGGAATGTTTCCCGTCCCAGATGTGAAAAACAGAAAGGGGATTCTCACAGAGAAATCTGTCTGTCTCTTTGAAAACAGCCAATCAGGACAATGAGAGAGAAAATGTCTTGACAGACCGATCAGCCAATCAGAAGTGGATTTTGGTGTAACCATGGCAACGAGTACACCAAAACATTACTTTTTATGGCGCCTGAAATTGACAACCTTTTGCAGCTGCAAAGTACCTAAATACTGTTGTTTTGGTCTCTGTTTATTTATTTATTTATTTGTAGCAAAACTGTGCCACAAATTTGGAAGGTCAGAAAAACATTTATTATGTTTGAGAAAGAGACTTAAACTATGGAGTCATTTTGGCTAAATTATAAAATCCAGCAGGATTGATAAAGTGGGCAGAGAGGAGCAAAGGGTCTCAATAGGTGAAAGGTTAAATCCAAAGGTTGGATCGCTTTAAAACTACATAACAATTAATATATCAAAAGAAGATGAATTTGAATTTTCTTGTTTGATTGATCTGTACATCTGAACAATGTATATCATATAACGTCCTGTTAAAATTCTGGCTAATAGTTTATTTTATCTTTCTTGGAAGACCAAAAAGCAGTTTATCAATTTGAACTGTTATAAATTTGTTTTAGAAGCAAAAATAATCGAATTTGTAATCAAACAGACCTACATATATCAGCTCGTTATTTTTGTGCAACTATTTTATTTATTTATTTATTTTATTTATTTGTTATTTCTGTACGTAGTTCCCCTCCGGGCGCCGGAGATCAGCCTGACCAGCCGCAGCCCCACAGACATTCAGGTGTCATGGCAACCTCTTCCAATGAAGCTGAGTCGCGGGCGGGTTTCCAGCTACCGCCTGTCCTATTGCACCAGTTCGGAGAGCGCAGTGTCACAAATCGAGCTGGCTGGAGAGAAGACCCAACATCTCCTGGAAAACTTGCAGCCGGACACCATCTACCTTGTGCGACTTGTGGCTGCCACCGGTGTAGGGTGGGGAGAGCAGTCCGCCTGGACGTCTCACCGCACTCCGAAGGCATCAAGTGCTCAAGGTGCGCCGCTTCGATTCGTCGTGACACTCAAGCAGGACAAAAAAAATACTACATTTTAGGGAAAACTTTACGGTTGTTGCACCTGTGATGCTGTTCAGATACTGAGTTAGCTGCTTCCAAACTTAAGGCTTATGCTGTCAGTATTAGTTACTAAATAAATAAACTACTAGAACATATTTTTAAATGCTAACAATTGATTTGCTTATTTTAATTGCACTCAGTTCTTTAAATGTCCTGTGATGAAATATATTTGCCCGTTTATCCATAACAGTTGGAACATTCAATATCTAACAAGTTATTTTTGCAATTTAAAAGAGTGTTTCATCTGATTTATTTCACTCCCTGCTATGGCAGGTGTGATTATTAAAGTTAGTGAAGAATCGTACAATCGTATGTAATTATGCATTGTGTCACTATAAGCGTTCCTCGTGTGGATACATCAACCTGATTGTGGAAGCAGACTTGTTGAGGAGAAATATCAACGTTGCTATCCAAGCGCATTTCCATGTAAAACATGGCATCAACCCTTTGACCAATCAAACAACACTTTGAGTTTTATTGAAAGAGTTAATTTGGTGTTGAACAAAATAAATTTCCACCAAGCGTCTACATCAATGAGAGTCGATTTTGGATGAAGTTTGTGGGGGTCTTTAAAATTCCCTGAGCAACTATTACTGGGTGTGTTCTGTGAACCAGATTGGTAAAGCTTGTTCTGACTTACAGAGAATACAACGATGTTAAATCTTGGTAAATAAATTTCCGATATCCTGCTTAAACACTAGGCGTTTCTAACTCTGTCTCTGTGCAGTTCCCCTTGCTCCTGAGTTGTACCTGGAGCCTCTGAACTGCACCACCATTTCAGCCCGCTGGCATCTGGCGCCCAGAAACTCGGCCAGCGTCCGCGGCTACAGGCTCTTCTACCATGAGGAAAGTCAGCCAGAAAGCGCTCCACTCCAGCTGCAGGCCTCCGCTCACAAACACACCATTGAAGGCCTTGGTGAGTTTCGCTTCAGATATTAAGTTTTGCTTTTTACCAACACTCCTTCAATTATCCTTTCACTATTTCAGGGAAATCTGTTTTTATTGTGTCCTAAACCTTAAACAGACACTCTGGAATTACAAAAAGGGTAAAGCCTGAGGTATATAACCTATATATTGGTTTTATTTATCTATTGCCTGACTGGCTTTGACAGGCATTTTTTAGAGCTTCTGTTTATTTGGACTTTGAGTTCAGATCAACTCTACGACAACATATATGGGCCAGACTAAGATTTTTTTTTTATGAGAATAAAGTCAAAATAATATGAGAGTCGTAATATTTGGAGAATTAAGAAGTAGAGAACTCCAGCACGAAAAAAGCAACAATTATCCAATGTTTTTTCTTCTTAAAACAGCTTTTAAAACTTTCACCTGGTAAAACTGCGTCTTTATTCTGCTAATATTATGAATTTATTCTCATAATCAAAGCAGAAAATATATTAGCCTGACCCTCTTAATCCACCGTACAAATCAAAGAAGGGATGATTGAAATAAAAGCCACTTTCTTAAAATGCTTTCTGTCATATGTAAATTCATTTTCAGAACAAAAAATCAATTAAAATCAGAACTGGTTGAAAAAAAAGTGGGGATTTTATTGAATTTGCCCTCATCTCGATCTCCCTCCACATTCTCTCAGAAACAGTCTTAGGTTCAGGTAGAAGCAGTCGTCACATCTGTTGACACCCAAACTTGTGAATGATTAATAGGCTTAAGTTTTTGAACAGAACCACATCCCATTTCCATGACCTTTCACCTCTGAGCAGTATTTCTGCATGGGGCTTTTCTGTGGCTGCTGAATAGATTTTGGGGGCACATCAGAGCTCTTCTGGCCCTTTAGGTCAGATTTATTCTCTGTGTTTTGTTTCAAAGAGGAGCGGCGGCTCCGGCCAGTGTTCTGGACATCTGACCATCTGTGGCCAAAGGGGTCAACCAGCTGGTCAGCGGCTAACTTGTAAATCAGGAAGCTCTGTGATTGTAGGAGATCAGAAAGGCACAGTAAATCACAGCTGGTGTTAAATATAGCTGAAAATCATTAGCAAGAGTCATAATGTACTTAAGAGGCTGCAGAAAACTGGTAATATCTCAAGATGTTAAGTTTTATACCAATATAAGTATGCTTATTGGACATTTTTCTTTCTATAAAATGTATTTTAATTGTAGCAGCAACTGGCTAAATAAATAACAGATATAGCTGAAGAGAATAGTTGTTTTGTTCCTGTTTGTTAAAAGACTCTTGCAGGGTTGTGTGTTAAAAAAAGAAAGCTGTTCTGTGGAGGCTGATTTATCACGTGTTTTATGACTTCTTTGAGCAGTTTTGCTTGAGGAGCACGGAGATCAAAGAGTCTCATTGTGTTTGGCTTTCAGAGCCACAAAGAGGGTTTATTAGCCAGGACCTAAAGGAAATGCATCCCTTGGCCAAATGAGTTGTTGCCCAAACAATAGGCAGGTCTGAGAACTCCCTCTCTGAGCTGCAGCGCTTAGTGCAACCAGATGTAAATGTAAGGTATGCAAAGTTGTCAGGTTGAAACATAATGTATGTTATTTGGCTTGAATACGACAAAATCTGGATGCATTTTTGCATCAAATTGGCAAAATAAATGGGAAAGAGGCTGAAAAGTTACACGTTATTTTTAACAAAGTAATGGAAAATGTGGAGGATTATCATCGATTTCCCGCAACAAAATTACTTAAAAACCACCCGCAGCTGTGGTCGTCCCACAACCTCTTGGTTTATTGTCTAAGAATTTAACTTGTACAAAATAAACAGCAAGAGACACTTTTCTTTGAAATAAAAAATATTCCTATAAAGTTTTCTTCCAACATTTCCTCAGTAGGTAAAATGTTTTTATTTATTAAGACATCCAGGTGATTAGTGCAATGTGCTTTTCGTAAAATTAACCTAACCTGTGTAGATTTTAGGTCCAATACAAGTAAACTGAACCAAACCTTTGAGTTAAGATTAATCTCCAGGATTTTATTTCTCACTGTAATAACATAAAATTAATTTCATACACTTTAAGGCAGGTAACCCAAAAGTAAAATCAGTTAATAAATCTTAACATCGAGGAAGTCTTAGCCTGACAGCCGAGGTTAATTTTTCTTGACCTAAAGAGATGAGGCCACATTTGGAAAACATTTCTTTTCATGCAGCACTTTTATCTTGATTTATATTTGACTAATTCTAGAATAAACCACACTGTGGACCCTTGTAACTTGAATCATGTGGCTTTGAAGCAGCGCAGGCTGCTGAGGCTCGTTCAGGCACACGATCACTCCAAATTAAATCTCCCTGCTCTGTAAATAACATTTCCTACAGTCCACTTGGTGTAAAACACAGAGGCTGTGTCTTTTTCTCTGCCAGCACCATTGATCACTGAACTTTCAACTGTGGCGGTATTGGATTCTGCTGAGTCAGCAGCTGCTGGAGCGTCGTCGCCCCCCCCAAACACCGTTTATAGTTATCGCTTATGACAATCCCGATGATTAAAACGAGAGGCAGGTCTGTGTTGGAGCAGCTCCAGCTGGGAATAAATGGCTCTCACATGTTTACGCCGCTTGGAGGTGCATTCACTGCCGAGGCCTAAATACCCGCCGTACCTGTTGGCACCAGTCGGCGCTGTGTGCACAAATGCAGATTTATGTCACGCCATGCTGCATCCCATCTCACTCTGATTAAAAGTGTACAGAAACACGTGAAAACACACAATTTTAAAAGGTCGTGTCATGGTTAAGCTGCGAGTTCGTCAGCGTACGTCCGAGAGTTGATTTGTGTGAGTGAGTTCAATAGAGAGGAGGCGGCGGGGAGGATGATGGATGCTGTGGTGTGGGGGTTCATGCAGGACTTGACATTTATGGCCCCCGTTCAGGCCTGGCTTGCTGCGGCCTGGGGGGCAACAGAACAAAACTTCAGGGGCCAACAAGAATTAAGTTTCAGCTGTAAAGGAGGGAAAGAGAAAGTAGGGAACTGCAAATGGTTCAAACACAACAATATGCAAATAACTGAGTATCTTTACTTCTGGCAGCAGCCATTTAAGGAGTACATAGTAGAGGTGAGCATTTATCCTATTGTTTATCATTTATTGTGATAAATTTCTTTCATCATAAGATTTTTGATATATCGCTGCTGTAATAAATTCCAAGTAATGACCTCTAGAACTGTCCATATTATCAGCATTGTTATTTGTATTGTTTTCTCCAATATTTGTTCAATGAGAGTATCAATAAATATGATTAAATGCAGTTACAGTGTGCAGTTTAGACATTTTTTATGAGACTGGTATCTTAACGAAGCGTATTACGAAATGTTTTACAAGGACAATATTGGCGTTTGTGCAGCTATGATTGCTGGGTTATGCAGTCACGACCATGCATTGCCTAAAAAAGAAATAAATAGTTATATTTACAACAAAAGTTACTGTGATGGTTATCACAATAATACTACAAAATATCGTAATAAAACTTCAAGTCCATACCATCCACCAGTACATGTCATATATCAGGATATTTGAAATTGTATTTGCTTTAAATATTTGTATTTATGCATTTGATTTAGTCAAAATAACATTAAAATTTATATTTTTGTGCTTTTTTAGTGTTTTTAAATAAATCAGGGTTTAATAGGCTATCCTAGATTATATGGTAGATTGTCTCATTTCTACCAAAACATAAGGATGCAACGTTGTATTTAGTCGCATCGTAAAGTTTTGGTTTTACACCAGGAAGCCAAAAAAACAGACCTGTCGTCTCTTATCAGGATGTTGCTACATCCCTTTTTAAGCAGCAATTTAATTCCCACTCTTTGTGAGATTCCACTCACTTCCTCTTCTGGACCTCCCCCCCTTTCAGAGTGAGATGTGTATCCCCTCCTTTTGCAGGATTTAGCTTGCCCAGATTCCATGTCAAAGGTCATGGCCCAGATGTCAAAGCTTCCCCCCTCTCAGAGCTCCTCTTGCGCATAATTACGGCAGGCCCATTGTATTTGTAGAGCTGGGAAGAGGTGCGCTCTAAATGCCTCCTCCTGTTAAGAGGTGGACACTGGGGTCTAAACTTAAAAAAAAAAAAATCTACTCTGGATGTCAAGACAGACGGTTCAAAGTCTGAGTTTAGCTTTAAGTGATGCTGTTTCTACTGAATTTTGATTCATTTCAGCATTTAAAAACTCACAGGAGCCATTCATCTCATTAATCCGCTGCTCTTTATTGTCTTTGCAACTAACTGTTGCAGCGCAGGACCCTTCTCTCATCTCATATATCACTCCCACCTCCCTGGATTCTTTGGTTTTATCTCAGTCTGACCTGCTGGCCCTGGTGTGGCTTCAGTGAAACTCCTCGGGGCTGCAGGGGGGGTGCAGGCAGCTCCGCTCCACCCCCGGCTAAACTTTTCAGCCTCCATGGAAACGAGCTTGTCCTCCTGTTGTCTTCTTCTTGTCTTGTGTCCTTACAGCTACAGACAGGCATGTTATTCTCCTCCTAAACACAAAATGCGGGGAGGTCGTGTGTCTTTTTATATGTTTTTCAGAACTTGCCAACTAACTTGTTTAGTTGGTGTCTGGAAATTGAGCAGTTTCTAAAACTATTTCTATAATAGTATAAGTATATTACTTAATTTTATGAACACTATTAATATGTAACAAAGTCAGAAAATTCCTGATTATTGAGCCGTTACCTAGCAACCCCACCCAAGCGCAGCCATTACCTAGCAACCCAAGCGGAACTCATACATTTAGTCAGCTGGTTTTACTGCTCTATGCACTGGACAATTTGCTGCTAGAAATGACAACTGTTTTGTTGTCCACTAACTATTCAGAAACCACTTCTCCCAGACTAAAATCTAAGAATGATTTTGTGTAAAAAAAAAATAAAATAAAATGTGATGAACATGGTTTGTAAAACCCATAAACCTATCCTAACCTGTTCCAGGAAGAGTAACATGTTAAAATCTGAAATCGTATGCAGCATTTAATTCCTGGCCTGGTCATTGTTTGAGGAGTAAAAGGATCATTTGGTCAGATGGCCAGTGGGTCTTCGTGGTCACGGAGGTCACAACTACTGCTGACCGTCTGCAGCGCCCCCTCCCTGGGGGTTTTGCCTCTCTGCTTGACCCCCAGATTCAGACCCTGAGTCGAAGTGGCCACTGACCGGCAGGCCTGACCAAAAGCCTTTGTCATTTGCTATCAAAAGACCAGAGCTGACAGGGTGATGGAGTAGATCTCCTCTGTTCTGCTGCCCTTTGCGGGGTTAAAACTGACCAGAGGTCTCCCATCACCAAGCATCTGCTCCACTGGGTCACCTCTCTTTCCCACCACACCAGAAAACCCCACCGATCCCACACACTCCAGCTCTCCTTTGAACTTTTAACCCAATATTGAATGAGTTACACCCATTTAAACATTATAACTGTTTCTCAATTCAGACCCAAGAAAGAAGTATCATGTCAAGCTCCTGGCTTACAACGCTGTTGGAGACGGGTACCAAGCAGATCAGACCATCAGCACCCCGGGATGTGTCTGTAAGTCCAAACCTGGGAAACCTCTGACTTCCTTTCTTCACTTCAGCTAAACTAAAGCTCAACGTGTCGTCTCTGGTAGCTGTCCGAGATCGCCTGGTGCCGCCTCCACCGCCTCCTCACAACCTTCAGGCCCGGACCAACAGCTCCTCGGCCGTGTTTCTGTTCTGGGGCCGACCGGCCTTCACCTCCAGCCAGGCGCTGAACTACACTGTCCGCTGCAACCCAGTAGGACTGCAGAACGCTTCTTTGGTCCTCTACCTGCAAACGTAAGAACTGTCATAATGATGAAACCAACTCTGAGGTATTTTTATTATTTATTTTTAGGACTGAAACGATTAATCGGAATAATCGTGATTAATTGATTATTGAAATAATCGCCAACTAATTTAGTAATCGATTAATTGTTAACTCTTAATAAAAACTAGAACAATAATTGAGCTAAAACTGTTCAAAAATTGATACACAGTTTGCATGTAAGATTAAAAGTCCTTCTTTTTCTATAAATATGTGTTCTTTTGATTAACTTTTTAGTCTGAATTTAGAGGAATTGTTTCGCATTTTCAGCTTAAATCCTTCCTACTGAAGTATCCGTGTGCTGTTTGTGTTCCTGCGTCCTCTGCACAGCTCCACATCTCCATCTCCTGGACACTTTAAACAGGCTGGCCCAGCTTATAAACATCAGTGGTGGCCCCATGGTGCCAGAAATAATTCATCTTACAGCTACAAATTTTTCTTTTTTAGCTCTAAAACCAGTTGAGCAAAGCGCTTCATGTAGTTGGTTTGATGTTGACCTCTGACCTGTCATGTCTTCTCTCTGCAGAGGTGAACAGAGCCTTCTTGTGCGTGATCTCGAGCCAAACACCAAGTATGAATTTGCTGTTCGCCTTCATATCGACCAGCTCTCCAGCCCCTGGAGCCCTGTGGTCTATCAAAACACTTTCCCTGAAGGTAAGTTTGAAATTTAGCTATTATTTGAAGCTAAACTTGCTCAGCTAATGGTACCGGTGCACATCTTGAGTTTGTTCTTTCCTCCATCATCTCTCAGCTCCAACATCACCTCCTTCCAACATCAAAGTGACGCTGATTGAAGAAGACACGGCACTCGTTTCGTGGAAACTCCCAGATGAGCCAAATGTAGCCGTAACACACTACACCATACTGTACGCCTCACGAAATGCCTGGATTGCTGGTAAATGGCAAGTCCTGCAAAGAGAAGGTGAGGAGGAAGTATTCACAACTCTTCAGCTGCTCACAGATGCAAACCTCAATTGGGATTTTATGTAACTGGACACAAAATAGCTCATAAAAACAAAGGGATGCACCGTTTTCAACATTTTCTTTTCTGTAGAAAAACATTTTGCTGCAATTACATCTTCAAATATTTTGTAGTTTCCATCGACAATTATAGATTTAAACATTTGCGTATTTTCTTTGCCAAATAGCTCAAATGCAGTCAGACTTGATGAAGTGTGTCTGTGAACATCACCTTTTAAGTTGGATTGATGTCTGGACTTTGACTGGACCGTTTTATCTAAACAATACCAATTCAGCTCCTGCTGGATGTTTAGGATTTGTTGTCCTGCTGGAAGATAAATGCAAACCACATTTAAAAGATATGAATGAATATTTTTTTAAGTATGGATACACAATAGACAGAATAAGTAATTCTGACTCTGACCCAAATAGTCATGATGAATCCATTATTGAAATAATCATCAATTAATTTGGTTATTGTTAACTGGAGTATGCAGATTTGAAATAAAGGATGAGAAATACAACCTATTCAGAAGAGTAATTAGGCCAAGACTGCACAAAAATATAAACTTTGCATTTGTGATAAAAATATATCTTTGTCTGTAAATAAAAATAAATCAATAAATAAAACTCACCCAATCTTTATCTGGTTTAGATTCACTAAAGGAAGGCTATGCTATTGCATTTTAGACAATAAAATCTTTATTTTCATTTTTAAAACAGGAATTTAGTTGGTTTATTTTTAATCTTTTTATGTAGTTCTAATATTGCATAAAAAAAGTTAAAGTGGTTAAATGAAAAATGCGCAAGATGTTTTATCTGATTGTCAGAATAATCGATTACAAAAATAATCATTAGTTGCAGGCGTCAGAAATATTTCAGATTTCCTGCTAACATTTAAAAAACATCTGATTAAAAAGAAAATGTTTGCTCTTTTTAACCTTCATTGGTTTTTACTATTTTAATTAAAATTCACCTGATAACATCCTTTCAGAACATTAAAACTTTAAAGTCACACATTGTTGCTCCATGTACAGAGAAAGAATTCAAGTGTCACAGTTTGGTAATATAAACTAAACTGGTTTATATTACCAAATATAATGACTGCATCACACTGTCTGGTGTGTGATGCAGTAGATCGTAGTGCAGACGGCCCCAGGAAACACAGGCAGAGCTCACAGCAACCCCCTCTGCCACTGGCCAAGAGGTCAGGAGTGAAGCAGTTCACAAAGCCTCCTTCATCCCAGCCCCCATCCACCTCCCAGAAGCCCCTGCAGGGACCCTGGTGGTGAGCAAGCAGGGCGGTACCAGGTTAGGGAATGTGGACAGCCCTGAACCCCCTGACCTCCAGGTTTTACCCTCAGATGGTTGACTAGTGAGGATTCACTTTTGCTGCATCACAGCATCAAACGCTACACCGGTTAGCTCAACAGAAACAGAAAAGTTAGAGTTGCAATTGAAAACAAAGTTACTAATTTGCTTTAGTCATGGAGTGTTTTTGTTCTTAAGGTTGTTTTTTAATTTCTATTTCTACAGAACACAAAAAAATGTGACTTTTTTTTTAGCTAAGTTTAATTTAATGACTGTTATTCACTTAGACCATGGAAAATATTTCAAATTTAAATTTGGCACATTTTGTAATCATTGGATGCATTTTGACAGAGAGTGGACCAGAGTCAATTTTTCAGGTTTCTCCTGTTTTTATGACCAACATATAAAGTTAAACTGTGTTTAGACTAAACTCTCATTATTCTCTCCCAGACAATTAATCAGATTAATCGATTACCGAAATAACTGTCTACTGATTAAATAATCAAACAATCATTAACTGGAGTATATTTTTTGCAGTTTGCTAAAAAACAATACAATCAGAGCCGTAATTAAGCCAAAACTGTACAAAAAAATATATAAATTTTGCAATTATTCTTTCTTTCTTTCTTTAATTTATTTAATGCGCCAAGTTACAACAGAATTACAATAATGCAATAAAAAGAAATGTTCAAAGGAGTGGAGATTATGATGAGAAACAATCATTGACTGTAAATATTTTCTACCTAAAACTCCTAAAGTTTTACCTTCACCAGGTTCAAATTCTGCTATAAAATCTTGTGTTAAACATCTTTTACTAGCTAATTAATAATAAAAATATAAATAAACTAGTAGATTTCATATTAAGTGAAGCAGGAAAGGATGAGCTGTTCACATGTTTTAAAGCTGCAGATGAATCCTTTGCTACAGTCGATCAAACTATTTGGCAATAAAATATTTTCATATTCAAAAAAGGAATTATATTATTTGTTTATTTACATTTTCTTATGTATTCCTAATATTGTATAATAATAAGATTAAGTGGTTGAATGAAAAATCTGCAGTGTGTGAGTTTTATTTTTATCGATTACTAAATAATTATTACTCTCACGTGTAAGTAAATGAGAAGACATTTACTTACAAAGAAGAAAACATAATTTCCAGCTGTTTATTCATAAAGTGTTACGTTTGACCACAGGAAGCATCACCATGGCGCTGCTGGAGAACCTGAGTCCAGGCCAGGTTTACTTGGTGAAAGTGTCAGCGTCCAACAACATGGGCGACGGGCCGTTTTCTAACGTGGTGGAGCTGACGGTAAGAGCAGATCTCTCCTCTGGTCCTGATGCCGGACCTTCCCGTGGCTCCACTCACTCCACAGGTCAGTGAAAGCCACAGTCTCACTAGCTTGTTTTTGAAAATGAGACCGGGTTTGTTACATGGTGTTGCTTCATGTCGTGATCCGCTGCAGGTTTTTCTGATGGCTTCTACCACCTGGACCAAAAGTCAATGACGGGAATCAGCGTGGGCGTCTGCATCGCTCTCACCTGCATCATCGTCTGCGCTTTCATCATCGTCTGCAGAGGCAAAAACAGGTACGCGGCTCTAGGGGCTTTTATTTTCTCCCTTTTTCTAACTACTTAAAGTGTCACGCTCTGTGTTTATTTTCTTTCAGGAAACTATCGGCTGTGAAAACTTACGGAGACGGGGAAAGCACGTCTGCTGCGTCTGCAATACATGTAGGACCGGAGGGAGACGTGCAGATGGCCGAAGTGACCGTACCGATGATGAGTCGAGGTCATTTCATTGATGCAAAGGTAAATTAGTCTGCTGACAGACTTCAGATACATCACAAGTTGTTTATAAAAATACTGCAATTCTTTCTATTACCATACGGGGAAATTTTCTTTCTTTTGCGTTCCCTTGTAATTAAATTACCAAATACACTCTGGTGTTATTTTGTATACAGTCACAAATGTTGATTTACAGTTAGAGTCTCAGAGAAAACATGTTTATGTATTCTTAACTCTTTGTTGCAAAAAACTGATTGAAAGTTGATTTATTCACTGCATGTTTATGTCTGTTTGTGAAAGGCTGAGACAAGAGAAACAATCAAAACTGATCATTTTATTACCCCGTGAAAACAACTCAGAAATAGTCCAAATAGTTTGGATGCATTTTTAAATTTTTTTTCTTTGTGTGGAAAGTTTCTGTTTATATCTTAGAAGGGATGTAAACAGGCTATGTTTGGCCTGTTTGCTTTTGTATTTTGCACATAGGTTTGTGGTGCATTTCACTCCTAAAGAAAAGATATAAAACTTCAGATATCTCACAAACAAGATGTTAACATACATTTTTTTAAAAACTCACAAAAACCTTAAATTATAACAAAAAAACTCTTAGTACTCAATTGTGCACAAAAAAACCCAAATCCTCCTTGTGCCTCATCTGGTGCCGTATTATCAGGATTAATATAACATTTAGATTACAAATGTTTGTGGGTTTTTTTATTGAAGGGTGGATCCAGCCTGATCATAAATTCTAACGGCCCTGTTCAGCCCAGTCCAGATTTAAAGAAGAAGAAGAAGAAATGGTGTTTCTTTAGAAGTGCAGTGAAACAGGACAGGAAAATCGTGCAGGTAGGTCCAAGTTCTTCTTTTTAAATTGTCATCCAAAAATAAGAAAATAAGACAGACACAGCTCCAGTGGGTTTTATACTCAAAGGAAGAAAGAAAGAAAGGCTAAAGGGGATTGGTCAAAATTCAGTCAAGTTGCAGTGATATTTCAGAAGAAAATATAAGAAACGTTAAGATGATTGAGAACGATGAGGGGATTTGCATTAATATCTGCAGTTGCAACTATTGGACTCAAATAGTCCAAAACAACCAAACATAACTTTATTGGAATGGTTTCTCAAATAATGATTATTTTTGTAATCAATTATTGTGACAATTAATCAAGTATAAAATTCTACAGATTTTTCAAATAATCACTTACACAAAACTAGAAACACAGTAGAAATTCAACAGTTCAACTTTTTTAAATTAGGAAATAAAATTTTTATTGCCTAAAATGCAATAATAAAGCATCGCTGTTTGAATTGGAAGAAACTATAACTAGGACACTTCATGAGTTTTGATTAAAACATTCTTATAAAAAAGAATGTTAAATACTGCTCTGAATATATAGTTTATTTCAAATATTTTTTTATGAAGTTAATGTTTAGTCATTAATTTGCTGTAATCAAATCATCATGATTAATCCAGTTAATTGTTTCAGTTCTAGTTGCTCCACAATTTGGGTTGAGAAACTCAAAGTCAAGATTATTTACAGTGTCTCTTTCATCATGTTTGACCAAACTTTCTCTGCGCCGCAGAACGAGAGAAACGGCTCACTGTCTTACCTGCCTGGGGCCACCGTGTTGACCTACGAAGAGGAGCTTTCTCCAAACCACCCTGCCACTCTTCAGCACCTTCTGGGTCATCCCGCTGACGCAGAGGGCTCGTCCAACAGCGAGGGCAGCCACGAAACGGGCGACTCGGGGCGCTTCTCTCACGACGACACGGCGCTGACCAACTCCGGTCCCAACAGCCGCCCGCCGTCTCTGACGGAGGACGGAGGAGACTTTGGCCGCGGCGGGGAGCTGCTGGAGAAGAGTCCCGCTGACCTCAAGCTGAAGGAGTCTGTCGAAGCCAGCTGCAGTCACCAGAGTGAACTCAGTGTGTAGCTGCTTCTGCGAGTTTAGCTGTAGGTGTGAGTGTGTTTCAGGAAGAAAGGGAGTGTAATCCAATCAGGCATCATACAGCAGTAGGTTTACATGTTTACGCCACATCTGGATTATTTGGTGATTATAAACTAAACAAGTGCAGATAATTGGTTCACACAAAGGTAACAAAATCAACCTACTACTACATAGTAATTAATCAATAACTATATCGTAAAAGAGACATGATCAATATCAATAGAAAATATTTTCTATAGAATGATTAATAATTTTACTGAACTCCAACAGGTTTCCTCTGAGATGTAGAAAGACGAAAGGCTTTAACTGCTCAACCTCTCACAGACAGGTGGAATCAACTCACTCACTCTTTGGTTACCTAGCAACTCACTCACTCTTTGGTTACCTAGCAACTCACTCACTCTTTGGTTACCTAGCAACAACCTGCTAAGTAACTTGAGCAGCAGCAGTTCAAGTTTTTTTTTCCACTGTGCCTCATAACTGCTTAAAAATAAAAAATAAAATCAGTGTGGAAATGAGAAAATCTGTGTAAAAGCACAAGAGGAAACTGGATAAAACAGGAAAGGTCACGTCACCAGTTTGGCGATATTTCAGATATTTAAAACAAAGACCCTTTGCAACTCGTCACTCAATTATTTGCTCCGCCATGATGGACAAATGGGGCTCGTTTTTTCCAGTTATTTTTGCCAGTGTAATCACAGCGTCTTCTTGTTCCTGTCAAGCTAATTTGTCTTTGAGCGTAACGCACCTGGTTGGGGCTCAAAGATGGCGGTTTTTACATAAGTTTGAAACGGCTAGCTTAGAAAACGGCCCGTACTATTAAGCTAGCACATGTGTTTTTGACAGGTTTTACAGGAGCGCATTGACTGTTTCTACATCCGTCATGGCGCAGTGGGCGGAGTTTCGAAGAGAGTGACGTCACGTGCCGAGGGTCAATATTTGATCCGAAATGCTTGAATATCGTCCAACACAACGGCATATCAAAAATACACATCCAGGAAATAAATCAGCAGTTTTTAGCTTTCCAGGTAGATTTTGTTACCTTTACACTGTTCAAGAATCGATTAATCAAACACTGACTTAGAAAGGATGCTGAAATTATCACAAGGTTTTGAATGTGTGTGAGTTAAGTTTGAGAAAACATAGTAAAGAAGCACAGAGAAGCAATGTATCAATTTGGTGCTTCAACACCAACAAAGACAGTGTGAAAGTGATTTTGTTTAACTTTTTCCGTCTGTGAATGTCTCTCTCTTTTTGTTTTTTTTTTTACTTTCTTTTTATTATTTTTTTTGTATAGTTTGGAACAAAAATCTCACCCACCATGAATGTTAAAAGATTGTCTGAAATGTCCAAAAAAGGCATTTCTGAGATTATTTATGAGAGTTTATCACTGGAGCAGAAGGGAAATGTGAGTCCTTTTTGCGGATTATCTACCTCGGTTACCCTCAGGGCAAACCTTTCACTAAATATTTAATAACTACTTTTGTTGCATGGTGAGCTGTTTCAGCTGCATCACTTGCTGTACTTCCTGATGACTGTTTCCTCTATTTGTCATCCCTTTTACTTTGCGTTGTTTGATTTGGCGGACGGTAAGAGCGCTGCAGCTTCCTCCTCTCGCTCCACCTGCTGCGTGGAATGAAGGCTTTAAACTTCACACTCACTTTGTTATTTAACCCCTCAGATGTTGCTGAGGTGCTGAGCCAGTATTAATATTTGTGTTCATCTTTGTTGTCCATTATTGAGTAATGGTATGAGAGAAATAATGAATGTCAGCTTTTGTTCTGCATGTCAGCGCAGTTGCCCTTGCTACTCGCGTTTTATACTACCTCGTTTTAAGAATTGTTTTTATCTTTTCCTAAACTCAGGGAACAAGGTTTAGTACGTTTGAAAAGCCGTGTGGTATTACATGGCGAACTGACAGGGTATCTTCTCAGTACTAACCTGTTTTAATGTTTTATTACCTTCAGAGAAAAAGCTGAAAGTGTATTGAATGTACCTCTGACGTCGCGAGCACGCCGCTCTGACGTTAGATAGCTCCCCCTCCCCTTTTGCAGTGTATGTTTTTACAAGCGCCAGTGTTCACTTGATTTGTGTAAACATTCACACCAGAAGTGCTTGCAGTGGCATATCTGAGCAGAAAAGCTTTATAATTGGCCTTAATGTGGGCGGCGACCCCATTCGAGCCGTTCCACGTGAGGATGCGACACATGAAGAATGATTGTAGTGAAAGCGGTGGAAAGTGTTTAATCAGAGATTGAAGTGAAGAATGAACACCATGAAATGTTTTACCTCTAAAGAATCTATTTTTCTTAGAAGATAATGTACTTCAGAGGAGTACACCTTGTAGTTACTTTGTAGTTTGTTTGTTTTTTCTCTGCTAGCGTAGGTGAAGATTAGCACTTGTCTGCCATGTAGTTTATGTTAAAGGTGAATATGCAGCGGTGACCGTGACGCTAATACCCAAAGAGTTGTTTGCTAATTTGTTTTAGTTTATTTTGGCCTCTCGGCTGATCTTTGGAGGACAGAGAAATAATCAAAGGAGACCAAAGTGGCTTCAGGGATCAGTTGAGGCGCTGCTCCTCAAACAAAGCCTTGCACATTAGTGGCCTTGGCCCGCGACGAAGAGTCCTGGAGGTTGTGGGTTGAAACTCTGAGGAAGTGTCCAGCTTCATTGAGTGACTTCTAATAATCAAGATTATGCACGCTGACCAAATTTTCCTTCTGCAGAGTTCCTCAGAAGCTGTTGCAAACAGATGTAGGTGATATTCAGAGATAAATATGTTATATTATATTGATTAGTAGTCTGTGTTGCAGCAGTGCAGGTGCATGTAGATGTGCACCCACTAACTGTCTCCTCTACAGAATAATTTAGAGAATACTTTATTTAAAAAAAAACAACAAATGTGTCATTATATTCAGATTTATTGTCTATATTTTGATAATGCATCTTTTTTAAAAGTCACAAAATGTAATTGGAGTTTTTTTTGTAGATGAAGTGGGTGCACAGACGTTGCTATGCTTCTGTGTCTTTAATCAGAGGACTCTGCAAAGGAATCAATCATATGAGATGAGAAGTGACACAATCAGTTTCAATTTCTTTTGAAAGGCAAACAATATGAACCAAAGATTTATTTCCTAATCCTCACCGCTGCACATTGGCCCAAATTCAGTTTATAAACACCCTATCTTTGTGTCAAATGATATTATCAGTGTTTTAATGCTCAGTTTATATCTTTATGTTTTTTCTATGAGAGCAACCTGGAAACTGGATTTATTTCCACCTAAATAATGTTTTGTTAGTTTTAAATCAGGTGTTGTTGTTCTTCCACCCAGATAAACAAAGACTGTTTAATTTCCGTGTATTTGTATTTCATGTATTTGTGATTTAAATACCCAATCTAGACTACGACAACATTTTATTTCTTTTTTTAACCTTACAGCTTTGTGAGGAAGTGATATGCAGTGATAAAGATTACATCCTGCTTTTTAAAAACAAGGCTGAAATAAGTCTAGTTGTCATAAAACCTGGTTCATAGTTGGGTCTTTAAATCTCACCCAGGTGAACAAGTGCTACCACATGTTTGTCTTTTTTTTTTTGTTTTAGTGCAGAAGGTTTGCTGCTCTTTCTCATTAAAGGTGTTATGTTGGAATGATGTTCTTGTCCGATTATGTGAATTTGAAGGGATAAAGCACGGAGTGGACGTGACGCGCTCTCTGTTTCCTCCCTTTTCTGAGCCGTGGAGCGCTGTGGGTCATTTACAGTCTGACTCAGGGGGATCCACAGCCGCTTCCTCTCAAATAAAAAAAATTAAAAAAATTAAAAAAACAACACAGGTCTCAAGCTTTGAAATTGAATGTATCTTTTTGTAATTAGTATGTTATTTGATTTTTTCTGTTGTTGCTTTGTTATGCATTTGTCATAAAATTACAAGATGTTTTTTTTCCAAATTGTTTAGAAAGAAGATTTTAGACAATTGCCTTATGAAAACGTCTGATTCTCAGTTTAAATAAAATTACAAAAATCTCTGAAGTGTTTTTCTTTACATGGTTTTAGATTATTTTAGTCACCTTCTTTAAAAAGAATTGTTTTCTACACTTAAACTGCTAAGATTTTGCTTGGTATACTGTTCATTATTTCAGGGAAAAATTTATTTTCCACACAACAAAAAACAAATACGGTTTTAAAATGAACATCACAAACACTGATCATGACTGATATCTAACAGTGCAGTAACATGTTTAATATAATTTAATTTAGCAAAAGCACAGACACTGAAAAATACTTTTGAAAGAAGGGAGCAAATGCATGAGAACGGATGCAACAATATTGAATTTAAGCCTGAAGTGACATTTTTAAGCTTGAATTTAAATTTATTTCCACTTAACCATGGTGAAAACAGGTCTACATTTAGTCACTTTGAATTTATAACTCTTTTAATTAAATAAATTGTAATTAAGGTGTGAGACTGACAGTGGTCGTCCCCTTTCTGTTTGCTGCAGTGAGGTGAATAGACTGAGTGGTTGGTGTATGGCAAACCGTTTTAACATACATTCGGTTTCGTCTGACTACCCGTAATTACATTCTAGATATCTAAAAATGCATTTTGACGAGACAAAATCACATTTTGTCCATCTGGAATGGTAATTTGAGATATCTTCATTTACATTCTGACTAGTAAGAATAATAATTCACAAAATCTTCAATTACATTTTGAAGAGTCAAAATTCCTTTCAAGATATCTCAAATTACGACACTGGATCTGTCATTTGACGGGACACACCTGTAATTACAATTTTAAGATATCCTGAACTTAATTGTGCCTAGTCAAAATTACAATTTTAGATATCTGTACTAGAAAATTTCAGAATTTAACCGGGGCCTGCCAAAGCGTGCCTGTCGCTAGCATCAGAATGCACCAGCATTCTGATGCTAAAAATTTGCAACAATGCTAAGCTTAGCTAAACTGTAATCAACAGACTGTGGAGAGTCACAAGCATGTTGACTAACATGGACTTGCATCATTCAGTATGCTGAAATTAGTGCATAAGCTAAAATTAGCCAAAATGCTAATGTTAGCCTAAATGCTGTCAGTAGCATGTGGGGTACCTGCTTCCTACAGTCAGTGTCCTAAACATGGCTAATAACTAAGAAAAGTAGCTAAAAGCTTATTTTAGGGAAAGCGCTAATGCTAATGCTCTGCCCTAACCTGAGAGAAAAAGATAATGCAGCCTAATGTTTTTTTATTTTCTTTAATAGCTTCAAAGTCAGTGTGAAACTGTTCTTCTAAAGAGAGGAGGTACACTCATTGTTATTACATTTAAACCTATTTGATATAATATAAGCTTTTTTTTTTTTTTTTTGTCAAAATCTAGTATTTTTCTTCTTTAGCTTCTGGGTCATGTGACCCATTTACACTAAATCGGTGTGAAATTGTTAGAGTGTGATGGACCGATTTAAAAACAGGAGTCACAGGAAATATTAGAAAAAGGCCCATAGGCCTTGAGTTTGACACGTGATCTAAAGCGTAAACTGGAGTACATTCATTCATTGCATGTTATTAATGGAATCCCTTCATTAAAGTTGCTTTCTTCAGTCATATTTTGAGAACATTGCAAGGATTTTAGCATAATAACGCAGAGAAGAACCAGGATAAACTGGATAGGTTAAATAAACAAAGATCTTGAGCTATTGCTACTTATTTCAAATGTTATGTCTTTCATCAACCAGTGATGTTTCCTGTAGATCAGAAGACTATAGTCAGCCATGTAAAGTTTAGGTTTTGCCGCTTTGTGAGAATTCATGAGGATTATAAATACAGCTAAATTCTTGTGATGTCATCAAGAATCTGCTTTTTTTATTTGGTTTTGGCTTTGAAAAATCCATATATCATTTTATTTTCACAGTGGGCCTGCATTTACCTGGACAGATCACTACTGGATGTAAGCTTGACGAGTCTTTATTTTAGTGTAATTTCAATGAAAAACTAACTATAGGCCTGTAATTATTCGGCATGGAAAAAATTAAAGTGTACTAATTTAGCACATTCAGATGCTATTCGTGTAGTTTAAGTTGTTTGTGTTTTTGGGGCGTATCTTAAACTGTAGAATAATTATAACTTGGTCTCTGAAGCTCAGTAAAGGTGTTGTTATTCTCTCTGGAGCTCATATTAAAGGACGTAAACAGCCGTTTCCGTCACGCTTCCTTGTTTATGCTTTTTTTTCTGCGCCGCAAAATTTGCTTGCAATTGGCTTGCAGCATCCTCGTTGAGCCAGTTTGGCCGCTGCGCTGCCTCAAGGGAAATGTAGTCCTGTAGGCTTCAAGAACCGCTGTAATTCGACTCAAAAAACTACATTTCCCAAAAACGTCGACTCCGCAGTGAGCCGTTAACGGATAACTCGGTTTTGGAGCAGCTTGCAAACAGCTGTGTAGTCGCTGCGCACAAAACACAGGTAAACCAAGCAATTTTTCTTTCTTTACATGCACCTGGAGGGGATGAATCACGTTTTAAAAGCAACGGGCGTTGTCTACATCGCAGTAATTGCATGTTGTGTTTGTGTTTTGGGGGGTGACGCTAATAATAAACATTTTAAGCGACTTAACCAGTCGAAAATAATCAGCTGAATGTCGTTATTTGGTGTTAAGAGGCAGCAGTAATGGATTCTGTAGTTACTAGCTGCAGAGTTAGCTGCAGATATCTGAGATTTTGACGGTTGTTTTTGTTGTCTGAGGGCGCAGCTTCGCATAGTCTTGTAGACGTAATACCGCGCCACGCCGCATGAGGCCGCTGTTTCACCCGTGTGGTTGTAATTTATTTTGAGGCTAAAATAAAACGCTTATTAATATTTTCTGTTCCGAGTAGCATTCTTATCAGAAAGCTTACCCTTTATTTGTTCGTTACAGCCTTGGTTGTTGCTACAGACATGTCAGAAACATCAAGTGACACTGAGTCCTCCTGTGGCTGGACCATTATCAGTAATGAGGTATGCTCTTGTTATAAAAATAGTATTTAATAACATGCATCATATGGTTGTTCAGTCTCAATAACAGAGACACTAATCATATTCTTGTGGATGATGTAACTAAGATTGCTCTGACCTCTGATCTCACTTTAAGAACCAACACACGCACACACATATGTATGTGACATATATATATATATATATATATATATATATATATATATATATATATATAGTTAACGTACCTGCTATGAGTTTTCATTAATAGTTGTGTGTATGTGTGTTTGAAAACATTCACTGTAAAACTGGGTTTTACTAATATTTTAAAACAAGTCAACATAATTATGGAGTTAACATTTTAAACTGGTTTTAGTGTCTTATATTTGAAATTAGCACGATTAGCTTAGTTAACTTTAGAAAAGGGCAAACCCCTTGTGTATTACTTTGCATAGATCTTAGTTTAAATAAGAGATTTCTTAAAGATTCCCAACATTCAGAAGTTGTCATGTTCCAGGAGAGAAATATTAAAAAGAGAAAGCAGGGCAACTTTGCTGTCCTCTACTTAGCCTTCATATTTTCTGCTCAAAGTCTTGCTCTCTACTATTACCTCACAGTGTGAAGGAAACAAACACAGTTATAAAGATTTATTAAAGGATTCAGTGTTTTCTGAGCATCTGGTCACCTGTTGGGGATAATCTCTTTTTTCTCTATATTTACAGTTAAAATTGGTTCAGGGATGGATGAGGCATTATTATAACTGTACATATAAAGTATGAACTGTGCCATTCCTTCGTCATTTCCAGTTTTTCGGTATTTCTGATGTGCTTTTGCAGGGCTCGGATATAGAGACACTGGGATCGGAGGCTGCGGGCGAATATGGAGCTGAGCTGGTGGAGCGCCCCACTTTGGAAGAACCACAGCTGCTGGAATCACAAGCCTCAGTATCTGCTGGTAAAAATCTGGCTAAATGCTGTCCTTTAGCTAGCCCTGCTTGCAGTGCTGGTTTTAATGGTCATGAATAATAAAAAGCAGAAATACTTTTAACAAAGTGAGAGAAACTGTAGAGGCAGTAAATTTGCTGTTTTCATGTTAATCCCATCAGAGTGGTAGTGAGACACCAGCAGGTGATATCAGAGTTTTTATTTATGATTACTTGGTGGATTGTCTCTCAATTAGTATTTTACTAATTACCACTTTATATAAAATATAAACATTGCACAAAAACATTTTATTTTGCATGTTCTTTGCTAAATTTAAATTCTGAATTTGCCAATGTCATTGAGAAAACATGAATTTTTATTATGTTATGAACCATGCAATTGAACTATTAAATCATGAGAATTTACCTTGTAAAATTATTTGTCTGATGTAACCTTAACTTTTGCCTCCCATTTTTACTTTTAAACAAAATAGTTGAGTTTCTTTTTAAGCTTTATTGTGTTGTGTTTATATACATTTTTATTATGCATATAAAATGTACATATACATTTATCTTGTATTTAAGTTTAGTTAATTGTGAAGTTATATCTAAGCCTTGTATTTTAGTTAAATGAAATTTGGTTTACTTGACAAAGTTTCTTCGCACAAGTTGTTGTGCACAAGCTTGGCTAATAAAGCTGATTCAGATTTTATCTAAGGCTCGCTCTAATCATTCTGAACTTTCTTTTTCTTTTTACATTTTTACTAGCTCTATGTGTTGAAGAAAAAGCTGCTGATTCTCTTGATGATACACTGGGAGAACAGGCTGTAGACGAGACACTGTGTGGTCCTGAGGTGAGAGGAGCTGAATTTATACCCAGAAAATATCAGAATAATCCAGAATTACAGTTTCTTGACTGTCTGCAGGCTGGAGGCGGTTCTGCAGTCAGAGAGCAAGTCTTCTCCTCCAGTGATCACTCTGACATTGTGACTCTGAGGGACGTGAAGGAGGACGAACATGCAGAAGAGGAGGAAGAGGAGGTGGCAGCCAGCACTGAGGAGAAATACCTCGGCACCTCCAGCAGCAGTCATTACACCTTCACTGCTGCAGAGACGGGTAAGACTCACTGCACACCTCATTGTTTTCTTCAGCAAAATAATTTAAATCCCTCCAGTCGACAGCAACAATTTAAATACCAAATGTTCCTGTTCTGGAGCAGGTTTGTTGTTGAGTCGCTGGAAACTTCAACAAACTCTGGCGAACTTGAGTCACCGCCTGAGGAGTCGCCTCCCTGGTAGTGGCTCGTTTCCTGATTTAAATCAAAATGAATGTAATGTGATGCTAACCTTGTTTAGCAGCATACCAAACTAACTCTGGGTGCCTTTCAAAAGCTTGAGAGATGTGGGTTGTTTTAGTGTTTGATTGCATGAGCAGATTTTAGGCATGAGTATGACTTTTTAAATCATTATAATTTTTAACCAGGAATGTAATTTCCTGCTGATATTAGATGAGACGATTGAGTGATCTTCCATCTTTGTAGTGTAGTGAGAGACAAAAACATTTATGATTTTGTCTCTTTTATTACCCAAAAATAATCTGAACCACTGGAACCACAAATTCAAAATATTTATTTGTTGGTTTTATACACCCATCAAGCATGATAGTTAAAACCTAACATGCAGTACTTTACTGAAGTATTCATGCTAGGGGTGGGCGATATGAACTTAGAGTTTTATCTTGATATTTTGTGGTAGTATTGTAATAACGACAAAAATGATGATGGTAAACTATTTATTATGACTGTGAACGAACGTTCATAGTGCCACAAACAGCTGCCCACAGTAACTACATTTTATCATATTTTAAAATGTACTGATATGTATTGATGCTCCTGTGGAACAAACAGTGGAGAAAATGGTAAAAAATTCATTTCCAATGATTTAAGTTTTTTTTTTAGCATTCTTAGTTGAAATGTTTTGAGACACTGATAAATCAGAAATTCTTATCATGAAATTGTCACAATAAATAACAAACATTACAATAAATCCCTACCACTAATTGATTTTTCTAATTATTACTGACGTGCAACTACTACGTGTAACTACACTTTGGTGTTTCCCTGCTAACTCATTATGACCTGATGCTACATGGATAATTTTACCTTTTAAAACCCTGGAATGGCTTTACATTAGCCCACAAAATTAGGATATTTTAGAAAATCTTGATAGACGATATTATGCAATAACAGGTTAAATGTGAACTTCTCAGAGGTTTTTTATTTCTCTGAAGCCTGTGTGATTAAAAAAAAATTCTGATTTTTTTAAAATCTGAAGTTTATGACCCCAAATCTTGGGGTCAGAGTGCGTTGGTGTCTTTTCTTCTTTGTCATAATCTGTTTGATGTGAAATGCAGCTTTCGCAGCGCAGCAACCGGCGGTGACAAACTCAAGCAGCAGCGACGACGAGGTCGGACAAAGCGCCACTCCGGTCATACGAAGACGAAGGGTTAGGAAAAATACCACGAGCGTCGTGACCGATCCAGAAGAGGACGAGGAGGTGCTGTCAGAGTCGCGGTCCAGTGAAGAAGACCAGCAGCCTGATTGGGCAGAGGGGAGACCAAACGCTGCTAACGAGGACCGAGAGCAAAACCGAGGCAGGAACGTCCTCAACAGATGCGTCCTGCTCGCCCTCATCATCGCCATCAGCATGGGTTTTGTACACTTCTATGGTAACGCCAGATTTCATACTTCAACATGTGCAGACCCGCAGTTACAGACCTCTGTTGTGAAGTGTAAATTATTTGTTTTCCCAACCTCTCCTCCAGGCACGGTCCAGATTCAGGAAAGGCAAAAAACTGTGGAGAAAACCAGAGCGATTGAACGCCCGGATGTGAGGGGTCTACTTGAGCAACGTGTCAGAGATGAGCGTTTAACACAGCAGGTTAGTTAATACACACCTCACCGCTTAGAGAACAGGAAGCTTAGAGTGTAACTAACGCCTTAAATTAACTTTTTCATGCTGATAAAATGTCTAGGTAGGTTATTCAGGATTCTAGCTTTATGTTTTTGTACAAATTTGGATATTTTCTTGTAAATTTGTTTAGTTCTTTATTATTTTTGCCTAAGACCATGTCAGTGCTGGGCTCTTTCTTTAAACAATCCCTAAGAAATTGAATTTTCCTATTCTTTAAAACGGTGCAGCTTTTCATCACATAGTATAAAACCATCTCACTAAAACCTCCAACAAACACAGAAAAAAGTCACTAGATTTGTCACTTTTTGGGTTTTTTTAGTCATTTTTATTTGAACGTTATACAAATATCATTTCTGAATGGTTTGTCAAAAACAAAACACCTGTCTTTTCCAGAAGCTGTACAGCGCATACATCAGTAAAACCAAACATGATCGAGTTTCATTTGGGTTGCTAGGTAACGGGGCTGAGGCTCAGCTGGGGTTGCTAGGTAACAGCACAGTGTCTGTCAATTGTGACTTAACATTTGGGAGGTTTGTGAAACGTCTTGTTTTCCCAGACACCAAAAAGTTTTAACTTAGTACCAGAAAACATCGCGTGAGTTATTTTAGAAGCAGTTGAGACCCAAATGGAAGAAAGAAAACATGCAAAATATGAGTTTTGAATAACAAATCCCCTTTGAAAACATCATGGAAACAGCTTGGAGCACTGCGGTGCTGTCGCCTTCACACTAGAATTTTCAGAATTGACACAAATTCATTGTTGATAGAGGTCCTGTGAGCAGTGGGGAGCATAAAGTCTAAATTAAAAACAGGATCATTTAAATTTACTGCTTTGCTTGTATGAACTGAAAAAAAACTTTTATTTCACCCAGAGGATCGACTTTGTGCCAGATGACCTTGATGAGCAGCAGGTTATTCATTTTCTCTCAGGAGTGATTGAAAAAGCAAAGAAAGAAAACCAGGAGCTCAAAGCAAAACAAGTTCACATCCAGGTAAAAATCCAGTTGTCCCTGCTCAGACATGTAACCCAAACTTTAAAGGTGCAATTAACTTTTATTAAAAAAATGTTTTTTATACATATTTGTTAAAAATGTCACAATGTTGCAACAGTACAATATGAGACAGGTAATCTGTGAAAAAATCAACCTCCTCCACCGCTTTCAACTAAAAACAGCTAATCAGAGCCAGGCGGCGGGTCTGATCGCTGTCAATCAACCTCATGTACTCATTGCTAAATGTGCTAATGAGGGAGAAACTCTCTGTTACAGGAAAACAGTTTATCCTCTATCATTGGAGGCTATGCTAACTCGCCTGAGCATTCATGATGGGCTGTGCTAGCTGTAGCATAGCAGAGAGAGAGCAGAGTGATTTACAGCGCCAAGACTTGCCTCCTGTCTCTGATTGGTTGTTCTTAGTTAGCACTAAGAGAAGGCAGAAGAAGCAAATTTTTTTCCCCCACAGATTATCTTTGTCAGAGAGATTCACAATTATGTAAAAAAAAAAAAAAAAAAAAACTAAATTTTTTTGCAAGTTACATAATGGAGCGTTAAATGTTAGACAAGCTGTAAATATGTGTCTTTTCTCATCAAGGTTCAGAGAGATAACCTGGAGCAGATGCTGACACAGAAAGAGGAGGATAGGATTGAAATCATATCTCTGCAGCAGAGTCTCTCAGATGAAAACATCCAGCTCAGAAACTCCATGGCACGCCAGGAAAAGTCTCTGTCTGTCCTGCAGGACGAGTTGAGAAACCTGCGCTCCCAAATCAGAGAACTGGAGGCGAGGGGAGCAGGAGCCGATTCTCTGCTCTCTGAAAACCAGAGGCTGAAAGAGCAGCTGGAGGAGGAGCAGCAGACCATCAGAAACTTCCTCCTTCAGAGGGAAGACATGGCGGCTGAAGCTCACATGCTGAGGAAGAAGCTGGAGAGAGAGAGGAAGGTCACGGAGGAACTGAGGAGGGAGCTGACCGCTCTGAGGAGTCACGTCTCTGAATCTGAGGGGCAGAGTGGTTCAGAAGCAGGAGGTTTGGAGAAACGTCTGCTGGATCTGGAGAAGAGGCTGAGCTTCGAGCAGCAGCGCTCCGACCTGTGGGAAAGGCTGTACGTGGAAACCAAGGAGGAACAGGTCAAAGGAGACCGAGAATCCAAAGTGAGGAGAACTAAACAGGGAATGGCCGGGAAAATGAAGGAAACGTTCGATGCTGTGAAAAACTCCACCAAGGAGTTCGTCCACCACCATAAGGAGCAGATTAAGAAAGCCAAGGAGGCCGTGAAGGAAAACCTGAGGAAGTTCTCTGACTCTGTCAAATCAACTTTCAGACACTTTAAAGATTCAGCCTCGACTTTCATCAACAAAGCCCAGGGATTTTACAGCAAGAAATGTGACAGAGCAAACACAGAGGAGTCCTGGCAACACAGAGCGCAGAAACCCAGACGCACACCCGACTCCTTCCAGAACCACCACAACACCCGGAAATCAGCCGGGAAGGTTCTCCAGGACGAGGATGAGAGCAGCCACAAGAGCAGCATGAAGGGATGCACCAGCGTCTTCGACTGCGCTTACCTGGAGTCCATGAGCCTCTTCAACAAAGCCACAGAGCCAATCAGAGCCGAAGAGTTCGACCTCCTGCTGCAAAGCTACCTGCAGCAGGAGGTTGAACACTTCTACCACTGGAATGAACTCAGGACGTTCATCAATGGCTTCTTTCACAACGGACTCTTCATCCACGACCGCATGCTCTTCACAGACTTCGTAGGCAGAGTGGAGAGCTACCTGAGCGACATGCACAAATACCACGGCCTAGACGGCGACGTGTTCGGAGACCTCGACGATTACATCTACAGGCACTTCTTCGGAGAAGGCGACGCCAGGAGCTACGGCCCGCGGTACGTCCCTGAAATATCCTCCCAAATGATGCTGCGCTCAAAACTAAGACCGGTTTGTTTTACAGGCATGCAACATCTGAGGAATTCCTGCAATGAGAGACTCTAACTTAAAATAATGTAAGGAATAAAATCTGATTCCAGGGAAGAAAACATTAAACATGATGCAGCACAAGAAAGTTATGTCTTCTGCCTCCATCTAATTAGGGCAGGAGAATGTGGCTAAAAATGTGTCATGGTATAAGAGTTTCATATCAGTTTGTATTAATAATTATTGATTTTGTTTGTTTGTTTGAAATACCTAAAATACTGCAAAACTGGCGAGATGATCTTTCTTGTTTAATCCAGTTTTCACTCCTTGCAGTTGAATTTTTTTAAGCAGTTATGAGACAAAGTGGAAAAAAAATTTAACTGCTGCAATGTGAGTTACTCAACAGGTTGTCGCTCGGTAACCAGAGAGTGAATGAGTTGCTAGGTAACCAGAGAGTGAGTGAGTTGATTGAAACCATTGGCTTTGCTTAACCGAATCAGAATAAGAAGTCCTTTTATTGACGTTGTTCATAAAAGAAAGAACAACAAAATTAATAAAAACAGGGAACTCAAAGGCAAGTGAAATAATAGAATAAAAATAATAACACAAAAAAATAAATAAATGATCAGGTTTTGGATGAATTAGCTGTGTTCGTGAGAAGTTGAGTAAAAAGTCACTGAATAGATGAGACGGTTCCTATGAAACTAAAGAAAATGCAAAAAATGTGGTTACTAAAAGACAAACTTTGTCTTTACTTTGTAACCATTTCCCATGTTTGGGTCCTTCTTGAAGTTTGCCTCTGGTTTCGATGGAGGGCCATGTTTTTTATTTTTGTCTTCATTTTGTTGCTTGTTCTCTAACAGACCTCTGAGACCTTCATAGAACATCTGGATTTATGCTGAGATTAATTTATTTTTTATTTAGATGGTGGCTGAAGGTGATTTTATTGAGTGTTAAGAGAGTAGCGGGACTTGAATACAAATGCACACCACTCTTTTCAGACTTCAATTTATGAGAATTTACTTTCACCTCATAATTTTGTACTACTTTATATGGCCTTGTCATATAAAATTCCTACAAAACACGTTAAAGTTTGTGGTAATTTGACAAAATATACATACGAGTACCTTACCTGTTTTGCTTTCCACTGAATTTCTGCATCTTTTGCATCCCCTATGCAGCATAATTTCCTGCTTATTAAACTTTAACTGTCTCATGGTGGTGATTAATTTGTGTTTTGTTTCTGCTCCGCAGGGGGCCGTTTCAGAGACCTGAAGACCCAAAGGAAGAGTGGAGGGCGAGGCACCAGCAGAGGAAGCAGCCAAGGGGTAAATCTCGTCCTCACTGCGGTCGCAGGTGGAGCCGATCAGGAAGAAATGCAGACAGGCACATGGCTGATGTTAAAATCGAACTGGGCCCAATGCCCTTTGACCCCAAATACTGAAAATAATTAATGATAAGGGTTTCCCTTAAATTGTTTTATTTTTGACGCACATTCTCTATTTTTTTTTTTTTTTTGTAAGTTTGCACAATCCTTGTCGAGCTGCTGAATGTCCCAGAGCTGTTCTGTGTTTAACAATATAAAGGTTTCATTTTCCTTATGAATTATGCTAAATTAACATACATACTTGACAAAAAATAAAACAAAGTACCATGTAAAAGGAAAATTTAACATAACTTATAATCATATACCAGGCCAAACTGAATCCTAGAGGTGTTCAGTTTGTAGTCAGTTGGTGTTTTGGTTAAGATCAGCTTTCAGAGTTCAGACGCTGTTTTCTAACATTCCACCTCAGCCTCTTTTAACTGGACCCACTTGTTTTATTTCAGCTTTAAATGCTTCTCCGAGAAAAGACTGGAAAACAACAATTAATTCACTGTGGTTGGAAATGAGATTTTAAAACGGAAACATTGGAGTTTAAAATATTTATTACAGTAGTAAATTGTTACATTTTCCTTGATGTTTCTGCTAGGTTTTTTTTCAGTGCCTTTCGTAAATAAAGATGCTTCCTCCAACTCTTCCCTCGGGAACGTGAGTGTGAAATATCTCTGCTGTCCTCATGAAGTTATTCGCTTGCAGGAATGTGGAAATTTCCTTCAGTTAAAAAAACAAAACTTGTTTAATATAAACATCAGATATTTGCACAAAGTCTCTATTAGTGCCTTACCTTTTCCAAAACGTCAAATAAAACCAGATGTGTTGGCAGGGAGGATTTGTATGGAAAGGCAGTCCGGAGCCAGAGGAGAGGATTGCTGTAAAACTGTGCAGCTTCTTCAGTGTAACCGTCCTCTCCGAGGTCTGGAGGACACTCCAGGATCCTCATCTTCAGAGGACAGTGGACATGACTACGAGGAGACAGACCACTGTCAGCTGCCATGTGTTAATAAAGGCTTTAACCAGCTGAGTCTTCTGAGCAGCAAGACCTTCTTGTAGTGGTTCGTCACGACATATGGGGCTTTTGTCATGTCTTTTTTTATGCTTTGTTAGCTCTAAAAGAAATTTTGATCCCCTTGTTAGTGCTAAAACATTTTTGCTGTTTTCTGGGATTTTATTAAATAAATGTTATCTGCTAAAAAAAAATCTAAAAAGTATTTTCTGCTAAAGTATTTACTATATATTAAACCTTCGTTCATCTGTGGAGCTTTGGAGGCTTTTTTTTTTTTAATGTCTGACTTTTGTGGCTTTTAAGTGCAAGGATAAAAAGCTTAAAAGCAGCAGAGTTCATAGAAGTTTTTAACAGCCAAATGTGGTGATAAAATATCACCACACTTGCAAGAAAGTTTGCCACATTTGATGCAAAATACAGAAAAAGTATGAATATACAGTTTAGACAAAATTTAAGATTCCACTGCTCTGAACCCCATTGTAAACCTGGTTGTTCCACCAGATATTGATTTCTGAACTCTTCCTGAGTTAAAACATTAGTATTGTTAATGAATGAATATGAACTTGTTTTCTTTGCATTATTTGAGGTCTGAAAACTGCATCTTTTGTCATTTTGACAATTTCTCATTTTCTGCAAATAAATACAAAATTAAAGCTTGGATTTTCAGAGACATGTTGTCAATAGTTCATAGAATAACAGAACAATGTTCATTTCATTCAAACATTTACCTATAGGGAGTAAAATCAGAGAAACGGATCATTTTAAGTGGTCATTAGTTTTTTCCAGAGCTGTATGTGCATTTTAAAAAACATTCAAGCTAGTTAATTATGATTATGGGGAAAAATTAGATGCTAAACTTCAGAAACTTCCACCTTATTTTAATTTGAGTTAATCTGTATATATAAATATATTTATTTTAGAGATATTTCTCGCCATTTTTAGTGTAACAACATTACACCCTCCGTGTTCTTGGAGCTTGTATGTTCTTATTTAACCTCTGTTGCAGTTCAGACAACAGTCTATCTTATAAAGCTGTGATGGGCTGGAGGTGTTTTGGTGTGTGTACCTGTAGAAGGGAGTTGAGTGACAGGGCATGAGGAAGAAGACATCGGACTGCGGGCGGGCGGAGTCGCTGCCGACCTCACAAAGCCTCTGAAGGTGGCTCATGACATCCAGAGTGCCTCGCTGGTGTACCAGACCCGTATACAGAGCCAGAACCAGGTTGGACACCAGGAGGAGGGCTGCAGCTGGTCGCCGCCACGCTTTGAGATGAGCCAAAGATATTCCTGTGATAAAACACACCTCTGTCATGAATATATCAAATCACGCTGAGTTTAATTAAAAGTGGGAACTAACCGCAGAAGATCATGCAGAACGGCAGTACAGGATAGATGAACCTGAACTCCTTGTGAGGAAGGAAACTGAGGATAGAAAATACTCATGAATTAATTCTGCAAACCTCACAATCAGGT
The DNA here is from genome assembly GCA_010277075.1 of Poeciliopsis retropinna. NCBI lineage: Eukaryota > Metazoa > Chordata > Actinopteri > Cyprinodontiformes > Poeciliidae > Poeciliopsis > Poeciliopsis retropinna. The sequence continues at coordinate 14,538,113 of VMRM01000006.1, read as the reverse complement.
TTTTCTACTCTTCAGTTCAGATTACCTGTAAACAACAACAGTCCACAGAACTGTGGCTAGCAGGATTCTGTATTTCCTGAAGGCGAGGCTGCATCCATGAAGAAAGAAAAGAAGATGGGGGCCGATGACGACGGCAAACCCCTGGCTGAAGTACCAGTGCCAGGGGTGGGAGCCGTAGAACTCTGCCACACCGTGCAGGATGTTGAACTTTATAAAGTTGAGCTGCACCAAAGTCCACTGCAACAGAGACCAGCTGTTACCACCTGACCTTAGACATATAAGCTATTGGCTCTGTTTTACCTTTTCGTAGAACAGACAGTCAATCAGTGCTGAAATCAGAACCGCCAAAATCCTGGAAATGAGAGAATATGAAGCAATGAGGAAAGGAGGTGAGACCTGGCTAAGAGTTCGTGAGGCTGAGAGCACACACCCTATTGGGATGTAGCGACGAGTGATGAGCCTCAGTTTGTTCTCCTCCTGCCAGAAATGGCACATCAGCAGAGGAAACCAGACAATCAGGGCCGTCGGGCGCACAAGCACAGCCAAAGCCACCAGAGACAAGTACTTTTTACTGGAAAATAACAAAATCAGTGAGGAATAAAGATGCTTTAAGGTGATCTATTGTGCTTCCTTGAATGGATGAGGATAGGTCTATGAGCTATAGAAAACATTTTCTTTACATTTTTTGCTCAAAATTATTCTTAGTTAATGAGATTTCAGTTATGCCTTAGTTTAGCTCCTTTCAGAATGTTTTAGGGCTTCTTGTCACTTTAAATCCAAACGACCCTCTGCTGGCCACGCCTCCAACACTCAACGTTTACGTCAAAATGGCTGCCAACAGATGCGCAAATATACAGCCATTGTTTTTAACATTATACGTCTTTTCTGGATGTAAGTAAACAACTAAACTATTGTCTTTTCCAACATCCACACAGCAGTAAAACCAGCTGACTAAAGTTGTTCTAGTTCTACAGGGGTTGCTTGGTAACGGCCCTGGGCTTGGCTGCGGTTGCTAGGTAACAGCGCAGCGCCAGTTGAATGTGACTTAACCTTTATAACAGCTCATTTTCCAGACACAAACAGGTAAATTTATTCCCCAAAAAATACACTTTGGTGGGGTTTTTTATACAGGTTGGTGTTTTGTTTTGTTTTTTGTTTTTTTTTTAAAGCATTTGACTGTTTTTAGCACCAGTGGAAACCCAAAGCTAAGAACAAAAGCATGCAAAATGTGAACTTAAATGCGCTAACGCGCAATCACCTGCTGTAAGTTTTGGACCCCGGCAGAGGGAAGTAAAACAGAGCCAAACAGGTGAGGGTGGTCTCAGCGGTGTTCGTCAGAGTCCTGGTGCAGCAGAACCAGGAGAACCAGGAGCACAGGTGGCAAAAGAACTGGAAACCAGAACAGATTCATTTCAAAACTCCACATTTCTCCAGATTCAGTCGAAATGTTTGTTCCCCACTTGTTATAACGTCGTTGAATTTGAGTTAAGATTATTTACTATGGATTCAATTAATCAACAACAAATTACTGAAAGATTTTCCATTGTTTTTATGGCACCTGGATGAGCTCAGATCAGCTCTATAACTATAACCTTTGGACTCACCAGAGCAGGACTGGCTGCACATTATTCAAAGCACAGTTTATAAACTTCAGTGTCTTTTTAACCAGACCCTGTTTAAGACCCACATTCAACCTGAATTTAAAATTTCAAGAGTGAAAAAAACCTAGTGAAATAGTGCTTTATTGATTTGTGAACAAATATGATTTGGCAACATAAAACATAAATTGGTGTTAAAACACCTGTATTTATTAGTCGTGATTAGATTTTGCCCTTCATGCAATGAAAAAACCCCTGAAATTCGGAACTTTTTCCACAGTTTGCTGTTTCCCACACTTAAAGAAATCTGTAAACTATTGCAAACAAATCCCAGACTTTTCAAGACACTGTATGACCCTTGTGAAACTGCAGAGTGATCCAAGAAGAACCTATAAATGAACAAGCTGTTCTCGCTTTAATTCATCTACCGGATTCCAGATGCTTGTTGTATTCGGAAAGGAATGTGTCCTGGAGAGAGGAGCATGACAACGACGAGGTTTTCCTACCGTCCATCTTGAGACGTCCTCAGTTTCCAATGTTCGGATGAGCAGGTAGAGTTTCACATCAGCAAACGCAGCCAGGAGAGCTTGAACTACTCGAGGAAGCCAAATCTGCAACCACGACAAACCCACATGAACTCCATGATTCATGTAGACAAAAAAATAGTGTTGTTCCAAGACTAAAATAGAGCAACTCACCAGGAGATGGACTGTGTCGTAGTTTAGAAGGTGTAGTATTTTGTACAGGAATGCAAAGAACAATGGGAATGTGAATCCTCTGATTCCTGCTTTCCACTCCCAGGTTAGATACCCATATGTTTAATTATAAAAGAAAATATCCCACAATAAAACCAGAGAACAAGATGCTCGTTTTATTTTCTCTTCCGTGCAAAACAAAAGTAACGCCACTGCTGCTGTTCGTGCAAAACATCTGCATGCTACAACCTGTGATTATATTTTAAAGTTTATTGATCTTTGAGAATGTGTTATTATGTAATTACCATTTTTAAATCAACAATATTATTTATCATCCAGCTAAATTTGTTATTGTGACGGGCCTAGTTGAAAATCAGTTGATTTATGCAATTAAAATGTTTATTTAAATAATTATGGACATTGCCAAAAGGATATTTAAAGACCATCCGATGGGCCACCTCCAGGGACTGCCAGTACTCATCAGGGACAAAGCTGGTCTGGACCAGGACACAGTTAACCAGCCTGAACACCACAGTGAAGACAACCACCTTCAGCAGACCTGTGGAGATAAATCATTGCATCTGAGTGGGAACAGGAATTTCCTGACTTCACTCAACAGCAGCAGCAGATGGAGGTGCGTCAGTCACAGCACCGTGGTTTAAAAGTCTCCCATCCTCCTTGGAGTAAAGCAGGGATCTCCGTTTCCTCAGCTTCACATCCTTTGCTTTGCTCCCCAGCTTCAGCCGAGAGCGCAGGTTCTCCATCCTTACTTGCAGCTGGGTTGCATGGCTCACCTGTCAGAGCACGACCCGGCCGAGACTCCGGAGAATCAAACACAGAGAAAGTTCTGTACTGCAAAAATAAACTAATTTAACCCGAGGTTGCAGCTGCCAACTGCAACCATATTAGAAGACCATATTAAAATGGTCTTCTACGAAAACCATTTTAATATGCTTTAACTTCCTAGTTTGGACACATTACACGGGGTCATCAACACTTCCGTACTCACGCTTATTTCCGGTGTTTTGGTTGTGTCGCACCTTCAAAGTAAAGGTTCTTGTTTTTCCAGTCTGCTTAGTTTTTTCATGGTAAGTAAATTGGCTTACCATTGTTTTGTTTCTAGTAAATTTGTCCAGCAAGAAAAATAGTATAATTACAATAAATATATCTTGAAATTACAGAATAGAATTTTTGGCTATTTTAACCTATTAAATTATCACCTAGAACCAAATCTAAAACCAAAGAATAATCAGCAATTATTAATGAAAACAAGTATTCCAAATATAAACAATCATGTCAAACGAAATCTTGTTTTTGCTGAAAAAAAGAAAGAAAGAAAAAGCTACCTTTACCATGCAACTTTTAATAGATGTTGTCTAGCTTAGTAAAACTTAATGTGGCTAATTTTATTTTTAAAAATATTTTTTTTATTGAAAAACATGGATCATGTCATTGCTCTTATGACCTACGTTTTAATTCCTGTCATTCGCTTGGTGGCGCTGTGTGTCTTCTGGACTTGTCAGAATAGACGAAGAAGAATGCCATCCGTCCGTACATAAGTGTCCTGTTTGTTTTTTTCTCTCTTAACGCCTTTCCTCCCCTTTATTTGCCTGTTCCCTTTTTCTGTCTGGTGGCTTGAGACACTTTACATTAAGCGCTTCACTGGTGAGTGATGAATGTTGCAGATAATTATCCCTGCGTTAGTTCAAAATGTCATGCTTGATCATTGTTCAATGAAAAGGTTAGCATATTATCAAGGTGGTGTCACAAACTCTTATTATCCGGTCTGGACTTTTCAAAATAAGATGCCATTTCGGGGCTGCTGTTGGAGTTTGTTGAATACTGGTGAATTATCTTTTATAATAATTAATTATCCTTTATCTGTAGGTTTTATACTTCAAATAAGCATTACACCGTTCAGAGTCTTACATTTTGTATATTTATGCTCAATTATTTTAAAGTAATAAGTAAAACTATTTTACTTATATACTTTTATACCCAACTTTCCTCCACCCCCAGTGCTTGACAGTTGGTGTGTGTCTTATTAAGAAGGATTTTTTTTCTCACAACCCTATTAAAATAAACCATACTTATTTAGTATTTTTCCAAGCTTCCTGCCAACATTAAACATTCTAACTTAGGCCTGTAAAATAGTTAGATTTAGGATTTTAATACAATTTCTAAATTACAACCCTTGACTGAATTCACCAAGCCACCCACTCCTAGGAAGACTGGAGTCAAATTTTTAGCTATATTTTCATATTGCATCCCAGCTTGATGTGGAGCAACAGTTTTTCATTTTTCCTTTCTTTTTTTTTCTTTTTTTTTTTTACATATTGTTTATATCTTTTTGTTTTGGCATTGGGTCTGCACACACTGATGATGAGATTATAAAATGCATTTAATTTGCTGAACCCAACTTTCTGTCTCACATGTGGAAACTGAGAATGTGCTGAGTTTTGTACACACTACTTTTTAAATTTTGGTATCATTTTTGAAAGTAAAAAATCTGTAATGTGATGTATAATTCCAGATGTTGACCTTGATTTTTTTATTTTTAAATTGCATTGACAGATAACTTCCACAGCTTGTGAGGTTAGAATGTCTTAAAAGCTATGCATGTAAATTTCAACACAGCACAGAAATTGTTCAACCATTCCCATAATTCACCTGTTTGTCATCTTTTTCAGGATGGGTTGGGGTCTGTAGACCTGGATTCCTTATCAAACAAGAGTAATGTTTCGACAAAGGATGCCATTTTCACAGCTGCTCTTAGCCACGGTGCTCGGGGTCGCTGGTGGCTTCTACATCTACAGACCTTATTTTGAGTCTCGACCAAAGGGCCTTGAGCACCAAAACCAGGATGTGCCAAAGAAAGGAAACGACACGGACTGATCACCACTCCCAGGAAACATTTCATAGAATGAACAATTACGACCGTTGATGCTGGACTGGAAGCAAAACAAAACTCACACCAGTGTGGATAAATTTCTGCTATTATGGGTTACCCTGCGTAATGACAAAGTAAAATATTTTATTCTCTCACATCACTTTTTAAACGTGATATAAAATGCTGTGACTCTTCAGTTTTAAACACCCTCCTGCCTTACAATTATTCGTAAGATATCATTTGTAAATGCAAATGGTGTCAAATGATTTGTGAACTAAAAAATAAAAATGTTTCTCATGTTGAGTAAGTCATGACTGGCACTATTTTTCTCAATGTTTGCAATACACTCCAGTGTTTTTTTCTATGCCAAACTTTCACTTAAAACCTGGAGATAAATAAACTACTGTAGAAGATGCAGATAAGAGGTCTGACAAAAATGACACGAAGTATTCCAATAACACTAAATTATCTTGTAAACATTTACTGAATGTTATATTTAAAATTATTGATGCAATGAAATTGAGAAAACATTTTGTATCTCAATCAGACATGAGTCTGCTTTGACTAAGCTACACCAAAAGCATTGTTTTTATTTATTTAGAAATGGACTGGCTGGCATGTTGATGGAATATTGTCCAGTTTTAAACCTTTGTTTAATCTCTGTTTCTTATATGTCCAACATTTTTGTGTGTTTTTTTTATGTTGTTGCACAGGTTCTATTTAGGTGATTCAGTTAATTCATGATTTAAAGCTTTCACGTTTAAGCAGATTAGGTAGTCTCCTTTTAAAAATGTTTTTTGAATTTACTCAGGTTAGCTTTGTCTGAAATTAAAATTTGTTTGATCTGAAACATTTAGGTGGCACAAAACAGAAGAAATTTTGAGTTGGAGCCAATTTTCGTACCCTGTTCACTACAGAAAAGTAATTTTTACTAATGCAAATCACAGTACATGAACAAGTGGACATGAATTAATGCATGGTAGATCTAATATATCCTGTGGCCAACAACAGCATGTTGTTCCCACAGAAGCTGACTATAACTTCATAATTTCCTAATACTTCAATATTGTTTATATTCATAGAAATCCCCCCCAAATTAACATAACTCACCTAATATCAGCTTGTGAGTTTCATAGAAAGTATGCATTTGTTGAAAAAAATTAAAATCTCCGGGTTAGAGCCTGATCTGTTGACCTTTGCTGAATGTCTTCTCCAGTCTCTCATACAACAGCTAAGGATGTAAGTAAAGTTATGTGCCTAAGCATCTTGTTAAAGTTTCTTTTTTTTTAATACATTTTTTTCCTCTACAGTAGCCATTAAAATTACCTGCAGATGGAAAATAATCACTTATAAGCAGCATTAGTGACATCTAGCCAGTTGCCATTTTCCTTGAGAGAGGATGAAAGCTGTAGCTTGCAGGGCCCCAAATCAAGTTCTGCTCGAGGGCCCAGAACAGCTTTGGGCCGGCCCTGGGAGCTGCTTTTGTGAAACTGGATTAATGATGGGTTAAATCAGGCTAAACAGACAATCCTGGTTTGATTATCGGTGACAGATCCTCCTGTGGAGCCCACTGGAGCCGGCTGTCGGTGGGCTAACGGCCGTTAAGCCGTCGGTTAGCCAGCGCGAGCTCCGCGGGGAGGAGCCGTTTCTCACCGGGGGGCTGACGGCTGACGGCACACAGCTCGGAAAGTTAAGGTGGTGCTCAGAGTCAATGAGGCTGTTCCCACGGATACCGATGGGCCACAGGCGACGGACAAACTAAAGCGCTACTTTGATACACCAGTCTAAAGTATTCTCGGGTTATTTTAGGGGGCTTTTTTCTACCGAGAAGGAGGCAGCGAGCAGCAACTACGCCCCGAGGCTGGTGAGTTACCCCGCTTTCAGGAAATGTCAGCCGTTAGAGTCAGGCTGGCGGATAGCATCCGTCAGGAGTTAGCAAGAAAAACCTAAAACTTTACCCTGCTTGGTGTTTGCTTCGTGGGAGCGTTAAAAAGTCCTGTGTGTTTTTTTTTTTTTTTTTTTAACTTTGAGGAGCATTTTCCACCTGCTCTGTCTCGGAGCTGTTAGCTATAACCGACACTAACAAGACGAGGTAAAGTTCCTCACTTATTATATTCCTGACTCTATAAGTTGGAAAGTTGACCTTTTAGTCCAGAGTTCAGTTAAAAGTTGGGAGGAGACGGGGTTATTTTATGTATTTGAGGTCAGGTGACCCCTCAGTTGCAGCCACATGAGGACCAGCTGAGGATAATTAGGTTTTCTGTTTCTTTAAGTTAATTGATTGGGGATGGTGACTTTGCCTGGAAATCGCTTTGAAACGCGTCTCACAACCTGTTGCTGCTGCTGACCAATGTGACCATGTAATGTGGCAGCAACTTTTATTAAGATGCATATCTGCTGATTCAAGATACTGTTTGGTTCATTTTGATCCTTCTTTCTTTGTAGGTCCATAAGTTACTCTGAAATATTTATTTGCATATCTGGATTTCCCCCCCATTCCCACTGCCTCCACTGCTTTGGCCGCTGCCCAGGGTGGGTCCTCCATTTTATCTTTGACAAATGATTAAAGTTTTTCTGGCTGCCAAAAACAGCCACAAGGATCGCTCCCACTGAAAGAGATAAAATGCATTAAGCTCAACTCAGACTTTCACATAAAGATGTGTGCTTTATTTAAAACTGTTGAGTCTGTTGTTTCAAGTAACTTCTGTTACTCAAAATAATTTAAAGAAGGCACCAGAATTTATTCTGTGTTGCTATTAAATGCCATCTCTTTGGCCTTTTCCAGGGAGGTTTGGTCTTCTGGTAGAACAGGGACTCACTTGTTGTCTGTTTAAAAGGTTTTGTGAAACATGAGACTGTCTTAATCTTATTTCTTTTTGCTTCCAAGTTAGATTAACTCCCACGCTTTCTGAGCAATTAAAGCCTGCTTTGTAAAGTTAATATATTAGGCTTGTTTGAAGGCTGCAGGCACTTACTTCGAATCAGGATTTAACGTGTAGGACATTTCCTCCTGTTTGTCATGAAACCAGTATCACGTTGCTTATTTGGAGAGTTTCCAGTCTGATGGAGACAGGAGAGCTTCTGAACAACAACAAACCTTATCTAAAATTGTTGAAAGTGCTCTGCTCTCTTGCTCAACACAACGGAAGATGATGTTCTGGCTTCCTTTACACAACTGTGGTAGGACCTGGGAGTAGCGAGGTGAATTAGAAATGGTTCTGCAAAAGACTTTGTGTGATAGAAATACCACACACGACACACTCTGACTTGTACTTCCCTGTTCAGCTCATTAGCTTGGGCAAGATTAAGAAATGTTAGAACTGTGCTAGTGTTCTGTAAGGAAACGTCTGATTAGGCAGATATAATCTTCAGAAATATGCTGACGCAACCTGTACTTCCAGCATTGTGGTTTTGTAATTCTGTGACCTGTTTTTGCTGAAATTAAATACCGATATGAGTTTATTTTTAGGGGTTTAACTAAGGTTGCCTATAAGAAGAGGAAAAGTTGTAGCTATTTTGTTTAAACATGGTTTTCAAATTTACTAGATTTTAATTTGTTAAAACAGGAAAAGCTCTTTGTACCTTACCACACTCCAGTGCCAGAGCTCCAACTTGATGTATCGCGTTCATGCAAAGGGACTACAGATGAAAACTAGCCTCTGTGGCTAACTCTGGCATATTATGTGATGTGCATTGTTCCTTTAGAAATAAACAACAGTATATAGGCCCTTTATATATATTGTATTTTATGGAGTACAAGTCACTTTAATCAACAGAATACAACATGAAGAGGAAAAATTGCACTGGAGTACAATCAGGGTGGTCAGCAACGGCTCCATTGGCGAAGTGCGCAGCAAGGTGAAGCGGAGATGCATGCAGTAAATCTGGGGTGATAGAAAGGTAGTTGTGTTGTATGAATCTGTAACACCAAGAAAAATCATGAGTGATTTATGTGTTCGTCTCCTTGGCATCTGTTCTGCGGTTTCAAAAGGTAGCACCAACACATACAGCTATCTAGAGGCACTGCAGTAGGAACATCTAATGAAGTAGCACAAATTGTCAAAACATTAGCAGCACCTTCTTTATGTATTCAACTGTGGACTCATTCCTCCAGCTCTGGCCCTTTCAGCTGGTGATTAGTTTTCCTCATGGCTGCAGATGGTAATGTTTAATCCTTGGTTCATTTCCATCAGAATGAATTAATATTTATCGCAAAAAATACCCTGCATAGGTTGCTCCTGATTACAAGTTCAGGACCAGCAAAACTATAGGGATAAAGTCTTAATTCAAGACTTATAGTGTGGAAAATATGGTAATGATTTTCAGTTAAAATCAGATGTTTACATGTTGTTGTTTTTTTCTGTGTGACATAAAATTAGGGTATTATTGTTCTATTTTTGGTCAGTTCTGAATACCAAATTAATGAGACACCTTTTAAAGAATTTATTACTTTCTTCAGATTCATAGGTTGATGTAGTATTTATATTACTGAGCCTGTAATTTAATTTTGTTTAATGTTTTGGTTAGGAATATGAAGATGAACCCCCAGATGTTTCCATTATCTAATAATACAAGTCCTCATGGACTAAAGGCCACTTGGACAGGAAGAAGACATTACTTTAAAATGAACATTTAAAAAAAGCAAAAATTGCCATTTACAAGTACAATCAGCATCAATCAAAGAATATGCATCAGAACTGTCAAGAGGAATGAGTCAAAATTACAGCAAACTATAGAAGCTGTGGAAGGACACCTGTAGTTTATAGGGTTTCTACCAAATGCAAAGGAAGTGTATGTACATGTCAGAATTAGTAGAAATTATTAAAAACAATTCCAATGTTTTTATTATTCTGGCATTTACAAATTGAAATAATCTGGGGCATTTCCAGTTGACCTAAAGCAGCAAAACTGATCACCTTTGTTCCTATAAAAATTATAGTAGACCTCAAACATAATTTACTATTTAACAGGTAGAAATACCTTTTGACATTTTTATGCAATCAAGTTTTTTTCTTTTGGAATTCATGCAGACTATAAACTTGAAATCATCTTTCCTGTTTACTAGATATTTGTTGCTAAATTGACAGATCTACTTTCTCACTAAAAGAACAAACTTTAATCCTAAACAAATATGATGAGTTTAAAGGTATAATTTGGGCTAAAGGCAGTTGCAGCAGTCAAAGGAATGGAAAGTTTGTAAAAACTCACAACGTGTGAAGCCTTTAATTTATCAACTTCCTTATAACTAAAACTGTTGCTTACTAAATAGGTTAATATTTAAATATTGTACTCTTGTTCATGCGACATAAGATAGCTTGTCTGGTTTTCTTTCTGTCCCACAGCAATGGTGACGTTAAGCTGTGGCAGTGCTACAGTTCAGATCTTATCTTAAAATTGAGATCTAATTTTAAACTGTGTTCTGTATTCCACAGAAGGTTTAATGCATTTATTAAATAAATCTAATTTTGATATTCTCCATTTAATGGGCTTCTGTTAAAGTAAAATTAAGGAAATGAAAAAATAGAAGCTAGTTTTATGTTTTGATTGCAATTCTAACATTTTATTCATATTTGATCTAAAGGGAAAAAGTTACTCATTTAGGTATAAGCACAAAAAATTAACTCAAATTTTCAAGATTTGCTCTGCCAGCTGATTCTGCTTGAGTCACATCTCGAAGCTCAGAAATCTCTGCAAGGTGTATATAAAAGTTTACCCTGAACATCTTGCCTATGTGAGTCAAAACAAGACTTTAGTTTGTGACTGCAGTTAGAAGTTGGACTGTAAACTCACCATTTTTGGTCAAATCTTGCACCCATTTACAGTCCACCACATTTACCATGCCTGTAGATTTTAAACGAGCCTCTAATCAGCTTATGGGTTCAGATGAAAGGTTCAGTGGTGCATGCAGGGAAAGAATGCAAGGCTTGTCTGAAACCCTGTCAACTTACTGATCATATGACACATCTTTGCCTTCTTTGAGCTTTTTCATCAGTAATTAGTGAAGTGTTGCTAATGAAAATCTTGCACACAGTAGGTGAAACGAAGTGGGTTTTTTACTGGCCAGAATGTTTACAAAATTTGGACATTGAAATGCTTTGAAAATTAATTTTTACTGTCAGAGTTTTTACTACATTTATGCCAGATAGGAAGAATACTTATGAAGTAATGCAGTGAAGCATCCCAATAATACGCCTTGTTTTAAAGGAGTGGTACTAATGAGATCTCAGCAAGAAGATTGCCATAGATCAGTGTAAAACAACTACTAAAACATTTATTTCAGTTGTTCCTGCTAAATTTGGTAATGATTTAGCCTTCCAGCAGCTAGAAGACCAAGACAGAAAGTAAAAGTGATAAAATAGAGGCTAAACATTACAACATTAGTATTTTGTTTTTTCTTCCAGGATTTCATATTAAAGCGGTACTTTTCTGAGCTTTACATCATGATTTATTGTTACTCTCATCAAAAACATGCCTGTAGTGTTGCTTTGATTCTTACATGCATGTTTGAGAAATCCTTTAATCTCCATGGCAACCGTTCAGCTCTGCGAAAAGCCTGTATCGCCTCCTCTTTTCTAGGACAGAGCAGCCCTCTCCCTCTGAGCCCCTTCAGACTAGCCAGCAGCAATTGGTAAACAACTGGTGGAACTGCACATCTACTGAGCTCATAATATGTGCTACTTCTCAGTGAAACTGTTTAAAGGGTTAATCAAGGAGCCATTTTGTGATGTCTTTGTGAAGGTGGAGTTTCAGAAAGAGAAGGAGTTTTTAAAGAGACGGAGGCCCAATTTCAAGGCATTAAATTAGGAAGAAAAATTTATTTTGTCATCTTCGAGATATATATAGCATTTTTATAACAACTGAACTTGATTAAGCTATAAAATGGAACTATGTGCCTGGAAGAAGTTTGTTTTTTTAGAGTTGAGATGAATTTGCTGTTTTAGAATTACATAAATTTACGCACCATAAGTGAAAAGATTTTACTTTTTGCCCATGATGTAGGTCTGTATATGTTGTGGCAAATATTTTCTGTTGTCATCAATCTCCATATGTTTATCTAAAATCATGCTTGATTTTACTTGGTGCACAGCGTTCTGGTCTGAAGTAAGTGGCTAACTGTAACACATGATGTGTTTTCAGGCTGCATGCTGATTAAAATCTATGAGTCTTCAAGCTCTCACGCGATTTAGAGATGAGCAAGGAAACGCTGCATTAATCACTTCGTTTTGTTACTGCAATAATTAACTGTGTTTCCCGTCTGTTTCAATGTTTTTATAACATTTTGCAACCCAAAAATAAAGCGACATGCAAAAGGGATTTTCACCAAATCCTGTTGTAACGCTGTTCAATTTCACCACTTGGGTGAAGGGAGGCGGGTTGAATTGCAGGAAATGTGACACAGAATTCGGTTTTCAACATCAGATTGTGCTTCATTTCTACTCAGCAGAACACGGCGTGTTTTTTATTGTTGTTAGGAAAACTGACTAACTTCCTTCTGTTGAATGTCTGAAGCTTTTCTAATTGGATCAATGCTGCTTTGATCAACTTTGTAGAATAAACACTTTAGATGTTGTGGCATGCTAGAAGTTGTGTTGTTTCTTGCCTTTTTTACTAAACCCTACTGTTGTGATGCATTATTTGTGTTCTTCTAAATAAAATACTGGCATAAATTGGTAATGTTTTGGTCCAACAAAGCTGAATTTGGTTATTACCTGAAGATGAGTACCATTACTTTTAGCCAGTCTGCCAATTTATTTTCCTTTTTTCATATACAAAAATAAATGGACTTCACATCTGAGAACATGCCTAATTACCCCATGCAAGGCCCCCGATTTCATCAGAAATTTTAAATATGATTTCTTAATTTCAGGATTGAATTTGACCCAAATATCTTCTTGCTTGAAGTCTGAATGTTGGCCTCTATTTTTAATCTTTGTTTTGTTACTGTAAGAAACAGAACTTTGGCTGAATCAAATTACTTTTACAAGTCAAATATTTGTGTTTATTATAAGCACTAAAAAGCAGACCTTTTATTACAATTTTTGAAAGTAGTAGTTGAAATTCAGCTTCTTTTTTAGATAATTTTGGGTCATAAGTAGGGCTTCACAGGTTTCAATATGACCTTAGGGCAATAAAATATCCATGAATTAAAACAGATCTCTACTGTAATAGATTTGAATCGTTTGTGGATGACCCTGGCAGTTTCATTTTTAGATGTAGAAGAAGTGACTCTTACATTTCAATGTTCTGGGTGAGTTAAGGGACTTTCCATGCAAATATGAACACAGGTCTGCATTCAGTCTTAATTTTGCTCATTTCGGGTTTGTTTACAGTCAAAAACAGCTTCATCTTCTTATTATTAGCAGCAAGTGATGATTTTGCTTTTCATTCTCTGAAGGAAAAAAGTATGACATTCAAGATAGAAATTATAACTTGATGGTATGAACGATGTTGTTGAACAGTTTGTTGTAAAAGCCAGGAAGTGGTCAGTAAAGGTAATGTTTGCTCAATTTATTTGAATAAAAGACAGAGGGGTATTTGTTTTACTGGTGACAGCATACTGGTACTCAGTGTGGCATTATAGGCTATCTATTCTTCTTTCACCCCCCTTATTTCTTTTAAATTTGCTCTTTTTTGCAACCAGTTGTTACTATAAAAGGGTGAACTTGTAGGGTGGTAATGACCTTTTAAACTTAGTAATTTACACAAACTTTATTACAAAAAAAAGGCAATTTATTGAAGGAACAGCACAATTGGAGTAGTAACTAAGCCAAAACTGCTCAAATATATATATATTTTGCATTTACAATAAAAACAACTTATTTTTTCTGGAAATATGTTGTACCCTGAACTCAACAACTTTCAGCTTTTTACATGCTGATGTTGAAAGTATTTCATTTATTTTTTGTTCCTTTGCTACAAATAATGAAGCATACACTAAAGAAATGTTATTGCATTTAGTCAATAAAATATTTATTTTCTGATTTTAAAAAAAGGGAATTTGTTTAATTTCATCATGTAACATTTTTTCTAATATTGTATAAGAAGTCTGAAGTGGACAAATAAAAAATCTGCAGAATGTGCCACTTTTAAAAAGTCAGATTAATAGTCAGAATAATCGATTATTAAAGTAATCATTAGTTGTGGCTCTGGACTCCACCTGCATCATAAGTCAAGTCATACATTTCTTTCACTTTTGTAATAATAACACCAAAGATTTATTGTGGAGTATTTGCTAGCAATGTGGTGGGGAGCTTTATGTTGCCTTCAGGAATGGTTGGTAGAAAGAAAACTTCTTGGTTTGGGTTTCCACCAACATTCAGTCATATAAGCCTTACATTTTCATGTGTATCCAAAGCAACGGCTGCAGTGGAGTTGAGCAACGTACTGCTGGACTGTAGGGCGGCGGAGATGTGTCTCTGGAAAGATTAATCATCCAAATCTAATCTGGGTTTGGCTGTTAGCAGGAGGAGAGTGCCTGCATTGTGTAAAGTTTGGTGGAGGGAGGATTATGTTGTGGGCTTGGCTCTTTGGTTACATTGAAAGGAGCTCTGACTGCTCCACTAAACTGAGATATTTAGACAATTTCATGCCCCCGACTTTGTGGGAATAGTTTGAGGATGATCCTTTCCTTTTCCGTCTTGACTGTGCTCCACTTCTCATACATCAGTTACTTACATATGCTCTTCTTGAAGAATGCTCAGATATTCCCTAAACCCTGTGGAGAGCCTTCCTGCCAGAGCTGGTATAATTGGAAAGGGTGAACCCACTTCATATTAAATGTTTTGGATTTAATAGAGTGAATATGTCTGCCACTATAATGCCAGACTAATTATAATTATTTTGATTCCAACACTATAATACCCAATTTATTGTAATATCTGAGAAATTACCACAAGTAGTGTTGGGGCGATGATTCTACCATTCATTTAATTTTTGGTTTTTGAAGAATTAACTTTTGAAATATTGTTGTTTTTTTTTTTCACCATTGAACTCGTTGGGTTTCCATCGTTCAGAGTGAAGTCAGCGTTTTCAGGGCGGCCGTCTTGATTGACAAGATTCTGTTTATTAGGACTTTGAATTTTGGTCCTTTGTATGATGGAATAAAAGAGCCAGGCTCAGATTGTTTTTTGTTTTGTTTTTTTTTACAATAAAGTTGTCATTTTATGAGAACATGAAAAATAAAAAATTCAAATGAGGATTGTTGAGCAAACTTTGATATACATTTTGGAGATTTTTCTGGTAAAATTTGGTCTTTTCTGTAAATATTATTATTGGTCTATTGTCGTCCTGACAATTGGTTGTACAAAAACAGAAGGGTTGAGTGAATTAAAAAACACTTTTTGAAAAGTTTCTTCTTCTTTTTTTTTTTTTAGAAAATAAAGTGTGCAAAAAAAAAAAAGATTAAAATCAGATATGGTATGAAAAAATTCTACTTTAAATCACATCAGCACTACCCACTGTTTTAGTCAGTGTTTTTACGCTTTGGTTGAGCTCCTTTTTCATGTTTCAGAAATTAAGGACTCGCCATGTCTGAAGGGGAGTATGATTACCTCATCAAGTTCCTAGCGCTGGGTGACTCTGGTGTGGGAAAGACCAGCTTTCTGTACCAATACACAGATGGCAAGTTCAACAACAAGTTCATCACTACAGTGGGAATAGACTTCAGAGAACGGAGGGTGGTAAGAAAAAATGATATTCATCACAACCATGCGACGATTTATACCATTGTTCAGATTTTGGGCTCCACACCAGCATTTCTACATAACTTCCTGGTTTGGGGCTTAAATGTGTTTAAGCCCCAAATACTTGTTTTATGCAATACTTGTTTAGCTCTTATAAACGATGTCGCTACTGAAATATGAAGAATAATTAACAGCAGGCAACACCCTCCTGAAGATTAAACACTTCAAACCATTGGCAAACTCCTGAGTCTGATTCATGTTTACAGTAGACTTCCTTTAGAGGTGCTAACCTTAAACCTTTGAAGGAGATCTGGTTTTATCTGCATATATTTATTTGAAAAGCAAGAATTGGCTTTTTGATCTGACTAAATCAATCTTAGTAGTTGTTGGGGTTGAAATGATTAATCCTAATGGTTTATGATTATTGATTAATTGTCAATTTGAGGATTCAGACTTGGAAAAAGACAATTTGCTGAAAGAACAACACAGTTAGAGCAGTAATGAACCCAAAATTGTTAAAAAAATTATTTGCATTTAAGATGATTAAATGAAACCTTTGTGTGTAATTATGTTTTACCCAAAACAAATTAAGTGTCAACGTTTTAGCTTCACTTTGTTCAAATTTTGTAAAGGAAATCTCATATTGAGCACCTTTTTTTATCCAATTATTTATCAGTTACTATAAAAAATAACCAACATATCAGACCTACACTGTATTAAGTCAAGCAGAAAGACCTGAGCTTCTCTTGTTGATTTGAGAAATACTTTTTAGCTGCAGATGAATCCTTTGCTACAAATGGTCAAGTGCTCACTGCAGGAATGTTATTTTGTTGTATTTTAGTCAGTAAAATGTTTGTTTTAATATTTAAAGAATTAATTAATTTATTTTATATGTCTAATATTATATAAATGCTTACGTAGTTACATGAAAAAAAGAAAAAAAATTCTGGGGTCAAGGTTCACCTTCCAGACGATCTCCATCCAACCGTACTGAGCTCAAGTCGTGTTACAAAAACAAAATGAAAGAAATTTCCCTTTCCAGATTTGCGAAGTTAGTAGAAACTAACTTCAAAAAGTCAGACATTTCATCAGCACACAGCTAAACTTTTGGTACATTTTTCTGGTTGCCATCAATAATCTGTGGCAGATTTATTCTATTTAATATTTTTTACCAATCTGATACACTTCATTCAGGTTTTGGAGTTTCCTTCTGCAGGTTTATGATGCATTGAATTAAATGTTTGACCTGGTGTCTCTTGTTTCCATCAGATCTACAATTCAACAGGTCCAGATGGAACAAAAGGCAGAGGACAGAATATCCACCTGCAGCTGTGGGACACAGCAGGACAAGAGAGGTACATCAGTCATCTTATTGCTCCTGTTTCTGAATTTTATCCACTCTGACATTATCTACTTCCATCTATGGTTTCTTCAGGTTCCGAAGTTTGACGACGGCTTTTTTCCGGGATGCGATGGGTTTCCTGCTCCTGTTTGATCTCACGAATGAACAAAGTTTCCTGAATGTCAGAAACTGGATGAGTGAGTCCTGAAGGGTCTGGTTGAATGCTACTGAGGCATAATCAATACACATTTACATTTGGTAACATTATTATTATGTCCGACTTATCTGGATGAACAAACAGTAATAACATAAACTGTATGATGAGCTTCTGCAGCTCCTACAGTTCAAGTGCATTGAATATAATTTATTGCTCTTGTTAAAGCTTTGAAGTGACTCCCGGCTGGATGTTTCCCACAGGTCAGCTACAGATTCATGCATACTGTGAAAATCCAGATGTGGTTCTGTGTGGCAACAAATGTGACCTGAGTGACCAGAGAGCCGTGACCCAAGTCCAGGCCCGGGAACTGGCTGAGAAGTATGGGTATGTCCGCCTGGTTTCTGATCCATCTTTGCACAAACCTCTCCCTCAAAAGTTTGTCAAGAAGGCAGTGGCTGCGTTGTTGACCCAACTCTGCTCTCCAGACTGACAGACGCAGCTGGTCCTCCTCGAAAAACAAATATTTGCTTACCTGTGTAAGATACCCTGGTCTCACGCCAATAGACACACCTTTGCAGAAGTTCACCAGGCAGCAGCTCATAAATTATGTGGAATTACCACAAACTCAGGTGTTTTAAGTAAACTGATAATTAACTTTGATACAATCTTTACTTAAAGGGAAAAACTTTTAAGTTTGACTCTTAAATAAGTGATAATTGCAGACCTTTGTTGACATTTAAAAATTATCCTTGATTATACATAATTATAATTTGATTTAAAAAATGCTAATTTAAAAATTCCATTATCATTTCCCTGAAAAGGTATATATGCTCTCTTTTTAGTTGTTTTTTTTAATTTATTTATTTTGTTTACTTTGTTTGCACTTAGCAACCACAAATTTCAATATATTTCATTGGGATTTATGTGACAGTAAAAATTATCTTGAATAATACATGTAGGCCTGTAAAGTGTTCTTTACTAAATTAAATTACTGGTTTTTAAAAGGGTGATTTACATTAATCTGCCACTATAGTCTCAAAACAATTGCAATAATTACTGGGACAATTTATTGTTAATCAAAATTTACCATGACACTCCTAAATACAAGGTTTTTAATGATAATTTTTGCTAATAAAACATCTGATAGCTGCCATGCGTTTTAATTTGGTTCTCTTTATTCTGATACCCCTATAAAATGGAGTGTAACCAGTTGTCATCAGAGATCTCCTAATCAGTAAACAGATTCCACGTGGGAGTAATTTAACCTCATTATAAACACAGCTGTTCTGTGAAAGCCTCAGACATTTGTTGACATTAGTGAACAAATGGCATTACAAAGGCCAAAGATCACACAACAGGTTGAGCTCAGTGATGTATTTACAAAAAATCCTAAGACTACAATTAGCTCCCAGTGACGACAGTTTAGGAAAACATTTAGAAATTCTGGAATCCTGCGATTTTTTTTTTCTTTTTTCTGACTTTTACGTCAGTAAAATAAAAGTTATTCACAAAGCACCACGTGCGTTTCATGGAAAATTCACATTTTCCATGTTGTTTTTGCTTCCATTTGGGTCTTAATTTCTTCTAAAAACAACCCAAGTGCTTAAAAAAAAATACTTGGGTGTTTTTGTAATAAGTTGTTTTTTTGGTGTCTGGAAAATGAGCCGTTTCAAAAACCTCCTAACTGTTAAGTCACATTCAACGGGCACGGCGCCGTTACCTAGCAACCACTTGCTGTATGCTTATTGTTTGTGCTGGAGGCAATGCTGTAGATCTGTCACAATAACAAATGTTGCTGGACCATAAATTGTCCCAGAAGTTATTGCGATAAACAACAATATTGTTGTTTTGAGATGATTTTCAAGTAATGTAACAGTAATGGCATAATAACCCAAAAACACATTCTCAAAAATTACGTTCTACTAAACATTTAACTCTGGAACAGGAAGATATAAATAGCCAAAGTAAATAAACAATCATTAAAATGAATTATGACGACTCTGTAAACAAAACCATCCTTCAAAAAAAAGTGCCAGTTGAGATGAAAGCACCAGACTGAATACTTTTCTCATCTTGGTTTTGGTAGAAAGAGAATAGCAATAAATCATGAAAGTGGAAATTATTGAGCTCATTTTAAGTTATCATGGGATTAATTGATTTATTGCGACAGGCCTATCTGTGGGAATATTTTTTTAACAAGGAAGTCACAAAGTATTGAGTCTCAGCGGGGGAATACAAATGCATGCAATGCATTTCTGATGCATCCATTTCATAACAACTATGCTCTGTTCTGTTGGTCTGCCACATACAACTCTATGAAATGATACTTTAACCCTTGGTTCAGTCTTCCTGTTAAGAAAAGGTGTCATTAATAATGTACAAAAAAGTTATATTTTATTTCTGACAAACCTGACAAATGACTGTAGACCTTATATTCAACCTGGATTCTTTTAAGATATTTAGCTAATTAATAAAATTGCATGATTGCATTACTTGAGTAAAAAACCATTGCACCTCTGTACAGAATCCCATACTTTGAGACCAGTGCTGCAAGCGGGCAGAACGTCAGCGAGGCCGTCGACGTTCTGCTGGATCTGATCATGAAGAGGATGGAAAGGTGCGTCGACAAGTCCTGGATCCCGGACGGTACCGTGCGGCCCAACGGACCCGCCAACCCGGATCTTTCTGAGGGGTCCGATAGAGGCAAATGTGCATGTTAGAAGGATTATTTTTTGTTATTGTTGTTGTTGTTGCACCTCTTTGTTTCATTATAAATCAGGTGGTGGAGAAAAGGAAGATTTCCAAATAAAACAAAGTGGGAGTTTTATTACCTTGTCGAGTAAAACTAACACCAACGTTATCCATCTGCTTTTCCCCACAATCCAGAGTGTTACATGTTCACTGTCACTGACGCGCTGAGTAAGCAGTAGTCGGTGTACCTTTCTCTCAATGCATCAATCTTATTGAGTGTAGGGTATTTATTTTCCTTTGTAGCTCCTAATGTACATCTCCAGTTTCCATATTAAGTTAAAGAAACGGAGTCAGATATTTAAAGAACACTGAGTCTGTATGTTATGTTGTGTGCTGATATGTTGTCAGGACTCCTCGACTGCTGTACAGAGAAAAAATGCAATGAATGAACTTCAGGTCACCAATTATGTGTCACTGATGCTTCACTGGGTGCCTAGTTGATCACTGCAGTCTCACTAGTGCCACCGCCGGAGAACATGTAGCTCTTATTGTCTTCCAGCGTTTGCTTGGTGGACAGTTTACATGATCATTTATATAAGTGCAGCTTTTGCCAAAAGTTAGAAAAACAACTTTGTAATATTTAGATAAGATAAGCAAGTTATTTAATAAAACTATAGGAAACCAGAATTCAAGAAATATTTTTGCCAACATAATTTTTTTCTGTGTAAAATTCTAGCTTATAGGCTCTCTTTATTTGATTTAATTCAGTTCTGTGCATAAATTTGTGACAAATTATGTTGAAATATAATATAAAAAGTTGAAATTCAATTGAGCAGTAAAATAAAAGTATTGTACCCAGGATTCAGTTTGGAGGTCTGTGTCTTCTCTAGAAAACACTGGTTTATTAAGCCTGTACCGCAAACTATTTCTACATAATGTCATTGTGCCTTTATTTTGAAAGTTTGTTTGGATTCATTAGCTGAAGATTTCAAATCCAACATTTTTGGTCTACGTAAATTCATTTGTGCATTTAATCTGAAATAAGTTTAAGATTTAGTTTGAGATTAAACTTGCATCTGGGTGATAATTATAGCCTTTAAGCAAAAAAAGTATATATATTTAATTAATGTTCCCTGTTATTTCACAATATATTACAAAAGTATGTTGTCCATTGGCGCTTTAAAACAAAAATGGAGAACTGAGCACATAAAAATGCTTAAGAAGTAAATTAAAGACAATTAAATGGTTGTTATAGGATATAAATAAGTGGTTAGGTGTGGCTGTTTTCTCGGTGGTGATGTGATACTTTTCTGAAATTTGTTATTATTCTAGATAGTCCTGGTAGAGTGTCTCTGCCACGTGCCAAATCAGAGTTTTTCCTAATAAAATCTATTATGTCACTGTAAGAAGTCTGTATTTTCTGGGTTGTTTCTTGAAACCCGATAAGCTGAGCTTGTTCTGTTGGCACATTTTGTAAATGAGCCAGTCAGAACATCACTGCATGAAACCTTCTGCTTGTTGAGCTTCTGTTGTTCTATAAATCTTATAAAACACTGGAATGATGTCTTTTATAGTTTCCCCACACACTTTGCATCTGTTACACTTTATTTAGTATGTCTGAAGGTGTTTTTAGACTATCATTTAATCATCTTTCTGTGCACAGATTTAAATATTTGAATGTTTTTCCTCCATTAGTTGCTTTGATCTTATTAGGATATATCATGCTGTCACATGTGCCATGCTTTCATATTAAAATGTGTATATTAAGACTGAAATAAACATTTGTATTTATGTAAAATCATGACCCATTTCTTTATTTAATGTGCTTACTTTTAAGACAGGGGAAAAGTTAAAGAAACCTGAATCTAATGAGACAAATTAAAAAACCAGTCCATGAATAGGTCACATGTTTGAGAAGAACATGCAAACTCTACACTTTAAGTCCCTAATTGAGATTAGAACAAGCTGCAATGTAATAAATAATGCATAGCTATTACTTTAAACTATTTAGTCACTTCAGATAATAGCCTTTGGACACAAGAAAGAAAGGATGCAATGTTTTATGACTTGTGGAGTGGCCATTTTAATCCAGGAGAACATTTGAGGAAAAACAAAAATAATGCAGAAGAACTACAGAAATTGGACAACTTTGTGCAATCCAGATATGATGCTGTTCTTAATGAAAATGGTTGTAAAACTAAACATTAAGTTATTCACAGGAAAGATACATGTTCAAGCATTTTTCAGTTTTTAAGTAAATGTTTTTTAATAGGTAAACACCAATTTTCACCACTTTCTGCACTGAGAAAAACAATGATGGAAAAAATACTTAATATTTTGATCTGTAGTTGAAACTTTCTAATATGGAAGTTTGTAAGTTTGAGATTGACCCTGTTTTGTATTACATTTTAAATACAAAACTTGAATTGTTGAGAAGATTTTAGTTTGATTCACAAGTTTCAGAACAACATTATGCGGTTGTAAATGAACCGCTGTGGATTGATAATCGAGGATAATACAACCGGAGCGGGAACGTTGTGAGTTTGAACCGTATAAACAATGTGAGCTGCAGCTGAAGCCCGCCTGCATCTCCAGTACAGCCCGGCAGAGGGCGGCATATCTGCTCCACCATTTGACTTGCCTCACTATTTAATTCCGAGAAGAAGAATTCCAGGCGAACCCAAACATAGCGGAAGAGTTACTGCGTTTAAAAGGTATCAGAAATATTTATAAAACGCTTATAGAGGATTTATGAGACAGTTTTAGTCAATCGTACGAAGTTATAATGTGTTAGAAGTAAAACTCGACAGTGAGTTGAAGTTACAGGCGTATTTATTGCTGCTATTTATGCCTTTCTGAATGTTTGATAACCTAGCTGAAGTTACAAGGTAACTAATGAGGTGGACTTATTTTATATAGCAAACAACTTATAAGATTTAAAAAATAATCTGTGTACACAAGCTTAAATTTAACCCAATTTTCTCTAATCCACATTTAAAACTATCCTTTCAGACTCAGTTATACAGATGCAACCCCTGAATGTTTACAGGTTGTTGTATAAGCAGGTAATCAATTTTATCTATTTGGAAACCAGTTTGGATGTGTTCAGCTGGAAACCTTGTCGGGACACCCAAACGTATCAAAGTTTCACTCATTTGACCCAAACTGTTCCCTTTAATGAAAGCCAATTCATCAGGATTTTCATAAATCGTCGCGCTTCAGCTGGATCACAAACTGGGAGATACTAACTGTGAGCCAAGTTACCAACGCTGAGAAGAAAATCCTGATTCAAAATGAACACTTTCAAGAATATTTTTGATTTCCAGCTACCTGAATGATTATGGAAAAGCCACACATTTTCTGGACGCTGTGACAAGAAAGATATTACAATATTTGGCCAAAATGACAAGGAATATGTTTGGATGGGTAAAGGTGAGGCTTTCTGTCCTGAAAACACAGTTTTAACTGTAAAGCAAGATGGTGGTAGAGGCATGCTGAGGCTCTGTTTACCTACCAGCAGTCTTGGTAGCTAAAAAAGACTTGTGGTAGCAGCGACCTTTTCAGAAGGCGAGCTTCAAGTTTTTTTTACTTCATCTCAAATCAGCAGCTAGTGAGCTGAGACAGCTACACAGGTGGATTTCCCAGGATTCACCGGTGTACAGTTGAATGCTGTACACATTAGGACAAGCAAATCAAAAGTGTTCGTGGACTAGATAATCTTATTAAAAGCTCTTAAAGCTCTTATTAAGCTTCAGAAATGATCTTATTAAGCTTCAGGCATGGCTCCAAGCTCAACCTCACTGAAAACTTGTCAACTAAATTTAAAAGCTGCAGCAGTCCCAGGAACTCACACAAACTCAAACTCAACTAATCCAAAAGAAACACCAGAATGATGTTGACGTTCACTTAAATGTGTGGCTTCCTTGCAGCCTGCTGAAGAACAACTTCAGTAGGTGTTTGTAAATTCTGTATAATTTGACTGATTAGAGAAAACCCAGCACTGCTTTAGCACCAAATTCTTCATTTTAAAATTCATTGAAGTTGTAGGATGTATCATGAATTATATCAAAGTACGTAAGACATAAATCTAAAACCTGATTTGAGATCCCTGTTGTCAAATTTGACAATCAAAACTTTCATTGGGAAACTAACTTTTATCTTGAAAAATAATTACAATTTTTAAAAATCAGAAGAAAAACATTAATGTTGATGAAAAGATTTGAGTCTGATATTCATTCAGTGAGAAACCATGTTGTGTGCATAACATTTTTTTATCTGTAAAGTTAATTCCTGCTTAAATTTTTAGTTGGCTTACTGATTACCTCTGTGTTTGCCCTTCCAGGATGCCTTTCCATTTTTGCCCACAGTGTGGGACGAAGCTACAGCCTGATTTCAGATTCTGCCCATCGTGCGGAGAGAAACTTCCCAGCTCTCCTGATGAAACTGGACTCAGGATTTCAGCCGTCTCTTTAAAGGACGAAACAAAACCAGCTGTAACTAACTCAAGCCCTCCTTCATCTTTGACCTGTGAGCCAACAATTATTTGCTAAACCCATCAATATTGTCTGTAAATGTAAATTTTTAGGATTGTAAATATTTTCATTCTGCAGCCCCAGGCCGCAAAACTCCATCTCCAGTTTCACCTCGATCTTGTCTGAGAAGGACCCGTAAAAACCTGGAGCAGGAAACTCCTGCCAAATACACCGAGCCTTCATCATCTCCAGTCAAAAATGACAAGACTAAAGGTAAAAAAAAACTTACAGAAAAATGGTAAGAAATGGAAGAGAAATTATAGTTTTAGCTGCACTTTCTGACCTGGAGGAGGAGGAGAGAATGAGAGTTTGTGGTCCTGAACCTGAACATTCTTGGTTTGTTTTAGCAGTTCAGGCTGTTGGGAGTCAAACGTCTGATCCAAAGAAGCAAATCGGCACAGTCAAAGCTAAACCAGAGGCAAAATCAACCTCAGAGGCCGGATCACCTTCTGCTTTGAAATCTCCTCGACAGGGTGAGCTAAAAAAATAAAATAAATCTGCTTAATTTAGCTATTTATACACAGAGTACAGTTAAATATGTTAATTATTTATCCCATTACCACCTCAAATTTCAGAAGCACAGAATTTTAAAGTGAAAGGAAAATGATGGCTTTCAAAATGTAAAATAGAAAAATTGTGATGTGCCTGGTCGGTAAAACCTCTTTACTTTTATAGCCCTAAATAAAATCCAGTGACATCAGCTGCTTTTTGAAGAGACATCATGTGTGTAATTTAAAATTATTATAAATTCAACTGCCATTAGTGAACAGTCAGCACTTAATTGAGCTCTGTGAACTCAGTAGACAGGTAAGGGACAAAGTTGTGGAGAATTTTAAAGCAGTTTCAGTCTGTTTACATATGATTGACAGCAGTCACACATAATCATGGCTATGTGAGTTGCAGCATGTTAAGCAGATGAAAAAGGCTAAAAGAAATAGAGGAAAAGATAGAATACATAACAGTTCAAATTTTCTTAATTTTTCCAGTCAGGGGAAAAGGGAAACTTTCAAGCCCGGTTAAAAATGAAGCAGCAGCAGGAAGGGTCTCATCTGATGAAACAGAGGAATCAAAGATGGAGCGCTCTGTTTCCTTCAAGTTTCTATCAAAAAGTAAGCTGCACTTATTCACTTCTATGCTATCATCGTTAAATAAACAGTGTAGTATTTTCTCTTGTTTTGTTAGCTGTCCACAGAAGATCAGGCTTCTTTGAAAAAAAAAAAAAAAAAAAAGTTGCTAGACTGAGAGCTGGAGACGGCAAAAACACGAAATCTTACCAAGGATTTTTAGTCTAATATCTAATGAAAATGTCTTAGTATGTTTTAAATTAGACAAAGTCAACTTAGAGGAAACTTTTCACCAAGATATGGGAGCTTGTTTGAAGTCAATAATTTCTCAATATAGGTTTTTAAAAAGTTCTAGTTCCACAAATTATTTCACTTATTAATAACAATTATTTATAATATTAGAAAAATGTCTGGAACTAGTACTTTTTAAATCAATATTAAGCTTCTCTTTCTTTCTGAAAAGTTACTTGTAAGTTAGTTTAGCCTTATTTCAGCTGTACTGAGACATTTGCACCAGAATCAAGGTCAAAAACAACTGGTAAGATTTTGAGTTTTTGGAGACGCAGTTAGAAATCGTCTGTTGCTCTTTTAAGGTTAAACATTGTTTTCTCGTGGCAACATGATAAGGAATGGTTGCAGTAAAGATGTGAATAAACAAAAAAGTATAAGGAAGGACACTTTAATAAAAGAAAATACAGAAAGTAAATATATGTCACATGTACGTTTTAAAAATGCTTTTGTTTTTATTTCTTGGATTTTTAGCTTTTTTAAAAGATATTTATTTATTCTAAATCTGTTTACATATCATTTGGTTTAACTGTTTTGATTTTTCTATGGCATTAGTGTTGTTGATGAAAATAAATAAGTGAAGACTTTAGATCAGTTTCTAATCCATCTACCTGTTGTGCTTTAGATTTTATTTATTTTTCTGTTTTTGTTTGCTTTATTTGTTATTTTCTAAATGGATGAACAGTTTGGTGTAAATTGCAACATACTCAATTACTTAGATGTTTTTCCTTCCAAACTTTATAATGACTGTGTTTTATGTATGTCTATGAACAGCAGTAACAGGAGGGTGGAGCAAATCGAAGAAGGCGAAGCACGCTTCTTCGCCGGAGCCGCTGCCGGAAGGGGAGCAGCTGACGGATCAGTCGGGCAAGACGTGGAAACTGATCAAGCTTATTGATCAGAACATGACAGAACTCCTGTACGAAGGTGAAATAATGTGATGTTAAAAAAAGGTATCAGTATCTCAAATAGTGTCTTTTTTTGCAGTCGCATTTGTTGCCTTCCTTTGTAAAGATTTATACGAAGCCTTGGAGTAAATTAATCTTCTATTGCTGTTGAATAATTTCAAATTCTCAAATCTTAAAAAAACAATCCAGCTTTTACTTTGAGTGTTTCTGTTTAGTCCATTAAGAAATTATATTTGACAGAATTCATGTTTTCTTCAGCTCAATGTGCAGCTATTCCACAGGTCAGGGAAATGAGATGGCAGTATGTCCAGTGAACCATTTTTTCCTCCGGTATTTAATTTTTATGTAAAAACTTTACAAAAAGAGTTTGTGGTGTCATGTGGATAAGCAGGCCCACAGCCTCACCAATCCAGTTAAACAAATTTCATATTTTGGTCAAATACTGTATATCATTTTATAGTGTAAATAAGTTACATTAATAAGTTGGTAGTTAAGTTCATAGTTCGCAAATTGTTTGACTAAATTCATGCTAAGAATGGCTAAAAAAATGTTTTGGTTTGAAAATTGATCAGCGTGTGAGATTTGTGTTACAAACGATCTTCGTCATGTTGTATTTGCAGAAATATGACAGAGTGAGCGCTCTTAACAGCAAACTATCTGTGACTTATATTTCTCCGGTAACCATGTCAACAAGAATTTGGGCAGTTGGGAGAACGTAAACGGCTCGTGAATAATGTACTCTCGTGCGCTTTCTATCTTCGAAAACTTTCGTCTTTTTTTACAAGAATCCATTTATAAAGTATCTTCAATGAATAAAAGTAAACCTCGAGTGGAGACCTTTAGTCGTTCGCCGGCTGTCCAGCTACACAGAGTCACGCGTTGTAACTCCTAAACAACCTGTTAGTATTTAGCTCTATGACGTCCAATCGTTGCTATGGAGATTTTGGTAAATCACTTATTGTTTCAGACTTTAGTCAAAACCTATTGGCATTGAAAAACTTTATTCAAATATAATTTTATTCTCTGGCATGTATTGGTATTTAATATAAATGCACTTGATTGTGATTAATTGGTTACAGCTTCTAATTAATTTAATTCATCTTTTTAGTCTGGATGTCGCCATTAAATGTCTCCATGTCTATAAAGACTGACAGTTGGACATTTAAGACAATATTTAGTTAATAAAAGGAAAGAATTTCCAGATGAAATACTTTTATTAGAGCTTGATTAATGTCACATATTTAAGTTGATTTTTTTAACTCCCTGTTTTTATGTGCAGCCTTTATAGGAAAGTAATAGCTTTGTAGCCGGTTGAGAACTGAATAATTTATAATTATCTGGTTCCTCATCACACACTGTTAACGCTTAACTTAAAGTGTTTAATTGTTTTATTAGTTATAATTATTGAAGTTCTTCAACACAAGCATTTTGTTTAGCCTCTTAATCTGCAGATGATTCTGTCTGGACACTGACAGCATGAAAACAAACATCAGGAGCTTGACATCAGTGAAGTTCAGTAATATTTCTTTGTACTTTTCAGTGGCTCAACCCAATTCAGAAGAAGCCGATCACATCCTCAAACTGGTCAGTGGTTTTCTGAGTCCTCTATTCATAAATTAATTCAATTTTTAACACTGCGATTTCAACTGCACATCTAGCGATGCGTAATTCCCCATCATTTTTGGTGGCTTTAGAAATGTTAATTTTACAGTGCAGAATCAATGTAGTGAAACTAATTTTCTAAATTTTAGGGAGCTAAAGATGGGAGAATCTTCAATGAGCAGAACTTCCTGCAAAGAGCTGCTAAATCTGCATCAGGTAGGAGTTTATTATGGGTTGATAGCAGATTTACTGTGTTGCCACTAAGGTTTCTTCCTGTTTGGATTGTTTTACAGCAGGCTCAGGCTTCATTGTGATTTGTAAGCTTTAAATGAATCTGTCATTAACTTTCATGTTCATGTGCGATAAACAGTGCTAGAGGTGACATGTTGCGTGATGATCTTTGTTTTAAGACTTGTTTTGTCTGTAGTGGAGAAGTGGATCAAGCAGAACAAACTGGATTTTCTAGGGATCCCCACCTGTGTTGGTTTTGGTCTTCATGCAGACCTATACAGGTGTGAATTCAGCCTCCATTTTCCCCCTTTTGTCCCGGCATTTTACACTGAATCACATATTTCTAATTTTAAATCGTAGGTTTCTGATTTTCCCTGACATGGGCTGCTCCCTCCAATCCATCTTAGAGGAAGAAAACGAGCTTCTCTCTGAGAAGGCCGTTCTCCAGCTTGCCAGTAGGATAGTGAGTGTCACCCTGCTGGGTAGAAACTGCCTTTATGCACTCAGGAAAACATTTTTTTGTAAAATGTGACATGTCGGCTCCTTTCAGCTCGATGTGCTGGAGTTCATCCATTCAAAAGAGTACGTTCATGCTGACGTCAACGCAGAGAACATCTACGTCAAACCTGGGCAGAAATCACAGGTGAAACAAAGCGTCTCAGTGAGAAACTTTACTCTGTGGTACCTCTGAGTAACAAAACCAAACAAATACAATAAAAAAAAACTGAAGAATCTAGAAAAATTGGCATTTCCTGCAAAAGTGCAATATTTACTGAATAAAAAAGTAGTTTTGTGGCAAAAGGTATACACAAAAAAGTAGAGGCACTGAATTCCTAAACCATTCACACTAATAAACAAAATTAAAAGGCTTAGAGATTCAGCTATTTTTGTGGCTTTTTTCTGATTTCTGTTTTGTGTTTGTAAATTGTGAATCAGGTCTGTTTTGAAGTTTACATATAATAATAATCATCATAATTGTCATAGTTACAATAATGTATAATAGTTATCATAATACATTTTATTTGTTTAGCTCTTTTCTAAGCACTTGGTCACTTTGCAGGAACAAACAAAACACTAAGTATTTCATACAAAATTATAAAAGGAGAACATTAAATACATAGCCTGTTCAAAAATAAAATAGATGTACATATCTACTTATGTAACAATAATATAAAATATAAGTAACCATTTTACAATATTATAGATGTGAAGTTTGTCAAAATTGTTTCATTTATAATTCAAATTAATCTTGTTTAGTCCAAAACGTTTTTGGTTTTTTTCAGACATTGAATGAACAGTGACTGTTGGTGGGTACCATGGCAACCAGTAACCACCCCCTTTTTCTGTTGCCGTGTGTAACTGTGTTCGTGTCCATGTCTGTAACCGTGGGGCAGAAGCTGCTGGACTAAATTTAATTTAATGCCTTGTTGGAATAAATAAAGTGAACCTGAGTTTGTCTGTTGTGAAGTCAACCTGAGACGAACAAAGAAGGGTTATATATATATTTTTCTCCAAACAGCAAGTTTTTTTTCTTGTTTTGTTTTGTCAGATGTCTATAACAAAATGTTACATTTTGGCTAGTTTTGTTTTTTATTTCATGTCAGAGGAAGGTTTTGTTGCTCAGCATCACCTTGGCAGTGTCCAGTAACTGGAATGTGTGTGTGTGTGCGTGTGTGTGTGTAGGTGTACCTGGGAGGATACTGCCACGCCTTCAGGTACTGTCCAGGAAGCCAGCATGTGGAATACCGCGAGTCCAGCAGAATGCCACATGAGGGCGCCATGGAGTTCATCAGCCTGGACACACACAAAGGAGCAGGTGTGTGTTTTACAAAATACTGTCTGACTTTATTCCCATTACCTGAAGTTGGGTCTTCTCTTCTCTCTTGCGTTCTGTGATTGTGTCCTTCTCCCCCATGTCTTTCCTTTCTTATTTTTTCTTCCTCTCTTTCTTTCTCTCATTTGCTGCCAATTTTCCTTCATTATTTCTTTTCTTTCGAGCCATTTCTGTTTGCTTGTTTCCTTTCATTATTCCGTCTTTAATCCTTCCTTCCTTGTGTATTCCTTTTTTTTAAATTGGATTATTTCCTTGTGTCTTTATTTCCTGTATTCCTTCCTCCTTTATTTCTTTCCCTTCTTGTTTCATTTTGGTCTTATTTCCTTTGTTCCTTTTTTGTCTCTGTCCATCTTTATGCCCTGCTCAGGTCTAAGTGGATCATTACCAGCATGTCCGAGATGTCACAAAGGACCACATCCTGTCAACCATTAGAAAGATTTCAAAGTATTTTTGTATTGCTAAATGGTACTACACACTTTCACAATTAACATAAGAACAAAATATAAATGCATATTCACAAATTTCTTCCGCATAACATGTCAGAAGTGCCATAACTGAAACCACTTGAAAAGCTCATTTATAATAGCGGTAGGTAGAAGAAGAAGTGTAGTGCAAGCTAATAAGTCTCCATGGAGGTGATCTTAAATCTTTTTCTCAGCGTTGGTAATGTTTTTGGGGTTAAAAAATGTTTTCACCTGAAACATTTTAAATGAAAATGCAATCAGAAGCTGGTTTGTTTAGTTAAATCCTGTTTGAATAATGTTGTTTTTTTAACTACTGGAGCATTAATGCAACACTGTGAGATTTATTTTCCTTCCTCCAGCTCTGCACCCACTTTCCATCTGGTCATTTGGCAAACATAATCATAGATGTGATTTTCCTCTTGCTAATATAATTGTGATGCTGTGCAGACTCTTTGATGCAACAATCAATGAACAGGCTGGTTTCTGCAGATGAGCAATGTTGTGGGGTTTTTTTTCTTCCATGAATTGAGGTAAAATATGAACATTGCTGTGTTTCTTCAGCCCCGTCTCGTCGCAGTGACCTGCAGTCTCTGGGTTACTGCATGTTGCTGTGGCACACGGGAACGCTGCCGTGGTCTGAACTCCACCATCCAAAGCTGGTGGCCGCTGAGAAACAGAGGTAAAGAAAAAGAAAATGCCCAAAAACTTTCACCATTACCATGGTAAAGTTTATTAACCTTTAGTTAATAATATTAAAAACTTCTGACATATTTTCTTCCAGGTATATGAAAGATGTGAACGCCCTGCTGAGAGACTGCTTTGGGAGGAGGGAAGTTTCAGGTAAACCAAAAATTAACCGACACCCAAATCTTTGACAATGACCGACGCCATTTTGCTCATGTCAATAATTTTGATGTTTAAAAAAAACATGGAAACAAAAGTAATCGTTTTCGTCATTTTTTGGCTGCATAAATGCATAAATGCTATGCTCATGTCCCTTTAAGACGCTGTGTGTTCAGTCTATAGTCACATGATCCCACCCTGTCCAATCAGTGACAAGAAGCGAAATAAATGGAGGAAATTTCAAAATGCGTTATCAATCGTTTGGCAATATTTTGGTCGCATTAACCAAAGTTTTTCCGTCGTTTTTTTGAATGGTGAAAAATCTGAAGCTCATCCTTGTTACCAATTTATTGTTATGGAGGTGATGTGATCAATAAATGATAGTGATTTTAGGCCACATCTACAATAGCGTATGAACGCCATTGTAAATAGAAAAATGGGAGTACATTTCCAAGAAAAACTCAAAACAATTGAGATAAAAAAATTTTTTTAAATGTCTAGAAAAAAAAGTAAATTTCTGTTTGAAAAATTGCAAATTTATTGGAAAATAAATTGGACATTTTTCAGAAAAATCTTGGACATTTCTGAGTTTAAAAGTTGAAAATGTTCAACTTTTGAAATTAAGACATTTTCAGATTTTTTTCCCAAAAAGAAATTCTGAAATTAACTTAAAAATTTCATTTTTTTCTAGCAAATTTTCTCACTCATAGTTTTTTCTAGAAAATATCTGAGATTAAAAATGTCACTTTTTTGGTGTAAATTTACTCCTGTTTTTTTCTACCTACAATGGCCTTAACATGCACATATCACACTTGTTTTTTCCTTGACCATATGGGTCGGCCTGCTGTTTGTTTGAACCCGTTTGTTTTTTGTGTAGATGCATTCCAGAGCTTCCTGACAGCAGTGATGTCTCTGCAGTACACAGAGGAACCAAACTACTCCATGCTGAAGGCTGGACTCAGTTCTGCCCTGCAGCAGCTGGGCGGGTCGGTGGAGCAGCCTCTCAATTTACCCATATGTAAGTACCTCCACCTGCAACCCGGAGTGAAAACACCACCTTGATGTCAGGAATCTCTCTGTAGTTATGTAGATTAACATCCACAACAAGGAGCTTTTTATCTGGTAGAACAACATTAAGTAGTGCATGATTACAACTATCGTTTCAGAAAGATGCAGGAGATTGTTTTAATTTAATAATTTCTTAATATTGATTTAAAAAAAATAGAAACTGGTTCCACCAGCAGATTATTTCACTTTTTTTCCAATGGTACAAGGGAACTAGTCTTCCCATGGAATCTGTAACTTACAGAAGTCATTTGCAAGATATTTGCATTAGAAACTCAACCATAATATTTAGTTAGATTTTGTGTTTTTGCAGTGTAGGATCTACCACTTTGTAATTAAATATCAGTAAAAATAAAGTTGTTATATGAAGGAGTCAAACCAGCAAAGAAAATAGTCAAATGCTTATTCGATGAATATAAATTAGACTTCTTGTTTTCAGGTTAAAATTATCCACAGTTTAATTGCTGCGTTATAGAAGATAATTTCTGGGGATTTTATGAAATGGTTACTTTACTCTGTCAGATAATGCCTGGTCTGCTTTAAATGGTTTTATAGTAAACAATTTGATTATTCAAAACTCTAAAAATGTTAATAAATGGCCTGTCAGATTTGTGATTTCATTAATGACACATTGAAAGCAGCTTTATAAAAGTAAATACATTGATTTTTTTTTTTATCTCTTTCTTCTCACAGAATCCAGACTGTAGGAGGAAAAACTCATTGTTGTTTTTAATAGCTGAATTTTTATCTGTGATTGTTGTCGAGGCACTGAATCCTGAACAGTTAAAAGTTTTTGGTCAGCATTTCAAGCGATAACCATTACTGTGATGTTTCTAACACGCGCTGAACTGGTTTTAACTTCAGGAAGGTGTTGGCACTGCTGGTTTAATGTGACGCCGCTCTAATGAAACTTCATTAGGTTGGGAAACTTTTTGCTTCACTTGAGTTTTTTTTTTTTTTTACTTCTGAATCTTTCTGAATGGAAATAAAAGATAAGGTTTACTGTTTTCTTTACATCATTGTTCCTGCTGGAAGCTTTAACTACAAAAGTTAAAATAAACTGTTTTAAACCAAATAAACTGAATCTATTGTTTAAAATATTTGTTGTTCACTATGTTGCACATTTGATGGATACTTTAAATTCTTGTATTTAAAATGTCTCTCTGTTCGTTTTGACTTCTAAATGTTTAAACTTTTAAAATCAAAATAATCTGGGTAAATACAAAAAAAGGTTTTCAAATAATTAAGATTTTTTTGTAAGCCATTCTGGTTTTGGTTTTACTTGAGCCATTGCGCCGTTTAAGCCAACAATAAATGTGCATGTTAACAAATATTCAACATTTCTTATTCATATTTAGTGCTCTGATGTTTTAGATATTTGAGAAACGGAACGCCATCTGCTAGTCAAAAGTTGTACGTAAAAGCACAAATACTGGTGGCGTTAGTTCCTGCAACTCTGAAAAATAACAAATCCAGCAGAACGGGTTCATTTTAAAGAAACTTTTATAAAGTTTAAACATTTCTGAACATAAACCCTTTTGAACAGGTCGGGACATATACAATTCTTAATATGAAACTGTAAATATCTCTCATTGTGCACACTCTTAAAGTGATTCAGAAAATAAACACTGCCACCATCCACTGCTGGACCTTCTAACATCTCTTTATGTCACTTGAGGCACTTTTTGAAGAAACAGATAAAAGCACAACATTAAAAGACGACAGCGCCCCCTGGAGGCAGTCTTTTTTGGAACACAGTGGCTTTCTTGGAGCAGAGCCTAGCTTACACACTTAAACCGATCAGTTAAGCTTTATTATTAATACAGACATGCTGGCAGCATGAGACAGCTACACATGCAGGTTTAAATATAGTCGCACGCTGCAGATGGCCGGCCCAGAATGAGTTCTGAACTCCTCAATGTTTGCAGATTATGGATGGTGTCCATTTAGCTGAGACGGACGTTGAAGGAAAGGATTGTTTTCGGGGAACATTCCTGCTTTAGAAACAATTTCTGGTCTGCAGATAAACATCACATGCTCGTAGTCTTTCCTGTGACAATGAAAGCTTCGGGCCGATTTCGCTCTGATGGTTACTGGTCTTAAAACCTTCCAATGCAACTTGGTACTTAAATGCTTCTCTGAGAACTGAAAAAGAGGAACTTATAAAATCATTTCAAAATAATTTCTTATATAAAATGCGCAAACAAATGCAAAAAACAGAAGGCCGCTTTGATCTGTTCCTGAAATGTTTCTGGACACAAGTAGTATATGGACATGTAAACTGTGAAAAGTGCAGTCCCACTTTAACCCAGAGATGAGCGCGATTCATGTTTTTCTGGTAAACGCGGCAAAAAAACGAGCACAAACCTCCACCGTGGCGGTGGAGGTTTGTTTGTCTGAGCGTTGAGTGGAGCGTCCTCAAGGCCTGCGGTTCTGAGAGCGCGATGGCACCGGGATGACGAATGGGTTAGCAGAGTCAGTAGCAACAGCAGTGGCCGACTAGCTGGGGGTGGAAGGACTCTGGTCATGTGAGGTTTCCTCTCCTGAACGGCAAAACAGAACCATAAAGCGGTGGTCCGACTCACAGATATCACCTCTGTTTACTAACACAAGTCTCTCACCAGGAGGTCCGTCTCCGCTTTCGCTGCGACGCTCGTCTTTATCGTCTGGAATTTCCACTTGGCCCAAATCCTGCGCATCCGCCACACTAGACTCCTTTAAAATCAGACAAATATTTACATAAAAACAGCCACAGTGACACCGGAGCTTCAAGAGGCTTCTGTTTACCTGGGATTCAGAGAAACAGTCTTCGTCAGAGTTCCTAAATCCTTCTGGAGCCTCCATGAGGAACTCCAGGCCGTCTGCTTCCTCTTCATCACTGATGAGACCAAAGCAAGATTTTTACAGCCTCACAAATTTGTTCATGAGTTGCTTTCTGTCAGATCAAAATAATCTTAAAATTAAAAACATCATATTCTATTTACTTATAAGGGAAAATCACCAAACTCCTTAACAGGTATGTCATTTGGGCCAAAATTACCAGCTCAAAAGTTCTTGCAGTCAAATAAATATCATTTTTAAAAACTAAAATCAGCAGAAATGTTGCATTTTTATCTACTGAGCAATAAACTTAAGTATATTTTAAATAAATAAGTAATCAAATTTTCTTTGTATAAAAGGATCCAAAACTTCAAAAGGTTTTGATGTTTTCATTGTTAAATAAAAGGCGTCCATTTTGTTTATTTCTTTGAAGGAAATTTGAAAACAATAGCCAAGTTTTAATTGAGCAATTAAGATATTTGGCTGCACTAAAGTTTACTTTAGAGTGTAAGTCCATGAGTAGATGTCCCAGTTAGCATGAAAACAGAAAGAAACCACCAGAAAGCTAGGAAAACACAATCACTTTGTCACATCTAAGATGTAAGAAAGTAGATTTTAATTTAAAATTCATAGTTTTGTCCTTATTCATCCTGTCCTGTGGTTTTTTTCAGTGCTTATGATGGAGTTTTAGGGCAATACTAAGAAAAAAGGTCATAATATTACCAGGATAACGTTGGAAAATTATGACTTTATTCATGAATTACTGCGATCTTTTTCTCGTATTATTTTGACTTTACTCTTGTCATTTTATTTGTTTGTTTTTTTTTTTTTAAATTTTATTAGGGTTTATCATGCTTGTGCAATCTCGCATTAAAATGTCTTAAATTAGACTTTTCCATCACTATCTACAATAACTGAATAATCTGAATTGCTATGAGTTACAACATTTCATTTTCCTTTAGGATCAATAAAGTATTTTTGAATTTAAATTTTTAGTAAACAAGCAGAGCAGAAAGAATCAGAGGAGCCATTTCATCCTGTTGGTACTGACCTTCCTCCAGAGAACATCTCCACATTCTTCTCTTCTTCTTCTTCTATTTTCTTGTCTTGCGTTTCATTTTGGTCCTCTTCCTGTTTCCCATCCTGCTCTTCTTGGTCTTCATCCTCCTGCTGTCGCTCCTCTTCCTCTTCTTCCACATCTGAGAAGTTGAGAAAGTCGAAGCTTTCGAGGGCGGTCTCCACTTCCTGAGTGAAGCTGGCAGACGTAGGAAAAGGTGCCTGAGGAGAAACAGACGCAGCAGGTTAGCGCCCGGCGTCACAGACAGATCTGCTGAAGTCGGCCCTCGGCTCACTGTCACAGCGTCCGGCGTCAGCTCGCTCTCCTGGACGGTCTGCGTCTCCTGCAGTTTTCCTGCAGCTTCAGCGGTGACCTCTTCCTCAGCATCAGCTGCGGGTTCCTGGAGCGGCTCCGTCTTTACGTCCAAAGCCAGCTGCGTGGGGAACTCGTCGGGGCAGCAGCTGCTCAGCTCGGCCGAGGCCTCAGAGATCAGGTCCTCCGACTGAACAGACGCCCTGTCGGCGGCGGCGCCGCAGTCCGAGCAGGAGGCCCGCAGGTGGCCGTTCGGCACCGCTTCAGGCTGAGGGAAAACGTCCACGCCTTCCGTCTCGTCCTCCTCCTGGTTGGACGAGAGCGACGGCGTGGAGACGCTGGACTTGTGCGGCGCGGCGGACAGCTGAGTGGTGGGAGCAGCTTGCAGCAGGTTGGAGGCCGTCAGCCTCTGAGTGTGATGAGCCAGAGCCGGACTGGAGGAGTCATCTGATGATTCAGAGGAGTTGGACCAAACCGTGCCGTTTTCCATTTCTCCCTGACGCTTCAGCAGAGACTGGTGAAGAAAAAATAATCCCCGTCACTTCAACATGTAGGTTAGTAAATATAATCCAGAGCTAAATTTAATATAAACAACAATAATACAAACTATGAATCAGATACTGAAAGGAAACAGAAGACTGAAAATCTCTACAGTAGCTGGGTTTTATATAGATGTGGAAAACTAAAAGCACATTTTAGGTCTTGATTTAAAGATGATTTGAACAAATTAGGGTAGATTTATGGTCTATATGAAACTTGTTCATCACTTTTTTTTTTACGAAAAATCATTCTTAGATGAAATGTTAGTCTGGTCAGTTCTGCCCACTTTCAGAATGAATGTTTCAGGGCCTCCTGTCACTTTAAATCCAAATAATCTGCGGCTGGCGACCCCCTAACGCAACGTTTACTCTCACACATGAAAATGGAAGCAAACTATGTAACCGCATATCTTTAAAAAGCAGAAGTAGAGCCTCCTGTACAACCACCAAGAAAACAGCAAGTGGTTTCTGGATGGTAAGTCAACAACAAAACACCTGTCTTTTCCAGCAGCCATTGTACAGCGCAAACAGCAGTAAAACCAGCTGACCAAACATGGGGTTGCTAGGTAACAGGCCAGGTTTGGGAAGGTTGATGGGTGATGGCACAGTGCCAGTCAAATATAACTTAATAATTGAGAGGTTTTTGAAATGGCTAATCTTCCAGACACCAAAAAATATAAACTTATTTTCAGAAAGAGCTGAGTGTTTTTTTAAGCTTTTTTTTTTTTTTTTTTTTTAGAACCAGCAGTAACCGCTTCTTTACATCCTTCAAGATCTGAACCAGACTCCAGAAAACAAAGAAATGTATTAAAATACTCCATTAAAATATTACAAGAATGCTCAATTCCATAAAAACTAAATTATAATTCAAACTTTTTGGACAGTGCTGAGCATTACCTATGTATTTTCTGAGTGAATTTACCCCAGGAGAAGGAAAAAAGTAATTTTTTAAGAGAGAAAACTAATTCCCAGATGTTCTCAGTGTGTAAACATGCAGTATTAAAACAGCTTCATGTTGTGAAAAAAAAGAGAGAAAATCTGGATCTGGTTTGCTGAGTGAAGCACTTTAAGTTGTGAATAGAAGCCAATAAATCATAAACTACAAAACAGAGGAATGCTTTGACTTCAGCCGATTAGCCGACGACGGTGGATGTTTGGCACTAAACGTCACTGAATCCAACATGAACAGAGGAACGGATATTAAAACTCACATAAGGCTCATGTGGCGTTTAAAGATGTCGTGGGAAAGTCAGAGAGATCATTCCCTTTTGTTGTTGTATTGATTTCATTGGCAAATAATTAACCAATTCAATGATCTCCTTTCTTTTTATGAAGCTTTAAGTAAACATGGGATAGTATGATAGTACAAAAAAAAAACACCTAAATTTAAAATAACCATGATCCTAATAACATTGTCATGAAAAACAGAAAAGTATTCATTTATTGACACTTTGGCTTTAATCTTTACTATATTTTATTAGGATTTTTATGAGACTGACCAATGGTTTTCTTTGGGTTTTTTTTATTTATTTATTTTTACAAAATATACTCTGAAAGGTGTGGCATGCATTTGTATTCAGGCTCTTCATTCTGAAGTCACTCAGTTAAATCTTTCACAAATCAGCAAATAACGTTAATAAAGTACAACTGTGTGTCCTGTGAGAGTCTGTTTGTTAAAGAACATTAGTGAATAAATAACATCATAAATCCCAAGACTACAGCAGACAGGTTGAGGATAAAGTAGTGGACAGGTTTATAAAAATGTTAGTTTATAAAACAATATCCACAGCTTTGAACATCTTGTTCAGTATTGTTTAATCCATCATCTGGAAGTAAAGAGCTTAGCTTAGATGTGACTAAATATGATTTCCTGACAAGGTTAGGAAAGCACTTTTTTTTTTCTTCTTCTTTTTTTTTAACATAAAATCTAAATAAGCCTACAAAACTCAACATTTACACTCGCACAAGAAAATAACTGCCAACAGACACAACTGTCTCTTAATATTATACAAATATTTTCTCTGGATGGTAAGTCAACAACAAAACATTTGTCTTTTCCAGCAGCATAAAGCAGCAAAAGCAACTGAGCAAATGTGTTGGAACTCAGCTTGGTTGCTAGGTAACGGGCTGGGCTCTGAGGTTGCTAGGTAACGGCACAGTGCCTGTTAATCTGGAGGTTTTTGAAGCGGCTCTTTTTCACAGACACATAAAAACATTAGCTTACTACCAACAAACAGATGTGTTTGGCCGATCTAATGTGACACTTTTTCACAACTTTATCTAATTTATTTTAAAAATCATGAATTAATTTCCTTCCACTTAACAGTGTTGTTCTACTTTATGTTGGTATATCACAGAAAAATCCCAATAAATACTCTGTAGTTTGTGGTTTTAACATCATTTTTTAAAATTAAAATATTATGAAGGTTGTTATAAAGTTATTGTGATTTTTTTTAATCAAATAAAATCACTTAAAGCCAATGAGGAAAAACAATTCAATGAAATCAGAAAAAACACTTGGGATCTGTTGATTTTGTGTGAATTTTGCAGACTTGTGAAAAACTGGGGGGAATTATTGATGGTCTAGAGAGGGCCACATAAAAAGCTACGGCGGGCCAGATTTGGCCCCCGGGCCTTGAGTTTGACACATGTGCTCTGATAACCAGCCTTGTTGTCACTAGATTAAACATAAATTAAACGTTAGCGGGAACTGATTGGAAATCAATAGCAATCAATTTGATTTTAAAAACTACAAACTACGCTAAAGCTACGGCCCAACACACCGGCTGTGATGAGATAAAGTGGAACTTCACTCGGCTGAATTCCCACCGTAGCGACGCCGCCACACCTGGAAAAGCCTCCGCCAGCGAGCGGCTGTGGCGCGGCCCGCAATGAGGCATGCTCTTCGTCAGGTGAGGAAGAGGAGCAGGGACACATTGGAGCACTACTCAACCACAATCAAACAGCTACAGCTTCTCTCAAACATGCCTCCGCCACCAAACAACAAGCCCCCACGGCTGCCATTCACTCCCCTTGCGCCGTGGGTCCCACGGCCACACGCTGCGTCACACAAGCCTCTGTGAAACTCGTCACACACTCCGGAGCTACGGCTACACACACAACAACTGGGGAGCAGCTGAAACAGAGCAAGCCGGTGAAATGACAGGAATAAACAGGGGAAAAAAAGCAAAATTAATCAAACCACTTGAACGTTTCCTTCCTTTTGTCGTGTAAGAAAAAACTTAACTTATTGGGATTTTATGTGTCTAGT
The DNA here is from genome assembly GCA_010277075.1 of Poeciliopsis retropinna. NCBI lineage: Eukaryota > Metazoa > Chordata > Actinopteri > Cyprinodontiformes > Poeciliidae > Poeciliopsis > Poeciliopsis retropinna. The sequence continues at coordinate 14,497,228 of VMRM01000006.1, read as the reverse complement.
GGGGCATCATTGTTTATTTAAAGAAAAAAATTACATTTTCACATGTTACACCTGTAAGCAGAGTTGAGGAATAACTAATTACATTTACTTGAGTAACATTTTGGGAAACAATTACCATATTTTCCAGACAATAGAGCGCACCTCACTATAAACCCACAAAGTTTAAAAAAGTAAAAATAATTAAAAGAAAACTGGAAACTTGCATATATAAGCCGCACCAGGCTATAAGCCTCTGGTATCTCTGCTGCTCTCGGTTTTGGTTATAATGTGACAAAAAGCTTAATATTTCAAAAGGTGTGAATACTTTTCTGAGCCAGTGTAAATAAAGACGGCTGTTTAATGAAAACAGTACAATCAGTTTTAATCGGACTCACGTAAAAGACCTGCTCCCGCATGGACGGCGTGTCCGGAGGGCTCTGATTGGACAGCAGTCGCTTGGAGACCGTGCTGGACGAGGACGTCTGATCGTCCCTGTCAAACGGACTAAACAAACAAAAACAACGCAGGGAGTCAGATTTTACGATAAAAGCAGCTGCAGCGATGAGAGAGAAGCATTGAGAGAGAATAATCTATGACCTCCAGGTGACCTCTAGGTTGAGCTTCACCGTGCCGAGGTCGTTGATGTCCACGGCGAGCGTCTGCGGCAGCGGGCAGAACAGATCCAGCATCTCGCAGGACACGCTGCCCACCACCACATGGTTGGCCAGGCTCTTCAGCTCCGTCACCTTGACAACAGAAACGAGCAAACACGAGGCGCAGCCGCTCAGAAACCATTCAACATGAGATAATCATCGAAAGGGCGAGCAGCAAACAGAGCATGGAGGACATTTCCCTGCGTCGTCTGGCTGCTACAGACACTCTGAACGCAGTGAAATTAAAACACTTTCAAGCATTTTAAAGGTTTTCAAACTTTTCCAACACCGCACTTTGGAGATTAAAAACAATACAAACTAAATAATATAATATATAAATAAATAAAAAGAGTGTAAATTTACTACTACAGGACATCATCTATTACTGTTGTTAATGTTTTGTGATAGTTTTCTACATTCTACAGCATGGAGAAAATTAAGAAAAACTTTGTATTGAAATTTCTCTCTCAGACATCCTAATTCAGCAGAAAACAACAAAAAAAGAAGAAGAAATAATGTTTAAAGTATAAAATATAAGCAAATCTTAATTTCACAGATCAATAAATCATTGTCATTAGGAATAATAAATATTCATTACATCGAAACAATCCAAATAAATCACGATAAGGCAAATTAGCTTAACATGACTGTGAGAATAAAAACGTCTTTTTCAGGTGTATGAAAATATCTGGTTTCAACTGCAAAGAACACTTTCCAAAATTACACTTTTAATCAAATGTTAGAATGTTTGAATATTAAACACTTTCCAAACCTTGAAAGCATTTGAAATTGACACATTTTCAATTATTTGAAACACCCATATGAACCCAGTTTGATACGCAATAAAAAACATAAAAACAATCAAATGACAACATATATCATCATACATCATATACTGAAATTCTGGGACCTTTTAAAATATCAACTTCTACATAATATTCAAAAAATGTTTTGTGACAGACAGCGCGGTTTTAATTTAAAAGGAGGAAATTTAAATTAAAACAATGTATCAGAACAACCAAAAATAAGTTTTTGTACATTAGTGTGTTGGGTAGATCTTTGGTTAAATAATCTCAAGCCAAGTACAAATATAAACCAATAATAATAATAATAATAAAAAAAAACAATTAAATAAAATGCATGTTTCAAACTTTAGATCGGGGGACCAAATCTAGCCCGCCGCAGCTGCTGACATGGCCCTCTGGATGCCAGACTACACCCATAAGTCCCTCTAGTTTTTCATAACTGCAAAATTCACACAAAATCAACAGATTCCCATTTATTTTTTGTTTTTAATATTTTTTTTTGCAAATTTTCTATTCAAAATTGGCCGAAAACATTGTGTTTATGTGACTGCTGTCTCGTCCTTACTTGATGTCAAGTTATAGTCTGTCACCGATATGGCAAGCAATAAAACGCCACATTTAACATCATACATTAGTGCAAATATCGTAACAATTACTCACAAATATTTCAAAATTATCACCACAAAATCTGTGATTTTTGATTTCATAAAAAAGAAAAAACAATCAGAAAATCCTGGATGGACCGATCAGTGTGAAAAAATTATCAATATTATTTAATTTTAAGAAACACATACTGAATGCTGAACCAACCAGCTATTTATTGATATTTTACTGGTTAAATGGGTTTTAACAAAACATTCTGACAATTCAGATTTTTGATATGGCCCAAAATAAAAACGAGTTTGAGCCTTTAAATTTTAAAGCTTTATATGATTGATTAACTCTCAATATTCAATCATTTCATGGAAATCAATGGAAAGAAGTCTCTTTTATCATTTAAAATTCTGTGAATTACGTCAATTTATTTTGTTTATTTCAGGATGATCCAACCTTTAAACCAGCCAGATTTGCTGTAAGGAGCCTTTCATTACCACCTCTTTACAGAAACTTGAGCACAATGTCAATAGAAGTGATTTATTCGCTGTATTCCAGTTTGATGGTTCTGGGTTATTCCAGCAGGTTCTTTCTGCTGATCAACTTCCCTTTTCCCACGCTGTCAACACAAACCCAACAGCATCTCCTCCGCCCTCTCATTTCAAACTCCTGCTAACTGGAATCCATCTAACTATAAATAACTTTGATATTATCATTATTCAGCCTAAACAAAACAGAAAACTTTTCACAGTTTACAGCCAACCAGAAGGATTTTACAAAAGGAATTTAAAACATTATACAAAACTACTTTTTTGACATTTAGAAGCGAAATCTAGTCAGATACGATTATACATATAATATATCCATGAGAAAATGTAAACAAACACTTTCAGTTCTGGCTTAACACATCAATGACATGAAAATATGCAGCTGCTCATGTCTGGACAGGAGCTCAGAGATATGATCATAACATGAGCTGGCATTGCTCCCAGGACTTCCTGTTTGTTACAGGACCAGTTTAAAGGTTGTATTTGTTGGCTTATAAGGTTTGGAAATAATGCAAGACCATACTGGAGTAAAGATTGACGTTGCAACATCAGATAATTCAAAATGTTTCATCAGCCCTGTGCAGCGGCTCCTCCTAAGAGAGAGACGTTTGTGTTCATGTCAGAACTGCTTAGAACCACGGCGTCAAACTCATTTTTGTTTTGGGTCAAATCAAGATCATTGATGCTGTTAAAAGGCCGTCTGTGCCAGAATGTATTGATAAATATATGTTCACAAAGATATCAGTGAATTCTTAAAAGTAAATAATAATATTTTTTCAGGGCCTCCAGTATTTCACAGTTGTTTTGTGATTTTTTGGTTCTAATTTGGAAATATTTGTGATTATCTATGACGGTAAATGCAACATTTTATCACCTGTCGTATAGATCATGATATTAATTAAGGCTGAGGCAGCTGTTTAGTACAAGTAAGAAAGTTTTTGACAATTTTTGAGGAAAATCTGCAATAAACTCCCATATATATATTAGTGCAAAAAATCCGGGGATTTATTGATTTTGTGTGAATTTTCATGATAATTCACAAGAAACCGGAGGGATTGATTGATATAATTTGGCAGTAAACGGATAAAAACTGCATTGATTTGATTGATCAAATAATATTTAAGCACATTTAGTGCTCAGTCTAGAACTAAGAGGGCCACATAAAAAGAGGGCTTTTTATGTGGCCCATAGGCCTCGAGTTTGACACGTGGCTGAGAAAGTCTGACATAATAACTGAGAAGCCAGAGCTTGATTCATTTTAAATGTTATTTTACTAATTTCCTGTATAGTCGTTGGAGCAAATTGTTGCAATCCTCCCAAATAGGGAGAAAAGAATGAAATGTGAAGGATGTGCAGAAAAAGGAAATGTGGAAAGATTTAAGAAACTGTGGCTGTCATAAGGCCATAAAATAAGTTAAATACAAACAAAAAGAACTGAATATATCCAAGTCATTCCCTTTTACTGCAGAAACAATCTTTAATCATATTGCTTCTGCAATACTAGTTAAATAATCACACGATTAAAATATTTATTATTTGTTCTCTCAAAATTAATGAAATAGTAAAAATAGTGTGACTATAGCAAGCGAAATACCTGTATAATAATGTTCTGATGAAAATAAAGGTGTTTATTTCTTCTATATTCTTGATATTAGATGCCCTTTTTTCTATACACCCTTTGTAATGCCTGGAAATGTTGCATAACAGGAATAATAATTACACCATCAAATGTTTAATGACCACTGCTTAGTGCTCTAACTGAGTCACACCAGGTGATTTTATTGCTTATTTACATTTTTCCAGTCATTTTTGACTTCACTATAACAGAAAAATCCTGCAAGTAGTTTAATTACCTTGATAGACAGCAGTTCTGTGACCAGAGGCTGGAACGTGAACTCCTCGCTGTCCCATATCTGCTTGTTGCTGACCTCCACACGACCTCGCAGCCTCCAGCGCTGCCGACCGTATCGCATCAGGACCTACCAGCCCCCAAAATAAACCACAACATGACGCCGCTGCAAGCAGAAACCAACGGGTTTGACTGTGTCTGCCCGTTGTGGCCGTGCCTTACCTCGTATTGGTCGCCAGCACACAGCCGTGCGAACCCAGCGAGGCCTGCGACGTCAACAAAGAAATGAGAACTGGACCGCAAGAAGGAAGTCGCAAAGTAAGTGTGAAGAGTGACTCACCCTTCATCTTCACATGAAATTCTCCCATCTGGCTTTCTAATTCATTCTCCAGGGAGCACATGTGCTACACAGGCAAGAAAAAAAAAACAGGCTCACACTTAAGAGATCAATAATTAAATCAATATTTATTCATTCTTCTAACTTTCTCTGCTTATGCTGAACAATTTGGTGTAAGCCATAATTCAGCAAGAAATTAGGACAAAACTGCAACTTTTACATTAAAATCTACTTGCAAAAATGTGAGAAGCAACACAAAGTGATCATCTTGTCCAAGTTTTCTGGTCTCCTTCTGTTGTCATGGTAACTAGGACCACATGTCCTCATTGACTTGATGACCAGAAATCTGCTTTTAACTGCTGTATTAAAATTTGGCTAAGCAAATGACCAACCTACATCCTGTTTTTATTGCTGAAATCAGAAGAAAAATGTCTGTTTTCTACAATAAATTAAAAAAAAAAAAAAAAGCAAACTTGAGGACTTATTTAAAAAGAAAAGCATTCTAAAACCATTTGAAATTGTAGATGTACAATCCCGTTCCTACAAAAATAAATCTGATTACTTGTTTAATTAAAATAGTTTATGCTTGGTTTATTGTTGAGTAGATAAAGTTGCAACGTTTTTGGTGCCATTAGTTTTTAAAAATGACATTATTTTGGCCTGCAATGGCTTTTGAGGTGACTATTTTGGCCCAATTAACAAAATGTTTAGACACCCCTGACATGGACAAAATTAGTAAATTAATCAGCAAGGCAGACGTTGATTAGCTGCTACGTAAAAACGAGCAGACTCCAGGTCAGCCACTTGCCTCTGTGTATTCCCTGTAGCCTTTATTGGCTTCGCTCAGACTCTCTCGGGCCTCCTTGCTGCCTGTGGCCGAGTTAAAGGCTGCCACCATCTTACTCGCTCCATCACGCAGTCGCCGTTGTATACAGTAAGCCTCGTACAGTTCCTCCACCTGGGAATATCACAAACAAATGATCAGCACTGATAGATTTTTGTCATAGTAGATCACAAAGCACATATTTATTGTGCTTTGTGAACTCTTTATTTTAAATCAACAAAACACACATTCAAGCTTTAAACATTAACGTTTAATGATAACGTTAACTTCAAACCACCTCTTTAAGTCTATGTGTTGGTCTTTAGCTGTTAAATGCTAGGATAATTCAATTCAATTCAAAAATACTTTATTAATCCCAAGGAGAAATTAAGTGTTGTTGTAACTCATTCATTTAGACTCTTCAAAGTTTTATTAAAGATGGTGATGGCTGTTAAAGTGAAAAGTAAGGTTTTGAAAAAAGCTAAACAAATGCTATTCCAAACAACCCCTGTGTTATATAACTGAAATGAAAATATATAATAAACTGTATAATAGGCATAAAATCTGAAAAGAATGAAAAATATCTATCAAAAAGAAAAACAAATAAAATAAAAATATCCCAAAAAGCCATAAAACACAGTTTCTCAAACTGGAATATTTTGTACAGTGTTGGAGAGATTATTTTAATCTCTATTTGTTCTGTTTGGTACCAAGATAAGCTTGGAAACTTGTTTGGTCTTTAGTTGCTTTAATTATAGTTTGGACTGTAGATAGATGTAGAGGAGTAATTATTATTTGTAGAAATCCTATATGAGCATCACATCTTTTTTTACTTAAGCAGCATGTTCTCTCATCTTTCCTGTTTTGCAGTGTGGCTAAGAGGAAAGAAGCAATCAAGCCATTGCTTTCAACCATCATATTTGTACTCCAGCAACACAGCAAGTCTTAGAAACCAAAAATTAAATCAATTTAAAACGTAAAGTCTAAGTTACAAAAAACACAGATAAGTGTCAATAACTGAGGCGCGGGACACGAGCATGTCTGCCGGCTGGTGATGAAAATGAAAAATCCAGAGTTACCATTAACTATGTCAGCCAATAAAACCAAAAATATGAGCTGAAAGCCAATAAAATTCTCAACAGACCCGAGGGCAAAATGAATAGCTTGTTATTACATGACCTTGTGATTTGCTGTTATTATTACGGCCATAAAAATATGGCTTCTGTGTTTTTGGTGAGCAGGAAATTATCAGTTACACGATACACAGGGCAAATCATCCAACCATGAGAAAACAAGCATCCAGGCTTTCAGTTCTGGAGTTTAATAAATCAAAATGTAGCTGCTTCCGTAGAAAGCATGAACATATAACAGGTGAGCTGATGTCGCGCCATTGATTTCCAATTGGTGACAGAATGAAGTTTTTAATGTTTGTTTTTAAAGCTCTACAATGAAAATCAAACAGTGGCTAAAAGACCAGAGATTGAAATGTCAGATTAGTTCAGATTAACTGAGTCTGCTAGCTGATGGAGAATCAAAATAGTGAACATTGAATATGCCCGCCATTAAAACTAAAATATGAGCAGCAAGATCACATGTTTCTCCACAGAACTGAGAACAAACTGCAAAGCTGGTTAATAAATCTGTACATCTTAGCAGGAATCACCTTTTATTCTCCTACAGAATTGCTAATTGTGTCTTTTTTCAAGCCTTATGTCAGAAAATTGATCAGATCTATATACTAACCTTGCTGAGGTGAAACTCCAGGCGACGCATGAACCTCTCGATGGCTTTCACTTGCTATAACAGAAGAAATATACATCAGCTAAATCAGTCACATAGAGAAGAGACAGTTAGACAAAGGTTCTCAGGGCTGGCATTAACAAAATAAATCCAGTATATGAGGCTTGTTGTTCTACTTAATTTACTAAGAAAAGAGCTAGAAAAACTAAATATCTCATTTAAAGTCTGTCCTAGAGGCTAAATGGTCAGGCAGAAATGAGACCAAAGACATGTGAAACATCGAGGCCAAACAAATAAACAAAGATGTTTACATTTAGATGTCTGAGCATTTGCATAGTTTAAATTTTGATTTATAGCATTTTGTAGACAAATTCAGCTGATTTTGGAGTCAAATTAAGAATATTTACATTTTTTCTTTATCCCAGCACAGTAAAACATTCCTTTATATTGCCAAAAGTATTTGCACACATGTCCAAATTCATTGAATTCAGATGGATCTGTATGTAGCTTGATTCAGACTATGGATAGACTCGTACATAAAAATAAATCAGAATGAATCTCACCTTATCCAACTCATACAGAGACCCCTGCCAAGAGATAATTAAAAACAATAAATTAGAAAGGCAAGTTATCGACTAATGAGTTAATCTAAAGTAGACTAATCCTATCAATCGATTAACGATTATAAGCACACATTTTCTTTAACCTCTCGGGCCGCTCCGTCATCCACTGAGTGAGCGCCGTAAATGTGAAACCTAAGGAGCTTATCGAGTGTTTATATTTCGAAACAGAACCACCTAAAGTAAATATTGCATCCGAAATCGGGTTCTGTTTGGATCCTTTCCCCTTTTCTGTTCAGGATTAGCCGCCATCTTTGTTTCTACATCGACTGGCGGCCAAACTACAACACTAAGGCGTAAGCGCAGTTCCAATATATTTTAGATAATATATTGGAACTATTTTTAATCTAATAAACCACGTGTGTCAAACTGATGGTCCGCGGGCCAAATCCAGCCTGCATAAGTTTTCATTTGGGCCCCAGATTTTAGAAGTAAAACCTTTAAAATAACAGCTCTGTGCTTAAATATTATTTGAATCAATAAGGAGTTTTATCTGTATTCTTCCAAATTAGATCAAGGTGAAAATATGTTTAATATTACTTAACTTCATGAAGTTCTGCATCAGATGCAGACAGAACAATTTATACATATTCTAACAGTTTGTGTAATGAGTTTTATTAATACCACCTGCCAAAACCGGTTCTTGATATTTATACGGCCCAAAATAAAACCGTGTTTCACTGCCCTGTAACAAACCTTTAATTGTTTGCATCCCTACATTCAATATGAAGTTCACCATCAATAATAGCTGTATAGTCACTCTTGATACTGAATGACACAGATACTGGGGTGACTGGTTTGACTGGACAGGCTCTCACCAGGCGACTGTTCTTCTTGTTTTCTCTGATCTGCTGACCCAGACTGTCCAGCTCCAGCTGGTGGACCTGCAGGTATGACCTGACATGACAAAGGAAAAACATCTTTACCCCCAACTAATATTCCACCAGGGAGCCACCCACTCATGCCTCCACTCACTGTAAGCCTTTGCGAAGAGCAGCATAAACTTCATCCAGCCGCTCAGGTTGGGGGGTTTTAGTGGGTGGCAGTTTGGTGGAGCCTGTGAACATCCTGCTTCCTTACAAGGCACGTTTTCTTTTTTGGATCAAACTGTGCACAGTGGAGGAAGAGGAAGAGGGAGAATTATCTTCTCTGATAAAGAGGTTTGGGATTTGTTCCAGCTGAAAGCACCTAGGTGACGGCGAAACGGGGCAGAAGGAACGCCACTCACCTGCTGAGCAGAGAAACACGATCACTGCATGCTTGGAGGGTTGAGTGTAGCTTTGCGGCTTTAACAAACCGAAGTACATGTCCTGCAATCACAGGAAAAGGTCACATTAGCAGGGAAAACACATCTGTCTGTATCTGACGTGGTTGTTTTGAGATTCTCTACGGATTCTGGTAATTACAGGGGTAAATGGAAGGAGGAAAATGGAGGACATGCACAGCATTTCACTTCCTCAGTTTGTCCAGGCCGCTTTGTTGAAAGTCTGAGATGGCGAGCAGCATGTCAGCAGCAACCACAGAGGCCACAGCTGACAGCAGCAGGGAGTACAGTCTGCTTATGCTTCTCTTCCCCTTCCTTCCTTTTCCCCTCCCTCTCCTCCACGTCCAGCACTGGAGTGCAGGAAGTTGACGCTGGCCGACGCTAGACAGGAAATTCTCCACTCAAGTTTGGCCTAAGAATAAGAAAACCATCCCTCCACTGAGCGCACGAGGCTAAAAAAAAGAAAAAGGTCAAAGCTTCAGCTCAGCAAGGAGCAGAAACTACAACAGGAGGAGTAATAATCTTCTCACAACAGAGATTAGAGAGTTAAAGCAAAGTAAATCTGTCCAGCAGGAGCTTGGATGGGACGGAAACCACAGCATCTGCTCGGCATTGCTGGGGAAAGTCTCACTGTGACAGATGGAGAAAGGCGCTCCACCTGTTGCAGAGGAAACTAGCGCTGCAGCTAACAATTATTTTATAATCAATTATCGTGCTGATTATTCTGACGATTAATTGACACATTCCGCAGACTTTTTTATTGAACTACTTAAGCTTGTTTTCTACAATATTAGAAATACCAATAAACCAAATTCATTTTTTAAGTAATAACATTTTATTGTCTAGAATGCGATAATAAAGCATTCCGCTAGTATTCGCTTCTCATTTGTAGCATTTTTCTGCTTGACTTAATATCTTACAACAGTGTAGAGACGATCTTTTTTGATTCATTGATTATTAATTGGATAGCAAAAGGTGCTTAATAGGAGATTTTTTTTTTACTGAATTTGAACCAAGTCAAGCTAAATCTGTCTCTTAAGGAGATCGGAGTAGAACAGTTATTTTATTTTTTACCTGTGTATCTTTTGTACAGTTTTGGCCAAATTACTGCTCTAATATGCTGCTCTTTCAGCAAATTGACTTTTTTTTAGCCTGTATACTGCAGTTATTGATTAATCGATTACTAAATTAGATGGCGATTATTTCAGTAATTCTATTCATCTCGATTAATCCGATGAATCGTTTCAGCGCGAAAGGAAATCCTCAGATTATAGCTTATATATGATCAAAGCATCATTGCTACATAATAAGATTAATCTTTTTTAGGACAACAGTGTGAATATGTCGACTGGAGGTATTGGTGGAGTTGATCAATTTTAGTTTCAACGTCTGCTGTGATAATCTGACAGAAATAATCCCGTTTATCTCTTCACATCCATGTATCTTAGACCCACGTCATGTCCTCCTCAGCAGGCGGCTCTTATATTAATAACTATGAGAGCTAATCGCTCAGTTTGCTCCCTGTTAGATGTGCTTTCATCCCTTTTTCCACATAGGGGTCATTAGCTGGATTAATCCTCTCTTTACGGAGCTGCACACAAAGAGGACACTGTTCACAAACACCTCACAAGACTGGAGTACATTTTTTTAAGAAAACAAAAAACAGAAAAGCTTTATTACAATCAGTGAAAGTACAAGTTCAGACAGCTGTTTCAGCTGACAAAAATCCCAGGAATTAATCCATACATTGTTGAGTGATCAACCCTCCACATTCGCTGTTTAATCTGTAAATTGTTCGTCTCAAACAACTTACAGATTTTTGTAAGTTTTGTTTTGTTTTCCTTGACTTGGAAAACAAAACAGAAAGAACATCCAGTGCCTCACAAGAAGAATTTAGTTTTATTTTCCCACATTTTGTCATGCAATGCAGGGCTGGCCAATTTGGACTGAAGGTTTTACCACAATACTTTGTGGTACTATTGTGTTAAAAGTGACAACAGGAACTACTTATTTTTTGTTTTTTATGTAACTATATAGCTGTGACTACATGAAACAGCAATCACAATTGAAAAACATAAAAATTACAATGTGCTTCCTTAGGAAACCAGTCACTTAAAAATGTGACATGAATCACTAAACTTCACGCAATTAATCATATTTTAAAATTTATCGATACTCTCATTGAACTAATCTACTTTGTTGTGGTGAATTAGCTTCTCTGATTTCATTTTTATATGTTTCTTTTTTTACAGTAACAGAAATTCAGCGTAGGTGTCTGCGTGCGTGTGTGACAGGATTTTAAATTTTTTTAATTTAGCTGTCTTTTACAAAAGGTCCAACCAAGGACAAAATCTGTGCACAAAACAGCGGTTGCTTTGTTTCTCATATTGTTTAACGTGCTGATCTTAAAAAGTACATTTGAACTGAACAAAATGGAAAAAACTGTAAAATTAACAATCCTGACAATTTGGACAGTTTGGGGGGGTTTTAAATATTATTAAATAGAATTTATTGTGTCAACAATAAATCAGAATTCGTATCACGATAAATGATATAATAAATAATGCCCACTCCTACAACAGCCACAAACTTTAATGTGTTTTACTCATATTTTTTGAGACAGCTCGAAACAACGTAGAGCATTATTCTGAAGGAAATCTTACCACAAAGCCTCAATTAAATCTAGTGGTGGCCTTTGACTGGGCCATTCTAATCCATCAATATATTTTGATCTAATCCATTCCAGTGTTTCTCTGATGGCATGTTTAGGGTCATTAATACTGTAAGTGTACAGCAGACTTTCCTGCTTCCTGACCAGCTTCCCTGAAGAAAAGCCTCCCCACATCATGATGCTGCCACCGCCATTCTCACTGGGGGCATGTTGTGTGATTTTTGCTACACACATAACTTTGAATAAGGGCTAAAGAAAGTATTTTACTCTCATCTGACCAGAGCACCTGCATCCAGAGTTGTAAAGTAAAACAGTAAAAGTACTTGGTTATTGTAAGTAGATTTCTCAGGTATCTGTACTTTACTTTCAGTATTTATCTTTCTAACAACTTTTTACTTCTCATATTTTCAGATATGGCTCATTACTTGTTGACAAGAGACAATGACGTGGAGTCAAATCACTATGCAGACAGAAAGTGCGTGATAGTGTCGGTAATTCTCCATTCAGTTGGATGCAACCAAAGCAAAGCAAAAGAAGGAGAGCACAACTGTGGCATGAGAAAAACAAGATTAATGGAGATTTTAACCTGAGTAACATCACAAACAAAAGACGAACACATTCAGAGATGCAAGACATTCCCCAGCTGTGGCGTTATTTTAAAAAATTCTGCCATGTTTTTGGCTCAAAAGACGATTGGTGACGAATGTGCTGTGTTTTGTGTTAGCTAATTTATCCTGATTGAGATTTGTTTGAAGAAAATCTCGACCGTATCAGTATTTTTAAAATCTTTACACCAGCACAGTGCATTCTACGAGGAAAAACAAAAGTATTTGGTATGACTCGAACTTTTTAAGTAAATTAAATTTGTCAAAAGTCATTTGGTATTCTCAAAGATCAAAATTACTTTTTACTTTTTGTTTTGAAGTACATTTCAAAACTTGTACTCCTTTACTTTTACTTGAGTAAAATAGTGCAACCTGTACTTTTGCTTTTACTACAGTATTTTTTCATACAAGTGTCTGTACTTCTAGAAAATGTGAGTACTTTTGACACCTCTGCCTCCGAAGACATGAACTTCATCTTATCTCGTCTTATTGTGACTCTAACCAGACCTGTGAGATGTTCAAAGCCTTAAAAGTCTCCCTAACTTTCTCCCTGACCCGTCTGCTGTCCTCCTTGGCCGGCCGTTGGTTCGCTCATGTTCACTAACAAAAACCTTCAATAAATAGCTGGATCTATACTCATGCTAAATTAAACACAGGTGGACTCCATTTACTAATTCGGTGACTCATGAAGGCAATTACTGCACTGAATTTTATTTATCGGTATACATTCTATTCCATCAGGTCAGTCACGTAAAATTAGTTCCAACTGCATTTTATCTAGGGGTGCGCCAATTTATTGTCGCTGATTTACTTAATTTTGGGAGACTGGTGATCGTTTGACACCGACATGTGAACCGGTTGATACTTACATGTGAATCTGATATTACCTACCTCAGTAACGGTCTAAAAATCGATCACTGTCCTCTTCTGTGAGAGAGGTTTGACTGATAAATGGTAAGACACCATGTCATGTCTTCACATTTGCAGTTAATAATAGTCACCCCACTGCTATAACTCGGCAATTTCCTTGCTATGTTTAGCAATATTTCAGATTTTTTTAAAAATCGTATTGGCCAAAATCGGAATTGGTAGGTCAGGCTTTTTAAAAGACCTATAATCGGTGATTAGCCAGAAAACGACAATCAGTGAGCCCCTCATTTTAACTGTGTAAAATTAACCACAATCTGATTATGTGTTTTAATACAATTACTATTTTCCGGTGAGTATGATTTGTGATTTTGGAAGCCTTGAAGGGAACCGTGTCTGCTCCACAGCTGCATTCACCCATACTTTGGTTCTGCTTCAGGAGGAGGAGGAGAAGGAGGAGGAAGGGGAGGAAAGGAAGGGGAAGTGGTGTTACAATAAAATGCAGCCACCTCTTTTCCAGATTACTGGATTATCTTTACCCGGCGGCAGCAGTAGGCCACTCACGGATAAACACACACCGCAGAGATCTTTCCCCCCGCTCTAACAGAGAGGGATGGAGCTCAAAGTTATGAGGCTCCTTCTCTCCACATCCACACTTTGTATTCCGTTCATATCCCTCCCCACAGCCGACCAGAGGGGCTCATCACAGGCCACAAAAGTCCCTTCCCGTCCCCACAAGGACCCCCATCAACTCCGAACGCATTTTAAACACCAAAACAGCCGAAGAAAAGACAAACAAAGCAGGAGAATAGCCGAACATAGCCTGCAGGGAGACTGTTATTATTTGGGAAACATCACAGCGAGACAACTTCTTCACGCCCGACGGACGGACTCATGTCCAGAGAAAACACTCAGGGTTCCTCCAGTGACCTTGGTGATAAAATACATGTTCAGCGTCCTACCTCTGTGTTAGTGTCCGACAGCCCGGAGGGTAGAGCCGGAGTCCCATTCTCAGCGAGATGCTGCTCTCACTTAGCAGAGGTTTACAGTTATTCTGGGCGCTGTCCTTCTCCCTGATTTCGCAGTTTTTTGTGCCCAAAGTCAAGCTAGATGCGCACACCCCAGGCTACTTCCGGTGGGCAGATTTCAGCATAAAAGCTCAGCAAGTTACGTTTAGTTACCTTCTTAAAATAATGATTTCAGCAAAAACATCTTTCCCGATTTATTGACAAAATTTGATTGAGGAAAAAAAAAACTTTTTGAAAAACATGTCCATTACTTCAGGAAGGTGATGTTTTTTAAAAAATGTGAATTAAATGGTTCAAAGCAGAAATGTCCAAACTTTTTGTCACATGGGTCAAAATAATCACCTCAAAAGTACTTAGGAATAAAAATAGTAATAATAATAATAATAATAATAATAAAGTAGTTTTTTTATTTATTTAATTATTTTTAAATATTTCAATTAAACAAAGAAGTTGGATTTTGTGTTGGGAATAGATGTTATAGTTGATCCAAATTTCCTTATTAAGCTAAAGGTGTTGGGGTTTCTTACATTCCTTTGCCCTGAATTGAAAAATAACGGAGAAAGATTTCACGTATTTTGAAGCAGATATGAAACATACTCTTCATTAAGGTTACCTTTTTGTATAAAAACATGTGTTATAGTATTAGTGTGATGTAATATTCTAATTTTAAATGTCATGTTTACATTAACTGTAAGCAGAAAATAATCATAACAGCTATAGGGATTTTCAAACATTCATCTGTGTGTATTTTATCTATGTAATGTTTCACTTAGTGGTAAAGTTGCTGAAATAAATTGAGTTTTCAATATTCAGTATTATTATTATTATTATTACTATTATTGCTTGTTCCAAAACATTTGATTTGTGAAAGACTTGTTTAAAGTTGCATCGGAGTTTTACCATTATTATTATTATTATTATTATTATTGGTATTATTTTGAAATCTGGCTCCCTCAACCGGAAATCGGGCCTGGCTCGTTGCTGTGACAACAAACATGTCCCTCAGCCTCAGTCACTGTTTTCTCCGTTGCTACCCCTTTTCAGTGCTGGCGACACCACAGAGAAAGCAGCGGAAACAAATAGCTATGACTATTCCGAGAAAGAGGAAGGACCAGGAGACGAAAGCTTTCCCAGAGCAGCGGTCACAATGAGCGGCCTGTACGGTTCGGTTCGGTTCCGACGGATAAATCTGAGCTGTCGATGCCCAGAGGGTTGCTGGTCCGAGTTGGACCCGCAGGCTGGGAATGAAGGGACGATGGGGGGCGAGCATCTGGCATTTTTTACTCATAAAATACAGCTGGCTCGCTGACAGTGTGGTGTTCTGCACCGCTGGGTGAATTATGTTGTTTCGACTAATTATTACAGTATCGGGGAATCAAGGCACAGAAATTAGGAGGAATAAACTTAATGTAACTGGGATTTAAAAAAAGAAGAATTGTGGATTCCCTTTGTAGAAGGTTAAAAATACACAGTATTGAGCTGCAAACTGCTTCCAAATTTTCCTAAAATCCATGCAGTGTTTTCCACATCTAGCTGAAAAGAATGTGCTGCGTACATACAATGTAGAAGTAAACATATTAACAGGAAAAACTTGGTTGAAAACATGTGAAAAAATACCGAAAATGTATAAAACCCTGCCCTATATCCTAACAGAGGAATGTATGCGTTAAAATAATACAAAAAGAAAAAAACTGACCACAAAATACTATCTGTAGTCAGCAAACCAGATATAACAGAAGTTTTATCATCACGTAGCCTAAAACCTTTGCTCTCCGTTAATGCAGTAATTCAGTTACAGTATTTTTCATTTTATTTGTTTTATTTATAGCTCTGGATCAATGTTCTGGATCAACTCCAGGTGGCTCTCAGAAACCACATGAAATCAAAATACCCTTGTCTGTTTATGGTCGCATTCTAAGTGTGTGCAAATGAAATTGAGCAACAGTTATTAAAAGTTTATGAATGCACATTTGGGGCCAAACAAAATGTGTCCCAAATTTCAGTCTTGTAGCTAAAATTGAACTATAAGAGTTTTATAATTGTATTTTAAAACAATTCCAAATTCTTATTACTTGAGTCGCATTTACTGTTGCTCCAAATGATCCAAAAACAAATCCACATACCTGAACTGGTGAATATTTATCACCCAGGCACAAAACTCTGAGCTGGTTTGAAGTTGGACCAACGCGGTAACATCGTACTAGTTAAGAAGTACAAAAAAAATCAACATGGTGAAGCTTATAAACGTTGTAATACGTCTTACATAAACAAACACCACTTTTAATTCGATCAGTTTAGAGTTCTTAAATATTATGTCAGTATTTAAGACGTAATCTTAGTTGTACGTCTCGAAAAATAAACATGCTAACACATCTTCCTACCGTTGATGACAGTGGCGGCCATTTTGAAATGCGAAGTCCGCCGCCTCACACGGTATAGCTGGGGCTAGTAGGAGCTACTGCCAGTGTTTCAGAGGGAAATCTGACTTAGGATGCCGTTCCAGTTGAGTTTTCTCGACTGGAAAGTCGGAATTTCCCAGTTCCGAGAACAACGGGAACGCATATTGTCGTGTAGCCTTCTCTCAGTTAGCTAACAGCCGGAGGGAACGGCGGCGGTGCTTTTTGCTGCCACTTCGACACTTTCGCAACTTTAAACCATCATAGCTCGACAAGGTTTTTGTAATAGGATAAACAATTAAATTAACAGCTTCATTCAATTAACAGAACTTACATAAACAAGCAAATCTTTAATTTGACCCGAGTTTACACACTTTTAATTAAAGTGTACTATTTGTAATTGTACACTGTTTTAAATATTAAATGGTATGACAGCTGCTCAGTGGTAGAGTCCATCTTCCTTCTCAGTCATTGCTGATGTCTTTCCATATTGGCATTATGTTAACATGTAGGCTTCAGACCAGCAAACTCCCAAAACAGATGCTTTTATGAAGGTGGTCACACTTGTTACTGATCACTTTATCAATAGTTTTTCATCAGCAGCACCTGGCTGCTACTTTCAGTAATATAAAACGGACTTGGATGGATTTCTATGTTTCTTACAAATAGATTTTATTTTTAAATCATTGTAAAATTTGTGGTATTTTCTACACTTGAGGTTTGACATCTACTTCAGTAGAAGCCTTCAGGTATTTATCTGGAAAACTAGAGTTTAGCTCCAGTTTTAGGACAATAAGCACATTTTCTACAGTAGGTATTTACTAAAAATTATAAGCAAGCTTGTTTTTTCGGAAGATTATGTAACATTTGCAGCCAGAGTTTTATTTAGCTGGACAAAGCAAAATGTTTCTTTAACAAAAGTTGCAAAATGCTGCAATAATTAGCTTACAGTAAAAATACTAGGATTTACTATCCCAGTAGAACAACCAGTTCATAAAAACAGATCTGCTTTTCCCCATTCTTGCAAATTAAAAGGAATAATAACTGAAAGGTAACTTCCATTTAAATCTAATCTGAAATGTCTGTACATTAAAAAAAAAAAAAAGTAAATAAATGTGTGTATCTGGTAGTGGAAATATTTGTAATTAGCCTCAATATGCTTTGCCCATGAGACACGTCACATTGAAGAAAGTTGCATATGACAAGTGAAAATCAAGCCAGTTATACTAATGAAAAGCAAGTTCAAGTTTATATATATATATTTATGTAAAAACTAACCTTTCCATAATTACCACTTTTTAGTAAAATATCACTTAAATTATTTGAAATATTTCTACAACTGCAGGCTTCAAATATGGAAATGGGTAAAATAAAAAGAATGGAAGGATGACAAGAGTCAGAGGAGGAAAATAAATGACAAGGAAACAAGATGAGAGCACAAGGAAAGGAGGAGCAAAGACAAGTAGGACAATGAAGAACAGAAGTTAAGAAAGAAAAGAATGGTGAAGGAAATAAGGAGGAAAGGGAAGCAGGACACAAGAGAACAGAGGACAAGACAAATAGAGGAACTGAAGTCAGATGAAGGGCAGAGGAAAAAACAGACAAGAATAGAAAGGACAAGGATGGAAGGACAGAAATGGAGGATTTGATGGAGAAAAGAAACAGAATAGGGATTAACATGTGGAAATACAATAACTTTTTTCTCATTTGTTTCTCCTTTATCCAGACCTGCAAAGTATTATTGAGTTAGTATATTTCCAGATGTCTTCAAACCAGGATGCAAGTCAAGTCCAGCTAAAACTCAAGCACATTTCTCCACTCATCTGTTGTATAATAAATAAAGAAAACAAAAATCAGGCTTTCCAATTTAATAAAATATATTTGCAAGCAAAATATGTTGACATTTTTCATTTTGTTGCTTTTTTCCCCCCACCCAGCCAATTTTAACAAAATGTGTCAAGTGAATTCTTGCTGCAACTGTACTAACATATCAGCAAAGCCAAACCAGTTCCTTTAAAAATATAGATCATTACAACTGCAGAAACGTAAAACAATCAGTCCCATGACTACTTTTATTGGTTGTACAGTCATACATCTGTTCTCAACTGCCAGTTATTAAAAGGTCATTCAAGCTGCTACGTAGCTTTGCCAATAGTACAAAAAGGAAAACATTAACCTAATGTGGAATGACTACACATGAGAGCAAAACTATTTAGTTTTTTTTTTTTTTTTTTTTTTATCTTTGCGCTCATCTGTGACAATGTTTAGTACATACACATCTTCTACAGGTATTACAGTAGCAGGAAAGGAGCATGAGATAAGCAGCCTATTAAGCTTTTAAAAACTAGAATATGATTTAAGAAAAAAAAAAAAAAAATTGTACTAACCACATAGGAAGAAAAAAAATATTCAAGATATTTCATGGTTTGTAATTTGAAGTGGCCGTAATCGGAGACAGTCGTTTGTTCGTACAATTACATTTTTCAATTTGGGCTTTAAATATTCAGGTTCTATTTACACACTCCATATCAGCCTAAAATGGCAAGAAATGTCCTACAAAAGGTTAAAAAGCTCATCCAGATATTTTTGAAGACAATTAATATGGATTAACACACACTATTTTTGTAAACCAAATCACCCATAGATAAACTGCAACAAACTACAGCCACCTCAAACTAAAATGTACTAAAATTTGTTTTTGGTTTGATAAATCCTTATTAACATTTTCTCCCCCACTTGTCCCAAGTCTTTATCGACACATTATTAAAAAGTACATTTTTAAATTACAACAGTGATGTTTTCTGTGCATGGTGCAAGGTTTTGTTATCCTAAATGCCAAGAATTAAAATAAAGATTTAACCAAAGGTCTCCTGGGCGTTTTTACAGATTCCACCTTCACATAAATCATCGGTCCATCATGCTGAGGATCATCTCGGGGGTCAGGTCTCCGTTGGGCGGGGCCTCGCTCATCTGCACCTCTGCTCCTTCTACCTGAGACAGCTCCTCCAAATGAATGGTCGACTTGACACCGCCAACCACCACCTCCTCCATGGCGCCCTCTTCCTGCTCTGCACCGACCTCCTTCTTTACAATGATGTCATCCACCTCCCCTGTCACCTCATCCTCCACACGGATGATGGCAGCAGCTG
Source organism: Poeciliopsis retropinna (assembly GCA_010277075.1). Lineage (NCBI taxonomy): Eukaryota > Metazoa > Chordata > Actinopteri > Cyprinodontiformes > Poeciliidae > Poeciliopsis > Poeciliopsis retropinna. Next base: position 14,477,299 of record VMRM01000006.1, on the reverse strand, counting down.
CAAAGGAACTTGGGTCAGAATCTGGTGCTACAGAGTAAAATGTCAGTGTGAGCTTCTTAAATATGAGAGAAACTTACGGTCAGGCTTGTTCTTTGGGGGGCGTCCACGTTTCCTCTTCACCGGGGGTTCAACTGGTGCAGGAATTGGGACAACTGGTTCGGCTTGTTCCACTTCGATCTCATTTAGCATTTCATCTTCCTCGTCTTCTACTTCATCCAGTTCTCCTTCTACATAAAAACAGGCCTGTTAAAACTTCCCACAGCTTCCCCAGATAGGTACATTTTAATTAGTTAGCTGAAGAGTTTCAAAGACTATTTTGAGATTTATAAAAAAAACAAAACAAAAAAAAATCTTAAAAAATGTCTGCTGCTTACAAACTAAAGTTCCTACATTTCTAAAAATGCATCTTTAAGAGAAAATGTGTACTTAACCTTATGTTTTGTATACAACAAAAGGAGGTTTGTGACAGTTATTTAGAATATTTTGATAATTTAATAAAAAGTTTAAATAAATGAGTTCTCCAACCACAGGGTCCTGGACTACTAATCAGTCATCTGTGATAGTTTTCCAGACACCATCAAGCAGTTTTACCTTGAAAAACCAGGCAGTGCTTCAGAAAGTATTAAGATACAGAGTAAAAAGAAATGAGCAGAAAGAGAAGCATGACATGGAACACAGTGTATGTTGTTGTGTTTGTAGTTGAGCTGTGAAATGTGCAGACCAAACACGTACGTAAGCTTAATCTTAAAATAAAGTTTAAAGTACCAGTGTTATCGTCGTCGTCGTCGTCATCATCATCATCATCGTCCCTTCTGCTCTGCATCTTTCTCTTTCTGCCACGCCGTCCCTTCTTAGGAGATGGATCTCCGTTTTCGTCTCCACCAGCTTCACCCATGCAGTTCTCCGCGTGACGCAGCATTGTGTTCTGTTGAACAGGCCAAACTGTAAGCCTCTGACAGCCAACGGATAAACTACAGCGGCTACACTGAAACCTCAGAGCGTTTTACCCTGCGAGTGAAGGTCTTGCTACACTTGCTGCAGACGAAGGCAGTGGGAACAAAGTTTGGATCATGGTAACGCTTGAAGTGCATATCCAGAAGTTGCTTCTGACGGAAAGTCTTCTCACACTGGCTACAGGCAAATGGCTTCTCCCCTGTGTGTGTACGCTTGTGCATAATCATGTGGCGCTCCTGCAGGACAACACACCAGCATCTTACAATTGGTATTTTTCATGTAAAGTCATAACTTCATGCAGCAGATGTTTGCATCCCACCTGTCTACAGCAGTAATCACACTGGTCGCACTTGAAACGTTTCTCGTTCTTATGAGTCTTCTGGTGTTGGATCAGAGCGTAGCGCTCGTGAAACACAGCATCGCAGTAACGACATTTCTTCCCCGTCTCGATAAATGAGTGCTGCTTCCGCAAGTGAACACCTACAGAAAAGGCAACCAGGTTATTATTATTAGAGAGGAAACACCACACAACCTAAAGTCGCTCAATCTGGAGAGAATCAATTCCAACCCTGTGTCTGATTTTGTTCCTACATCCTGACAGGACTTACCTAGATCACTCTTACGAGCAATCACTGTATCGCAGTGGGGGCAGTGGAACTTGGCCACGTTTTCTGTGTGTTTCTGCAGAATGTGCATCTTCATGGTGCCGCTCTGTGTGAAACGGGCGTGGCAGATGTAACACTCATACGGCTTCTCCCCTGAAATACAAAAGGAAGGAAAAATATTATGATACTTTGTGCAAAAACATGCAAACTGGTTAAAAACAACAGGCTAGGTGTGTTTTACCCGAATGTGTCCTCATGTGTCTTTTCAGCTTGTAGGTGTCTCTGCTGGCGTAGCTGCAAAGACTGCACTGGAACGGCCGCTCCCCAGTATGAGAGCGGATGTGCCGTTTCAACTTGCTCACCTAAAAAAACAAAGTTAAAATAATTGCTTCACAGTACAAGTAAATACATTTAAAAACTAAATGCGACACCCTTGAATAAACCGAAGTACCTCCACACTGGAGTAGTCGCACATTGAACACTTGAAGGGTTTCTCATGTGTGTGTTTGTAGCGACGATGACGCACCAACTCTCCACTGGTCACAAATGCCATGTCACAATCTGTGCATTTGTGTGGCCGGGTGCCTAAAATGTAAGAAAATGAGAATAAATTTCTCTGCATTAGTTTCAAACACTTGTATATTTATGCATGTAGTCAACAGTCAATTTGTCATTTGGTGTTTAATCCAGCTTAGACAGAAGCACTTGAATTACTGCTTCAGTAATTATTAATACTAGATGTTGTACCTGATATTAAAGTATAATTATTTTAATATCTTTGCCTCGTGCGTTTTACCTGTGTGTGTGTTCAGGTGGTTCCTCAGCAGCGTAACTGTTCTGAAGGCTCTGCCACACAGGTGACATTTGTGCGGTCGCTCGTCAGTGTGGCTCTTCATGTGTCTATCCAGATTAGAACGTCTTGGACAGGTGTAGCTACAGAGCTCACACTGGAAAGTTTTCTTCACACCTAAGAACAGACAAAAAAAAAAACCAAAGTAAGTAAAACTACAATATTGACAAAAAAATTTAAGGAGGAAACCAACACTCTGTGCAAGTGCTTAAAATGAAAATTGACCTTTTTTCTTGATCTTGGTGGGCTTTGGAGGCTTCATATTGCCCACAACCTTCTCCGCATTGACCTCTGACAGGAGCCCCTCCTGCTGTTCTTCCTCAAAGTCGTACACAGAAACATCCATGTCCCGATCTCCCTCTGCATACCGAAGTCGGCTCTTTTTGCCCTTTTTCCCTTTGCGGACAGCAGTGATGGGCTGGTAATCTGGATCCTTTGCCCATTCTGGGTCTTCTTGCTGAGGGGCAGCAGCTTCAGGTTCAACCACTTCATCATCTTCCTCTTCCTCCTCCTGTGCTGCTTGGAGCTCATCGTGGGCTGCTTGGAGCTCTTCCTGCTCTACAGTCTCCACCTCACCATTCGCTCCCACTTTTACAACCTAAACAAGCCATTAAAGATTTAGAGTATAGCATCAAAGCTGTTGAATAATAATCTCAACACCCTGGATTTAAAAGAAGGAGGAAATCATTTCTCACCTGGAAGCCCTCAGGCAAAGGAAGGGTGTGGCAGATAACTGGTTCTGCATCCTTGTTAGCTCCTGATGCCTCAACAAAAGTGGCCTGGAGCCCCTCTACAGTTGTTGTTGTGACCGGGACCTGCACCAGCTGAAGCTGACCGAGACCTAGCGCAGCACCGGCCTGCTCCTCCATATTCACCACCTGCAGAGAACAGCTCAGAGCTACAATTATGCAACTCACAATATGTCCAGTTACTTATAACCCACTTTAGTCACCTGTACACACCTGAAGTGTGATGATCTGACCCTCGTCTCCCCCGGTAACCGTCACCGTGCCGCCTCCCTCCAACACTTCTGTTTTCATCTGTAGCAGCGTGGGATCCAGCGCGTCCATCACCATCATGTTCATGTCACCGGCCACTTCTCCCTGCGCCGCTTGCATCAGAGCTTCTCCGCCCTCTGGTAGGACCTTTCCATCAGCGGCCATGGCAGCGGCCTGAGCCGATTCCATGGAAATGACCTCGCCCTCCATGGCAATGGGCTAACCAACACTCTGCAAAGAAAGAGTTGTAATGGTTAGGAATAAGGAAACAATCACTATCCAGTAGAGGTGCTGTTCAAGTCTCCTCTTTGCCAATTCAAATCCCGATGTCATAACTATACCACTTCTCAGAGGGATGCACAGACATGAAAAATTTGGCAGATACCGATATTTTATATTAATATCGATGTTACGGCCAATAACCAATATTTAACAATATTGTAAATAATCTAGACAGGCCTGATTCAGATGTCTGAAATTAATTGCACGCCGTATGATGTAGGGCAGTAATTAAGTTAATCAGACATCAGGGTATCCAATGATGGCAGCAATGTTGCTTTGAATAACATAATTAAAAACTGGTGCATATAGGATGCCAGCCACGCAAAGACACATTTACATGCTTAATATTTGTGCATGAGGTGGGAACGTTAGCAGTTGCAGACCTGAGTTTAGCATCCAATTCAGCTGAAACTAAAAGAGTTGTAGGCATAAACCAGTTAACACTTCAAGTGGCACAAATATTTAAACTCGATTTGTGAGCTTGTCACTTCAGTGCTTAAAAATAAGGTGTAGAAAACTGTGTTTGCACATTTCTTAAGAACAGATAAAAATAGCAAGTGTGTCTGCCTGTAACAAAATTGTGCTGAACTCAAGAGTGCCATCATTTCCAGCTTCAAAAATCAGGCACAGCAAAGTTTATGGGCTTCAGCTTCATCTACCAGACCTTGTTTGTAATCTAATAAAGATTTAAAATCATCTCAATTGTCAGAATGAGAATTGGTCAAGGTAAATCAAGAATAAGTTTCTGTGTTACAGTGAACCATTTCTAACAAAAAACATTTAAATGTGATGCACTCATTTTATATTCTTAATATTTAGAAACAAGAAGGCTAAACAATTAAAAACAAAAGATATAACCATGGAATGGGCATTTATACTAAAAACTATAACTTTCATCAACTTTTCCAAGTTTATTCTACAGGAAAAAAATATTGAACACAATGCAGCTCAATTTATTAACAGTAAACTATTGCAAGCAGGCACAGAAGTAGGCCACTTGCAATAACTTTAATTTTAAGTCTACATCGCCCACATCTACACAACCCTAGATAAATTACAAGGCTTTTTGCCCTTTGATCAGGCTGAAATACTCAGAAGGACTTTCAACAAATCAATGTTGAGACAACATAATAAACTCCACCACACCAGAAAATAAAATAAAAGCATCTTCACAGTCGCTGTTTTGTTGTTTTACCAGCTCAGAAAAAAAATAAAATAAAACTTATCAGTGCAAATCAACTATTAATAGATTTTGCATTTAAAAAGTATTTTACTTCACGTGGTTGGCTCTTTCCCGCTGTAGTTTCAGCAGCACAACTGGCTGAGTATGAACGCGTCTTAAAAATAATCGAAGTAGTCTAACTTGGAGCGCGCAAAACCAAGAATAATGGAGGTCATGTCGGAGTGCAAGTTAAACTGAGTTATACTAGACAAGATTACAGTAATTCAGATTAAAATGTGTTCATAAAGTGCAGTTTCAAAGAAACCGCGAACCCGACGGTTTAACTGGGAGGTGGGGGGGAAACGGCCATCGACAGAGTCAGTTCACGTCTTCCTGCGGTGATAATGAGACACTGATGGGGTTTGACTGTTTGCCGATCACAATCAGTCGATCCCCCCCCCCAACCACTCAAATATCCGTTTTTTAAAAAAAAACAACAAAAAAAAAAACAAGTTGTCCATCTTCCGATCGCTTTTATTTGATCTGAAATAATTTACAAGTTGGGTTTCGAGACGAGAACTTGGCGAAGCTTCGCTGTGTTTAAGTGGGGAAGCGCGACAACGTCTGAAAACAGGAAACAAAGGGCACGATAAGATGGACGTCAGGCCTGAAAAGACTTAAATCAGAAATACCGACAAATACGTCCATCCCCACGTAAATACACAATTATCTCGTCTGGAAGCCTCAAACATACTTGACAGATTCACCTAGTGGGGGTTTATAGAGGCATTTAGTGTATTTTGGATAACGATAGAGGGAGACAAACACCCCCCGCCAGCCGCCTGGACGGTAAGCCCTACCGTGACACCTAGAGGCCGTCGACGGCTCCTACAAAAACCTCTCCTTGTTTGGAGGGAAAATGATACTTTCACTTACTACAGGCTGGTTCTTTTCCCCGTTGTAGTCACTTCGAACCTCAGTGCCGGTGATTGCGCCTCTCAATCCTGCAGCAGACGGTGGCGTGTGCTCTGCGCCGAGCTCTTAATTTTCTCCCGCTTTGGAGGAGTAGGCCTAACACAAAATGGCGGCCCATTAGAAGCAGCGCGCATGCGCGCTCACAGCGGCCCGAGGGAGGAGAGGGGAGTGGCTCCACCGCAGCTGTGCATTATGGGCGCCAGATTTGAAATGAGACGTGGGCGTGGCAACTCTTATAATCAACAGAAGCTGGAGGTGGGGGGAAACGAAAAGCGCCAACATGTGCAGATCAGTTCTGGGGTAAATAAACTTGCCCCAGACAAGTACTCAAAGCTTAGTCAAAAACAGGGATTCGGATTGGAGTAGTACATAAGTTTAACCACAAGAGGGCAGTGTGAGGTTTGTTAGGATTAATTTCAAATATATGGAACCACGCAAGTAACAAAAGGTAAAACAAAAGTGTTTTAGGAAACTGTTTTCTGTGCACTGCCGTATGTAAACAAGTTTATGCAGGGGTTGCCCATGTTTTCCTTGGGAAAGAGGTTTTAATGTCAGTTTGATTTTACATTTACGTTAATGTCCAGCACATGTTGCACTGTGTTTTTAGTGCAAGCACAGATAGATGGGATCAGCACGATATGGGATGTGAATTAAGGCTATACTGCACATTATTTAGGAAAAGAACAGGATTCCTTAATTTCAGTTCTAATCACACTTGTTTATCTGGATGTTTGGTTTGGGGGTTTTCTAAGCAAGTTTCTTATTTAAAAAAAAAAAAAAAGTAAAAATAATAAAACACAATGAGGTAGCAAAATTCCAGTGGTTACTTGTAACTAAACGTTATATCTTCAACAAGCCGAAGGGCAATAGACAACAACCAGAATGATGTTATTAATATTTATTGTTGCATACATGAGAGGATTCCCTGCTAGCTTTATCCATTAGTTGTCAACCCTTCACGGGGATCACACCAAACAAGATGTAGAAATTCAGGGAAGAGCTCCAAAACAAACCAAATAAAGGAAGAGTTGTTAGCCCGCCTTCACAATTACTACAAAAAGAAAACAATCCTAACTGGGCGGACTAATAAAAAAACCCCCAAAAAAACAAAACAACAAACGCTAAAAGGACAGCAGGAGGCAGTGCAAGAACTGTAAAACAAAAACGCAAAAATTACTAAATGCTTATTAAATCATTTTAATCAAATCAATCTCAAACACATAAAAAAAAAAACTGCCTACCTGCATTGCACAAATCAACACTCAGATTAAACCTTGGTGTAGATGATCTGGTGCAACCCTGCCAATTAAAAACAATATAAAAACATGCAATTCATTCTAATTAAAAGAAATCAATGTATAAAACCTACCTGCGGCATCGATCAACCATGCCCAGGCAATGCCACCACCCCAAACACCATCAACAATGCAGTCCTGTATAAAAACACATCAGCACCACTTACTTAAGATAATCACTTTAAAACAGATTTTCCCCAAATCTGTTTTAAAGTGAATTATGTTTTATATTTTCTATATATATATAGAAAAACAGCGTGGACCCAACACACAGCTGGTCTGACACACAGGAAATTGATACCTGGCCGCCACCCATCCAGCTTCCCTTTTATGGAGGCTCAGGCTGTGGAGAGTGCGACACCTAATGGTGCCACCTATATTATATGTATATAATATATGTGTGCACTGTGCCAGTTTATCTGTGCCAATTTCCTTCATTTTGGGAGATTGGTGGTCAGCCTATTTTTATATGTGAAGCTAATCTGATCCACTGATCTTATATCTCAGTAAAGGTCTAAAATGTCAACCACTGTCCTCTGCTCTCCTGTGAGAAAGGTTTGACTGATAGGCCATCCCACCACATCATGTCTGCATGTTTGCAATCAACGACGGTTACCCCAGTATTGCTTAGTCAGCAACTTTCTTACTATATTTAACAACATTTCAGACAAAAAAAAATGGTATGGGCTAAACTTGGGATTAGGAGGTCAGGCTTTTAAAAAGATTGGTAATCGGCGATTGGTCAGAAAGCTGCAGATAAAAATTAACAAATGAGAATATAGAAAATATAAAACATAATTCTTTTTTTATATTTTATAAACAATTTTGGGACCTGTGTGCACTTTAAACAGAATAGTTTTATTTGAATTCTCTCTACGTCAGTGAACTCAAACAACAATATGTCACTTTTTGTTTAACCAAATTATGTCCGTATACAAATCTTACACTACCATTTACCAAACTGATAGCGTTAACTTCATTCATGTTTATACGCATCTCTCTAAAACTATTTGCAAGGGAAAGGTGAACATCTGTGCTCTGTAATATTAGACACATTTAGAACAGAAAGAGAAACTCAGGCTTCTCTGCAGTCTGTACCAAATTACCTAAAAATAAAATGATACTCATGAAACATCCTTTGTTCAAGGTTTTAAGATCCGTTCTACTTTTTGTAAGTCGTCAGAAATATCAGAAGGAAAATAAGTAAAAAAATGAAGCTAATCTTTTTAACTGCACATCCTGAAGAACAATTTTACTCCATCACAGTTTTCAGACATAGTCTCACAACTATATTTTCTGACTATAGGGCAGACCTAGTAAACAGTGTGGTGACTGTAAACATGTTGCTACAAAAAAAAATCTGATTAACAAATGAATCAGTCCCTGGTCACCTTTTAATACAAAGCTGTGAAATAAATTGCTTTTAATAAATTCTCACTGAAGTCATCAAGTTGAAGCTTATAGATACAGATTGCAATGATATATTCATTTTGTATCTCTATGATTTGGACTTCTCATTTTTTACATTTTATCAATTTATTTTTATGGGTTTGTGTTATTGATACATTTTGATTTCCTGATTTATTTACTGTTTGAGTTATTATTTAAATTACATTCTCAAAGTCAAACAGACGTGCAGGCAGTGCTGTATTTCCTTGAAAACAAATTTCCCTAAGGCACATTTTTTTAAGTAAATGTACAAGGTTACATTTAAAAATGTTCATTCCTCTTTCTACCCCTGAGAATATTCAGTCAGCAGGAGTTCTGCCTGCTCATTAGTTGAAAGTACAGTCTCATCTGGTCTTTTTATTAGATTCAATCTTCGGGGATTACAAGTACAGACAGGCTCTAATCAACATTAAACGTATTTAAGCTTCAGAAAACAATAACCCAAACTTGCCTCCAGGTTACAATAACCAATGGTGCAGGTTTATTATACCTGAAGCTTCGCGCTGAAATAGGTGATGGCATATTACAGCATGTGGAAAACGTTTCATGTGGGGTTCTTTAAATGAAAACAAGTTATTATTTCTGGGCTGAAAAGGGACTTTAAGCTGAAAAGAAACAGTCCCTGTGACATTCCCCTCATTTGTGTAAATAATTGCAGAAGCAAATAGCAAAGAAATGCGATCCACATATAGAAATGATCCAGAAGAATATCCTGAATGTCTAAATATCTCTCCTGGTTTGAATATCAAATGTTCAGCAGCCATGCAAGCAACAAAATTCCCGTGAAGCCCAGGATGCAAGCCGCCAGAGAAATAGGCACTGGGATTAAAATATGTAGAAACTGGTGCTTGTGGGCGTGTGTCGTGTTTTATGGCTCCTGAACAAGTTGTGCAACTCGCTGTTTTACACCTCACAACCTATTTATCGCAGGTTCCTTCAGTGGTAAAGGACCCAAGAAATGCCTGGTCAGCCTGTCAATTACTGCTTCAAAGCATCTTTTGCGCATATAAAATAAATTATTAATTTGTTACATAAGCAATAGCAGAACATGCAGTCTATTCAGAGGCTTCCTGCTTAAAGTGATGGTTAGGGTGCAGATGCACAGTGCTAGGGATGCATTGAAGAAGCAGGTGTCAGAGTGGCGACTTTTCTGTGTGTGTCACAGCCTCTCCTTGTCGTATCACCATCTTTTCCTCCTGGTTTTTCCTCTCGCAGAGGGGAGGGGGGGGGGGCGGTGGCAGAGAAAGGCGAGGTTCTGTTGTCAGATCTGTCAGTCGAGCCAGCCTGGTCCCTCCCACCACTGTGGAGGCATTACATACTGCTGGTGCTCTTAGCAACCGTGCCTCAGCAACAGAGCCGCGGCAGCAGCGTGCCGTGTCTCCCCAATGGAGCTGCCATTGGGCGGACCAGCTCTCAGGCACTACACCCAGAGCAGACCGAGACCCCACCGGCAAAAACTGAACTACCGTCCCAGCAGACCGCAGGTAATGTGTGTGAGGATCAGATGGGTTTGGGATAAAATGGTTGGTGTGTGTGAGAGAGAGAGGGGAGAAAAATGGAAGGGAGGGAGAGGATGGAAGAGGGTATAGAGGGGAGAGGCAGGGGGAAGGGAAGGGTGGAGAAGATGCCTGGTCCCTGCTTGAATTAGGCAGTCCCTTTGTACCGGTCACTTGCTCTTTGAAAAACCCACTCTCTTTTCTCTGTGTGCATATGAGATGGTGATGAGGGCGAGTGGGAATTTGGTCTCAGCGTATTCCCCGGCTCTTCCTGCAAAAAAGGAAACCGTACAAAAAAAGGCTTGAGGCATTTTTAATCTGTAAATGTTTCTAAATGCTGAGTGAGTGCATCTATTCCCCATTGAGCTGGTCATGTTGTCACAGAGCTTCAGCGGCTTGTAGACATGCAGTCACTCCCATGGAGACAAAATTCACCCAATCCTCCTGGCAGAAGAACGCGTAACGGTGACTTCTGCTAAATTCGTGTTCTGCAGCCAACCTCTTGACTTTCATCTCCACTTGTGGGCGCAGATGTTGACATGATCAGCGTAATGCAACTCTGCATAGCTGCAATTTTGATATCGCGTTTCCTTTATTGGCAAAATGAATTATGCTGCGCTCGTTCTGGATGTAAAACCCGGCGATGCTCGATCACCGTACGTTACTGAGCAACTGGCTCTCAGGAGGCCTGGTTCCATCTGAAATGGATGAGAAAATCAAACCAAAAAAAATAAAAAATGTGCATTGAGGCAGGAAGAACAGCCCTGCCAGAGTGTGTGGGTTTTCAGAGGTGATTGTTATGTAATGTAAAGTTATATGTGATACAGTTTGTGAGTGCTGGGATCTGCTTATTTATGTGTGGTAATTAGGAGACGATAATTGAGAGCGAAAATGAAGTTCTTGAGCACATGGGGCGAGTGGATGAAGGCGTGGAGGAGTTCTTTACAAAGAAAGTACTTCCCACTGATACGCTGTGAGTATTGCTCAGCAGCTAAATAATCTAGTGTGAATAAAAGCAGCGAGAGTTGAAATGTAGGGTTCTTTGTGTAGGACCAAGCAGGATGAGGAAACTGTCACAGAGCAAGACGTGGCTCCTGCCAGCGCTGTTGCTCCCTGTCCTCCACCGACGAAAACTCTCAGGAGGAAACTGGGAGATTTCTTCACCATCAAGAGGAAGCGAGGTCTGAAGTCAGAGCAGAGCCAGGAGGGTCGCCCCAAAAAAGCCTCCATCGCCGATTTCATCCGACCTCTTAGGGAGGTCGCCAGGTCAGAGAAAGACAAGGAGAAGGAGCGAGTGAAGGAGCACGACAAGGAGAGTGAAAAGGATAAAGTGAAAGCTCATCCCAGTGCTGTTACTGGAGAGGCAGCTGTTCAGGAGACGGAGGTTACCGGTGACGCGCTGCTGAGGGGCGAGGCAGCGCCTCCCCGCCGAGCTCTCAGAGAGGGGAAATCCCAGTCTCTCATTCTGCTGTCTGGATCAGCGGCTGCAGGAGCTACCAATGCCAGAAACACAGCAAAGGTGAACATCACTGCAGTTCAACTCTTCTACTTTTGTAGTAAAACCATCTGAATGTCACTCATGTTCTGCTGGTTTCAGAAACAGTTTGAAGGCCAGCACAGCTTTGAGCAGAAACTCCATCTTATGCTTCAACGCATTGGGGTTTCCAAGCCTCCACCGGGAGATACACAGGTGTGTAAATGTGCATGCCTCAGTTACTTGGCATATAATAAGGAATTATGAGTATCAGAGTTAAATTATTTGTGTTACTATTGTAGAATCAAGAAGGAGAAATGAAAAAGGCTGAATCTGAAGGTATGTATAATCATCTATGGCATTTTTTTAATTCTTTCATCCTGATTGTTAATAAAGCTGAAATGACCTTTAAGTCAATTCTGCCAAAACTATATTTTTAATACATAAACAGTATTGTAAAAACATTCATATTTCACAGATTTTTTCAGTTTTGCTTTTTTTTTGTCAAACTTAAATGTTTCAGATCATCAAACACATTTTAATATCAACCAAAGATAACCACACCCAGGCCTGATCACTGCACGACCCACAGAGTCGAGAAATCACTTCAAAAGAACCTGCCTGACAACACGAAGTAGGCTAAGAGAGCTCAAAACACAACACACGATTCCTCAATAATTCACAGAAATTCAAGAACAGATGAAAACCAAATCATGAGGGCGGTGAGCACATCAAACACTCATCCAGAAGGTCAGAAAATGATCCATCACAACATCCAAGCACTGCAGGCCTTACCTGCTTCAGGTAAAGTCAGTGTTCCTGATTCAACAATCAGAAAGAGACTGGGAACAATCGTATCCACGTGAGAGCAACAATGCCGTATGAAAAACATCCTCAAGACATAAAGACATGTTGGAAATATTCACTGAACTGATGAGACAAAAGGGAAACATTTTGGAAACTAGCACCGCAATTTAAAAAATGAACATAGTGAAGGCAATATAATGGTCTTTGGCGACTTCACTGCTTCCGGACCTGAACACGTTGCCGTAATTTATGGATATTCTCCCAAAAGAATATCCTGAAGGTGAATCTCCAACCATGAGTGTCTGACATTAAACTTAAGCACACTTGGATCCCTGCAGTTTGGTTGAATTTAAACAACTCTAAGAGGAAGAGTGGGACAGAAAGACTGTAAAAGACTCTTTAACAGTTTTAGCAAACACTTGATCCCACTTGTAGCTGCCAGGAATGGCACAGCCATTAGAGTTGAGAGTATTTTCTTTTTTTACATTGGGGCATGTTGGTTAGTGATCTGAAACATTCAAGTGTAAAAAACAATAACAGAGGAAATCTGCAAGGCAACAATCGTTGTCTTACAGAATTGTATTTCTAAGACGTTTGTTCTTTCCTGAAGGAGCTGTTACTGAAATGTATCCTTGTCTTCTGCCCTCTCGTGGAAGGCCTAATAATAAATAACAACTTGCACCTTAGAAGAAGAAAAGCCCTTGATTTGAAACGGTTTTAGCAAAGATAACCTTAAAACCTGAACTGAACATTTAAAAAATTAGCTTTTATGACAAAAAAAAATGGCTTAATCATAAATGAATTATAGAAAACAGATAGTGAAAAGACTTGTATTAACTGGACTGCTCCAGTTGATGAGCTGGCTCCCAAAGGGATTCGTACTGGCCCTTTGCGCCGCCCCCTCCTCCCTAACATATGAAACTCCTCATATTAGCAGGGTATTAGGATGTGGGACAATGGGCGTTGCAGGCATGGGTGGGGCACTATGCAGCACTTTGCACCCAGATCCCAATTTTAATGAACCTTAGACATGAACACTACACTTCATATTACAGGGACATATTTGGATCAAGACCCTCTTACATGCTTTAGGTGGGGTGATGCTTGAGTTGAAGCTTGATCAAACCCAGAAACTGGACTGCCACTGGGTGGCCTATGGTTTCTGGGTATGTGTCTGGCTGCCAATGGGTGGTGGTGACTGTGTGGGGTTCTGGTGGGTGTCCATCTCTCTTGACCTCCCAGAGGATAACCCACCAGGTGGAGGAGTAATGTGCCCTCTCCACCTCGTCCTTCTGAGTCCCAGCTCTTCCAGTGGGCTGGGTGATGGGTGGCAGGCCTTCAAGCGTTCTTACCACACACCACTGTTCACCTCAAGGTGACAAAGTAGTTCATACACCTAAGCAACACAAATGCTACCATTTACACACACCAACATGCATCCATCGATCTACTATCTGGTGTGGTGCCTATCTCCAGCAGTCAATGGGTGAGAGACGGGGTACACTCTGGACATGTCATCAGGGCAACACAGAGACAGACAGGACAAGCAACCATGCATGCACAGACCCACACCTTAGGACAATTTAGACAGACTAATTAGCCTAACAGTCATGTTTGTGGACTGTGGGAGGAAGCTAGAGAGAATCCACACATCTTGCTGCAAGGCAACAGCGCTATCAACTGCACCACTCTGCACCGACACACATATAATCCAAATGGTTGAAGGTCATACAAACACTGGTTATAAATACATCAACGTAGAGTGCCTACTTCGATGCTGGATGCATTCTGGCTATCATAAAGCCAATCATGCAATTAGGATACCATCTTCAGATATACTTTTTGTAGAGCAAATCTGGCCTGTCAGTACCCTTAAGATCCTTCTCTGCATCAGCATATCTGGCTCAAATATTAGTTCATTAGCAGAGCTCTGTAGAGCCTTGACTTTATGGTAGAGAGGCAGGTTAACATTTTAATTAAAGTGTGTCAGACAAGAGACACATCTAAAAGTTGCAGGACTCCAGCCCCCGAGGAATGTAGTTTGAGACCACTGCAATATCGGATACCCATTCAACACCATAGTCTTGATGGTCTTGGGAAGTGGGATGATGGACCTTGCAAGCCCAACCAATATCTCCAACACCCTAATTGCAACCCCCATTTTAATCCTCTTGCGACATTTCACAGTAGCTCGACATAGATGCAAACACTAGATGCAAACACTTGCATGGACCCCTGTCCATCTTGCCTTTGTGCCTTCGCCAGTTCAGCAGACAATGGTGGTGCGGGATTGGCCTTATGGGCTCTGGCATTATTGCAGGGGAGTGTACAACTGGGTTGGGATGTTGGGTGACCTCTGTTGATTGTATGGCTATTTTGGGGTCTTTAGCAGCCAAACCCACCTTACCCATGGTTCTACATGGCTCAAAGTGTTTTGGGTTTGGATTTCTACTTTGCCTCTATTCTAGATGATAAATCACATCATCCAGGTCAAAAATGAACACACACACCTACTCTACCTGCACACACTCACACACAAATGGTCAAAGGTCAGTTTATCTAAAATGCTGAGAGTGAAATTGTGGAGAAAAAATTTACTTCTTCAGGTTTTCAGGTATATTTTGTGAATAATTACATGGGCTATTTTTTATTGTGGATTTCTGTCATATTCATATCCTTCTGGTTGGGAAAAATGTAGCAAGTTTATGATCATGAAATGGCTAGTGCACTTGTTATGATACTGAAATAAAACATAAATCTAAAATAGTGTATGTCATTACTATCTTTTATAGCAAAGAGTAAAGGAATCAAAATCTGCTTCAGTCTGAAATGTGGTGCTTAATTTGTCCTTTAAAATAACATTAAAGTCTGTGCGCTTCAGGTACCATCATTGATAATAAACCTGAGCCATCCTCTACTTTCTCAAAACCTCGCACTATGTCTGCATCTTCAGGTAAACCACAATTAGTCATTTTCAGCCTCTTTCCCAATCTGCTACGGTCAGCTAAGTGATTTTCTCCTTCCTTTTTCTCTCCAGACACCCGGCATCAAATTCGGGCGAGTCTGTCGGCACACGAGGCAGCTGGTAAGCCCGCTCTGCTTCCAAAGCCAGTAATCAAACCAGCTCCGCCTCCTGCAACATCAGGCCGCAATACGCCAGAGAACGAGCTAGCACAGATTCAGGAAGCAGAGACAAACACGCCCATTAAGCCCAGTCTGGCCGCTTCTCCGTCTGCTCCTGCTACCACCTCTTATTCTGTACCGACAATCTCTAATTCAGTCCCTGACTCAGCCAGTGTCACAGTTTCCTCCTCAAGTACTGACACAGAGATATGCACTGACTCTGCTGCAGCAACTACAACACCTACCAGCATTACAGCCAGTGACAGAAAAGTCTCAGTCCCTAAATCTAGTTCTCCTGTCACTGAAGCACCCACCTCCACAATTACTAGCATCTCTACCCCATCTGAGCCCCCTGGCACAACCTCAGTTACACCCACCACCTCAGAGTCCTCAACCCCAAGTCCTTCAGTCACTTCCACCTCGAAAACAGAAACTACTTCTTCCATCCCCACCTTGGAAACTGGTTCAGCTCCCTGCCAGCAGAGCCCAATTTCTAAAGCAACAACAAATCTACCAACTGAGGCAACTTCCCTGGAGCCAAACAGTGCTCTCTCAGCTGCTGGAGGTGATGTTTCTGTCAGCACTGCAGCTTCTTCTTCCTCCACCAGCGTGTCAGATTCAGGCCTACATACTCCATCCAGTACCTCTGTAGCTATGTGTCATCCTCCTAATTCTGGTGCAGTTACAACCGCAGACACACGCGGTGTTCCCGTTACTTCATCCTCCCCTGTGACCTCTGCCCCCCTCCCTCCCACAGCTGATGAAACCCTCAGCCCACCATCCAGCGACCACATGGACTCTGCCTCCTCTCCTGCCATCGTCCAGTCAGACCCTCCCATTTCTGCTCCCTCCACTTCTTCCAGTGACACGAACCCCACAGACACCGCCTCCACTGCTACCAGTTTAAACCGCGCAGACACCACTTCCACCAGCAGCTCGGCGGGCGCTGCTGCAATTAGCTCCCCGCACATAACTGGGTCAGACCTAGTCTTCACGATTCCCCCGGACGGAGAGTTAAGTGCCACTCCTTGCCGCTTCAGCAGCCCAGCGCCCCCTGATGGTGAGCCAGGCCAGGATAAAGATTTACAGACGCTGCATGAGGAAAGGGCCGGAGGAGAAGAACCAGGAAAACCCACAACAACAGACACCGGTAAGATTTTATTTTAGTACATGTGTAATTCAGCGCCTTGCAGATGTATTCCCACTGTGTTGTTTTCAGACTACCTTCAATAACTTCAGTTTATTTTACTGAGATTATGTGAAAAGTAGTCGATAATTTAAATGCTGAAGGAAATGATCACATGGTTTTTACTTAAAAAAAAAAAAAAAAGAAATCTGAAAAGTTTGATGTGAGCGGTATTCAACCTCCTTTGAATAAACACAATCCAGTTCTCTTAATTAACTTTCAAAATCACTTCAGTTCCTTTCAATACACCAGATTCAAATAGAGTCAATTCAAAACAAAAGGGATCTTAAAATAGATATATGATGCAAAATTCACATTTTGCATGTTTTTGTTTCCAAAACGTCTTACTCTAAAAACACCCAGACATTTTTTGGCAACAAATAAATGTTTAGTTCAAACACCACTTGATTGTGAAGTCGCAATCAATTACCTAGCAGCTCAAGCAGAGCTCCAGCATTAGTCAGCTAGTTTTACAATAGAAGTGTTTTGTTGTTGGCTTACCATTCAAAAACCACTCGCTTCATTCTTGCTGGTTGTTCAGGAGGCTCCACTTATGCTTTTCAACAATGTATCTTGTATAATTGTGCATCTGTTTGTAGCCATTTTTAGGTGCGAATGTAAGCATTGAGTTTGGGGGCGTTGCCAGTAGCAGCTTATTAGGATTTAAAGTGACAGGAGGCCCTAAAATAGCTCAATCTGAAATAAGCTTAAATAGGCAGAACGGACCAGACAGAAATACAAGAATGATTTTTGTGCAAAAAAAAATGTGATAAACATGTTTTGTAAGCATAATATGTCATGTATAAGTTTTTTAAAAAATCTATTTCCTGCCAGGTATACAGTCATCTTATTAGTAAATGGAGACCACCTGCCTTTAATTAGCTCTAAGTACAGATGTATTTCTATGAAGGCATCAGAGGTTTATAGATCGTTGGCGAAAAAAGCATTAAGAAGACCAGAGACCAGCAATATGCAAAAATGTGAACCACTTCAAGGGGCATAAATACTTTTGTGAGAACCATTCACATGGTTCCACGTAATGTAGTTGTTTGTGTAATTGAATGTTTTTGTCTTTTAGCAGTGGATAAGCCTTCTGAGGAGGTCAAACAGAGCAAATCAGGTGATGTTGTTGAGAAGAAGGAAGATGTTCACGGTGAGAAGAATAGCAAAAGTGACAGTGTCAAACTACTGGTTGACAACGGTGATGTAACAAGAAAAGAAGTGCAGGAAGGAAGTGTGAGAGCTGAGAAGAATGCCCTCTCTGAACCCGACCTGGGTGCAGAGGGTGAGAGGAGCAGAGACGACAAAGTCAATGAGGCTCAAGAGCAAGAGGAAACAATGTCAGCAGGTGATAAGTGAAAAATAACGAAGCCGCTGAGCACGGGACCAACAACTGTGACAGACAGGAGAGTCCACAGTAAAGGCTATGAGGGGTAAGGAAGGCTGGGGGAGAGATTATCAATGGCACTTCCGACAGGGACCACCACATTACTGCAGCACACCACTAAGAGTGGGCCACTGGACCAAAGAACTGAGATCCTCTTGGTGTGATGTAATCAACAAATCCAGCAGTGTCTTTGTCCTTTTTTTAACTTCTGTTGAGATTTTGCATTGCACGTATGATTATGTACTATAAGAAAACTATTGTGGTAAAATACATGATGTTTACAAAAGATGGAAAAGAGACATAGCTATGACTATTAAATGGATTATTCAGTTCACTGAGTCATTCTTTAAGCTTTTTTAAAATTGTTTTTGTATTTCCCTGAAACATCATCCATCCATTATTGCACCTTGGACAGATCACCGGTCCATCACAGGGCAAGACAGACACACACACACCCCCACACACACACACACACACACACACACACACACACACACACACACACACTTAATCACAATTTAGATGAACCAGTTAGCTGCAGCTGTCAAACCCTCCCAGGTCAGCATTGAAAGCCAGGACCACGCAATAAATCAGTTTATTTTATTTAAATTATTTTATTGATTTAATTTATCTTGTTGGATTGTTAATTTTAGTAGGGAGAAAGTAAGTAAACATTCTCAGGAAAAGATTTTGAGAAAAAAAAAAAAAAAAGACCTACACTGCCAAAACACAAAATCTTGCCAAGTATTTTTGGTGTAGTTCCCTAATATTGATGGAAAAGTAATAGTACCACAGGCAGATTTTTTTCACTTACAACAGGACATTTTCCCTACATGACAAGTGAAATAATCTGCCAGTGCAATAGTAATTTTTATAAACATTAATGAATCATTGACTTAAAGCAAACTCATATATGTTGCTATAAAGTTGCTTGTTAGTTAATTTGTCTTATTTCAAGTGTATTAAGATATTTGCACTAGAAACTAAACCAAACATATTTGGTAAGACTTTGTGTTTTCGCAGTGTACCAATCATTTTCTGTCATGTTTGCTTTATTTCCAGGTGAATTAAGAGTTTTGTTTAGTTTTCCAAATGTGTCAGAAAAGGTCCAAATAATCAGTGATTATATCTCATTACTAACTCTGTTACTAACAAGATGAAGGTTACTCAGAGACTTTCTTTATCTTTATGGTTCAATCATAATTATTCACTATTTTTTAATGTTAAAAAATAGCTTTCAACAATTTAATAAACACACTGAAATGTCTTACATAAGTTTTTTTAAATTTTACGTTTATTCACCTTTCTCAGAGTTGAATAGTAACTCATTACATTTACTCAGTTACAATTACTTGAGTAACTTTGTAGAAAAAATTACTTTAAGGAGTATTTTTAATTTTACTTGAATATTTTTTTTTAAGTATTGCTACTTTTCCTTGAGTAAAATTTCTGGATGCTCTGTTCACTGTGAGTAACTTCAATGAATGAAGAACAAGCGCGTTTAAAACAAAAATTAACCGGACACAAAAACTTGTGTGTTAGTTTTTAAATAGGTTTTTAAATGAAAAAAATGACTTGGAAATAGATTTTATTTTATTTTAAATTATATTTAAAATACAACCATTTCTATATATTTTAGTCCATCTGATGATGTAATTTTCAAATATAAACGAAATACTTTTTTACTTTAATTTCTTGGATGGCTACTTTTTACTTGTTCTTGAGTAAATATAAGCTGAAGTTGTGCTAATCTTACTTGAGTATAATTTTCTCCTCTCCTCACCTCTGTGAGTGTTTATTGTAGTGACTATTTGTCCAAAATCAAAAATAAAAAAACTTAAGACTTCAAAGTGATCAAAACAAAAAGTCATTCTAACTCAAATAGTCACCTATTGGATTCTGCTTTATGCAGTCAAAAGGATCAAAAAAGGTCAAAATGCAGTTATTTGTTGCTTTTATTCCAGTTCAGGCAAAACAAGTTATGAGCTGATAGACTGAAGTGACTGACTGATTGGATAGACTGAGACTGACTGGCTGAGACTGGGACTGACTAGCTGACTATTTGGGTAGACCAGCGTTTCTCAATTCCAGTCCTCAGGCCCCCCTGCTCTGCATGTTTTAGATGTACCTCTATTCCAGAACAGCTGATTCAAATGATTGCATGACCATCAAGTGTTACAGAAGCCTGTTAATCACCCATATATTCAATCCAGGTGTGTGGCATAAGGGAAACACCTGAAACATGGAGGGCAGGGGGGCATGAGACCGGAACTGAGAAACACTGGGGTAGACTGTCTGATGACTGACTGTCTGGATAGACTGAATGATTAGAAAGACTGTGACTGACTAGCTAACTGGTAAAAAAACAAAAAAAAAAACCCTTATGACCACCCACATGCATAGTGACCTACCTACCTATTTATACTGTGACACACCCACATCCCAAACTGAAACTAATTAACTAATTAAGTGAATTACTACCAAATAACCTATTTTAAATAACAAATTAAACACAAATTGTAATTATAAATCGACTAGAAAATAAGCAAATAAAAATGAGCTAAATAATCTAAATTCTAAGATTTAACTGAAAATGGAGAAATAGCTTACTTTCTGTGACGCTCTGTGTCTTAACACAGAGAGACCAGCAGGGGTCGCTGCCGGGGCCGTCACGCAAACCGCGCTGTTTTCACCCGGAAGAGGAAGAACAAAGGAGTCGGAGTCTGTGCAGTGGAGCGCTCGGTGTGTGTTTTCTCTTGTGTCCGTCATTAGATTAATCAGGTTTCCTGCCTTTTATCTGCAGGAGTTTTCATTCTGGTAGGAAAGGATGTCGGTCGTGCAGCCCAGTCGCTCGTCCACCGGGTGGCCGCGCCGCGGCGGAGAGCAGTTCGGGGGCAAATACATCAGCGGGCCCGCTAAACCGCTCACCCTGGAGCGGACCATCAACCTGTGAGTCCGGTACCGCCTGCAGCCCTCAGGCTGAGTACTGATGTGGAAAAGACTGAGGCAGTTCTGTCTGTGACCAGTGTTTTATTTTGATGCAGATCTGTGCGGTCATATTGACCAAAATCTTTTTTTTTTTTAAAATCACAAATATCTGACTTGTGAAGGCGGTACTTTTAGTTAGCTTTGGCAAACATAAGGAAATATTATGTTATGCATAAAATGTGTGATTTTGATCTAAATTACTCAAAAATAGTTCTACTTAACTCATTTGTTGGCTTTTAATATATACAATGACACAATCTTTCTGATCCATGGCAGATTTATGTACTAATTTAAGTTTTATTGATTAAACGCATTTAATGACGTTTTGCTTATATAAGTTTGAAATAGATTGGAATTGAATTAATGGAATAGCAATTTTTTCCAGCTATAAATTAAGCATCTCAATGCAGAAAATAATAGTTTCTGCTATTAAAACTTGCTGTTTGAATCCTATTTCAAAACTTTACATATTTCTAATCTCCAGCAGATTTGTATTAAGTAATCAGTGTTAATTGCGTAATCATTTATAATTTGTTATGTTACTGTGATTAAACCTTTAGTAAATGTGTTTTGATTAATTCTCCACATACTATAATATAATATAGTATAATTGAATTTATTGATTTTTCCTTTTTTAGCTACAAGTTAAATATCGCAATCCAGAAAATTAGACTGTTTTTATAGAGTACAGCTACACCGCAGGAATTTAAAAGCTAAATATTTACTTTAATTTCTGTAAATTTACATTGAAATATGTAAAAAAAACATTCACCCAAAAGATAATATTCACATAATGTCTGGGATAATTTCCATTTATGTGCACTGATTAAACCTTCAGCAAATGTTTTCCATTAATGTTCCACATTTTTGGAGTTTAAAATAGATTATAATTGAATAGTCCTTTTTTTAAACTAAAATATAATCACCTCATTATAGAAAATGATAACTTTATCAACGAAACTTTCCATGGAGAAAAACACATTCTGTTTGAATTTGGAACATTTTATGGAAAATTTGAAAATGATGCTCAAACAGCTATATTCTAGATTTCTGATACAAAGTAACAGGCTTTCTAGGATGAACATTTTACCTAGAAAAGAACAGTGGTCACACATGAAATCTGTTGATTTTCTGTTTCATTCATTCTGTAAATTTGTGCATTGGATTAAAAATAGAGTGATCTCCCTATACATGCAAAAAACTGATCTAAATTTATTATTTTTTGCCAAAATCTAAATTTGTAAACTTTCTTTGTTTCTGATTTGCTTTGAGAAGCTACAAACAAAGTTGGCAGCCGAGTGAAGCATGTTCTGTCTTTCTGTTCCCAGATATCCTCTCACGAACTACACATTTGGCACCAAGGAGCCTCTTTACGAGAAAGACTGCTCTGTGGCCGCCAGGTTCCAGAGAATGCGCGAAGAGTTTGATAAGATGGGCATGCGCCGGACAGTAGAGGGAGTCCTCATCGTTCACGAGCACAGGCTGCCTCATGTTCTCCTGCTGCAGCTGGGCACGACGTTTTTCAAGCTGTGAGTGGCTGGTGCTGCTGCAGGAAGCAGCTCTGGGCTGCAGAGTTGCTCGTTTACAGTTTATGTCTGTCCTGCAGGCCTGGTGGAGAGCTCAATCCTGGAGAAGACGAGGTGGAGGGTCTGAAACGCCTGATGACGGAGGTAGCCGCTGTTTGATTCTGCCTCTGTGATTGGTGTGAAACTGACCTGAATTAACTCTCTGACTCGTTATTAGATCCTCGGGCGGCAAGACGGGGTGAAGCAGGACTGGGTGATAGATGATTGCATCGGTAACTGGTGGCGCCCCAACTTTGAGCCTCCGCAGGTTGGTGTGCCAAGGAAATGTTTGCATATTTATGTAATGCACACATTTGTTGCAGAATCCAACACAGGGAAGATGTTTCCTGTTTGTTGCCAAAGATCCTCAGTCATGTTGGACTTTGTTTAGGTTTCATGTTGATAAACTGAACCTTTAAAGATGACCTATTGTAGTTTCCTGAAGGCTAGGATGGATCTATGGGGTATACAGAACATGTTAATTACATTTTTGCACAAAATCATTCTTGGATAAAGAGATTTTAGTCTGGTTTTAGTCTACACTTCTTCTCATTCTCAATCCAAATAAGCTGCTGCTCAACACGCCTCCTAATTCAACATTTACACTTGCACATGAAAGTGGCTGCAAACAGATGTGCATCTATACAGCTATACATCTTTGAAAAGTAGAAGTAGAGCCTCCTGCACAATCAAACTCAAAGCAGCAAGTTGGTTTTTGGTTGGTAAGTCAACAACAAAACACTTGTCTTTTCTAGCAGCCACTGTGCAGAGCATACAGCAGTAAAACCAGCTGACCAAACATATTTGAGCTTACCTTGTTTGCTGGGGATGCTAGGTAACAGGGCAGTGCCTTCTGATTCGTAAAGGTTTTTAAATCAGCTCATTTACAGACATCAAATAACATTAATTTAATGTCTGGGTGGTTTACTTTTAAGGACATGGGCTGTGTTTGTTAGAAGCAGTAGAGACCCAAAATGGAAGGACACAAAGTCCAAAATGTGAATCTTGCCCAATCTGTGTTTTCATGAGTGAACTAATGCGGTGCTTTTCATCTTCCAGTACCCATACATTCCAGCTCACATCACTAAACCTAAGGAGCATAAAAAGCTCTTCTTGGTTCAGCTGCAGGAGAAAGGTCAGCATTTCTTTTTATTACCTCAAAAGTGCTGAAAAATTAAAGTCTGCAATTATGAAATGAGGACAAATGGTTGTCTCTGCATTTAAAATCTATAATATTCCCACAGCATTATTTGCCGTTCCCAAAAATTATAAGCTGGTTGCTGCTCCGTTGTTTGAACTGTACGACAACGCTCCTGGATATGGACCAATCATTTCCAGTCTACCGCAGCTACTGAGCAGGTAAAGCATATTTTATTAACATCGTGCGGCTCTGTTATGAAAGATGCACTACCCTTATTCTGGCTATTTGGCTACCAGAAACATTAAAATTTTCTTCCTTGGTTAATTTTTACTGACGATGAAGATGAGTAGGGGGTCAAAAGTAAAGAAGGTTTCGATTTTTATCATGACTTCAATTCAAAGAGCCACTTCTACCTCTGATGGTACAAAACACAATCTCTCTGAAGTTGAAAACAAAAGGTTTATTAGCGTTTTTATTTTTGAAAGGCAAAAGCTAAAGTTCTGTTACATTTCAAATTGTAGAGTCGTCTGGCTTTACAAAGGACAAAAAACTTTATTTTGTAGATTAAAGCTGGCTGAATCAGCCCGTTCTATAAATATGGAAAATAAAAAAAGATTGATAGCCTGCTTACAATATAAAGCACATAGTTTGAGTCTACAAAAATCATGAAATTATTCGAATCACCACTTTAAATACCTTGTATTAATGATATCCTTCTAGATGTAGAATATTACCACTACTACTAGATACTATATGCAGATATCATATAAAACTAGAGGTGTCCCGTGCCACTCAACCTCCACCAGACAGTGAACTCTCTCACTGTCTGGTGCAGCATGTAACTAAAAAAAATTAAAAAAGATTTTAGGTATGTATTAAAATATGTCTATTATGTCTAAATTAGGTGACTTTCTTGCGAGATAATTTTTCCATTTTGCCAGATAACACAGTATCATTTATACCTAAAGTAAAAAATTAACAGCCATTCCAGGCGATCGGCAGAGATCGGCATCAGAGTTGGCAGCAAGAAACCTGATTGGAGCATCTCTACATAAAACCATCAAAAGAGCTACTAAAATCACCCTCTATGATTAAAAAATGCTTCTCGTCAAACCATCATTGTAAATTTGTCATGGCTCTCCGTCCTGAAGGGTTTCAGGTTGTACCTACTTTGTTTGTTTTTCTCAGGTTCAACTTTATCTACAACTAACCTGACCAACAGAGTGGCTGTCTCTGTGAGCGCAGCCAGGAGCATTGTGCTGAAAGGACGTCGTCTCTCGTTTATCTTTTACGAAACAAACACCTGTTATGTCTGGTAAATAGAAAGTCTACGGGGTTGTTGTTGGAGAAAATGATACGGTCCGAGTTGTTTTTGTTTTATTTTTTAAACTTGTGAAGCTGCAGCCTTTTGTAGTATGCAGGTCTCTATTCCAGAATCTGGTTTTATGTTTGCCTAAAGGTTGACAATGTTTGATTAAAAAAAATTACAACATTGTGTTTCCTGTTGTTTTAACCTGTAACAATGCTGTCTTTTTAAAAATAAAGCTGTGTTTTGAGTATGTTTTTATAAAGTTAGAGGTACTGGATGTTGATAAGCCCTCTTTAAAAATCTGTCAAGTTTATGCTTTTAGACACAGAGTAAGGACTTTGTAGCGTAATAAAATAAATCCATGTTAATGCCATCTTAGAAGCAGGTGTTTATTCTGGACAGAAAAATAATTAAATTAATTCAGAATGAATAAAAATAGCATTTATTTAAATCAAACTACTTTAGGCTCAATTGGCAACATGAAAAATGCTTTTAAAATAGACTTCGCTTACAGTAATATATTGTATTCATGACTGTTTATTTTTTACCACTAAACAATATTAATTTTGTAGAAGTCTGGGTTTCAGGCACCCATCTGCAAATTTTTTGGAGGACTTTTACCTGGGATTTGTCTTACAGGCAGATTTAAATTATGCCAATAAGATTTTATGGCTCGTTAAAAAAAAAAAAGTGGCGTTATAGTGCTTCTGAAAATCTTTACCTCAGAAATAATGATCAAATTATTACAGTTTTTTAAGGTATTTTTACTGTTATATGTAGTGATGCATTGTACTGTCAGACTCAGATGTGTCCTAACCAAGTGATAACATGTAAATGCAATGCTGGAATAATGAGAAATTAATTATTCATAAATGCAGGTGATTCAAATGGACATACCTGCTGTTTGTAAGGCAGAAAGAGTTCATTTCATTAGTAAGTTAGACATTTTTGTGCCTTTTTTGTAAGTACTGTCCTATCATTCATTTATCTTTATCTCTTATTATAAAATATACAATGTTCTAGGCAATTCTTCAAAGTAGAGCAATCGCTTTTGGACATTTCCTCTGTCTCATTAGTACTTAAGATGACTCACTGAAGCCACTAACAATGAAACAGTAAAGATTTATTACTTTTTGAAACTTTAAATGCAACATGTTTTGATGTACAGAGAATCCTAGAAGGTTTGGTTGGCTTGTTTGGCTTATATTCTAAAATGTTATCATTTGATCAATAAGTCATTTATATTATAAGTGCCCTGTTTAAAATTATTTTAATGTTTCTCACTCAGGAAAAACAACTACTGGTACTTTCACAATGCTGGCTTTTTTTGGGGCTTTTTTTTGGTCAGACTTTTGAAAATGTTTTACTTTTTGTTAAAATTCTGACTTCATAAAATTCTGAAGTAATTATGCCAATAATTCTGGCATAATAATAATTATGCCAGAATTATTATTTTTAGAAGCTCAAATCCTCTTTTTTAAAAATACATTTATAAATCTTATTGCAGGATTTTTAAAAAATGTACTTTATTTTGAACAAATAACATTATAAATAAAGACACTTAATACAATAACGTCAGGTTACATTAAACAAATGAACAGAGAAATAATGGTATAAAATTATTTTTTTAAATGACAAATGCTGATGTTTCTAAAAGATCTTACAATTTAAAGTAAGTAAAATAAATGTATATATAATATATTAATATGTAGTTTTTAGTCTATACAAGCAATGTTATTTTCCTAACAAATGTGTACAAGTACATAACATGTCGGTTACAACTAAAAGAGAAAGTAAACAATACAGCCTTACAGTCATCACACCGGGCATGCGACTGCTGCCCTCTGACGTCATTTACCCGCGACGCCGCTTCCACGCTATCCGGTGTCTGTAAAGTTTGTGTAGAGAGATTCCCCAGCTATGAGCTGCAAGCGAGCGCAGAATGGAGCGGAGACACGGACAAGAAGAAGAAGAAGAGGAGCAGCGTGGAGACCGTGGATCTCTGTGGAGCCGTGGAGGAAGAGGAGGTGAAGCGAGCGGTGAAGGAGGCGTGGAGCGACAGGACCCACTACAGCAAAGGCCAGTGAAGCACAACGCGTTTCCCATGGACTGGTCATAGTGTAGTACTATTTTTAGGTCGGTCCAGAGGCACCGAGAGGTGTTGATGGGTGGGCAGATGGTTCCACTCTAAAACTACAATTTTGTAGTTTTAGAGTGGAAACTCTAAAACTACAATTGTACAGTCACGTAGAACAATGCTACGTGATTTATTTATTCGCGTTGCTGTGGCGAAACTTGACATTTTTAATCTGTTAAATGATTGAAATGGTGAGCTCTTTTTTGTGGCAATCTTTTCAATCAACCAACCAACCAATCAATCAATCAAGTTTTATTTGTTAAGCACATTTCAGCATTTCAAAGTGCTTTACATCATAACAAACACAAAAACACAAAGTCATGCAACATAGAATCAACAATCAAACAATGACATTAAGTCAAGTTCCATCATTAAATTTTTAATTGATTAAGTTTCAAATCCAACTCTAAACAGGTGCGTTTTTAGTCAAGATTTAAAGGAAGTCAGGGTTTCAGCTGTTTTACAGTTTTCTAGAAGTTTGTTCCAGATTTGTGGTGCATAGAAGCTGAATGCTTCTTCTTCTTGTTTGGTTCTGGTTCTTGGGATGCAGACCAGACCAGAAGACCTGAGAGGTCTGGCAGGCTAACACAATAACAGTAGATCTTTAATGTGATGTAGTGCTAAACTGTTAAGTGATTTGTAAACTAACAACAGTATTTTAAAGTTTATTCTTTGAGCTACAGGGAGCCAGTGGAAGGACTTTAAAACTGGTGTTATGTGCTTTATCTTTCTGGTTTTAATGACAACGTGAGCAGCAGCGTTCTGGATCAGCTGCAGCTGTTTGATTGATTTGTTGGACAGACCTGTGAAGATGCTGTCTTCTATCTGTTCATTTTGTTACAACCCAAAAACACAAACACTGGTGGGAAAGAGAGTACATATAATATATAAGAACCACGTCTCGCTGCAGTAACTTTAACTTAGAGGTGTCCAAACCTTTTGGCTCGGGGGGCCACAAAATGCTTAGTAATTTTAAAAAAATAATTACAGCACTTTTTATTTTTACTTCCTAAATAAACAAACCAAGCACATATTATTTTAGCAAAATAAGCAAATTTGTTTGTAGTTTTAAAACCAAAGAGGGTCTTGCCAGATTAAAAAAAGGCAAATCATGTGCTAATTTTTTATTATCTTTTTCTAGATTCTTTTTGTATCTTTTTGGCTGTACAGTTTATTAAACTTCCTGCATTTTAGTAAAAACCACTGGATGTTTTTGACTCTTGTTTCTAATAAAGTAAATTAAAAGGAAAACCCTGGAGGAATACTTTGCTGCACGTTACATTTTCCATTTTAATATTTTAATTGTCTGTATCTTTCTTAAACAGCCAGACATCAATAAAAATGTCACCAATATTGATTTTTAGATGTGATTCTACATGAAACGGCAAACCAATTTTAGGCTATTCTGGAACTGTGATCAAGGGCCGCCCAAAATTTTTCACAAATTATCCCTCATACCATACTGTCACAACATACTGACAATTTTAACAAATATGTAAAAAAAATTTTTTTTTTAATAAAAGTGACATAGTGCAGCTTTAATTTCACTTAGAGGACGGGTCAGGAGGGGCTAGAGCTGCTGCTTGCTGACTCATCTGTTGTTAAGTGTGGTAAAAAGTACAGGGACTCGTTAAATATATCAATATCTTGGTAATTTTTTCCATAATTCCTTAGATGCTAGTGAAATGGAGACAAACAGTAGTCTGTAGCTAAGCTAACTATGCTGAATGGTTGATAATCCCACACAAACTATCCACCTCTCTTGGAGAAAAACTGGGTTATAAATTGACACTCTTACCTTTCTCTCTCTCTCTCTCTGTCGCTCTCTCTCTCTCCCCCTATATATATATATATATATATATATATATATATATATATATTATATATTATATATATATATATATATCTTTTTTAATCTAACTTCATTATTTTTCTTAGCAGCATAGTAACGGCCACAGTCGTTCAGTGAAAATATGGATGTGTGTTTTGGTTTGGGAGTGGTAACATTAAATTTGTACTGCTAAAAACAATCTTTGAATCTTTTTTTAAAATTATTTTTATGAACAAACAATAAATAAATAAGTTGTGGAGGGCCAATTAATTGACATAGACATTACGACAATAGAATTGTCATAATGTTCCCCTCCTGCTCAGATTAGATCAGTTTTGTCCAAACTTTCTGCCATAAAGGCCAAAATCTTTACCTTGAAGCACATGGGGTCATACAAGTGTTACATATTTTTATAACAAACTTTTTCTGTCTTTATTATTTTGTCTGCTCAAAAATAAACAAAAAAAAAATGATTTTATTGAAATCAACAAAATAATTTTATAGAAAATATTTGCTTTTGAGGTTCCAGTTACTGCAAACTTAAGAACTATGCAAAAACTTTATTGATAAATGAAAAATCAATTTTTCACACTTAATTTATTTTTTTAAGAAAATGCTATCTTTAAAAAAATATATCAACAAACTGCCTGCAAGTCAGATTCGCTCAGTTCTAGATTTGTGGACAGGGAGTCTGTCTTTGTATGGCTGGCCTTTCAAAATGGAGGTTAATATATTATAAAAACATTTTTTATTTCTTCTGTTGCTGCAGGAGATCTGGAGTTGGACTGCCACCCTTTCCCTCACTGCATAATCAAGAACTTCCTGAGCAGCCAAACCTTTGCAGAAAACCTGCAGAGAGAGCTGCTGGAGCTCAGCTTCAACGAGAAATCAATCGATCTGTTCAAATTTAAACAGGTGACCATCAAACCCTGGTTTATTTCCCCTGGAATGTGGTCAATTATTAATTATTATTTTGTTTGTTCTCTTTAAGTCAGATGATCTGAAGAAGAGAAAAGAACCACACATTGCAGCAATAAGGTAACAAAACAATAAATCCAGATCGGTATGAAACATTTAAATGCTTTCCATTAATAAAAAGATAAAAACATTTTTTCCAAAAAAACAAGACGTTCTGTTTCTATTCACATGTGTGGGTTATTGTCTCACAGTGGAGGCGCTGATGTGACATTTAATGGGTGGTTAATCTGTTCTGCTCCTGCACCTGATCCAGAGCTTATCCCCGATACCAGACACACAAACCTACTTCTACTGTAATCAATATTTCCTACCTGACAGAGCGGCCTCTTTTTAAACGCGTTACAGAAGCAGGTGCATTAATGACGGCTGGATTCAGCTCAAACTTCAGAGCAGACAAGAGGATTAACAGGAAAACATGCCTCTGCCTTTTCTGCTGTTCTACTTTTTCCAGATAATGTGAGAAAAATACATAAAATGCAACTAAATCAAAAGATGCTTTCATTTTTATACTGTTATTGTCTAACGGCAGAAAATCTTGTCATTAATTCTCTTCAGATTAATTCTAGTCTGTATAAAATAATTAAATTGAGGCTACATAAATGTTTTGACAATTGTTTTAATCTCTTTAAAAGACATAGCAATTTGATTTCTTTTACAATAAAAAAAGCACAAAAACAAAACTCAATCCACAACAAAGGAGCCATCTATATTAAAAAAAATAAAAAAATAAAAACAAATGGGGCACCAGATATGTGAAAAAGACCAGATTAGTAGAGCCAGTTCTTTCATACAGAAATTTAAAGTGTGGGAATCACACCATTAGAAAACAAGCTTAAATTGAGTCATAAAGACCTCATATAAGTCATATTTGGTCTGTAAGATTCCTTCTGAAATTGTCTCAAAACAGTTATTGTCATATTTCTGTTCATATTTCATCTATTTTTGACAAAAGCATGACCTATTTTAAGCTTAATGTGCGCATTGCTTACTAAAAAAAGGTTTGTGTAACTAATATGATTTATTATTATGATTATTTATTCGCAAACTGCCTATTTATTAATTTATGCATTTTTGAATTTGTTGATTTAATGGTCGCCTCCACCAGGGGGCGCCAGAGATTGCTCACCTCTTATGGCGTCATAGGACCGCTTCTTGTGATAAATGAAGGACATTGATAGCTCTTAGTGCAAGACCATGATGATTTAAATAAGTTAAAATGAGCTGCAGACCGTCTAGTGTAGAGATAGAAAACAGTAGTTATTGTAATAAAGTGAGAAAAACTGAATGTGCTAGTTGTAGCTCCTAGCTTTGGTAAGCAGTTAATGTTTTATCTTCATGATTTAAAAAAAGGATAAACTAGTTATCCAGCCAGACAAAGAGAGATAATGTGTGCTGGCAGAAATTAAAATATTGTTTATCTCTTTCTGTACTAGTTTGTCTTGTTTTTGTTTGTTTTTTTACATGTGTATGGGCGTGTTAAATAAATTAAATACATAAAGCTTATTTATTGTAATTTTTTTCTACACCATTCACCTTCGTTATTGATTTTCAAATTTTTCTCATGTTTAAAATATATTTATTGATTATGATTATTAGGGCTGCACAGTGGCGCAGTTGGTAGCACTGTTGCCTTGCAGCAAGAAGGTTCTGGGTTTGATTCCCGGCCCGGGGTCTTTCTGCACGGAGTTTGCATGTTCTCCCTGTGCATGCGTGGGTTCTCTCCGGGTTCTCCGGCTTCCTCCCACAGTCCAAAAACATGACTGTTAGGTTAATTGGTCTCTCCAAATTCTCCCTAGGTGTGAGTGTGTGTGCATGGTTGTTTGTCCTGTTTGTTTCTGTGTTGCCCTGCGACAGACTGGCGACCTGTCCTGGGTGACCCCGCCTCTCGCCTGGAACGCAGCTGGAGATCGGCACCAGCAACTCCCGACCCCATTAGGGACAAGGGTGAAAGATAATGGATGGATGGATGGATGGATTATGATTCTTAATCAAATGTATTGCATTAACTTTCATTTTTGAGTGAACTACGTTTAAAAAGCTGTGCCTACATAGAAATATGACGTGCTGTAATTTTGATTAAACAAGAGATATAAAAGCTAAATGAATTGTCTCAGTTCACAAGCATACGGCTCTACCTTTATAAGCTGGCACATCTATTAATGCAATCCAGCCTTGGGGATTAAATGCTCCTATTAAATATACAATAAGAGTTGCCCCCCTCTGTTTGTGATCATCTATAATTCATGTAGCAGCAAATGTCATGGCAGACTGTCATGCGTTTGTCTCTGAGTTTTATTATTGTGCTGACTGTTTCTTCTTCTTCAGGGCGGCTCTGTTTGGGCGTTTCCGCTCCTGGCTCGGTGACGTGTTGGGGGTCGAGCTGGAGCCCACCATGGATATTTCCTGTGCTAAATATGAGTATACAGGTGAGATTTAAACACAACCCCAGAGACTTGGGGGAAGTCGCTGCATTTGGTGACAGTAAATCGCATTTTGTGTCATTTCAAGATGTTCTTTTGTGCCATGATGACGTGCTGGAGGGGAGGCGCGTGGCTTTCATTTTGTATCTTGTACCTCCATGGCAGAGCAGCTGATGGGGGAAACCTGGATCTCTATTCCACAGACAGTAGGTACCTTTCTGTGTGTGTGTGTGTGTGTGTGTGTGTGCAGCTGTATTGTTAACTATCATCACTGTCATCAGGTAATTTCCAGCCGGAGAGAGTTGTGAAGTCAATTGTGCCGTGTTGGAACACCCTAGTCCTGTTCGAAGTGTCTCCAGTATCTTTTCACCAGGTCAGGCTTTGGTTTTGTTGCTCTCAGTATTTGGTTGGTTTGAGCTGATTTTTTTTTTTTGTTTGTTTTTTTTTTTTGCAGGTTTCTGAAGTTTTGTCACAGGACAAGTGCCGTCTGTCTCTGAGCGGCTGGTTTCATGGCCCCTCCCTGGAGCGTCCTCCTCGTTTTAAAGAGCCGTCCGTCCTCAAACATCCACATTTACCCAGAGATGTGAGTGCTTTTGGGAAAGAGAAATTTAAATCTCAGATTTGTACATACCAGATCTGATTTTTGATATTGGTCTTTTTTTTTTCTTGCTTACTTTTCTTCAAAACATTTTTTTTCTAAATTACAGAAAATATGTTCAAAAAGTGGGTTTTATTTCACTCACTGCTTCTGTGAGTTGAATGATGGAGTATTAGAATTGTTCAATTATGATAGAATAGTAGAACCAGTCACTATTACTAAAAACATATCAAGTGTTTTCTTTCAGTGGATATTAATAATTAATCATTAATCTTTTAGTTTTAAATATGTGAAATTCTGCCAAGCTGAAGATGTGACTTTTCCCACTTTTATCCAGAGTTTTCACTCTGCTTTATTTTTTCTATTTTTAAGTTATAGCGAAAACTATTGTTGCGAAAACTATTGTTGTTGCTTGTTACCTAGCAGCAAGTTACCTTGTTGCTAGGTAACGAAAGAGTGAGTTGCTAGGCAACCAAGAGTGAGAGAGTGAGTTGATTCCACCAACCTATTTTAGTCAGCTTTAAGAGGTTGAGCAGCTCGAGCCTTTCCTCTGCCTACATCCCCCAGAATGCTGTGCAGCTCTGGATTGGAGTTCAGTAAAATATTCTATCAGACGTATTATAGATTATTGATTAATGATTTTTTAAAATCATCAAGTCTGGGTATAATTAGTGCATACTATAGATGTGACTACTTTTGCTTTTTCCCTTGCTTGAAATCCTTTAAGATTTGAATTTAATCTTTAATTTAATCAATTAGGTGTTATATTCTATATGTTAAACAACATTATTGACTTTGGGTGATTTTCATGTTGTTAATTAGTGTTTTGATCACATGTTTATAGGGTGTCTGTAAGAGAGAGATTTAAAAACAACATTTTTTAAATATTTTAATTGACCTTGTCTCTGCTGTAAAATACAGATTGTCATCATTTTTAATAACTGTAAAAAATGAAATGAAATCATATAATTGTGAATTGAAACTGTTTTCTTTTAGTTCATTTGAATTGCTTTTATTCCACAGTTCAGCTAGAAAACTAAAACTTACCTTAAATGTGCTTGAAAATGCTTAAATTTGTCTGTTTAGAAAACTCGATGAACTCATTTGAGAACTGTATATTTACTGAAGTTCTTTAAAAATTCATTAAATGTGACAACAACAAAAAAAAAAGTGAAAACGGGGAAGTCAGTAAGTGGGTAATGCAGCCTATTAATTGTGTAATGTACAGCTTGTTTTTGCTCCTGATAGGAGACTGTGCTGCTGGAGTGGATCAATCCTTTGTACCTGGATATTTCCTACCAAGAGCAGATCCAAACCGAGTTTGAAGACAGCTCTGAAATTCAGCTCAAAGATTTTCTAAAGGTATCTGCTCTGCCTTCGTCTTCACTTCCTGTATCCAGGTGTTCCTCCAGGTTTATTGTCAGATTGTTTCCTCAGGAGGAGAAGTTCAGGGAAGTGAGTGAAGCTCTGCGACAGACTGGCATTCAGTGGATGAAGAGAGGTCCACCCAATAAAAGGTGGGTGACGTCGGCCGGCTCTGAGGTCTCACATTTAGTGGATTCTCATGCTAAATGTTGTTTTAGGTGTTATGAATCAGCCTCTGTCGACTCCCTGCCGGAGTGTGTGAATGTGTGCTGGGAGCTGCTCCGCTCAGAGGCCTTCTTCCTCCTCCTCTCCAACTTCACCGGCCTCCGGCTGCACTACCTGTGTCCGGCAGATGATGAGGACGAAGAGAGAGAGACCAAGGACGACAGAGAGGCAGGGGAGGTTGCAGGAACGTCAGCAGAATCACCATCATCGTCGTCTTCAAAGGCAGGCGCCGACAACGGAGGGAAAAGTATGTAAAAATATGGGTTGAAATTAGGACTGCAATGAACAGTTATTTTAGAAATCAATAATCGATTATTTAGATAAAAAAAAAACTGGCAGATTCTGCAGATTTTTTATTTAACCACACAAGCCTACATTACACAATGTTAGAAATACATTTCATTGTAACCAGCTTTTAATGTATTTCTAATATAGTTCTGGTTTATTTTAAATCAGAAATTAAACCTTTTTTGCCTATAACACAGCTTTCCTTTACTTGATCATTTGTAGCAAAGAAAAAAAACCTATATATATATATATATATATATATATATATATATATATATATATATATATATATATATATATAAAATACAACATCAACATTGAAAAGCTCAGCTCTTTCTTCTTGACTGAGAGTTTTGTTTTTACAGATTTTAAATCTGCTTAAGGTAAAACTATACCACTTGGGGAGATCTGGGTAGAACATATCAAGACTTATTATCTTAAATGCAAACTATATGTATTATGTAACCCTTCTGTATTCATCTCAGCGCCAGTAGGTCGACTTCACGACAGACACATTCAGGTTCGCTGTATTTATTCTAAGAAAAGAGAAAATCAAGTTGGTGGTTAACATCAGTGCAGCAGCTTCTGCCCCTATACATTAAATAAAATATAATAAATAACCCAGAACAAACCACAAAGCAACAGTTAGCAGAAGTTAACATTTGTAGCTAAAATGGGCAACATTAACAATGATAACATTTAGAAACAAACACAAAACACAACAAATTTACTCATGAAGCACTGCACACTATTACATTTGTCCAACACGTGTTTTAAAATATAATACTTGTAAAGAAAACACAGAGCTCATTCTGATAGGTACAACAGTTACCGACGGCAACGGAAAAAAGGGGGGAGGAGCTGTCAGTTACAGGTTACTATGGTAACCACCAACAGAACTTAAAGCACCAATAAATGTCTGGAGAAACAACAAAATAAATTCAAATAAATACATTTAGACAAACTTCAGATTTATAATATTGTAAAAATAAAACCCTGTTTTATACATATTGTAGAGTTTTGGCTTTATTGTTGCTCTAAATATGTTATTCTTTCAGCAAATCTGTATTCTCCATATGAAGATTAATCGATCACTAAATTAGCTGAGGATTGTTTCACGTATCAGTTAATCTTGATTAATCGGGTTAATCGTTTCAGTTGAAACGTTTGCTCAGTCACGGGTTTGTTCGTGTGGTCTGATCTTCTTCTTCAGAGCTGAGCTCGCCTGTGTGTTGCGGAGAGGTGCGTCGCTGGTCTCACGGTGGTTACACTCTGTTGCATGATGCTGAGGCTGCACAGGCGGAGTACGCTCTGGACCTCATCCTGCCGTTTGGCTGTGCAGGTGAAACCCAAACACACACACAGTAAACTGACCCTTAAGTTTTCACTGTAACGCTCACAGAACAAATGTCTCACAGACTGGGAGGCAGAGTTTGGGGGTTTCACATGTTATGTTGCCAACGAAGAAGAAGATGAGGAGGTGAGTGTTGACAGGTCTAAAGGCAAATACCTGCACTGTGCATCTGTGAATATCATTAATTTATTATTTTTCAGCTTCTCACTGTGTATCCAGAGGACAACTCCCTCGCTCTCGTCTACAGGGACAAAGAAACCCTCAAATTTGTCAAGCATGTCAACCACAAAAGCTCCCATGTGGACAGTTCCACCTGCAGAGAGTTTTATGACTTCTCTTTTGTCTATTATGAATAAACATATTTTTGTCACTGTCTATGTTTGAGTTTTTTCCTATAAACATTATGCTTGGCATTGAAAGACGGACCTTAATATTCATGTTGAACTTCATATTTTAGAAATATAGCATGAATATAAAGTGTATCGGTAAATGGCTACTTTTAAAATATTTTTACAGTCAAAATAGAAATAATTCTATTAACATCCCGAGCTTGTCCAAATCTGCTGGTAAATTATCCAGAAAGAAACCGAAATATATAAACTATTTTTTTTTAAATTCAAAATGGCTTCTAACTTCTCATGTAATAGAGTGACAAATTTTGCCATGAATTTATATCTAGCCCCTTTCACCTACTTCCCCTAAATAAAAACCAACATTTAGCTTGAGCTGTGTGGGGAATCTTAAAGCAAGGTTGGGTTATGCAGAGGTGAAGGTCATTCTTAGGTCATGAAAATCCAAACCACAGATTTGTAGTTCAAGAAGATAATTGATAGTTGTATATTTGGCCTAACTACATAACCATGTGTATGGTGGAAAACAAACACTGCAGATCACCTTGAATGCGTAATGTCTACAGGAAAACATGGTAGTGGCACCATCATGCTGTGAGACCGGGAATCTGGATGAAGCAAAAATATTGGAGGCTGTAAATGACTAAAGGTTCACCTGCCAAGCAGAACAACACTAAACATTCAGTCAGAGTTACAATGAAGGGATGGCAAAGAAACAGGGGCATTGACATTTAACATCGTTGTAAATTGACAAAATACGAAAGACTTCAAGTACTTTTGCAAGGCGCTGTTGGAGATTAATAAAACCCTCTTCATATGATGGAGCCAATATGTCTACCTTTGCTTCGGGAGCTTGTTAAACGTATAACGGTGCCTATATGCTGATTATTTTTGTAAGATTTCTAAAGGAGAGCCATTAAACAACCGCTTCTTAACTTAAATTGACAAATAATGATGCAAAATAATCCACACCAACAAAACCAGTTGTTTTTCAAAAAGCAACCACTAAAAACGATATTAAATTGATTATCTTGATGAAGAAAAAATATGGATTCCAGGAAATTAAAAAAAAAAAGACCCAAAGGTTATGGACTGTACAACTATTTCCTTTGGTAGACAAATCGAACAGACAGGATGTAAGTGAAAGTTACAATGAACAGCATTTTAGCTCATAGTGTTGCTATGACACAAAACCTAACCAAGCTGACAGTTTTGACTTTCTCCTGTTGCGTTTAGCTCTTATTTACAAAATTATGCGTTAGTTTGTTTTATAATTATTTAATAATAAATGCTGACTGATTCGTTATTGGGTGTTTTGTCCTACATTAACTGGAGGGCGGACCGCCTTCTTCCTGTTGGCCACCGTTTTTTTCCTTCAACACCGTGCCGGGTTTAGCCAATCACAGGCAAGCTCGCTTCCGCTCAGCCAATGAGAGGCCAGGAAGTCACTTGTATGTCAAACAGTAATTTGTCAGGAGGAAGCGCTGCCGAACAACATAAAAGTTTTTTTTCTTTTGAGGTAAGTTTATTCCCACAATAAGTTTTACCTTACGACGTATCAGAGGAAGAGTTACTTAGAAGTCCCGCGAGTTTGTTTTTGTGTGTTTAAACTGCGCGGCAACAATTTAAAAAGATGTTTTTGTGACTTGTGCTGTGCGTAAGGTCTCCTACTAGCATCTCGACGTCAACACAAAGTTACAGAAACATAAAACTCAGATTATATCTCAGTCTGCACACAATTAACGACACGGTCCAATTACTGATGAATAGTTACAATTTTTAACAAGTAACCAGCTTCTATTGTAACTTAAATCACCTGTAGCTTTGGGTCCACCAGTGTAGCTCTGTGTTAAAGTCCTACAGAAGCCTGTTTGTTGGTTAATCTCATACATTAGCTATGCATACAAGTTGTTTTGCAACAGCAATGTGAAAAAGTAATATTGCTGTTCTAAAATACAGTCTAAAACATCGTGTGTTCAAGTAAAAGCTTATGGAGTTAGCAGTGAAAACTATAATTCAATTATTAGTGTTGTTTACATATTTATAGACATTGTTAATGAAAGACATTGTGTTACTTACAGGTTAATAAAAGACACCTTCACATTTCTCGCAGTACACCCACAAACATTAACATGATGAGTCGTGACTATGTGAATGAAAAACCTAAAGTATAGCCTGACTGACATGAAAAAAATTCTGCATTTTTAGAAGTTTTACACATTAAATTATAAAACATGTTTGTGCGTGTGTATTTCTGACCCCCTTTATTATTTTTAAAGAAGAAAAGCATCCCTGCAGCATGATGCTGTTTCACATCGGCATGATGTGTTTAGTTTCCATTCACCAAGTTTAGTTTTGGTCTCATCTGACCAAATTGTGTTGTGAAATCTTGATATATATTCTCACCTTTTCTAGACAATTGCCTCCTGTACAGGCCAGCCAGTTCTAGTGGATTATTATGACTTGGTTGTTTGTAGTTGTTTCCATGGTTAGATAACTGATTAAAATCTCTATTCAATAATGGCTGCACAATTTATTACAAATTTACCATTTACATGCAGCATCCATTTAATAAAAAAGTGCACAGACTGCATTAAAGATAATCAAAAGATACTACAGATTCATGCTCCTTATTCCAAAGTTACATTTGGTTGTGTTAGTCTGTCAATGCAACAAAAAATGTTTAAGGAGGTCATCATGTTGTCAATAAAAACGTTTCTTTTTCTTTTTTGCTAAAAATGTGATGCAGCCAAAGGCAGCGTTTGTCATAAAATACTGCTTCTGAGATTAAAATAATGAAATAAATTGTTTTTCATTAACTGGACAGATTACGCACCATCAGGGGTTTGCAATTAACTCAAGCAGAAAGCCATTAATACTGTATATTTGAATGTTTTTTATTTATAGAAAAGCATATTGTCAAAGCAAAATCCACCAATATTATTGTATGTCATGTTTTCTTGCTTTATAAACTAACCGCAGCTTAAAAGGCTTATTTTTTTGCAACTTTCTCCGTGATTCTGTTTGTTCACTAATGTTCTCTAACAAACCTCTGAGGCCTTCACAAAACCTTTTCAGGTTTTTATTTGCAGAAAATATTTTAACCTTTTGCTTCCACTTTCTAATAACTTTGTGTTTATCAATTGAAATCTCAATAAAATGCAATGACGTTTGTGGTTTTAGCATGACAAAATGCAAAAATATTTAAGGGTATGGAGTAGTTTTCTAATTTTGTGGAAAAATCAACTCTCATACATTAACTCAAACATCTCTGTGTTCTTAGTTGTTTACAGCCCAACTTGATCTTATTTAGTATTTGTAGTGTAAAGCTGTAAGATGTTAGTTTCCTCCTAAAGACAAATAATAACCAAGAAATACTCTATCCACACTGGAAACATGTTTTTTTGCACAGAGAACGATGCTTGTTACATGCAGTCAGTAAGCTGAAATCCTGTAATCCTTCTAGTATGTTCCCTGTTTCAACATAATGCCTCCCGTCTATATAGATTACAATAAATTAAACCATTTCAGGAGAAATGAGCCAAATTATAATCTCTACAGTTTTATATCACAATGACACACGTATTGAGAAGGGAACAAATAAAGTTCAACAAGAGAAGTCAAATGAAAACAAATAAAAAGTAAAGATAATTCATCATCTGTTCAGCCCAGCTTTGTCTTTTCCTTCCATAGCAGTATGAAGATCGATTTTAAATCATTGATTTTCTAAATTAGTTTTTGTTTTCAATGTGTGCCAGCAGATATTTTCTTTGCCGTTTTGTAGTTTTTTAAGGGGAGTTCAGTGCCCCTCTGCACTGATAATAAGGCTGGTTAATGTCAAATCTGAAATAACTGGGTGGAAAACCCCCAGATTTATAAAGTTTAGTAAGAAAATCTGGGAGAAGATGATGAGATGCTGGGCACACTGGTATGCAGAAACCCTGAAGTGAAAACTGAAGAGCGCATTAATTATTAATTAGATAATTCACTCGCATGCTCACTTCACTTCCTGGCTTGTGCCACTGGGATATTTACTTTGACTGGGAGGTTCGGTTAAAGGGCCAGTTGACTGATGGCAGAATGAGCTTGGATGATTTTCAGTTTTAGAACCGGTTCACTTTAAGGCTCTGAAATTATGTCAGACTATCCGTGTTTAAAATATGACAGAGGTAAAGTGATTGGTTATATGATCAGACAAAAGATCCACTTTAACATAATTTCTACATCTAGGTATTAATGGAAAAAACACAGCCTTTTCTCAATATTTAGCTGGACTGTTGTTAGGATACAAACAATGTACCAGGGCAGTGGAATCACGTTTTGCAGTACCTTTGAGATAATAAACATGACGATAAGAACTATTTATTACACCTTTTTAAATGTGTGTCACAGCAGTTATAGTCCCACAAGCAGGAATAATGTTCTTGGAAAACATTCCCATATGTAATGTGCTTGTTGATATATATCACACAGTAACTATGTTTTTGGTGTTTATCGACACTTTCATTGCACAAACAGTGGAAAATGTATTAAGCCATCAAACCTGACAATAAAGGCGGTTTTGTTTTGTTTTTTTTAAACGTCATTAATTGGAGCTTATGGTAACAACAATAAATCAAAATTCTTAAAAATTTATCACAATGAGTTGTAAACGGTATGTTGCATGCCCATAAATAAAAATAAAGATTAAGGTGATGGAAAGGAGCCATTTTAAAGCTGAGCTTTTACCCTGAAATATAAGAGAAGATTGACGTTATTATACTAATAAAGTAGGAATTCAGCTAGCAATTATTTTAGTAATTGATTTATTCTGTCAATTAATTGGCACATCCTCCATATTTTTTATTTAAGCCTCTTCATAGAATATTAGAAATACATAAAAATGAAAATAAACAATTTAATTTGTTTTAAAATAAGAAAATAAACATTTTATTGCCTAAAATGGAACAAAAATTAACACTTGTCCCTTTTTTAGTAAAGGTTGCATTTATACATATGAAAGTTTTTCACCTTAAATGCAAAATGTAGATATATTTTTAGAGTGTTTTGGCTCCATTACTCTTTGTTCTTTCAGCAAGTTACCTTTATTATTCTCCAGTTAATGAGTAATAGATTGCCAAATTTTCAATCATTGTTTCAGCCCTGTAATGAAGAATTAAATAGTTATAAATTTAATAGTAAACACCTTCATCTCTGGAAAAAGTTAAGAGACCACTGGTGGAATATTTGGTTATTGCAACAAATATTGATTTCTGAACTCTTCCTTGGTTTAAACATTCGTTTTGTTGTTTCTAAATGAATATAAACTTGTTTTCTTTGCATTATTTGAGGTCTGAAAACTGCTTCTTTTTCATTATTTGGACTATTTCTCTTTTTCTGCAAATAAATACAAAATTTTTACTTGGAATTTCAGAGACATGTTGTCAATAGTTCATAGAATAAAAGAACAATGTTCATTTTACTCAAACATATAGCTATAGAAAGTAAAACTGATCTAAGGTCTCTTCATTATATCCAGAGCTGCCTATTTAGCTGCCAAATATGACTTTCCCTCATTAATTACCTGGAACAATAAGGTGTGTGTTAGAAGCAGTGATTGTTGCTCCGGTTCGCTCTACTGTCTGAGGAAGCTTCAGGAGTGATTGTCTGAATGCCACCTGCTCTGTTAGAGCTCTAAACACTGTGTGCTCCATGCAGCCCCTCCAAACTTCAACACAACTAAAACAACAACACTAATGGAAACATGCACACTGGCAGGAGTCCAACCGGTCTCCAGGGGCTCAGTTCACTTCTGCATAAGGAGAGAAAGAGAGTGAGGGCTTGATTAGACAATGCCCTGCAGATGCTCTAATTAACCTCACCTGGCACGAATCCCTGAGCTAGTCCCCTCACCTCCTCCTGCAGCGGAACAAAAACCACATCCCACTACTGCGCCGTGGTGTCAGTGTTTGTCTGCTCAGAGTGATTTATTACATATCACATGCTTAAAGGAGGAGGTTACTGCTAAAGTTAGCTCCAGTATGTCTGTAATGTTGACGTCTTTGACCGTGACTTTTTTTTTAGCACATTTAATAATAAGTATATACAGAAATGTGTTTTCTAGCTGATATATGTTCTTCTCCCACATGAGTTGTGGTTTTCTGCAGCTGCTCCACAATTACAACGAGCTTCATAGTTACTTTTTCTGATTTCTTGTCTGACTTGGGTCACCATAGGTCACCTTTTTCAGTGACTTCTGCATAGTAAATTGCTTTCAATGGATTTCATTTATGGGTATCAGAGTAAAGTAGGGTAAATAACAGCATTAGTGGGTCAAGATTGAACTATTAGTTTATAGACTCTGTTGCATTTTTGCTAAGTTGTGACCGGCTCATTTTTAAAGGAGTTCTATTTTGCAAAATAAACATTTTGCATCTTTTTGTCCTTTGCTACTGTTACTACTTCTTCCAAAAACAGCCCCCCAAAAAACACCCAGACATTTTTTGGCAATAAGTCAATGTTTTTTGGTGTCTGGAAAATGAGTTGTTTCAAAATCCTCCCGATTGTGTCGTTACAATCCACTGCCACTGTGTCATTAACCAAGCAAACTGGTTTTGGTCTCTGTACTAATGGCTGCTGGAAAAGACAAGTGTTTTGTTCTCGACTTAACATTTAGAAACCACTTGCTGTATTATTGTTTGTTGTGCAGAAGGCTCCATTTCTGCTTTTCAAAGATGTACGATTGTATAATTGTGCACCTACTTGAAGCCATTTCTGCTTGTGAGTGTAAACGTTGAGTTGGGGGCATAAATATTAGGATTTAAAGTGACAAGAGGCCCTAAATCAGCTCATTCTGAAATAGCCAAAATTAACCAGTATAAAATCTCATTACCTAAGAATGATTTTGTGGAAAAAATGTAATGAACATGTTTGTGTAGGGCATAGCCTATGGCCTATACAAATCAACTTATTCAAGGAAGAATAAAAAGCCTTTGAAGCCTTTTTAGGGGACAATGTTTTTTATTTTCTGCTACAAAAATGTGCAAAGTGACAGAAGAATATGGGATAATAAACAAAAATGTTTAAATTTTAAGCTGTACTATTTTTAAAAATCCCACTTGCTGTGTGTTTTTTTTAAAGTGAGGTTCAGATATTTGTAGCGGAAAAGCGTGGATGTTGCCAGCTGCAGCTGTTGCTACACATGTGACTTGATTCCCGATGCCTGGCTCTGTCATGAGAGATACTCATGTTGGAAACATGCAGCCGCCTAACCCCTAGGAAACCTGAGGTCATCGTTGCTCTCCTTTGCAGCAACGCCAGGTGACGGGCAGGTCGCGTCAGTGCTAACTGAGGTCAGCACACTTGTCGTGGGGGGTTGAGTTGCTGCCTTCAGCAACCGTCCGTTCATGCTTTTCTATTTCTCTCTTTGTGATAATGGTGGGAAATACTAATACAGCTTAGTGTTCAGTTTTCTTTGATAAATATCCAGAGCTCTGCAGAATATCTGAGCTCTCACACACCCAGTTGTTGGCAAAACATGCATCCTGGAGGCCAGTTTCCTCTGAAAGACTTCCAGGTTCTCTCTGAGGCATGGCTGTGTCATTCACCTGACTGGAAAGCTCCTGTTTCAGTGTTGCAATCCCAAACAAGCTGAACACAGCGGAGCATGTCGGCTGGTAAAAATCTGCCTTTTCAAGATTCAGGCAACTACAGGTTTCTGCCTTTCTGAATGTAGGAAATGTTTATTTGTAGGAAATGTTTATTTATATTTTATTTACTACACTGCAAAAACAAAATCTTACCAAGTATGTTTTGGCTAAATTTGAATGAAAATGTCCTTTATGTACATTATATGCACACAATGTACATTATACCTATATATAATGTACATAATGTTATTTACACTGTATATATAGATAACAACATATAATGGTTACCTAACATTATACGTGGACTCA
Organism: Poeciliopsis retropinna; assembly: GCA_010277075.1. Lineage (NCBI taxonomy): Eukaryota > Metazoa > Chordata > Actinopteri > Cyprinodontiformes > Poeciliidae > Poeciliopsis > Poeciliopsis retropinna. The sequence goes on along the minus strand of VMRM01000006.1, from coordinate 14,432,770 downwards.
AATAATCTGCAAGTGGACCAATATTAATATTGTTCCACTTGCAGATTTGAGTTTTGTAGTAACTAGTTACACATACTCAGTTACATTTACTTGAGTAACTTTTTAAAAAGATGTACCTTTAGGAGTGTTTTTTTACTAAGCTGTACTTTTTACTTTTACTTGAGTAATTTTACTATGAAGTACCTCTTCTCTTAATTGTGTAAAATTTGTGGATTTTTGAGCCAATGAATGAGAAATGTTTTAACTAAATATTCACTAGATACAGAGACACACCTGCAGTTTTTGTTAAAGTTTTCTAAGTTATTTCTTGAAAGAAAGCGATTTGGAAAATATTTTTTACTTTAATGAATTATTGAAATTTTTGTCCCAAAAATGCCAAAATTTCCACTGAACTTCATATTTTGATCCATCTTAGGTCATTTTTAAATGGTAAATAATTGATAATCTGACCAGTTACTCAGTACTTAAGTAGACCAAATACTTTTTACTCTTAATTGAGTCGTTTCTTGGATGGCCTCTTGGAGTAGTACTCGTACTTTAGTACAATTTTTGGGTACTCTGCCCACCTCTGTTCACATATCTCTTGTACTTTTTCATCAATATTAAGGAGTTATTCACTTAAAATAAGCTCCCCTATATTATTGAAAGTTACTTGTAGGTTAGTTGTGTCTTATTTCAAACATAATAAGATATTTGAACTTGAATATGGGGAAAAAAATACTGCTAAGATCTTATGTTTCTTCAGTGTGACCTGAGTTTTCAGTCCATCCTAGTGCAGACGGTTATCAAACCCCATCAGAAAGCTTGATTGCTAATTTGTGAAAGTTTTTCCCGGGTGACTCAAACGTTTTTGCCGTCGGATTGTGGGATGATCTGTCCAGGGAATCCTAGAGGTAACCTTTTGGCAGCCAAAGATAAGTGATACGTTTTAAGCTCCCAGCGGTCGTGTAATCCTCATGCAGCTGCTGAACTAATCTCGCAGTTTACTTTCAGAGCAGATAGGATCACATAAAACTGCACACTGGATAAGTTGTTAGACATTCTCCCAGATCTGGCTGCCAAGCATGCAGTGTATTAGTGAAATATGAGGAAATGCATTATAATCCAGCTCAGAGGTTGCTGCTTCATGCAGCAGCCTCTGAGCTGCTGCATGAAGCTCCTCTCTCTCCCTGAGGGAGAGAGAGTTTGTTTGCAGTCTGCAGTGGTTCAGCCAGGGTACAGGAGTTAGACGTCGGCGGCGGGGGGAGGGCGGCGAGGAGATTATGAGTGTTTTTATGTAATGAGGGTTTTCAAAGGAGGCGGGGTTAAGCAGAAAAGTTCAGGTGGGCTGGGTTCACAGCTGTTGGGTCCCAAGAGAGCAGTGGCATTTATTTTAGGCAGAGTTATGTGACGTGATTCTCCAGCTTCAGAGGAAGAAATTAAAAAGGTTTTAATTTAGTGTTGATCACTGTGTAGCTCTGAATCTGTAGCTCTGAATCTCATCTAATTATATTCACACAGCCAAATGATGAATTAATGATGTAAAATACCAGTGTAATTGGGTCATTACACTGGTATCGTACCAGTAAGACGTCCTCTTCCCGCCCAATAAATGCATCAGAACTTAAAGTCCTGCTTCCTTCAGACTGAAAATGCATCTACACATATTTTTGATTGAGACAATATGCATCAGATCAGCCTTTAATGAATCACTATTATTCTGTTTTGTTATTTTTTGCAAAATTTTTATGATTTTGTTTTGATTCCTATAAAGTGTCTTGAGTGTTTAGAAAAGCGCTATCCAAATAAGACATATTTTTATTATTTGTTCACATATAATCCAGGATAATTTTCTAACTCCATTATTTTCTATTGGATCTAAAGTTACCTCTACCATAGGTAAAGTTTATAAACATCTTTTATCACCAGTTTCAGTTCAGTTTCATTTCTGGATTAAAATTTACGCCATTGAGTTTGTAACTGTCATCATTCTTGGAAAGAAAATAGTCCAAAATTATAAATGGCAGGTCAAACCTGAAAAAAAAAAGAAAAGGAATTGCTCAGACAGTGAGAGGCTGATTGGTACGTCTCTAATTAACATTAATTTATTGATTCGTTTTGTGTTTCATCTGATGGATTATTTAGTGGCTTCGATTTCTGTGAAAATTCAATGCAATCTTGTTGTTTTTATATATACTGTATATACATATTTAAACATAATAGTTGGTTAATTTTTCATCCATGTTGTTAAGAACTTGATTTAGGAGCATCAGAGTAAAGGGGGCAGAGTACTAATGAAATCTCACTCAAAATGTTTGCTTTAATTTCAGAGTTTAATTTCAGGCTGAAACGTTTATGATAATCGGATGAAGGAATTAATGAATTGTGATGAATCGATTATTGAAATAATTGTTAATAATTTAATAGTCTATCATTAAAATACAGACTTAAAAAAGGAAATTTGCTGAACAAAGAACATATTTACAGCAGTAAACTGCACAAAAATTATATACATTTGCCATTTAAAATAAAGAAATCTATTGTCTGTAAATATAAACTACTAAAGTGGCACATGCTTCGCTCCACCTGGTTACCATTCAGTAGAAATATCTCTTATTAAGCTTCTTTTGCTATTGAATTATTAATTAGTTAATTAAAAAACCCTGTATTGTCTTGATGCTACGTTGAGCAGAAACAGATGAGCTTTTTACATGTTCATGTAATTATATTTTCGCTGCAGATGCATCTTTTCCTACAAGTAATCAGTCGTACAATTAGGAAATTATGTTTTGTTGCATTTTTAGGAAATAAAATGTTTTTTTTTTCTTAAAAGGGGAATTAAATTATTAATTAGCATTTTTAATGCATTTCTAATATATAAAAAGGCTTCATTGGATAAATAAAAACATCTGATTAATTGTCACAATAATCAATATAATACTAAAATAGTTTGACCTACTGTAAGTAGTTGGTGAAGATCCTCATTTTAGACTATTTTTTTACCAGTTGACTTGTTTCCTGCTGTCTTCCTCTGACAGTCTAATCGTACTGTGTTCAGAAAATGGCGGACAAGACAGCGGACGGGGGAGCGTGGACGGGCTGCGCCGTCATGTTCCTGCAGTCGCTCTTTCCTGGCGTGGACCTGCTCGCGCTCTATAAAGGCGAGCAGGGGAAGTTCATCATCTTCAAAGTCATCAAGCTGACTCTGAGAGGTAAGCCCATCAGCTGGGACCCACCAGGGATGATGCACAAACACAGGGAAGCTTTTCCAGGCTGTCGCATTAATTAATCAGAGTTTCCCTCTGCCAGATTCTGCGGGAGGTCTGGGAGGCTACGACATCCTAAAGGTCCATGATGCTGAGCCCTTCCTGGGGGTGGAGGTGAAATTTGTGGATGTGGCAGCATGTCAGCAGTTCCTGGAGAGCTACAGCTCCGGAGCGGTGCTCCAGTCCCTGAACCAGCACGCGTGCCGGCTGCTCGGCCTTCCCCAAGACTTCACCGTACGAACCCAGCTGAAGGCCGGGCCTCAGAACCTGGATCTGTGTCTGGACCAGCTGGCTGTCTGTCTGCAGCACATCCACCTTTCACAGGTTGGACCTTTCATTTATTTTCTTCAAGCTAATCCTGCATAACAAGTTTAAGTCGGGCTGGACGACATGTCTGAAATACTTAAACAAACGTTTCATGTCAATAATTATTAATTCGTTTTAAATACCTGAAGCACTGACAAACTGGTGAGCTGACATTTCCTGTTTTATCCACAGTTTTCACTTCAGGCTGTTGGTTTTTTTGTTTTTGTTTTTGTTTAATTTTTAAGCAGTTATGAAGCTCAGTGGTGAAACTTTAAACTGCTGCTGCGCTACTTACTCAGCAGGTTGTTGCTAGGTAACCATAGAAGGAGTGAGTTGCTAGGTAACCAAAGAGTACCAATAAATATGGTGGAAACACACAGAAGCAACTGGGATGTTAAGGAAAATAAATATTGATCAGGTTTTAGATTGATTAGTTGTGTTCTGGTCAGCAACAGCTCTTGATTGAAGCTGTTTCTTAGTCTTAGAAAACGCCTCTCTGACCTGTTGTTGTTGACCACGTGTCTATGGAGATGTACACATTGACCAGCCCCTAAGTGTAAGTGTCGATGTGTGTCAGCCGGAGCGCCTGCGTGACGAAGAGATCGATCATCTGGAGCAGCAGCTGCAGAGCCAGGCGCTGGGTCCGGCCCCGCAGCCCCCCACGGTCGCACAGGAAGAGTCTCCAGTCCCCAGCAACTGCTTCAAATTTCAGAACAGAGTGTTTGGTGAGTAAAGGCAACACCTTCAGCTTTCCTGCCCCGTCTGAAGGCTTCTGGATCACTGTAGAGTTTAAAGGATTAAACAAGGAGGGGTGTGGAAAGGGGTGTATATTTTAATGTGATATCCATCCATCTGGAGCTGAAATGGTTAATCTGATTCATTGCGATAAATTGATTGTTGAAAAACTTGTCAACTGATTCTTATTTTGTGATTGATTAGTTGTTAACTGGAGTGTGAAGACTCAAAAAAGGTGATTTGCTGAAAGTACATAACAATCCAGAGTAGTAATTAAGTTAAAACTGTACAAACAATGTAAACATTTTGTATATAAGATAAAAAATATATATATTTTGTGTGTAAATGTGTTTGACCCAAAACTCCTCTAGTAGCTTAATTTTAGCCTCAAATTATATAAAAAACACAAAGGAAAAATCTCCTATTGGGTTCCTTTTACTGTCCAGTTATTAATTGGTTAATAGAATAAGTAACTGATTATAAATCAAGCTTGTGTTTGAACTTGAATTATTTTTAGCTGCAGATGCATCATTTGCATACACTTAAAGATTCTTATAAAATTGTATTTTAGACAATAAAATGTTTATTTTCTTATTTTTTTAAAATTTAATAATTTTTTTTACTCATATTTTTAATGTATTTCTAATGTTTTATAGAAAAGCTAAATTGGTGAAATGAAAAATCTGCAGAATGTGACATTTTTTATACAACAAATCAATTAATCATCATCAAAATAATCAATAGTTGCAGCCCTCCATCCATCCATCCATTGAATAGTTTGTTTTCTCCAGTAAAATAAAACTTTCCTTTAGAAGAAAATATAACTTAAAATAGTTTGATTAATATATTTTCTATGAAATTTTTAAAGAACCACCATTTTTTTAAATTTTGTTTTATTTTTTTAAAATAAAGACAAACATAAAACCTTTTCAAAAACAGGATGGATTCAATTTCTTCCATTGGATGTTGATGTTTGTGGGAAATAATGTAAAAGAAAGCACTTAGTTTCTAACGTAATGACCAGAAATAGATACTATCGCTGCCTCTTTTAGTGTTATTGTGGAAATTCAATGCAGGAATTATTGCATGAAAACAATTAAAAGCTGATTAAAATCTGCATTTTATTATTGGCTCTGAGTTTTTAAGAAATGGTTGGTTCTGCACATTTTTTAGTCAAATTATGAAGAGCCATCGTGTAAAGTCCAAAGAGTTGCAGATTTATTCATGTCTGTACATCAACTCCCTCTTTCTGCTCTTTTCTTCTTGAAAGTGTTATTGCTTTGATCACATCCACAACAAATTCATCGTCAGGTAATTACTTTAAAATTACCTTATAGTTGATTGAAAACTCAAAAAATCTGGAAAATCTATGAAAACTGTTAGTTTTTTTAAACTTTTCACTATTATCCAATGTGTCAGAGTTGGTTTGATCTCCATCTGGGAGCTTCATGATGTGTCTGCATTTCCCAGACTAACTTCCTAGAACGCAACAAACTGTCAGGTTCATGTTTCCTGAACGGCTTCCACCATTTTTGATTAAATATTGAGTTTGGTGCCGTTTCCAGCTGACTCTAATCCATCTGATTGCTACCTTTCTGTGGTGAGAGATTAGTTGAAACAGACAAAATGTGCTGTTCATGTTTGGGTTGATTTCATAGTGGCTCGTCCGAATTTCGCATTAATTTGTAGCTTACCTTTAAGCCTTGGGATGTTACATAAAACATGACTCCCCATTAGAAATAAAAACCATTCAGTTGGTTTTTTCCTGCAACTTCCTAATGGACGCGGATGCTCTTATTTTGTAAGATAAAAAAATCTATCTAACATGTATTTCATTATTACCGACACCCAGTGACTCACAGACAGTGCCAGCTTCACCTCCACCTTCTCTCAGCTCTTTCAACTGGTTGTTTTGCTTTTGGCTTGCAGGCCTGCAGCTACTTGTTTGATTTGTTTTCTCATAAGAGTTAATCGCAGCTGCTCTCCTCTGAGCACCGACTGCTCCGCTCCAAACAGACCCATAGCCTCTAGCTGAGGAACACAGGCTACCAATGTTGTGCTTTGCAGATTTTCCAACTTTAGTTTTTGTTCATAGAAGAGGTGCATATTGATTTTCAGTGTATTTTTTGCCCTGGTATTACATAAAATCAAGTGTAACGCCAGTAAAGGGTGCAGCTGAAACTACACTATCAATCCATTGAGTAGACTCTAGCTACAAAGTGGAGCAGATGTCTTCTTGTGTTAGCCATAAAATCACTATTCGGGATGTTGCAGCTGAAATAACAGTTTTCTGGAGCATCAGAAACTTCAAGGCTGCAGATTCATTTGCAAGAAGGAGCTTCAGAGAGTCCGACAAGCACCTGGATGCCCCAACTGAGGAGGATTTCACAGAATGATGCTCAAGTTTGGCAGTAAGAATCCCAGTGAAGCCAAGAAACGGAGAGAAATTTATCAGCAGGAGGACAGAGACTGGAGCAAAGTGATTTTCTCTGATGACTCATCCTGATTGTTTGGGACATCTGGAAAATCATTTAATGGGAGAGCAAAAAATGAGATCTACCGCAGTCCATGTGCGGTTGCATCTCAGTCAAGGAAGTGGGCTTGTTAACACTTACCCCAAGAAGAGTCGAGTGAATCAAGAGTGATATAAAAACCTCCATGAAAAGCAACCCTTTACATCAACATAGGCTCTGTTCGGTGATCACCAGTGTATTTGTTAGCATGACGGAGCATCGCGTCACATGAAAAACATGATAACGAGTGGCTGAAAGATAATATTAAGTATATAGTATATTAAGAAATATTAAGTCAGTACTTAAGCCAGCTATATTTGGTCCTAAAAACCTTTTAAACCTATGATCTGCTTTTAAATTGTTTAACTGTACATTAGAGAAACATGTAAGATGCTAACCATCTAACAACGCTTGTGTTGATGACAAAAAGTTTTACTAAACGACTGGAGGTGAGCAGACTGAACAGATGACAGCTTGGAGGACTTTATGCTTAGATTTGGATAAATATCTCACAATCCTGAACCATTTTTGAAATTCTAGCATTTTAGGTCACTTCTTTCAAAATATAATTACCTAAAATGCAATAATATAATTTCACAGTTGTAGCAAAGGACCTAAAGATGTGAAACGTTCAGCCATTTCTGCTCGACTTGACATCTATAAGTGTCGGGCCGATATGTTGATTTATTTTAATTGGACTGCAAAAAGTCCTAAATAGAATTTTTATAGACACAATTTAAACCAGATGAAGCTAAAACTATTTACAGACAAAAGGTTTTATTTTGTCTTGAATGCAAAACATTTATTTTTTGCATAATTTTGGCTGAGTTTCTGCTGCAATAAGTTGTTCTTTCAGCAAATGACCTTTTTTAGTCTATAAAAAGCTATTGATTAATCATCGTAACTAATCGTTTCAGCCCTACTTGAAGCATTTCAACATAATGTAACAGATGCACAGCGATGCTGCCTTCTTATGAAATAGAAATTTTAATTTGTAACGTATTCTGGGAAAAGTTTGATGTTTACATAATCACGCTAAGTAGAATTTACTTCTTCTTTTTTTTGTCCCCTCTTTCTCTTGGCGTTTCATCCTTTGGCTCACCAGAGGACCGAATGCTGACACCGGCAGATGTTCAGAGCTTTTCGAACGGAGTGGGCCGTCAGTGGAAACATGTGGGGAGGGCCCTGGGGAAGAGCTGTCGCGCTCTGAAGGGCCCCGCCATTGACAACCTGGCCTACGAGTACGAGAGAGAAGGGCTGTATGAGCAAGCCTATCAGCTGCTGAGCCGCTTCATTCAGGCGGAGGGGAGGGCAGCCAAGCTGAGCCGACTGGTCAGAGCCCTGGAGGACAGCAAACTCACCAGCCTGGCTGAAAACATGCTGGGCATGCAGCCCCGAGAGTAACTAACTCTGTGTGCGAGTTTTAAGAGTCAAACTGAGGGCCGGGCTCCTCTGTGGGAGTGGAAACGTTCTCCCGCCGCTTTTTTACATTCAGAGTAGCTGTTCCCGACTTTCCGCACGTTTGAATCAGAACCAAGTGTGTGTGAATGTGTGTGAATTCACGGTTTATGTATGTGTGTGTGTGTGTGTGTGTGTGAGGTCGAGAAAGAAATTCAGATCAACATTTGTAATCTTGTTTATTTGAAGTAATCTGTCATCACTGTTAAAAGAAAATGCAATCTGGAGGTTAATACACTGTGTGAACCGTTTTTATCATGTAACAGATCGAATCTGTTGGGTCCTGCTTCTAGTGACAGCACAACTGAAGGAAATTGATTTTTTTTTTTTTTTTTTCGATATAATGGGTTCTAGAAAATTAAATGGTTGTGGAAAGAAGGCTTATGTTTCTGTTTGATGCATTAGTGTAATTAAAACTGAAAACACAATTTTGTCTAAATTCCCTCAGGTGTAATTTGGTGTTAATCCTTCCCCCGTTCGCCGCCATCACTCAAGTCACTCACACACGTGCACGTTCTGCGTACGACTGAATTAGTGATTCCCAGTGTTGCTGCTGAATGTGTGTGTGTATCTTACCATACTGACCATAGGACAGATGGACGGACAGCGTTGGCTTCAACCCTCTCCACTCTTCCTCGCTTCATACTCTGCTTGACCATCCATTCAGATGTGATTGCTGGAATAGAAGCTTTTATCACGCACACTTTTTATAGCTTTATGGTATGGGCACAAACTCCAACATGGACAAGCAGTCATTGGAAGTACAACTAGATTGTTTTTTTCCTTTAGAAACAGAAGTGAGAATGCTGATCTGCTTAAAGAATGCACCAAACGATACGGAGGAGAGAGACAGAGCTGAAAAGAGAAAAAACTGAAGCAAGATGAAGAGAAGCAGAGCAGACGACAGCTCAAGAGAGACAAAAAAAACTGGAGAGCTGAAGAGGCTGAAAAGCTGAAAAGAGAAACAGGTGAAGACAACTAGAGAGAGCTGAAGACAACTGGAGAGAAAAAAAACTGAAGATGGGTGAAGAGAGATTCAGAGCTGAATATGTTTTATGTGGAGCCCAGTGGGTGCGGTACCTGCCCCAGTGAGAAACGCTGCTATAGAGTGTAATTTGTACAAACAGCAACATTTTGTTTGTGAAAAAATCAAATTTGAAAAAGCTCCAGCTACAGTAACACATGGTAGCAGTTTACATTACACTGCAAAACGGAAAACGTCCAAAAACTTAAATCATGATATTTTTTCAAACAATCCATAAGAGATATCAAAAGGCTAAATTGTTTGAAAATAGCTAAATGCCTTGTGACTTGTTTAGCACATGCAGGTGCACCTAAACAAGTGTATAAAGGCAATTAAAAGGTTTATTATGTCAGTAATTGGTGCAGTAATTCATGACCAAGTATTCCAGGTATATCCTAATAAACCTACTTTTTCAGTCAGCTCATATAAATGCGAAATGTATTTTATTTATCTAGTACAACATTAGAATAGCAGTGATAAATGCCCAAGTTGTATCCTTGTGTGTAATATAGATGAGTTTATTTTTTTGAATATTAGCTTTTCAACATTGTAATTCATTGCAATGTGCTTTATATTTTTATATATATTTTCTACTAGTTAAATTGTAGTATATATTTTATTTTAAGATATAATCAGATATAATTGAGAATCAACTGCAACACAGTTTCTGATTATAATATTGACTTTTTAATGTTGCATTGCAGTTACATTTTACGTGGATTTCCTGCCATATTATTGTAATTAAAGGTTCGCTTGCCGCTCTGTGTTCCCCACCGGGTGTTTTTCAGACCTACTTATGTTGTTGACACGATTAAACATCACCCAGGTGCTAGAGAACAGAGGACAAGCAACGGCAGCTGAGTTGGGACATTTCAGTTCCGCAACACCGACACGATTCCCACCAGTGACACCAGAACACGGAGCGACACTCCCCACTTCAGTATTTCTGTCATCTTTAACAGTGTTTCATCGGACGTGATTAGAGCTCGGCTGCTCTGACGTAAACCAGATTGTTAGGTGTGTCTCGCGCGGACAGTTCTGGGTATGGCAGGTCAATTTATCATATAAATATTCAGCGCAAACATCCATTATTCAGTTTTTCTTGTCAAAAAAAAAAAAAATCCCGTTTACGTCACAATGGTGTTACTTTGTAAGACAAAAGCCACTCTGGACACCTGGACGTCCCGCCATTAGAGTTTCAAAAAGGCACATTTTTAAGGAGTTGAAAACAATTAAAATAAAAACATTACTGTTTTCTAGCTTCAGTTTGGAATGGAAATATGAGCTTTATAAAAGGAGAAATGTTATTATTGAGATGGATTTAACTTCCCTAGTTAACTGGTAATACAACCATGGATCCCAGAATCTGAGAAATTATCTGGGATTATGCTGTGAATCCCAGATAATTTCTCAGATTTTATCTGGATGAGGGGGATGCACATGGTGCCATTCATCTAAGAATCGCCAGTGTTTGGTAACTTCTGACTTTTCTAGTAAGATTTCTGATTTACCTTGGTGACTAGATGTTTTTATTTTTCTAAGATGGATCTCAGTGTTGATTCTTGAATACAAGTAACTACCATAAACTATTTCAAACAGAAGTGTTGTTTTATCACATGTTGGATAGTGACTAATTTATCCAGTTACATCTACTCGAGTAACATTTTGGAAAAAGCTTACTTTTAAGAGTTTGTTTTTTTTTAACAGTGCTGTACTTTTTACTTTTACTTGAGTAATTTTATTATGAAGTATCAATACTCTTGAGTAACATTACTGAATGAAGAACAGGCTTGTTTTAACCTAATAAAATGACCAGATACAGACGCTCACTTGTGGTTTTTGTTAAAGGTTCTGAAATTTTATATTGAAAGAAATTGATTTGGATAAGTGTTTCTTTTTTTTCTCAATTTTGTTATTTTGTAATTTATATGAATTAGTTTCACTTTGGTCTTTAAAATACCAATACTGGTCCATCTGATAATGTAATTTTTAAATATTAATTGGCTGGTTTTAATCAGTTTGATATTTGATCCTAATGTCACTGTTTCCTGTGTCACCAACGATTTTTATCACATTGTATTCGTAGAAACACGGCCGAGTGAACTCTCTTGACAACAAACTATCTGTGACGTGCATTTCTCCGGTAACCATGTCAACAAGAATTTAGGCCGTTAGGAGAAAGTAAACGGCTCATAAACTCTCTGAATGCACTTTATACGCTTCCTACGTTGGAAAACTTTAGTGTTTGTAAGTATTTATGTGTTTGGTAGGAACTTACACTATATGCTGTCTTTTTTCTTTGATAAAATATAGAGCATATGCATCATTTTTGAACGTAGCGGGAAGATGTGTATGTTATTAAGTAATCTCTCATTCTGTTACATTTCAGTTACAAAACGTTTTGAGTGTAGCATTAAGAGGGCTGTAGTAGCCAGTAATATTCTCTCCCCCCCCTCCTTCTGTTGTATTTCAGTTACAGAAAAACATATTTATAAAAAAATCTTCAGTTAAGAAAAGCAAAACTTTTTATTAGTTGATTGCTGGCTGTCAAAATAGACCCGCTTTAAAACTGCAGTGTGTAATGTATATAAAATTAATTTTTACATATTTGTTGAAACTCTCACTGTGTCATGAGGTAATCTTCTCCCAGCACTCCCAGTGCTATCTAGAAACAACCAATCAGAGCCAGGACGCGGGTCTTAGTACTGTGCTACCTGCAGCTAGCATCGACTATTATGAATGCTCAGGCTAGTTAGCATGGCCTCTGATGAAGGCGGATAACCTGTTTTCCTGTAACAGTAAGTTATCTGTCATCAGCACATTGAGCAGTGAGTACATGAGGTTGACTGACATCGCTAAGACCCTCCTCCTGGCTCTGATTGGTTGTTTTTGACTGGGAGCGGTGCATTTCTTCAGACAGCATAGCAGCCTGGGGAGGAGGTGAAGGACATCGATTTATTTTCACAGATTACCTGTCTCATAATATACTGTCAGGACAGGGTGACAGTTTTAACAAATATGTAAAAAAAAGTTACATACTGCACCTTTAAATCGTTGATTTTGTGGTGTTTTTTTCTATATTTGAGTAACTTATCGGACAATTGCTTTTCATCTCTACTTGAGTAAAAATATGATGTAGCAGTCACACTATTACTTGAGTACAATGTTTGTGTACTTGCAGTTATTAAATCACAGCCGTCTCTTCGATTATATGTCACAACGGCTTGCCATACCATCCCGTCTGTGCTTTCCTTGAAAAGATACTCCGAAAGCGCGCAGGCTCGTCATCCTCAGCGCCGCCCTGTAGAGAGAGAGAGAGAGCTGGAGACCCCCTCCCCACCTAACAACCCCAACCCCGCAGGCTCTGTCACAACGACCCCACCTCCCAACCCCCTCTGAGCGAGGGCACGGAGCGACAGGCTCGCATTCGCGGAGAGAAGACCGTTCTGGGATCCCGGCTCCGTTTCGCCCTCAATCCGGGCCCTAATGCTGTAGCGGCCAGCGCGGAGGAGAGAGCGAAGTGAGACGCAACGCAGCGACCGAGAGTCGGCGAGGGACAGGGCGGACTGGGGAGACGACGGGATCGCTCATTCGCCTGGAAACATGGGATGTACACTGAGCGCCGAGGAGCGCGCGGCTCTGGACCGGAGCAAGGCCATCGAGAAGAACCTGAAGGAGGACGGGCTGGTGGCCGCCAAGGACGTCAAGCTGCTGCTGCTCGGTAAGAGGAGAGGCTGCGGCGCCTCGCTGCGCCGGCGGAGGGGCGGAGGTGCTCTCCGTGGTGCTGATCTCACTGCCTCCGTTCTTTGCAGGCGGCGGAGAGTCCGGGAAAAGCACCATCGTCAAACAGATGAAGTAAGTGCCCCTTATTGTATTATTTCTTATTTTTTATTTTATTTTTTTAATTCAAATTCCGGGCTCGTTTTCTCCGCTGACAAACTCAGTCGGAGTGAAAGGCCCGAGATTGCGCCTCCCCTGTCTGCACGGAGGTAGGCTGGGCCGCCATGTTTCGAGAGGCCGAAGCCCCAGAGGAGCACCGGTGACTCCAGCACCTCCTGCACACCGCCAGCCAGCTAGGCCGTCCCAGGGCGCTGTTCACAGCCGGGGGTGCTGAAATGTAGTTAACGAGGGTTTCGCTTGACTACAGGGAGTGTGCAGCTAGGGATATATACAGGGTGTGTGCGCGCGTGTGTGTGTGTGTGTGTGTGAATTACAGTGAGGTCACTACTGCTCCATTAGTGAATACCTCTGCTTTTAATCTTAATGGCTTTAAGTGCCCGATATCGCCGGGAGTACTTTGCCTATAAAGCGGATTTACTCAGAAATATTGCTTCTAAAACCGCATCTAAACCTTCCCCTGTCTAATCTAAATCACCCTTTGATGTTTTAAACGACTGCTGCTGTTGTCTTCCCTAAACCTCTTAGTCAAGTTGAAGATGTTTCAGCAGGAAAAGACACAAACCTCCCTGCAATGTTAGGACTGGGTCCCACTTCCTTGGGTCATCCCTGTACCTGTATATTAAATCGGATAGAAGTGGGGCACTCCTTCACGCAGCCGATGCATTCTCAGCTCTCACTTATTTCTACTACATGAACACATTTGACTTCATGTGCACATCGTGTTCTTAGCATACAGTTACAATCCTGCAGCAGGCGTCCTTAAAAAAATTGCCAAATGTACTCTACTGAGAAATAAATCTACCTTAATATGTTTAAAGCGTGTTTATGTTTCCTTTCCAATATAGCACATTTGGTGCAATCATCAAAAAAGGAGCTGCAGAATTGTATGGCTGGTCTCCCCGGTGCTACTCCATATCTATCAGAACGTTCTAGTGCTTGTTTTAATGGTAAATCTTAAAAGTTAAGAGTATTTGTAATTTTACAGCATTTTGTTTTGGTTTGCAGTGTTTTGCCAACAGGAGAACTTTCCAAATGGGACATTTTAGTGGTTGTTGTGCCTTTTTAAAAGATGATAACGGGGAAAATCTTGACATTTGTGAGCGTATTTTGCTTCTCCCTCCCCCTACTTTACATAAACAATTGGCTTGGCCTACCCCTCAGAAACTAACGAGGAGCAAGAGGTGAAATGGGACTGAGCGTTTGTCTTGGGAGAAGTTTGCCCAGCCTCCTCTTGTTTCCATTCAACCTCATTACCCTCCCAGTGCTCCCAGGTTGCAGCATATCATAACGGCTCTGCCCTGGACTCAATTCGCTCCTCAAAAACACTGTTTACAAATACTCTCAGGGCCTTTTCCCTGGCCTGGGCAGGCAGCGGATGGATGGGTTTTACTGCTCACTTTGGGTCGTAAAGTTCAGGTATTGGAGGCGAACGTGATGACATCATTGCCACATACGGTGGAAATCCTTTTCCTGGTCACATTCACGAGAAAGGACTTGAAGTGTAGTGTCAACAGGCACGAGGAGTCTGTCCAAAGGCTTGAAAATGGTCATAAAGTGAGGTGAAACGATGTATGCAGCGGGGTGGAGTTTATGAATAAAACAGGCATGCCGCCGTCACCTGTCAGCTGCAGAAATGTCAGTGGTGTCTATTTTTGTGCTTTTCCTCTTTAGCACCCTTTTATTGGTCAGAAGGAGTTTCATTAATAACTCATAATGCTTTTTAAAGAGACACTAATTGTGTAAACCCAACACATTTGAGCTCATTTGATGCTTAGAGCCTTTTTTCAAACAAAAGAGCCCTAGTTATTTTGACTTTAAGCACTATTTATACCATATTTTTATGTCTCAAAATATAAGAAAAGAGTTTAGCCATTTTTGTGAAGTAAAGCACATATTTTAATCAAAAGCAACTTTTTTTTTTTTTTTTAAACATTTCCATTAAAGCAAAACTGGTATTTTCCGCAGTAAAACATAAGCATTTGATTTTTTTTAAACAGGCAAAATAAAAGGAATCATAATCTGCAACCCAAAAATGCAGCCGTTCTCATTCCCTCCACAAAGGTAAATTTTTTTTTTTATTCCATAAAACTGTTAATTTTCATGATGGTGCTGCAGATTCAGGCCATGTGGTTGATCTCTGCAGCGAAGCATCCTTTCATAATGTGCTCTGATGAGATGGAAACACGAAAAGCGTGATCCCTTATCTGTTTTCCTCATCGGATGTCAGTCGGTGTTTGCGAATGATGCGATGAATGTTGGACTGCGGGTCGGCTTCCTTATGGATCCAGTCAGTCGGGGCCCGATGAACCAGATCATAAGGAGTTTAATTGTGCCTGGTGGAAGTGATTGATTGGTGCTCAGATTGATTTCACTCCATCGCTCGTCATGCATTATAAATGATTTAAATATCACATTACTGCCAAATTACACATCGCAGACTGCGAATGGGATCAATTCCTGCTCCACTTTAGCATGACAGAGAAGGAAGAAAGAAGCATAGAGGCATGTGCAGCTCCAGAAAAAGCAGGAGCAGTGAAGCTTTTACTGTAATAAGTCATTTGTTTTGAAATGTAGGAACATATGGACAATTGAGACTTTTTTTTTTCCTTCTTCTCTGTTTAGTCCAGGCTCATGCCTGTCTGATAATATCTCTGTACGCCTGCAGGATTATCCATGAAGATGGCTTTTCTGGGGATGATGTGAAGCAGTATAAGCCTGTGGTCTACAGCAACACCATCCAGAGCTTGGCAGCCATCCTTCGAGCCATGGACTCGCTGACAATTGAGTTTGGAGACAAGGACAGAAAAGTTAGTCTCACTCACACCCAACCATCTGAACAGTTGGCCTCTAGGAAATTCAATTTTATTAATATAATCTTGAAATGTGAAAGTGTCGGAGAAGAGCTGGGTGTAGACCGTAGGACGGGGCACAAATTTATTCATGCGCAGTTTGAAAAAGTTAGTTTAAAAAAGCTCACAAAACTGTCTCAGCTGGTGATGAATAATTCACAAGATCATATTTCTGGGTCTGTTCCCCTGAACTTATGAAACAGGCTGACGCAAAGCTGGTCTGTGACGTCGTCAGTCGCATGGAGGACACGGAGCCGTACTCTGCCGAGCTTCTGGCTGCGATGAAGCGTCTCTGGGCCGATCCGGGGACTCAGGAGTGCTTCAACCGCGCCCGGGAATACCAGCTGAATGACTCGGCTCAATAGTGAGCGCAACAACAAGAAGCCACTGTTTTTGGGAAAGAAAAAAAAAGAAGAAGAAGAAAACAGCAGACCTGTAATTTTTCCATCTATTCTCCTGTTGTCAACAGCTACCTGGACAGTTTAGACCGCATCGGGGCGGCAGACTACCAGCCGACAGAGCAGGACATCCTGAGGACCCGAGTGAAGACCACTGGCATCGTCGAAACCCATTTCACCTTTAAAAATCTCCATTTCAGGTAGGAACAAAAAGGCCCTGCTGCAGCTCATCAGGACTGAATGTCACCAGTTTTAGCTCCTGCTCTGAACCTGCATGTTCCGTGTTTCCAGGCTGTTTGACGTTGGAGGTCAGAGGTCAGAGAGGAAGAAGTGGATCCACTGTTTTGAGGATGTGACAGCGATAATTTTCTGCGTCGCTCTGAGCGGGTATGACCAGGTGCTCCATGAAGACGAAACAACCGTAAGTACTGGGAAAACACGGTGCTTTTTGAAATGATCAGTTACGCCACCGTCCTTCAGTTTGTCACAGGGAGTTTATGAATTATTTTTCACACAAATAAATGTAACAAAAAGTGATTTATACAGGCGGGAAATGATCAAGTCAGTCCAGTAAGATCAGATACAGATTTAAATTATTCTAAACAATGAAGAACCAAGGAAACATTAAAAAGTTGACACAGAAAAAACAAAGCTGAAAAGGCAATAAAAATGTTAACACCTCATAGAAAAATAAATGTCAATAATTAAAGTGTAAAAAGATAAAGCGTAACTATAGCTTATAATTCTCATGACTTTTTAAAATATTTAAACAAAATATTTAAAACAAAAAAGGTTAAACTAAAGAAATAATTGTTGTAATTGTTAGTAACTACAACAGAAATGATACATATAGCAAAGCAGCTTAGTTATTTACTTATGGATTACTTGATAATTGAATAACTAAAATATAAATAATATAATAAGATATAATTAATCAGTCAAAAACTTTCTAAAATTGCTCAATATTAAACTAAGACAATAACAGAACTAAAAATAAAAGCATAAATAATAAATGTAAATTTTAATTTAACAAATAGTTAATATAATACTTGATGCCATTTTTAAAATATAGTAAATGCTCCCAGTGAGGACCACTGTAGGAAAATGGTTTTAGTTCTCACTCCAGATATCAGTAGAACTTTTCTTCTTCTGGCCTGGAGGACCAAAGGAAATCTGACAAACCAGTTTAAACACCAGCAAAGATCTGTGGTCAAAACAGCTCAGGTAGCCACTGCAGACACATTATGATGTGTGTGGAGTGAGCTCAGCCTCTGGTTTTGTCCCTATTTTAACTCCGTAGAAGCTGTGATGGAGCAGCAGTTTTATTCTTCAGGGAGAGCAGCGCGTTTTACTGATCGTTCATAAAATCATAAAGTGTCTGCGTTGCACCAGGAGAGACGGTCAAACTCTGCCGGAGTTCAGTTTCCTGTGACATTTCTGTGATTGGAGCGGATCTGTTGCAGATTTCCCTCAGTGCTGTTCCTCCTCCTGCAGAACCGCATGCACGAATCCCTCATGCTCTTTGACTCCATCTGCAACAACAAGTTCTTCATCGACACCTCCATCATCCTCTTCCTCAACAAGAAAGATCTGTTTGCTGAGAAGATCAAGAAGTCGCCGCTGACGATTTGTTTTCCAGAATACACAGGTGAGTCGGCGGACCTTCGTCCTCTCCTGCTCGTCTTCGTCACAGGCGCACCGAGCATCACGTCTGGCCCTCTTGTCTCTGCAGGTGCTAATACATATGAAGATGCTACGGCTTACATTCAGGTTCAGTTTGAGAGCAAGAACCGCTCTCCCAACAAGGAGATCTACTGTCACCTGACCTGTGCCACAGACACAGGGAACATCCAGGTAGTGTTTGATGCCGTCACCGACATCATTATCGCAAACAACCTTAGAGGCTGCGGCTTGTACTGAGGCCCAGAGCCAGAAGCACAGAGGTCGTCATGGAGTGCGTGAGGTGTTAATAATGATAATTTTGATGATTCTTAAATACAAAAATATGTAATTCTACACGTCCAAAAGGGACCCAAAGAGCTGCCGTCAAACACCACACTGGATCATTGCCATGATTTGTATCCCCGTCATTTTTGTTTTAAATCTAAACCCTCTCACCCCCCAGTTTTTTTTTTCTCTTCGTTTTTTTTGTCTTTTAAAAATGTGTTTTTAAGTTGAATGTTCTGTAAGGCTGGAAGCACCAGAGGTTTATTCAGCCGAAGCCTTGCCCCAGATACGCAGAGGAGGACGCCGTCCCGTTACGCTCTGAATACAGCCTCTGGTGCTCCACGCGACGAGTTGCTGAGTGTGAAGGTGGAGATGATGATGGTGATGACGGTGTCTTGTGACTGAGGGGCGTGGACGCACAGAAAAGAAGGAGGTTGTGTTAACGTTCCTTCAAACTGCCGGCCTGCAGGTCTGTCCCACTGGGTTTGGCTCTCATGAAAGAGAGGATTCTTGTGTCCAGAGCAGCTGCTGGCTGCCGCCCATCAGCCAGTCATTTCTTCAAGAAAAACAAAGAGAAACATCGGTGCCAACCATCTGAGAATAACAGATAGGGCAGTAGGGTCAGAAATTAGAGCTCATACTGTTGGTTCATATTATTTAAATATCAGATTTTATTATAATGAAAGACTTATTTATGCCTCCGTCTCCCTCTTACCAAGAAGAAAAGTCCCGTGCCGCATGCGGTGCTGTGAAAACTCGCCCCCTTACAGACTGTGTAGATTTTGAGCCCGTTTTAGATCATGCCATGTCATATTGATTGAATTTAAGCCTGAACTTTGACTAGACCACTTCAAAACCTCCATTTAGCTTTTTTCCCCCGGCACTATTCAGACGGTTGTGCTTCAGCTCATTACCCTGATCATCACACCGCCACCACCGTGTTTGACTGTTGATATGTTCTTCTGAAATGCTGTTAGCTTCATGCCAGATGTAACCGGACACATCATCTAAAACAATATTTGAATATTTTCCTAGAAGTTGAGGGGATTATTAGGATATCAAAGGGGGAATGTGAGATGGTCCTCAGTGGTTTTTGCCTTGGGACTCTAAGGACCCAGTTCCGGCCCGGTCGTTTCCTGTATGTTGAATCATGAACCTTAACGGAGGGAAACAAGGCCAGCAGTGCTTTAGATGTTCCTGAATGAGGCGGCGTCGACAAACTCTTTACGGATATTTTAGGTAGGCTGGGAAGACTCAGCACTGTTCCATGTTTTCTCCGTTGTGGTTAAAGGTTTGTAGCTAAAAGCCTTGAAAACGGCTTTGTAACTCCGTCCAGACTCATGCATATGAATGACTTTGTTTCTCTTTGGTTCGTTGACAGACGTGATAAAAAAGCAAAAAAAAAAACAACAGAAGAAATAATCTGTAAGGGGGTGAAAACTTCTTCACAGCACTGTATTTATTTCCTTTCATGAAACACAAACACAGAGGTGCAGAGGGTCCCGAGCAGCTCTGCATCAACATCCAGGCTTTGGCGCTGCTGCGAGGCCCCTGGATGTGAAATTGCACAGAAAAGTGCACCCTCACCTCAGGCGGTCTTTGTTTGGGGAGGTTTTCTGATTTAACCCTCCCTTTTTCCCCCCCACCGTCCGTCATGTTTCTCTGTTTGCAGGGAAATCTAAAGTACAGCCCCTCATTTTCACCCAGACTGCCCCTCCCATCCCCTGTACTCTCTTTAACCCATCACATATCAGACAGTCCTCACATCCTGTCTCCATTTTCACCCTAAAAAGCACCGTACTGTATATATATATTATGATTATACCAGATTTTTTTTTTTTTTTACTGTGAATGTTTTTGTGCTGCACCCCCATCCTATTCAGTAGTTTATTGGTTGCTCTCATGTGGAATGTTTGTGCTGAGCCAATCGAATGTTGTGTTTACATTAAAGCCACACTTTTCCTAACTATCTCTGCCTTGGCGGTCTTGAGTTTTGATTGCGCCGCGACGTAACAAGCTGTTCCCTCTGTTTTAATCTGTACAGAGAATTAAGGCTGGACCAGGAAATTAGGCTGCATATTATGAGAGAGTGAACCACTTTTGATGCTTCACTGCTTCGCGAACAAAGCTGCCCGTTTGGAGTCAGAAATACGCATAAAAAAAGATTGGGAGCAGCTCTGGCATGGCAGTGAAATGTGCTGGCTGGCAGGGATCAGGAGCGCAGCGCAGCAAGCTCTCAATTTATTAGGTTAAAAGTGTTCCATCATCACCGGCAAGGAGCTATTCATATATTGAATGACTGGGCTGGATCAGCTGTCTGACCTGCTTCTGTCAGTTTAATGGCCGGGACGTTCATTACTGCTCTGCTGCACCAGCGGCCCCACAGCTCCACTCCACGCTCCCAGTGTGTCCCCGTTTCTCTCTCGGCCCGCTGCAGGTTAAAAATACTCCACTGTAATACAGTCACACATTTATGATTTTAATTACACATTTTACAGTTAACTAAAGATCCGGCTGCTCGACGTCGCTGCTGCTGTGAAACCGCGTCTCTGGAAGCTCAGCTGGAACTGATGCAGACTGGGATCAGCTGGGCAAACTGCAAAAAAAACAAAAAAAAAACACCACTGAGGAACAAACAGGGTGTTTGTTTTGTGTCGCGCACACATCTGTTTAGAGTTTTTCGTTTTTTCCCATGTGCTTCACCATCACTAGCTCGTCATCTAGAGTCGAAGCCTCTTGATATCTTCGCTTCTGAAGTCGATCCGCAAAGCCAGGACCTGACGCACCTCGGCGGGGGTCAGCCGCCATGTCAGCGGGCCTGAGTTAGGACCCCAGTAGTCCAAGATCTCAGTCACCTGCAGGACAGATAAGCAGAAACCTCAATGTGCTACCAAAGAGACCAAGAGCTAGGAAACGTTGATCTCACGCCACCTTTAAATTCCTTAGTTTTGACATTTTTTTAAACACATGAAAACTAAAAAAATAAGACTGATTAAATTTGAACTTGCCTTTAAGAAAAATAAAACAATGCACAAAGAGGAAACAGTTTTGATTTGGACACAATTTGAATGATTATCCCAGCAGGGTTTCTTCAGGTTTCACCGACTCAAATTTAAGTCTTTTAAAGACCAGTATGTTTTAAGACCTTTATCTCCACAGAAATGCACAAACCTCATCCAGTCAACTGACACTAGGTTTGCACTCATCGATGATGGCTGCAATAAACTAGCTGATTTGCTAGCAAGGATACGTTAGCAGCTAGTTAGCGGTAGGCTCAACTATCCAGTCATACTCAATGTCCCATAAGAAGAGAGAAAAAAGACATACAACATATGATTAAATATTCCTAACCGATTAACATATTTAAGGCCAACTTACTTTTTTTGTGAATGAATTTAAGACATTTTAATTTTAAATACATAAAATTAAAACCTTTTTAGGATGCACGTCCTTCCACAGACATTTTTTAACCCCTTGAATGAGCCAGCAGGGAGAAACTGCCAGAGCATTTTCAGCCTGTATTGAGCCACTGAGTTACACGGTTGCCCCTCTCCCACCTGTTGCTGAGAATGCTGATTTCCAGTTATAAACAACATGAAAGCTAAAGAAGCATCAACCACCCTTCTTATTTGCAGTTGGTGAGTAACTAACTGGACGTCAGACGCAGATAGTGTGTTTTCCTCCAACTGTTACTTTATTACGATGAGAAATGCAAAATCAGATTAGACACACTGTGCAATAAGTTCTTCAAAACGACTAAATTTACCTGGTGTTTAAACTCGTGTATCAAAATAAAATTCAACATCGCAATACAACAAAAAAATAAGGTGCAATATTAATAGGTATCTGTTTTAAATGAAATAATTTGAGTAATTTTTAAAAAGGATTATCCCACAGTGAATATTTCATACAGGCTCCTGCTTAAAGGCCATTTTATAGTCATTATATATTTGGGACTACTCCATCCTTTAGCTATTTTTATCTCCTTAGCAAAGACTTTAAAGGTCAGAGGCTCTAGAGAAAACATGCTTGTATTTCTAATAAGAAATCTTAAGTATGTATTTGTAACCCATTATATGCTTTTTTTTTAAGGCAAAGTTAATTCATTTATTGATATTCTTCACTAGTAAAAGTAATATTTGGTCTGACCTAAATTTTTGCAATTAAGGTTAAGATTCTCCTCATCTAGAAAGTTCAGTAATATAGCTTCTTTTCACAAAAAGTAATTGTAACAATTAGCACTTAAAACCAGAAGAAGTGCGACGCCACAACAGATTTTCAGTGTGTTGGTGTGAATCTGAGTTACCCGCTCCAGGTTGAGGATGGTGGCCATCTGCGTGAGGCGAGCGAACTTGTCTCTGATGGTCCAGGTGGTGACTGTGGTGAGGTACGCCACCAGAGACCGCAGCTCTTTGTCAAACTGCAGCCCTCCCAGCTGCAACAGGAAGTACATCAACCACAAACCAGCAGGATTCATTGGCAAATCACTGCAACTTTTCAAATATGCAGGGAAGGTTTGGCGCCACCCTGTGGCCAAGAGCAGCTGCCTACCCTGCTGAAGGAGCATTTGAGCACGGTTTTCTCCAGCTCGACAGAGATCAGGCTGGTCATCAGGCTGGTCAGAGTGTCGTAGATGACAGGACTGAGAGCCGTCTGGGGAGGTGAACCAGAACCATTACAAAAACGTAATTAATACGGTCAGAAATCATCTGCTTTGATGTTTGTTACCTTGAACTCTGCCATGAGCTGCTCCAGGTTAACGATGAGCTGCTGCACCCAGGGGTCGTTAGCTTCATAGTCATTAAACTCTTCCTGTGAAGATCGGCCACAATTAACAACAAAAACAAACCCGACTTCTGGGTGTTTTCTGTGAAGTGAGCAGAACCTCCTCTATGTTGTGGGAGATGGATAGAAAGCTGCTGATCCAGGGCTTGACTTGAGGCTTTACAGCCGTCGTGTTCAACTCTGTTAGACCCTCCTAAATATAAATAAAAGTCGGGTTAAATATTGAGCTAGCAGCATTAAAGTCAAAGTTAGAATAGATTTGGCTTAGTCTGCAGAGGATTATTGACATTTAATCACTGTTTTGTGTCTAACCTGCAACAGATCCTTGAACTTTGCAGAAGTGCTGACGAGGTCGGACAAGCAGCTTTCGATCTTTGCTTTTTCACCAGATCCGATTCCCTGACTGAACATCTTGGAGCAGTCGTTCTGCCAGAAAAAGGAAGAAGAAAAAAATCTGCTTTTTCAAGCTGCGGAGAAATCTTCCTAAAGAAAGGGGAGAAATGAGCCTTTTACCTCCAGGTTTCTCTTTAGCGTTGTGATATTCTCACTGCAAACCTCCACGTTATTCAGAGTGACCTGCGTTTGAAAAGCAAGTTAAGGACTGAACAGAACTGCACCAGACAAAGATCAGAACTGGACAATGTTCTCCAGCTAAGCTCTGATTGGCAGATGAAATGCTGAACAAGAGATTTTGGACCAATTCATTCAAGGTGACCCATTATGCTTCATTGAACTGGTTTGGTAGGTGTATCTGCAATACAAAACCAGTCTGCAGTTAAGCCTTTGAGTCATAAGTTTCAAATCTCCGCCTGGATATTTTTGCTTATTTTAATTGTACGCAGTTCTTTAAATGTCCTTTGAGTAAAAATATTTGCCCATTTATCCATAACAACTGGAACCTTCAATATCTAGCAAGTTATTTTCGCAATTTACTGTCTAATAAAAGAGCGACTTATCAGATTAATTTCACTCCCTGCTTCGGCCGGGGTGAAATTATCGTAATAATCCGATATTGGCTGAAATGTGCAACGTCTCCCGTTTGGCCTAGAAGGGTTAAACCAGTTGACCAAAATGTGCTGGAGCGCAGCTTGGGTTGCTAGGTGACGGGCGGAACTCTTCTGGGGTTGCTAGGTAACGAGCTGGGCTTCACTGGGTTGGTTTTTAAAATACTCATTTTCCAGACACCAAAAAGTTAACTTGTTGCCAAAAATTGGATGGGTGTTTTTTTTTTTTTTTTTTTTTTTTAAGCACTTGGGATATTTTTAAAATCAGTCGAGATCCAAATGTGAATAGAACAACACGCAGAATGTGAATTTTGAGGTGCCCTTAAAGGAATAAAAAACTAAAAACTCCTGCTACTGTCAGTCAATTATCAACCAACAAGACGTTTTTTAGTTTCCTCACTTTTTTACTGTCTGATATGTGTTATAATCTCTACAGAAAAACATCTGGTGTCAGTCAGACTTCATCTGACTCTATC
This sequence comes from Poeciliopsis retropinna, assembly GCA_010277075.1. Classification (NCBI taxonomy): domain Eukaryota; kingdom Metazoa; phylum Chordata; class Actinopteri; order Cyprinodontiformes; family Poeciliidae; genus Poeciliopsis; species Poeciliopsis retropinna. The sequence continues at coordinate 14,408,130 of VMRM01000006.1, read as the reverse complement.
GGACCAGATCTTTATGCTAATATACAACTCTGGAAAACTGAAGAGCCCACTGCTCCGAACCCCTTTGAAAACCTCCTGGTTTCTCCACCAGACATTGATTTCTGAACTCTTTTCCTGAGTTAAAACATTAGTTTTGTTGTTAATGAATGAATATGAACGTGTTTTCTTTGCATTATTTGAGCTCTGAAAGCACTGCATCTTTTTTATTATTATTTTTTTGTTATTTTCTGAAAATAAATACTAAAGTTTTTCAGAGGCATGTAGTCAGTAGTTCAAAGAATAAAAGAACAATGTTCATTTTGCTCGATATAGAGAGTGAAATCAGAGAAACTGATCATTTTAAATGGTCTCTTACTTTTTTCCAGAGCGGTTAAAATTTAATTTTTTACTTTTGTCTATATCCTGAAGCCAAAGATTGTATCACCTGAACCTTGGCTGTTAGCTGTAAACCTCTACATGGAGGGGATTTTACTAGAGCTGCACACGGCGGTGAATCCAATCGTCTCACCAGGAAGGCGGCCTTGGCGTTTTCGGTGCTCTCGATGCCCAGCGTGTTAAACTTGCCCTGCTGCAAGCTGCTCTGCATCAGGCTGACGGCGCTGCTGACGCCCCGCTGGATGTCCTGGAGCGTGGTGGCCGGGAAGCCCTGCCGCAGCTTGTTGTACAACACCTCTCTGGCAGCAGGGAAGGAGGACGGAAGTGAGACAACAGGCAGCGGTTTGTCTTTTAATTGTGTCTGGTGGAGAGGCTGAGGAGTAACCTGAAGTCTGACTCCAGCAGAGAGTTGGCGTGGTTGATCATGGCGCAGAGGCAGTCTATGTTGGAGCTGGACAACGCTCTGCTGATGCACTTTTTAACGATGTAGAAACAGTCGTCCACCATGCTGCTGGTCAGCTGACCCTTCTCGTAAGTATCCATGGTAACAGCCTGAAGTAAGAGTAATAAGTTTACTTCACATTAATAAGTCAATATCATGTGATATCATGCACCATCTCTTGCTTTCACATGTGTATTAGCATCATTTTACTGGATTTTCTAAAATCTATTTATTTATCTTAAACCAGGACCTGAATCCAAATTTTGTACCATAAACATGCAGATGTGAGCTGGTATGGCAATGAAGTTGCATCCTTGAAGAAGTAAGATTAGAATAAAATAAATTAATTAAAATCTGACGCAGCCTGCAGCTCTTGGACTCAAGCAGAGACAAAGAAAATACATCAAATATTTGACTTTTTCTGAACGCTACAGAGTGAAATGTTTTGGTAAAAAGCTGAAGAAATGAAAGGATGATAAGAAAACAAATAGCCTCCACGAAAACTGTTTTACTTTCATTAAAGTCTAATTGTTTTTACATTTCAAATGACAAAAATGCATCGCTCACAACACAAAACTTTAAGATCCATAGCGTCACAGAAACAATTCCTGCATTATAACATCATGATGCAATCTATGTTATTTTTTGTTTAACGTCAGCAACATAATTTAGAAAAAAACAGTAACAGAAGAAACGTAGTGTTAAATTCTCTGGCTCTTCTCTGGACATCCTGTCTACTAACAACAAGGCGCAGCAGGATTAGAAACCTCTACGAAAGCCCCAGGGGGCGAATCTCATAATGAGGCGTCGAAACAAGTCTAACAAACTGGAAGTAATTTGTTTAACTGGAATCAGGTCGGTAACTTGGGACATAATGCAGAGCATCTCTGAGAAACCGAGTCGTTCAAAACAAGAAAATAGGAGTTTAACGTTTATATTCAGCAAAAGGAGAAACGGATTTGAAGGATTAATCAACGTGGAAATGTTTAAAACAGAGGAGTCGAGCGTAAATCCTGAAGGTCGGTATCTGTAAGTGTGTCAGCGTTAAGACTCTTGAACCAAATGATCCGATCATCCAGCAGAACTTTGTATTACTAGAAATGACAACAAAACGTTACGGGCTTCAAAGAGCGCTCTGCAGAGAGCAAAAATAAAAATCACAGGACAGGTTCTGGAAAAACTGCAATGAACTGGAACTAATTTGGTTCCTTGGCAGCAGGTCGGTAACTTAGGATGCACAGTTCTTTAAAAAGTATTCACACCCTGGAGACTTTTTTTTTTTTTTTACATTTTGTCACATAACAATCAGAGACTATGATGTATTTTACTGGGATTTTATGTGAAAAACCAACAAAAAGTCAGACATAATGAGGAAGAGGAAGGAACAGTTAGTGGGTTTCAAATATATATATATTTTTTTATCTGAAAAGTGTGGCATGCATTTGTGTTCAGCTCCCCTAGATCTGAACATAGTTGAACCACCTTCTGCTGAAATTACAGTTGCAAATCTTTGAAAGTGTTGCACATATTGTTTTTTTTTTGTTTGCAAATTATCTCAGAATAAACAGATGATATTAAGATTAAGATGGATTGTGGTGCTGTGGTGGCGCAGGAGCAAAGCACAACCCACGTATTGAAGCCTTAGTCCTCGTGCCGGTGGTTCGACTCCCGGCCTGGTGACATTTGCTGCGTGTCTTCCTCTCTCTCCTTACCCTCTTTCCTGTTGAACTACTTTCAAATAAAGGCCACTAGAACCACCCCCCAAAGAAAGATTAAGCTGGATGATAATCCGTCCCATCAACTTCAGTGCTGTCGTTTTTAAACTTTTTCTAAATTTATCTCGCATGTCGCTCAGCCAAACACAGTTTTCTACTCTGCTGAACATCATTGATTCATTCTATTCCATTCTACTTCCAAATAAGCATTGAAAGCAAAAGATGTGATTTTTTAAAAAGCTTTTTAGAAATATCTTACCATCATAACTTTGAATTTGAAAACTATTTCAATATCATTTTGTGTAAATTTGAATTAAATTGTAGTTTATTAAGCAAATTCTCCAGTATTACTGGGTGATTTGTGAGTGTTAAAAGGTTTCGGAGATTATTTTGACATTTTGATGCTATGCAAGCCTGACCTTGTTGACCGACTCTCTCATGTAGTACTCCTCCATCGGGATGTAATATCCAATCAGCTCCTGCATCATGGTGCTCAGCAAACAGTGCTTGATTAGCTTCTCCACATTCTGCTGGTGCTCTAATGGGTTTTGGAGAAAATAATGGAACAGCTAAAAACAACAACCAAAAAAAAAAGAGATATTTGAAACAAAAATCCTGTCTCGTGATAAAACTACCTGGTGTGATGCTCTGACCATCTCCAACCTCAAAGTCGGCCATTATGCGGCGACGCAGGAAGCGCAGGTACAGCTCCGCCCTGGCGTTCATCAGCGTTACTTCTGTCAGGACGGGATCCAGCTCCCTGTTCGACAGGAGATGTTTTTATTTTACTGTTTGTTTATTTTACAAGAAACATGACAGAGTTTATATCCATAGCTAATTTGTGACACCCGACCCGAGGAGGACCTTTCACCATTTAAATGAAACGGAAACAGAATAAAACTATTCAAAAGAGATGGTAAACAATGGATTTACTGAATGTACTGAATCAAAACAATTACAATATTTAAAAATGAATACAGTTCTGGTTCATCTTTTGTTAATTCTTAAGCCTTGAAGTGAATCTTTTAATGTCGGTCTTGGTCTTAAAATCAGATGGTAACAAGTTCCAGAGTTTACAGATAAAAATAAAAGCTGGTGATTCTGATGCCTGGACTGCAGTTTCAACAAATATAATTAATGCATTTATGAGAACAAAAACTAACGAAACTGTCAAAGCTCATTTGATTATTTTTCTAAATAACGACACAGTGATAACAGTGGATTGACTTTGTCTATAACTTTTGTCTAAAGAGCCGGTGTGTTTGGTTCCAGTCGGAGCGGCATGTGAGTCAGCCTGTCGCATTAAATCAATAAATCAGTCGCATCATTAATTAAAATGAGCTCTATAATTCCCATTTGCATGTTTGTTTTTTCGTTTTCTCTCTTTCTACCAAAGACTAGACAACAAAAGGCTTCAGTTTGATGTGTTGGTCTCAATTAGCCACTTTTGCGGAGGAAAATGTAGTTTACAGACATCAGTATCTGTTTTATTTGTTTATTTATTTTGGATATGTAAAATGTCCTTCAGCTTCCGTGTTAAATGTTTGAAATTAGATTTACTGATATTCAAAAGTGTGAACTTGCCACTATGTTACTTGAACATGGTCTCAAAACAACAATATTATCGTTTATCGCAATAAGTTCTGAAACAATTCATTGTTATCATGTCCAAGCACATATTATATATGTCAAAAGAAAATCAGACCAATCTGGGCTGCCTGACTTGATGCGACTTTCTAATTACAGTAATTGGTTATTTTCTGCGGTATTTCTATGAATAAAACCGCCAGAGAGACAAACGGGGTGAATATAAAGCAGACCTCGGCTCGATCCTCTCCCCTGGAACGCTCTTCATCATGCTGGTCTGGACAACCTGGAACTGGAGGAAAAAGGGTCAGAGGGAGCAGACACCCAGAGCAGAAACCATGCAGCTCAGGTGCAACACACACCTTGTTATGGTATCCTCTCTGCTGGATGAACTTATCAACAATTTTCTGGGCCTGACGGTCGCATTCCTGCTGCAGGTGAGTGATGAGGGTGTACAGATGGCCCGGACCATAATACGTCTCCACTATGGGCTGATGAGTCTCAACGACACGAGCGATGCCTGTGAGCAGAAACCACCACATTATTGGAGCCGTCGTGTAACGAGCGAGAACCCAGGCAGCGATGCAGAGGGGGATTCTCACCTTCCAGTAGCAGCGTCAAAGTGTCTGCAAATACCAGCAGAGCTCTCTTCTCTCCCAGATCGCCTCCTGTCGCCAACAGCAGGTTCTCCTCAGCTTTGGAGGCGAGCTGCGTGGAAAACATACCCACAAAGTTTCTCAAATCATCGTGTGATGAATTGGAGCTACGAGAATCTCGCAACAAGACGGAGACACTTTTCAGGGAAGACTGTAGAATAAAAAGCCGGAGCAACCAGAAACAACAGGTCTCCCTAAAAAAAAAAAATAATCAGACAGACAGCTGCAGCTGATCTAGAAAGATCGCGTTCTCTCTAGAACCAGAAAGATAGATTACATTACTCTAAAGTCTCTGCACTAGCTCAGAGAATAGACTTTAAAATACTACTCTTAGTTTAGTTACTAAATGTTTCAGCATCACGACACATTAAAGGTGTGCTGTTGTCATAGCAACCTTCCAGACCCCTCAGGTCTTCTGGTTCTGATCTCCTTTGCATCCCAGAATGAGAATCAAACACGGAGAAGCAGCATTCAGCTTCTATGCTCCACAACTCTGGAACAAACTTCCAGAAAACTGCAAAACAACCAAAACATTGAGTTCCTTTAAATCTTAACTAAAGAGCCACCTGAAACATTAACCAGCAACCTGATCTGTAAAGATGGGTCTTGGCAAAAAGCATGTCGAAATGCCTCGTTGCTGAAATGTCCTATACAAATAAAATGTGACTGATTGATTGATTGATTGAAATGACCGTACAAAACTACAACAAATAACCACTTTCGCGTCCAGCCCCTTTTGCAGCTTTGCTGGAACCCACCTGACTGCACAGGTACTGGCCGAACCGGGCCAGACCCTGCTGGTGGAGACCCAGCAGAGGGAAGATCTTGAAGAACCTCTCCACTTGAGCCAGGTCGACGGCTGCTACGGCCTCGTCAAGCTTCTCTGCCACGATCACCTTCAGCTTCTGTTCCGCCTCCTGCAGCGTCACCAGACTGGCGTCCACAGCACTGCCTGCTCAGAAAAGTCACATTATGACTGTCAGAGTTTATCTACTGAAAACAAACAATTTGAGAGAAATAGCTCCAGCTGGTAAAATGCAAACGGTTAAATGTAATGGTCATATTTTAAGCGTTAGGACGGAGATGCACAATCCGGGGCAGGCTGACATGGTAGCAGAAATTAGAAGCTAAACATGAAGACAGAAAAACTACCAAAAGGTACAAAATTAACACTGAGCGTGTTACCATGGCAACACAAAACAATAAATGAGAAGCCTCGTACTTTCTTCTCCCTGACGGCTCAACTCAATCACTGATTGGTCCAGAGAAAGGTATCGATGGATGTGAGCAGCTGCCTGTTCGTAGTCTTCGTTACGCAGCGCCGTCTGAACGCCGTCAGTGCAGAACTTCAGGTCCAGGATGTCGTCAGCGCGCTGGATGACGTTGTAAAGCCGAGTCTGCAAACAAGACAAAAAATGAAAAACAAGGCCTTTAGACGTGCATAAATTATCAAAGTCTCCACTTTAAAAGAATAAAAGAGGTGCACTTACTTTTGCCAGGTCTAGCTGTCTGACCTTTCGGCTGACATTTTCAGCCAGACTGCAGGTGAAAGTGATCATGCCTGACAGCTGGCTGGCATCTCCTCCAATCAGCTGGAGATTCGGTCTGCAAGGAAAAAATAAAGCACATTAACTATATATATATATATATATATATATTAAGAAAGATCTCAGTGAGGCTCAAACAGATTTATTAAGTCTTTACCCCATCCTCTGCAGTGCCAGCATCTTTGTGTGAATGCTCCCCTCCTGTCCCACCAGCCTGTCGAGCTCAGCTTCCACTTCTGTCTGTAATAAACAGAACAAACACAAGTATTTTTAAATTAAGCAGCATGCATGCAGTATCATGATTATGATACTATGATACTACATGATACATCACAATCACAAGACGTGTGCATAAAGGTCTAACTCAGCAAAACATCAACTTAGTCACATGGGATAAATTCATATGCTCAAACGTATATTTCAAGAGTTTACTTTTGCTCATTTGATAATGTCTTGGAGAAGAAACCCCGAAACAACTAAAAATAGAGTTATTGTTTTGAGAATGTAAACATATAAAAATATTTTCTAAGCAAATAAATGTTCTGTTGAGACCATGTTATATTCTCCCCAGAAACAGCGACGGTTAGTGGCTTTCATTTGATTTAGGAGCTTCTCCAAATCGCCTAACAGCTCTTGCACAACCTACACTATACTGAAATCTTTCTAAAACTCTTACTATACAAATTAGGAGCTAAGATGTCCTGCAAAAGAAAATCTATACCAGGTTGTAAAGCACAAACTCTCTAAGTTTTTAAAGGGAATAAAGTTGAAGAAAAAATTACAATACAGGTCAATCATTTACCTTTCAATAAACAATGAAAAAGTATTTCCCAATATTCTAAGCTTTTCCCTCAGCTTTGTTATATAAACCTCTATAAGGCCTCTATAAGCAGAAAGTGAATTTCACCATTGGGTGCAGAAATCTTTAGTGAGACTCAAACATCCATCAGGCATTTCCTGGCAGACTATGTGACTCCAGTTATCACACATTATAAGTTTTATTCTATAACTATAACACATAAATAATATAATATGTGCAGCAGGTGGTTTGTCCTGGTCGTCTGTAATGTGTTTTATTGTTTTCCTCAATTCCACACACAACATCCAGTCACTTACTTTCTCTGACGTCACTATGGGGTAGGTACTCATGTAATTAAATTATGATTTCCAATTAAATAGCACAACAAACAGAACAATTGAAGGTGAAAAACAATGTCTGAAGTTGATTTGACTTGAAAACTCTGGATAGCAGCTTTAGCACACAGATTAGACTGTTTTATTGTTTTGCTAAACTCCGCTGTAATTAACTGTCATACGGGTTTTAACACAGAACAATGCAGTAGTTTCTAAAACACAGAGTGGTAGTTTTGGTCCAGATCCTCTTCTAATTAATCAACAACGGATTTTGTTAGCTCTGTGACTGAAGGCAGCAGCAGCATCGCGGAAGTTTACATGGTGACGTAGGCAACAGACTGAGCGCTGCCTCCGATACGAACCTCCTCGGTACAGAGCTGCTGGTAAACCCGCTCCAGGTCGTCCAGCTCCGTCAGCCCGGAGATGGTCTCCATGCTCACAGACGACAAAGAGCCAGAGTCGCATCTTTTGGCTATAAGAGCTACGCCGTCAGCCATCTTCCGCCACACGAAAGCTTCTCCGGCGTCGACGTCATAAGTGTGCTAATAAAACCCTCATTTTAGTCTGGCAGGCAGCGTTCCAGCAACAACTTCGGCTTTACGTTAATAACATTGTCCTCCTGTTACATATTAGTGTTTATCAAGAAGCGTTTTATTATGGACATGATTACATGAACCAAAACTCCCCACTTATTACTGTCGGAATAAAACACCCAACCTGATAGACAACTTTTGGGGCGAATTACCCCACATATTTACGCATGCGCGCCGCACCAAGCACGAATCCTTACTGGCTTTCAGTTCTTTTTTAATTCTGGCCCATACCTTCACTGTGATAATTATTTGTACTGCCTTTGAAGTAATATTTTTTTCTAATTTACAACAATTTTAGCTTTCGACATTACAACAATTTCTCCTATATCGGTAGGTATTTGACTTAAACGTCAACTGTTTATTTCAATCTGACTATAAATCTAGTTATGCTCTGTATTTATTCTTGTCTAACAGCAGATAGTTTTCCATACAATTTGTAATCACTTTGAAACGATGTCTCTAATATAGTTACCTGTATAAACATGAATCAAGATAAAAAACAAAAATAAATTTTAAAAAACTGTTTGATTATACAGAATTAAAAAAAAAAATATGGTCAATATTTCAATCATAAACTTCAATTCCAATTATATGGTCCATATGAATTTTTAAAAGATTGAAATATGGTCAATTTCGGTTTTAAAAATTGGTATACTACAAACATCTTTTCTCCATGTTTTATTTATCCTGCATGTACATTTAACAGAGTTTAAGTATTCATAGCACCAACATTCCTAACACAGGTCTACCGTAAACATTACTTTAAAATATAAAAAAGTTTGGTGCAAAACTTGTAAATCAAATTTACCTTTAAAGAAAAGGTAAACATTAAATAAAGACAAAACAAACAAGGTCAATGAAACATATTTATATGAGAACTCAAGTCCACAAAAAAAGTCCACAAAAATCATTTCTCAAACACATTTTTCTATTTAAAACAGTCTGAACCATGAATTTAAATGTTTACAAGTTTAAAATGCTCTATATACAGTTTTACATCTTACAGTATGGAAGTTCATTTTTCAAACTCTATTTAAAAGAAAAAAGCTTATATAATCTACATGCTACACATTACAAAGCCACTTGTGAGTGTATCTGAATACAGAGTGATTTAAAGGCAGAAACATTGCCCCGGGTCAGATTCCTCCATATTTAAAGAAAACATCAGCTGGAACAGGAACTGAGCCACCGTGCATCAATTTTCTGGAAAAACAGGTTTTACTTAGAAGGGAATTTAACTATATATTTATTACACCACCCTGTATAAGAATTAGTCTAACTCTTTCAGAAAGGCTAAGAATCAGTGGGTCACTTTGCTTTTGGAGAGCAATGAGAATTCTTCCTTTTCCTGGTAGAGCTCCTCCCACTTCTTCTGCAGCTCTGCCTTTTCCTTCTCCAACTCCTCTCTCTGTCGGATCAACTCGTCAGCTTCCTCCTGCTGGGCTTTCCTCAGCGACTCGATCGTCTCCCTCTCTGCAGCGGCTTCTCTGGCGCCGACTGTCTGCAGCTTTTCCAGCAGCTCCCGCTGCTGCTGCAGAGCGTGAGCCTCCTCCCTCTGCGTTCTTCTCAGAGCTTCAATCAGCTCCAGCTCCCGTTCAAAGACCCTGACCTCCACCTCTGGTTGCCTGGAGATCTTCAGCCCAGCTGAAGAGAAAGACGGTCTCACTGTAACAGACGGTTTAAAGCAGATGTAAACAAATATTTATGCTCGATAGTGAAGTATAAATACTATGCTTCCTTTAAGAGCTTACAATACATCTATAATCTATGCTAACCATGTTCATGGTGTTGTTTTGCCAAAATCTTTCTTAAATTATAATATTTTCGTCAGGCCAGTTCTGTCTATTTTGAGCTGTTGTAGGGCAATCCAAATAAGCTGCTGCTGGCCACGCCCACAACTCCAAGTTTACAGTTGCTCGTCAAAAAGACTGCAAACAGATGCGCAATTATACAACCATACATCTTTGAAAAGCAGAAGTGGAACTTACTACACAACCAACAACAAAGCAGCAAGTGGTATCTGGATGTTAAGTCCACAACAAAACACCTGTCCTTTCCAGAAGCCATTGTACAGCGTGTACAGTGGTATAAAGCCAGCTAACCAAACGTGCTGGAACTCTGCTTGGGTTGCTAGGTGATGGGCTGGGCTTTGCTGGGGTTGTTAGGTAACGGTGGGATGCCCTGTGATTGTGACTTAATATTTGAGATTCTTATGAAACGGCTCATTTTCCAGAAACAAGAAAAAAAAAGATCTTACTGCCAAAAATTATTAAGTGCTTGGAATGTTTGGAAGCAGTTGAGAGCCAAATGGAAGTGAAAAAAGTGCAAAATATTAATTTTGAATAAATTAACCTGGTTTTATTAAAAACCATAAACACTTTAAAAAGCAGCAATGGAGACTTACTTGACAGTTCATGGTTTATTAACGGACTTTCGGTTGTTCCACCGTGGCCATTTGAGTCTGGTGACAACTGTTTGAGCGAGTTGGATCCCAGCTCAGAAAACACCTTCGGGTGTCTTTTCGACAGATGCCGGTGCAGATTACCGGTGCAGCCGCTGTCGTAGCACTGCAGCTTCCTCATACAAATGCGACACTGAGCTGCTTCTGAACTCTCTAATCTCTCAAAGTGCCTCCAGATCACGCTCCTTCTGCGGTCTTTGGTCTGCGGTCTCTCAGAGGAGTTTTCACCTGCCTCTGAATGAAACGCTTCTTGTGCCAAACCTTCTTGCAAAGAGTCGGGATTGTCATTTATGATATGACTGGCATCAGGTTCAATAGAAGGGGTCATGACGTCAGAGCTGTCGTCCTCCACTCTAACTTCCACTGACGAAAAAGAAATTTAAAATACCAGTTATTATTGAGACTTTAAATGCGGTTCTAAAGTCTCAGTGTCTAAAATAACTTTCCGAGAGTCAATCGTAGTAAGTTATCTGTTATATGTGTGCAGCTGGTTTAATCCAACAAACTAAGAATTGCAAAAACACCATTTATTACTGTGGCTGTTATGATTTTCTACATAAAGGTGGGAAATGATCATTGGGACCAGAATCCTGCTTGTCTTTGCCTCTTAATGTAAATCCCCTGTACTCAAGGAGGTACAAATCAAAAATATGCAGGATTTAGGTCCAAAAGAGACATTAGAATTTCATTTTATGCAAACAAATGAACCATTTAGGATTTTGAGGTCAAGATTAGTGAGGGATAATCCATGTTCAGGGTGGAAATTTCCCTTTTAGGAAGTGGTCAAGCCTAGAAATTCAGATTACTGAGAAAAAATTAGACTCATCTTTGGAAGAAAGTTTTATCAAAAATAATAATAATGAGACAAGTTAGAGCAACAGACGCTCACCCGGAAACCATTTCTGTCCACTGTCCCACATAGTTCCCCCCGTACCATCACCGTTTGAATCCTGCAGAAGAAGAAAAGTTCTCTAGTGTAGCTTAGTGCACACAAATCTTAAAATAACACTTCATATCTTGTTCAGGCTGGAAGAGATGCAACCTTTTAAATTCTGAGATTTCCACATGCAGTTGCAGCAATTAAGAATATTTAATCTCCTGTGGTTTGAGTTATGTTTAGAATGCTTCTTTATGCAAGTTAAAGTCATATTTTTACACATATATGAAGATTTTTCTGCTTTATCTCACTGTTATACATTTATATTTGTTAAATGCCCGAATAATAAAGGGAGACATTTTCTTTTACACCACAATCGGAGGCTTACATAAACTGAGATTACTTTGTTTTTAAACATAGGAAAGCCCAGATGATGATGGATTTGAAAGCGTCTGAGTTAAATAGACTTGAGTAGAAATGTTTTTTTAATCTGATCTCAAACAGCTAATTCAGCTAATTTAAAGTCAGACAGTGAGCAAAAAAATCTTCTTTTAGCTGTAATTGTTTAAGTGGACAAATAGCTTACCTCTGCTTCTATTATTTTCTCAACTGATTCTCTTTGTGGTATGCGTGGAAGCTTGTTTATCGCTGGAATATCAGTTTCATTCAGTGTGGTCATAATGTGAGATTCCCCATCATCCAAAACCAATTTCACTACACAAGAAGAGAAAAATGAACATGCTAAAGAAGCTCTGATGATGACAAGAGGCCATGCTGTCCCCTCACTGATAAAACTACACATGAAGAGAACTGGTTTCATTGACCAAACGTACCTGGATGGGGCTCTGTTCCTATGTAGGATTCACGAGAGACACTGGCTACATTTACATCCTGTGAGGGCACAGCAGGGCGGTGGTTGGTGGACAGCAGCTCTGAAAGCACCTTTGGGTGCCTCTTTACCAAGTGTCGACGAAGGTTGCTAATGCCGCCACTTTTGTGCAACTTCTTCATGCAAATGCGGCAGCGAGCAGCGTTCAAGTTGTCCAAATGTTCAAACAGTCTCCAAATTAAGCTGCGCCTGCGTGACTGCTTGTTGGGAATATGGTTAAGATCATCTTCGTGTATTAGATGAGATAGCGAGCCTCGTGGCGAAGTCTCACAGAGGCCACTGACAGCAGCGCTGGGATCAGAATCATTCTGGGTGGTCCTGGTGTTGGATTCGTCGTCGTCCACCGACACTACAACTGAAAAACAAACAGGCGTTTTCTTAAAAAAACTTGATTTTTGACTCTAAAAGCAGAACGCATAATTTCTGGCTTCCTTACGGTGCTATTTCTTAAGTATCATTTGTAAGGCTAGTTCTGTCTATTTATATGTAAAGAATCAAAAAGCAGAGGCAGTGTCAATTTTCCTGCTGCCCATACAGGGATGTATTTTGTTCCATCCCAAAAACATAAACAAAGACTGGAGGAAGCACCAGGGATATAAATAATATCCATATATCACGAAAACTTCAAATGCAGAATGCAAACTAGCTTTATTCCCATAATTAAAGACACTATTTCAGCCCTAAAATACATCTTCACTTAAATGCTCCACATATGACTAAAGTTTAGTATTGTTTACATTGAGAACCAGCTTTCAGCTAACCTGCAGCAGCTATGGATAAAGTAAGGTTTCATTTGCATAAAAGTGAACTTCAGCTGAATGACAATGAAAAACAAAATGTGGCCTAAAACTGAGCCGTGGGGGGCTCCATTTAAAATGTCCTGAAAACTGGGCGTGTGTCCCTCCACACAAACACAACATGTTGTATCTGAAAGGTAACTGCACAGTTTCCAAACAACAAAACAGATTGCAAGCAGCCAGGGATGAAACAAACAAGCTAATAACAGGAAATAATGAGGAAGGCATACCAGAGATGATCTGTTCATCATCTAGTTCCATATGCTGGTGGTCGTGGCGGCTGGCGGCAGCTTCGTGGTCTCTTTCCATCCCTCTGTAGACCTGTGTGGGGTGTTTGAGGCGCAGATGTCTTAGCATCGGAGTGGTGGAGCCGTGCTCCTTTTTATGAAGGTAACGATTACACAGCACACACTGCACCGACCCTTCGTCTATATCTGTGAAAAAGCTCCACACCACGCTTCTCTTACGGTATGTGTCCAGCTTTACCTTTCGGGGTCCCATACCACACGGTACCGATGACCCAGTTTGGTCTAAAACCAATATTTCACCCTTGGCTGATCTTCGTTAGCTGTCATGCTAAGTTAGCCGAACTGACTCAGACTGCGTTCTTTTTTCAGTTCTTCTTCTGCCACCGCTATTCAGGGCTGCGCTGGCGCCACCAGCTGGACAGAATGGTGCATTTTTGATATACTCAACCTACAAAGTCCCGTATCATGTATTCTATGGCAAACATTTAGTGTTTTGTGTACTATACTGTCAACTATTATTTCAAATAATTGAGTAACGGATCAAAGTCTTGAAAATGAATGTATCATCTAAGTGATTTATGAGGAAAAAGGTAAAACAAAAAAATAATGACGTATGATGATTTAAGAGCAGCTTTTACGCTTTGCTATAATGTCTTTTTAGGAAAGATGCAGTTTGTTTATAAGTTATTTTTGATGCTTTTATGTATAAATTTTACTGGTGAATGTTTGTAATGGAAAGCTACACATGAATTTTGTATCATGTGGACTTATGTATCTTAATATTGAAGTAGGCAACATAAACAATCATTTTTTTAAAAAGTGAAAAAAAAAAGTTAAAACTTGCCAGTTGTCCGTTTTGTCAAAAAAGCTTGATAATGACATAGAAATTACTATACTTTACATTTTCTTTTATGTTACATTTCAGAAAGTCTCATTAGCCATTTTTTTCTTCTATACAAAGACTATTATAATATTATAAGTCGACATATGTCAACTTCTGAAGTCCTGATACAAAAAGGCAGAATGAGCAACATTCCTATCGAACAAAACCAAAACAGGAAAGATGCAAAGAAGAAAATACATTAAATGGATGATATATTTAACAAGCTAAAACTCCCAAGATACTGCAACCTGTTTTGTTTTGCTATAAACAAGAGAAATGATACACTCAGGTCAGAAAATGGCCTTTAAATTAAAACAATTATATTTATTAAAAGAAAAATATCTGTCACACAGATTAACAGTACAGTTTATCAACTCTGAAGCAGCAAATTAGTGCCCAAAATGCCATATTAGTTATAACAAGACTGAAAAAAACAACAAGAAATAAAAAATTAAAAAATAAGATGTATAAATATTACAGCATCAAAACAGAAATTCACAGGCTGAAAGACAGTGGACAAACATGTCAAACTTTCTACAGGAAATAATAAATAAATACAAAAGTTTATTATAAATGTTGAAGTCACATTTGCAGCAAGCTGGCTGGTGCAAGCACTAAATCATTTAGTGGCAGGCGTCATTTTATCAGTGTGAAGACAAAGAAAAGTTGCTGACGAGGTGATTAAAAATATAAAACAGCTGGAATGCATTTTAGCAATGGTGGATTCAGCAGAAACATTTTCTAAGGAAATGAATGTAAACTACAGCCCTACTGAGGAAATGAGATGTAACAAATATATTAAGATCTACACTAGCAGATCAAAAAAATTGGACAGATTAAATAACATCAAATACTCTTTCCCCTGATTCCCATTTAACTGGAGCTTTGACTGTAACAAAAATGCAGCTGCTGTGTGGCGGATTGGACCCACTCGCACTTTTTTAGTTAAAGAAAAAAGTGTAAACATAAGTTTGTATCTTTAAAATAAGTTGTACATGTTTAAATCTCCAGGTAAACCTAACAGGTAAATGGCATGGCTTCATTCTTTCCGTCAGTTTTGATAGATAAAAAAATTGTAGGCGGATTTTTCCCAATGTTAAGAGTTATTTAAAAAAATCAAAATTATTACCAAAACACATTTCACCTGTGTTACAACAATAACTATAGTTTTCATCTAAATGTAGGACATTTCTTTTAAAATAATGGAAATGCGGCACGTGAAACCAAACCTCTGGCTTATTTACAGCGAGCCGCTCAAAGCAAACATTCAAACTTACCTGGTCGCTTTCAGGGGGCCGTTGCTACAAACGATATTTATGTTCTCTACATAGCTTATTTTACTCAGTCCCTGGTATTTTTGCCACGGCGTGTTGTAACAGAAAAAAAACTAAAAACAAAAAACGTACTATTATTTCTTAATCTGGTTAGGCTACTTGTAGCAATCAATAATGTAAATCATTTTGACCATTTTTAATGCAAGAAAGCCAACAACAATAAACCAACAGCGATAAGTCAATAATATCCTAAAGTTTTCGCCAATAATAATAGATTATATAGCAATATCTGCAGCTGATGTAATTTAATAACACAACTATAAATGAGATTATTAGAAACTTTGGTGTTCTGCTCATCAAATATCAGAATACTTATATTTAGGTATTTATTAAGGAAACATATTAGACTGCACTTTCTATGTAATGAGAAATAATTTTAAAACTCTTATATAATCTCTATTTTCTAAGATATTTAAATTTTTGATTTAATGTTTGGAGGAATATTTCTTTTCACATCACTGTCTAAAGATGAGCTGTTTAAATACTTCCTTATAATGTTTGTAAATTATTATGTTTAGAGCCTTGTTACATTTAAAATGTTCAAAATTTTGAAGTTATTTGCTATTTTATCAGTATTTGTTGCTACATTAGTCACTTTAACCAAATTTACTAGAGCTATAATTAAACAAAACTAAATGTAAACGTCCCACAGCAATATTATTTCTGTTCTGATCTTATTTAAGTATCAGAGGTAAATTATGAAAAGCACCTTATTAGTCAAATTATCCTCTTGCTTCATATTTAAAACTCTGATGAATATAATAGTGACCTACAAGTAGTGACATAACCAATGTTTGGTCCAACAATAATTTTGATTTTAAGTACAAAACGGTTCAACTTGTCTTAATTTAAATACAAAACTTGAGTGAAAATACTTCGCCACAGACTTTGTTGCACAAATTAAGCACATATATTATTCTGTAACGTGCAAAAACCAAGTATTAAATGTAGTCGTTGTGCCTTACTGGCACAAAACAATTTACAAACCAAGAAAAATACATTCCCTACTTCTCAACTTCAAAATTAGCCAAATGAAGACAGCATCTACAGAATAATTGGCACGTTTGTCATGAGGCTGTGTATTTCTACTGGTCCAAACCCAAATAGCTAATAGAGTACATTTGGAGTACTCTGCTTCCTCCAGGCGCACAATGCAGCTGTGTCTGTGTCCGCTAAATATTAATCTGCAAAACCTGAGAGGAAGTGAACATGTGGAAGAAAGTAGTCGCGCGTGTGTGTGTGTGTGTGTGTGCGCGCGTCCTGTAAACGGCCAAAGCAGCTGCATCACAAAGAGACGTTCAGAGTCCCGTTCTGTCACGCATGTAGTTTTTGCACTCAGTGAATGTTTCGATTCAGTTTTTGTTTCTCTGCAGCGCCTCGCACAGGTTGTGGTTGGGGTCCGGCTCCTGACTCATGATCTCCACGCAGACCCACTCCCCGCAGCTGCTGGACTGTTTCACCGCCTCCACCACTGTCTGCACGTACAGGCCGTCTTCGAAGGTTGGTGCCGAGGCAACCGGACCTCGTGACCATGACCGCCGCTCTTCGTGAGCCTGGAAGGACTGTCTCAGCGCCTTCACCATGGAGCTCAGCCCCTGCAGGTGAGGGCGGGGCATCTCTTTCGCCTCCGGTCCCACGCCATCGCCGTCAGCCAGCAGCAGCTCTTCGCATTTGCTCCCGTTGCGTTGGCCGTACAGCTCGGTTCCCCTGGCGACCAACCTGCCAGCAGATCCGACAATCATGACCTCGTGCACGAACGACCCCGGCATGTTGAAGTTCAAGGTCACGGTGCAGCACACGCCCGAGGATCCGGTTCCACCCATCAACATTTGGAAGAAACAAAAGTCGTCGCTGGTGACGCGGCGGATGCCTCGGATCAGGTTGTTCTGTTGCACAAAGGTCCGCAGTAAGCCGTGCACGCGGTGAGCTCTGGTTCCCGTGAGGTAACTCAGCAGGTCGATGATGGCGGAGCCCACGATGTGCAACCCGCCGCCACCCATCAGCTCCTCGCAGGTCCAGCCGTACGACTGGTCCAGGAGGCTTGGGCCGTACACTCGCACGTCACACACCTGGATGTCCCCGACGTAGCCCTCCACCAACAGCTGTCGCATCGCCACAAAGGCCGGCAGAAAGCGCAGGGTGTTACCCATCATGCTCAGCAGCTGGGGGTAGTATCTGGCTGCAGTCACCATCTTGAAAGAGTCAACAGCGGTTGCAGCTTTCTCACACACAACATTCTTACCAATACCTGTAAGCGGGAACAGATGGAAAAACTCAGCTAAAACTCAACTATTAAACTCACACAGCACTCATGACTTAGAGAGATATCTCTAAGTCATGAGTTTTTACCTCATGACTTAGAGATAAAAACTGATTTTCACATCAGATCCGATTTTAATCTATTATTTTTCTCACTTTCTTTTCTAAAAACAAAAGTTCAAATGACAGAAAATATTTTCCAAAACTGATTTTTATCATCCCTTCTGTGAGTTGTTACGACACAATAATAGGGCATGGCTGCAAAAATGTTTTGTGTAATTTTTCTTTTTTCTTTTTGTTTAATTTAACGTATTTTTTAATACATTTTCTATTCAAAACCAGCTCAATCTGTGTGGTTCTTTCCTCAAAATAGACTTAGTTGTTTCCACAATCATTTCAAAGTCCTAGAACAGGTAATAATTTGATGCTGATATGTTTAAAGATTTAGAGTTTCCTTACTTGTAAGACCGATATCGAATTACAACTTCAAAAGATGCTCAACATTTCTCATTTAAATTTTTTATTTACTTAGTCAGAATTCTCATAAAATTACTACTTCATTCTCCTAATATTACGACCTTTCTCTAGTAATATGGGTATAGTTCCCTATTATTTCCACTTTATTGTCATACGATTGTATTCTTGTATTTTTAAAAAACAAATCTGGCCCATGTATTGAGTTGGCCTGAATTCAAAGTCCAAATAAATAGAAGCTCTAAAGCATGTTTGTCAAACAAAATAGTGGCTTTGGTTGTACAATGATAAAAAAAATTCCAAAAATTAAATCTTCAATAAACAAAAATTCAATTAAACAATAAAATCAATTTATCACCATCCCGAAAATGCAAAATATATCTAACATTTGTAGGTTTTGCAAACACCTTCAACCCACTGTGACCACTGCCGGGAGTAGCAAAGTCTACAGTAACTGTAAATTGAAAAAGGTACAGGTATTTTAACAGACCGAGGGACTGACTGCTTCAGCTGGTCCAGCCTGTCCTTTCACATGTCACACACCGGGTGTGTTCTGCATGCAGAAATGTTCGATAAGCAGCGTGTTAGACCTCCTCTTGAAGGCTTCCTTGCTGTAGACAAGTCCATCAGCAGGGAAACATTCAGGAAGTTGCAACCAAAACAGGAAACTGAGCTCAACCCTGAAGAATTCCAACAAATGCTTTACACCGACGCCCCTCCGGTACAGTAATGTTAGGATTACTCCTAAGAGCTACAAAAAAATATCAGATCAGTTCCTCCAATAACCCTCAGGGGAATGTTACAGTTATTCCAAATATTTCTGAGGGAAGTCTCCTCTGCTACACCCAGTGATGGAATGGAAACACCTTGACATTATGCTTTCAGAAGAGAAAGCTGATTTAATCATAACTAAAATCTAAATAGCAGTGGAAGTATTTTAAAAAGCTTACCCAGTGCTTTGACTGCAATTTGTCTTGTCATTGAGGGGGGAATATAGATGCACACCAGATCGACGTCTTGGTGCAGGAGGACGTCGTCGGATCGGCTGGTGTGAAACGGGATGCCGAGTTCCTTTGCCAAGCAGCAAGCTTCCTCTTCGCTTCGTCCCCAAAGCGCATGGACTTCAAAGCCCTCAGCTTGCAGCAGCGGGACCAGCACTCGGGCTGTGCTCCCGGTGCCAAAAACACCAACTCCTGGCAACATGGCCCTGCCGCTTGCCGTTACTCTACATGTGGACCACAGCCATCCATTCCACTTTCTCACCAGTAGATCTGCTTTTTTTGGTAAAGTTAGAGGAAGTTACCTGTGAAAACGAATAAATAGCTCTTTTATGATCAACGATAAACATTCTGTAACTGAACAGCAGCCTTTCTTAGCGTCTCTTATCAGAAAGCCCTTAAAATATCCTGACACATTCTTCACAATGTTCTACACCCATCAGGTATATATAGTATCACAAGGTGGCGTGTCACGATAACAACTTTTGCTGGACAATAAATTGTCCCAAAAGTTACTGTTGGTTTGAGACAATTTTCAAGTAATATAACGGCAAAATAATGCAAGAACATATTCTTAAATATCAAACTTTTAATTTTAATGAACATTTAACACTGGAACTGGAAGACATTTTAAATATCTAAAATAAATAAAACACCAAATGAAATTAATTAGGAAGTATGTGTAAACAAAATGTCCTTCAAAAATCGGAGATTAGTTGAGAATAAAGTACCAGACTGAAGACTTTTGTCATCCAGTTTTTGGTAGAAAGACAGAAAAGAGAAAAACAATAAATCATACAAATAGAAATTAAGCTTGTTTAAATTTATTATGCAACTAGCTGATTTATTACTTTTTGGACGAGTCTGATGATAAGTATAAAAACACAGACAATTGGGATCATTTAAAAGTTATTTTAATGCTCCTTCAGTTGAGAAAGGAGTCTTTACTCATGCAGGGTGCTAGTAGAACATGAGTGGCTATTTACTGCATGTGTGCAAACAGATGAGATCACACCATGATCCCAGGCGAAGAACAAAGGGTGTGTGGGTGAGCACCTGTGCACCTGCATTACCAGTGAAACCAGAAGTAAACTCTCCCCCCTCAGAAACCAGGAACAAGGGAAACAGTCCTTATCGCACTGCTTATCAGCAGGTCAAGACTTTTTCAGTTACTGTCACCATGAGAATCTACTGAAGCTGGAGTCCACAGTCAGGTGGACTGATGATAAACCAGGTCAGGGGAAAGTTTATTAATCAGAATTAGACATTACTGGCGCGTATGCACGACATTAAAACAGATGCGGCATACAGGTATCACCATTATAAGGAGTATTTCATAAAGGCGAAGACCTAACCACACAGTGAGACAATTGATAACCATGTCAGCTAGCGCATCCAGCTAGCCGCACAAACAGATGCAGAGAGAACTCCCAAAACTCGCGATACCCTGCGACTCTACAAACCGAATAGCATAATTTAGATTTATCACTGGTTCTTCTTCTAAGTCATACGCTTAATATGGCCCAAGAACGCGAACAGATATCACAGAGTACCTACCGGTGGGTCATCGTCCGCAGCAGCGATAGGTTGAGCCCGGGCGCTGCCCATTTGCTAATGACGGTAACTTCAGTAGCAACGGTTGGGCGGAACCGGAAATACTGTCAACGGAAATTTTATTGTGGAAAAACACCGAATGCGGATTTAAATACGAGGTTCACGCCAGATGAAAACGTTTTCAAATCATATTTTGTGTGATTTAACGAACACAGCTCTTTGTCTAGCGAAATCTGGCAGATGTCGTTTTGTAAAAAGTTACAAAGAGTCCATTGAACTAAATGCTATTTGCGACCGAACCTGCTCAATCGACCGGTTCTTTTTTGCGGAACGTTCATATGTGGTTGTCGTTTATCAAGCCTTACATCAAACAGAAACCAAGATCCTACTTATAGTCGAATTAAAAAGACATTAAACATTTTAACAATACAAAAATCATTTGGGCAGTGTTAATTGAGAGAACTTGTGAAAAATATCAACGAAAAAAAGCAATGTTTAATATAAATACAACTTGGAGATTTACGGTATGTATATGCACCAGTACTTGATCAGGACTTCTTCTAATTTTTGAATTATTGTCTCAATGCAGTTTGGAGGCCACCAGGATGTGGAACTGCAGCGGTGTGAAAAACGTTATTCCTAATTTTTTTGAAGGGAGATTCTTTGAAGTTATTATCAGGCCCTTACCTATGGTGAATTTATGTCATGTCATATGTCAAGAGTTTGTTGGAGCACTTTCTGTTAGAAAATGAAATCAACGCTCTAAAATGTACTGATCAAGTAAATTGATTTAAAATGGTTTTCTGGTTCAGGAGTATCTAAAACACAAACCCTCAAAGCTGAGGTTGTCTGCAGCTTACTTTTTCCTTCTATTAAATTTTCTGCTCATATAAAGCTCACAATAAATAGCCGGCTCTTTTGTTATTATTGAGTGTTATTTTGTTGATAAATAGCTTACAGATTAATAAAGAATATCCAGATGCCAACATTTTAATGTTTCCTATTTCTATTAAAAATAAAATGTTCTTTTTGGCATATTCTTAAGAAAATATTTCTTCTCTAAAATAATAAGTTTTCTTTTTAAAGTTTTGAAACAAAATTTATCCACGCAAAAAAAAAAATTACAGAAAAGATTTGACATAGATTGCAACTTCTTCCCCTGTGGATACTTTGATATTGAAATAGATAACTTTTTTTTTTTTACATTTATCCAGTTAAAAAAATATTTGGACAGGTTTTTCCAGATTGTATTTTCGTAATAACACTAATTTCACCATTGACATAAACAGTAGTACTACTATTACTTACAATAATAGTAGTAACAAAAAGATCTGAGGCGGAAGCTGCTGAATTTATTTTTGACCACAAGGGGCGCTGCATAAGTGGCACTGTCAAAAAGGACGGGCAAGGGATTCTGGGACTTTTAGTTCTCAGTGAGCAACGGCTGGCTAGATAACACTCCGAAGAGCTAAAAAAGAGCTATGAATAGTTCGTCTGCGTTAAATTTAGCGTGAGTACGAGATGCACAAGCTTTGAATTTGAACAGCTTTTGGTGGATTCGTACCGAAGAGCAGCTTACTTTGGGTGAAAATAAACAGGAAGTTGTTAGCTTTGTGGGACGTGTAGTTCCGTTTGCAGGCCGCCAAGCTTAATAACAAGGCATACAAAAAAGAAATAACTACAAAATAGCCAAAACAAAGGCTGTGCTTCTTAACCTTTTGAGAGAACATGCCCGGGTTCACCTGCTGTGTTCCCGGCTGCTACAACAACTCGCACCGGGACAAGGACCTGCGCTTTTATACGTTCCCCAAGGACCCCGCTCTGAGGGAGCAGTGGCTGCGGAACATCTCCCGGGCCGGGGTCAGCGGCTGCTTCAGCACCTTCCAGCCCACCACCGGCCACCGCGTCTGCAGCGTGCACTTCGCCGGCGGAAGGAAGACGTACATCGTCCGGGTGCCGTCTCTCTTCCCCCTGCGGGGCGTCAATGAGCGCAGGAGTCGGCGGGGCAGAGGGAGGAGGTTGACCAACTCGGCCCCTGCCCCGGGGATCGTCGCCACCAGCGTGCTTGGGAACACGGGCGTCGTCGAGGGCACCATCGGAGGAGAAGTGGGCGACGACAGCATCACCGTGGTTCAGATAGGCAACAACGGGGAGTACTTGGGCACGGCGCGGCTTCCCGCCCAGGCAGAGGGACCCTGTAACTGCACCCCGCAGAGTCTGGTGGAGCTTAAAGTCGAAGACGTAACCGTGGACGCCGGGGGCAACCAGCAGCTGTCCGTCCAGTACCTGAGCGTGACCAGCAGCCCGCTGGACCACTCATACTCCCTGACCACCGGCACCACGTCCGCGGAGCTACTGCGGAAGCTGAACGAGCAGCGGGACATCATCGCGCTGATGGAGGTGAAGATGAAGGAGATGAAGGCGACCATCCGCCAACTGCGAGTGGCTGAGGCCAAGCTGCAGGAGGAGGTGCGGGAGCGGGACCGGCTGCTGAACAGCAGCCCCATGGCTGGGAAGAAGAAGAACTGATGAGGAGGCGACTGAAGTTACCCGAACCGACCCTTTACATGGACCCCAGATTCATCAGGAGGAGTGTGAGGAATAATCCTGCCCAGTTTTGTATTAGATTAAAACAGACTGCCTGGTTTAGGTAGCAGATTGATTCATCTTACTGCTAATCACATAGGAACTGGACACATTTTACGCGCCCAAGATTCCCAGGTCAAGCACATTTTTAAGCGAAAGGAGCAGAAGTTGAACTCTGAACTTTCTGGTCGCACAGGGGTTTTTCTACTGACTGTTTTGACTTTGTGTCCATGCCTTTCAGCTTATAGTAGGAGGCTGACCTAAGCAGCAGCTTGTGTTTTAACATGAAGGGCAGCAAGATGAAGAAAACACTACTGACAAGCATTTTCATCATTTAAATGAACTCGGCCCTCATCACAGATGCCTTTCAATGTACTTTAAATTAATTTACCTTTGTTGCTTTTGAAAATATTTGTGCAAGGGAAGACTAGGTTTAGGAAACTCCTACGAATAGCAAGCATCCCACAACATCGGAAATGTTAATAAAGGAAGTTTCAGCATGTTTAAATGTGCTTTTTTTGTTGCCTTTTTCGGGAAGAAAATATGAACTGAAGATATGGTGTGCAGCTTCTACATGTAATCTGCCTCAAGCTTGTTTTGTTTTTATTTTGTTACGCCAGTTCATTGTAACATGTTGGACTGAGCACATTTTTTTTATTGTGTTGCCTTTAGGGCTTTATGCACAATACATTTTAGACATTTCTTAGTTTTGAACTCAGTCTGACAGATGTGCTCCAATCTCAGTTTGAAGTCAGTGTCATTGTGAAAGTTTTATGCCGACTCACATAAAAGACTTCCCAATGTCAATGTCAAGTTTATTCATATAGCACTTTAAAAACAGGTTTCAAAAATAATAATAGAATAAGTTGATGAAAAGAAAAACATGTAGTGAAAAAAAAAGATATATTGATATTTTGTCGCATTGTTGTCACTACTTGAGGATGTTACAAGTTTCTGCAGTGCTTCAGATTCAGACAATGAAAGCTGACTGCAGAGTGATGTTTGCTTTAGAAAAATTAAAATTAAAATTTGCAGTGGTTCCTGTAAACTATTTTGAACCAGAATCTTTTGGGGGGTTGAATTGTGAAAAAGCTGAACAATATACATTTATATATTATAAAGGATCAGTCACAAAGATTTGTTAGAGATTGAACATAGCTCTGAAGTGATGGAAGAAAATGGGTCTTTCACCCACTTGTACCCAATCTCTAACTTGTTTGTTGCTTCAAATTTTCCACACTTTGTTCTTTTCTCATGATTGCAGTTATTTTGGAAAGTTCACCAGTTTCTCCTGCTGCCACCACCACTCCCTCATCTCCTTTCTGGTGGCTGGGTATTCCCATGGTGTTTAAACATTTATTTCAGGTGTAAATAGAAAAATGTTGAAATGATCCTGTACCTGAGGGCCTGTACCTGAGGGCCTGATTTAAATCAAATCTCTGCTTTTGTAAACAGCTTTGGGGTACTCTTTAATTGATATAACTTATTGAACACAAACCTTGATTATCAACATTTAAGCAATCATTAAGAATGACATTTTCTGGCTTTAAAAAAATTATTTTTCTCAAATAAAAGTCATATCAAGTGAGAAGAATCAGATTAAAATTTTAGCTGTTGATTCTGGAAGCCAATGTTCTTCTAACTGAAAAGATAATATCAAGATTAGATGAGTTTGGCTTCTTTAAAACATCCAGGATCACATACATTTACCAAACTATATATGTAATAAATATCAACCATTATTACTGCAGGTGAAAACTTTAAAAACATAAAAGTCTATGGATAGAAATGTGTGTGATGTGTGCAAGAAAACCAAAGAATCCAACACCTCTGGGAATGTTTTGCTTTAGTTTTGCTAAACTCATTTTAACCCACAATTGATTTGGTATTTATGGCTCGTACTAAAATATATAATTTAATGGACTTTTGCCTTCAAGAGTTGTCCCAATTTTGTAAAAGTGATAAGATCAGAAATCACTAGCAGCTAATTGTTGTAGCATGATTTTTAACCTCTAGATGGCGATGAGATGAATAAATGCTTAGTCTCCCTTCAGCTCCTGTCAATTTGGTTTAATTCAATTCACGACTGTATCTGATGGCGGATTTAATAGTAGCTCTCTAATTATTTTTGTGCGGGCTGAAGTACTTAGTGCAGCTCCTCCACGCAAACTTAAACGCATGAAACCTGTCGTGCCAGTGCATGAAACAGCGAAAGCAGCAGATATGATGAATGGATAGACGGAGCGAGGATCCAGATCCCTAATCTCATCTGGATTTATTTTTTACCCCCAACAGTGTTGCATAACTCCTTAATCCAGCGCTGTCCATCAACTTTACACAACTCTATATTTATTTTCTGTCGTTTACAACTGATGTCCTCCTGTTTGGACCGACAGCAGCTTTTCCTGTCTGGTTCATCCAGTCATTCAGGGAGATGATGTGGTGAGAGTGAATGCAAACGTGACAATAAATAGGGTTTGATGCATGAGGAGAATATAAAACAGCAAATATTAGAAATAATTACAACATTTACTCAGAATTTGTTGTAATTAAAAGGTGTCAAAATTTGAAAAACAGTTTTGTCTCCCAACATTTTGGACAGTTTATGAACTGAGATCAGGATCAGTAATCCATGTGACGTAGTGAAATGAGTTTGAAGGATTTGTTCATGAAGACTCTAACAGGTGATGATTATGTGTCCTGGTTTCTGGTGAAACTTTGTGGTGCTTTTTGATCCCATTACATGTGTTTTTCTTTTACAAAGATATTTATTGTTACATATAACTTTATTTCATTTATTTAGTTATTAATGTAACTTCCTGAACAGGTTTACCCCACAGCCATTACACTGATAATGACTCAGACAACTTATCCACCCGCTACTTTTCAATCAACTGATCACCAATCATTAGAAGAAGCAAAATGCTTTTATGTATAAGCATTTTTCATCAAAATGATGACTGCAATTGCAACCTTTACAAATACCTTAGCTCAGTTTCGTTAAATGATTGATGATTTTAAGCTTTCGGCGGACTTATGGCTTTTATTTTCAATAATCAGACAAGAAATGTGGAGAGAGCAAAGGATCAAAGAGCTCAAAGAATATTTATTTGTGTACCACATTTCGGCAACAATTCAAAGTGCTTTCTACAATGAAAAAAAATAAAACAAGGAGCAAATAAGAAACGTCACATTGCAGTGGCAAAATAAAGGAAAGTAACAAAAACCTAAAAATAGATTACAGAATGAATCAACCTTCCAGTTATTATTAATTAACGTAAACTAAACAAATGTAGTTTTAGCTTTTATTTAAAGGAATTCAGCTCTTCATAATTCTTAACATCCAGATTAGAGGAGGATAAAAACTGATGGAAACTATATTGCATCTATTAAAAGGCCATGTAAACGCATTGCAATTATTTCAATCTTATGGTCCCCCGTCGCTGTGGTGTGCCGCCTCTTGGGTCCAGAGATAAACAGTGATTTGGTGTCCACTGGAGTCATAAAGCAGCTGTTTTCTCTCCGATGGTAAATCATCTCTCAGCTGTTGTTACCGACCGCTCAGGTCCAGCTGACGGAGGCGACATCTGAGCTCATCCCAGTGGCTCTCCAGGGAAATATTTTGGAGAAACCCAGACCAACATGTATGGAGGGACACTGTCTTACAGAATCAGGTACTGAGATGTATTGATTTAATTTCCTTCTGGGATCAATAAAGTATTTTTGAATATGAATTGAATTAGAACTAGGAGTTCATTAAAGGCATAGTATGTAACTTTTACATAAAATATGTTCTTATATTTGTTAAAATGTCGTGGCAGTATGATAAGAGACATATAATCAGTGAAAAGATCCTTCTCCTCCACTTCATCCCTGAGCTACTATTGCCTCAGAGCTCCCGATCAAAAACAACCAATCAGAGCTAGGAGGAGGTTCTTAGCGCTGTCAATCACACACATGTACTCCCTGTTAAATATGCCAAATGTGCTGATGGCGGAGAAACAACTGAGCATTCATGACAGTCTCTGGTAGCTGAGAGACCAAAGGAGAGAGCAGCAACAGAGGGATGATTGACAACGTTAAGACCCGCCTTCTGGCTCTGATTAGTTGTTTTGAGTTAACGATGGGAGTACTTAGAGAACAGAATTTTTTCAGAGATTATCTGTCTTATATCATACTGTCACAATATAGTGACAGTTTCAACAAATATTAAAAAAATATTTTTTTACAAATGTTAAATGGTGCAGCTTTAAGCGGTTAAATGAAAAATCTTGTAGAATGTGATATTTTTTTATTCGATTAATCGTCAGAATAATTGATAAAACAGTCATTTACTACAATAGTTGTTAGTTGCAGCTCTAGCTTCTGGTTATAAAAGCATCTCTTTCTGTCTCAACTTGGCGATGAGCTTCTAATGCATCGTATTCTGAAACGGTCGATAGAAATCTGAAATTTGAACTTATGTTTAATAAATAAATTATCTGAAGGGCATAGAGAGAAGGAGATTTACAAAAAACATCTCAAAGCAGTTTCAGTTAGTTTTGAAACAGTTTAGTCTCTAGTTAGGGCTGTTTACCACTTGGTGACCCATATAGGTGTATAGAGGGACTGTCCCATGAGCGGATGCTATTCTCCAAGGCCAGCATGCATCTGCGTCAGATTCCCAGGTGAGCTGTATGAACCTATCCTCGCTGGGACGTCATCCATCTGCTCAAATAAAGTCTCTAAACACCACAAATCCGTTTCACACTTTTGTGTGCAATGTTTCAGTCCAGCACTGTCATAAATAGCTCCTTGTTTCAGAATAAAAGCAGCATGCAGGGATGTCAGCAGCCATGTGTGGCTGAGAACACAATCACCATTAAACCCCACATAATTCATTTGTGTTTCAAATAAATGCTCCAGATACTGAAATACCGGAAATGAGAATGCTTTAATCCACTGAGCCGTGTTGGGATGCAGTCATTGGTCCCGCCGATACACACACACGCACACCACACACCCACACACACTGACTGACTGCCACAACATCCTCTTTGCGTTGCATGATGCATTGGTTTCTGTCACTGTTAATCCAGCTCGGTTGTGCCTCTGAGCATTGTCGTTCTTTCTGCAATCTGCCAATTTCCCAACGGATGGACCACGACAGAACATTTTAAAGCACCAACATTTTTGTGTGTTTTTGGACCTCCAGCTAGTGGGGGCTTCACTCCGGGTCAGAGGTGGTCCTCAGCTCCTGAGCCCAGCCATGAAGTCCCGTCCAGGAGCTGCAGCCGTGCTGCTGCCCATCGCTCTCTGCCTCAGTAAGGATATTACTCTGCTTTAAACTGGTTTCGTTTACCTTTCTTATTACTTGAAAAGTTTTATGTTTTTCTAATTTATGCTTTTATCTTACTGAGATGCTCATGTTAAAGTCCTTTTGATAGTTTGAGATAATGTGAAGAGAAAGGTTACACAGTAAGTTACATTTGAATGAGAATTTTAGAAATGTTTTGCTGACAGTTTAATGGTATGGAGAAAGATTATACATGGAAAATAAAAGGAAGAGCTAAAACTAACCATAAATCTAGTTTAACATCAGTTCGTGTTTGCCAAATTTACAGCCAAGAAGCAGAGAAATAAAGGTAAACTTACAACGAAAGAACGTTATTTATGTGTGGATTGATATTAGTTTGGATCGATCCAAAATAATATCGATAACATATAGGTACCAGAATAGGATTGATACTTCGGTTTTAGATTCCATCTTGAAATTTTAGTTTTGTATTGTAGTTTTTCAAATCTACCTCCAAACAGACTTTAAAATTTTTTTTTGCACTTTATTTATTTATTTAGGAATAAATATACACAAGACATCTTAATACGATTTTAAAGTATTTTGCAGATACCTATAACTTTGCCCAAATTCTGTGCCAAATAAAAAAAAATAATAATAATAATAATAATAATAACAATAATAATAATAAAAACACCTGAGAGATGACACATCAAACTCAAATAAAAAGTATTGATATCAGTTTTGATATTGGTGATACTGGCTCTGTATTTATTTGATTTCTGATCGATATCAAAACATGCAGTACTGCACACCTCTAGTTTACTAGCTGACTAAAACCAAAATATTTTGATTTATTTTATCACATAATTACAACTACAGCTGTAGGCTATTTTTGCTACAGGTGGTTTGAGAGAAATTTGTAATTGTGAAGCCAATCTGAGTTCTTATTAAAGTTTTGGGCCCAAATGTAGGCAACAGATTAAATCCCCAGGTAAAATTATGCACTTTAATAATTAGAGGAGTCTTTGGAAATAAAGTCTGTTGTTACTTATACTGCTGAAAGTTTAAGAAGAGTGAATAAAAAGCAGAGTGAGCAGATTTTGTGGTTTTATGGTTAAGCTGTTTTAAGCATTTTGTTGCCAATGTTTTGTTTGAATCTTAATAATAGCTGGGAGGATCGCTGCAGAAAAGAAAAGGTATTTTTCTGGCATAATGCTGAAATACTTACATTTTATTGTAATGAAATTCCAAAGAAAGAAATCTGTAGTTTTCTATGAAGTAGTCATGTAGTTCTGCCCCTCACCCACCTGTTGCTGCACACTGCTGTAGAGCTACCTGTTATTTATTAAGGCAATGGTTACCAAATATTTTCTTGGCCCCTCTATGGATTACAATAAAATCCTCCCCAAAAAAGAAAAAAAATAATCAACTGGGCACACACATCGTTCAACCAGACCTAAACCTATTCACATATTTTGTTTTCAAACTCCACTGAAGTTTATTTCACACTTCAGGCTGCAACATAACACACTACAAACCACTAGCAGAACAAGGGCGGGGCTAATGACCGGGCCCTTTACACTAGGGCTGTATAATTACATCAACTCTACGATATTTATCGATTTTTTTTCGCCCTAGGAAGGTATCAATTTTTCTTCCGCGAGTATCAATACGTTAAACCATAGGGGTCCAAAGACTTATACAGTCTTTTTAACATGTCTGGTTTGTGGCGCCGTAGCAGCAAGACTCCGCCTCCCCCAGTCTCACTTTCACCTTGTGCTTAAAGTGCACCTTATAAACTAAAACGAAAAAAACGAAACGCAACATTAGATTCCTTTGTTTTTGGAAATCTCAGATCTTCAACAAATACTGATGGGCTGTATTTTGTTGCTAAGAAACGAAGTAAAGTTGCGCAAGTCACCGTGAAAGAGAAGCGGAAACGGAGCAGCATCAAAAGCAGTGAGATCGTGAAATTAATGCAAAGTTTGGATATCGGAGCGACTAGTGGCATCCACTTGGTAATTAGCTTTTAGCTTAGTGGTTTCTGTTCTGTATATAAAGGATTATGTGAAGAATGAACACGCAGCACGCAGTGGTTCTGTTTTGAGCTGGAAAATGAAGAGGAGAAACCCGCAGACGGAGTCTGGGCGCAGTGAGGATTGCCATGACGACGATGGCTGGTCGATCATTCTTATTAGTGACTGACAAAGAGTCTCAGAGATGAGATCCTGGCAGTTTGAGAGGCAGCTACTCAGATATCCAAGCAGGGGAATGGCGGCGCTGCACAGCTGCAAGGAGTCGGTCACTACTGGGTGAGGCAGAGCCACTCCCCCAGCAGCTAGTCGTAAACAGCTTACAGCCACGGCTAACTCCGGGAACCAAGGTAGAAAAGCCTTTTCCCTATAATCCAAAATACTTTTTCTACTCCAAAATGCAGCCACAATATGTCCAAAAGAAAACCGTAAGTGCAATCATTTGCACATTGAGAGTTTAGAGCGGTCGGCAGCGGCATGTTTTAGTTCTCTCCCTGGTTTAACGCACCTGGATCAAATTATGGCTCGTTAGAGGCCTAAGAAGTACATTGACATTCTGAAAAGGTTGTCACTACCACCAAGGAGAGAAACAAACATGCAAGATGCCGGCCCTTGAGGACCAACTTTGGGGACCCCTGGTCTAGAGGCTGATAATCTCCCCACTCAGCTCCAGGATCACTGCTGAAACTTTGAATTTTATGTCAAATCCACATGACTTAAATGACAGAAAACTAATTTTCTCACTGCATCTTTGATTCATTTTGTCCAGCTGTAGGCTGTTAACCAAGACAACAACAGAAACATCAGGCTACTGGTCACTAATGATGAAACGACACAAATTCAAATCAGTTCAGAACCGTGGAGCGCAATTGGATCAATTTGACACTTCATCAATTTCAACTCAGAGCCAATTGTCTGTCAACAACATTCATTGTTGACGCACTGAACCGAGCACGCAGTGGCACACGGCGCATGCGCAGCCTGTTGCAGCACCTCTATGTTCTTGTTACTCGCACGCCGCAGTTCACACAAACTGGGCGATCTGGAAGATGCTCTTCCAGGCGGCGCCAATAAACCTGAACTATAAACGCCAAACTGCTGTCTTGGCTCAAAAACGCTCAACCCGAACTGTTAAAGCGACTATAACTCAGCCTTCAGCCCCTGACATCACCGCTGAACCACCGACAGAGAGAGAAGGGGACGTAAGCAAAGCGGCTGGGCTGATACAGTTTACAATCAGTCTACAGTTAACTCACACTTTGTCAATAATGTCAGAGTTGCTACCTGTAACTAGTCCGGCTCCTTCGCTGCTAGCTTTGGCGGGCCTGAATCGCAGCCAACAAAAAAGTCCGGTTCATATCCAAGACGAGGAATAAAATATTCGTTCAGTTTTTTCTTTTTCTTGCTCTCTTTTTTCTATCCTTTTCACTTCGCCGCTCCACGGAGCTCCGCTCATGTTAACTTAGTCGGTAGAAATGCTCTAGCAAGTTTGCCATCTGTTGCCAAGTGACTGATGATGACGTTGGTGGACGGCTGGTGGCAAGCTTTACCCAGAGTACACCTGGAGACAATATGGACGATTCACTTGTAATTGTCTGTCATAAAGTTAAATGTAAGAGTGAAAATAAAGCCAGTTATGTAGCACAATATTTTATTCAATCTTTTTACACCCACCATGTCACTAAAATCAGTCAGTCTTGTCAAGTTTTTTTAACAACCATGAGTCAACAATGACGGGAGCAGCCTACTATATAAGCTACTGAGGCACGTTCTCATGTAATGGTATTTGAAGCTATAGTTTCTTAAGTTTTTTTTTTTTTTTAACAACAAGGGACAAAATATTAAAAAGGAATAATAATATCCGGTCCAGTAAGCAAAACTACTTGAAAACTATTGAATTACTGCTAAAATTATCTGGTCTTTATTATTTGTTTTTGATTTAGTCGTACATATGTAGGAAGTGATGAAAGGCCCCCAAGCTGAGTGCTGCAGTCCTGACCCTGGAAGAGCTCACAAAATTCTGCTGCAAAACCAGGAAGACATCTTAAACCCAAAGTATTTTATTCCACAGCTGTATTTAGATAGTTGAGTTAAAGTGCTGACTTAGAGTAATCTATGAGCTGATCAATGTATTCAGACAGCTTGTAAACATTTTGGCTTTGATGGAGAGTAATCTGTCCAGATGAATGGACTATGACATTCGGTTGATCCATCTAAGCAGCAGATGGATTTTTTTTTGTTACTAAAATTTTTTATCTCTTGCTGTATTTTCCATGTTCCTTCATGTTTATCATTAAATATCTCTGCATTTTCCTCCTCCAGGTTTAACTCCGGTGTGTTTGGCAGCTGCCATCCCCTCTGCTTGTGGAACCATCTACAAGAGCTTCGCTCAGTGTCTCATCTCACTCGGGGACAGTTTGGTGGAAACACAAAAAGACCAGAACACGCAAGACATCGACTCAATCTGCAGGTGTGTGTGTGATGTCGCTTTCCTTTACTACTTACGCAGTTACACCTTTTGTGTCAACTGGAGTTGTTATGAATGAGAATAAATTACCAGAAAAATTGATCTTCAGTGGGAAAATTCAATGATTTGCATTGAAACACATACTGCCTAATTAAGATAATAGCAAAAAATAAAAATTTCAACTGAAAATAAATGGGAAATGAATTCCTTTATAGATATGTACAAGTTTGTTTTGTTAAAGCGCACTGTACAGATTTTGTGTTTTATATACATAAATATTAGAACATCTTGTGCTTTTTTTACGCCTGAAGTCAGGTTAAGTTTTGTCATATTCTTTTAAATATTATTTAATATGAATATTTAAATTCACATCTATTGTCTCTGGATGTCTTTGTTTTTCTGCCACTTATATGTGTAATAAAGTTTTTAAAACTGCACAGAAACAAAACTAAATTGTTTTTATGACAGGCTGCTGGTAAGAAAGCTCCTAAATATAAATATCTGATGTAGAATCGGATGTGTCTACACAGCTCTCTGCTGTGTAGACACAATACTTGTTCATCCCCTTTTTATGCCCAATTGATTCATATTTCAAAGTTAAGAGGCTTAACGAGACAAAAACAAACAAAATAAAACGTTACCTAAGAAAGCAGCTATGTTTAACTGCCAAATTGAGTTACTACGCTGCAAAAGTAGAAATAAAGCTTCAAAAGAGTTTTAGAAAGTCTGAAGAAATACATAAAAAAATATCTCTTCAAAACCGTGATACCAAGGTTTGTAAAAGATGATGGGGAACAACTTAAAAGTTTTTAAAAGTGACAAGAAGAAAGCCATTGTTTAAAAACTTGCACTTTTCAGATCATGTCATAATTACTCTGAAAACTGCCAAAGACTTGACACAGAAGCAGCATTTTCTTAACACACCTATAGTTACTTGGTTGTGCTATGAAACGGAAAACATGTAACACTGCCCCTTTAAGAATTTTACTTGTAAAATGTTGGTCCATCTTGCTGGAATCTGTTCACATCTGTGGTTGCAACACGTACTCTCCTACTGAGATCCAAGCGCTTTCATTTTTCATGCAGATTTACTCTCCCTATCCTCTCCTCTTGAAGGTCCTGGAATACTTTCCATGTCTGTGCCAGCGCCGCCCTGGCCGGCTGTCCAGGAGAAGCAGCAGCTATCTGGGAGTCTCTGAGACAAGAGTCCAGGAAGGCCCAGTTTTCTGGAAACCTCTATGACATGTGCGCCAGCCGGACCACTCTCCCCCCCAACACTCTGCCTGCACCCGACAGCTCTGCCACCTCGGACCAGACAAACAAGGAGACTCTGAAGGGCCATGCACAAAAACACGGCTTTGCCAGCATCTCAGTGCTGCTGCCTGTGTGCAGCATGCTGCTGCTGCTGTCCCCCAGGAGTTAGTCGCCCTAAACAGAGACACTCACGCAGCAAAGACTCAACAAGCTGCAGGCTGGAGAGGCTGGGTGATTGTTGTCCGGAGTGAATGAGTGAATGTGCTCTTGTGGATTTGTACTTCAGAGAGCCTGAAGCAAAGTTTCTGGTTAAATGTTTATATATATAAAAGTTTTTATCTAACTGATGGTAGCTGCTCTACTTGCTGTTCAGTTCACAGTGGAGAAGATTTCAGAACATTCAGTTCTGAAAAAGTTTAATTTGCTGGATTTGTTCTGGTTCATTTAAGATAGGGCATTTTTGATACTGTGCAGAAGTCTTGGGCCTCTTAGTTTCTTTATATTTCTCAGAAATGGACTTAGACATTTTTGCAATCTTTTTAAAGTTTCCTAGGAAATTGTTTTCAGAGTATTTTGTGTTTTGTTTTGAGCCTCTTATGAAAAAAATACCCCATGACACAGAGAATTACATTTCAACATCACCTTAGAAAATAAAATAAAATAAAAAAAAAAGTCCTTTATTGTTCCTCAATGGGGGAAACTCAGGTGTACCAGCAACAATGTGACAGGAAGGTCGAATAATGCAGAATTACATAAAAATAAAAATATAAAAGCAGAACTAGCAATAACATACTGTACAGTAAGGGCTAATTTACAACATAAGAAAAGACGGTACAGTTAATAAAAACTATAAATGTGCAGTCAAATAGGATGATTTAAAAAAAAAAATTGTATATGTGTGAATAATAAGCAACAACAAACATTTACCAGAAGTGAAAACAATCAGTGCAAACAACAGCAGGGATGAAAACACTTATTGAGTTTGTGGATCCAGGATGCAGCAGTCTGTCACTGAAGGAGCTTCACAGCATCATGCACAGAGTCCAAGACATCGTCAGTTAATGATTTAGTTAAAGTCCTTCTGTCTCCCACCACCGGCATGGGGTCAAAGGGCGTCCTAAAGGAGCGTGAAGCGTTTTTAGATGAGGCTTGTTGACAGATTTGATTACAAACTGGATAATGATGCATTTCTCAAGTTCTGTGTCGGGCTTTCTAACTTATTTTGATCATCTGTCCTGAAATAACATAAATGTAAGTAAAAATGGAACCAGAGGAGAAAAAACTTGACAGTAAATTTATTCTGATCAAGATCATTAGAAGATTGGCTAATTTGAGGCAAATTTAAAGAAAGTATAAGAGACTCAAGACTTTTGCAAAGCACTGCACCCATTTAGCTATTAGATAAATATGAAAAGTTTATTACTCTGTGCTGGAGCTTTTTTTTTCTGCCAACCATCCCTCCTCCTTTTACGGATTTTTTTTGTTAAGCAATTGTTTAAACAATAAGAGCGACAACAGATCTGAAATAAAACCTGAATCCAGCAGGAATATTTGTGAGAAACTGTTTTCTTTTTTCCACTTCTGAAGAAGAAAATGAGATTTTTAAACAATGCTGTAAATCCTTATGTACATGCAATCATTTCATGCTTATGCAGCGGCAGCTTTGTGCAAAATGTTTCGCTGTGTAGCGAGTTTTAATAATCAGAAACTTAAACCCTTCTTGTTTCTAAATTTGGATGAGTAACATTTCATCCTCTGCTTTAAGAGTTATCATTCAGTTTCACGTTTTTCCCCAGAACCTATTTTATTAAAAGGTTCTGATTAAAAAAAAAAAAAAAAACCTAAAAGAAAGAGGTTCCTCTTCAAGAAAAAACAAAACTTTTATACCTGTAAATGAAACTGCCGGAGGTCCTTCCACGTCTGCGTCCTTGTCATGGTTTGTTTGCCTCTTTGTGTAAAACTGATTCTCAAACTAAATGCTGATTTAAAGGAGTGTGAACAGAAATAAAGCAGTTCTTTAAGAGTGAATTCAGCCTCACTTGTATTAATGTGTGTAGGTGAAACAAGGAGGTGGGCGTGCATTTTAAACTTAATACTCTTAAGCCGTTTCATAACCGCAGATTCATGAGCAGATTAATCTCGTCTTTCTCCTCTTATGCACGATGAAGCGGGTCGTTCCTTGAAACCTTTAAATTTCTCTTTATTTCCTTGGGTGGAGGATGATTAGCAGTGCATCAGGTTCTCAGTCAAACTCATTTCAGTATCCTTGTTTACGCTTCCTTACAAAATGACTTGTTATTGAAAATCAGGACAGGTGAAATCTGTCAGGCTTCATTTTTCTGGACTTTTAACAGCTTTTTAAAATTCTGTGTCAGACTTGAATGAGGGAGAATAAGGATATTTTTAATCTATTCTGGACATAATGAGGAATTATCAACAGTCTTATAATAAGTCACTATTGACATACAGGAATATTATGAATTTGTTCCTCATACATCAGAAATAAATTACATGAACAAACTGAACTTTATCCCCTAATATTTGAAGTCTATTAAAGTGTTAATCTAGAGTAAGACTCTAGAAGCAGTGTTTGTGTGTAGATGACTGGATGATATAATTTTAGTGATATCAAGCTAAATTAAATTAATTTTTTCTCTGTTTCATAAAAATCTACCTGGGCGATGAATCCTTTTGTAAATACGAATCTCCATTATATAATAAAAAAAACAGAAGATGCTTTTATATTTCTAAGGATTTTAAATTTATTCTGATTCAATAGAATAACTAACACAAAGAATCAAAAACGAAGGTAACCAGTGGGATGAGAAATCCTTTAAAATGATTTAATTCATGTTTACTGTTCATCTCCAACATGAATCTTAATCGTTCATAATACTTTGTCTGCAATAAGAACATATTTAAGTCATGATGTCATTTACCAAATTAGTATATTGATGACGCCATCACACACTGCATATGTACCTTGCCTTTTGCCAGGTTTACATTTGTTAAATCCCGGTATCTATTGTTTCTTTGCACATGTAAGCTGAATTTAATCACGTTTGATTTCCTAAGCCAGTTAAATTCATTCACATGCAAGCAAAATGACTCTGAAATTTTAACTTTTGGCTCAAGTCATACAGCTTAAGAGACTATTATTCCTGATACCAGAGTACCAATGTAAAAACCTCTGAATTAAAAAAAGTTCCAACAACAACAACAAAACACCAAAATGTTCTTGCTACGTTTTGTGGCATTTAGCAAGTAGAAATAATTTTGACAAGACGTTTGGTCTGATTTACTTTTGACAGTGAGAAAAAAATGTATGGATTTTTTTATTCAGTGTATGTAAATATCTGGTTTCAACTGTAAATCCATAAACATATCTAATCTCTCTAAACGCCACCTGCAGCTGGTTTGAATCATTTTAAGGCTTCCTTATTATGACTAAGGCCAATGAAATGGAAAGTAAAGAGTCATTATTTGGACCTATGAGTGTTATAAGAGGCAGAACAACAGGCAGGGTTTTTCTTTTAATGTTTTACATCCTTAGCAGGCACCATGCAGCATCAAGCTCGTCAGGGATTATGAAATCCACGTGCCGTGGATTGTTCTATCCATATGGAAGGATTTGGGTGCATCAGAGCATAAATCTGTAAGCTGTATGTCACATCAATTTTACACATATTTGAACAAAAAAAACCCCAACAATAAGTTAATTTTTAAACTATCAATGCAGGATATTACAAGCAATTTAAAATTTGTACTTTGTTTTAAAGATGGAAGTTTCTTTAAAGTGGCTCCAGTTAGTGCTCCATTAAAATATTGACAATGATTAAAGCACGTTAACATGGCTAATCTTCCTGTTAGCAGCTGGAGGCAGAGAGAATGAGCAGACCAACCAGGTTTTTGTTAACATTTAACAAACATACATAAAAACCCAGGAGGTCTCAGCAGCAACGCAGAATGATCTTTGTTAACCTGCTGCTGCTCCTGTTTAACATGCCTACAACAACATGGAGGCACTAGGCAGGGTCTGCTAGTGGCTCTTTGGACCTTCAGTAATGGCTCTAAATGACTTTGGCTAAAAATAAAAAAGAACCAGGTAATCTTTTAAAATAAAAATATAAAAACAAATCATGGTTTTTGACCACTGTAAAATTTTCAGCAATATTTGCATTGGATTTCCACAAAGAATGACACTAAAAGTACCGGTGATATGTTACAATATCTGTTTTCTTCAGAATCTGTGATCATTATTATTATTAATTATTATTATTGTTATTATTATTAATCCAGTGTCTTTTATGTTTATTTAAAAACCTAAAAATTGAAGTAACACTTTGGTTCCTTAGAAATGTCCTAGATATTTATATTAAAAAGTAGTCTTTTTTCAAAAAAGCTATGCGACATTCACGGCTAAAGAGCAAATTGGCTCTTTAAGTTGTAAAGGTGGCAAATTCCAGCACTAAAACATGTACAAAATAACTGAAAATACAAATAATCTAGAACAATGTAATATGTGAACACATTAAAATAATAAAAAAATTTCTGAATTATATTTGCAGTATTACACCATAAAATGCAAAGTTATTTTTAACCCCCTTCAGTCAAGAAATGAACTCTTGGAGGACATTATATCTCCAAAACTAGAGCTGGGCATTCATGTTGCACAGCAAACATTGCGATTCTGCAGTTACAAAAAGATCATTTTACATGACTAGTTCAAATTGTTAGCTTGGACAACTATTCATTCAACTGGTTTTGCTCTCAGGAGAGAAACCTATTAGAAGAAGCTGCCAAAGCACCACAAACAGTAACAACAAAAATGTGTCTGTTTCTCATTGTCATTTTAACTCAATGCAATATTTAAAGTAAATTATTTAAATGTGTTTCGTAGTACATCTCAGATGCTTCATATAGGGACAGTAGTTGGCTGAACACAAGCAAACGCTCACTCACTTTTGTGTCACATTTTTCACCGCAGTGTGAAATGCTTAACATTCAAAATTAAGACCAGTAAGTGAGGCTTTATATCCCCCCACACACCAGTTGCTCATAGTGGTTTAAACTGGGTCGGTGTCATGGAGGAACTGGCCCGGGAGAGCATCAGTCTGCTGGCCCGCTCGGCTTCTTTCGCCGACCCCCCGAGGCTCGGCTCGTTCGGGGCGGTGTTCATCATGCTGAAGTCCGCGCTGGGAGCCGGACTGCTCAACTTCCCCTGGGCGTTCGGGAAGGCTGGGGGTGTGAACACCGCCATCACCGTGGAGCTGGTGAGTTCAAAACTAATTACTCTGGCCTTTCTGAGCTTCCCATCTAACTCAAACTGCGATTGAGTCCTTCAGCGTTTAGTCAGAAAGTTTCCTTGGTGAGTTTTTATGCTAATGGCTACGATTCGCTTCATACAAAAGAGTTACGATGACGTACTTCCGGCGACCAAACAGCCGCCAGTTTTTGTGTGGCAAAACAACTCAAGAAAATGGTGAAAATCTCGTTATTTGTTGTGCGGTCCAACAGGACTTTATTGCTTACTGCCGGCGAGGACTCTTATGTCTTAAATGCAACACAGGCACTAATATTTGTTCGTGACGTAATGCGCCATTTAGCTGCGAAGCTAACCGGAAATTGCGAATAATCATCACTTGCAGCAAAATCCTGTCAGAAAGACATTTTTTGTCCTATCCCGGACTGTAAAACAAACCTCTTTTTGTGAACACTGTGTTGACACAAATCCACATTTAATAAAATGTCTCCTCAGTGAGTTATGTTACATAAAATCCCATAAAGTAGCCTAATCTTAATGCTAAGAAATTTCTCAACATTACTGCAGAAAAACAATTGATCAGTTTTGTTGCCATAAATCGTACTGTTATCAGAGCTTTTTTATTCCTATTTTTCCTTTTCTTTTTCTTTTTGTTTTATTTTCTCCTTCCCCTTCTAGTTTATTGTCTATCCTGCACCTAAAACTCTGATTTCTGAGTTGTATTTGAATACTTATTTTCATTACTGCCTTGTGTTTTGTACAAATCTTTCAATAAAAAAAAATAAAAAAAAATCCCCCATTGCAAAGGTAGAAGTGCTGAGCTGAAGAACGAGGCTGTCAATGTTAATTAAGTATTTGGAAGTGCAACCAACACAGACTGAATGATTTAATTAGTTTCCTTCGGTGCCATTGCTAAAACTACAGGCAGGTTCTAAAATAGAGCAAGAAATTGACATTGTCATTTACAACTTCTAGCTTGATTTAAATTTTTCCGGAGAAATCCACTACAATTGGAGAAATCCCAGACAGAGCAGTGAAAGGAGATGAGAATCACGGTGAAGAAAATGGCCAGGCTAATGTTGACCTGCAACCCTCTCTCTCTCTTCTTAGTGTGAAAGAGGCCCCCTTTTTCACAGGTGAGCTCTAATGAAGCTTCAGGTTTTGGTGTGGACTCTCACCGAACTGCATCTGACTGTGGCAAAACATGCTTTCTAAGAACAAGCAAAGCAGCAGTCTGAGTTTTATGTTTTTGTTCCAGGATTTTGCTCCTAATTTACAGAATCTTAATACCTGTTCAGGTCCATAAATGTATTTCTCATTTGCTTGCATGTGAGGCATAAAAACAAACGTACTACCACCCTCAATGGTGTGACCCGTAAAAGTATTTTAAGTATTGTATGTTTATAGGGGCAATTATTTGGGTCATTTTGGCTTTATCTGATTAAAGATTTTTGTAAATTGTCATAGTTATAAATAATTTTGTCTCATTGTTAGTAAATCACAAGTTAATGTTTTTTAGTAATACTAATTCTGGGCTGGGTTTTTGTTTATATCTCTCCTGCCAAGAGGGTTGTAAGTTTCAGAAAGATTTGTTAACCACTCATTTCTTCTGTCTTTAGAGGGATTTAATTTAATAATTCTCTTGAGGTTGTTGCTCCTTCTTCACATAGCATTGTGTTAGATCCTGTGAAATGAGTTGGATTGTGGTTCCTTAAGATAACTTTGTTATTC
The DNA here is from genome assembly GCA_010277075.1 of Poeciliopsis retropinna. Classification (NCBI taxonomy): domain Eukaryota; kingdom Metazoa; phylum Chordata; class Actinopteri; order Cyprinodontiformes; family Poeciliidae; genus Poeciliopsis; species Poeciliopsis retropinna. The sequence goes on along the minus strand of VMRM01000006.1, from coordinate 14,366,695 downwards.
TGTTATGCTATCATGATCTTTGTTTTCTCATTTGTAAGCGATGGTGTTGATGCCAAGGTTAGTGTTTCTGTTTTAGTTATTGTGAAAAATTAAGTAATTTTGAGAAAACAGGCTGTGGTACACCATTCACAGGTGTGTCCATGGCCATCGGTTTAAAATCTTCAAGCGGGAGAGACACCAAGTATGGATTAGTGTTGAACTCTTCATGGTTATCCTCTGCAGGTGTCGCTGGTATTTCTCATCAGCGGTCTGGTCATCCTGGGCTATGCGTCATCCGTCAGCAGACAGAAGACCTATCAGGACGTAGTGAGGGAGGTGTGCGGACGAGCTGTGGGACAGCTCTGTGAAGTCTGTTTTTGCTTCAACCTCTTCATGATAAGCGTCGCCTTCCTGGTGGTGGTGCAAGACCAACTAGAAAAATGTAAGTAAAGGTAGAACGAGCTCAGCAACTAGTTTATGTTTTGAAAATTGTATGTTCTTTATCTCTTTCTCGTGTAAGACTTTGAGTGTCATCGATAAACTTGATGATCTAGATAATAATCTGTCAAGGAAACTAAAACTTGGCTCCTGGTCTGAAAGACCAGCTTTCAGATATTTGATATTTTTGCTTTTCTTATCTTTGAGTTGTTTCAGGCAGTAAATGTTCAGGTCTTTTTTTTTTCAGTTTTCCCTGATATTTAGCTCCACTATTAATGCCTCCAAATACTTTTTATGCCTTGTGTCATGTAGCAAACATTGACTCTTTAAAATAAAGATATTTGCAAACTAATCTGCAATATATGTTGCTTTGGTTACAGTCTGATTGCAAAAATATTTTTTATTGAACATTTACAGTAGTTGGAGTATTCAAAGCCAATGTAGCTATATTGATTATAAGTTGTCAGTTAAAATTTAGCCATTTATGTACAGATTTTAAAAAATTGTCTGTGCAAAATAAAGTCGAGCACAAAAATGTTCACACACATTCGCAGAAAAACGTAATATTTGAGGGTTTACCTTTATCAAATACTCTTTGCAACAGAATGTAAACAGAAGCTCAGTTTTTTCTCTCTCTCTCTGCAGTGTGTATTTCTTTATATGAGACTGTGACCGGATCAAGTGAGACAGACATGCCTTATCACTGGTACACTGACCAGCGCCTTGCCCTCTTCATCATGTGTCTTCTCATCATCCTGCCTCTGTCCATCCCAAAAGAAATCGGCATACAGAAATACACAAGGTGCTCTGTGTTTATCTCACCTCTGATATCATATATATATATTTTTAATTTTCTGAATGTCTTTTTTGTGCCAGTGTATTAGGGACGCTTGCTGCTACGTATCTCTGTGTTGCAGTCGTTGTCAAGCATTATCTAATGGAGAGCCACAGGATTATTTACCCAGAGCAAAGCCGAGGGTCAGCACCTCTCATTTTTCTGGGATGGTGTGTGTACATGTCTAGCGTTTTATCAAATTTACTTTAGTAAAATATGTGTATCTTTCAGAGTCAGTTCCTGGACCTCCATGTTTAGTGTGGTACCAACCATTTGCTTTGGCTTCCAGGTACAATCATCTTCAACCACATTCAAGTTGTCAAAGATAAGCACAATGTCTTTTAGCTTCCTGCGTCTTGCAGGACTTTCTTTTACTTTAAGATGTGATTTTCCGAGAAAATATTCCTGATTGTGTTATTTTTCTAATCCTCTATGTTCAAAACCACAAAAACCAATAACATAATTTCCACTTCTAAGGAATGCCTAAAATATATCAAATGAAATGTAATCATCAAGGCTTTCTATTATATTTGGGCCAGTCTGGGGGAGATGGATTTTCTGACATTCGGCTGCAAAGCAACAATATCATGCAATTGTTACTGAATGTGTTGCCCAGTGTCAGAAAACTGGATTTAAACATACAAAATTCACATTTTCCCTGTTTTTATTCTTCCAATTAGGCCTCAACTGCTTCTAAAAACAACCCAAGCGCTTAAACAAACCACCCAGAAGTTTTCTGAAAATAAGTTAATGTTTCTGGTGTCTGAGAAATGAGCCGTTTAAAAAAAATCTCCCGATTGCTGTTACATTTCATGGGCACTACACCGTTACCTAGCAACCCCAGGGAAGCCCAACCTCGCTACCTAGCAACCCAAGTGGAATTCCAGCGGGTTTGGTCAGCCGGTTTTACCGCTGTATGCTCTGTTCAAGGTCTGCTGGAAAAGACAAGTGTTTAGTTGTTCACTTACCATCTAGAAACCACTTGCTGCATTTTTGTTGGCTCTATTTCTCCTTTTGGGTGTTATTCAGAGTCTAAGATGTACAGTTGTATAATTGCGCATCTATTTGGAGCCATTTTTATGTGCAAGTGTTGAGTTAGGGGGCGTGGCCAGCAGCAGTTTATTTTGATTTAAAGTGACAGGAGCTCAAAATAGGCAAAACTGACCAAACAAAAGTCTCATTATCTAAGAATGATTTTATGCAAAAAAAATGCCATGAACATATTTTGTATAGCCGATAGACCTATCCCAACCTGTTCAGGAAAGCCTACTAGGTCACATTTAATAAATCAAGAGGAATCCTGTGTTTTGAGTGCAGTGCCATGAAGCCTGTATAGCAATCTACAGCAGCATGGAGAACCAGAAGCTCCTCCACTGGGTGGCCATCTCTGTGCTCTCCATGTTTTTCTGCATGCTCACTTACACTCTGACTGGTGGGTTCACTTCTCAAACATCGGTCTTTCTCCAGAAGGTTCTCACCTGTTGACCGCGTCCACCTTCTCTTTCACCAGGTGTGTATGGCTTCTTGACCTTTGGACAAGGCGTAGCCTCAGATATTCTGATGTCGTATCCTGGAAATGACGTGGTGATGATCATCTCCAGGCTGCTTTTTGGCGTATCGATCATCACGATATATCCCATTATTCTTCTGCTGGGGAGGTAATTCCAGCCTCGGTGGCGTTTGTGTGGTCTTGAGGATCCTCATGTTGTCTCTGTGTGGAACAGATCTGTGATCCTGAACCTGGTGCTACGACTTCAAAGAAATCGTTGGGGAGTCGTCACTCATTCGTTTGAGAGTCGCTGCAGAGTCGTTCTGACTGTGGCCTGGATCTCCTTCACGCTTCTGATCGCCATGTTTGTCCCAGACATGGCCAACGTCATCAGCGTCATTGGAGGAATCAGTGCCTTCTTCATCTTCATCTTCCCTGGCAAGCAGAAACTTTATTTTTTTGTCAATTAGAACTCGTTTAAAATCTAAACTCTTGTTGGAACTGGTTGATATTTAATGTAGCCATCTGACCAATGAAATTTATGCCATTAAAAAAACTAAACAAATCTGATTTAGATTCACAGATTACAATCCATTAACCAGCAGAGCTCATTCAGACCAAACAAATACAATTAAATTCAGTCTATGAAAAATATTAATTCAGTTCAATACAGTCAGATTCTGGACATTTTTATTATGAAAATCAGTAAATTTGAAGAATTTTCATCTTTTATTCGCTCTATTAAAAAAAAAAAAAGCACAGAGCGACAGAAGAAAGCAAAAAACGTTTTTTAGCAGACAGGAAACGTCCAGCAGAAACAAACTGATTATATGGTTACACCTTAAATCTGCTTCATTGTTGGATTGATTATGCGGTAAAAGTCCTGTGGTGTTCTGTGTATGCTGCAGGTCTTTGCTTAGTGTTCACAATGCAAACTGAAGATGTCTCTCCAAGACTCCGGTGAGTGTAAATACTGTACTTAAACCATGGACAGGGCCATAAATACAATATGTGGGGTACACAAACTGCTTTCTGCATGCAAACATCCACAATTTTACACATACAATTTCCTACACTAGTGGTTATAATAAATACCCTATTGCCCTTTTGGGTAGTTTTTGTTTTTAGTTTGTCGATGAAGGTCTATAGTGAAATGCTGTAGATATATTTTATGAGAGTTTTTGTATATGAACTGAGCAATTAAGCCTTTCCTCCTGAGAAAGTAAATGCCTTTACAGCCAGAAAACATCTGCACAAGTTTAATGGGAGCTGAGCGAGGAGGAAACATTTTCACTCAAAGAGAAACTTAAAGGCGAGCAGGTTTGTCAGAAAAGATACAAAGATCAGGATATGTTTACTCTAGCACAAGTAAAAGTAGTCATAAAAACTACTGGAGTAATAGTAGTTACTCCAGTCACTAGTATTTTTCAGAAAAGGCTCCTTAAGTAGTGAATAACTGATTTAATTTGTAAAAAAAAAAAAAAATGTATTCGGACAAAATTCACAAATGATTTGCAAATTAAATTAAAAAAGAATAAAATTAAAAATTTGTCAAACTTAATTATCATTGCTAAATAAAAAAAAAAAAATAATAATTTCCAAATCAACATTTTTGAAACTTTTTAAAATTCTTTTTTTTTTATAAACATAAAACTTTTGAGAATAATACTTACAGGAGGTAATGAACGTATGCTGGAACAATGCAGAACAAACCTGCTGAGGTTTATTTTACCTTAAAATGGCCCATCAGACACAGGGGACAGAAAATAACACCAGAACAATGAAGACTGTTTATAAATAAGATGTCTCACTTCATCATAAACTGTAAGTGTGTTTCTGTGTGTGATGTATTTTTTTAAAAAACATTTGTTCTTCATTCAAGTACCTCAGTAACTTGAGGGCGTTACAGTAAATTGTTCTCAAGTAAAATCAGCATTACTTCAAAATAATATGAAGTAAGAAAAAACTATGGCATAATAAAACAACTTATTTTTTCCCATTAAGTTACTGAAGTTGATGTGAGTAAATGGAACCAGCATTTATATTTAGAACTAAAGGTAACTTAGTTACTTGATTATGCTATAAAATGTGTCTGTAATATGCACAATACTGCTCCTTTAGTTAAAGACAGCTGTTCTTCTCGTCTTTCTTCTGACTTGTTGAGTTTTGTTTGCCGTTGCAGGGACATTTTAACCATCTGGGGCGTAGTAACAATCGTGGTTGGAGCTTTCATCTTTGGACAGACCACCACCATTGCTGTGATGGAGATTTTCCACAAGTTCAAAGCTTAACAAAGCAGGTCCTCTGCAGTAGAACCTCACCTCTTCTGTTGAACTGGACAGTGAATTTCCATGGCTGGCTTTTGTACATATAAATATACATTTTGTCTTCTTGAGCAGAACACATATTAATAGAATATGTTTGTGTGCTGTGCAATTTTCAGTTTAAATGGATTTTATTTTAAGCAGAACATGTTTGTGTGATAAGTCTGTATATATATTTGATTATGGTTAAGCATGTTTGCAGCAGATGTATTATACAGACGATCTCTGTCTTTTTGAATATTCATGGATTCTTACTGAACCTTGCCAGGGGGCGCTATTGCACCATTTGTAAATGACTGAACTGTATTTTTTCCCCCACTCCACAACATGTATGAAACTGTTTATTGCTGATATTTTTTAGGCAATATTTTGTCCCCTTTCTGCTCATCTCTGTGACCATGTGCATGAGTGAAATGAGAAGTATGCTTTAAACCATATTTCTTTCATTGTCCTGAGTACTTCTCTGTTCTCTTTTTTTTTCTCTACCTTAAATCACAGCAGCGGTATAAATCTGCTGTAGAAGTGAAACGTTTACTATTTATCCTCTTCAAGCTTAAATGAGTTTTGGGTCGCAGCTTGCAGCCGTGCACATGTGAAGTGATTTACAGTGAATCTACAAACCGGTTCTGTCAGGCTCTGGACTCAGAGGGGGGCTGTTATCAGCAACATATCAGGCTGAAATTCAAGAATAAAGCAGATGACGCATGTCTGCCTGAACTCAGAGAACATGATTTTTAAATGCAGAGCAGCTTTAATGGATTCTTCTGTTATGTAATGGATGTTTTCATCTTGGGTGGGACTACTTGTAGTGGCAAAACCTGTGACACTGCTTGTGTTTAGTCCTCGGGATTACAGTTTGACCTGGCCAAATGTTTAAATCCATTAAATGCAGCTGGGAAAAAAAATGCTTGAAAATCACACAGAGCCCCCTCATAAATCCTGCAGCTGCTTTGTGGCTTTATAAAGTAAACGTGGTTCTAACTAGTGTGCAGCTTTCAAAAGATTAACACCTCTGAACACATTTGCAAACATTTGAGACTTTTCTGTCCAGAAATATAAGGTTTAACTTAACATTTTATTTTTTTCTAAGTATTATCGAGTACCAACAGATGAGTACTATTTTGCTTTATTCCACAGCTTAAAGCAGAAATGGAGAATAAATGAGTTTTTTCTGTGTTCTAGATCCAGGCGCCCTGCTTCAATTGGCTCAACCTGCATGACTTCAGGCACATTTGAACCAAATTGGGGCTTTTTAGTGGTTAGGTATCACTTTTTAGGCACAGATGTAAGTGACTATTTAATTGCCATGAATTATCCCCAGACTGGGGCACAAACTGCAGAAGTGTGGTACACTCAAATTACAATTTCATCTAAATTATTACAATTAATAACTTAATATTTTAGTAGGCCAAAACTTTAATAAAACTTTATTTACTGCGAAAACAATGCAGTTTGTTCCATTGACTAAAGGAACAGGTAAGTTTTCAGGTCACACAATTAGCCTATTTCGCTTAGCTTAGCTTAACTGTACACAATCCTATTTTTAGTGCTGTTATGCAAACTATTCAACTCATCAATCTAAATTCGAAATGATTGAAGCACAATAGAAAACTGAAACTTTAAACTGAAAACCGTTCAGTCTGAATGTGTCAAAAATATTGCTGCTAAAGGCTGGAGCCTCTGTTCTTGAAGAAAATGTCATAATTTCACAAAGGTCATCCTGGTGTTTTGCATTGCTGGATAAAACTGACAGACTGAAACCTCTAACAAGCTGGAATCCTAAATTATTCTCTGCATAATCAGATCAGATTTTTTCAGTTAGTGAAAAATAATTTCTAGCCCTCATTAGAGAAAGATTACTGGTTGCACAGAGTTTTAAGTAGTCTTGCTGCAGCTGTGATTAGTAATTAGCATTTTGTGGCCGCAGCCTTTGTAACATTAAATTGGTTCTGATAAGAGCCATCGTGGGAGACCAGAGTGAAAATTTATGGTATTCAAAAAGCAAATATATCAATTAGTTGGAATTAGGAATAGAGAGAATCTCTGCAGCTTCAGATGCTTCTGTATGACTTTGTTTTCTGTGCATCCAGTTGATGTATATAAGGTCGTCCTTACAGCTCATCCAGCTTCCCATCCTCTATTGAACTGGTGGCTTTAGATCTTTGACCTCTGAGACAGAATTGATTCAGTTCTCAGGTACAGGAGAGGTGAAGCAATGTGATCATGTGCTTCACCAGGAATCAGCTCCAGCTGAAAATCTTTGCATTTGCTGTCTGGAGTTTGTTGCACCATTTTTCTTACAGCAATACTAGGACAAAAAAAGTCTGTCAGGCTACAAATTAAGCCCATTTTTTTGGACAACAGGCTCAGATTGTGCAGAGGCTGTTCATGGCAAGGGGCAGTTTTTCAAGTCTGAACTTTGACAGGGAAATGCTAGGAGTGCTAGCCTAAAGATCCTCCAAAACAAGAAATGTGTTCCAGTGATTCATGTTTTTATATTATATGAATGTCAAAGTAAATCTGATATGAAAGGAATCTTGAAAGCAGCTGCTTTGTGTTGTGTTTAGCTCTGAAAGTGATAGTGGTGTGCACAGGTAAGATTTTCTCACCAGACTGAAGATAAGAAAAGCAAAGGCAGCTTGAAATCTCTTATTTTTTGCAAATTATATTTGTTAGAGTGGCCAAGACTTTAGTCTACCACTTGTCTGACTTCCTGTAGGAGCTAGCTGCGCTGCTGTGACAACAATAAACGGTTCATAAGTGCTTGGGAACTTGGCAACAGTGCATCTTCACACTCATCTAATTTGACCAACTTTCAGCTAAAACTGAAGAGTTAATAGTAGGTTCAGGTTTTAATAATATCAATCTTTGCAGCACAGTGGGATTCACATATTTACTTTGTCTATATTATGATGCTAGCTGGGGCTAGGTTGAATAAAAGTTGGAAATAACTAGTTTTAGAGAAGGTTACTTTATTTTACAGTCATTTTAAAGGATAGGATCACAGTCTGAGTCGAAGGAGGCAAAGTAATCTGGGTACTGGAGGGAAATTAGGTCCAGGATGCCCTTTCCCAAAATGAATATGTGTGGCTGACTTCTTATTTTCAGGACACTTTTCATTTTTTAAAGTCACACATGACCTTTATAACTCTGTTCTCTTCCATCCATAGTGATTTAAACAGTATGCTACTGCAGCTCAGCTGAACACTATAAACTCTGAGTTAGATTGTGAGCTGATATTTTATAGTGTTTAGAAAAAAGTTTGACTTGGTTTCTGTTTCTGGTTTCTTCCAGGAAAATGTTTTCTTTCTGCTTTTGCTCTGAGCTGAAAGAGAACAAGCTGATCCTGACAAAGTGAGCTTTCCATCTGAATGCTGCTTAAACTATTTGGAAATTCATTTAGAGCAAGCCTGAATATCAGCTCTCATGTACAATATGAACCATTTAGTCTGTATTTTGATTCCTATCTTTAAGAAGTGTTTGAATGTGAGTAATTCGGTTGTTTAGACTTCATTTGACCTAAAAAGAAAAAAAAAAATCTGAGTTCATGCAAAGTTCACGGGATCACCATCTGATCACTTAATCCACAGATTTAACAGATGTCGGTATCTGCTGCAGAGCTCAAAAGAAACGCTCAGATCAGGGGTTGTGTTTGTCTTTTAACTCACTTATTCAAATATGGCTGCAGACCAAGTAAATGAATCCCATTCACTGCGAAAGCAAAAGCTGCCAGGGGTTAGCGTAACACTCTATGGTGTCTCAGAAGAAGACAGAAGGAAAATCAAAAATACTTTTATGAATAAAACAAAATGTTCATAAAATATATCCGTTTTTATTTTTAGAAAAAAGTTATTTACAGATTGTTCCTAAATTTAACAGAAATGTTACATTTGCAACACAGTGAAGATTCAAAGTGGAAAATATGTTTTACTCTGTTAGTCTTGGAGCCAGTATTCAGTCATTGGGGTGGCATGATAATTTCAACCAAAAAATTTAATTAATCAGAACCGAGGAGGGATGAGATTAATTTACACTGGGCCACACTGGTTTTGATAACTACTGCACTTTATCCTTTCATAAATGGAAACATTGAAAACTGTGTTGTTAACTACTGTCTACTTCATTTTTAACATAATTGCTTTTTAACACGTATCTGTTTGGACTCCAGATCTCAGACCAAAAAAATACCAGGAGCATTTTTAATAAGTGCATTTAAAATCGTAATTTAAATGTTTGTTTCGCTAAATTTTATCTGTAATGCTACTTTTAACCCACAAATCAGAACTGCACAATAGATGAAATCCTTACCTAGGTCAATGTGACATCAATGTGTACCATATCTCAATTGCAATGCAGCACACACGATAATTTGGACATAAAATAATAAAATATTGACAGTTTAGATGAATATTCATGGCCTTTTACATCCACAAATAGAGCTTAATCAGAAAGCAATTATGTTGAAAGAAGAACAGAAAGAAAAATGTGAATTACTCACAAATAGTGTCGCAAAATAAGATCACAGTCTTGTTTTCTAAAACTGTGCAGTTTTAATAAAAATACAAAAGATCTGCAGAGCACAAAACTTCTATTGATACCATTCTCATGTTAACGCAGATAATCTGCAATGCAGATTTAATATTTGTCCTATATGATGGAGCTGCATGAATGAATGGAATATTTTTTTGGATCAGTAGTGAAAATATGAGTTATTCCTTTTTTAAGGGTGATTAATAATCAATGTTTTGAATATTCTGAGGCAAAAGAATGAAATATTTATTACAGTCCTGTATCACAAACAAAAAATATTTAATCAGCTTCAACAGCAGTTTATTTCAGTGCTCATTTTTATTTTTTGTTAAGAAAATAAGTTATACAGACTCTTACAAAATAGAATAAACTAAACTCAGTGCTATAAGAACAAAGTCTTATATGATAAATAAAACAGATTAGTGCACTTTGTCTTCCCCTAAGCATGAAAAACTGAAATTAAAAGCATTAACAGAAATTTAGTGTCAACATCCATGGCAGCTAAAAGATCTTTAGCATCGTGGGAAGAAAATAAATCGTAACAAAAACAACAGGCACTTCGGGGGAAACTCAGCCTCTTTGTTTGGTGCAGAGGATTTTATAACTGATTATTATTCAGCTCCCTTTAATCACAGATCAGTTCTGCTGATCATCTTCTGAAAATAATCTGCATTCTCAAGCTTTGCAGGTTTTAGTTCTCGCCTGCAGCTTCGCATATAACAAGGAGTAAAAGAAATTTACAAGGTTAAATGAATTTGGACGCTCAAACATCAGGAGCACGGACCTGATCAGATAATCTCAAATCAATCACAGATGAACGTTTACCATGTTTGATCAAATTGTTTCAGGTCTTATGAATCTTAATCAAATAAAGATGAATCTTTGTACGGAACAGTTTCACAAATTAGCTCAATGGGAGCAACCAAACATCAGCTGCATCGTTCCTGCTTTGAAAAGAAAATTATTAGAGATTAAAAATGTGATCACTGTTTATTCAAAGCTTCAACTTTCGTCCAAACAAGATTGGTAGTTTAGAAATTTGGTTGCTGCAAGAAAATACTGAATTCAGTTTCAGCACTATGTAAGGCTGGTTGAATGTTAAAGTAATAATAATAATCACAATTATTCAGGTCAATATTGACATCATGATTGTTTGGCGGTATATCTCAAACTTTGGTGAACGAATGGATTTTTAGCACTTTAAAACTAAACTTACAAAACAAAAACTGCTTCCTTAAAAATCTGATTTTGGTGATTCTATCATTTTTTAAATGTTTGAATGAAATTTTAAACTAAGATACAGGTTACATTAATGGCGTGGGCCTAGGTAAGTCACAGCAGCAACATTGTTGTCCTGGAAGATTCAAATGCTTCCCAATCTCATCTCTTATCCACTTCTGTGAACTAAATCATGTGTGAAATTCTGGTCATGTTTGTTTTTTTCCCCAGTTTTTCAGGAGGAAACAATGCAGACAAGCTGAAGGTGCCATTAAAACTCGGCTTATTCAGCAGCGCCTTGGCTAAACATCTCCATGCCACGCCGCACTGATGCAGTAACTCAAGCAAATAATTGTTCTTAATTGATCTTATGTAATATTCAAATTTTCTGAGAAACTGAATATTGTTTATTATTTATTTCTAATTTATAACCATCAAAATAATAAAATAAAATGCTGAAAATTTATTTCCTTCACTGCAAAAACAGAAATATCTGGAATATAAGAATAAGAAATAAATACAACATAAATAAGACAAAACTAAATTACAAGTAACTTTTAAGACAACAATTCCTTAATATTTATGAAAAAGTAATAGTTCCACTGGCAGATTATTTCACTTACAATATGGGAAAATATGAAATAATCTGCCAGTGGAACTAGTGTTTTTTCTTCAAAATTAACAAATTATTGACTTAAAAATTGCTCAAGTAAGTTTTGTCTGATTTCAATTGTACTGAAACATTTATACTAGAAACTAAATCAAAATTACTTGGTACGATTTTGTGTATTTGCAGTGTTCTGCACATAATTTTGATTTAGAAAATTAAATTCAAGAAGTAAAATTTACTTTTACTTAGTGGACTGCACCTTTAGTTTTGTTTTTCCGTTTGTCGGTGTTAGAAAAATAAAAACGTACATGTCGTATTGTTTTGGAGTGATAATCCGCTGCAGCCTTAGACTCAGTAAGCTGCCTCCTGCAGTAGGAGATGGAGCTTCTGCTGGGTGATTTCAGAGTTCATGGTCCAGAGGAACTCTGTTAGTCCTCCTTTCAGCAGCTCCTCCATGGGAACAAACTGCAGTACCTGTCTGTCACCTGTGTGTGTTCGGTTCCCCCCCGTATCCCCTTCTCCTCCAATCAGCTGCTGGATGCTCCTCTGCACGTCACTGAGAACCGGGAGCATCGGAGCGGCTGCTTCGGGGCAGAAGCCCACGCACATCAGCAAGGCCCCAATTCCGCCGGACGGGGGTGGACACCTGAAGGAAATGGAGCGGAAACAGGTGTGTAGGCAGAACACAGCGGCAGCGGTGACTCGAGTCAGGGCCGAGAACACCCGCAGCAGCAGGGCGTCCCCGGCGCTCAGGGTCTGCAGGGCAAGGAGGACACATCCCAACAGCTGCTGCTGGTACAAAGGCTCGCCGTCGTGCAGCAGGATGCAGCCTCTCTGAGGAAACGAAGGCTCTTCACTGAACGTCAAAACTAAATTGTCTACTTGGCTCTCAGCAGCGGCAGTCCACGCTGCGCGGCTGTCGAACACCAGACACCGCCTCTTCTCGTTGCTCCCCTCAAGACCTGCAGCGTCAGACAAAATGGAGGCAGTGCAAGCCACACTGCAGGAGCGGCAAGGGGTCACTAGAGTCCAGTCCACCGCTGCTTCCTGTAGCGCTTCATTCAGGTGGTTCAACAGCGCTGAGTCACAGAAGGGAGAGTTCCTGACTGCAGGCAACGCAGCTCCAGTTACAACGTACCATGAATCTACATAGCAGCTGGAGCGGGGTCCTTCTAACACACAGCCCAGCCCTCTGTCCTCAGTGCAGTGACTCTGTATCAGCGCAGCCTGGCAGCTCCGCCCAATTCGCTCCCTCCAGCTCAGGTTCTGCAGCTCTCTGCGCTCGTTGAAGGAGCCGGTTTGCTTCTTCTGGCCCAGAGGTCGGCCTGCCGACACGCTGCAGCAGGCGGGACTCACCGTGTTCCTGGAAATCCACCGGCTCCTGGGAAGAAACCTCACCTGCACACAGAAATACTACAATTAATATCCAGATGTGATGCCACAGACAAGAGAGACTAGTAGAATATAAACCTCTAGAGGCTGGTTAAAAGTCAGATACATGATTATTTTTGTTTTTTTTCCAAATAGTAAATCCCTGTTTGAAATGACTGCTTGCTAAATCCAAATATTCTACTGCTGGCCATGCCAAATCAATGTTTACACTCACACTTTATACACACTGCAAACAGGTACTCAATGACACAACCGAACATCTTTGAAAAGCAGAAGTAGAGCCTCCTGTAAAACCAACAATAATGCAGCAAGTGGTTTCTAAGTGGTAAGATAAGAACAAAACACTTGTCTTTTCCAGCGGCTATTGTACAGCGCATACAGCAGTAAAACCAGCTGACCAAATGTGCTAAGCTCAGCTAGGATTGCTAAGCAACAGAGCTGGGCTGAAGGGTTGGACTTGGCTAAGGTTGAAAGGTGACAGAAAAGTGCCAATGGAATGCAACTTAAAAACAGGAAGGCTTTTGAAACGGCTTGTTTTCTAGACGGCCATAAATAAATGAATAAAGGAATGAATTAATAAAAACTCCCACACATTTTTTAGCAATAAGTTTTAAGTGGTTTTTAGAAGCAGTAGAGAGCCAAATAATAGGGCCAATTTACTAAACATGCGTCTTACCTGGAAGCGCTGCAGGTATTCATGCACAACACAGTCTCTGATGTGGTCAAGCCGCTGCCTCCTCTCTGTGCTCATCCCTTCAAACAGCTGCAGGTTTTCACCGATGGTCTCCACCTGCAGGGTGTGGAAGTAGGAGCACAACTCCTCATGCTGCTTCAGAAATGTCTCTGGGATAACCGAGCTGGGGAACAACGCCTCTCGGTCGGCTAGATTTGGGCCATAATTCCGGATCAGTTTGGAGAGCAGAGGCCTCACCTCCTCCTTGCTCTCGTAGTTCAAACACACAACATAAACCTCTGAGTTCCCCGCTTTGCTGGTGGCTGGTTTGAAGACGCTGACGGAGCGGAAGCAGCAGTTCAGCAGGTAGAGCAAGCAGACGGAGGAGTGTTCATACAGCGTGAACATCTTCAGGACAAAGGAGCCACCGGGGCTCAGGAGGAGCAGCGCCGCAGCGGCCTCGCAGTAATGCAGCGACGCCACCAGCGCCTCCTGCTCGTCCGGGTTCTCCTGACAGTCAAAGCTTCCGTCGGCCGTCACCACGTCGACCCGCCGCATGTTGGACACAAACACTTGCAGATCCAGCAGGTGCTTCTGGAGCATGATGTTCCCCGTGTTGTCGGAGCCAAAGAACCACCACGGCAGCGTGTTGGCGATCAGCCGGTCGTCCACGATGGTCGTGCTCCCTCCGTTGGCCTCGTGGTACGGGTTGAGGGTGTTGGCGACCCAGGCCCAGTCGCAGTAGCGGGTGGATTCGTTCGTTTTCATGTAGTGATTGAGAGCGGTGATGAACGCTCCTGGAGCTTCACAGAGATGGACGGAGTTCAGCTCCCCAGTTTGAAGTGCCACCTCTGGCAGAAGGTCAAAGGTGCCCAGGATCTCGTAGAACTTGCACCAGGCCTGAGTGCAGATCTCCGCGTTGGCAGCCGAGCGAACAGCAGCGATCACCTTCCCAGCTCGGTTGGTGGAGTTGGTGTGTTGGTGCCACACTTGTATGTTTTTGTCACTGAGCTGGTTCTTCACGGCATTCAGAGACGCCTTCAGCTCCTGCAGGTGTCGGTGGTTCTCTGCCGGGTGTTTCAGAGAAACATTAGGGTCAGGGATGCGCCATTCCTCACCCACCGGCTTCATAAAGGTTTTAACTTTGTTAAAGAGATCCTGGATCTCTGCCTGTGTTTCAGGATCAGACGGCACCAAGCTGCAGAAGAGCTGCTGCTGTCGGACCTTTCTTCTTGTGCCATAGCTTGAGCTCATCCTCCCCACCTGTAGAACAAATACAATGTGGAAATTATTAGGATTAAAATCCACATCTTAAATTTCAAATATATATTCACAAATCTAGAAAAAATTAAGAGACCACTGCAAAGTGATCAATGTATCTGATTTTACATTTTATAGCTATATGTTTGGGTAAAATGAACATTGTTCTTTTATTCTATGAACTATTGACAACATGTCTCTGAAAATCCAAGCAAAAATTTTGTATTTATTAGCAGAAAATGAGAAATGGTCAAAATAAGAAAAAAGCTGCAGCGCTTTCAGACCTCAAATAATGCAAAGAAAACAAGTTGATATTCATTTAGAAACAACATTACTAATGTTTAACTCGGTATCAAGAGTTCAGACATCAATATTTGGTGGAAAACCCAGGAGGTTTTCAGTGGGGCTTAGTGCAGTGGGCTGTTAAATTTTGACAAAGCTGTATATTTTATAAACCAGAGCTTTTAATTTTAAGTTTGCTGGTCCATCTTGTGAGGAATTTTAGCCTTTAACCTTAAGTTTATTTTTCAGCTAAACATTAGACTAAATATTCCCAGTTGAAATGTGCAACATTATGCATATTACATAGCACAATCAAGTTAACTTTATTTGTTATAAAAATGCTGTGGATATCAAATATGGCTTTAAAATTTTTTACTTCATAATTAAACGACTTGAAACTGACAACACCCCCCTGGAATTTATTGGCATTGTACTGAGATGTAGCTGGAAGGCTGGAATTGAGTTCACCAAATCCACAGTTCCACCAGGTGTTTGCTAATTGCCGCTGGCTAGTCTGAAGGAGCAGAGTGAAAGAGGGCTGCTCTGTGAGGCAGAAACGTGAAAACTGCAGCTGCAGCAGGAGATACACCTTCAGTCCCTCCAGGCATTTTGCAGAGCTGAATGGTTGCCATGGAGATTAAAGGATTTCTCAAACATACATGAAAGAATCAAGGCAACTCTCCAGGTATGATTTTGGTGAAGGAATAACATTATAACATGATGTAAAGCTCAACAAAAGTAGATTTTACATAATGCTGTCCTTTTAAGACTCTTTATTTGCTAAAAAATTACAGGCCCTTCTTTTTTTTTTTTTTCCATTTTCAACATTTGCAAAACACTAAGTGCATTTATTTCTCTGAACAGCAAAACAGCATGAATTACCTGCTAAATCCAGTTTCTTTCTCAAAATCCTCAATTCAGCTTTGAAAATTAAATATTTGTCGATAAACACGACGGTGCCTCAGAATGAGAAGTAGCCTACCTGTTTCATTGGGTTTGAATAAGACAGTTAAATTTATTCGTCATGTTGTCAGTATAATTATCGTACATAACCACTAACACGGAAGTACAAAGGCGTTTGCAATTTGTTCACAGAAATGAGAAAACTGCTTTAATTTTGTGCACAAAACCTGAACGGGTAGTTTAGTAGAATTTCAATGATGTTCTGAAAAATGTACCAAAGCGACAGAGGAAAGGCGTTTGACCTGCGAGGACAATGAAAAAAATATCGTGTGACGTCCACGCGTGTCACAGGCAACCTTTTCAAAACCATAAAAGATTTGAATTTCCCTAAAACTTTATTCCCTCGGGGAAAGGTCTGTACCTGTCTGCGGCGTGTCAACTTCAGCTTAAACAAGTTGAAATCAGCGAACAGACACTCACCCAGACGATGTGCAGTAAGGAAACGGGAACACACCACCCACGTGACTTAAAACACGCAGTGCGCATGCGTGAAAATAAGTGGTCGTAGTTTTCTTAAAGGAGAAGCTCCGAAATTATGCATACCCCTGTAGCATTTGAAAAAAATATATGAAACGACTAAGGTGATAAAATAGTATAAAGGTTATGAATAAAATGCTGTTCTTTGCACTTTTTGATAAAAAAAAGGTGTGTGGAAAATTATTTATCCTCATCGACATTACATCAATCAGATAGCCAGCTGGCTAGCTAGCTAGCTAGATTTCATGCCGAATTTCAAGCATTTTGCTTCATATAAAATAAAATGTAATGGTGGCTCTTAGTGGGCTGCACAGTGGCGCAGTTGGTAGCACTGTTGCCTTGCAGCAAGAAGTTTGATTTCCGGCCTGGGGTCTTTCTGCACGGAGTTTGCATGTTCTCCCTGTGAATGGTGTGTTCTCTCCGGGTACTCTGGCTTCCTCCCACAGTCCAAAACATGACTGTCAGATTAATTGGTCTTTCTAAATTCTCCCGAGGTGTGAGTGTGTGTGTGCATGGTTGTTGGTCCTATTATCCTGCCTCTCCCCCGGAACGTCAGCTGGAGATGGGCACCGGCACCTCCCGACCCCAATAGGGACAAGGTTGAAAGAAAATGGATGGATGAATGAATGGTAGCTCTTAGTTGTGGTGCCACAAGTTTAATATCAGACTACATTTTGTGTAAATCCTGTCTGAGGACTGAAAAGCTGCATCCAGCCTGTCTGTATCATGCCACACCTGTCTATTTTACAGAGCATTCAAAGATAGTATTGTCACTTCACTGGACGTGTTTCATGGTAGCTGGTCCGCTGACGACACTGTCATGTTGAAGCAGATGCTTTGCCAGATGCTGTGTAACTTTTAAACTAACAAACAGAGATTAAGCAGTCTTTTTGCTGTCTGACTCTTAAAACTGATTAAAAATACCTAAATGATCTGTGGTCTAATAAAATTATACACTATGAATTTATTTATTTAAAATAGTATTAAATTTGAAGCTGAAATGAGGAAACTAAAGAAATGTGGATCAGAGACATCTTTATCCAGGGATGAAAGCTAAGGATGACAGCTATATTTAAACTCTGACTAGATAAGGGAGCAGAGTTTGAATAAACAGCAATCACAAACAGCTGCTCTCTGTCACAAAGATGCTAACAAGTCGCTCTCTCTCCTCCTGCAGCTGCTGTCTGACAGCAAACTCTCTCCAAACCTTTCTCAGTTGAAACATGCGTCTTCTGAAAACTGACAGGAAAAAGATCAACCTCCGAAGTGGAAAAAAATGTAACTGCCAGATCACATCTGGAGTTGTGGATATAGACAATAATTTACAATGTAAACAGACACACAAACTATCTGCATTAACATTCACAGTTTCTGCATTTATTGTCATACTAAGAGTTTTTTTTCTGCAGGCCAACAGACTCTAAAGTAGGGCCCGCCCAAGGCAAAGCAAACTAAGCAAACCATGAAGGCTTGGTCCGGCTTGGTCTGGTCAAAGCTATGACCAGCAAAGTCATAGCTTTGCTGGTCTAAAGAACCCAGCAAAGCTATGACGGTTTAATCTTATTCTGCCTGTGAAATACATTGCAGTAGTAAATGTTATATATATATATATATATATATAAATAAAAACAATAACAAATTTTTTAGGGAGAAAATGCCAGAAAAGAAAGAATATCCAAATTCTCAGTTTGTAAATGTGCAAACTCTTCAATTAATACTTGACTGAATCTGTGTTTGGTTTTTAATACATGATAAATAACACTACTACTAATAATACTCAATAAATAACCTGGGCAAAAAATGTCAAGTAAAGGTCATGGGTTACAGTACATCCATCTGAAGTCCATCTGAAGACTGTGCCAGCATTGCGCCTCCATGAGTTTTCATACGGAGGCCTGTCAACTCTCTGTGATTCATTACATCGATGTGGCCCCTCGGGTTGAACTTTCTCCCTCCATGCGTGTGATCCACGTTTGTCTGCAGAGATTCATATTTCTTCTCCCTGAATCATTGATGATGAAGGGTGGTGGGTGCAGAATGGGCTGTGACATAAACCCTTAACACTGCCTCAGCTTGTGCTTATGCTGAAGAAAAGGAATAAATATAGGAATAAATATATATTTATTCTGATAAGCTAAGACCTTATCAGCATGCAATGAAGTTTATCAGTTTAAACATGAAATATCTAATCTTTGTAGATTAGATATTGTATTTGATTTGATTGTACTTGATAGATAGTGTATTTGATTGAATATGGGTTCAAAAGAATTTGTAAATGATCACTTTCAGTTTTAATTTATATTTTACACAACGTTCCAACTTCTTTGAAACTGAGGTTGTACACTGTAAAACATTAACTTGAAAATGAAAGTCCACCTGCTGCCTTAAAAGTGCAATTTAGGTCAACAAGAAAATTATTTTGATTTTAACTCAGAAATTAAAGTTCATTAAGTTGATTTAACAAGAGACAAGTTGACTAAACATTGTTTTTTAAGTTCACCAATCTTGTATTGTGAGTTTTAACTTAATGCTGCAATTTAAACCAAATATTCATTTCACAATATACAAAAAAAAAAAAAAAAACTAGTTAAAGAGCCACATTTCTCCATTGTCAAGTTAAAATAACAACTTATTTAATTTTAGACAAATTTAAGTTCATGTCTGAAATTGCATGAACAAAATTTCTAATCTGATAATAAATTTTATTAAACATCACAATGAATTCTGCCCTAAAACATTTAATGTGAACAGGATATTATCTTCAAGTTGTTTTTCAACACAAGAAAAACAAGCTGCTAAGCATTCTGGGAAATAGTTCCCTATCCTGTCTTTTTCTTCTTTCAGTTTTTTAAGTGCCAACCTAAAAACTCTAGCTTATTCAATTGTTGGAGGTTTGACTAAATTAATAAAAAGTTAACACACCGTAAATCTAAAACTTGCTACATTTATCTGACATTAAGAGTAGAAGATAGCAGCATGGCTAAATGTTTTACAATGTAGTTTTGACATGTAAAAAGCCAATGAAACTATGTCTATTTGTTGCTGACAAACATGAGAAATCATGGAGAGATTAAACTTGTATTAATACTTTTGAAGGCATCTGGTAGTTTTTCTCTATGTGTAGTCTTAAAACAATTGTTGCTGAAGGTTTTAATTTGGTAATATTCTATAATCTGATTTCATATTGAGCAGATTGTTACACAGAGTCGTTCTTAATAATTGCTCTCGGTCATTCTCCCAGCGCCATCTCCTTTAGATGATGGATTCTTCTTCTTCCATGTTGGATTCCTGTAAGTTCTTGCTCTGCCGTATGAACATACAGCCTTCCCCTGTTCCAGCATTCAGCTCTTCCTCATGAGGATTTATTTTTCTCTCTCAGGTGTCTCTAATCCTCGTGGTGGGATTGTTTTTGCAGAGGTGAGTTCAGCAAGTCTGCGGTCTTAATTGCTCCCCATGGACTGGGGGAGATCATGTTGTCCCGTTTGCCTCCAGGCAGTTGCTTTTCTTCTCCTGAATGCTCAACAAAAAAGGAGAAAATCCCAATTTTATGATGGGAAACACGCTGCTAGGGTTGTGTGTATGTTCAAGGCGCTTTATGTAATTTTAGCTCCTGAGTCCCACTGTTTGATGGTGGTGAGCCGTGTATTTGTTGTCTGCACACACGGCTTGCAGGGAATGATGATGCAGTTTATTGTCACTGCAAGGTGTTTATCTCCTGTCGCGTCGTGCCGAAGAAAATCCCAGCACAATCTGCCAAACAGTCCACAAGCTGGATTGTGCCTTATCTGTTTTCAGCACAGTCTTCATTGTTTGGCTGCTGCTGCAGTTTTTATCTCTGGTGATTAAGATGCAGTCACTCAGGCTGGAGCTGATGAAAACAGATGATTATTGCAATGAGGTGCAGTGTCACTCTAATTTACAAAAAAGTGTACACTCCCACTGCTGCTCAGCCACATTAACACAAGAGCAAAAATGTGGCAGAGGTCCTGGTTTAATGCACAAACACACTTCCACCCAGATAATCCCACTGTGACATTCATTCTTAGCAACAGTGAGTTTTTATCGTTCTCTGGAGCGCGTAATTATGCAGTTTTAGAGGCGGCGGCTTTGCATCAAGTGAAGAGAAGTTTGGTGTAAAGAATTGTTCCCATGGCATATTTCTACTGATAATCCAGATTAGCTGCATGACAGAAAAGCTTGTTGGAGGTTTTCTTAAAGGATATTCCTCGAACATGATCGATGCTAGCATGCTAAGATCAATACTTTAGTTTCAGAGAACAGCAACTGTTTGGGTTGCAGAAAACTGCAAACAAAATTGGTTTTCTTTCAAGCAAATGGTTCGAAATAAAGCTTTCATCATCTGAAAGTATTTCTTTTACTCTCTGAGACTGAGTTGTTTGGATCTCATCTCCCAGTTTCCTGTCATTTACTGAACCTGAGCTTCATCAATGGCAACTTTAAGCAGTTTGTTTTGTCATTTATTCTTCTCCACTGTTCACACCTCTGTTCTCTTTAATCTCTGTTGGGTATAATTAAAAAGCCAGAAAGCATGGCATAGTTTTGTTTGATCAGAGATGAATTAGCCACAGATTGTTTATCCTGCTGGAGGTTAGATAACAAACACAAACCTCATCGAGGGGCTCATCAGGTACTAAACTAACCACTAAAATGTTCCTTTGTGTCTTTGCTTCTCGCAAGCTGCAGCTGCTCATATTTATTCAGCAGCTGAGGGTTTTTGGAATGCCAGAAGCCAGATTTCGTCAAGAAAAAGCTGCTGTACAGCTGTGTTCAGTGTCTCTTTGTTATTTAGAGAACATACATGTTGAATAAAATATGCTACGTCCCCCACATTTTCTCACACACCACTGTCTTGTCATATAAACCTCACACAGATACATGAAAGTTCCCCGTCTCGATTTCTCTTATAGTAGACTGAGTTTAATTAGGATTATGTATGTGAGTGAGTAATACCCCTAGTCTGTGTGTTGTTGTTATTTGAACATAAATAAGATGTAAAAATGCTCATACAAACCTGCACTGCTTCCAAGTTGATGATTTGAACCCTGATGATCAGCTTCCATCTTAGTTACTGACTATCAGCGTGAATCTATTCTGGCTCAAATGTAATAAATCAGTTGGTCAGATTAATCTGCAGAAACTAAATTGAGAGCATTTCAGCGCAGACTTTGCCAGTCCAGTTGCTCCAGATTATTATGCACATTATTTAAAGTCTGGAATGACGTAAACTGCTGCTCATCAGTTCATTTTGAAAGAGTGAATGAGTTCGAAATGACCCTAAATAAAAGCTCTGAGCTGGATGTACACAGATATATAATGTCAATGTAAGTAATGCCTATAATTATTTAAATGCACTACTAACATAAACCATTTCGTATCTGTACTGCTAAGTACGCATAGGATGTTATTTAATTACTTTGAGCACTAATCTGTTATTTTTATGTGCAAACCCAACAGGATTTGCACACCTGATCCCTGAATTATTCTACACAGAAACTAAAGACGCTGCATTATTGCTACATTAGGAGAATTACATCTCAGTCAAACTAAAAGCTTCTTAAACTCCTGGGCGTCTGCAACATTTCATCATCTGATTTCCACTCTGCTGGTTGAATATGAGCGTTATGCCACTTTAACAAATCTAAATTTCATGGTGTTATTAACACACCATTAGCTGGTTGCACTATTATCTATAATCTACATGAAAAGCGTGTCTGACATGCAAAGCTAACACAACAGACCTAATTGAAATTCATAATATGGAAATATGGTTGTGTTTGTGACTGGCTTTGTATTTGAAATGGAATGATTTTTAAATTACTTCTTAAGAGGTTAAATATTCATGTTTACATACAGGTTGTTCACTTGTTCATCTGACAGGTTCAATAAGAACTTTGATTTTCTCTTCTTGTCATCCGCAGCTCAGAAATCATCCATCCATCCTGAGAACCTGAGTGAAAGTTGGAGCAAAAGCTCCACTTTGTCAAACCATAAACTACTGTACAAGAAAGTCCTAAAAGATATTCACCTCCCATTAGTGTTACCGGCTTTGTAAAGTAATTTACAAAGCAAGTTATCTGAAGCACAGCAGTACGGATGGCTAATAGAGGAATACTTATTCATTCATTACTTTTTATAACTAAGTAATAATTTTTCTCCTTCATTTCAAAACCGCATGCTTATCCAAAACTGTCCTAACCTGCTTTTGATATTTAATCACATTTTTATTTCTGTCTAATTTTTGTCTAACTTTTATAAAAGATAAGTATATTTTACATACTTGTTGAAACTGTCACTATGTCATGATAGTATGGTATGAGACATATTATCAGTGAAAAAGTCCAGCTCATTTTCCTTCATCCAGTGCTCCCAGAACTAACTAGAAACAACCAATCAGAGCCAGGAGGAGGGTCTCAGCGCTGTCAATCACCACTGTGTGTAACACTGTACATCCCACCCTCCCACTTTGCTCTCTTGTACCCTGAAGCTTGCTTGTTGTGAAGGCTACTTAGTCTGGCCTCTAATTGTGGTGGATAAACAGCTTTTCTGGAATGGTAAGTTGTTTCTCCACCATTAATTTATTCAGCAGTGACTACATGAGACTGATTGACAGCGCTAAGACCCTCCTCCTGGCTCTGATTGGTTGTTTTTGGTTGGGAGTAGTGCAGGTATCAGTAGCAGCACAGGGAAGAGGTTCACCCTTTTACATATCTTCTGTCTCACAACAAACTGTAAAATATAAAAAACATATTCTTTTATTAAAGCTACATGCTACACCGTTATCTGAAACTATTACGTGTGACAAAACTCCCCCAAAACATAAGAAATATATATAGGAAGTCAATTAGACTACATTGCTGTACTGTTTGGGTTTTACAAGGCCAATTGCTGCTGTCTTGAGCTCTTTCTTCTAGATTTTTCCACATCTGTCTGATCAGCAATGCAAAGCTCTGCAGACATGGATCATCTCCTCCTTCATTCTGCCTCCTCCCTCCTTCAGAGCATCCATCTTCGCCTGGTGCGCTTCGATCAACAGAGACGGCAGCCGCTCTGGAAACTGGAAAGATTAGACAAGGACAAAACTATCCAGAAAAGATTTGCTGACTTTAAGGCCATTCAGAAGCCCTTGGCGTTTTCCCAGATGTAGATTGAGGCTGAGATAAGACTGAGAGCGGAGAGAGGAAGAAGATAAAAGCACAATGAAAGAATGGAGGGAGGGTTATTTATCTCATATGTACTCCAGCTCAGCAGGAGTGATTTATGACGATTTGCAGCTCCAACAGGAGCATGGCATGCACATCAATTAACTTTCTACGTTTCCTCTTACATATCGCTCCCTAAAAGAAGAGACGTGTAATTTATCTATTTCATTCATTAAGAGTTTAAAATGAACATGTCATATCTTTATAAAGACAAAAGTTTTGAATGAAAAGGAGAAGGTGAGAAAAAAGAATCTAATATAGTCCGTGCCTTCTCTCAACAGTCAACTTGCTAAAACATCAGTCAACCATATGGATACAACTGAACCAATATGCTTCATTATACCTTGATGGAATTTTATATTGTATTATTTTCATAAATACAATATATGAGAATATAGAGTTTTCATATATGGTTTCTTTAGACTGATTTTTCCACAGATTTCTTCCTTAAACAGAAAGACAATGTTTCATTTATTTAGTTCTGACTTTTATTTTATTAATTTGGATTTTTTTTTTTTTAAATTGCTGATACTCTAATTATAAATGCTATTTCTTTTAATAAATCTTTTTTTGCAAATGTGCTAGTTATATGCTATTATGAACAACAGCATATTAGGGCCAAAGATAGAAAAAGGAGGAGTATATTTTTGCTAAAAAGCTCAGAAATTTTGAGATTAATCTTAGAAATATTCTTGAAAGAAATTGAAAATGTCAGAGTTCTAGTAGTCAAAACATTTTGACTTTTGGAAATTTTATAACATTTCTAAGTTTTTTCATGAAAATTTGTGAGATTGATCTCAAAATGTAACTTTTTCTTGGAAATCTTTTACTTTTCGAATCCAGAATTTTTCTTCTAGAAAAAACAAGAAAAGTTTTGAGCTCCAAAAGTAAAAAAATAGCCAGAAAAGAAAAGAGAAAATTTTGAGATTAATCTAAGAAATATTCTGGATGTAGTGCGGAAATTTCTGAGCTCCAGAAGTCAAATGTTTACAAGAGAAATTATCCCAGACAGTTTTAGACTAATTTCAGAAATTCTCTAGAAAAAAAACCAAACAGGACATTTCAGAGTTTCAAAAGTAAAAAAAAAACAAAACCTGAAATTTTGAGATTAAACTCAGAAACGTTCACGTTTCTGATTTCAAAAAGTGGAAATTAGTTGAAAAAAAAAGTCAGAAATGTTAAATTGTTGAGTCCAAAAAAAAATGCATTGAAAGTTGTTTTTCTCAAATATATTCATTTTTTCTCTTTACAACAGCCTCAATACGCCGTGTTAGTTAAGTATTTCAAACATAACTTTCAGATTATAATATTCCACCGAGTCATAACATTTAATTAATTTTAAGTTTCAGATTCATCCCCTTGCAGAGAGATGAGGGATTAGGAATATCAGGGTTGATCCTTTTAGATCCTCTGCAGATTAAAATCCTTACTCTAATTTTCTTTTAAAAGGTGCGCAATGATATATATATGTATATATATATATATATATATATATATATATATATATATATATATATATATATATATATATATATATATATATATATATATATATATATATATATATAATATATATATATATATATATATAATATTTTGCCGCCTACTGTGCCGTCTACTGTCCTCTCCCTCGCCGTCCTGTCTGCTGCGCCCCCGTGTGGCGGGCAGGAGAAGCGCGCTCCGCCAGTTGGTGGTTTAAAAAGCTCGGGCTGTGGAGGAGCGGCTCACAGATCTGAGGAGCTCTGCACCGGGAAAAGTTTACTTCTGAGTACCACGGACCACCCAAAGGAGGGAGAACCCGCAGAGATGGCAACCCAGGCGGAGCAGCTGCCCCACCTGCACCTGGCCGAGCTCACCGCGGCGCAGTTCATCGACATCTGGAAACATTTTGACACAGACGGTCAGTGAAGGCAGCTGCCAGTCAATTAGAGCAATTAGGATATATTTGATTCGTATTGTTTCACATAGTGAATTGTTGAATTACAATATTTAACAGCAACTTTACTAATGGATAAAAACACAGAATGAGGGGCAGTATTAATTTAAGTAAGTTTGAAGTTGATGCTATGTAACTTGCATTAATATTAATCTATTGCAAATCACGGAATTATTCATTTTTATGAGGTTCTCGTTGGGTAATCACTTTGTTACTGCATTTATTTCAAAGTTTAAAAGATAATAACGTATAAGTTAAAGAAACAAAAGGTGCAAGAAAAATGGAAAGTGATGATGGAGGGTGAGCTGGAGGGTTGGATAAATGCTGAAAGATGGAAAAGAAACAGGAGGGAGAGAAAATGATGCAGGAGGAGGATAGAAAGAGAAAAATAGAGAGAAGTTGGGAGGACATAAGAGTGAAACATTTTTTTTATTATCTATGATTGAATCTTTTTGAACCTAGAAGCTTACTGGCTATGAACTGGTGTATATTAACTGGGTTGTACTTTTAATAATAATAGTACTTATTATGCAAACAAGAAAAGCTATTACCTTTTAATATACAGTTTAAAATCACTATTTATGAGTCAACAGTAAAGATGCACATTTGGTTTTTGGTGTATTAAATTCACTATCCAATTTATTCAAGCCTTTATGAACAGAAGAAAATAAATATATGCATAATCTTTTTATACATGCGTTCTTAGAGGAGGAGACAGGGATGAGTTTATATATTTATTGATAATGTCGCTTTATTTATTTATATGCTTTATGTTTTGTCTTGGTGCCTGGTTTTGATTTTCTGCCTTCACTCCTGGCTCTACCCGACAGTAATACCAAGGTGACATATTAACTAGTTAAAGTCATAAATCTGAAGATCTATTTTTTAAAAGAATGTGCACTAGGTTTCTCCAGGTCTGAAAAAGCATTTTCTAACATATCAAATCGACTGATTTATGTTGAAAACGTCAGTTTACAACCTATCAGGTTTATTTTATGAAGTCCAAGTGAGGATTAAGATTTTTTTTTTTTTTACAGATGTAATTTACAACATACCTGAATCAAAACCCCGTCGTTCTGTCTTAGTTTTCGTGTTGGAAACTATGACTGGGTGTCCCATTGAAATGGTTCCGGAAGCATCTGTGACTATGACAATAAAGCACACAGCAGCCAAACCATTCAATCAGCGGACCTGATTCAGAAATTCAACCAAAACTCTAAATGCAAAATGAGAAATTCTCATACAAAATGATGCGTTTGTTGTGTTGTGAATGTCCTTTCCTGACTACATGCAGCGTATTTATGCACCTGAGTGACTGCAGAGCTCCACCATTGTCTCTCTCTGCCTCTTTAAGTCATTCCAGCTTAACCGATTTCCATGCAGCAACTTCAGTAAGGATTATTCTGGATGTCTTTGAGAAGATCACGTGACCTTTACCACTAAACCCTTTTCAAACTGGTCCATATAAACTCAACAGATTTTCTCATCAAATGACATAGTCTGACGGCATTGAAGTACATATTCCACATTGCCACCAGAAAGCACTGCTTACGTTCAACTGGTTTATTCCAGTATTCCTACCGGTTTGTGTCGACCATTGTGCGTATTTTAAGAAAAGGACTGACAGCTGTCAGGATTACTGCACATTTTCCGTGTTGATATCAGTTCATGTTTTCCACACAGTAACTTACAGTAAGTTCCCAGTCCATTACTTACTGTTTAAAATCAGAAATATTTATTTTAATTGTCTGGACATTATAACAGAGGCCAGACTTAACATATGGATGGATGGGTGGATGGATAGGCATCCATCCATCCATTCATATATGTATGATTGCACATTTGATGGATGGATGGATGGATGGATGGATTTATGGTTGCTTGGATGAAATGGTGGTTGGATGGGCCTAGTGATGGATGGATGGATGGAAGAATAGATGGATTGTTGGATGGGCAAAGCAAAAGATGAATGGAAAGAGGGATAGATGAAGGATGGAGTTGGTGTTGAGTGGTCTTATGAATGGATGGATGGACAGACATTCTGGCAGATGGATGAAAGGATGGACTGATGGATAGAATGATTGTTTGATGTCTGTGGCTACTATCCAGTAGCTTGCTATCATCAGTGTGTGAATGGAAATGACTGCGTCTTTGAGTGATCTACTAAAACCTCTATATGTCATTTTATTTCATGGATGGATGGATTTATGGTTTGATGGTCTGATGGATGGATGGATTTCCTTCATCATGGTGTTTGATGGTTTGGATCTGTCCTTCCTCTATTGGTTAACCATGGCATCTCTGACCATGGTGCCTCTGACCTCCTTGGATAATCGGGTCTTGATGGAACTGTCCTGAGAAAACTTACAGTTGTGTAAGTTTTCTCCGTCCACGATGCTAAAACCTGAACAGGAATTTATTTGGAGACATTTTGTTCATAATTAATGAATGCTCTGATAGATAAACATCAGAGCATTCGGCATAAATTGACGGATGTCTATGTTGTGGGAATTTAAAGGGTATGTCAGTGAATAAATAAAAGAAAAGAAGTTCAAAGCGATACCTGACCTTTAAAGTGAATCTCTCAAACTCTGAAACATATTTTAATATCACAAATGAGTTGGGTCTTAACAGCTGAAACAAATCCTGCGGCATTATTTCATGCAGCAATGAAACACTCAGTGGTTGTTTTCTGCCATTATGTGCTGGACAGCTGACATGGTCCCGCGGTGCCGTTGAGCAATCAGAAGTTGAGCTGGGTTTGAAAATCTTATGGAGGGGAAAAGGACTTCATCTGCTCAGTGTGCAGTGGTGCGTTCCATGTGACAGCTGAGATTTAGATCCCAACTAAACTCTGGCACTATCCACCAATGAACTGAGAACACAGCTATTTCTCTGGGATTCTGGATAAACAGGCATTATCAGATTCATCTCAGATAATTAGTTATTTTTCAAACGTATAGAAATACAACCAAAGACAAATCAAATGTGTTCATTTATTTTGAGATAAACAGAATCTAAAATTCTACAAAATTCACTTTTTGTACATTTTTATGCTTCTATTTGCATCAATAAGTTAATGATTTTTGGAATATAAACTGTTTCAAAAACGTCTTGATTAATTCCCATCAATGGGGACTGCACCGTTACCTAGCAACCCCAGCAAAATCCCACCTGTCACCTAGCAACCCAAGCACATTTAATCAGCTGTGTTTTTCCACTCTATATATTGTATATATTGTACAAAAGTCTTTTCCAGCCATCCAGAAACTACTAGCTGCATTATTGTTGGTCGCACAGGAGGCACCACTTCTGCTTTTCAAAGATGTATGTATGATTGCACATCTGTTTGCAGCCACTTACACATGCGAATGTAGGCAGCAATGTGACCAGCAGGAACTTATTTGGATTTAAAGTGACAAGAGGCCATAAAACGACCTCTAAATAGGCAGAACTGGCAAAGACTGAACTCTAGTTATCTAGAAATGATTTTGTAAAAACATAATGTAATGAACATGTTGTAGATCTAGCCTAACCTGTTCAAGGAAACACAATGGCTCACCTTTAAAGAAAATAATAAATTTTTACTGAAATATATAAAATTTGAGCCATTATTTATAACTCCACTAGTATTTATACTTAAGAGAGTTGAGATAAGTAGCATTGAAAAAAGTTACATTTTTTTATTGTAGTTTCTCCAGTTACTGAAAACGCTGTGTTGGAAAGTAACTGTTTTCTGCTAGGGCCACACCTACTGGCACTTATGATGCTGATACTTTGAACAACCGTACATATGACAGGTTCCCTCTTCTCTTCAGCTTTAAAAAAATTTTTTTTTTTTTTTTGCAATTTACACCTGTGGACATAAACGACCCACAGCTTTTCACACGTCATCATCAGGAGCTGACTGTAAATGAATAGGGTGCTTCATTTTCCAACCCAGAACCTTCTGCTGTACTGGAGGGATTTTGTTTTCCAGGTGATGCCACGGATCTAGAAGTATGATCTTATTAGCTCCTAGTGGTCATATTACTGGTTATTGTGGTCACTAAAAATAATTTTATGTTAAACCAAATAAGTTTGGAGAGAATATGTGAAAATAACCCAAAGTGTCATTTTATTCAACACAGTTCTCTTTTGATATGTTGTAATTTTTGTACTAACCGGTAGTTCCATTATGTTGATATTAACAAGTTAACACAGAAATAACTAAAAAAGTAAAAATATTGTTATGCAGTTATTGTGTTTTTTAAATAAGTTCTTGATTTAGGAAATACTTCCCATTGTCCTCTTTGTTGTTGTTGATAAATTTCTAGTTGGATGAATGAATAATGACATGAAAAACATGATGCTAAATTAAAAACCAGCAGTATATACAAATACTGGTTCATCTTTGGTACGTTTTCTGTGCTGTTTTTTTAGTTTCTGCTCTGGTTTGTCTGAAACACCAGTTCACATGCGCACAGCCGGTGGCACCAATCAGATGTACCGCGCAAACAGAGCTGGGAGGAAGGGGGAAGAAACGAGTGGATAAGAGATTAAAAGATGAATAAATCATGGGACACATCACTGCATTTAGTTCAGTATGTTTGTTTTCCTTTGAATTGGGACAACAGTTTATCTACGTCTCCTGTTAAATGTTGAATTGCACTAAATCCCCTCTCCCATGTTTAGACTGGTGACAGGTGGGACTCGCTCTAATGATTAAAAATGACCACAGAACGTCCTGAATAACCTGTGACCTCAAGACAAACTAAATTATTTTCTAAAATGTTGGCATTCATGTGGTACAGTGCAGAGTGAGGGGCAGGATGCTCCAGTAAGCATCAGTCTGATTGCCCTTTTAGGCAAGAAGATGCTCATTATTCTCCTTACACTCCAATGCCACTTCACTCTGGTGGAGTTTGTTTGTCCCAGCTTTACAACTGGATATGGATATGTAAATTAGGATATTTTATCCATTTGACCTTGTTAACTCAATTTGAAATAATTGAAGATTGTTTAGATGTATAGTAGTCTTTTTTTTTTCTGCAGTTGTGGAGTTCTGGGATTCACTTTAGGCATTACTTGGGCGTCCAAACTAATCAACTGTCAGAACTAATGAGTTAAGCACAGCTTTAACTGGGAGTGTACTCCAAAATAGTTTATAAACTGATTATTTCTGTTTAATCACAGAGGACTTGAGGCTGGACCAGTACTCAAGGTTTGGCAACTGCTTCAAAACGTAAAGACCCTCAGTAGTTATTAAACTTTAATCAAACTTCTGAACGGTCAACAAAGCTTAAAGTGACTTAAAAGCTTCATGACGTCATCTGTGCCAAACTAATTTCGCTCCTCTGGTGCTCTGAAGGAAACGGCTACATAGAGGGGAAGGAGCTGGAGAGCTTCTTCACAGAGCTGGAGACTGCGAGGCGAGGAGCCGGTGTGGTGGGTGTTTTCCTCATCTGTTTTAATCCTGCTTGGTAAACGCTAACACTCTGCAGGTGAAACTAATGCAGTGTCAATGTCACACCTATTGCATCAATTATTTTATTTGCTAACCAGAATGAAAATGTACTTCTTAAACTCTGCTTCATGTCAGAAGTTTGTCATTTATTGCATTTGGGTCAGATAGTTTCAATAATACTTCTTGAAGCTTCTCTCAATATTTTGTGGTAATTTTGACCCATTTTTCCTGACTGAAATGGTGTTTTCGCTTGCATAAACCTTTCATTTCTGCAGACAAATTCTTTATGGGGCTGAGATAAGGGCCACTCAAAACATGTATGTTGTTGTCCCTGAATGACTTTGTGGTATCCTTAGAGTCATTGTCTAGACATACTTGTCCCCTAGCTTTAAGTAAGTTACTTAATTATTAAATTTTTATAAGTCTGGCAACATAATACAACTACCTACTTCACAGTTGGGATTTCATTCTCAGGTTTCTGAACGTCTCTCTACTTCTCTAAATGTAACAATGCCTGTTATTGTCAAATACTTCAATCTTAGTTTCATCACACAGGATATAGCTCTGAAAATTAAGGTTTTTGCCCCAATGTGAACTGCAAACATTAATTTGATTTTATATGTTGCTTTTGGAGAAATGGCCTCTTCCTCTCTGGTTTTATAGCCAGAGGCTGTTTTACCAGCTTCAGTGCTTTTGTTCCACATTTTACAACAAACATGCTAATTAGCTGCTCAACAGTAGCGGCGTCAACATCAGATTGTTGTTGACGCCGCTACTGTTGTGGTCAGTCAGACTGAAGTGGTCAGTCTTCTACCTGAAGACAGACCATTTCAGTTTACTATGACTAATGCTATTTGTTTTTTAATAGTAGTAATGTTATTTTAACATATCATATCACAAAAAAATATATCCTCGCCTCACTAGAGACAGGGATGTACAGAAAATGGATGGATGGAAGTAAAATATAGCAATGGCATCATCAAATTGTTTAAAGAGATAGCAAGCTTATTGTTTTTATTGTTCTAAATAATGAAATTAATAAGAATGTCTAAAAAAATCCCCTCATTATTCTGGTATTTAGCAAATATAAATAAGTCTGACTGATCTAAAACAGAAGAAGTTTCATCTGATTAATGTCAAACAGCAAAAAAAGAGATTTTATTTTGTACAATGTAGGAAAATTTTTATTTATTGTTTTTAGTACTGAAGTTTGGTTTTATACATGCAAAGCCAAAGTATGAGCAAACTGAAAAACGTTTTCATGCCATTGCAGGATCCCTCACACGCTTTGTTCAAGGAGAAGTTGAAGGAGTTCATGGCAAATTTTGACAAGAACTCCGATGGGAGAATTGAGATGTCTGAGGTGAGACCAGGTTATTTACTCCCGTTTCTTTTTCTCAGCAACTCTTTTTATCCGCCCAGCAAACAGTAAACGCATCAATTTCTTCTCGTGCAGCTCGTCCAGATTCTGCCGACGGAGGAAAACTTCCTGATCTGTTTCAGAGAGTTTGTGAGATCCAGCGCTGAATTCATGGATGTAAGTTGGGACATTTTCACATCCGGGGCCCTTCCTCTTGAACATCGAAAACCATTCCTACGTAACTCTTTACAGTAGATGTGCTCAGTCGACCTTTTCATGTTCCGTGACTGTAAAAATTAGCCACGTTTGTTCTCGGTTGAGGTCTTCCGTTTTCTGAGTTTGTTCACTGAATATCTGACAAGCCTTACTGAACTGTGAAATTTCCTCACAAGCGCCTCCAGCGAGCTTCGCCTTGACAGTCTGTCCTGTGGGACGCATGTTCAGCTGCCTCATGTTTCCTTCAGTTTCCGTGCCAAGTCGGGGCGTCTGTTTTAATGTTGTGGCATTTCAGGAAGGACTGCCACAACATTCATCTGGACGCTTGTTTTCTGGGTCAAACATTCACAAATGTTTAATGTTTAAAACCCTCTGCTTGAAGAAAACGTCTAAAAGTGTTACTTTGCTTAATTCAAAATAAGCATTTCAACGTTTACGCTGATGGAAATCCAGCATTTTTGCCGACGTTGCTTTTTTTCTCAGCTGTATGTTTGACGTTAAAGTAATCTGAGGGGAAACGCTAAGCTGCACTGTGACTGAACACAAGCTCCACTAAAAACACACACATATACACACTTCACTTATTTCCTTTTAGGAGGATTTTATGGTGGGATGTTCAGGCTGTTCCGTGTATTAAAGCTATTCTCAGAAAAGCCATACATTATGGATGTTCTGCAGCTTTCTGTGGAGGGGAGGGAGTCAGAGAGTGCTGCAAGCTTTTTAGGTATCCATCTTTTGACAAATTCTATATTAACACAAAGTCAGGCAATACGTGTGTTTGGCTCTACTCCGGTTTGAAGAGATGTTTGTGTTTTGTTAGTTGTTACTGAGATGTTCTCTAAAAACATGAAATCTTCTGCTGCAGGCTTGGCGGAGATATGACACTGATCGCAGCGGATACATTGAGTCCAATGAGCTGAAGGTAACACAACAAGCTTCTAATACAGCGTTTGGAGAACTTTGTGTATTCATTAGATGAAAAACCACTCGATGTCCTCACGGTATTTTCCAGTATATTTATGTTGTGTGCAATGACAGCAAAGAGTTCAGAATATTAGTCTGACATTTGGCAGATTTGTCCAAATCTTCTGTCGCGAACCTTAAAAGTATGCTTTCTTCAGCAGTGGAGTCTTGTGCAGTGAGTGTACATAGAGGCCATTCTGGTTAAGTCTTATTGATTTAAAGGCAGACAGGTAGAAATGTTTTCATGTGGTTTACAAAAGTAAAATAATATTGAATTGCAAAGCAAACCATGGAGGAAAGGCAGCATAGAGTGATTAAATATGTTGAGTTTAGAATAGGATATACTTTATTGATTCCCAAGGGAAAATTGCTTATTCACTAACAAGCTGCTCCATCTAAGGTGTTGAATATTAACATTTTGTAAAATATATACAACTCTGGAAAAAACTAGGAGCCCAGTACACTGAAAACCTTGTTTTTCCACCAAATATTGATTTTTAACTCTTCCTGAGTTAAAACATCAGTATTGTTGTTCCTAAAGGAATATGAACTTATTTTGTTTGCATTATTTGAGGAAAGTATTGCGTCTTTTTTGTTATTTTACCCATTTATCATATTCTGCAAATAAATACTACATTTCTGCGTGGCATTTCGGAGAAATAGAATAAAAGAACAAAGTTCATTTTGCTCAAACATATAAATATAAAAAGGT
Source organism: Poeciliopsis retropinna (assembly GCA_010277075.1). Taxonomy (NCBI): domain Eukaryota; kingdom Metazoa; phylum Chordata; class Actinopteri; order Cyprinodontiformes; family Poeciliidae; genus Poeciliopsis; species Poeciliopsis retropinna. The sequence goes on along the minus strand of VMRM01000006.1, from coordinate 14,332,372 downwards.
AAAATCAGAGAAACTAATCATTTTAAATGGTCTCTTATTTTTTCCAGAGCTATATACTTCAATCATAGCTAAATATGATTGAAGTAATTCAGTATGACTGAATATAAATAAATAGATAAATAAATAACAAGATGCATATGGATCTGCAAATGATCTATAAATCAGTACAGAGAAAATCAGATTTAAGTGACTCAGATTTGGGCAGTAAATGCAGTGAGAAGGATTAGAAGAGCCTGAAACAGGTGATGGTAATTAAATGAATGCACTGCAGCTGCAGTGAATTTATTGTGAATAAATACACAATAAAAAAATTGGAATCAGGGAAGCATAATAAATCTGATGAACCACAGAAGATAATCAAAATGCATCATAATGAACAAATATACAAGAAAAACTTAACTAAACTCAAAGTTCTGTAGATATGGATAGATTTATCAAGAAAATTCATGGCAATGATGGGTTCTCATCTTTTTGCATGTGTATTAGATGACAATAATAAGCCTTGTTGTCATGCTGTTGGTGTAAATGCTAATAGATATTTCACACTCTTGTACTTTTATGTGAAAAAGAAAATAAAGAGTACTTCCTACAATTAATTTCCTCTGATTGCAGTCAGATGAAAATGTTTAAAGTCTTCTCATCGCTGGTTTCTTTCTCATCTCAGGGTTTCCTGTCGGACCTGCTGAAGAAGGCCAACAGAGACTACGACGACAAGAAGCTCAACGAGTACACACAGACAATCGTGAGAGCTAAAATGTTTAAATAACCAGCATTACCGGCCTCTCGAAATACAAAGTATATAAAAAAAAAAATCATAAACACACATCAGTCATGCTGCTGCATTCTGATAAACCTCAAAGCTTCAGATTCAGCCACACAAGTTGAAGTCTGAAAATACATTTTTTAAGATCTGCATTGACCTTTTGCCCCTTAATGATGCCATATTCCCATCTTACAGCTAACTGCTGGTCATGTGGATAATGAAGCGTTATGTGACGGCTTAAATATTAATCACATTTGCTGCACATAGTGCACCTGTACTGCTGAGACGCTGCTTTCTTTGCCGCCAGGGTCAGTCGGCCATCTGTGAGCTGAACACACCCGGCCGCTTCAATGTCTGCAACGTTTTCCCTAAACTTCCTCTGATGAATTCCCCTTTAATTTTGTTTTTCTGTAGCTGAGGATGTTTGACCTGAATGGTGACGGTAAGCTGGGCCTCTCTGAGATGGCGAGGTGAGATGGCCTCACTTCTCGGTTTTGTTTGCTCTTCTTTCTGAAAGTTGCTCTTCAGATCAACACTGACGGGTTCATGTTTTTCACCACAGGCTCCTGCCGGTCCAGGAGAACTTCCTGCTCAAATTTCAGGTGAGATTACACCGTCAAAAAACAAAAACAGCAACTTTCAAGTGCTTTCTCTTTAAAATACACCCCATCGCAAGAGTATTTATTGAAAACCTTTGAACTTTTCACGTCTAGTTACTTTACAGCAGTGTTTCTCAATTCCGGTCCTCACGCCCCCCTGCCCTACATGTTTTAGGTGTTTCCCTTATGCCACACACCTGGATTGAATATGTGGGTGATTAACAGGCTTCTGTAGCACTTGATAATCATGCAATCATTTGAATCAGGTGTTCTGGAATAGAGGTACATCTAAAACATGCAGAGCAGGGGGGTCTGAGGACTGGAATTGAGAAACGCTGCTTTACAGCCACAAACATCGATATAATTGGTTGGGACTTTATGGTTTCAAATGTTTTTACAAATAAAATTCTGAAAAGTGTGTTGTGTATATAGATTTAGTCATCTTTTACTCTGACACCCCTAAATTAAATCCAATCCTTCAGAGATCAGCTAACCGGGAAACAGAGTTAAACAATTTGATCTCATTATATTGTTCATCTTCCAGAAATTCAAAACATGCAGCCAGAGCTACAATGAAATAGTTTAAATCAAAATACATTCATGCAGTAAAATGGCAAAGACTACGACTTCGTAATCTGATGGCTCTTAATAACTTTGGCTAAAAAATGTACAGAACCAACTAATGTTAATAAATAGAATAATAGGTTTAGCAGTATTTTATTAATCCATCCAATTTTCACACAGTTTCTTTTTCGATCCATTCTTCTTGTCAGCAGGATGGAAACTATGTGCTTTTATAGTTTAGATCATTTCCCACAAATATCAACATAACAGAAAACGCATCATTCCTATTTTTTTTTACAAAAGTTTGGTTTTTATTTATTTTTAAACCTGAAAACATAAATTATTTCATATGAAACAAATATTCTACTGTGGGTACTTGTAAAAGCTTATGTAACATTTGCAGCACTGAAGTTATATTTAGATGAATTGAGAGCAAAAAACGGTTCTGTGGTTTGTGAAGTAGGTTGCAGAGTACTGGTCTAATCAAAGTCCAGTCCAGAATCCTAAATATAGGGACAGTATTGACCCAAGGACAAAACAAATGCAGGCCACACTTTTCAGATTTTTACTTATAAACATTTTGAAAACATTTTTTTTTTCTTTCACATTTCAGTTTTGTCATCTGGTCTCATAAAATCCCAATTAAATATATTAAAGTTTGTGATGGAAAGATATTAAAAGGTACAATGTTCATTCCTACAAGGATTCGCGATACTAATTATTATATATAATAATAGATATAGTATTATTATTTTAAAATCACTGTCAATGTCTTTTAGCTTTTTTTTTTGTTGTCTTTTTTGTTTGCCTTTAAACTAAAAATAATAAAAACAGTCTGACACACAATTCCACAATCCTTAATCATGGATGTTTAATTAGAAGAAGGCCTTTATTCACGTTTTGGTTTATTCTCTGTCCATTTTGGCTTCAGCTTTATTTATTTATTGTTACTCATCTTCTTAAGATCCCACATCCTTAGATTGGCATTGCTTTACTTTTTGAGCCTTGCCAAAAGGTGCATCGCACTATAGACACAAATAGATTAAAGTGTAGAGCTTTTTGGCAACTGCCTCTGCACCGGCAGCAGGAAAACCTAATTAATGAGTTGAGGAAAATTGTTTAAAATGTATATAAAGACATCCTAAAGATAAGAATAAATTGCAAAAGTCAAGGAAACGCAACAGAGAAAAAAGCTGCATGCTTTTTAAATCTCTGTCTTTTACTGCCACCATGTCAGTCTTCAGTTGTTCCGGTTAAGTGAGCCGCAGCCAGTTTGTTTGGCCACGCTGCATGCACATTTTGTACAACCTCAGCATTTCATGCATGGCACAAATCCTGCTTCACAGTGGCCACTGGAGATTAAACCAGGTGGAGACACAATGTGGAAAACCACCTTCAAGCTTTCATGCTGCAAATGTAGAACTCAGTAATCTGCTGGCTTTAACTTTGTGATTTTTATCTGCTGTGTTTCTGAAATAAGAGTTTAAACTTCAGCCCTCCTTGCTGCATGCTAGTCTGACTTAAACTGCTTTGAGTAGCTGGCCCTAAACACTGCATGCAGAGCCAAACAATTATCGAAATGGAGGCAGTGAGTTTTTATGGGTGTAAACCAGTGATTGGTGAGGAACTGGCTTCCCTGAATGCACTTCACTGATGTAGACTAATCTTTTAGATTACAGTAATGGAGATTATCATCCCAAAAACCACAAGCATGCAACTTGTTTGACCCTGGTGTCATTTAGTGCAGGTGGAGCTCAGGAAGCTGCTCTGTGTTGAAAGTAAAAAGTTGACGTCAGATCAGGATTGTCTCGGTCGCCTATTTGTGGAGGTTTTCTCTCTGAGACCACAGAAAATCAATCAATCAATCAAATTTTATTTGTATATCACATTTCAGCAACAAGGCATTTCAGAGTTCTACAGGGAGCCAGTGTGGGGCTGTAAAACTGGTGTGATGTGCTCTTACTTCCTGGTTTTGGTCAGAACGGGAGCAGCAGCGTTCTGGATCAGCTTCAGCTGGAAGTTTTATTTTATTTTATTTTTTAAGCAGACGTGAAAACATTGTTGCAGTAATCAATGTGACTACAAATAAATGCATGGACGGGTTTCTCCAGATATTGCTGAGACATAAGTCTGCTAATCCTGGAAAGGAATAGAAAATTGTATAAATGGTGGAAGACCCGGATATTTTGAATTATTTTTATTTTGGGAAGCAGAAAGCAGCTTGTAGCTCCTGGTAAAGGTAACATCACAGAAACACAAATCAATATATTATGGTGAACATCAACTGCTTGCAATGACATTAGTGTAAACGTATCACTGAAAATAAAGAAATGACTCATATTATAAAAATAAATATAAAGTTTAGTTCCAGAGTTAATTGAGATTTTTGTCAATCCTGCTTATTTTTTAAAACTCTGATCATTTTATAAAACTAATAAATGCACAGTTTAGATTTTTATGTGAGCAGCGGAGCTTCTACTTACTTTCACTTTTTTCTTGTATAATTTCTCTGGCCATGTAGCCTTTAATCTAGCATTACTGGGAGAAATAATTGAAACTGAGCACCTCCAACACATTTGTGTCTTTTAACTTGGATTCTTCAACCATCTTGTTTGTTCCCATTTAAATGTGCTGGACTGTGAGAGCAGATCAACAATTTCTCTTGACAGAGGATTAGTCAGTCTGATGAGAATTAACTCAACTCTAGTCCCAGTTATCATAATTTGCACGGATTAATATCTGTGGTAGATCTGGGGCTTTTACTGCTCTCGAGAAATATGCATCGGTTTCTAATTATTCTGTCTTCTCTCTCTTTGTGTGACGTTACAGGGCATCAGACTCACCGTTAAGGAGTTTGACTCTCTCTTCACTTTCTATGACAAGGTAAAAAACATGTTTCTGAACATAAATACAGACAGTAATAACTGAAAAACATCAGTGCTTTTTGTTGATTGTGGAGGCTGATCGCTGACCAGACATGTTGGACATCTGTTCACCGTCTGCTTGTTGCTGCATGATGGGTCATATGGATTTATTCTCCATTTCAATCTGTCTAACATTTATGTTGATGAAAGTATGTCGCTGTCAGTCTTATTTTCACATTTCTAAAGTTTATTTACGCACATTTTGCATTTTAAAGTGGCATATTTAACCTATTTCTAAGGCTAAGGCATTCTTTCATATAGATTGAATAGATGTTCAGTTTTAGCAATCATCTATGGAGTTTAAATTCCAATTAAAAACAAGTAAATCATTAATGTTTATATATGTTTATATGTTTATATATATATATATATATATATATATATATATATATATATATATATATATATATATATATATATAATATGTCACAATAACAAATTTTCTTGGTCAATAAATTGTCTCTGGCAGACATTATTGCAATGAATAATTATAATGATAATATTGTTATCTTGAATCCATTTTCAGTTAATATAATAATGCATGTCAATGCTACTTCAATGATCTTTAATTTTGTACAGAACACTTTGTGCTGCAACTGGAAGAGATTTTAAATGTCCAAAATAAAACATAACAACCAAAAACGACAAGTTAAGAGGAAATACAAAAACACACAATCAAAATTATAATAAAATAAATTATGAACTCTCTAAACAAAACATTTCAAAACATTTTAATCAAAATGAAAATCATTGAGCTAATTTTAATTGATTAATTGCTTATTGTGACAGGCTTAATGATAATCGACACAACTTGAAATCCTTAAATATAATAAACCATTGACAATTGGGTAAATTCATATCTACTACTACTTGAATGAATTAGTAATAACTCCGTATATAAATATTCCTTTATTAGGTAGTGGTGAAATTTTAACATTAACTACTGAATAAATAAATAAATTTCAAAACAAATATTATCTCTGTCATTCCCTGTTAAAAATATCGAACTTGTTATTTTGATGATGAAGAGTGCCAAGTCACAATAAATAAATAACTTATAAAATAAATATTTAAATGCAACATACATTTTTTAAAACTTGAAATAAATACAGAAGTAATGTATTTAATACACGATTACTTATATATGCCTCAATTAAAATATTTATAAGTTAGGAAAGAGAGCGAGTTCTATGCTGGTGGTTTGGTTGTTGTTGTCATAGCAACTCCATAGCAACCGCCTAGCAAAGCCCAGGGAAAAGCGATGTTCTATGAGAGCTTTATGTTGAGGGATTATTTGTTTGTAAACACAGCAGATGGCTGCAGCTACCACAACCGTTTATCACAGTGTGAAAAAATAAGTTATGATGCCAAACTGACATTAGTGAAAAGAAAAAAAATGCCCCAAACTTCACTGGCTGGACATTATTTGCTAAGTTAAATTGATTTTAATGTACAGATCAGGTCTCAATGAGATGCGTTGAGTAAGGAACAGGATTTTCCTGCAACTGAAATTTTTCATTATAAAAACAGAATTTACATTTAGTGCACCAACAGCAAATAAAAGGATAATTTCTCCCAATTTTGGTCATGATTATCAGAAAAATGAACATGTGACTGCAGCCATCAGGGCAGGTGGTAAACTGAGCCGTCAGAAATTAGAAGTGTAGCAGCCGACTGAACAGGAGGCAGAGACGATGTACTAAAAATAAAAGATAGCGCAGAGCTGCGTGTGAAGAGAGGTGATCTGCGCTGGTTGCTAGATGTAGATCATTTTATTAGCCTAATTGTAAATGGCTTAAACAATTAGAATAATGTGTTCATGCTTGCTTTCTGCTGGCGACATGCGCAGCGACGTGCTGATGTAGTGTGGCGTTGACTGATTATCCCTCTATCGACCCTGACATCTGATTGGCTGCTTCAAACAGGAAGTCAAGAAACTTCTTCCTTGCTATGACTGGGTCAATACTTTCTGTGGGAGTGTGAAAGTAACTGTAAATTTCTGTAATTTGTTTACTACAAACTCCTTAAACTCCTGTAACTTGTCACTTTTCTCTCTCCATACATGAGGTCCGTATTTGTACATGTTCCACGTTTCTCGTTAGGCTGACAGCAGGGGGTTCGGGATGATTTTACATATGTGAAACTAAAATGAACGTCTTTTCCCGATGATGTCTTCTTCTTCTCTCTGATCAGGACGGTAATGGCTACATTGATGAGCAGGAGCTGGATGCTCTGCTGAAGGACCTCTGTGACAAGAACAAAATGGTAACGAATACTTCGCTTATTGATTGACACATCCATCCCTCTTCTGAAGGCCAAATATAGCAGGGAGATGGAGCCTCAGACGGTGTGATTCTCTCTGGCAGGACTTGGACTCAACCGGGCTGGTGGACTACAAAAAGAGCATCATGGCTCTGGCTGACGGAGGGAAACTGTACCGCACTGAGATGGAGATCGTCCTGTGCCGGGACTCCACGCTGTGACCTGCCTGCCTGTCTCCTGCCTGCCTGCCTGGGACCCTCCTGTCTTCCTGCACCGCTTCCTCTTTCCTACCTCTCAATGTAGCCTGGTGCATGTATGACCAGAACCAGTGCGCCTGAAAGCACAGAAAATACCCGCTAACTTTCTTTTCTTCATCAAAGTAAAGCTGTTTATTGAAATTTAAATGGCAAGTGAAGAATCTGGTGTTTTATGCATTTGTATTTTTAACTTAATCACAAACGTTCCCTGTAGTTATAGAGAAGGAACTCTGTTCTGTGGCATTTTATTGTTTTGTTTGTTTCAGGTTATTTTGTAATAATGTTCTTGTTTTATTTCTCGAGGCTGGTACTGTTCCACAGAAATATACAAATGAGAGAATAAATAAATGTAACATAAATCCAGAAGCTGCTGCAGTGAAAGGTTTGTCTGGTGCTGTAAAAACACTCACCTCTGTGTCGAGTGTAAAGATTACATCTCCACTACAGATCGCCAGGAAGAGAGTGTTCCCCTCTAAGTGCTCCCTCTCTTTCTAATCTCCTCCAGACAGAAAGTGTGTCGAAGAGGGAGCTTGTGCTGATCCATTTTTTATGGAGCCTCAGAGGAACTCGGCGACTCTTTCCGGACCATTTTGAAAGAGTAGGAGCTGGGTGATCAGTTCACACGAAATGACCTGCCGTGGCACAGCATAAAGAATGCAACCAGCATTTCCACTTTATATCTCAGAAAACAAATCAGAAAAAGAGTCGCGCATCTTCGAATGCCAAGACGTCCTTAACATAAGTGAACTGAGTGCAATTTTATTTTAAATCGGCTGTTTTTCTTCTGATTTTATCCCTCATATGTGATGGAAACCATGAAACATCTATCAATTGATCATCAGCAAATATTTAATTAAACTTACTTCTCTCTCACGCCATTACTACATCCATGCGCACACAGGCTACATAACCAAAAATATATAGACAGTAAATGGCCTCACTGAAGTACAGAAGGACACACAGTGAAAGAGAAGCAGTAGGCCAAGCTGTTAACTGCTGACAACAAGGGAAAAGAGTTATATCTGCTCTGATTCCTTCACACACATCCATCCCACTCACAGCAGCGGAGAGAGGGAAGCAGATGACTTTACTTTCTGCACAATGCAGTGGAAATTGCTCCCCCTCCCCTTCTTAAATAAAAGGTTATGACCTTATTCTGCAGCAGAAAATAAAGGTTACATTTAAAGTTAATTCAAAGCAAAAATATTCTCACTTGTAAAACTATTTGGACCTCTGCGCTGATTGAAATGGTGGGGGAAAAATGACAATAATCATAAAAATGTCACTGAAAAATGGTTTGAAGCAAAGTTAAGATTTTGTGAAATCTTTTGGTTAGCCGAGTTGGACAACAAATCACCTACTGATATTTAATAATCAACTAAACCTGGCTACATTGCATTATGATTGGGTTAAATTGATTACTTTTATTTCATTTGAGTGAATTGAACCTGTTTTTTCATTATGTAGCTTCAGATGACAGTTGTTGAGAGATGGTACTGGTCCAGTAAGAAACTGTCATCTTTTTCAGAAAGTTTTAGCAAAAATAAAATAAAATCATAATATATGGAGTTCTAAGGTGAGGATGAACCAATTTTGACACAGCAATGCCTCCTGGTTCCTTCCTATTCTTTCTGCTGGATTAATCCATATCTTGTGTGCACAGACGCAGAGCCACATGTAGCCAGGGATGAGCCTCTTTCTGCCACTCTGTTGGTTTGCCAGCAGATGCTGTTGTCGTCCGCTGAGTTTGAGGAAAGTGTTTCATGGACTTCCAGCCTCCACAGTGAGATAAACAGCCCAGACTCTAAGATGCTCAGTGTGAGCTTTCTTCTCTTGCAGCTACATCAGACATTAAAAATTACAAGAAAACAATTCTGCATGTTTGTTTCATACAGTATGTAGAGAATATGTCAGTGCGTTTATTGCTAAATAAAGATAATAGACATAGACAAAAAGGTTTAGATATTATCTGTTTTTGCTTCCTTTTTTTTTTTTTTTGGTTGTTAAATTTACGTGTTTCAGATCGTAAAACAAAATCGATTACCAAACTAATAGATTTTCCCTGATAATGGATAAAATCATGATTGGAAACTGGATTTGACATCTAATCTCAGACTATACTTATGTCTGATATTAAAATTTGTTTTATAATATATCATTGAAGCAAAAGTAGAAGATATAATTATTCACTGCAGTGTATAGTGATTTTAATTTAGTAACACTCATTTTAAAGTACGGAAACTCTCCATCTAGTTTAAATAAACTATCTTTTGACTGAAATAAGGTCAAAAGAAGTTTTTTTTATTATTATTATTTTATTTATCTTCAGTCACAACTGAAATCCTTGCAGTGGATCAGGTCCAGATACGTTCCTTCTCCTCGTGCTTTGTTATTTAAATATCTTAACCCACGCAGGTCAATTTTAATCATCAAGCACCGACATACTTGTGAAATAAGAATTACCTGAACATGGGCATCGTCAGAGCAGCGACTTTAATGTCGAGACTTCATTGTCTAAGATCGCCCTCTAGTGGAACATCAGTACACTAAATGAAGGGAACAATTGCAACTTATAAACCTAAATGTCATTTAAATAATACGTTTTTAGTCAGTTTTAACCAGTATATGTGATGCTGTACACATGTATTGTGTTTTCTTCTTAATCTGTTGATTTTGATAGATATTTTGAGTAAAAGACGAGCAAACTTTGGATAAAAGTTTGACTTTTGATGAGCTCGATTAAATAATTTTCTGAACGCTCATTTTCGATTCACAATACGTTCCTTATTGCCAATAGTTGTAACGGTAGTTAGAGAATACTTTTGTTTAGTGCGTTAAATCTCTAGCAGACGTAAGTTTAACACCTCAGCAGTACATAGCCCTGCTCACCTCCATAACATAAGTTGCAATAAAATAAAATAAAATAAATAAATAAAAAAAATACTTTGTGCAAAACAAAGTATTTTGTGCAAAATGCAGTGTTTTGCACAAAATACGTTGTGCAAAAGGAGCACAAAGTATATATAGCGCAAAGACGTGTTTTCAGTAGGTCGGTTGGCATGTCTGAATTGAAAATACTTTTTTTTTAAAAAATCTTTATTTACCGATTTCTTTGGAAACTAACCAATGGGTTTTCAGTAGCTACAAGCTGTAGAAATAACAGAACTAAATGTTTAAGTGTGTAAGTTACAATATAATTTTACATTATTAAATTAAATTTACATTAATTATTTAACATAATGTGACTTTTAAATTACAACGACGCGTCCATTAATTTACTAATTGAACTTTTATCTCAACACAAAGTGAAGAAGATCAAGCAAGCCAAACGACACGCATCCCTAAAATGAATCGGAATTCCCATCAACGTGGTCCGCTTCGCTTGTGACGTTCAGCTCTGTCGTCAGCACGTACCGCAGGCGTATCAGCTTGGTCTTCCCTGTCCTTCACGTCTTTACATGTCCTGCTAGGCTCCTCTCTGCACCACAGCAACTATGGCCCTGCTCAAGTCCAACAAGGTGATCCACTGCCTGGGCAACATCTCCCCGGCCCTGGGAGCTCTGTCCAGCCGCAACAGGTAAACCACACTCCCGGCTAACCCACATGTAACCCAGGGACGGTGAGCTTTTTGCTCCTATACCAGTCTACGTCTCGTGTGAGTGTTTAACCTAACACAGGATGCAGATTATTATTATTTTTTGTTCTTTAAATGCGCAGTCATTTTTAAATGTGACTAACCATCTTTAGAGGACGGTATGTAAAGAAGCCATGTTATCCGTGTAACCAGCAGCAGTCAGGGGTCAAATGGTTTCAGCAGGCCCCGGTATGTCGGCTTTCGCTAACATCGGTGTGGTGGTTCGCTTCTCGCTATCATTTACCAAATTTTCCCTTTATCTCTCAAGGAATCCCCATGAGAGCGTACCTAACTCATAATGTAGTGATTGTTGCTAACAGTGGCAGTTTGGTGCAACTCACGTTGGCTGTCCGTGGCACACACACACCGTGGAGAGGAAAGCTTCCATGTGGAGGGAAATAATTGGACGAGTTAGCGTGTTTGTCGTAATAATTACTGCTTAAGTTACGTTGCCTTAAACAGTGACCTTTTTTCCAATTAAGTAAACTAAATTGTGTGGAATTTGGCAGAGCGTTAAATTCCACACAACGTCATAGGAAACCCCAGACGCCTCAAACTAACGAACCCGCGTGAGTTCATTGGCTAACTGGTTTCGCCTCTGCGCGCTGATAGGCGGTCGGGTTCCACCTCTGATCGCTGATTGGTTAAACACGAGAAGCGAAAGAGACGCCGGTTCGTCCTTTGAGTTAGTTCTTGGAGGCTAAGCTATTAGCTGCAACCTGTTCAGATAATTGCGATCAAAATAGCATAAAAAATTCACCTCTTTAAATTAAGATTTATTAGACTAATAACGTACTAAACACATAGTATTGTCCTTCCAAGTTTAAAATATAAAAGTGTCACTTATCACGAAACTTTGGCCCTGCATTTTCAGCCTCTTTTGCATAGATTAAAGATTGGATATAAGATGTCCTAGGCTATGATTCAATTTGATTGTATGCTCTTTCGTATCCAAGCACAGACATTTCTTCTTAAACAGGATGCTTGTGTTAAATGAGCTGTGAAGTCATTTGGTAAGGGAAAGCAAAAGGGTAGATGAACCTTTGCTTTTATTTCTTTGGACAGGCCTCCCAACCTTTGCCATCTGCATTTTAAAATCCTTAAGGTCTGATCCCAACCCCCTTACAGGGTTGAAGCCCACGTCCTTGAAATGACCTCAGTAAATATCTGTGTATTCACCATTACTGCGATTTTCAGAATCCACTCTTTTGTTCTAGTGAGTAAATGGGGAAATAATTTCATTCCTAACTTGTATTTTGCATCCAGATTACTTTCTTTTCCTGTTTTTGGACTTTGAAACGGCTAATTGGATTATGTTAATTTCCTGAAATGCAGCATGTGTCGTTCATGTGTCCCCAGCTCAGTGGGGTCACATGAAGGGAAAAACTTAAGTAGGCAAATAGAATCACTTCAGTAAGCAGGATCATGGCTAACACTGTTGCCGTGGTCTGGACCGTGATGCTCTGATGCATGGTTTGGTGTTTATAGTCATGAATGTAACAATTTTTTTGTTGTTACTTTGGGTTTTGTTTGGGTGAAAGCTGATTTTCTGTCAGTATCCATTTAATTGTTTGCTTTGTGCAGCTCATGGTGGGCTGGAGTGCAGATGGGTCCCCCTGATCCCATCCTGGGGGTAACGGAAGCCTTCAAGAGGGACACCAACCCAAAGAAGATGAACCTTGGTGTGGGAGCCTACAGAGACGACCAGGGGAAACCTTTTGTGCTCAGCTGTGTTCGTAAGGTAAAACAGTCAATCTGCTTTTTATTTTTTTCATTTTCACAATGCTGTTAGTTTAAAAAAAAAAAGTTTTTCTTTACTTCTCTTTGCTTGTTCTCCAGGCAGAGGCTTTGATGGCATCCAAACAGCTGGATAAGGAGTACCTGCCCATTGGTGGTCTTGGTGATTTTACCAAGGCCTGCGCCCAGCTGGCGCTCGGTGCCGACAGTGAGGTGCTGAAGAGCGGCAGAGTAAGTTATGGTGTCTGATAAAGCAATCTCGACATTGGTGTGTCACAATCAAACAGTCAGTGTAAAATTTACCTTCCATCAGAGCATCACGGTCCAGACCATCTCAGGAACTGGATCCTTGCGCATCGGGGGAAATTACCTGGTGAGTGCTGGTTTTACTGTCAGTATAAAAAGAGACAGGTTAAAGGTCATGCTGGCTGTATAATCTGTTGTTTCTGTGTCTCAGGCTCGGTTCCATTCAGGTCCACATGATGTGTACCTCCCCAAACCCTCCTGGGGAAACCACACACCCATCTTCAGAGACGCCGGCATGCAGCTCAAAGCGTACAGATACTACGACCCGTCCACCTGCGGCTTCGACTTCAAAGGAGCCGTGGACGACATCTCTGTGAGTTTGAGTGGAGCTAAAAATGATCATTTAGATCAATAAGAGTTTTATCTGAGGAGGAGTTGAGTTTCACACTAATTCAGCCTTAGATTGTTGGCACTCGAGCCTTGTAGAATCAAGATTTATCAGTGTGTGAAGGAATAAAAACTCTGAAATCAGTATTCAATAAAAATGGTCTTTAATACTCCAGTTACTCATTTCTTGTTACAGAAAATCCCAGAGAAGAGCATCATTGTGCTGCACTCCTGCGCCCACAATCCGACCGGCGTGGATCCCAGGCCTGAGCAGTGGAAGGAGATTGCCGACATCGTGAAGGTGAGAAACGATCACCTCGGTCCGGTTCCAGGAACATCTGGATAAAACCTGCTGCTGTTATCATCTTGCTCTCTAGCAAAGACTTCCATGACTGATAAAAGCTGTACATTAGGAAGTTGTCGTGTCATCATTTTAAATATTAACAGCTTCTTATCTGCATGTTGAACCTCACAGAAAAGGAACCTGCTGGTGTTCTTCGACATGGCCTACCAGGGCTTCGCCAGCGGCGACATTGATCGTGATGCCTGGGCTGTTCGGCACTTCATCGAGACGGGCCACAACATCGTGCTGTCTCAGTCCTTCGCCAAGAACATGGGACTCTACGGTGTGTATAAAGATCATAGCAGACTGCAACACCTGCAGTAAAAGCTTGTTTTTGTCACCACCTAGTGGTAAAACCTTGTGGGCATCTGAGTTTAAAGTAGCTCCATGCAGAGTGTTTACCCTTCATAGTTCACAGAGTCTGGGCTCTGCCTGACTCTGTACTCTCGGTTACGACAGGTGAACGTGTGGGAGGCTTCACTGTTGTGTGCAAAGACGCAGAAGAGGCCAAGAGAGTCGAGTCCCAACTCAAGATCCTGATCAGGCCGATTTACTCCAACCCACCGATAAACGGCGCCAGAATCGCTGCAATCATCCTCAACACACCAGATCTGCGCTCGCTCTGGTAAAAACATTAACACAGAAGCTGAACATGAAGCGAAAGCAGACATCTCCCAGAAGCTGGATTGTTTTCTTACAACCTGAACTTTTCCACATTTTGTCAGGTTTAAGGCATAAACCTCCATATATTTTGTGTAATAGGCCAACTTTGTAAGTGCACAGCTAAATAGGAAGGATTGAGGAACATGTTTCACAAATAAAAAAAATGTTTTTATTCAGCTCATCAGGACTGCAACAGATGACTAGTATAGTATTGATTAATCTATTGTTTATTGTGACAATTTATCAATCCATTGGATAAGAAAATTGGCTCACTCTGCAGCTTATTTCAATAGTTGAGTCATTACAATTAATCTAATTTGTCGCCCCAAACCTAATTAGAATTCTACATTTTTTGGAATACATTTTTAAAAACTTTTTTTCCCTTTCACTAAATTATCTGATATTTTGTGTTTCTATTTCACAAAATCCCATCAAAATATGTTGAATCTTGTGGCTGCACTGTAACAATTAGGTGTGTAAAAAGAATAAAACTGAAGGGGTAGATGTGCCGTGGCACCTTGTTGTTGTTTTAACAGGTTTTTCTTGTTCTGATTGTGCTGTCAGGCTGGAGGAAGTGCATGGCATGGCCAACCGCATCATTAAGATGAGGGAGCAGCTGGTGGAGGGTCTGAAAAAGCAAGGCTCCTCCCACAACTGGCAGCACGTCACCGATCAGATCGGCATGTTCTGCTTCACTGGCCTCAAACCCGAACAGGTACAAGCAGGAACAATGCTCTCTTTATGGAAATCTACAGGGTAAAAATATAAAACTGCAACTAATTAATATTTTGGGTTTAATGGAGCCAGATCTGCTTGTGATCTTTCAAAATAGTTTTTATCAGTAGTTTTATTTTATTTCATTTTCCTCCTTCTAGATGACTCGGATTGATCTTTTCCTGGAAATCAGCTCGCCCTGCATATTGAACTTAAAGATGGAGATGTTTGAGGATAAAATAGATGTGATAAAACAATATTTGAATGTTTAGCCAAGAAAATACAGAAAAGTTGAGACACGACACTAGAGAGATGCATCATCCTTTACTAGATAATCTGCTCTGACAAACTGAACCCTTTCAAACTGACAAACTCTATATAAGATATATAGATAAATATAAATCTATTACCTGATAGTAACAGCCTGTATTTATGATACTGTATTCAAATAATAGATGAGCCTCTTGGTTACAAGAGCTGCTTAAGTAATTGTTTTAAAGTGGACTTATTATTCAAACTCACATTTTGCATGTTTTAATACTTCCTGTTGAGTTTGTGCAGCTTCTAATAGCAGCACAAGCACTTAAGCACTTAAAAAACCGCCAACACAAACCAGTTTTTTGGCAATATATTAATGTTTTTGTCAGGAAAATTAGCTGTTTCAAAAACCTCCTGATTGTTAAAACACAATTGATGGGAACTTTGTTGTTACCTAGCAACCCCAGCCAAGCCCAGCCCTAGGTAACAGGGCATCTCGACATTGTTCAGGTGGTTTTACCATTGTACAATGGCTGTTGGAAATGACAAGTGATTTGTTGTTGATTTACTATTCGGAAACCAACATTCTTGTTGGTTGTGCAGGAGGCTCCACTTCTGCTATTTAAAGATGTATGGCTGAATAATTGCATATCTGTTTGCAGCCATTTTCACATGCGAGTGTAAATACTAAGTTGGGGTCGTGACCAGCGCTTGTTTAAGCTCTGCTGATTTTTTTTTTTTTTTTTTTTTCATTTTTCCTGCAGGTTGAGCGCCTGACGAAGGAGTTCTCGGTGTACATGACCAAAGACGGCAGGATTTCCATGGCGGGCGTGACGACCGGAAATGTGGGCTACCTGGCAGAGGGGATCCATGCGGTCACCAAGTAGAGCAGATCACACTGGAAGAAGAACAGAACGAAAGCTGCTGTGTTGAGGAGCTTTTTGTGTGTCCCTCTGTTCCACCTTTAGAGGATGGGTCGTTGTTTAGTTTTACTTTTTCTCTTCTGGATTTCATAATCATTTCAATATGGAATGGTTGTTTTTCTGCAAGTTTTCACTGAACTGATGCCCTTTTCACATGTTCTAAACATTTGTGACAGAGCTGATAGCCTTTATTTATTCTGAGGACTCAGCTGCTGACTCTGCACTTCTGTTCCTCTAAAAGTTTGCTCTTGACCCTCATGCATTACGCTGTAACGTTGGGATAAAGCATGTTAGCTTTAGGTGCAAGTTGAGATCTCTGTTGCTTTGTGAAAATCTGTAGAAAATATGCTTTTTTTTAAATTTATGTTGGTGGTGTTTTAGCACTTTATCAAATGTATGGCACTATTTGAATTTGTTGCTGGGTTTTACTGTGAAAATAGGCATCTATCTGGTCATCAGTTCACTTTTGTTATTTTCATCAGTCTCAGTATTTAAAATGACTTATTTCATTTGCATTTGGCACTTTTGCTGTACGTTTCTGTCATATCTTCAGTTTTCCTTCACAGAGCAGCAGTCTCTCAGTTGACATCACGGTTAAAAGAAAGAGTAAAATGAAAGTATTGAGTGTAAAGTTCACTGGAGGTGGTTATATGCCGTATGGGTATTTTCATGTCATCAAACCACAAAACGCACCTCCATGTAATCTAAAGAAGTCTGTATCTAAAGTGTACAGAAGAAGTCTTATTTGTCCTGACGCTATGCTTGAGTGTTTAAATCTCTCCATGGCCAAAACATTGAGACTATCAAAACATGCATTTATAAAGCCCTGCATTTATAAATGCCCTGCTTCAGGTATTTATAAATGTGGTGTTATTTGCTGATATTCCTGGAACTTTGTCTCCATTCTCTGCTTCCTGTCTGAAACTAAACATGGGTCATCTACCTTACTGAATAAACAATAAATCCTTGTAAAAAAATGTTTGGCTTTATTTGAATTTTTGCAGTATTTATGGAACATTTTTGGCTTTTTCCACCATTTTTTTTTAACTGTTTACACCTCAACTATAAATATCAATGTTATCTGCTTTGCACATTCCTAGATCAACGAGCATTCAAATTCTTACAAAGATTCATATAAATTGATTAAATAATTTTTGTTAAAAGTTCAGATGGGTTTTTAAAATTGCAGTGTTTTCTATCACTGCAATTGTGTTAATATTGGAATGTTAAACATTAAATTGAGTACTTTTATACAGAGATTACTTTATTAATCAGATATTTTTTATGCAATTCTAAAAGAAAACTGTTATCAGCATCGATTAATTTCAACTTTATTCATGCCTCTCATTCTAAAACTTCGATGTAATTAATATTTTCATTAGTTATCTAAATTTGACCCTTTCTTAAGTTTATTTGTCAAATTTTCTTTGATTTCAAAACCTGGATGTTACCAATACTTTTTTTCACCTTCTACGCTTCTACAAAGACATAAATATTCATCAAAACTATATTAAAATATTTTAAACTCGTTTAATACGATCATTTCCGCGTTCTTGGTACGTAATTTCATAAAATCATGGAAAACTACAACAACCAGAATTCCAATTAAACAGGAAGTCACGTGGCATACGTGGTGTTAAGTCAGTAAAAATAAAAGCCGTCGCTAAAAATTAAGGAACAGCCACTCTCTAGAGGCTGGCCGATGGAGAAGGTCTCAGCGTTTTGTATGGTTCCTTTCTTGATAGTTGTCGGATTACAGTAACATTAAATCAGGTTGGTGTATTTTGATGTGTTATGTTGCTCCCAAAGATTGTTATTCTATGTAGCGTTCAGCTATGGTTTGCTAGCTTAGCATAACAACAAAGGGCAAGGCTAATAAACGCCTGACATAACCTGTTGGGACAAGCGTTGATTTAATCAAGCTAAACAATAAAATGCCCGTGGCATGTTTCTGCCAGGAAGCAAAAGGAAACAAAATTTAGGGCATGTTATTTTTTTCCTCATTAGTCGCCGTTTATTGATTCACATCGTTCTTGAAATGTGAACATTTTGAAGTGTTCCTATTTTCCACGCAGTGTGTATGGAAAAATGAGAATAAACGCAATTATTTTTACCTTCACATTTAAGTTTAATGACATGTCTGTTGTTACCTGTCCCCAACCCTTTTTGTTCTGATCTTATCTGCAGAAAGAAAAATATGTCCCTTTAAATCTGATAGTCTCGCATGTACATGCTGAATTGTGCTTGTGGGAAGTGTTAACCAAATCCCTGTTTCTGTTTTTTAGGAAACACTCGTGATCAAAGTTTAGCAGCTTTCTATATGATGTGCCATTAGTTAGAATTGAGGGAGGTGGTGGGGCTCTTAAAGATTACAATTCATTTGACACTATTGCTTTAGAAATCATTCATACCCCTTCAAGTTTTTTTTTTGTCCTGCTCCATCCAAAACTTCAGTGTGTTTTAATGAGGTTTTTCTAATGCTCTTTGGCACACCTGTCTTTTTTATAACTACATAAAAGGGACCTGAAGATGTAGTTTTGAGATTTTTATTTGTAAAAAAAAAAAAAATGTAAAAAAGTGTTTTTTCACTTTACAATTATGAAAATATTTTGATGTTGCGCTGTCATTTAAAATCACAAAGCAGTACAACGAGATTTACGATTTGAACAATTTCAAGGAGTAGTTATGCTTTTGCTAGGAACTGCTCTTGCTCATATCAGTGAATGGAGTTTTACAGGAAATCCCACATATGTAGCAATCCCAATAATCAATATTTGATCACAGAATCAAAGCCTCACCTGTTCCAGGATCCCTCCAGTTTTGAAGCCGAGAAACTTCAGCGGAACGTCGCTGTCGTCATGGCGGTCAACGCTGACGTTGAAGACTGGGGCGGCAGCACCGACTGCGGAGAACGAGCGTGGCTCCTGCAGAGCCCTAGCGTGGATTCTGCCCCGCACCCCGAGGCAGAAGAGAGGAGCCGGGGCGTGTCGACTCTGGGTGCCGTCTTCATCGTGGTGAACGCAGCGCTGGGTGCGGGACTGCTCAACTTCCCTGCAGCCTTCAGCATGGCTGGAGGAGTGATGGCAGGAGTGATGCTGCAGATGGTAAACAAATACCAGAAGTGTAATATTCACAAGTTTATGAAACACTTGAACACTTCCTTTGTGGTTTACTTTTGCAACAGTTCATGCTCCTCTTCATCATCAGTGGGCTGGTGATCCTTGGCTACTGCTCTCAGGTAACGATGTTAAATTTTACTGCATGAGAAACTGTCGCAGAAGTTTTAGTGATAAATGATAATATTGTTGTTTTGAGACCATTTTCAATTAGAAATGGCATAATAAAGCAAGAACACATTATCAAAGATCAATAAACTTTAAATTTGAATTAATATGTAAATCTGGACTTGGAAGATATTTTAAATATCCAAAATAAATAAACCTGACAACAGAAATGGCAACTATATTAAATTTGAAATCTAAACTAAATTGTCCTTCATAAAAAGGGGCCAGTTGAGACCAAAGCACCAGACTTAAGACTTCTGTCATCCAGTTTTTTTAGAAAGAGGGAAAAAAAATCATGTAAATAGAAATTTAGATTTCTTTTTTTTAATTTATCATGCGATTGATTTATTGCTTAGTGCGACAGGCCTAAGTGTGTTTTTTGTTTCTATCTGTTCTGCTGAACCAGCAACATGTTCTGCAACAACTCTAACATTTGCTAGATTTGGCAAACACATTTATACCTGTTATATTTTTTCACCTTACCACCTCAGAACAATGCATGATGGTAAAGTTTCATTTTTGTAGACCTAACCTTTCTGAATGGGATAGATAAGTATAAGCCTTAGTGTCTCCCACCTGGGCTTTTGATCTCTGCTGCTTCTCTTGTCTGGTTGGTACATTTTTAGTACCTTAATCTTTACGTTTTCTGATTCTGGATTGATTATTGCTGAACCGTTTTATCCCTGATCAGTGTGTTCCTTTTTTTTTATGGTCCAGCACGCCGGTCTAATCCATCCATCCTTCACAGGACAGCTGGATTTTAAATCACACTTTCATGATGAGAGAGTTCACGTAACCCACTTAGTTACACTAGATTTTATTTAGTGGTATCTGTGTAAACAGGGCATGCTCCACTTTAATCAATTTTATGTTTAAAGATGAATGGAAAACCTCATTTTTCCTCCAATCAACAACTATACTCCACCCTGTGTCGGTGTATCACAGCCGATCCTAATAAAACAGATTAAAGTTCTCCAGGCAAAAGCAGAGACTTCAAATCTTTTCAGGAAGCAACATTGTTGGGCAATAAAGTCTCCATGTTGTCTTTCTGTTCCTGATCACGACAAGCAGAATTGTAGCAATTCAAGACTTTCTGTTCCTATGCAGCTCAGATATAGCAAAAACAAAAAACTAAGTTGAGTCCTGCAGGATCTGTAGCACACAACAATTCAGCAGGAAGAACTCGCTATAAAAAGTTTTCATTATCACCTCAGTAAGTGTTTTACATCCAATTTTTATGTAATCAATGCATGTTTGTAAATCGGCTGTCTGGTTTCTGCAGGTCAGCAATGAAGGCACCTATCAGGAAGTTGTTCGAGCCACTTGTGGGAAAGTCACAGGAATCCTCTGTGAACTGGCCATCGCCATCTACACGTTTGGGACATGCATCGCTTTCTTCATCGTCATCGGCGACCAGCTGGATCGTTGTCAGTATCGTTTCTGATCAATAAGGCTTCATAACTGAAGGCTCTGAACTTTAGGATCTCTGAGTTCAGATTATTTATCTATCAGGACAGATTTTTGAAATGCTCAGGTTCAGCAGAAACATGGAAAATGCAGAATGTTAAGGACGGGTGCAAAGAGCATTCATTATGACTCTGCTCAGCTTTTTCTCTCAGTAAACGCCTCATGTGACGCGTTGTGTCTCTGAGATGCTGACAAAGCAGAAATCCTGATCTGTCTGCCTCCGGTCGAGGTCACGGAAATGTTTTCTGGCTGAAAACAGAAAACAGTTTTTCAGACAGTTTTTTGTTGATCTGTCTCCATTTCATCCTGTACATTTCAAGTGTTCCCACACTCTGCAGAAGTCGGGGATTTGATTCAGCAATTCTCATGTTTGAATAATTGTTGAAAAGAAAAAACTAAATGAAGGGTAAAATATAAACATTTTAAAAAAATTTGTTTTTGTTGCAGTGATCGCTGCCGTTGCTCATGAAACGGAAGGGCCACCTGAGGGTCACTGGTATACAGACAGGAAGTTCACCATCGTCGTCACTGCAGTCCTGGTAATTCTTCCTCTGTCCATCCCCAAAGAGATCGGCTTCCAGAAATACGCCAGGTACAGTGGATCTGCTCCCTGTTTAACTCTGGATTCATCTAGTTTAGCTCTGGATTCATCTAGTTTAGCTCTGGATTCATCTAGTTTAGCTCTGGATTCATCTTGTTTAGCTCTGGATTCATCTTGTTTAGCTCTGGATTCATCTAGTTTAGCTCTGGATTCATCTAGTTTAGCTCTGGATTCATCTTGTTTAGCTCTGGGTTCATCTAGTTTAGCTCTGGGTTCATCTAGTTTAGCTCTGGATTCATCTTGTTTAGCTCTGGATTCATCTAGTTTAGCTCTGGGTTCATCTAGTTTAGCTCTGGATTCATCTAGTTTAGCTCTGGATTCATCTAGTTTAGCTCTGGGTTCATCTAGTTTAGCTCTGGATTCATCTTGTTTAGCTCTGGGTTCATCTTGTTTAGCTCTGGATTCATCTAGTTTAGCTCTGGGTTCATCTAGTTTAGCTCTGGATTCATCTTGTTTAGCTCTGGATTCATCTAGTTTAGCTCTGGATACATCTAGTTTAGCTCTGGATTCATCTTGTTTAGCTCTGGGTTCATCTAGTTTAGCTCTGGATTCATCTAGTTTAGCTCTGGGTTCATCTAGTTTAGCTCTGGGTTCATCTAGTTTAGCTCTGGGTTCATCTAGTTTAGCTCTGGATTCATCTTGTTTAGCTCTGGATACATCTTGTTTAGCTCTGGATTCATCTTGTTTAGCTCTGGATACATCTAGTTTAGCTCTGGGTTCATCTAGTTTAGCTCTGGATTCATCTAGTTTAGCTCTGGATTCATCTAGTTTAGCTCTGGATTCATCTAGTTTAGCTCTGGATTCATCTAGTTTAGCTCTGGATTCATCTAGTTTAGCTCTGGATACATCTTGTTTAGCTCTGGATTCATCTAGTTTAGCTCTGGATTCATCTTGTGTGATGATCAACTTTGTTATTGTTGTTGTTGTAGTGCTCTGAGTGTGATGGGAACCTGGTACGTTACCATTGTGGTTATTGTGAAGTACATTTTTCCGGACAAAGACATGAAGCCAGACCACGCTCCAGCCACGTGAGTGCTGAAAATAGAAACGTTTTTCCCGACTCGCCTGCATCCACATCACTTTTCTTTGCTCATTGTTAAACCGTCGATGTTGTTGTCGTTGACAGTTCTGCTTCCTGGACTGCTGTTTTCAATGCAGTGCCCACCATATGCTTTGGTTTCCAGGTATTTCCTCATTTAATGTCGTCTTTTTTAAAAATAAAAATATGTTTGTAACTTGAGTTAAATGTGTTTCCCTTCTCTCTGCAGTGCCATGTCAGCTGTGTGCCGGTGTTTAACAGCATGAAGACGAAGGCGATCAAACCGTGGGGGTTTGTAGTCACCTGCAGCATGATAATCTGCCTTTTTGTCTACATAGGGACAGGTGGGTTTCCTCGGATGATATCTCTCTGATAGTAACATACAGCTTCCCTATGTGTGTTCCCTTTGAATTACTATTGACTCTTGGTGTGTAACTTGTTTGTGATCAGGCGTCTGCGGCTTCCTGACCTTTGGCTCCAGTGTGAATCAGGACGTGTTGATGTCTTACCCTCCTGATGACATCGCAGTGGCCATCGCCAGAGCTTTCATTGTCATCTGTGTGATAACTTCCTACCCCATTTTGCACTTCTGTGGCAGGTAAGAGCCAAAGGAAAGACAACTTTGGAGGTTAAGCACAGATATTTTAAAGCCAATGTGGATATCTAATATTAAAGTATAATTAAAAGTATCAATTTGTTGAAGCCTCCATTGCATTGTAATCGAGCTTCGAAGAACGCAACCCATGAATTTGGACTCAGCCATGATTAATCAATTTTGAAACACATCTGATTATTGCATCTAATTTTTTATTTGACGACCTCAGTGAAACGTTCCCTCCATAAAATCTGATTTATTATGTTTTCCTCCTGCAAAATATTTCTCAAATTGACCTCCCCTGCATTCATTTGAAAATGACATTTCTGAGTTCTTAAAATGTTTAAATCTTTACTCAGGGATCACTTCTTGTTCTTTTTTTAGTTTCTACTTCTGCGTTCATGAAGTCGAATGTCATCTGATTTATGCTGACACAAAGAAACTGATCGTCACTCACAGGACGTTTTTCCTCTGCTTTTTGCTTGTGTTTGACTGAAAAACTTTCAAGGTTATATTTGGAAAGTTAAAGAGTTTTCATTTGATTCACAGAAATCACTGAGAGCTGAGTTATTTTATTTAAATTTCTTTCTTTCATTTTGGGATGGTTGCCTGTTAAGATTACATAAAATAGGCAGGTGTATCAATAAAATTTCCTAGCTGGCATTCCGGAGTTTAGACTTCAGATTCTGCATAAGAAGAAAGCAACAAAAATGGGAATGTGTTGTAGAGAATGAATAATGTCTCATACAATTTTACACCCAAAGACGACAGGAGGAAGAAGTTTTACCAGCTTTCATTACACAAGCATGAAAAGGTTAATTTAGATCCATGTCAAATAATTATCTTTAACATAAACACATATCCTCTTCAGTCATAAACAGCAGGTTTGGATGTGGTTTAATAATTATAGGATAAACACTGAATGTTCAGTCAAGATGAAACTTTTGGTTAATGTTGTAGCAGTGAACATTTCTGCATGCAGGTGTGTATAAAAGTGTTTCTACTTTTAAAAGTGTATAAAAGTGTTTCTACTTTTATACACACCTGCTGAAGAGTTAAGTCAGGTTCTTCTAAATTTATCCTGCAATTAAAAATCTCAGATTTATTTCATAGCAGATCTGATTTTAATATATATATTTTTTAATACAAAAGACAGAAATATTTCTAAAAAGCAGCTTTCATTTTAATAAGTTCTTGTGTAAATTGAATAACAAAGTGTTATTCAAGCCAGGCTATGAGGATTTTTGGTTAATTATGAGAACATAGCCACGATATTGGCAGGATAAAGATGCAATTTGGCCAAAAAAAGTATTAAAATTACACAGTCAAAAGTCTTTTTAATGAGATTTTTGAGTTATTGGGCTCTGATGTGAGCAGCTCACTCCGTGAGGCTCTTCAGTAATTTTCTCAATCGCTTCAAAGTCCTGCTGCTGACAACATTCCTCCTCTTATTTATTTTTTAAGTAGATGTTCTCATAAAATAATTTTATTCTTTTAATATTATGACTTTATTCTGTTAAAGTTCTGACAGTCAAATCATTTAGACTTTGTTGTACGACTGTATTCTCGTATTACCACGACTATATTCTTGTAATATTGTGGTGTTTAAAAACTTGATTTTATTAGATTAATTGATTTATCACTCAGCCCGATCACAAACCCCACGCCTGTTCTGTCCTGCAGGGCGGTGGTAGAGGGCCTGTGGCTGCGTTTCCAAGGCGAGCAGGTGGAGGTGTGCGTTCGGCGTGAGCGGAGGAGGAGGATCCTGCAGACGCTGGTGTGGTTCGTCGTCACCCTCGTCCTCGCGCTCTTCATCCCAGACATCGGCCGCGTCATCTCGCTGATCGGAGGACTGGCGGCCTGCTTCATCTTCGTGTTCCCAGGTAACGCTGCGCGTCCTGCGCTCACGTTCAGGTCGAAGTGGAGCTGAAATGTCTCATTGTGTCTCTTTGACTTCACAGGTTTGTGTTTGATGCAGGCCAAACTTTCGGAGACGGACATTCGAACAACAAGGTGAGGCTGCTTATTTTCTGCAAATTTTTGTTTTAATATGAGGGTAAAAAAATATATACTCGGTTGTAGGAAAATAGACTAAAGCATGTTCTTTAACTGTTTCAGTGATTAAAATTAAACACATTTTGTATAACTACATTACAAATAAGTAATCTTAACGATTGAGCTGTATCTGTATGCTTTAGTGTGTTATGCTGTTTGCAGTATTTTCACCTACAGTGTTTTAAGATTTTAGCTCTTAAAACAATTTATAGTGAAACATTTATAATTCAGAAGACTGAAGTTTAATTTTATTATTTCATGTTGCCATATAATGAAATTTGTGGTCCAAATTGCCCTATTGTAAAACATACATACCTTTGACTTCTATGCCTTTTGATTTAAACCTCTTTAGAAGCTGATAAGGATTTCTATTTTTAGTTGTTTTTTTTTCAATGTAGTTTACAGATAATTAACACCAATATTTAAGCAAATAAACATGTGATTTTAGTTATTTCTTGAGCTCTGCCTTTGCATTTGATGTTTTCCAGCTGGCATTTATTGGTGAGCCTTGGCGTTGCCATGGTAACACTCGGAGCCTTCATCTTCGGCCTCTCCACCTCCAACTCCATCTACCAGGATGTTGTGAACTAAAACGGATCCTGTCTGCTCTTTCCTCCGCAACAACAACCGTGCTGCTACTGTGGAGGGAATTGGTTGGGAAACCACTATGGACACATTTTAGTTTC
Source organism: Poeciliopsis retropinna (assembly GCA_010277075.1). Classification (NCBI taxonomy): domain Eukaryota; kingdom Metazoa; phylum Chordata; class Actinopteri; order Cyprinodontiformes; family Poeciliidae; genus Poeciliopsis; species Poeciliopsis retropinna. The sequence continues at coordinate 14,306,371 of VMRM01000006.1, read as the reverse complement.
TTTTTTTTTTCCTCAGTGAAGTTTAAAAACTGATTTTTTTTTACTACTGGTATCTGTTTCCTGATGAATAGGACTTTTTTTTTTTTTTTTTCCCTCCCTCTGCTCAACTCTGCATGAATGACGCCTGTCTGCTTTACAGGAGCAGAAGGACTTTGAGTGGAGGGGATTTATAATCAAATTGATTTTGTTTTATTAATGAAATTGTACCAATTTGAGTGTTACCCTGCATGTCGCCATCAGTCACTGAAAATGTGACGATGTTTCCGTCCAACACCATCATCAAATGCAGATGGATAAAAGGTGAAGCG